>OX457140.1:15870415-18270415 GCA_949752895.1 Dendrolimus pini | reverse complement strand
CAAATCAGACCAGTAGTTCCTATGATTAGCGCGTTCAAGCAAACAAACTCTTCAGCTTTATATACTAGTATAAGATAATATTTTCTAGAGAACTCTTATTGGTAAAATTTGAATCGCCATACTTTGATGGTTATTTACCATCATTAATAACGCTGGCGAGTGTAGATACCATAGTTTGTCACTATACATCTGAATACAGTTTGCAATTTAAATATACATCAGGAAATAATTACATAAGAATTGAGATCTGGCAATACTGGCAGAATTTCTAACGCGCGGGAATTTTGGCAGTGCCGCCAATATCACAATAAAAACCTCTCTAGCGAGCATAAAAAGTCCAATTCAATTTACGCGTCACCGAGGGGGTAACCTTGACATAACTATGCAGACGTTTATGTCTTGGTGATATTATCGGGAATTTCAATGAATACTGGTTACATTGAGGCATTGGCTCCTTCTGTACTACTATTCGGTATATTACAGTTGTAGATACAAAACAATGAACTACAACATTCCAAACTTCTTGTATATCCATTGATATATATATATATATATATATATATATATATATATATATATAGATATATATATATATCTCAATGTGTATATCACACTTTTTATGCATAATTACCGTTAATGTATTGTTACGAGCTACACAGGACTCGAATTAAAATGCCGTTGGAATTACTATCGAATTTATTAGAACTGTACAAACACGTATAAAACAGGCACAAATATGACTGGACACAGCCGGTAGAAACTGCACGATTCAATAACACGCGCAAAATCCGACACTATACCGCTAATCGAAAGTTTTTTATTATATTTATGGCTTGGCAACTAGGCCTTTAAGCCAGATCTTAGTTTATAATATACATTTGGTTTCTTCATTTTCTTAAGCCTATGTGTAACACAACTGAACTGTAGGTAATCAGCTAGTGCCATTCAACGGAGTTCTTGTGACAAATCATAGGGCCACATTTGACTATGCAGTTCACATTTCTCACAAAACACATAATCACTACTCAAAAACTATCAATATCCTACAACTATTGTTCATTTTAGAGTAATTTTACACATTTTTAGTAAATAAAACTGCACAGCACAACATGTTCACCTTTCAGTTCCCGCCAAAAACTCGCTAATCGAAAGTATTTCACACGTCTTGCTAGTATCGTAATCGTCGCTTGACTGCCCCACCCCTCTGCCTAACTTGTAACAGTATTAATAGCATTTGTTTATTTTACTTTGACGGCCAAACTAAAATCTAAGATGAAAGATGTAATAATTCCTTAAATATATTCGTCTGTGTCGGAATTTTAAGTATTTTGCATTTATCCCAGTTATTGAATCGAGCCTTTACCGCCATTTTATCGTAAGCAACATTTCGATCTAAATTTATTTTTTGTTGCCAACTATTATTTTGTTTTAAACAATTTATAGCTAGACGTGTTGCTGGGAAGTTTCTTTTCCTTAACAGCAATAACACTTTGCGAAACGGTGTACATAGAATGGGAAGTACAATTAAATTGCAACTTATATTTATGACCTACAAAAAGTGTTCTCCAGTGGAATTTATTTTGAATAAAAACTTTTGAATTTGAATTTAATCATCTACCTATAGCGAAATAAACACTGAGATATATACAAGTAAAAATAAAAGTTAATTATTTATAACATATTATTTTTTATAATTAATTAATTAATCGTATCAATAAATATACTGTTAACTTTAACATTAATATATCTATAATGATGTGACTTAATTAAAAGCAATAATAACTACAAAGAAAAGAAGAAAGAAAGAAAATATTAAACTAAATATTTAAATATAAACTAAATAATAAATAATATATTTATCCAAGCAGAGACAAATTAATAATTAAGAAAATATTTATATATTTAGTCATACAGGTAGTTAATATATATAATCCCTTATGCATATTTTGAACGTAGGTTATTATCTTCTGTAAGGTGCCCGGAAATTTGGCTACGTTAGATCTTTGGATCACCGAATTTTAAATAAGGAATATATTTTAATTCCTGAAATCCTTGACAAATTTATTGATTATTATTTTATTTATTTCGGTCTATGGCTTGGCAGCGAGGCGTTTAAGCCAGATCTTAGATTACAATATAGTTTCTTCATTTTCTTAAGCCTATGTATTGCTCAGCTGAACTGTAGGTAATCAGCTAGTGCCATTCAACGGAGTTCTTGTGACAAGTCAAAAGGCCACATTTGACTATACAGTTCACATTTCTCAATATCCTACTACTAATGTTTATTTTAGAGTAATATTACACATTTTTAGAAAATAAAACTGCACAGCACATCTCCTTTCAGTTCCAGCCAAAAACTCTCCCTCAAATTTCTTGACATTCTGAAATGCCATAGAGTACGGAAGAATTAATCGTCTAGACGTAATTTAATTTTGAGTAACAAAATGGCGACATGACTTATTATAACATTTTTTATTTATAAAGTGTGCTATTACGCAATACATAAGAAACTTCGCTCGTATGGCAGATAAATGCACAGAATGACACACGTGCAGGTGAACGGAGCACGTGTGGGGCGAGAATGTAAATAATCACTCATGTAGGTACCTATTACGTTATCTGTTGTGGCCTATTATTTCATTCCCATATTAGGTGGAACTTTAAAAATAAAATTTATCTATACCAATATTATAAAGAGGTAAAATTTGTGACGTTGTAGGGGGGCGGGGGTGGGTAATCTCTGGATCTAGTAAACCGTTTTTGAAAATTCTTTCACCAGTGGAAAGCTACATTATTCCTGAGTGTCGTAGGGTATATTTGATTGTGATTAATAATAAGTAGTTTTTTTTTTGGTGCACAGCGAAGTGGACACGGGTCAGCTAGTATTTATTAAATTTTAATTTAATTAAATATAAAGTAACTGTCGGCAAAATCATCGAATCAGTTTTGTTGAAATTTGGTTACCTAGAAAGCTTGTAAACCTAGTAGAGGTTCTTGATAAAAAAAAATCATAAGATAAAGTTATTTATGTAAATTATCCATTTGTAATCTGAACATTGAACAACAAACAAATACAACAGTAATTTGTAAGATACATTTTGTAATTGTAGAGACCCAAATGTCATTTTTTTTTTTCAAAATTTATATATTACTTTTAAGCTTACAGTTGCAAACTGTCCGTTTGGTATGACGACTATTCAATCATCAGATTTATCAGTCGAATAAATTATAACCTGACTAAATTCAAACGTGAAACCATTCAACTGTCATTTTTAATTTTAAATTGTTGCGTTTTATGCAAAAGTTTTTTCTGGTAATTGAAAAATTGGCCCTGAGCAAAAATATATAGAAATAAATTAGAATTTTAACTTATAAAATGACTTTCGCCAAAATGTTTGAAATAATTAAACTTTAATAATCGAAAGAAATAATCATTACATTTCTTTTTGGTTTTGCGTTTTCTAATGTTCTTTTCTATGATTAGAATAATAATTTTGCAAATTACGAACATATCAACCATTTAGCGCTATAAAAATCAATTTATTGATTGCACGTAAAGACTTCGTAAACAGACAAATAATTGCATAGAACAAAGGCTAAATTGACCTTGCAGGTCTAGTCGGCAGCCTAGACTGTCTTTACGTATATTGATTTTCCTCTACATTGCACTAAGCAATTATTATTGATACTGTGTCATATGGCAGGCTCAGCTAACCCAGTAAGCTCATTTATTATTCGTGGGTTTCGTGGCTTAGTGTTATACGTTTTTTTTAAATTGATTAGTAAAGTTAAACAACAGTCAGCATTGTCTGAACACTGATGGGCTAGCAATCTTAATACAGCTGCAGTTAACACAAGAATTGAAAGAGTCTGACTTCGGAGCAAGGCTCGCATTTGCTAATGAAATGCTTAATCGATTTTCCAATTTTGACAATATCCTTTTCTCAGATGAGGCCCACTTCCATATCAATGGGTTCGTAAACCGTCAAAATTGTCGGTACTGGAACAGTGAGAATCCCAAACTCAAGCACCAGAAACCACTGCATAGTCCTAAAGTGACAGTATGGGCAGCAATCTCTGGTAGAGGAATAATTGGACCGTTTTTCTTTGAAAATGCGCGGGGCCAAAACGTCACTATTAATACCGAACGCTATGTTGCGATGTTGGAAGGTTTTTGGCTCCAGAGCTTGAAAATTCAAGAATAGTGAATTCTAGGACTTGGTTTCAACAAGACGGAGCTACCTGTCACACATCAAATGACTCCATGGCGGTTGTGAAACAGATGTTCCCTGGCAGACTGATTTCGAAAAGAGGTGATATCCCATGGCCCCCACGTAGTCCAGACGTGACGCCTCCTGACTTTTTTTTGTGGGGATACCTCAAGAACAAAGTCTACAGCAATAATCCGAAAAACATCGATCAGCTCAAGGAGAATATCCGTGGTGAAATGGCAGCAATTACACCAGCATTACTGAAGAAAGTTTTCAATAACTTCCGTTTGCGATTAGAGGAGTGTCGTCGTAGAGAGGGTCATCATTTAGACGATGTTATTTTTAAAAAATAAACTTCAGTTATTTCTTAATAATACCTCAGTTTTATTTTAACTATACCTTTTGTATTTATTTTTTAATCAATATTTTAAAAATGCACGTTCTATTGCGCCACCCTGTATTAGAATAGAATAGAATAGAAAACACTATATTGTTCACCAAATAACAATTAAAGAATGAATAATTACAATAATACAACGGCAAAATAAAAGGCGGCCTTATCGCTTAAAGCGACCTCTTCCAGGCAACCTGACTGAGAGGATACTTTAATAACTTATGTCTAGGTAAAATTAAACTAAAAAAAGTAAAATAAAAAACGAAGAACAGTATAATGTGGACAGTAAACAGCAAAGTTAAGAAGAATAGAAACATATATATATTATTGTAAACTAAGGTGATGGTTTTTGACTGATTATTAAATATGGCTAGAGATTTAGCGTTTGTGACATCTACGGGTTCCAAACGCAAACAGCCTGCACAGCGAAGGATTTGGAGTAAAATGTTGAATGATGTGCAGTGGAGTCTTTAACAGGAGATTATTAGAGGAGCGCAAATCGAAGGTGTGTGATGTATGAAGGAAGTTGAAACTTTCCTTAAGGTAAGGAGGAGTAGGGTATAAATAAGGTACAATATAATTAAGGTAAATGTAGAAAGTTAATATTGCATTTTGAAAAGAAACTATATGACTATTACGTGTTTTTTCGACACTTGTTTGGTCAGACAAAAACATACTTGTGAATTTCCAAGCTGTGCAAATTACACACTGACAGATTTGGGAACTATTCCCAGACATGCAGATACCGAAAAAATCGTTTATACAAATGGTACCGAATTCGGCTCCTTTTCATATTCATTCGATTCAATTTTATGTTTACTTCAATATTTTTGTTTGATTCATACAATTCAAAAGACAAAAGTAACAGGTGCACAGCTGTATAATGATTTACCTTTACATATAAGAGTATCTCCATCAATAAATATTATCAAAACAATACTTAAAAAATATGTAGAAAACCTTATTTAAGCCCATAAGACCTGACAAACAGACGGAAAAACAAATATTAACTCTGATATTGTATTATTAATCTTATAAATATAATGTAGTATTATCCCCGCAAATTGCTAAGGCGCTGGAACCTTGTCAAATTAACATTCACGTGACGTCATCTGCAACTCGATATGTACGCGTACCCGCCGGCCAGTGACGCTAACAGCACTGAGTGTTCGGCTACGGTAACGTCACCAAAATGGCGGCCAGGCGCAATAGCAATTTGCGGGGATAATATACATAGTTGTTTATTAAGTTGACTTATTTGGTTTATTTGTATTACGTATACTATTCGATGTACATGTAGTCCTGTAGGATTCAACTCACAATGGTGAGTTGTTGATTCAACTCACACAATTCACTTATAAATCAAAAAAGTCAATCACAGCTGTTATTTTAGTCCAGGTAATACAATACTACTTCTTTCTCCTTTAGAAATATTTTAGCATAAATACCGAAGACACAAAGTAAAGTTAACATTTACTACATGTATTTTTTTTTGTTACAGGTAATACTATCATCCATTATCAGACAGCTTCTTTTTATTTCTGGCAAGTATGATTATTACATAAATATTTATTAACACTTTTGGTAAGTACTTCTTATAAAATGAAAGGAAGAAAATGAATTATCTAATCTAAGAACCGGTGTAAAGGCCTAGCTGCCAAGCCATAAACTCAAAAAAATGCTTTATTTCAAATATTCCAATATATTTCTACTTCTATATTATATAATTATCCGCGGACCAATTTTTTTCAAGCATTAATCATCTTAACGTTTAGATATGTGGTTCGCCATTAAACAAAACAACTCACCTTCCAATGGATTTCCCTAGTTTCTTATTTTAATTAAAAGGTAAACTATCAGAAAACCTCTTAGGCCGCCTCTAAACTGGGCGAGCGACGGCAAAGCGATATCAAAACTGTTTATTTCAAATAAGACTGACTGACAAAGAATGACTAATCAGATATACAATGCAAAAGTGGATGGATGCAGAAGTCGCGGAAGGCCACGACACACCTTCCATGATCAAATTGATCGTGTACTAGCAAGATAGAAGGTGATGTCAGGAGCCTTAAGAACAGACGAGCGTGCATGACAAGAGCTATGAATGTCAAAGAAGCAAGTGAGGTGTGTAACAATAAGCCTGAATGGCACTCTGTTGTTCGTGCCTACCCCGCAAGGGACCTGGCGTGAAGTTATGTATGTATTTCAAATAGTTACCAATTTGTTTGAATATTAACTAAATAAAGCTTTCTCAGTGACTTAATCGCTTAAAATTACGTTTCGTATTCCATGGTACTAATGGGATTGTTCACAAAATATTACCCTCGATTTTATATTTTTATTACGTAAAATAGGGTATTTTAAGATACTAATTTGAATATTTTTGTATTTAAAGCGTTAGTTTTTTTATAATTCGATTTTAAAATTATTTCTCCGATGACGTCATAAGGCACAAGTTTACATTGATTTCTTTGCCTAGAAAACAAAAATAATAAAAGCAAGTTTTATCTATATCTAATCATAGTAATCTGTGCTACTTATTTAAATAGCACTGTCATTACTCATTACGTATCGTGATCATTTTAGTGTATTTTGTCACTAGGCTTATAATTTTTCGTGTTCAACCATTATTATTTTCTATAGTTATCTTTAAATTTTTTAAAGTGGTCTCTAGGGAAAATCCATGTTACATAACTTAAATCAAATAATGTACAGCTAGATTTTTTTTAACACCTGAAGCAGGCAAATAGGCATACGGCCCACCTGATTGGATTTAGTAAGGTCAAATTAAGGTCAAACGCATTTCTTATAAAATACAAGAAGATCGTACGTTTTTTTGGAATTTTAACTAGACAGAAATGATTAGGGACACTATTCCTCGAAATGGTTTTTCAAATAGCCAGATTGAAAAAAAGTGAACAATCCCCATTACGTTTTTTGGAATATTAATTTTCAAAATTATATAGTAATCGATTTATTTATAAGAGCGACGAAAAAACATACCCATATCATGACCGAATCTCTACTTTCATGTGTATGTAATAATAGTGATATAGATAAATATTGACGGCCTCTGTGGATCAATTCAGAGGCTCCAGGTTCGATTTCCGGCATTGTAAATTACGTAACGTACAATGTGTCTGTCTGCCGATTATTATGCGTAAGTTATCATACAGAGGGGTTAAATCACCCATGAACAATGCCGATGGAAATATATTTATAAAGTCAGAAATAAATATGAATTAACACGGGTCTTTCATTTTGTAAACAAAACAAACAATAAATTATTCATATGCCTTAAAGACGCACGTGTGGTTACGGTTATGCGATGATATTAGTCCTAATATGGGCGAAGACAGAATGTCTTGAATATGAAATACCCCTCATTAACGTGCTGCAGGCCAAGGGCCCCCATTTGTAGGGTAATGAGCGTTTACCCTCTATCTGTGTTTAATCTATGTAAGTTTATCGTCTGTGGCAAATGTCATTTCATTTAAAAAGGGTTTGCATCTTTGACAGTAAAGGGCATTGACCTGCAATTTTGCTAATGTTGCCAACAGTATATTTTTAATCGAATTATACTCCCCTCCAAGCGTTTATTTCACTTTTGATAATTTGATAAGTATCATTGTAAATGGACGGTTAGAAATGGCAATTACATAAGGGTTCCGTTTCTGCTAAAATGTCTACGGAACCCTAAAAAGGGCAGCATTATCAAACAGGGTCTAAGGCGGCAGCCAACCTAAATCCGCCCCTACATGTGACGTACGTCAGAATATGGGGGTAAGCCAAGCTCCAATACCTGGATAAAAACCATCGTCCGCGAATGTGTCAATCTTTTTTTAAAATTGATACCATTCATTCCTTATTTTATCAACTCTTTAGTTTGGTCACTTCGATCGTAAATCAATATAAAATTTAACATGTAAAAAAACAAACAACATGCAAGTCGCGACTGCATTTTGAATTTCAAATTAATTTTAAATATCTTTTATTATGTATTGTTACTGGACGATCGGACTACAAATTTTGTCTTTGAAAGGTTTCGTTGTGACGTCAATGTGTGAGATCCCTATTCTGATAGGCGCTCTACATTCTCATGGGAAGTTCACGAGAAAAGTGCCCGAGAATGCGTTCCTCATTCACATTTCACACGCTTGTCTCGCGATTTCGTTGTGTTTTCGCGACATTCGAAAGAATATGGAGGGCGCTTGATATCACAAACGAATTTTAATAAAACTCTAAAATGTAACAAGGTGTAATTGAAGTTTAACTCAGTCGTTACAGCGGCTTGTGCATTTATATCTAAGTTTGGTCGGTCGATTTACCTCATCTTTAGATCTGATTATATATGAGGAATTTATCATATACATTATTGAAAAATATAAGGTATCATAAAATCTAAAAATTTAGAAACTTTGTGTACCTTAATTCTTTCCATCAATTTAGAATACGGACCCAAAGTTGTCATGTCTATAAATATTAAAGTTACTTCAAAAAGTCGAAAAAAATATCATTGAGTTATATGTACTGTTACACGCCGACAAAAGTGAATGCACACCTGCAATTTATTACCTTTTCGGGTTTTGGACTTCTTTTGTTTACTTTGTGTTAAAAAAAAATTAATTAGAAAAGCAGCCTATTGTGTATTGTAATCCTTTATGACGGTCGTTAGCCAGGTGTGATTCTTGGAAAATTCAGTCCACGCGGTCGAGTATTGTATTGTATAGTTTAGTATAAAACAATGCCCGAACGGAGGGGTGAGGCAGTCAAGCGACGATTACGATACGAGCAAGACGTGTGTACATTCGATAAGCTACACAGTGACGGACTTTACGCGTGTTATTGAATCGTGCAGTTTGTACTGGTTGTGTCCAGTTATATTTGTACCTGTGTTATACGTGTTTGTATAGTTCTAATAAATTCTATAGTAATTCCAACGGCATTTTAATTCGAGTCATATAACTCGTTACAGTACTATGAGAAGCTATTCAAAACAAAAAAGTTCGAACTCGATGAAAGCGGGTGGGGTGCCTGCGCGGGGCGAGCGTACCGTGGACTCGCGCGCTTTAAATGATACACCGCAGAAGTGATCTGTCACAACATTTGTACCTATGGGTCTGGAGCCCACGACTGCCAGACCTTCGTTATTTTATAAAAGCTGAAAGGTTTTCTGTGCATGTCCCCTATATACAGGTAAGAACGACCAGCGACTAAAGAGTTTTAGTTGTGGTTACTGGTTTGTAATATTGAAATAAGCGCTTTTTACTACATGCATGTGAATATATATACGGTACATACACCAAAATAACATTTTTTACAATTTTTGTCTGTCTGTCTGTTTGTTCCGGCTAATCTCTGAATGGCTGGACCGATTTTGACGGGACTTTTATTGGCAGGTAGCTGATGTAATAAGGACTAACTTAGGTTACTTTTATTTCAGGAAAATCTTTTATTTTTGAATTATGACGATTTTCAATCACCACGTGGGAGGGACCGCGAGGCGCAGCTAGTTAGCAATACGAGAGGTGCTGCCGACGTGCTGCCGGCCTTGAAGGAGATACTGGAACCTGACCACTGATGCCGGAACACAACTCGAAGTTGTTATGGCGGCATAGTCTAGCTAGACCAAGGGTGGTAGCCATCTGGGCAAATGCCCTACCATCTGGCTGTGGGTTGTTTTGTCGCCTCTTACGACAGGCCACCCGGCCGCGAGAAGTAGTCTTCGTTTTCCGTTCCTGTTGTTATTATAAGCAATAAATAATAAGAATAAGGCCCTGCTACCGGCGGACATCGACTTTTTAAATTTTTTTGAATATCTCGGAGAAGGCCTCGTTCTCGTGATATCTTCTTTATTGGTTGCAGGTTTAGTGGGCGTCATCAGGGTAAAATGCGAGCATAAAACATAATGGCCACGGTTTATACACTTTTAATTAAGATTTAAACAATATTTTGACATAGTTTAGACCTAGCAGGGAGCGAACTTTCTTTAAAATTCTGTACGGTCCAAATCGACCCGTTGCCATCACTCAAATGTGCCACAAAAACTCCTCCGTCTACTAAGGTAGATACTACTCAAGAGCAGATGGCGTCTTGACCCCGCTCCGAGGCATATGCTCTGCTCTGATTGGTCGTTTATTACCTTACAATATTCATAACTTTTATTAGGTTAGGACGATCTTTAAGTTATAGAAAGATTTAACAAATCAAATTAAATTAAATCAAACATTTTAGAAGTAATTAAAATGTAAACAAATAATATTGTGCGTTATATATCCAAATAACAATCAATCCGATTCATAGCTCCCTCCGACAAATATATGTTTTTTGTATATAGTACTAGCGGCCCCGGGAGACGTTGTCCTGCTCTGAAAAAATAAAATCTAAGACCCGATCCCAGCGCCACCTACCGGTTCCAATGGGATGTACAACACCCTATGTCCGTCTCCTGGTTCTAAGCTACCTCCCCACCAATTTTCAGCCAAATCGGTACAGCCGTTCTTGAGTTATAAATAGTAACTAACACAACTTTCTTATATATATATATATATATATATATATATATATATATATATATATATAAGACTAGCTTCTGCCCGCGACTTCTTTGTCGTGGAATAGTTTAAAATCGCAAGGTAAAAAACCTTGCGATTTTAAAACATTCTTCATTGGTGCTACGCTCCTATTGCTCTTAGCGTGATGGTATATAACTTTAAGTTTCCTCAATACATGTACTATCTAACACTGAAAAAAACATCAAATCAGACTAGTAGTTCCTGAGATTAGCGCGTTCAAGCAAACAAACAAAGAAACAAACTTATTATTATATATATAAGATAAAACTCTCTCACCGACACCACACCCTGTCAAAATCTCCGCTTTTATAATGTTACGTTGCAGAGAAATGTTTTTAGACTTTCAGTCTGTTATAAGCTGTTTAAGTAATTAAAGCATTTTGACTAACCCACGGGAACTCTTTAATTTTTCGGGATCAAAAGTATCCTATATGTTGACCAGGGTATAAGCTACCACCATACAATTTTTTATGTAAATCGGTCCAGTCGTTTCGGAGATTAGCCGGTACAAACAGACAGAAAACAGAGAAACAAAAAATTTGAAAAAAATTGAAATATGTTCTATTTCACTTCTTACACCCCCCTGACTCGGTTTTTAGCATTTTTTTTCATTGTACAGAAATTTAACCTCTACAATTTTATTATATGTATAGATGTATGTATATAAAGAAAAATGTTAAGAATTTGAAACCAAATAAATATATGAAATAATAATCATATTCATTTAATCCAGAGTAGGTTATACATAAAAAACCAAATTGTTTTCTTTCGTTACAAATTCATATAATTAAGCAACGAATTATAAGTTGTAGCTTTATTCCCATTTCTTATAAAGACATGTCGTTGAAATACGTTATTAAAGCCGGACTAACTTTTGGTAGTAGCCCGCCTCTATAATTTTATGTGTACCTAATTTGATTCATAATTTTCAATGACAACGGCCATTTATGCATGTTATGTTCATAGTGCTGATGGAAAGCATTAGATTAATGACCGTAACTTGTTTTCACGCATTAACTACGTAAGATATCGTCACGAAATTTTGTACACGTCAGCAGTGGCGTGTCGGGTAGAACTTCGACTTGGGCTTACCCAGCTACATATTTATTACCCAAATATTAGATGGTCGCTTACATAGGATGTTAATCGTCACGTTTTTTGGGCCTACCCGCCTATGGGCTTCCGTAAAAGTTACCGTACCAGCGTAAGCGCCTTATAGTCTGTCTGCTATGTCACTGATATGAAGACTACCGCGGATGCGGGAGTTCCTGACACGGTTCTTCCGCATAACTCCACACATCCACCGAACATATTCATTTCCGTAACACGCAGCTCTTGTGTCATGAACACACGCTTCGCAGTCATATAAAAGGACGGAATTGAACCATCGAATACAGGGATTCCCAAAGTGGTCGACATCGACCCTCTGCGGTCCAAATCGGTTTCCCAAGGGTCGACGTAAATAAAAAAAAGATTTTGGGTTCACCAAGGTCTAAAAATCGACCCCCATTAATTAACACAAGATCTTATTTGAAACTTTCCCTTGCTGTACTAGTTTCAGTTTTGTTACGTGTACCAACTTGTTATAAGAATGACTAATATTTGAATGATTAATTTTTAATAAGACGTAGTATCATTACTTAAGTATTTTTACGTAATTTGTATTAATAATGATTAATTACACTTGATATTTACTCTATTTATTTTGTAAAGTTTTTATGAGATAATGATGTCACTTAACCATACATAACATAACTATATAATAAAACCGCGGGGGGCCTTTAGCTTGCTAGGAAAGCAAAGGACCTTCTACCCCCGCACAACGAAGTGGGGTGTGTTCTCGCAGGGCACACTCCAGGCACCTTATTGCGGATCGGCTGGGCGTAACTTTGTTCTAAATCTCAGCCTTTCCTCCACAAAATTAAAGCGCAGGGTCGACAGGGAGCAGGGGGTTTTTAGTGGGTATTGGGGTTGCTCGCTCGTGTAGCAATGCTCGGAGTCTCCACACTATTCTGTGACGTCGATCGCGGACGGAGCACTGTCAAGAGCATACTATTGCTGCAGTGTTATCGCCCCCGACCGACGCGTGTCTCTCCCTAGAAACGACCCAGTTTGTGCGTAAATCGGTTAAGCATTTTCCCTCGTCTCAAAAAAAAAACTATATAATAAAGATTTTTATTTACTTATTTCATATATTTTGTATGTTTTATATTATTTATTGTCTACACCGCCCCTGTCATGTTTTAATATTTTCCTTAGTTTAGGGCAGTGTTTTTCTAACTGTGGGTCGCGAACCCTAGGGGGGTCGCAGCGTCTTGCTCGGGGGGTCGCCGGTAAAAGGGAAAAGGCAATTTAAGTTTGTACCTCATACTTAGGTACTTTCTAAGCTCAGTAGCTTTTTGCAGAGTATAGGCCGTAATAATGAATATAGGAAACAAAATAGGGAAAGACAAACGTAATAATCAAAATAGTCATTTAAATTACTAACTTTTTTCTGTCTATGGCCTTAGAGGTCGCCAAAATTTTTCAACCCGTAAAGGGGTCGCGTAATCAAAAAGATTGGAAAGCACTGGTTTAGGGGATTGCCTGGAAGAGATCGTTGAAGCGATAAGGCCGCCCTTTGTTCAACATTTATTATATCTAGTTTTAAAAACGTAGTTTTTAATTTGGTGAATAATAAAGTGTTTACATTCATTCATTCAACATTATCCTAGTAGTATTACAGGCTCGACACACAAAACTAAACCGGCTTACGTCGTACGTATCTTCATTACTAATGAGATTGAACCTGAAGCCACCGCAGCCATGATGAGTTATGATGGTCATATCCGCGAATTGGAGACCTCGAAATAGCCGTTCCGGAAACCTTCGGCAAACAAAACAGTTATATGTAATGTTACTCAACCGTTTGTGGCGATCAAAACAAGATAATTAACATTCTCTGGTGTCGTGTACCTACGCGAATTGTGTTTGAAAGAAATACAATATGTTTCCCTTTGTGACATGTAAACATGTAGGTACTAACACTTTGAAATGACGCCTTAGGATTTTGTGAATTTACACAATTTACTCTTACATATTATCGGCGTCAGTGCAGGCTCTTGTAACTAGGTCATATGTAATTTTGGCCGAAAAAATTAATGTCACCAAAAAATGTAGTTACAAGGAACTACTCTGACGCCGACGATAATGCATGTATACACTATAGATCATCATTTTGACGAAAAAAAATATTTCACCAAAAAATTTTGTTGCAAGGAACTACTCTGACGGCGACGATATTGCATATATACACTATACATCACAAGTTTGACGAAAAAATAATGTCACCAAAAACTGTAGTTACAGGGCTGTGGACTGACGCCGACCATAAATACCAAGTAAGAAAAATATTTATTGTAGCAAATAAATGCACACATAAAATACAAGGATTTTTACTTATAAATAGATACAGTTTAAGAAATATCTACGTACATAAAATTCATGCCAATGAGGCTGGAAACTCAGCATTATGCTGTGTCGGGAGCTGACGCAACGCTGATTTTCAATTCTAGCCTCGATAAAACCAGAACCAAAATGGACCCAAACAAGCTACTACTTACCTTCAGGTAGGTTATTTTTAAAACAGTGTTAAATACTTATAACCATGACATTATTTTACATTAATCACAAAATGATTTCGCCAAAAAATATTTCCTTATAATCTACTACAAATATAATAAACAATACTAAATACATACATAAACATTACATAATATAATACATAAAACACAAACGTCTCCACTCAGCTGAGATGAGAATGTTGAGATGGACGTGTGGTGTTACAAGAATAGATAAGGTGAGAAATGAGTACATAAGGGGATCTTTGAAAGTTGCACCCGTGACTGAAAAATTGAGAGGAAGAAGATTAAGTTGGTATGGGCATATAATGAGGAGGGATGAAAGTCACGTAACAAAAAGAATATTAAACTACAAGATGGATGGGTACAGATGTAAAGGTAGGCCAATAAAAGATGGATGGATTGTGTGAAGGATGATATGATGATATGCGGTGTGACAGAAGACGTATGTCAGAGTAGAGGAGTGTGGAAGGAAAAGACATTGTGCCGACCCTAAAGAATTGGGATATGGTGAAAGAAAAGAGAAAGTTTAGTTTATTTCTTTTAATATCTAATGTATATGAATAAATATTAACCAATGGTAAAAAATTAAAAAATTATATATATAATATTATAAAATTTATTTTATAATATATAATTAAAAAGACAACTTTCTATCATTGGGGAAGGTAGAGACGATGAATCTCCACCTACTACGATTCTAACAAACACTTCACTTCATCTACATATTTCATGAATCTCTTTATACAACGCGTTTTTTGAGTGTTTTCTACTTAACCTCTTGTAACACTTCTGCTATTTGACCATGATGTGCAGTACCTCGCAGTCTACCGACACCAACTGTATCAATTACAATGCTGCCATATAATTTTGTTTACGTGGTTGTTGTACTTTTATCCTTTCTCTCTACACGCCCAAATGTTACATGAGAACCTTCTAAGAGAATTTTTAAACATGGCAAATAATTCAGATTTCTGATATCTATGGGCAAAGTTCTAAAGCTGCGTAGCGAAGGAGTTGGAAAAAAATGTTGAAGAGTATACTAGTTTCTTTTATTATAGTAGTATAGGTTCGCGTTTGACCATAATCTAGCCTGATGTAGAGCGGGGATATGCTCTAAGAAGGATCACGCTTACCTAGAAGGTACCTATTCATACGAGACTTGAAGACGCCCAGGTTGTAAATATCGGGAAAGACAGACTACTTATATATGAATTCATAGATTTGGTTGTATTTATCAAAATACTTAATTTATGCAAGTAATATATATATAAAATGGTGGCTCTTTAAAAAGTTTGAAATTTTGTAAATTGTAATTTTTGACTCTTCCGACTCAAAACATTGCCGACCGCTGGTATAAGTGGACTATCCACCATATAACCATGAACACGAGATCATTTCGTTGTATGAGAACTTCAATACGAAGTTGTTTGAACGTTCTAGGAATTATCATGACTGCAAAACAGCGAGCGTCGCAATTTATGTAACTGGAAACGCTGGGCTGGAGGCATCAGGACTGGTTTTTGTACTCATCATTATTGAGATATTATTCTAAGAATGAGCTTGCTGATTGTGGTTTGAAAAACATCAGTCACATAATATTTCTATATCAATATATAAGCCCAATGGTTTTGACGACATATTCATGGTCTAAGACAGGGGTCGGCAACCTTTTGAGTCGGAAGAGTCAACAATACAATTTACGAAATTTCAAAGTTTTTAAAGAGCCACAATTTTTTTCTTGCCAAAAATAAATATTACTTGCATAAATTAAGTGTTTGATAATAACAAACAAATCTATTTATTCATATATAAGTAGTGTTTTTCATTTAATATTTATGTGACATTATTAGATAATTACTTATTATTAAATAAAAAAATGAAAACAATTAACTTATTAACTTACAAGACTAACTTGTGCTTCAATAACAAACAATTGGGCAAACAAACTGAATGAAACCCATGTCTTTTTTACATATCAAGAGCTTCATAACATATAGGGGAATACGCAAAAATGCAGTTTTTTGTTTACAAAAAATATGCATGTTACAATTTAGGAGGTCTTACCAGTATGAAAGTGTACCTAAGAAGAAGGGTATACCGGATTTCAGCCTTATACGATCAACTAGTTTTGTTTTATTCACAATTTTGTGCATTGTGTAAAACTGCACTTTTGTCTGTACGCCCATTTGTTAGGAAGCCCGCGATGTATAACTAAAGAGCCGCAGCTTTACACCCAAAGAGCCACATGTAGCTCGCGAGCCGCAGGTTGCCGACCCCTGGTCTAAGATAAAGGTGCGATTTTTTAAAGTGGGTCTCTAGTCTCTATAGTCAATTCTAAAACTAGTGAAATAGGGAAAATAGGATTCACGGAGCCGAGTTTTATGAAAAGTAAAGTAAAAATAAATAATATTTTTTTTTCCATACATAATGTATCTTAGTGATACAGTATTCAAATTATAATCTAGGAGATAAGACCAATGACAAGTTATTCTGCCCTAAAATAACTAGATATAACTTAAACTAAGAATGTGTCCAATAACACGTGTCCTATTGTCTTTATTAAGGAGAAGACACTTTGTTCATGTGTTCTTTGATAATGTTCTGCAAATAGCACTACACTTTATTATTATGAGAGTATTATAACACTAACACAAGTGGTTTTGTCCTTTTGAGTCTTCCTAATAAGTCCACCGTAGACAATAAAACCACGTTTTATTATTTTAAGTTTGGTATTTATTTGCTTTTTATTCCAATGATAAAATGTCAAGTGTCAATGAGTAATTTCAAAATATACTAGCATAGTAACTTTACTCCTTGACAGTTGAGATCATTGTCTTCCGCGATCACGGCTATTGATAAAATTTAAAAACTTCGTTTAAAAAACCGACTTCAAAAACTAAAAAACTAAAATGTATAAAATAACGTATTTCTAAAGCTATTATTATTAATATATATTATCTAAAACATCTTAAAATCGGTGCTTAGTAATTTTCAAAATATAGTAATTTTTATGTTTTACTTTGCACCGACTTCAAGATGTTTTAGATAATATATATTAATAATAATAGCTTTAGAAATACGTTATTTTATACATTTTAGTTTTTTAGTTTTTGAAGTCAGTTTTTTTAAACGAAGTTTTTAAATTTTATTTGTTACTTTTTAGTGTCTAGCTATGTATGGGTAGACCTACGAATGGTGCCGCGCTTCTTAAAAAATATAGGTCCCAAGAACCGGGAACAAAAAAATGTTCGTAAAATGAAAACTACTGGGCCAAACTATGTCAAATTTTTAGGGGACCACATGGCAGCTATTCCGCGTCGAACAAAAAAAGAATCGCGTAAATCGGATCATAAATCACGGAGTAATCGGCGAACATATGGAACGGAGTGAAAATTATTTCCATGAAAAATGTTCATAAAATGAAAACTACTGGGCCAAACTATGTAAAATTTTTAGGGGACCAATTGGAAGCTATTCCGCGTCGAACAAAAAAAGAATCACGTAAATCGGATCATAAATCAAGGAGTAATCGGCGAACATACATAAAAAAAAGCAACAAAAAAAAAAAGATCCCGACGAATTGAGAACCTCCTCCTTTTTTCGAAGTCGGTTAAAAAGTGGCCGAAACCTCGGAATAAACGCAAATAAAATACCGCGATTAAAACTGTTAAAACGTAGTTTTATCATGGTATTATTAGATTTAAAAAAATGCATTTACCGTCTGCAGAGACATGATAATTGTAATAATATCGAGGGCTTCATAACAAATGGACGTACAGACAAAAGTTCCGTTTTACACAAGGGACAAAATTGTGAATAAAACAAAACTAGTTGATTGTATAAGGCTGAATTTTGGAATGGCCTTCTTTTTAGGTCTACTGGTAAGACTGTCTAAATTGTAATATGCAGAGTTTTTAGTAAACAACAAAAATAATGGCATTTTTGCGTATACGCCTATATGTTATGAAGCCATCGATATGTAGTTTAGCTCAGATGAATTTTCTAAGAAGTGCATGCCTCCCAAGATACGAACCCACGTCATTTAAGGGACACATGCAGGTGTGCTTATTACGCATTAAGATACCACGACTCGGTAAGAGTTTAAAACTATTTCATTACCAAAAAATTTTTATGACCAGAACTAAGATCAATATCACAATTATATTAATCTTACTGGCATTTAGCTAAGCACGCTTTATACTCTGTGAAAGTCTTGGCATTTGCGTGTCGGTTACAAGATTTATCTTAAGATGTTCACACTTGATTTAATATCTTTAATGGGTAACAGGGACCGTTGAATCTATAATACTATAATCCTACTGTATCACTGTTAAAGTGCCTTTGGTTGGACATTTCTTGGAAATTCTGTAGTCATTCTGTGCAAAAGGGAATCGTCGTACGTGGTAAAGCGAAGCTGGAATTATGACGCCTCTATTATTGAGCGGGCTAAGCCTTTGCCGGCTTACCTCACTGCAACGCAGAGGCTCCGGATTCGAATCCTGGTATGGTAAATTTCGGAAACGAATTTTCTCTGTTATTTACTATGGTTTGGGTGTCTGGGATCGGCCCCAGAGTGGTCCGTTGTATATTACCCATAACACAAGCGTAACTTTGCTTTATTTGGGGATACACAGTGTGTGGTTTTTTTTCTGTACAGGAACGGAGAAAGAATACGATTTCCTGCGGCCAGGCGCCTGTCGTAAGAGGCGACAAAACAACCCACAGCCAAGTGGTGAGGTATTTGCCTGTCTGGATGGTTATCACACCTGGTCTAACGTATGCCGCTATAACAACCTTGTGTTGTATTCCGACATTAGTGGCCAGGCCAGGGATGGATTTGCACAGCGGCACTAAGGGCTAGTGCACACGGCGGCGAAATTTTCGAGGACGGTAAAATTTGGAGTGTCAGGAAAAAAAATCTGCTATAAAAATCAATAATTTTCAAAAATTGGGACATTATTGGTTTCATGCCAAATCTTAAACATCGAGTTCTCATTGGATATTTACGTTTTAAGTCTGTCGTTTACTCAGATAATTTTTATAATTATTTGTCATTTTTATGTTTGGCACGGGTCGCATATAAAATATCCCACTGCTGGGCTCGGGCCTCCCATTACGGCCTAGGAGGTGGGCACTGAAAATCAGCGCTGTGTAGGACTACGTTTCGGCACAGCAAAAAGCTGACTGCCAACCTCATTTCCAAATTGCGGCAGATACAATTTCTTTATAATTTTATCTATACTTTGTTATGTTAGTACTATATGTGTTGTGCGTCGCTATTAGAAACAAATATTTTTCTTTCTATATGCTACAAAATAGATAATACCTATATTATCTTAGCAAACTGCCAGACATTCAAATAATGCTGATATAGAAATTATCTGAGATAAAGATGTTTGTTCGAAATAATATTACAGTTCCAAGAACACTGGGTATCAATGTAATCACATTCGAGATTGATATGTGCAATTAGCAGTTAATCCTTGCTAAATGGTAATTATGATAAGTGGGTAAATTCTTACTTTAGTGTCGAATCGAAATTTTTTTCGGTGTTGCCATGGAGTGTCATGCTAGGGATGACATTCGTAGGTAAAAAAACGTTTCCGTATTTACTAAGCAATTGTCACCAATTTATTTAGGCAAGTCTACCTAACCTACTATAGTATTTACTTATCTTTTTATACAAATTATAAGGTTCTTGTGCGTATTCACTGAACTGGTAAACGATTGGAGTTGGACCAATCTTATAGATTTTTTTGTGTGTGTTCGAGTGGGGTCCCCGGGTGGTTTAGATTCACAATTGGTTGCAGTAGCAGTTGCTTCAATCGGGTTCTAAATTGTATTTGCAGGACAACGTCTGCCTGGCCCGCTACTCTGTAATCTATACTAATATAATAAAGAGGTAAAGTTTGTGACATTTTAGGGGGTAAATTCTGTATCTACAAAACCGATTTTGAAAGTTCTTTCACCAGTAGAGTGCTACATTATTCCTGAGTGACAAAGGGTATGTTTTATTGTGATTAATAATAAGTAATCTTTATTTTTTTTCTGATACCCAGCGAAGTGGGCACGCGTCAACTAGTATTATACAATTGAAAAAAATTATAGCCTTTCGTTTTTTTATATTTTTGTGTTTGTTTGTTTGTTTTGAATTCACGCAAAAACTACTGGATCGATTTCAATGCGAATTTAGTTGACCGACAGGTAATTTCCGGGCTTGATACATTGCTGTACATTTGATCCCGCGGAAATTTTCTTTGGAGCGGTTTAAAGTGGCCAGGTCGAAAAAATTCTGATTCCGATGCAATACTTTCACTGATTCCAATTCTCTGTTTAAAACAACTGTGGTATTTGCTATCCATCCAACTTGGACGACGTCGCGGGCGAATCTTAGTTACATATAATTCCTTAGGGCTATAATTAGAATACCGTCTTTATAATGCTGGATGAAAGCGCACATTATCTCTAGGCCTGGGGAGGATACCGAAGGGCGTATGGTGCCTACTCCCAACGGCCGGTCTTCCACGCTGTCCTTCAAAAGAAAGAAGCCGCGAAGAACCAACTGCCAAACTACCCACGGCACCTAAACCGGCACCCCTGACCCGCGCTTTTACGAGGTGCTAAACTACTACTAACTAGAGTCGTAGACAATCACAGTGACGTCTCTACGTAAGGCTCTCCTAGGGTGCCTCGGGGAGGGCTACCCTATTTTTAAAAGACTATGGATTTAGCTTGTCAGATCTTGAGTGGCAGTGAGATTCATAAACGGACAGCCTCTACCGTAAAAGAGTTATTAACGAGAGATATCTTTTTAGACCAAATTTTACGTTTTTGATAACGTAGACGCCGTCTATTATATATTATCAGTGGTCTAAGGGATAAATGAATAACAAAATAACTCATATTTAAAACAAGAAAACCAGAAATTTGAGAGCTTGCGGTTGTCAGTCGAATTCTTAACGGCTTACTTTAATAGTTGGGTGATTTAGCTGATACGCGTGAAAACAATTATGCCTCGCCTGTCGAAATGTCACCCTGGATTAATTGCATCGCTGAGCTAATGGACATCCATGAATGGGTGCCGTGGGAACTGATCCAAAACCATCATTCGCCGAAAAAACCTGCAGCGAGTTGTAGGGTAATCGATAGCCAAATCAACTGAGATATAATAATTTTTATCATCTTAAAAACGCCGAAGCTACCTAGATTTTGTAATAGCCTTGGGACGCCATATCTTTAACGAGTCAAAAGGCATGTTTATTATAGGTTATACATTGATTAGACTCAGCTGAGATGAGAATGTTGAGATGGATTTGTGGTATTACAAGAATGGATAAGAGGATCTCTGAAACTTGCACCCGTGACTGAAAAATTGAGAGAAAGAAGATTAAGTTGTGTATAAAATGAGGAAGGATGAAATTCACGTGACAAAAAGAATGGATGATATGATGATTTGTGGTGTGACAAAAGATGTATGTCAGAATAGGGGAGTGTGGAAGGAAAAGACATATTGTGCCGACCCTAATTAATTGGGATATAGTGAAAGAAAAGAAAGAGATATTATTAATTAGACTGAATGAAAATAAAATATAAACTAATTAGAAATAAATTGAGTCGTTAAGTTACAGATTATGTAGCAGATCACTATGCTCCGTCACATCTATCAACGACCGAGTTAGGGTTGGCAACGTCGCCGCTTCGATTGAAGATGTCAAAGAGCGCAAATATTACACCTTAGGAAGAGGTTAGGTACATATTGGTTCCATTTGAAGTTGAAACATTAGGCCTGCGGGGTTCATCGTGATGTGCCCCGTCATATTTTCCAACGATCGAGTTAGGGACTGGCAACGTCGCCGCTTCGATTAAAGATGTCAAAGAGCGCAAATATTACACCTTAGGAAGAGGTTAGGTACATATTTGTTCTGTTTGACGTTGAAACATTAGGCCTGTGGGGTTCATCGGCAAATAGTGTATAAGAAACTCGTTGACACTGCCGGTGATCAGAAGGCTGGTTCATATTTGGCCGAGCGAATCAGCATTGCCATATAGCATGGCAATACAGCCAGCCTTCTGGGCACGCATCCGACTGATAGTGATCTGCTTTATTTTGAATTAAATTTAAATTATTTATATCGTATTTTAAAAGTGTGACAATAAGAAGTAGAATTTAATGTAAGGTGTCTCATCTGCCGTATTGCACCAATTATTTTACAGGTATACCTTGCAGTGGCGCGATATGGAAATTTGGCAGCTGGTTGAAAAAACATACCGTATGCTGCAAGCGCCAGCTACACCGCTGTTGAAAAGACGTCTAACTCGCGGTGCATTTTCTTATTACAATTTGTATCTGTAATTTTGCAATCTTACCGCATATTTTGAAACAAAAGCCGTTGCCCGATCGGGTTATAAGTTACTATTTAGAAAACCACCAAGCGTATAATATAGTAATACAGTAATAATACATGCAAGAATAATTTGGTCGCTAGTAGCTACTTTTTAAAGATAGGCTATGGGGAATCGAGTTGTATGAAGTCCACGCCACTGATACCTGATGCTTTTCTCTTACAACATACATACCTAAATATTAATGTTATGTAGAGTTTAGCAACTTTTAAGGTCTACAATTTTTACTAGATTGTCATTCCTATTACCCTCCAGCATAAGAATCGCTTTATTAAATAAAATTACACACAAACTGTTTCATACAACATTCATACAGCAAGGTTGGATTTGCTGAAACTCATTGATTACACTACCCTCCTTTTGTATAT
This sequence comes from Dendrolimus pini, assembly GCA_949752895.1. Lineage (NCBI taxonomy): Eukaryota > Metazoa > Arthropoda > Insecta > Lepidoptera > Lasiocampidae > Dendrolimus > Dendrolimus pini. The sequence goes on along the minus strand of OX457140.1, from coordinate 18,246,841 downwards.
ACGAATTCCAACTTTATGTATTGACAATAAAGCTCTGTTTTGGATGAGTTGATTCTCTATCGGCTTACATTTCTAAAATCGTCTCAGTGCCAAAAGGACAGGATTGGAATTAGACTGTTGTCTTGCCGCGTCTGTGGGTTGACCTTGGCTGGCCAGGGTGGGGTGTCTGGCCCCATCCCACTGCGTCTTGCGCAGGGCTGCCATCCTTATGCTGTCGGTGCTGGATCTAGCGCTTTTTAGGATGCCTATACCTCCTTCCAGATAACTTGACGCGCAGGGCTACCAAAAATCAAAATTATTAACACCTAAAGCTAAGTCAAAAACACCCAAATTTTTTAACAAAAATTAAGATTTATGTACTGTTTTATAACATGAAATTAAGATATGTTCATTTTAATACCTAATATTTTTACTTAACAATAGGGTAGGTAGTTGACAGCCAAGTCAACTGAGGCACTTTTTTATCGTCTTAAAAAACAGTGAAGCCTCCTAAATTTTTGTACGAGAATAGTAAGTTGTGACGTCATACTATTAGTGAGTGAAGTGACGTTTTAGTTATAATTATTGTTCGAAAAATTATCATTAAATTTTAAAATTAAGATGTAATAGTATTATTTTAGCAGCCGACGAAATAAACCTCGCATAAATTTTAAACATACAGGTATTATTTTACATTAATTTTTATTATACTTAGATACTTCATTTTAAAACGCTTTTAACATTAGGCGAGTAATCTAATTATTATTTTGCATTTAAGATGCGTTTTTAATTGCAGGTTCTTAGATACTGAATGGACAACTGTAAATGTCAAACTTTGTCAAATGCATACATTTTTAAATTTGACATTTGTAATGTCAGTTTGGTATCTGTAACTATTAAACAAATAGCGACATTAGCCCATAGTTACTTTATTTCAGTTAAATAAATAAAATTTATTATTTTAATTATAACAACTATTAATAAAAGCTAAAATATCTTATAAATAAACCAAACTTAAAAATATATATACAATAGTAAAAAACTAAAATTAAAATAAAAACCATAGTAAACATGTATACATTTTAAGTACATTTCTATCCCTAAATATATCAGGTATCAAGGGTTCAGTTTAACATTACGGTTTGTTTTGTCCTCAGGTTTTCAGAAATCGAGCACCGTTCAACATTATCCCTTCCTCTTTTGTCTTTCAAGCTTTTATTGCTTTTTAATAACCTGTCGCTTTTACTCTGATATTCGCAAAATCAATGCCGCGTGCGTTGGAGCCACAATTTTTAAAAAGTGAAGTGATGTGAACTTTGACATTTGTAATGTCAGTTTGGTATCTGTAATTATAAAACAAATAGCGCTTTTTTCTAGGTCACCTAGCGTTGAACACTCGTATACAGATAGCAGCCCTGCTTGCGTAATAGATATTTTACATGGGGTTGAAACGCTTAGACACGAACGTAATGATTTTGCGGATTTTCGTTACGTACGTGCTTGGCTGCGCGGCGGCGCGTCTTTGCCTAATTGATTATTTTCATTCTGAATGACCGTTGTTTACGGGGAGTTAGGCTTGTCTTCCACAAAAGCGAAGAGGAGAGATGCTTTTAGAAATCTTTAGCGTAGCTTCGATAGACATTGTTCAGACCGAGAATAGTTATAATCTTCTATACATCTATAACAATAAGTAAAATTGAAGTGTCTTTTTGTAATGTCAAAATAACAGTTTTTTACTAAGTGCTTATGAAAGTGCACGGTATATATACGGTACTATATCGGTATACGGTATATATATGTAAGCATGTATATACGTACATAGACGTACACAACAAATAATACATATTATGCAGTTAGATTTGCTTGCTCCCTTACAAGTCTGTTGAAGCTATGAATCGATTTAGCAGAGAGCACGTCGACAGGTAGTGCGTTCTAGATCAATTTATCTTATCTATATATTTCTAAAAAAATGCAATATCGTGTGATAAATATAATCACATTTCAATGAACATATATTAAATAAGCCATTTTTATAAGTAAAAAAAATTTAAAATATTTTTGAAGTGATAACTTCTTATGGGAGGGTAAACCGATTCGTTACGTAACGCGTTACGGCTCCAGTCTGTCTGGCTTCCCTTTTTCTCCTGCAAGTTATCACTTCTGTCGGGCGTCCCGAGCCGCACACATTTTTTATTTATTTAAAATCGATTACTTTCGATTTATTTACGTATAGTGTCGATGGTTTAATAGCCTGTGCGTTACATGACTCACAGAACATCACTATTAAGTCACAAATATAAAGTACGTCAATTATGTCATTTGTTTCGGGAGTTTTTGGCGGTAACTGATAGGGGATGTTGTGCTGTGCAGTTTTATTTTCTAAAAATGTGTAAAATTACTCTAAAATGAACAATAGCTGTAGGATATTAATAGTTTTTGAGTAGTAATTATGTGTTTTTGTGAGAAATGTGAATTGCATAGTCAAATGGGCCCTTTCCAGTTGTCACAAGAACTCCGTTGAATGGCGTCGTTGGTAGCCTACAGTCATTGAGTTATAACATGTCTAGAGAGAGCATTGCTAACAAACAACACCGCCAAAAACGGCATCAAAAACGCGAAGCGTTGCTATATTCACTCTCGAAAAACTATCAATGTGTGCGTGATTTCGGGTAATCAGCTAAAAAATATTACCCCGTTTTTTATAATTAAATATTTTTTTATTTAAGTGAAATGTTTAAATGATCGTTATGATTTAATCGCTTTATGTGTATAATTTATTATTACTCAGAGGTTTTAGTTTTTTTAATAATTAAAGTATAAGCAATAAAAGTTGTGTTCTGGAACGTCCGTACAGATATTAGTACATTACGGTACATTTTTATAAGTCTGTAGTAGTAGGAACTACGGGGTATGTACACGGAAAAGTTTAGTGCAGGGACTTAAGAGCAACTAAACCACTTAAAAAGGGCTATTATTAAAATAAAAATATTCATTTCCAAAAGTTTTTATTCAAACTAATTCTGTTTGATTATTTTATAAACTAAAATTTGTTTTTAACATATCAATATATTAAATTATTACTTTATTAGTAATTAATGGAGAAGCAGGTAACAGAATATAGACAAAATTAATGACAATAATCTACTAAAAAATGTCAATAAACCATATCTCCATAAATTCGCAACATGTTTTTAGGTAACATAAAATAAAGCTACACAAAAAATAAGTTTTGAAATACTTCTCTCTCTCACTACTTCTTCTTTTTAGCGATAACTAAAATTGCATTAGAAGAAACTAAACAGTAAAAATTAATTAAAATTTTATAGCACCGAAAACTTACTCTTTGTTCATTTGTTGTAAATTTTCTATCCATCAAAAACAAGCACTACTGCAACAATATATATTTGGTTATTTCAAGTTTGCTTGCATGATACTTCAAATATCCCGTGTTTACTGTTTTAAAAAGTATATTATATTTATTCCCGTTACCGCAAGTATATACATATTGGCAGTATTAAAATAAGTTTGTATTGTCGAGATTCATGGTGATCGGTTCATTTCCAAAACCAATAAGAAGAAAATCTTATTGAAGTGTATGAATCATGATTACTTTTAATCTTATAATTGAATTAATAATGCTATTTCCTTGCTTGACACAGCTGCTTTTTTAATTCTTCTAAAACCTTTTTCCGATACACAAATTTCTTTTTCTTCAAAATAATTGGAAAACACAAGCGACCTTTTGTTTGGATTCCAGTGGTGGTCATCTTGCGATTCCCAGATTTCTTTTATCCAACGATTTGCTACAATTGGATTCGTAGGAAATTTAAAACGTAATATAAACTGGTTTAAGAAAATCGGACGGACACACAAATAGTACATGTCTGTTTTCGATAGATTTTTCAAATTTATCATATTTTATAAAAAAAAAAAAACGTAACAAACTCCCCAAATTTTGGAAAATAAGTTCCACTTCTCACCTGACAACATTAGTCAATTCGATAACCTTGGAAATATCGAAATTAAATTTCATGTTTTTATTAAGAAATCATGACAAAAGTGTTAAGTTTTTCGATGAAATGTCATCTTATCCTTATCCTTTCCTCTTTTAAACTAGTTCCGACACATTTTAATAGCGTAGGACGGCATAATGATTTTTTTTTTTTTGCGAGAGCTCTAACCAGTAAAGTAGTCGAAACGACACTAACAGGCGTGAGGAGCGTGTGCACCAAATTTGGTGCACTTTTTTTGGGCCGTTTTTGTGCAATTCATGCGTGATCTAGTTTATATGATCTAGGCCTACAGTACAACTGCGCTACTTATACGAAGACATATAAAAATAACAGAAGTGTTAAAACGAGGTCAGGTAAAAATCATATCAAATAAACGTGCATGTATGAAGAGGTTAATGAAAGTAGATGAAGCGAAAGTTGTTTGTCAGGATCGTCTCAAGTGGAGATCTAGTCTCTGCCTACCCTCATGGGAAAAAGGCGTGATAATATGTATCTATGTATGTATGCACATAAATAAACATCAGAATTGGCTGTATGGACGATTCCTTTGCCTGCCTTTGTGGCGAATTCTACTATTACAACTGTCATTTGTTTCATGTGGGCTTTACTTTCAAGAAATATATAACTTGATAGACGTGCAAAAGTCAAAAGTAAAATAAACGCTTGGAAACATTTATTATAATCCCTATTATAGTAATAGGGATTATTATATTCATTTATCTCCAGATTTGCAGAAAACTAGTATAAATTACTGGCCAAATTTTTTGATTCACTATTATATTTTTTATTTTCACCTGCCTCTTCATACCCTGTCATTGGCAAAATCAGTGCTACGTTCATTGCAGGCTGCAACCACGAATTAAAAAAAACTGTAAATGTTAGTTATATTTTACTACGTCTAACTAAATTATCCTTCCGAAAGACTAATTAGTGATTTACCTTAATTCCGGCCTTGCTAATTTACGGCACCGAGTTAATTAGTTCAGTGTAAAGGATAAGTTGTGTGTCGTGTTTAATTTCCGCCTTCTATGAACAGGCGGCATGGGAGGCACTAATTAGGTGTTCGTGAAACTCATTTAGGGCGGATTTTTCCATCACCAATTATTCATAGAATAAAGTATAACGTAGAATAATTAAAATAATATGGAAAAATGACATGAAATCCATATTTATATTTATGTATGTATATTGTATATAATAATATTAATATGCATTTTAAGTATTTACACCTTCGAAGAAAAATAAATACATAAAACTACAATAAATATAAACTAAAAACTAAAAAAGGTTTTTAAATACAAGCTTTTGAGACCCTGGATATCGTGTAGCAGCAGAGTGCTAGCCATGACAAGTAAAACGAGCCCAAACACGTCGGGTCGATCTTGTTTAGTACAGGAGTTCCTATGGCCACCTTCCGACTACATCATCAGATCAGCTCCATGGTACCATATTATTGCATTGTCACGCGATATACATATGCGTGCAAAATTTCAGCTCAATCGGAAACCAAAAAGTTGGTTAAATTTAACTTGCAAGATTCAACCCGAACTTCCATACATAGGTACATCCATTGCAAGTTAAATAAAAGATGGCGGCGTAACCACGTTGTATAGCAACGCTTAATCTTTAAGCAAAATAGACACCAGCCTTCTGGTTGCGTGTGACGTCACGGTAGAGCTTTAGAGCGTTAGGACCCCACGGACCCAGAGCTTCCACCCGAAATGCCGTAAATGTGTAATCATTTCCAATGGCAGCATATTTGCGGCGCTTGAGGGCCTCCTGTTCGGCTGCAGCAGAACCGGTGGTAGTGTATTTACTTGAAATGTGGGAACGCCGCCACAGTGTCAACGCAAGTAGCATCCCACACTAAGGGGCGGCCTATCTTCTAGGGAATCTAGCTTCTTCTAGCGTCACCCTATTCGGTCTCCTGCCATCTTCGTGGCACAAGCCGTTTGGTTCCAAAATGGAGGGTGTGTTTTTATATATTTTTTTTTTTAAATATTATGCAACTGTACCCTGCCCTAGCTTTTGTGCCATTTTCTCTCTCCATCCCAAGGTTGTCCGGAAGAGATCACTGCCAGCGCCATTTGTACTTAATGGAACCATTGGATCCGGTAGGTGGCGCTGCTGTCGGCATATCGATTGAAGCTTTTCCGGCAGGACAACGTCTGCCGGGACAGCTAGTGTTATATATTCTATTCTGTATTATATTATAGTAATAATAGACATTTTATTAATTAAAAATGCAGTTGCATATATTTAGTTATGGTAGAACATATAAAACGTATCTAATGGATATATACAAACTTCAGTTACGTTTATTAAAATCAATAGTACCCAAGAATATTAAATCAAAACATAAAGATAATTATAAAGAATTCTTCAAATATTGTAAAGTTATGAGCATCTTTGACAAGGTTAAATGAACCGACACTGGTTGTGAGTATTTGTAAGAAATTTCTGTTGACTGGTTGGAACTGTCATAAGTTCATCAAATAAAATATCAGAAGATGAAGATGTTGCTAAAGTATATATATTATAATATATAACAACTCTAGAGATGTATATACGTGGCGTACTCATGCATACTATGACGATAACAACTTTTATAACTTTTTGAATCGTTATATCTCAGAAACGGTGGCTCGTAGAAAAAAAGTATTGATATATTTTTATAGATAATTTTATGATCTACAATTTTGTCTAAGGTACTTTCATGATAAAACTTACCGTTTTGCTGAAAATCGCGAAAAACTCATTTTTTTGACTCAAAGGTTTTATTCATTGGCCTGGAATAAAAAAAAATCCATACACGGGAATGATGGGGAACTTTTAGATATTATTTATAATTATGTTTTGAACAATTTTACCGATTTTCAGATTGTTGGGACTTAATGTACCTTCGAATGTCTAAATTGACCGGACTATACGACAGGCCGCCCGGCCGCAGGAAATTGTATTCTTTCTCCCTGCTCGGATAAGATAGATAGTGCGTAGCGGTTATTTTTTTAAATATATAAATAACAGCTTCAATGTACAGACACGGTATTTTAATTTTATAATATTATAGATAGATTACAATAAACATTACAAGGTGAACTGATAATAAAATTATATTTGTTTTGTGAAACCAAATGACACCTGAAGGTTACTGTCTATGAAATTTCTACAAAACATGACAATAATTCATTTAGATAGCACGATTAAGATAACATTGACTGAATAAAAAATATTTAAGAGATTTCTAGTATATAAACGTGTAGAAGTATACAGGTAAGTATACACATAGGGTAAGAAAAAAAAAGAATTCGAAAATTCGATGAATTATGACTCTGAGTTGTTAGTAGTTAGAAAGAGTTGCTTGAAAAATAAAGTTAAATTTTTTGTTAAAAACCTGCAATAACAAAATAATCATACTTTATAAAGTATTTTACTCACAAAAATACCACTTTTGCAACTTCAAAAGTTAAAGAGGTGAGGATGAGACACTTTCCGTATTTAGAATACAATTTCCTGCGGCCGAGCGGCCTGTTGTAAGAGGCCACAAAACAACCCACAGCCAGGTGGTAGGTAGGGTATTTGGCTACCACCCTTGGCTTAGAGTATGCCGCCATAACAACCTTGAGTTGTGTACAGGCATTAGTGCCCAGGCTTCAATGATCATTAAGAGAGCAGCAGGGCATTTGTAGCACCTTTGATATTTGATATGACCATAGACGATGATAACAGCTTTCCATTAGGTGGCGTCTGCCTGTCTACTTAACTCGTGCAATAAAAAAAATTATGAAGTTCAATTGTGTATATCTCAATTCAAGTGTTCCTATTGACGTATATAAAGGAATCCTTATTATGATGTCGATTTCAACAATAAAGTATGATAATAATGATATGTATTCCACGTGGAATGTACTGTCAAGAAACAAGCAACTTGTTGGAAATGTCAAAATTAAAATAAACGCTTGGTCAAGATCGTAGTAAGTGGAGATCCATCGTCTATATCTACTCCTATGAGGAACAGCCTTGAGAATATGTATGTAGTAAGTTACTGTAAGTTATAGAAGAAGTCGTGGTAGCGTTTTTATCCGTGCAGGAACGAAGGAAGAATACAATTTCCTGCGGCCGGGCGGCCTGTCGTAAGAGGCGACAAAACAACCCACAACCAGGTGGTAGGGCATTTGCCCGACTAGATGGCTACCACCCCTGGTCTAAAACATATCGCCATAACAACCTTGTGTTGTGTTCTGGCATTAGTGACCAGGTTCCAGTCTACCTTAAGAGAGCAGCAGCGCATTTGTAGGACCGTTGGTGTTGCAAATGTCTATAGGCGATGGCAACCGCTTTCCATCAAGTGGGCCGTCTGCCTGTCTGCTGAACTCCTGCAATAAAAAAAAGCGTAAGGGCTAGCGCACGCGGCCCAAACCAGAGGGCGCGGGTTCGATCCTGACTGGAACGCACCACTTAGTCAGTTTTCTAACAACGGTGAAGGAAAACATCGTGATGCAACCTGCACATCGAGATAATCGATATGTCAAACCTGCCAAGCCGCCTTGGACAAGCGAGGCGGGTATATTGTCCGTTCTCCCTATGATGGGAGGCCCCGAGCCCAGCAGTGGGACATTTATGGGCTGATATTATATATATTATAAGTTATAGAAACCTAGCAAAACTAAGGACAAAAAACGCATCCTACATTCAAATATTTACAACCTTGCCATACATCATACATTCCTGTTTTACATGTATATTTCATTTCAATATCTTTTTGAGTACATAAAATTTGAATTTAACAGTTCAAACCCCCTGCGAACGAGGCAACTGACATAGTATAATAATATAACGTCAACTCATAAGTGACCTAGCTCTGGCTCGATCCATAAACAGTAGGTATAAAGTCCAAGGCGAATTGCGCGTTACTCGCATAAAGATTTGTACGAATTTCCCCATTTCCCATTCACAATGAATTGGCGAATTCGGAATGTTACATTTATTCATGGCGCGTTTACTTTACACAAGGACTATTTCATTCAAGCGTTGAATGCGGCGAACGTGTTCGTAGTGCGCTTCTCTGAGTCACGGGTAAATAATCTGATCGCTGAGCGATCTGTATGTATGGTCGATTCATCTAGCGAGTACTTTGGATTGCATACAACTATGCTCTTGCTAAAAAAGGGATACTACACTATTGAATATTTAAATGACAAAACTTCATTCACATACTCGCTCCAACTCTTCTCTATAGCTTCTGTCCGCGACTTTGTTCGCGTGGAATAGTTAAAAAAAAGTAAGTTAAAAATTCCCGCGATTTTGAAACATTCTTCATTGGTGTTCCGCTCCTATTGGTCTTAGCGTGATGGTATATAGCCTATAAACTTCCTCGATAAATGGGCTATCTAACACTGAAAGATTTTTTTTAATCATACCAGTAGTTCCTAAGATTAGCGCGTTCAAGCAAACAAACAAAGAAACAAATTTATCAGCTTTATATATTATATAGTATATATATATATATATATATATATATATATATATATATATATATCGGAGAACGGCCTCATTCTCACGACATCTTTAGTTATTGCAGGTTTAGTGGGCGTCATCAGGATAAAATGCGAGCATAAAACACAATAGCCACGGTTTATACACTTTTAATTTAGATTTGTCTGAAAGAGAGTGTCGGGGTGAAGGTAAGGAAAGGAATGCTCCGGTGGTTCGGGCATGTGGAAAGAATGTATGATGAAAGAATGACTAAACAGATATACAATGCTAAAGTGGATGGATGCAGAAGTCGCGGAAGGCCACGACACACCTTCCATGATCAAATTGATCATGTACTAGCAGAAGGTGATGTCAGGAGCCTTAAGAACAGACGAGCGTGCATGACAAGAACTATGAATGTCAAAGAAGCAATTGAGGTGTGTAAGAATAAGCCTAAATGGCGCTCTGTTGTTCGTGCCTACCCCGCAAGGGACCTGGCGTGAAGTAATGTATGTATGTATGTAATTTAGATTTGATCAACATTATGACATAGTTTAGACCGAGCAGCGGGTTCAGGGCACCCGCTCATACTTCCAGCTTCAATACTTTCTTTAAAATACTCCATGGTCCAACTCGACCTGTTGCCACCAACCAAATGTGCCACAAAAACTCCTCAGTCTACCCAAGTAGATATTACTCAAAGTATAGAGGGCGCTGACCCCGCTCTAGACATGCTCTGCTCTCATTGGTCGTTTATTAAATTACAATATTCATAACTTTTATTAGGTTAGAACGATCTTTAAGTTATAGAAACATTTAACAAATCAAATTAAATTAAATTAAGAATGTTAGAAGTAATTAAAATGTTAACAAATGATATTGTGCGTTATACATTCAGTCAATAATACATCCAATTATAACTTCCCTCCGACATATATATATATATATATATATATATATATATATATATATATATATATGCTGCTATATAAATAGGATAAGAAATATAAAGAAAAACAATTTTTAGCTCGACGTGTTGCGGGGGAGTTTCTTGCCGCTTCCACTCATTAACAGCAATAACACGTGTACATATACTAGGAAGTAAAATTAAATTTTAACTTATATCTATGACCTTCAACGGGTGACGGGTGATATGAAGCCCGAGGAGAAGGATCCCGTCGGACCAGGATCGGAGATCCGAGGCTCCGTCCCACTGTTGGGTTCGGACTTCCCATTTATAGAGAAACGGAGAGGACCGTCTTAATCGTGTTGAGGGACGAGGTGCGAAAATCAATGTTTGCCCCCTAAAATCGTTTTTATTACCTGCCGGAGTTTAAACTAATTGTAACTCTTTTATATGAATGTCTTCTTTTGTTTACTTTGTGTTTAAAATTTGTGATTAGAGAACAGCCCATTGTTTTATTGTACTCTTTTATGGCAGTTTGCGGCCGAGTCATTAGCCAGGTGTGGCGGATTAAGTCGACTTAGATACGAGGACATTGCATTTGTGCAGTATAAAACGATGACATGATGGAGGGGGAGGCAGTCGAGCGAGAACCACGAGCGAAGCGAGATGTGTATACTAGAATCGGGAATCTAATAAGTGACGGACTTTGCGCGTTTTATTGAATTATTACCTTCTGCATTACGTTTGGACTTGTTGTGTTCGGCTATATTTGTACCTGTGTAATACGTGTTTGTATAGTTCTAATAAACTCTATTATAATTCCAACCAATATATTTAGTTCGTTGTTTGTAAGTCATTCGCTGACATCAGCACCGTCGTTGAATTTTCGTTTTCATTCACAGAAGCCGATATGAGTAAAAATTACTCATATATTTGTGGTGAGGCGGTCGTGTTAACGATAGTACCTTAAAGTATAAACACGTCTGGCATCGGCGTTATTGTGTAATTGCGCTTTGTAAATAAACAGCGCGCGCGCTTCAATTAATGCGGCGCGGGCGCAACGGGCCGCTTTATCCAAACAACGCTGTTCATTGACTGGAATTTGGCAGGGTTGCTATGGCATCCATGGAAGAAGAATACCAAGGCTACAAACCCGTTCAAAATTAACCGATTATAATCGGTTTTAATCAATAGTCAAACCGGTTATAGCTTAAGTACGAGAAGGTTTTATTTTCGGTTTGGTTCAACTTGAACCTCAATTAAACGGTTTTAAGCAATAAAAGTTCGTTGAATAGGTTTTGTTGAATAAATCGGTTTCGAATCGTTTTTCACTGCACCTTCAACATCAATTGGACTATCTAAAAACCGATTGCAGCACCATCATCTGGAACCAATTGTTAATCTAAACTATTCTAAACCATTCTGTAATCTAAATCCTCATAATCAGTCCCACCGTTAAAGAGGTGTTCAGCAGAGCAACCTACCGGGTCCAATCGTGATTCTAAACCATCCCGGGATCCGATGAAACACACACAAAAATAATTTCATCTAAATCCTGGAACCCGATTGCAGCGCCATCTACCTGGTTCAAATTCGAAATCGACTAAATCGACCTGTTCGATCAAATTGACAAAATCGACCAATTAGACCAAATCGATGAAATGGGTCAAATCGACCAAAAAACCCTAACATACTTTCTGGGATAACGTTTACATAATTCTTAAAATTTATCCCATTATCCGGGATGAAAAGTATCCCTTATCCACCTTCGGTATTAAAATATATATATACCGATTTTCAGCCAAATCGCTCTTGTAGTTTTTCGGTAAAAACATAACAAACAAAGAGACAAATATATTTTTATCCCGGAAACTATTCAATTTTTCGGAATATAAAGTGTCCTTTGTTCATCCTCGACATCGAAAAAATATATATATACCGAGTTTCAGCCAAATCGGTCCAGTAGTTTTTCCGTGAAAACGGAACAGACAGACAGACAAAGTTACTTTCGCATTTATAATATTAACTGGGATAACGATTACAAGATACTGCACCGGCAAAGATTAATGCAACACACCACTGTTCTTATCAAATTTCTTGTCCATTCAAAGGTTGCCTGGAGGGAATCGCTAAAATAGATAAGACCGCTTATTGTATTTTAAAATGTTATTTCTATTAACTGTATCTTGTCTTGTCTTCTTCTCTTATATATAAAAATGAATATTCGTCTGTATGTCCTTTATAGAATCGTAAACTATACATTTGATCATGCGATGATCTTTAGCAAAGTTGTTGTGCATGAGCCAGAGAAGGTTTCTGAGTTGGTTCACAATTGGACCCGGTAGGTGGCGCTGCTGTCGGCATATCGATTGAAGCTTTTCCGGGCGGGATGATGTCTGCCGGGAAGGCTAGTAAAATATAATTTTTGAAGTGAAACTTCTATATAGACGGGGGTCTTAGCATTTTTCTTGTTCTAATACTTACATTTTTAAACTCGTGATATCTTTCGAATGGGATGTCCGAATTGAATAACTCAAAAAGTTATATAAAGATATTGAAGCAGTTTTGAATATGAAGTAATTTATTTTGATAAGGATTAATACCAAGATACAAATAAAGAGCCATTTCTAGCGGCGGCATTGTAATTAAATTTTTAAAATAAAAGAATTCTTATTCTGGCATAACTATAATAGTTAGACATATAGGTTTTCAAATTGGACAAGTACATTAACAAACTGCCTGTAAAACTTGAAGTTAAAATTTTGTTGCGATTCATTTTGTCACTTGTCAGTTGAAGTTTTTCCACTTGTACGTTGCGAGTCGTTTTTCCACTTGTCCGTTGCGATTCGTTTTTCCACTTGTCCGTTGAAGTTTCACTTCTAATATGTGTCCCAGAACACATTTCGATTTTTGATTCATCTAGGTAGTTTTTAAGTAAACTGACTGTGACACAAAAAGTGTAATTGCCTACAGTGACAACCCTGTAATTTGTTTGTTACATTTGCGTGTTCGCGTTAATGGACGCGCCTATGTTTCGTCTATCCGCCTCCTTACGCCTCCACTGGACGTAATATACGCTATTTACTGCAATCTATTTTAAAATAAACAGGCGTGCAATATTGGTGGAACAAGTTTTAAAAGGCGGACATTCATGTCTTTCCTTTTTTGCTTTGATCAAACTACTCCAGCACTTACTGGGAAAACAGCAGTCATCACCCTGATTTTTAATTACCTGGACTAAAACGACAGCTGCGATAGAACTTTTTTTATGATGCAAGCTTGGAGCAAGTCACCGCTATAAGTTAAATCTTATCGAATTTCGTAGGAATTAACTCACAGTGTTGTTACTACTCAGTAGGTAGTAGTAGTAGTAGAATTTTCCACAAAGGCAGGCAAAGGCATCTTAGTCCATACAGCCAAATCTGATGTTTAATAGGTCTTCCTAGGTTTTTTTTTTTAAATATTTATGGCTTGGCAACTAGGCCTTTAAGCCAGGTCTTCGTAGGTAGCGCAGTTGTATTGCAGGCTACAGCCGACGCCATTCAATGGAGTTCTTGTGACAACTTAAAAGGCCACATCTGACTGTATAGTTCACATTTCTCACAAAAACATAATTACTACTCAAAAACTATCAATATCCTACAACTATTGTTCATTTTAGAGTAATTTTACACATTTTTAGAAAATAAAACTGCACAGCACTACGTTTCCTATCAGTTCCCGCCAAAAACTCGATCTGTTACAACTCACTTATTACTTAAAAGAAGGTCGAGCGCAGCTGTCATTTTAGTCTTGGTAATTCAAAACCAGAATATAGAAAGTGCATGTGCCATGAGTACAAGCTTAATACTAGAAATGACACTCGCTTAGTAGAAAACTAACGGCAGGCAAAGAAACTTGGTATATACAGCCACGTCTGATGTATAAGTGTTCTGTAAAGCTCAGCCAAATTGTACGTCTTTGTCTGACTACAATCAACCGAGTTCTTGTGACAATTAAAAAAGGCATATTCTACAACACATTTCTCACAAAAAGACGGTCAATTGCCAAAAATTATCAATATCTTACAACTATTGTTCATTTCAAAGTAGTATTATATCTTTTATAAATTAAAGTGCACAGCACAACGTCACTCTTCAATCCCCGCCAGAAATTTTCTCTGCGCGGACTATGCTTTAACTTTTTTTTAATTCCGCACACCGCCCCTGCCTTTGTTTACGCCCTGGCGCCAACAACCATATAACGCCACATAAAAACTATTCAGCACAGACATTGAAATCTCTACTCAAAGCAAATTAGACTGGCTTATTTCTGTGTTTCAATTTGTATAGAAATAAGATATAAAAACGATCTTAATTGTTAAACAAGGCTTCCTAAGTTTTTAACTGCTTTTTCGTTTTTTTTTTCAAAATTCCACGTTGTCTATTAGTTATTCATATACAACAATGTTTTATACTTTAAAATGTGTTTGAAAATAAAAAAGTCACTTATGGAAACCACTTTTAACAATTAAGTTTGTTTATTTTTTAAAGTAAACAATGCATCATTTCTATTATTATAACTGAAAGACAGAAATGAAGCGTCTATTTTCGACTTGCATAGTTGACAGCCATTAGGAGACCAATTCTGCTATTACTACCTCGTCAAAATCGCCGGACACTATCTTCTTCAATCGTAGATTTGCCTGATTTCGGTATTCTGTTAATACCAACGGCGTGCCTGTTTTTTCGGAGCTTATTTTTCAAACAATCAACCAATCTATAATTGATTTGGTCAAAAACATGGTATTATATATTTCAGGTGACATGTTGTTTTAAGGTTTTACATGTGTTTGTCGATTAAGCATGCAAATTGTATTACATACTTAAAACTACTTCAATAATTATACAAGTCAATTTAATTTTTTTATTTTTAGTTGACTTGTATAATTATTGATGTCATACAAATAAATTATATAATGAACACAATACTAAACCCAAAATTATTCTGCAGCGAAGTTTTGGTGATATGAATCTGGACGCACTTCTTAAGGATGCTCGGGAATTCGACTGGTCTGAGGTAGCTAAGGCCGCTACCATTGATGAAAAGTTGCATGTGTTTAATACTGCTTTACTGAGGCTTTATGACTCACATGCACCTTTACGCCGCATAAAAATCAAACACCTGCCAGCGCCGTGGCTCACCGATGATATCAAATCACTGATGCACAAAAAGTCAAAGGCTAAAACCAAATACAAAGTTAAACCTACTGAAGTCAACCGAATGGCGTTCGTGAGTATTCGTAATCGCTGCAATAGAGTGTGTAGGGACGCTCAACGCCGCTACATTCACGAGTCAGTCGAAAGTGAAAGCCCAGCTAAAGTCTGGAAATTTCTACGATCTCTGGGAGTTGGCAAGCAAACAAATAGTGTAATTCCCAAAGAACTCAACATTGACGATTTAAATCGACATTTCTCAGCTACTTCTGACTTTGACGTTGTAACTAAGTCTAATACTTTAAATACTCTTTCCGCCCTGCCGACACCCGATTATCCTCCATTCTTGTTAAGTCGATTTACTGATAGTGATGTTAAGAGCGCTGTAAAATCCATTACATCGAACGCTGTCGGTAGCGATGGTATTAGTCGCAACATGATTCTGCCCATACTGGATGTCATCAATCCTATCCTCACCCATATACTCAATGCCTCTGTAGTTTCTGGTACCTTTCCAGTCACCTGGAAGGAAGCCCAGATTATTCCTCTTCCTAAAAAACCTAATCCTGTTTCATTCTCTCAATTCCGTCCCATATCTATTCTGCCATTCCTTTCTAAAGTCCTGGAACGCCTAGTCCACCAACAGTTAAGTATTTTCCTTAATCGGCATTCTCTCCTTAATCCCTATCAATCTGGTTTCCGTCCTGGCCACAGCACAACCACTGCCCTCGTGAAAATCACCGATGACATTCGTTATGGTATGGATAATGGTTTATTGACTGTGCTATCGCTACTGGACTTCAGCAGTGCCTTCAACAATGTTAACTTTGATGTATTACTTGGTATTCTAAGCTCTCTTAACATATCTCCTACAGTAATCGACTGGTTTCACAGTTACCTGTATGGCCGCCGGCAGCGGGTTCGCGTCGAGGATGATTATTCGTCATGGTGTGAACTCACTGCTGGTGTTCCTCAGGGCGGCGTGCTTTCTCCCTTATTGTTCGCTGTTTTTATTAACTCCATCTCTAATGAACTCACTTCAACCTATCACCTCTATGCAGACGATTTACAAATTTATACGCAATCACCTGTTGCCACCTTAGACAAAGCAGTTTCAAACATAAACCTAGATTTTGAACGCATTCTGCAGTGGGGCAAGTCATTTGGGCTTCATGTCAACCCTGAAAAAACGCAAGTCATCATCATCGGTAGCTCACGGATGCTTAACAAGGTCGACTGGAGTACCATACCTAGTGTGATGTTTGATGGGACAATCATTCCTTTTAGTGATAAGGTAAAAAACCTTGGCATTATATTTGACAGTGAGCTGTCTTGGCGACCTCATATCACCGAACTAAGCCGACGCCTTTACCTCTCATCCAAATCCCTTAGAAGGTTGAGCAATTTCTTACCCACTACCACCAAAATTAAGCTAGCAGAATCCTTATTACTTCCTATTCTTGATTATGCTGACGCCAGCTATCTAAATTTAACCCAAGAACAACTTAATAAACTTGAGCGCCTCCAAAATTTTTGCATAAGGTTCATATTTGGACTACGCAAATATGACCATGTCTCTGAATTCCGAAAAAAACTCAAGTGGTTGCCAATTCGATTTCGCCGGAATACTCACATCCTTGCTTTTCTCTATAGTATTTTATTTGTCCCTAGTACTCCTGATTACCTTAAACAAAATTTTGAATTTCTTTCATGCTCTCATAATTTACGCCCTTCTACTAAACTTAAATTGAACACTCCTGCGCATAACTCAACTTTTTATAACAATTCTTTTACTGTTAAGGCTATACAGCTCTGGAACGCGCTTCCTGTTACAATCAGACAAGCAAAATCGCTAGCGATATTTAAAACTATGATCAAAAAATACTACCTGTCGTTGGAATATGATATTTAAATTCATTTATATATTTTGTAGATATGTATTTGTATGGTATGTATATTAAGTATATATCTATGTAATATATAAAATTTCTTTATATATGTATATATATCATTTATGTATTTATTATTAAAATGTAAGTAGTTCGTACTATATGTTACGTATACCACCATCGCCATTATCATCTCAATTCATTCCTGGGGTTGTCTGGAAGAGATCGCTTTTTAGCGATAAGACCGCCCTTTGTACATAAGTAGATATAATTTTAGTCTTTAAGTTCATGATTGTATTGGTGTACAATAAAGTGTTATCTATCTATCTAATTTTCAGTATTTATTTCCGCTAACCCCATATTTTCTGCTGTTGGTAATACCATTATTTTTTCCAACTATTATACTGCCGGAAATAAATAATGCCGAAATGAGCCCCTTATTGTTACATTGAGGTATGTCATGTCATGTACTATATGTACATATAACTCAATTGGTTTTTAGACACTATCATCTTGCAAAACTCCGAAGCCTACTAAATTCTGTTGACAAGTTACGATATCATAGCTTGTACTGTCAATGTTTAAATACTTATTAGAATTATTTTTGTCGTGATGTTTTAATATTAGTCACAATGTTATGTATGATATGTGAACAATCGCTTGTTTTAAAGAAATATTGAAAATAAATTTAGAATTTATGTAATACATGCCATATTCCCAAAAAAAAACGTCCTTCAGTCTAAAATAGATTCACAAATAAACAAGTCTTTACTCAGCTTTATTTATTATTTTTCTACTCCCGAGGAATAATATTAAAAATAACATCGTTAAACAAATTCCATCGAAAAACAAGTTTAATCTTTTTCCAAGCACAAAAACGGTAATATGAAGCGTAGGCTGAAAATGTAGGCAGGAGGCACGTGCCGCCGAAAAAAACAGTTGCTGAATTATCTGTAGGACGTTATATCAGACGGAGCCCGCCCACGCGACCATTCCGGCAAGATCCCCGTTAAGCCATTGACGCACCAACGCCACTCCCTTGTTTGTGCGTAGTGACATGGCGTGGGAGGGGGGTGGAAGTCAAATTTACGCTGGTTATCATGTTACACGTTCCACAGATGAGAGTCGTCGGGAACCCCGTAGTTCTTTGATTATACTCATTGTTTTGAACGCGCCGAAAACTCCCATAGACTAGGATAGTTATAGCTTCCTTATTGTGTAGACACAAAACCTTTTACTAAGATTAGTAGGTATTAGGTCGATATTTAGTACCTACCAGTTATATTGTCGTTCGCTTTTACTGGTTATTGAGTTAGAGCAAGTTTGTAGGCTTCTTTATGGTTCTTACAGAAGCCTACAAATTTATTCTAACTCAATATGAATAAGACCATAGGAGGCTACCTAAACTAGGTAGAAAAGGAATTTTTCATTCAAGTTTTCGGTATTAGATATATCACGACCCTTCAGACATTTCCAGGCGAGTCTTGTATTGTACGTTACGTAAACACCTCAAAATTGATTTTGAGATGATAATGTTTTAACATTATCATTTTGTTTCTGGAGTTTTTGGCGGGAACCGAAAGAGGACGTTGTACTGTGCATTACATTTTCTAAAAAAATGTCTAAAATTAACAATAGTTGTAGGATATTGATAGTGTTTGCGCAATAATTATGTGTTTTTGTGAGAAATGTGAACTGTGTGGCCAAAGGTGGCTTTTCGAATTATCACAAGAACTCCGTTGAATGGTACCGGTTGAAACCTACAATTCAACTGAGTCATACGAAAACTTATACATCAGAATCGCCTGTATGATCAAGGAACCTTTGCCTGTTAATGTGGCGAATACTACTACAACTCATCTTGTCTCTGTTTATATTTCAAATTTAGAATCAGACTTTTAATATGGAGGTAATTAATGCACTTCGAAAATCGTCGTCAGGAAAAGCAGATATTTGCTTTAAAATAAAGCTTGTGATGATAAAATTATAAAATTTACATATAACAACACTATTTTAACTGTTGCATGAGTTAATTCACTACAATAATATAAAGTTATACGAGTATTTAAAGACACTATTGTATTAGTACTCAGTGAGGATACCGATGTTTGTGAAGAAAATTGCTTTAGCCTTCTGTTACATGCTTTAAACTTGTATAAATTTGTGTTTAAAACCATTTCAATGCGGCTTTAATCATGAATTAACAAGCACTAAATAAGATTACACATGTACTTGACAAGTATTTAAGAATATTAAATTCTTTTGTTCTCAAACATATAGAATAACAAAGCAACAAAATACAATATATTATATTTATAGTCCCCTACTGCTTCAACTGGGATAATGTTATAGTTATAGGCCGTCACACAGATGTAGCGATGGGTTTAATGCGTTATTTATGATTCGATATAGTTTTTAATTGTGAAGGACAATAAATATTGACAGAACACGTATATACACGTACGCCAACCCTCTCGAGTTTAGGGTTTTTGAAACGTGCGAACTAACGGAATAAAAATAAAATTCTCAATCCATCTCGAATACATAGTAACGACTCAGTCCGCTGAAAACAAAGAAAAATTGTTCAAAGAGCAAGCTACCCTTTAGCACGTCGCTGCTATCAGCAAAACACATTCGTCTTACGTAATGCAGGTGTGGGGGAAGTGGGGAGTGGTAAAGCGGGGGGTGGGGAGGGGGCGGTCGATGACGTTAGCTGTCTGACGCCCTTCGAGGCCAGGGCTAGCCCGGTTTAGCCCAGTTCGCCTACATAGGGAGCGATCCAAGGATTTTGTTCAGCCCTGAAGTTACTATACAGTTATGGTTAAAATATCGCCGAGGTTTTCTCTCTGCGCTACGACATGGGGTCGTTTAAGAAAGGTGTTATAAAATTTCTTAGAGGCTAGCAACGCGTTGGCATCGCCCCTGGTGTTGTAAACGTCCATAAGCGACGGTAACCACCTTCCATCAAGCGGGCCGTCAGCCTGTTTGCCTACTTCAGGCAATTAAAAAAAATTGTCTTCTACTCCAGCTATCTTACTATTCATTCTTCATTTCGCGTTTACATTAAGTAACATTTTTATTGCGTGATTTCAACAGACAGGTAGACGGCCAACCTGATCGAAAGCGGTTATCATCGCCTATGGACCTTAATAACTCGAAAAGCTACCAATGTGAGACTGGAATCTGGCATCTAATGCCGGAACACAACTCAAGGTTGTTATCGCGCCAAAATCTACACCAGGGGTAGTAGCCATCCAGACCGGCATATACCCTACCACCATAAAGGGGACGGCCGCCGTCCGTCCGGGCTGGCGGTGAATGCGCGAGCGAGCCCACAGCCCGAACAAAGGACCCTCAGGATCGGACAGGGGTTTTAGTGTGTACCTACCTATCAATAACCGCGGCGTGGCAATAGCATCTTACATCTCTCGTGGGGTGTTAGTGCCACCCCGACCTGGCCAATCCCACACACGGGCCGCGTCCTTTCCCCCACGCGCGGCTCACGGTCCTCAAACGGATTTCCCCTATATATAAAAAGGCCACCCGGCCGCAGTAAATTGTATTCCTTCTCCGTTGCTGCACGGAATAAAATAATAAATAACTTATTGTAAATTTAAAAAACTATAGTAGCGTAGTGAAAATGACTTTACTTGGATTTCAATTTGTATACAGATGATCACCACTGTAATATGTAATATTTAATAATTAACTTTATAAGAAACAAAAAACTCATGGAACCAAATCCCACTAAAAATCCAACCAATACTTCAAAATAAGCATTATGAATTTTAAAGAAACGACTTTAATAAACTAGAATAATGAACTATTAATTTTCTGATATAGAAAGTCTTTTTGTCAAGGCTGTGTTTTTGGTACAATGGCAGCCCTATCGATGCGTCGGGTCGTAGGGTGTGAGGGGGTAGGAATATAGGTCGCCGGGGTGCAGACGACCCCCAGACTGAGCCAGACAACCTCTCCATGCCCCGAATGACAACCAGCGAGAGTAGACGCAGAATGTGTTTGCATTTGTATCGAACTGTTTGGCCCTACTTTGGTAAATATACGAATGCTGGGTTTCTATGTCTCACTATCCATTCACAGGCTTTAATATTGGTTAATTTTTGTTGTTCTATTCCAGACATTGGCAGGCTAAGGAACTGAGTGCATACAGCCTTGTCGGTGTTTTAAGTGTCTTCACTATAGCACAGCTAAATTGTAGATCTTAAGATTATGCAATTCACCGGAGTTCTTGTGACAACTCGAAAGACTATATATGATTGACCCTACAGTTCACATGTCTCGCAAAAATTATCGTTATTAGGCAAATAACTCTTTATTGTACTCCGATATTAAAATAAACTTACAAACTTATCAGTCACTAGCTGTGCCTGCGACTTGGTTCGCGTGGATTTTGTTTTCGCAGAACCTTGAAAAAAGTAGCCTAAGTTACTTCTTATAACATCAGCTATCTGCCAGTTATAATCTCGTCAAAATCGGTCCAGCCGTTTCAGAGATTAGCCGGAACATCTAGGCAGAGAAAATTTCTAAAAATTGCATTTATGGAATCTCCTGGACCCAATTATCCCCCTGTTTTTTTTCACATATATATATATATATATATATATATAGAATAGGAATAGGGGGATGGGATAGGGGGGGGGGTGGAAGTGGGCCATCGGAACTATCAGTTGTTTGTTGGGGTTTATGATTTGAACGATAAACGGAAAATCTATAACACATAAACTGGCTATCGCCGCTCATGTTTTTCTGCAAATGTACCAAACAAAGCTATTATGAACTTCAAATAATATCTGATATATGGAATTTCGTAAAAATATTATACTATATGTTGTAGATACAGCAGATGCTAATGATACCTAAACACACTTCGTTCTTCTCGGAAACTCTTGCCGTACAGGCTGTTCGCCTTCCTTAAAAATCAGACAACCTAAATCCATTTCTACATTCAAACACTTGATCACTGACCAATATTATGTCCATTAAATAGAATCCTATTATTGTTCGCGTTTACATTATTAAAATCTATTTAACTATGTATATTTATAGTAGTTTATTATATATTGTTTTCTTAATCTATATTTATTTACAATTGAATTAGTTTTAATTTAGTCAAACCACCAAATATTATTTAATTCTTCTTTAAATTTCTCCTTAGACACCGGGTTGCCTGGAAGAGATCACTATAAGCGATAAGACCGCCCATTGTTCTGATGGAAATTTATTCATATTAAATTGTCTAGGTTTAAATAATGGTGAACAATATTTTGCATTCATTCATTCGTACTATCTTTAAATACAAACACATCAACTCTCCAATTTACTGATGTGTGAAATGCCAATTAACCTCTACGACTTTACTTAGAGGTCTAATACAGGTCAAAAGACTTAAGTGTTTTCTTCAGTTCCCAATGTTCCGATGCTATTGAATGACATAAACCTATCTCTTCTATCGTTCCACGTCAATAAAGTAAGGGTAAAAGGTCATACAAGTGACATTTTACATGTTAGGTGATTCGTAGTGTTTACGTTTGAAACTAAAATGTTAAAGGTCATATTTGTAACTAAAGTATTCCCCGCGGTTTCACAAACAAAAACCCCGAATATACCAAAGAAAAGCTTTTAATTTTTGGGATAAAAGTATCTAATGGTTATTTATAGTAGGGGAGCCTAAGATGCTTAATGTGGAGTTACTCGAGCGTCGCGGGGACCTTTTGGATTATGGGTTGACCTTTCACTGGTGGGGGCAGCGTGTACAGGTTTTAAGAAAAGAGTCGCACAGAAATACTCAAGCGCGTCAGATATTCAAAAGGGATGTTAAGTAAACCCTAAAGGAACTCCTATTCAGAAGACTGACGATTTGGACTCGACCAAAAATCATAGTCGATTTTTGGAAATGCAAAAAAACCGTAAATTGAAATACTCGAGCGCGTCAGATTGAAATACTGACGGCTCAGCTTGATCTCCTTTTCGTGCTGACCCGTAATCGGACAATTATGTGGAGGAATTTCCTTAATCTGACGGTTTGAAAAAGAATGAATAAAATTACCCCCAATCTATGTTAAGGGTTAATATATGGTGGGGGTACATAATAGAGTGCAAGGTTTCTCCCTTATGTAATAACATAACGTGGCAGAATACTGCCACGCTTGAGTAAATCCCAAAATCCCCGCTTGGCCTCCCCTACTACTATATTCATCAATGAATGTCCATACAAAATTACAATTGCTTGACTGAGTCCAAATTCTATGATGATTTAAGTGGGGTTGACATCTTGACACTACAAATCAGTCTTCCATTTGTTTTATTAATAGTCATTAACAAAATTAAATTTTTGGTGTCTGATCATAAAAATATGGCGCACAAACGTTCTGCTCGGGCTGGGACTGGATGGTATACCCTCCACGCATACCCCTTGGCGAATTGACATTTTTCACATCTGTTACAGTCTCCTTACGATGTTTTCCTTCACCGTTAGCACGTAATAATTGTAAAAGAGGCACACATATGGGGTTCCCACCCGTACTATATTTTAGCCAATTGTACTATAATAATACATTATAGAAAAAAATAATATAGTAGGTACGAATTGTACTATATTTTCATCTCTAATTCAATTGTGAGGATTTGTTCAGATACTTATCATTATTTTAAAAATAATAGTACTTTAATGACCAAAGTAAATAGTAATAAGAATTACACATGGAAAACTGAACAATTAAATAAATTATAAAAAATGAATGTGTTCCCCTTGTCCCAAAAGTACTAATATTTTAACAGCTTAAAAACGAAAATACTATGCTTCCTTCAAAATATGGGTGGCAACCCCAACACAAACGTCATTAAATATTCTAAGCAGTATACTCGTAGGCTATTTTTGTTTTTATTTTTGTCATAATTTCAAATTAGGTACATACTTGTGTTTCTTGTCAAACAAATATTTATTTCATTGTCGCGATTTTGTTGTAAAAATGCAACAAAAAGACGGACATAGTTACTTTCGCAATTGTTATATTAGGATCGATTAATATTTGACTTTTAATTTTCTTTTCATTAACATTTTCGTTCTCTCAATTTCAGGTGTTGGAAACGATCGTTTGCAAGCCGGAGCCGCCCGACTCCCCTCCTAAGAAAGTTAGAAGCGATGACTACAACTACGCTTTGTTCTTGGACCCATACGCGCTTCACTACCGAGCTCTATCGTCAGCTTTTCGACCATGGGGCAAACGGGAGCCGGTACTCCAGCATCCTGAAAGGGTCGTCCGGGTCGCTGACTGCACGAGGTTCGAAAGAGACTTTCAGCCAAATGTTGCATTGAAACCGCTCACCCCACCAGTCGATGATGTGACATCATCGACATCACCACCTCCACATAGCGATTCAGAACTAGCAGCGAGGTTCTTAGATACTGAAGTTCGTCTGGCAGACAGAGCAAGGCGATTGGATGAGAGAGAAGCAGAAATATCTAGAAGAGAAGCGAGGTTAGATGAGCGTGAAGCGGAACTGGCCCGGCGGGAACGGGAATTAAGCGAGAAATCAGAACCATTGAAGTTAAACTCTCCGCAGAAACAGGAGGAGCCGGAGCCTCCACCGTGTTGACCAACGGGCGTCATTATCAGGTTACGTTAAGTGAATGTTGAACGCTCAGTAACGTTGCGTCGCAGTACAAATCTGTGCTGAACCTGACGAGGTTGTAGGCACTCTGTATATAACTCACTAGGGTGTGAGTAATTGTTGATATTTTAGGCTGGTTGATATTTGAGAACACGAATTATAATTCGGTAAAGAATATCTGTTAATGCAGAAAAAACTCGGTCATCGTAAAGCAATCTAAAGATCTTCATTTGACAAAAGAATATACAGCATGACAACAAATCATTACTGTTGGTACATGAACACTTTTGCAGAAACGTATTACGATTTCGCCAGTGTCAAAGTGACACAGAATTCTATAAAATATCTTTGCCAGATTTACAATTTATAAAAATAAGTTCAAAGATGGCGGTTTTAAACAATGCCTCAATAGAATATATGAATCAAATCTGCATTAATACGCTTGAAATCGAATTTTTTTTTTAAATCTTCGTATTCTCAAATCACGCCGGTAATTATTTAAATGATTATTATATTTTAAAATGATCATTGCGCGTGATTTATGCGGCGACATCTAGCGCATCTTCAAGAATGCTGAAAAATTTGTTTACTACGCATAAAACATACAGTTGAACAGTAAAAAATGTACATAATCATAAAAGTACAGTTTTATGGAATAAGGTTATGTTTTTAACAGTTTTTTTCCATCCAAGTCTGTAGTCAGTTTTCAAGTGTTCAATAGTGTAGAGTTTTCATGTTTTTATTTGTTTTCTACTCCGTTCACAAATAGTTACACTTTTATTTAAGTTGTAAATCTAGTTGTATATAGTCTATCATTTTAAATGAATTACAATAAATGCTAATTAATTACGAAAATCAATTACAGTATCTGACTATAGCCTTGGTTTTCTTCATCGTGTGCCATCTGGGTACTTCGGTTACCTAACTCTGATCTGTGCTTACTTCAGTATAACATACGGAATACTCACATAATTAAAATAACTTAGTGAAAAATAGTTTATTAACAATAAGCATAATTTATACAGGGTTATTTTAGGTATTATGCCCATTATAATACACATTACACATAGTCAATATTAGACCACACTAATATCATTTCTACATATTTAATGCGAAATTTTGATTCTACATGTTTGGTAAATGTAACGGACATTTTGTTGACAGCTAAAGTAATCGTCATAAGTCAATAGATTTTCAAATTTCGAATTTGTTTATTTTTTATTTACATTTGACTTTTTTTTTCTTTTAACCATCGTTAAATGTTTTATATTTCGATGGAAACAAAAATAATTGCAAGTTTCTGTCTCAATGTTTAGATATGATAAACTTTTAATTTAAATTATTGTATTTTATTTTTTACTTACTTTATTTCATTATTTTGTGTATCAACATATTTAATTTTGCATGGTATTTAAATCAACTATATATACAAATTAAAATAAAACTATTAATTGTATACAACATAAATATCATAGTCGGTTGCTCTATAGTACTAAAATAAATAACTCTGTATAAAACCTCAGCCCATGCCAAATAATTAATTCACACATCATTTCTGTACCTCTTTAGTCGAAGGTTGTTTAAATAAACATTTTATACTTTATGAATCTAATGATTCTATCCATGTAATTATGCGGCATACTTTTGATTAAATAAGAGACAATAGTGGGAAACGTAACGTCGATTTGTGGTGAAAAATAAATAATTAATAACATTTTATATATACCATGTTTGTCTTGCCAGACAATGAATTTTGTACCTCATAAAACATTGGGAAAATCTTCAGTTTCATTTTTTTAATATTAAATATAAATAATGTATGCGAGATTGCTAATGGCAAGACAAATGCTTAACATTATATGTAATAATAATCAGTAGAGTCCAAGCCAACAAAATTATTTATAATTAAGGGTTTTTACCCATTGTCTACCTCATTGTAAATAAACAACAAATATTGGTATAAATTAAGAAAAAAATTAAGTACATAAGATGCTTCGTTTAAGAATGCAGGTTGTTTTTTGGTAAAGAAAAACAAAAGCAATAACTTTCAAATAAACTAAACCACTGCCCTTTTGTCTATTATTAAAGTGGAATAAAATGCCTTGTTTAACTCTTAAGTATTGAAAAATTTCACATGTAAATGTTATTTGCTTATTTTGATGTTACCTACTTTTAGGCCAATGCACGGTTTATTGTATAATCAAGACGCTGTGCCCACCTATCATTTACTTAAATAAC
The DNA here is from genome assembly GCA_949752895.1 of Dendrolimus pini. Classification (NCBI taxonomy): domain Eukaryota; kingdom Metazoa; phylum Arthropoda; class Insecta; order Lepidoptera; family Lasiocampidae; genus Dendrolimus; species Dendrolimus pini. Next base: position 18,219,513 of record OX457140.1, on the reverse strand, counting down.
ATCATTTCGACATGGCTAGGATTAATTTAAGATACCCTGACATAGCCTTTTATTACACACATATCATTAAATATGTTTGTAATATGTAACAATAGCAGCACTCAAACATTCACTACTTGTCTCTGGCCACTCTATTTTAGGGTGATGGGATTAATATACTTGCAACATTTGTCCAAAGAGTACGTTAGCTAGGGAGCTGCCATGGCTTGCACGACATTTTCTTATTATGCAAATGTGATCTGTAATGGATCTACAGTGGATTTCTTGGTTATAACGATGATGAAGGGACCACCATAATTCTGTCGCTATATCTGAAAATCGCTATATACATAGGTAGAAAGAAAACGGCATTTATTTCCAGACATAACAGCCTTACATGCTTAATAATAATAATTGATTCTTACATTTAAGATTACCTTCTTGAATATTTATAAAAAAAGTATATAATTACAACTACTGACCATCTATGGATGTGCATCAAAGATAAAAAAGCTTTATGGTTCTATGAATTTACTTTTGTATTTGTTTTTTGACTCAGTCGCAATATCTGCAAGGGATTCCTAGGAACTGGTTACAAATGGTTCATTAAAACTAGTCGCTATATCCGAAATTGGTATTGTTGGCAACACCGCCATAACATAATATTATTTTTATACATGCAACACTGTCGTTGCTTTTCCTCTCTTCTTCCATTTTGGTTGCAGCCGAGTGCAGTTTTTTGTACACGTATTCGTTACGTAATAGTTTATTATAAGGTTCACCACTAACAGGTTTTAACTTCTTTACCTGCAACGACCAGGGTATCGCCCACACCATAAGCGTAGAACCATTGAGGTATAACATGTCTAGAGAGAGCATTGCGAACAAAGAACATCGCCAAAAACGGCATCAAAAACGCGAAGCGTTGCTATATTCAGTCTAGAAAAACTATCAATGTGTGCGTGATTTCGGGATATCAGCTATAAAAAAATCACCTCATATTTTTATATTTTATAATTAAATATTTTTATGTAAGTGAAAAGTTTAAATGATCGTAATGATTTAAACCCTCTTTGTGTTATAAGTTAATATTACTCAGAGGTTTCAGTTTTTCTTCTATAATTAAAGAATAAAAATCTATAAAATTAGCAACTAAAGTTGTGTCTTGGACCGAATCATAAAAAAATACATGCACAAATGAATTCATAACACATTTTAGTATATGTAGTAATTTTAATTCCCAATTAAATGTCTGTACTGATATATTAGTACATCTTTATAAGTCTGTTAATTACCAATACTAATTTAACGATTCTAAAAAAATATTCCATAATGGCAAATTCTTTTTGTGTTACACAATATGTTCACGATGGTTATTAGACGACTAGTTATGGCCCAAAGATTATTTTACCCTAAAAATCAATGAAATAATTTCTAATAGTGGACTTGGGATGATTCGATGGGTTCATACTGGGTGTGTTATATGTAATGTAAATTTATATCAGTAGTAGGAACTAAGGGGTAAGTACACGGAATAGTTTAATGCAGCAATTTAAGAGCAACTAAACCACTTGAAAAGGGCTATTATTTAAATAAAAATATTAATATCCAAAAGTTTTTATTCAAACTTTACGATTTGATTATTTCATAAACTAAAATTTGTTTTCTAACATATCAATATATTAAATTATTATTGATTAGGAATTAATGGAGATGCAGGTAACAGAATATGGACAAAATTAATTTCTTAAATAAGACAATCTACTAAAAAAATGTCAATACACCACATCTCCATAAATTCATTACATGTTTTTAGGTAACATAAAATAAAGCTATACAAAAAATAAGTTTCGAAATCCTTCCCTCTTACTACTTCTCCTCTTTAGCGATAACTAAAATTGCATTAGAACAAACTAAACGGTAAAAGTTAATTAAAGTAAACTTTAAGAGCACCAAAAATTTACTCTTTGATAATTTGTTGTAAATTGTCTATCCAGCAAAAACAAGCACTATTGCAACAATATATAATTGGTTATTTAAAATTTGCTTGCATGATACTTAAAATATCCCTTATTTTCTGTTTTAAAAAGTATATTATGTTTATTTCCATTACCGCAAGTATATACATATGACAGTATTAAAATAAGTTTGTATTGTCGAGATTCATGGTAAATTAGTTCATTTCCCAAACTAATAAATAGAAAATATTATTATATATTCTAAAATAATATATATATTCCTCAAAATAAATGGAAAACACAAACGATCTTTTGTTTGGATTCCAGTGGTGGACATCTTGCGATTCCCAGATTTCTTTTATCCAATGAATTGCTACAATTGGATTCGTAGAAAATTTAAAACGTAATATAAACTGGTTTAAGAAATCCGGACGGACCCACAAACATTACATGTCTGTTTTCTATAGGTTTTTCAAATTATTCGTATTTTACAAAAAATATCGTAACAAACTCCCCAAATTTTGGATAATAAGTTCCACTTCTCACCTGACAACATTAGTCAATCCTATAACCTTGGAAATATCGAAATTAAATTTCATGTTTTTACTAAGAAATCATGAAAAAGGTGGTAAGTTTTTCGTTGAAATAACATCATATCCTTATCCTTTCCTCTTTTAAAATAGTTTCGACACATTATAATAGCGCTGGACGGTATAAAGATGTTTTTCGTGAGAGCTCCAGCCAGTAAAGTAGTCAAAACGACACTAACAGGCGTGACCGGCGTGAGGAGCGTGTGCACCAAATTTGGTGCACGGTTTTTGGTGCCGTTTTTGTGCAATTGATGCGTGATCTAGACGTTTATATGATCTAAGCGTAGAACTAAATATATATCATAAGTGCGAAGAGCTGCGCACGGGTGTCACATCTGAAGTCGCTATGTACAAATTATTTTCCTCTAAAAGTATACTCTCATTAAGTCTCTTACTTAAGTGTTGCTATAACCTAAAAGTCGTTATAACCGAGTTATAAATCCGTCGTTATAAATGAAATATGTATATAACGTGACATGACATAAAAATTAATTAAAGATAATATTCACCAAATAATAACAAAGAAAAAGAAAAAAAATCAATTAAATTTATGATTAAATATAGAATTGCGTGTTATTTGCTACTTCTGCTTTACGGGTAACACCGAGTGACATAACAAATGATGCAAATTCACGGCACATGAGTGAGCGCTGGGTGGTTTGAGACTGCTATATACTACTTATAGCGAGTGAATTCATAGATCACTTGTCAAATCTTTGCGTTGTATAGGTGGGCACAGCGCATAAAGCGTTGTTTTTCATGTGATTTATCATCTTATAAAAACATATATACACTAGCAAACATAATTGAAATTGTTGTTTGAAAATGGGATATAAATTGCGTCAAAATATTTTTAAATTATTCGTTTTCAGTACACTTGTCACCGCATTGATAACTGTATCGTTCCATTTTTATATTCTTGACATGTAAATTTTATAAAAATTAATCAAGTGTGATCATTAAATTTTTCAATGCCTATTTATTTTAAAATTGTTTTATAATACCAATTCGATGTTTAAAGAATAAATGCGATATTTATTGCTTTTATGGCTATATATTATTCAGTCTTAGCTTGTTATTTCTCTGTGAATAAATATATTTGCGATATAATTCTTAGATAAAAAAAACATTTAGCGCCGCATTGTAAGCCTTTGCCAGTTGACAGTGCATTTTTAGTGCATAATCTTTTATACACTTATGACTGAGCACTTTTTAAAAAAATTATTTACTAGTAATTTTTTTGTGTGTTGTAAAACACATACGGAATAGATTACATTCGATTACTATTATTATTTTTAAGGTGTATTTTTAAAATTCGTATTGTTTTTTTCTCATTGGAATACTTTAGTTTTTTATGGTCACCGTGTTTTTTGTTTTAAGCAAACGTGGCCAGGTTTTATACTAGCGCAATATATTTTAAAATTAAATAACAAAAATTCTTTTATAAATTATGTTAATGTATGTTGAGTAAATCGAATTTTAAAAGATACCTTAACAAATATTACGATGTAAGTATAGTTGATTCAAAGCAAAATGAATTATGTATATATATTTTTATTTTCTGGTACATGCATCAAAAATATTACTTATATGTTATTTTATCTATTATAGAATTTCCACAAATACTAAACATGCAAACATTATTTACTTTGAAACGGACCGAAAGATTAACTCTTTCTAAAATCGCTTTAATGGCAAGTAATCTAGGCCGGCCATTATAATTTAAAAAAAAATACTTTGTACTACCTATCTATTATTATACAATTATAATGATTAATATTGTAATAAGGATCAGCTCTACGTCGTGACGGGGTAACCAATAGGTTAATTTGTGGATTTTCTTGTGTTTAATATTATTATGGACTTTTTTCATGACTTCAAAAGTATTGAACTTTGGTGCTTTACCAGAACTGAGACAACTATTGTTTTAGTTCCCGTTTTCGTGTTGACTAACAAACTGAGTTGTTCAAACTGTTATATTAAGAATTAATACCGTAATATTACCAATTATGATAATATCTTATTATTATAATAATTCGTAATATTAGGAGTTGATACTATCATGACAGTCAGTATATTTCGCGACAATTTAAATCTATACCTAAATCGTTGATACATTGCAATTATAATTTTAATGTTTGGATGCCATACTTTTGCTAAAAATTGATTATCAATACGAACATATTATAGCTACAAAGATCAAACAAGATTATGCTTCAATTGAAATAAGTATTTTTGTTCTTCATTATATGAAGACCATACAGCCTCGGCATTAGTATTCAATTGAAGTAATTTTTAGTACTATAAACTTTCTTCACACGAAGATCAGATAAAGATATTCTTAGTCTTTAATTCTTTAGTCTTATAATAGTTTGTGGTAATGTGGTGTTTGTGCATAACATAGACACACACTACTAGTGATCTGAAATTACCATTATCTATCAAATAATTAAGATTATGGTTTTCAATAGCAGGAAAATAAATATAGTGTCTTAAACCATCCAAGTATACTAGAAAATCTCTAGTAGAGCTCGTAATCGCTTACTTACAATCGTAACCCAGAAAAGCTTCTGAATATTGCTCGGCTAGATGTTTTCAGATGATTAATAATTAAAACGTATTTTGCTAGGTGGTAGAGTAATTGCCCAACTGGATGGCTACTACCCCTGTTCTAGAGTATGCTGCCATAACAACCTTACGTTGTGTTCCGGCATTAGTGACCAGGTTCCAGTCTCCCTTAAGAGAGCAGCAGCGCATTTGTAGCACCTTTGGTGTTGCAAATGTCCATAGGCGATGGTAACCGCTTTACATCAAGTGGGCCGTCTGCCTGTCTGCTGAACAATAAAAAAAGTATATAGATGTGAGTAAAATTGAAAGTTAGTTTCTGACACATGTCAGTTTGTTAGCCAAATACGCAAGTGGCGGGCGTAAATTTAAATAATGAATTTTAGAAATTCGTGAAATCAAATTTCACTGTATTATGTGACTTCGGCGAAGCTCAAATTTGTAAAAGTTTCCCTATGTTATTATGTAATAGTTTCCTTTCAAAGAGTGCTATGTTATGTAGTTAGACGTAGATAATATTTCATTTTTAGTATAGTTATCTCTAGTCAGAGACACTTTGAAATATAAAAAATTACCATTTACTTATTAATATAATATATTAATTATTATATATAATTAAAGGTACCGTAAGCGAGTGTATTAAGATAACTTATTGTTTAAAATTAAATAGTGTACATTAGAATTGGACTGTACGTCGTTAATGTAAGGGTACCTAAAAATATATATTTTGTATTGAATGGTGTTAAACTGAAGGGTCTATTTCATCAGTTTCCATACTTTTTCATCACCATAATCTAAGAGTGAAATCCCAGTTGCGTTAGAGGTGTTCGCTCCGACGCCCAAAGTCCGCTTTCCTACTTTTCTTCTCCACTTCGCGCGATCGTCAACATCCTGTATTGAGATCATTTCCTTGCTTTTTATTTTATTCAGTTGGCTTAACACGGTTCATGTATCTAGCCCGTGTTACGTGGTTTATATTTTAGAGTAGCAACTTTGCAAAATCTTAAACATCCTTCCTTAAATATAGTTTTTACATTGGATTCTGCGAATTTATTGAGTAGATTATGTGATTATGATATTTGTGTTCAAACCATATGTGTCAAATAATTATTATTATTGTGTAACAGTTTAACGCCGTTCAAAAAATATGAAACTTTTCTGTCAATACTGTTGTTGTTGAAAAAGTATTTTGGTGCTATAATATGTTTGGCTTGGCTAATATATTAGTATTTAATTGTATATATTTAATAATTATTGGCAACTATTCGTTTCGACTAATACTATTAATCATGAAAGTTTTTTTTAAGAGTAATGTTCATCTATTATCGACATTTCATTTTGTTTATGAAATTAAAAATGTAATGGCTAAGCCATTTTAAACCTAAAATAACGCTTTAATGGTTGAATAGTGAACGTAGAAAATATATTGTATCGATGGAAAAGTTTCAAAAAATGCAAACCTTTCACTGTCTTATTGAAAAATATAATATATATTAATGGTGCTAAATGTATTTTTATAATTTTAAAATTGCAAGCCAGTATTTATATAAATTTTGTTAGATTTCATTTAAAACTGCGGACATATTATAAACTCGCATATTATGGCCCGCGAAAGACTTCAACCCGAAATACTAAATATTAGATGACGTATCAAAATGTTAACTCAAAACTATGGAGGATTCCAACCAAAACAACAACAAGGTCGTCGTCTTTAAAATAGATCTACACGATTTGTGTATCAAACCAGTGTCCATTCAATGAATATTCAATAAATATTCAATAATAATCTTCAAGTAAAAGTCTTGGTTAATTTGAAGGTTTTTGACTGACGCCAAAGCCAAATTCTCGTGGCAGCTTGATAAGGGACATTTTTCTAAGCCAACAAGATATTCAATACGAACACACATTCTGCATTACAACAAGCCTACAATTATTGTTCAATTTCAACCTTTATTATACAATTTTTTAATAATAAAACTGTACTTACAGCGACACATCACAATTCACATTCAAAATTTCCGCCAATAATTCCTCATGACTGGAATTTACTTTCTAAAAATGTGTAAAATTACTATAAAATAAAGTATTTAGTAGTAGATACTGATAGTTTTTGAGTAGTAATTATGTGTTTTGGTGAGAAATGTAAACTGTATAGACAAATGTGGCCTTTCGAGTTGTCACAAGAACTCCGTTAATGGCATCAGTTGAGCTATACATAGGCTTCAGAAAATAAAGAAACTATATAATCTAAGATCTGGCTTAAAGGCCTCGCTGCCAAGCCATAAACCTAAATAAACAATAACCCCATGACTTTTTGCAGCTGTCAATGTTGACTCTTCAACTTTTTTAAATTCGAATGAGGCGAATCCATATTGTGTTTTGGAAGTCTGTTCCTTTTTCATTTGAATATGTTCGATGTTCATGCTTAATTAAATTCATACTATGCTATATCAATATTTACTTGGCTTGCTATATTTATTATAGAATGACAAAATAACTTTAAAATTGGATTAATGTTTGATGAGAAAAGAAAATCGGGTAATTTGTGTGCCCTTAAAAATAACAGGTATTATTTTGTTACTATTACTCTTTTATATCTCTTAAAGGCAGTGAGAGTTATGAATAATGTAAATATTTGTTTTATTTTAATGGTACTAAGCTATGTGAGGATGCCAGGTTGTTTTGTAAAAAATAAATGAATTTTGCACTGCAAAAACTTTGTCTCTGGTCTTTATATTTTAACTTTTTTAAATGAATTTGGCAAGGATACATTTTGTATGCGTATATTTCTAAATAAAAAAATGCTGTTCAAATTCTGTTGTAAATTATTTTTCTTTCTTCAGTGACGAGGCAAAGTTGATTGCGTGATTGGTCATTTGCCAGGGTATAACATACTCTGTGATCTCATGTATGATTGTTATACATTAAATACATTAATACTAAAGTCGCAAATTATGAGTTTTAGTCATTCAACTGTCTCACACCGTTTTAATAACCGTTTTAGATATTCAACTTTTAATATATGAAAAATATGCGTAATAATCGAGAAGTTAGAATTCAAATATCGTTATATATTAAAATAAATTATCCCAAAAAAGTCTTCACGTTTAATTACTAAAAATACACGCCCGGTTCTTGTATCTTACTATTTATTCGCCTTGCCCTACCATCAGTTGAATTTTGTCAGATTTTAACCGATAGTAAAGCAAATGAACGCTAAGTAAGATATAGAAGCCGGCCATCGATAATTTAAAGCATACCATACCTAATTCTACTGGGTGTTTGCCATATTTTTATATATATCAAGTTATTCATACATTTGGGCGCCTAAAAGTCACAACACTATCATATTTCAATTGATATCGATTTTATTACTCTAAATATAATAATAAATGTAATGTAGCAGTATAATTAAAACATAGATCTAAAATCTAGATGGCGTTGTATACAATATTCTTAACAATACGCCTACAAAAAGATCAACCGTTATAGAATATCGATATATTTTAATGTAACAGCATATAGGATTATATTGAGAATATGTATAAGTACACGATAAATGTATTTGTACTCTAAAGGCCGGTTTCCATGTCTTACCGACCGTTAATTTGTCTTATCTTAAAATTTGACATAAACTCCATACATCTAATGTAAAAATTCAACAGATGGTAGATATAGGCCCGGCCATGAATCCTGTTAAAAAATAAACGAGAATTTACTGTACATAACGCCATCTACTTGAAATAAGTGTTCCTGGGCCCCTTATCAATAACAAATTATTATGTTGATAATAAACGTTATTTCCCATTCATGGTAACTTGAAGCGCAGGGTTATCAACAATCAAAATTATTAGAGCACCTATAATCGCGATAATTACTAGAAAACTCCAACAAAAATGAAAAAATTACGTAATACTCCCTATTTTGTTTTATATTTTTACCTTGGTGAACAATAAAGAGTTGTCTATTTTATAACATGTTATTAAATAATGTAAATTTTTTGAAATTTGCAACCCTACGCGTCAAGTTTGAACGGGGAATAATAGAGCATACTCTTATACCAGTTTTTCACTTCTCAAAACCACAAGTAATTTATTCAGTAACAAACATAAATTTGCGACTAACATATTTACGATTTTCTGTGAAACATATTTATGAATTGTGTGTGTTTATATCAGATAAGTTGCGGTATAATAAAATCCAATCAAAACATTCCCGATGTTTTTTTTTGGATTATTCAAAAACTAATATTTTTATTGTAAAACATTCTACATAATTACTGAATGCAATCATGTATATTAATGTACCTGATAGTTTAGAAATATAAGGTTTTAAAAATATGTAAAAGAAGATAATTCTGTTAAGCACACACATGTTCGTAACATGTCGTTTCTAGTGTGTTTTTACTTGGAAAATAAAAAAAGCTTATAAGTACCTTGTGGAGCAATAAAGTGAAATGGTTTCCAAAATAAGTGTTTTATTATCAACATATTCAATTTTTAAATGAATAAAATTGAAATTTTCATTTAAAAAAAAGGAAAATATATATGTATTAAACATAAAATTAGTAGAAGTGATAGCATAATGGCTAGCGTACTTGTTCCAAACTTAAATCAAACATCATGTACGCATGCATCCCTTTGGCAGTTTTCTGACCTAATGTGCAAATTGTTACAATTACCACATGCTAACAACGGTGTAGGAAAACATCATGATGCAATTGTCAAATATGCCAAGCCGCCTTGGACAAGGGTGGCGGGTATATTGTCCGCTCCCCCTATAATGACAGGCCCGAGCCCAGCAGTGGGACATTTATGGGCTGATATTTAAAAGTAATTATGAAATATTTTACTAACAAAGCGCTTTGAGTCCACCATTATGCGCACCGCAAAGGAGCGGAACTCACTGCCGGAGTCTGTTTTTCCCGAAACCTACAACATGAGTGTCTTCAAGTCTCGTGTGAAAATAGGTACCTTCTAGGTAAGCGTTCTCGATCTTAGACCATATCTCCGCTCAAATCGAGCGAGATCATGGTCAAACGCGAACCTCTACGTGATAAAAAAAAAACAAATTAACAATTACACCAGCCCAGTGGATCCAAAGGTACTTACTTCTTTTTAAACGTGCATTTAAAATATTTTTAGACCTAATCGAAGGATTATAATATAATGTGGTTATAAAAGAACCCAAAAAGCGAAACAATACTTGGGCAAGTAAAATCACGAACAGTATTTAGCACAGGTGATATCTCACGGACTAATTTACTTACAACGCCATCTAATGTAAATACAGAATAACAGTAACGTACCTATGAAATTAAGTAATACTTTATATTTTCAATAGATGGAGATAACAGTAAATTAAAGCTGATGAAATATTCATAAATTTAAATACATTATAAACTTAGTTATTTCTCTTCTTTACATAATGCCACTTTCTCGGCATCAAATGAGGAAGGGGGCAGCGCGTGTATAGAATGTTCAAATATTTTAGACCATGGCCGTACTCAGATTTTTGTTGTTTCTTAAGCCTTGTCTCCCGCGTTTGTTTTGCCCCACACAACACGAAACACCTACACAGCATTAAGTATAATAATTAATACAGGCGAAAAACACCCGCAGGAGATCCTACTTTATATATAATAATATTATGTAGTCAAATAAATAAACATGAGGCATTGCATGAATGCAACGTGACCGGGCGCGCAACGCGTTTTTTTAAACGCATAATAATTTGTAAAGTCGTAACGAAACTACTATAATTTTTATCGACAATAGTAAGATCCTATATACATAATGATACGTAGACATACTTATTACTAATAGGTACTATAATAAAGTTGTTGGGTGGTTGCATTTTCTATTGTTCTTTCATGAGAAAAACTGAGTTTGACCTTGAGAATCAACTTATGACACAGATCAAATAGTTAAATTAAAATTCAGCTACCTACTTATTTGCGTTGATTTGTGCAAAATTAACTAATATAAAAAAATGAAAATAATACTCATCACAAATTCAAATATTTGTTTATGTGAATTTTCGACTATGATGCTAGATTATATCTAGGGCGTTCCATTAGTAGCTCACAACGCCCAAAATATTCCGTTAGCCATTCCACAAGGCGACCGCTGTCGTTGTGGTCGTGGCGAGAATGTCACTAATGACGTCACCATTTTCGATCACACAACGACCCATGTCAAGAGGTGAGTCGAATAACCGTTCCACTTGGGTTTACGATTGTAATGCCGGCAAGCAAGTGGATCGGTAAAAATCGTGGTCATGAATGTCGTCCTTGCAAGTCTCTAATGGAACACAGCTAGTGTAGTAGACGGTTTTGGAATGACATTCACTGCGCAAAGCATAATCAAAACAGAAAATTACTGTTTTGAAAGTGCATTTCTTCTCCTTTTATGTTTTGATACGGATTTTTTTTCATTTCCATTAATACATGTATTAAAAAGTTCTCACTCAAAATAATCTATAATCCTCTATAAACGATAGCTACATCGATAATAATTCTTATCAGAATTTTTAACAACGTGTAGGTAAGTAATAAGATGATGCGAAGTTTCAGAACAAGAATGACTGATGGATGGAGTGCCACTACAAGAATAAAGAACATAACACCTTGATAAATAAAAACTTGATTGTATGTCTACGTATCATTATGTATATAGGATCTTACTATTGTCGATAAAAATTATAGTAGTTTCGTTACGACTTTACAAATTATTATGCGTTTAAAAAAACGCGTTGCGCGCCCGGTCACGTTGCATTCATGCAATGCCTCATGTTTATTTATTTGACTACATAATATTATTATATATAAAGTAGGATCTCCTGCGGGTGTTTTTCGCCTGTATTAATTATTATACTTAATGCTGTGTAGGTGTTTCGTGTTGTGTGGGGCAAAACAAACGCGGGAGACAAGGCTTAAGAAACAACAAAAATCTGAGTACGGCCATGGTCTAAAATATTTGAACATTCTATACACGCGCTGCCCCCTTCCTCATTTGATGCCGAGAAAGTGGCATTATGTAAAGAAGAGAAATAACTAAGTTTATAATGTATTTAAATTTATGAATATTTCATCAGCTTTAATTTACTGTTATCTCCATCTATTGAAAATATAAAGTATTACTTAATTTCATAGGTACGTTACTGTTATTCTGTATTTACATTAGATGGCGTTGTAAGTAAATTAGTCCGTGAGATATCACCTGTGCTAAATACTGTTCGTGATTTTACTTGCCCAAGTATTGTTTCGCTTTTTGGGTTCTTTTATAACCACATTATATTATAATCCTTCGATTAGGTCTAAAAATATTTTAAATGCACGTTTAAAAAGAAGTAAGTACCTTTGGATCCACTGGGCTGGTGTAATTGTTAATTTGTTTTTTTTTTATCACGTAGAGGTTCGCGTTTGACCATGATCTCGCTCGATTTGAGCGGAGATATGGTCTAAGATCGAGAACGCTTACCTAGAAGGTACCTATTTTCACACGAGACTTGAAGACACTCATGTTGTAGGTTTCGGGAAAAACAGACTCCGGCAGTGAGTTCCGCTCCTTTGCGGTGCGCATAATGGTGGACTCAAAGCGCTTTGTTAGTAAAATATTTCATAATTACTTTTAAATATCAGCCCATAAATGTCCCACTGCTGGGCTCGGGCCTGTCATTATAGGGGGAGCGGACAATATACCCGCCACCCTTGTCCAAGGCGGCTTGGCATATTTGACAATTGCATCATGATGTTTTCCTACACCGTTGTTAGCATGTGGTAATTGTAACAATTACCACATGCTAACAACGGTGTAATACAGGCGAATAATAATTAATACAGGCGAAAAACACCCGCAGGAGATCCTACTTTATATATAATAATATTATGTAGTCAAATAAATAAACATGAGGCATTGCATGAATGCAACGTGACCGGGCGCGCAACGCGTTTTTTTAAACGCATAATAATTTGTAAAGTCGTAACGAAACTACTATAATTTTTATCGACAATAGTAAGATCCTATATACATAATGATACGTAGACATACAATCAAGTTTTTATTGTTAAAAATTCTGATAAGAATTATTATCGATGTAGCTATCGTTTATAGAGGATTATAGATTATTTTGAGTGAGAACTTTTTAATACATGTATTAATGGAAATGAAAAAAAATCCGTATCAAAACATAAAAGGAGAAGAAATGCACTTTCAAAACAGTAATTTTCTGTTTTGATTATGCTTTGCGCAGTGAATGTCATTCCAAAACCGTCTACTACACTAGCTGTGTTCCATTAGAGACTTGCAAGGACGACATTCATGACCACGATTTTTACCGATCCACTTGCTTGCCGGCATTACAATCGTAAACCCAAGTGGAACGGTTATTCGACTCACCTCTTGACATGGGTCGTTGTGTGATCGAAAATGGTGACGTCATTAGTGACATTCTCGCCACGACCACAACGACAGCGGTCGCCTTGTGGAATGGCTAACGGAATATTTTGGGCGTTGTGAGCTACTAATGGAACGCCCTAGATATAATCTAGCATCATAGTCGAAAATTCACATAAACAAATATTTGAATTTGTGATGAGTATTATTTTCATTTTTTTATATTAGTTAATTTTGCACAAATCAACGCAAATAAGTAGGTAGCTGAATTTTAATTTAACTATTTGATCTGTGTCATAAGTTGATTCTCAAGGTCAAACTCAGTTTTTCTCATGAAAGAACAATAGAAAATGCAACCACCCAACAACTTTATTATAGTACCTATTAGTAATAAGTTTTAATAAAAGAAAACAACAATTTTAAAATCTGTTTTATTAACAAAAAAATAGTTCCATTTACAATAAAATATACCATTTGGAATGATTAAAATAAAATACATGTAACAAAAGTAAATATACATAAAACATTGTGTATTCTTATGATATTACAATCCCTATTGCGTATACATATTTACATTGAACGGATAATGTTGAAATCTTCAAGTTTATTGCGATATGACTATAATACGAATGCCCCTAAACCTCATTTCAATATATCCATTACCCAAAGAATTAAAGTGCCGGTGCCAACCGGTTATAGGCGGCTTACAACTTCGAGCGGATTTGCTCAATCCTACCAGACGCTTGCCGTTGTAAGTCTGTCAGCTTCATTGCAAGGCCCATATTTCCTTGAATCTTGATTTTCCCTTGGAAGAACGCCTTTTGGGGATTGAGTTTACCGGTTATTAAGTCTGTTACGTCTTCGTCACTCACTGTAAACGTTACGTCAGGTTTCTCGCTACCGTTATAAGTAACTTTACCCTTTCCTTCTTTTGCGTTAATAACCCAATAACCTTCAGCGCCATTGGGTCCGTTTCTCACTTTAAATCCGTAAATACCCCTGACTTTCTCGATCAAATTGTCGGTATCGGACACCATCGCATCTTCGAGGATCTTCATGTATTTGTACACCTTGAAGTCTTCGGGATTGTCGGTGATCGCTGCAACATTGTTTGGCAGTGCGTTGGTGAACCCTTTGCGGTACATGGTGATGACGACTGCGCCTCCGAGACCCAAGTTGTGTTGAAGTGCGATACGGGCGCGTGGCACCTGCGAAATACATATTGCGTTATGAAACCAATCAAATGAGTCGTCGTCATCTCACTCGTGGGAAACTACATCTAGTACTGCAGATAGTAGTAATTAGACAATATCTGGCGGCAAGTCTTTTATAATCATGCAATGCCATCAAGATAGGCATTAAATTTACTGGTCGCCCGTGCTCTAAATTCGACCATAATAATTAATGTCAAAGGCCATATATACTTCTATAATCACAGAATTCGCCAAAGATACACTGTTACTTTGACTTGAACAATAAACAAAAGAGTATATATACGTGCGTGTGTCAAATACATGGTAGTGTGTGTAATGTTTTTTTTATGCACAAATTAAAAAAAAATAGCATTCGTCGCTTCTTCTCTATATAAACTATAAGGGCCTTACTTATAATCGTTTCTTAAATTTAACTACTCAGCAACTGATTAGTTAAAATCTTACCCATAAACTCCTCTTTAGTCAAATATTTTGGGTATATAATATTTTCTTAAGTTTTCGCGACTTGTATAGATAATAAAACTACGTTTTAACGGTTTTAAGCGCGGTAATTTATTTGATTTTGGTTTATCCGACGTTTCGGCCGCTTTTCAGTGGCCGTGGTCACGGACGACAAAGATGACATTTGTCTAACGTGTATTGTCAAAGTTTTATTTAGCCTACCGCCAACTTGTTCATTTAAATTATTTAGTTTTAATTTTGTTTATGGATACTATTTACTCTATGGGAGCCTAATCTAATTTACCACCGCTTCACAACATGTTGTGGCTTGAAGAGAAGAAGCGGCGCAAGAAACTCTTCAGCAAACATGCCTAGTTCTAAAAAATTTATATAATATTAAAATGGGTGGAAAGAAAAATAAAATAAATTATCAGTCAAGTTGGTTTGTGTTTCGTTGCACGCAGAAAGAGCTCACAGTGTCTTGAGGTCTGACAGTTGGTTTTTGCTGGGTTTGGGTCTTAATAGTTTTGATGATCGGATCCCAAACAGGTGGTACCTGCCAACCATCTTCTATTGAAGTTTGGGTGTTTTTTGATTTCAATAGCCTCACGCATCATGCTTGGTATGAAACGATTCTCTTTCGCGAGGATTTGTGGGTTATCGAATCTGATGTAATGGTTGGGTTTATCCAGCGTGTGTTCACTGATCGCAGACTTCGTAGACCTTGTGTGTTTCATGTCAGCAATGTGTTCTTTTACCCTACGAAGACTTAAACTTGTATGGCCAAAGCAACCAATTATAATGACAGTGCTGTTTCTTATCAATGCAGACTATAATATAAACACCATAGTTATACATACACTCGCCTCTGTTTTGATGGGCAGTTGTGTCGATTATATGGATTTAGTTTCTTTGTAATTATAGTGAGTTTAAGGAGAAACAGTAAATTAAGTTTTTATGTAAATAACACAGAGCTACGAAGGCTTTTCACTTAAAACTAGTAGAATATTGTTACATGCCGGCAAAGGTGAAGGCACACCTGCTTGTCATAAAACGCAGTTTATTACCTTGTCGCATTTGGAGTTCTTTTGTTAACTTTGTGTTTAAAATTTGCAATTAGACAATAGCCTATTGTTATTGTTTTCGACTTTGTTGGCCGTTCGCAGGAATAATTAACCAGGTGTGCAGATTATAGTTTCTCGGAAACCTCAGTCTACGCGGTTTTTTGTTTTATTGTATAGTTAGTAAAAACAATGCCCGAACGGAGGGGTGAGGCAGTCAAGCGAGGAGCACGATGTAGATGTGTGTACGATACGAGCAAGATGTAGATTCGATGAGCGATATAGTGACGGACTTTGCGCGTATTATTGAATCGTGCAGTTTACACTAGTAGCGTCTAGTTATATTTGTAGCTATGTTATACGTGTTTGTATAGTTCTAATAAACTCTATAGTAATTCCAACGGCATTTTAATTCGAGTCCTGTGTAACTCGTAACAATATATTACACACATATAACATCGATCCCATATATGCCAAACAAAAGCCAGGGCGTGCACATTAAAAATTAGGTGGAGTTTATTTGATGATTTCTACTCATAAATGCAAAAGTAGTATGTTACTACAAATTGGAATTAATTAACATGTTGTCTTTAGTAGGTGACGTAATTTGAGGTCAAAGTATGAACGTTAAATAAGAAACAGGCTATATATACCAACTCTAGTGTAGACTATTCACTATTCAACAGCATGTATTTACATTTAAGTGTCCATGAAGCAAATTATTTTTGAAGTGAAACTTCTTTAGGCGCATCAGGGTAATTTTTTTACGGATGAAACGCAATTTAGCGTCACGAAGATGTGCAGCGTTTTTGTCGAAGAAGAGGGAGAGAGCAATTGAGACCGATTGAGAGAGAGTGAGAAAGGGCGAACATAGTAATATATCTGTTATCTTTTTTAAACTCGTGATATCTTTCGAATAGAATGTCCGAATTAAATAATTCAAAAAGTTATATAAAGGTATTGAAGCAGTCTTGAATATGAAGAAATTTATTTTGATAAGGATGAATACCAAGATACAAATAAAGAGTCTTTTCTAGCGGCGGCATTTTAATTATTTTTTAAAAATAAAAGAACACTTATTGTGGCATAACTATAATAGTTAGACATATGCTGTCGCGACACTTTTTGTAAATAATGATGTGTTCTACAAAGTCGTGGTACATTATTTTATTCTATCATCAATAGTTTTCGCAGCGCACGCGAGTTTAGGTATTTTTGAAGTGAAACTTCTTTAGGTGCATGAGGGTAAATTTTTTACTGATGAAACGCAATTCGTTTGAAGGTTAGGTAGTTTTAATATTTACAAATAATTGCCACTCGTCATTTAATAATTGCAAGACTTAAAAATTAGTTTGCGAAAGAAGTTGTTTTTTTTTTATCACGTATAGGTTCGTGTTTGACCATTATCTCGCTCGATTTGAGCGGATATATGGTCTAAGATCGAGCACGCTTACATTCACACGAGACTTGAAGATACCCAGGTCGTAGGTTTTGGGAAAAACAGATTCCGACAGTGTGTTCCACTCCTTTGCGGTGCGCATAGTGAAGGTGGACTTAAAGCGCTTTGTTCGTATAGTATAGGTGGTATGTGCACCATATAGCGGTGCCGCATGCCAGTACGTCCGGTTGTTCCATGATGGAAGAGAGACGGCGGGAGTATTGATGGTCCATGATTTTGATTCAGTTTTATGAATTTTAATATCGTCGTATTAAATTTCATAAAAATCTCCGTACCCAAGGCCTTCACAACAATCATTGAACTGCCTTTCACATAAAGTACACACAAAAGTTAGGCAGTATTAATAAAAAAAATCTTCTCTTATCTTTAGAAGAATTTGTAAGTTTACAATAAGACATTTAAACTCATAATTTGTGAAGGTTGAACCGAACCTTCACGAATAGTTAATTGTAGTCACAACGAGTATAATAATTTGTAAGGCTATTGAAACAGGTATTGCATAAAGCCAAGAGTTATTAACTTATCTGATCACAGCCTTGTTGCATTATATAATTAATTATGTTTATATGTAGGTAATTATGTATATATACTTTAGACTAGCAGTCCGCCCCGGCTTCGCATGGGTATCTACAAAGAACTTTTTTGTTGACTGAAATTACTAAGCGAATTCAAAATATTTCCCAAATATTTAATACGACTCGTACCCCAGTGACGCCTACATCGCATAACGTGCTGCCTAACTAGCCGAGCATGGTGAGCGGCGACCACGCAACTTTTTTTCTAATACTTATTACATACATTTTTTTTAAATATATAGGCTATGTCATCCGATGATAGTGTAGCTTGCCAGCAGTGAAAGAATTATTCAAATCGGTTCAGTAGTTTCGGAGCCTAGTCAATGCAAACAACCAAACAATCAAATCTTTCCTAATTCTAATATTAGTATAGATGACATTGTAACTAAAAGCGCCGAAATAAATTAACTAACATATTTTAGATATTGATGATGACGATAGGATAAAACTCAGAAAAAGAATTTCCTTTTCGGAATACAGAGTTGTGAATTAAATAAATGACCCATGACAATTCTCGAATTCTTTGTAATAAAAAATATCGTTAGCAAAGGGTAAATATAAGAAAAGGAACACCAAGCCAAATCCCGTAACGTTTTTGAAATTCAAATCCTATTTAAACTACTTTCTATGAAAATGACTCGTAAATATTCCTGGTTAACTAAAAATAAACACATAACATCAACTAGTTTTTATGCCAAATGTAACAATTGGTACGATTTTTAATGATAGACGTTTATTGCCTGAAGCCAGTCAACACGTTCCATTAGTAGCTCACAACGCCCAAAATGCTCCGTTAGCCGTGCCACAAGGCGACCGCGGTCGTTATGGTCGTGGCCAAAACATCACTAATGACGTCATAATTTTCGATCACACAACGCTCACAACGACCCATGTCAAGAGGTGGGTGGAATAACCGTTCCACTTGGGTTTACGATTGTAACGCCGGCAAGCAAGTGGAACGGTTAAAATCGCGGTCGCGAACGTGGTCGTTCCGAGACCCTAATGGAACGTAGCCTTATTCAGTTACTTATGTCAATAGTTGACATAATGCATAATAGACAAACGATTAGAGAGATGTCACCAAAACACTGGCTGCCACGGACCGCCAAAATCTACCCGCGTCAATTGAAAAACACTTTATTTTTAATCGACTTCGAAAAAAGGAGGAGGTTCTCAATTCGTCGGAATCTTTTTTTTTTGTTGCTTTTTTTTATGTATGTTCGCCGATTACTCTGTCATTTATGATCCGATTTGCGTGATTCTTTTTTTGTTCGACGCGGAATAGCTTCCAATTGGTCCCCTAAAAATTTTACATAGTTTGGCCCAGTAGTTTTCATTTTATGGACATTTTTCATGGAAATAATTTTCACTCCGTTCCATATGTTCGCCGATTACTCCGTCATTTATGATCCGATTTACGTGATTCTTTTTTTGTTCGACGCAGAATAGCTGCCATGTGGTCCCCTAAAAATTTGACATAGTTTGGCCTAGTAGTTTTCATTTTATGAACATTTTTCATGAAAATAATTTTCACTCCGTTCCATATGTACACCAATTACTCTGAGATTTATGATTCGATTTACGTGATTCTTTTTTTGTTCGACGCAGAATAGCTGCCATGTGGTCCCCTAAAAATTTGACATAGTTTAGCCCAGTAGTTTTCATTTTACGAAATTTTTTTTGTTCCGGGTTCTTGGGACCTATATTTTTTAAGAAGCGCGGCACCATTTGTAGGTCCACCCATACATAGCTAGACACTAAAAAGTAACAAATAAAATTTAAAAACTTCGTTTAAAAAAACCGACTTCAAAAACTAAAAAACTAAAATGTATAAAATAACTTATTTCTAAAGCTATTATTATTAATATATATTATCTAACACATCTTGAAGTCGGTGCAAAGCAAAACATAAAAATTACTATATTTTGAAAATTACTAAGCACCGACTTTAAGATGTTTTAGATAATATATATTAATAATAATAGCTTTAGAAATAAGTTATTTTATACATTTTAGTTTTTTAGTTTTTGAAGTCGGTTTTTTTAAACGAAGTTTTTAAATTTTTAGATATCTATAATGTAATAAAGGTCCTACATATATACATTGATAAAGGCTGATATTAATGTTAAATAATCCGATTAAATACACAACACGTAATCTTTTATTACTTTACTGTTATAATCAGTGATAAAAATGTTGAATTTTTGAGGAGAATATTACTTTTCATCTAATATCTAGATAAGATCGGATTGGCAAATATCTGAAAGTAATGGCGGCTCTTCACTTATCGGGTATTTTAATAGTTTGTCCAAAGCCAGTCATGTGTAGAGGACATAATAATACAACGAGAGTATTTCCTTCATTTGTACTCTCTGGAACTCATAATAGATTCACTTGTCCTCTCACTTTTTTGTTCCGGAATTCGACGATTTTTAACGTAGTTTTTCTAAACTTTCAAGATTTTATTGTTCTCCGACGCTTGTCATATTCTTTCTTTTTTAATTTAGCTTTTGCATTAGATAATTTCTTTTTTCTTGTCATTATTTAGTCCCAAAACAAAAAAAAAGTAAATTCAATAATCATAAACTAAGAAATAAAAAATGGCAAATGAATCTAATTCATAGGTCCATTACCTCATATCAAATTGAAATGAGGGAATGACGAAATGAAGCATAGCCTAAAAAATATTTCTATATAATCTTTGGTTGCATCTAACTTTTGTGAAGTCTACAATCACTTTAAACCTACTTCACTGTGCAATTAATATTTAGTTTACTATCTGTTATTTCTTTGCATTTTCTGACAACATTTACCATAGTAATGTATATTTTTGACACCATCAGAAAGTAGAGATTTCAACGAACAAATTCAATCACCAACTTTTAATAACGTTGAATTAGACGGGAGAATTTTCCTTTGAAAAAAAATTTAAAAACTTCATTTAAAAAAAACCGACTTCAAAAACGAAAAAACTAAAATGTATAAAATAACTTATTTCTTAAGCTATTATTATTAATATATATTATCTAAAACATCTTAAAGTCGGTGCTTAGTAATTTTCAAAATATAGTAATTTTTATGTTTTACTTTGCACCGACTTCAAGATGTTTTAGATAATATATATTAATAATAATAGCTTAAGAAATAAGTTATTTTATACATTTTAGTTTTTTCGTTTTTGAAGTCGGTTTTTTTAAACGAAGTTTTTAAATTTTATTTGTTACTTTTTAGTGTCTAGCTATGTATGGGTGGACCCACGAATGGTGCCGCGCTTCTTAAAAAATATAGGTCCCAAGAACCGGGAACAAAAAAATGTTCGTAAAATGAAAACTACTGGGCCAAACTATGTCAAATTTTTAGGGGACCACATGGCAGCTATTCCGCGTCGAACAAAAAAGAATCACGTAAATCGAATCATAAATCTCAGAGTAATCGGTGTACATATGGAACGGAGTGAAAATTATTTCCATGAATTAAAAACTTCGTTTAAAAAAACCGACTTCAAAAACTAAAAAACTAAAATGTATAAAATAACTTATTTCTAAAGCTATTATTATTAATATATATTATCTAAAACATCTTAAAATCGGTGCTTAGTAATTTTCAAAATATAGTAATTTTTATGTTTTGCTTTGCACCGACTTCAAGATGTGTTAGATAATATATATTAATAATAATAGCTTTAGAAATAAGTTATTTTATACATTTTAGTTTTTTAGTTTTTGAAGTCGGTTTTTTTAAACGAAGTTTTTAAATTTTATTTGTTACTTTTTAGTGTCTAGCTATGTATGGGTGGACCTACAAATGGTGCCGCGCTTCTTAAAAAATATAGGTCCTAAGAACCCGGAACAAAAAAAATTTCGTAAAATGAAAACTACTGGGCCAAACTATGTCAAATTTTTAGGGGACCACATGGCAGCTATTCCGCGTCGAACAAAAAAAGAATCACGTAAATCGAATCATAAATCTCAGAGTAATTGGTGTACATATGGAACGGAGTGAAAATTATTTTCATGACAAATGTTCATAAAATGAAAACTACTAGGCCAAACTATCTCAAATTTTTAGGGGACCACATGGCAGCTATTCTGCGTCGAACAAAAAAAGAATCACGTAAATCGGATCATAAATGACGGAGTAATCGGCGAACATATGGAACGGAGTGAAAATTATTTCCATGAAAAATGTCCATAAAATGAAAACTACTGGGCCAAACTATGTAAAATTTTTAGGGGACCAATTGGAAGCTATTCCGCGTCGAACAAAAAAAGAATCACGTAAATCGGATCATAAATGGCGGAGTAATCGGCGAACATACATAAAAAAAAAGGAACAAAAAAAAAAAGATTCCGACGAATTGAGAACCTCCTCCTTTTTTCGAAGTCGGTTAAAAATGTTCATAAAATGAAAACTACTGGGCCAAACTATGTAAAATTTTTAGGGGACCAATTGGAACCTATTCCGCGTCGAAAAAAAAAAGAATCACGTAAATCGGATCATAAATGACGGAGTAATCGGCGAACATACATAAAAAAAAAACAAAAAAAAAAGATCCCGACGAATTGAGAACCTCCTCCTTTTTTCGAAGTCGGTTAATTACAATGCTTTTTCGATATTAAGTAAAAAAAAAATATCGGTTTTTTGAATTTAACACATAAATTTTGAGGTTATATGAAAAAGTTTTAACACAAAAGCTGTAGATCTTTTTATTACCTACAACTATGCCATTTAACTTTTTTCCATAGGACTTGTAGTTTTACCCTTAAAAACTCACTTCCTTCCACTTTCAGACCTCAGAACGCCCATAAATTATTTTTCCTGTCATTTTTGTTATATTCTCTTCCTTTTCCAATGGGTTTTATCCTAGTTTTTTTTCACTTTTTACCAGGGCTTCAACCCGGGTCTATATTAAACTATATGATATTTGCTCATACATCAAATATTGGCCAAATACAGTCACAAATACGCTAAGCCAAGTGAATAGCGGCCATTAGATGAACTCTCTTATCAAGTAGTGATGCCATGCCGACACGTGTTACAATAAATACTGACATTTACATATAAAACAGGCGATATAATAACATCTTACTTTAAAATCTATATTATAAAATTGTAATCGTGTTGTCTTTTGTTTCTTAAATTTTTGTTTGTCTGTTTGCTCCGGAGGCACGTAAAAACTACTAGGCCGATTTCGACGCCGTTTTCACTGATCGATAGTAAATTCCCGGATTTAAAATCAAAGTTACTTAATATCCCGAGATTCCAACGGGCATTTTCGTGTGAGGCTTAAACTGAACAGGTGAAAAAAATTTATTTCCTTTGCGACATTTTCACAGATAATAAAATCTTTAGAAAAACAATTGTTACTTATGCCAAGTTTTCACTGGAATTTCCGGGATTCATGAGTTTTCTTACTAAAAACCCATTATTACCCTGTTAAAAATAACATTTGATTTTGTATTTAGCTAAATAACTGTAATTTTTGTTACCTGTCCGACGTGGACAAAGTCGCGGCACATGCTAATAACATAATATTTATTTATATAATCCTGTTTAATCAATGATGATGGCTGTTTCAGCCAAACCGGGCTTGATGGACTTCCCGAGACGTTCAGCCCAGACGCAAACCTCCTGTGAGGTTCGACCTCGACTCGACCGCTGCGGGAGGGAATGACTATCGAATTAAACCGTGAGAGGCTGAACGAGCTAAGCCAACAGGCTGAAGTGTAATAATGGGAACTCGTTAACGACTCCGCCGGTGGAGCCGATCCTAGTCTATTTTACTACCGCTTCGCAACGTCTTATAGCTGGCAGAGAAGAAGCGGCGGTAGAAACTCTCCAGCAATACGCCTAAGCCAATCTTCTATGGCAACTTGTGTCTATAATGAGTGGGTGCGATTAGTGGGTCTTAACGTTGAGTGACAGGATCAGGGCCGGGGGCTCTCCGGTGTCTGTTATCCCAGGCTGATGTTCTGAGCCTCGGGGGTTCATTAACGCGAGGAGTCGGGTGATTTTATGTGGCTCGTCAATGAGTACATTGCGAGGACGTCGTCTCGTGGGAGCATTCGGAGTGAGTTTGTAATTGACCGTTTACGTCACCAGAGGGTTCGGTTGATGGGGGACTCGGTCAAAGAATCTGCGGGAGGTATTTCGACTGCTTTTACTTGTGACCTTGACTTATGATCAAATTAGTACCGCTGTACAAAATCTATGAGGCTGCATGAATGTGGAGAAAAATCCTAAATTAAAGTTAGAAAGCTAATTCGGATTTTCATACTATAACTACTTTAATTATACAAGTTTAAAAACCTGCTACCTATGAAAAATCTAAAAATTCCACTTAATTATTAAACCACAACTAAATCACTACCGAACAATGGAAACGACGCACAAAAACTGAGTGTCGTAACTGAAATTACATTCGACATTAGATAAATCCAAGGATTAACAAGACATATTACGATAATTTTAATTAACAATGTGTTTATATATCTCCTAATGATTAAGAAGAAATTTAAATTTGAAGAAATTTTCTCCTAATGATTAACTCTCGGAAATGTGTAAGGGAATTAGTTACGGATGATTAAGCTCGAGGTCGTGATTTGCCCCGGCAATGGATGAGGTGGTTAGGCCACCGCCTGCTAGGGTCTCGCGGTCTGGTGACACTTCGCATAGTTCTGGCATAAGGGCGAAGGAACTCCGAAAGGTTTTAGTGGGTATCCCACTAAAACCTTTCCCACTCGATCGGGGTACTAATGCCACCCGAACGTGGCGAACCCCACGTTCCCGCCTTGTTAAAACACAAGTGATGATTAGCCTCTGGGCGGTGGTTTCCCTCGGCAAGAGGCCGTTGGGCCACTGCCTGCTAGGGCCTCGCGGTGTGGTGGGAGTCACCCATAGCTCTGGCATTAGGGCGAAGGACGGAACACCGAGGGGTTTTAGTGGGTATGCCCAACTCGGGTGGCAATAGTACTCCATCGTGGTACTAGTGCCACCACTACGTGGCAAAGCCCACACGCCCCACCGTGTTAAAAAACAAGGGATGATGGGGCTCTGGGTCGTGACGATCTGGCGTAAATCTTGCATTAGCGTAAGAGGTAATTTCTACAAATTGGTAGTTTTCTAAAGTTAGTTTTAGATAAACACTGTGTCTATGAATATAGATATTGTTAACTTAAGATAAACTTTAGTAAATGTTTGGGTTATTAACACTGACAAGGTATAAAAAGAATAATTAATATGTAAAATAACTACTGAGGTAAAATACTTAATTTAAATACAATATTACATGTATGTAGGAGTATTATTACATTATTGTAAAACATGTAATTAATTATTCATTAAGAAATTAAATTAATATTATTATTGTATTAAAATTAATTTTGTATTAGGAATTCGAGATTTAGGTTGACACTAGCTACCTAATGCCCTATATGCCTTGGATCAGTATTTTGGGCCAACACTTTGAATGAGAGTGCAGGTGTCGAGCCATAGCTCCGCCCAAACATAGGCAAGGACCCAGTGCTGGATTGGTCTGGATAACCACCAGTGCTGTGGGCAACCTGTTGCATATGAAACACAGGGAACAAAGATGTTCCACCTATCAGAGCCCACTCAGCTTTGAACATAGGCCAAAGGAAGGCACACACAGTGGGAGTTACAGTAGGTATTCCGGTTAATGGCCACCTTCCGTCACCAAGGTAGAACCAAGGCGGCGAATTCCACATACACTCATCGTGACCTTCGCACGGTGCCGAGTTCATGAATGGATTACTCTTAGTAGACAAAAATGGGATGTGAAAATAAGCGCAATACTTTCTCAGCTTATTGGCGGCCAACCAAATAAGTGCTCAGTGCTTAAAAATGACTAATATAAATAAATGAGTGCAGTTACAATAATTTTAAAGCCATATTAATGAAACCAATGCAGAATGACCAATACACAAATGTTTAGACCAACAACATTTGTGATATATTTTCTTGGTCCTATGCCTCTTCACTTCATCCAACATGTATGAGAGGACACAAGTAATATATATTCTATGCCACAACCTCTTCATATTTTACTTCACCCTGAACACGTGGAAATTGTGACATTAGGCAAAAGACCATTTTCCACTATAAATGCATGCTAAAGTATTGCATGCTCTATACTAGAATATGAACCCATTTCAAAGAGAAATGACAACTCACTGTTTCAGGCAATGAACCATCATGCAAGATGATAAGAGACATTGAATTATTACTACTTATAAGGAAGTTAAATTGTATGAGTGTATGTAATTTATATATTAAAGGGAGGCACACATATCTTTCTAAAACAGTTCAGTCATTGACATATATGAGAAATATAAAGAACTTAGGGTTATCAGTATCACAATAAACATTGACATCTTGTGTTAATCATTTTCAAATATCAAGAGAGCAATGACCAGTTCAAAGTTTGTATATTAAAGTACAATAACATATACTATGATTTCACATTCTTGAAATTAAAAAGTTAACTATGGCCTGAAGAATCTCTACACTCCAACAAACTCCACTCATAGGAGCTGATTTGCTGAAGAAGCCTACTTGACCATTGAGTCTACTGAGATACTTTATCATCATATGAAATGTCACATCCTTGTTGTATGGATGTGCATTATGATGTTATGTGTAATTCTAAGGATTCAAATTAATTTCTGATTATTATTTCTGCAGACAAACACATACATTTAATACTCCAGGCTAATTAATTTAGACTTTTGCTATGGGTAATAAACAATGAACCACTCTCACTCTAGGGCTGATCCCAGACACCCAGTAAATAATTGAGGTTCTTTATAAAATTTACCATGCCAATAGTCTTTCTTACTTCCTTTTAATCACACTCAGGCCCTCTATATTGCAGTGAGGTGAGATGAGGTAAGATTGCAAATGTTCAGCCCGATCAACCAAAGAGGCCCATCAATTATTCAGAGATTAATTATAACTACTTCTACAATGAAATTTTTAAAGTCAGAATAAGCAAGATTATAAATACACTTTCTGTTTTATGTATTACTTGAGGATTTATAGTCTGATGTTTAAAATGCACAGTTCTGTTTTGAATTCAACAATGTAAAAATACTTTCAGTTTAAACTGGTTCAAACAACTGGCTCGTTCAGTTTTTATGTAAGTAAAATACAACTAGTGCAAAGTGATTGACGTGTGGCGTAACCGCAAGATGAATTCTAGTAATATATAAATTTAATATCAATAATTTGTTAAGAATTCCAATTTAATGTTTGTAACCAAATATTTTTGCAAAAGACATCAGTATAAAAATATCAGTCATATACATAAGCCAATTTTGAAACCTACATAAGAAATACTATAAAATTTAGAATACAACATTCAATGTCGATCATTTCCAATTGGATCTATGAAAAAATTGCCTCAAATATATGAAGCGACAAAATATCCATCAACATGACACGCAACACTCAACCTATGTGACACTGCAACATTGCCCAGTTTCCCTGCAACAATTAATGTTGCTTGATTTATCCCCTTGGGATAATGTATCTAAAGCCTTAAGTTATTTTAAGTTTATACAAAAAAAAACAACTTTACCTAATTTTGAACACAGAACAAATATCAAAAACAATTTTCAAGCTTTTTCCACAGAGCACTAAACCCAGTCCATACTCAAACATAGCCTTCTAACCCATAATTTATTACCAACCTGTCTATCTCCTGCCTCTCCTCTCAGCTGCCAGACCAGCTCAGCACATTGAGCTAAGCCTGTGGCACCTAATGGATGTCCTTTGGCAATCAACCCTCCACTTGGATTCACCACAACTCTACCTCCATATGTATTGTCACCTGCATCAATAAACTTGCCTGCCTCTCCTTCCCCACACAACTGAAGACCTTCATATGTAATCATCTCATTTGCAGCAAAACAGTCATGTAGTTCCACTACATCTACCTGCTTAGGAGATATACCTGTTTTTTTATATAAGTTTTTAGCTGCCAGTGCAGTCATATCATAACCTGCAACACTCATTAAACTGTTCTTTTCAAAAACAGCAGATGTGTCAGTAGCCATTTCCATACCAATGATTTCAACAGCCTTATCTTGCAGTCCATATCTTATTACTGCTTCTTCTGACATAAGTACTGCTGCACCTGCACCATCGCTGGTAGGACAGCATTCCAGTTTAGTCAGTGGACCATAGATCTTTCTAGAATTGAGCACTTCCTCAACTGTATATTCCCTTTTGCCTTGAGACCTAGGATTTTTAGCCCCATGGCGGTGATTCTTGGCCGCTATCTTAGCTAAGTGTAGCTCAGTAGTACCATACTTCTTCATGTGTTCAATAGCAGCATTGCCAAAGTACTGTGCTGTTAGTGGTGCTGCAGTAAGCTCAGCAAGGTCAGCCATCTTTAAAGTGTGCCTATCAAGTGGGTTTGTTCTATCGTTAAAGTTACCACCTCCCAGAGCGCCAGGTGACATCTTTTCAAAGCCTACAGCTAATGCAACATCGCAAATTCCACCTTCAACTAGTTGTTTGCACAAAAATAACGCATTTGAACCAGTGGAGCAGTTGTTATTGACATTGTAAATAGGAATACCCGTCATCCCGATTTGATACAGGACACGTTGACCGCTAGTCGAGTCACCGAAAACGTATCCACACGCAGCCTGCTGTATATCGTCATATTTCACACGGGCGTCAGCGAGAGCCGCCAACACAGCTTCTTTGCCAAAATCAGGATAATCCCCGCCGGTCGACGGCTTGATAAAATTTGTCATACCGACGCCAACAACATAAACTTTCCTACCCATTGTTTTTGATGAAATATATTTACCTCTTGAATTGATGGCGGCTTAACCCGATTACCACTCCTTGTCAGTATATACTTTGTAATGAAGCACAATTCGCTAGTTGAACGATGATAGTTATTGAACTTTGGACTGATAATTGGTTTAAAACGTAAAAAATATTTTATTGCTTGTAATGGAGGTTAATGACTTGACAAGTTGACAATCAACGCAACAGTGACTGACGACACATTGACAGAGATGATAGAATAGTACTTGCAACTTGACACCAATGACACTCGCACATACAATGTTGCTAATGCAAAAAATTCTGATCAACTGATGTGTATTTAATAGTATTTATTGTCGGGTCGTTGGTCCTGTCAAAAACGCTTCAATAAATAAATGAACAATTTACGACGACTTTGCTGTTTATATATATAGGGCTAGTATTCGAAAAACATTGTGTTGGCAAAACCGATCATGTAATTTTATTTTTAATTAAGGCACGGATTTAGGTATCCTTACATAAAAACAAATTAAAACTTGTTTGAAGTTTGAATTAAGGTACTTCCTACCTACCACGAATCACACAGTTTTCTATTCTTTAATTATTCTTTTATTTACTTTCTGTGTCTTAAATAAATAAAATAACAACAAAACCTAACGTCAATTTTTGTCGCCTTATTTTATAATGGCTAGAAATGAAGTTATTATTTCAAAATTCGATTAAAAAAACAAAACACATATTCATTGTCATTTTATTTCATTGTGACCAAAATTTTCACACACAAAACGTTTTTAAATTTAAATTAAATCACAGAGTACTTACATTGTATAATTCAAATTATTTACTTTTAATTTACAAAAAACATTAAATTGGGTTGCAATGGCATTAGATAAGCAAAGAATATTAAATGAATTGGGAAGTGTAGTAAATCAATTACAAAGCGCTGATTGGTAAGCCGGCTTATTGAAATTTGACTGTAGTGTTTTCTTACGGAGGTTTTAGATTGCTGATTTTAATTTTACTTTCCTGTTTTATCCTTTACATCCTCGTTATTAAAATTTTATAGTGCAAATTTCATATTAATTCCCAAGGCCGTGAAGGAAGATCAAAGTAAACCCATTTACATGTTTAATGTTTGCTAAAATATTTTTTTATTCTACAGTGGTTGTATGGGTAAGCTATTCTCGAATCCTAGCCAACCAGCAAACCAAAAAATGAACCAACTACCAACATGCGGTGGATGCAGACACGGATGCTATCACGGACATGGCTATATGCACCCGTACAATACATCGTGTGGTACCCCTTCCGCTGGTGAACCGTATCCACCAGTGAATGCAAACATGAATGGTCCTTTTGCCACATATTGCAACCCACCAAAACTCTACGCAGATACATATAACTATTTAAATCAAAATCTCATGCAGCCCGTTGTAAAAGAAGTATACGATGACCTTAAATCTATTACACCTGAAAACACAGTTATGAACAATTCTATAGGGAATGCGATGGCATTATCGAATAAAAGAAATGCAATGGGATCAAATGACACGGAAAATTACATGCAATTTAGTGAGACGACACCTCATGGGATAAATCCAGCTGTTACTATGCAGACGCACTATAAGCCAGGCATGAATCTGCTAAACACTAATGGAGTAAATTCAAATCAACCAGGAATGGGACAAATGAGTGGAATGGGGCCTAATATTGTAAGTATGATAATGGGCAGTACTGGCAGTACTGATCACAAAGCCAATATGATTGAACAACAACTAGCTGCTACGCCAAGCACACCGAGTCAAGTGCAGAATAATGAAAGAATAATGCAACATAATAATGGATTGCAAACACAAAATCCTCTCACAAAATATATGAGTCAACAACAAATGGCACCACAATCACAGGTAATGAGTCTTAACAGTCCTAATGAATCCAATTCGAATGCCAATCCAAACAAGCAAATGTCTCACATAAACCCAGCACAAATAACTGCGAGATCAAATCAAGCTCGTTATGGTGCTCATTCTCAGGGTGTAAAAAAGTTTAATGAAATGTTTCCTGGTGTGACGCAAGGATTTAGTGGTGATTTAGATTTTGACCCAATGGCTATTGCTATACAGATGAATCCTGCTAATCAGCGAAAGGCAGCGATGGACAATATGCATAAGTTAATGGGAGGAACTGGTTCCTTAATCAGACCAACATCCACTGGAGCCAATGCTGCAGCCGTAACTCTCGGTCAAAAAGTACAGCCAATAAATAGTCAAACTCAACGCCAGTTGACACCTGCTGATAATCAATTTCAGTTAGATCAACAACAAATTGTTACAAATATTCAATTAACACCGAGTCAACAACGAGTAACAGAATCTTTTCCATCTCAACAACAGCAAATTTACACAGCTTCAACAATTAATCAGCCACAAAACCATTTAATGCATAATCCTAATACGGCAGCTGGTAATATGGAGCAGAATAACAATGGTCAGTTAGGAGATCAAACACTATCCCCACAGCAAATAACAAAAGAGCCAATTTTCCCAACAGACTCTTCCAAAATCGTGCCACTGAAGTACTCTGCTCTGCACAACAGCCAGAGACCTTATGAATATGATACTTTAGAAGAGCCAATTGACATGTTGCCACCAAAACTGTTACGTAATGTTGTGCCTAATTCATCCAAAGCCTTGACTCCGCATAGTGCACCTGCTAGATTGAAGACAGGTCAAATTGCATACAGTAACGTGAAACCTAGTATCAGTAAAACTTCGATAGCTGGGTACATACCAGTTGGAAAGACTCCAAGCAGGAGTCAATTACAACATATTTACAATCAGTACAAAGGTTCCCAGTCATACACACAACAAAATATTAGCCAGCCTGCTCAAAGCGCAACACATTCTGATGGAAAGTTAAATGTAACACAGAAAAGTTACAATCACGAACATAAACCAGTTGAACAGGTTGGAGGTGACAGTGCAGTTAATAATGAAATAATAACTAATCAGACTATGAATAGGGTTGAAAAAATTATGGGACAGGTTGGAGACGCACCGCTGACTAATTCAGGCGGAGATGATGGTGTACATGAACAGGTAGTAATTATTATGGATTTCAAATTACTACAAATCCTTGTAGTTATAAATAACTAAAAGATCATGTCCAATGATGCGATGAGAATGTAGAGATTTATGTGTGGTACAAGAATAGATAAGCTGAGAAATGAGTACGTAAGAGGATGTTTGAAAGTTGCATCCGTGAGTGAAAAATTGAGAGGGCATGTAATGCAAAGGGATAAAAGTTACGTGACAAAAATCACGTTAAACTATGCCTCTGATCGTGAGGTAAAACTAGACGAATAGAGGATACAAATGTAAAGGTAGACCAAAAAAGAAATGAATGGATTGTGTGAAGGATGACATGATGAGTAGTATTGTGTGACAGAGGACGTATGCCAGAATAGAGGAGTATGGAAGGACAACACATTATGCCGTCTCCAAATAATTGGGAGAAGGTGAAAGAAATGAGAAAACCCTAAGACTTAAGATATAGGAACCTGTCATTATTGAAGTAATTGAAGCACGCAATGTACAAATCGAAATGAATTTATTATTTCTAATAAACGCATCTGTCGATCATGAACTCGCTCTACCCATTCCTTGCTTTCTGCCGTACTACTGGGCTTAATAGAAAAAGGGTAATGGGTTTGTTTTAAGTGTTCAATTATCAAGAATTTAATAGAGGTTTTCGTAAGTTCTAGTTTTATAAAATTGTAAAATTAAAATAATGTATTATTATTTCCAGATACGCACATCGAATAATTCTAAGTGTCGTAATGGCCTTCAAGACATAGTCTTTACCGCTTATACTAGCTCTGCAGCATGGTCCTTTCATGGTAATAGGTAGGCAAAGAGGAGAACATAATAATTTTTATATTTATGTAGTACCTTCAAGTATTGTGTGATTAGTGATTTCATAGATTAATTATTGTTATTATGTCAATAGCTAACGTCCTAATGCAAATTATGGTGTAAATATTCACAAGAAAATGTGAAATAAAAATAAACTATGTCTAAACATCGCCAGAGTTTAATTTATATCGTTTTCTCCAGTTTCCTTGTTTAAGCTGATTATAGGTAACTTACTGAAAATAGTAAAAGCATTAAAATGGCTTCGAAAATTAGATGTATAATGACAACTGTTATACATATAATTCTAAACATTGTAAAATCAAACGCACTACTATTTAGCCATCATTATGAATATTTCTAATGTAGCAAGTCGTTCACGACGTTATTTTTAGCGCTATGAATAAGACTCATTTGGCTACACAGTCAGTCTATAACATTATCTCCGTTTATGCCCGGCTTCATCTACGACAGTGTTACAGATACAGGCCGTTTCACGCAGATATGGCGAAGGGTATAAAGGGTTATTTGATGTTAAATGTTGACAGATAATGTATGATTATTGATTACGTATATATACACTAATATGGCTAAGCGTTAACAATGTTATTTTTAACACTTTAATTAAGACACATTCTGGCACAGTCTTACGGTCTTACTAAAAATCATTAAAACTATCGCAGTTGTGGCCGCACCATATTATAATGAAAATCATTAAAAACTTCATGTAAGAAAATTCCGCCAATTGCATTATCGTTCACTATTTATCTACAGAACCCTAAAAACCAATCAGTTTAGATCGATTTATTATTTTACACCAATGAAATAAATTGAAAGGCTTGTATTTAACATTAAGATGTAGCAGTAAAAGTAAAGGACTTTGTCTATGGTTTAATGTTTAGGGATGCAGATATTAAATAAAATAATCGATATTTTGTTTTGTTTTAACATCGATATACTTACTCCGATAATGTGCTGCTTAGACAGAATTATGTATTATAATTTATTATAAACGGTCTAGAAAAAATAATATGCATTACAAACTGGTATCTTTTTAAAATTTTACACAGATGTTAATATTTTTCCCTAAGTAAGTAAAAGTATCTCAGTGTGGCAGTTTTTACTACTATTATATTCCTTTTGTGTCACTACTACAACTTATACAAAATATTAAATATGATGATAGTATGTCTATTTACTAAATAATTTTATTTCATTTAACATAATATTTAAACAAAAATACATTGTAATTAATGAATTTTCAAAGATCACAAATTTATTATCTTTACAGAAACTGCTAAAATATGATAAAAAAATGTAATGAATCCTTTCAATGATGATAGTATGTTTATGATAATAGTATGGTTTCGGCACGATTTTGTTGTTTGGTTGAGATGAAAATTATGTTAAACGAATATGTTATGCTGATATCACTAATCGCTAAACCAGATCAGTATCCTAGTAGACTGTGACCCGACTAAATATCGATAGCAATCGACTACTCCCCTTGAGGATGTCAGCAAATTTTTATTTTAGACGAAAGGTTTAGGAATATAAATATAACCCTGTGGGAGAAACTACTTGCTATAACGTAGTGTTAAATTCTCTTTGCTAGTTGCCTACCTTGAGTTGAGCCCTTCTCACTAGCTTTCTCCAGCTACACCAGTTCGTATTTTTTTTAAATGAAGTGATTCGCATTATTTTCTGAAACAGATATTGTACTTTTCTCTACATTATTATGTAATAGTTTTCAGTAAAATCCAAGCACATTTTTTGTTTGTATCAATATTATCGATTCTTTAAGCAATCAACTATTCACAATAGTTTAAATACACACATCACTGGTATTTAATTTATGTTTCTGAAATTCTGACGTCCAGTTTGAAAGACTTTTAAAGCTGCTAGAGATTTCTATGTGATTTTCGTAACGATCGAACCATTTTACCGCGAAGGTTGTGGTTATAGTGCTTTGTTTTTTATTAATTGCAGTTTTAAACACCTATTTTTGTCTTTCTTGTGATCTGGGAGAAGAAAATAATGTCTCTTTTCGGATCTCTTATGGCCGACGTGGAGGACGACCCGTTTTTTGGGTGAGCTCTAATATTCCATGCGCTTTTCGTCATGTTATTTTAATTAAATCGTAATCATTGTTTTCTAAAAGTTGATTACATATTTTTTATTTACCGCGATATTTTGCTTTTAAATGCATGTGATCATCCTAAATATTGACCTGTAACATGCATAAGTAATAAATTGCCATACAATTTTATGCTTTTGTGACTTTGGAGATATGATTTTTGTGACTTTCATTACGCATGTTAGGTATTGTTTGGTGATAGTTCTGTTTTGGCGACCACAAAACCACAAATGCCCAAGTAATTATTATTCATGAAACTTCCAGTTTAATAATTTTCTTTGGAATAATAATATAAATAAATATTTTCATATAGGGCGTGTTCCTTTAGTATCTCACAACATTCAAATAGTCAGTCTGCCATTCCACAAGGCGACTGGTCGTGGCGTGGCAATATTGTCACTAATGATTTCTTCATTTTCAATCCTACAACACTCACAATGACCCATGTTAAGAGATGGGTCAAATAACTGGTCTACTTGGATTTATGATTGTAACACAGGCAAACAAGTGGTACAAAAAAATGCAGTTGTGAACTTGGTTGTTGTGAGTCTAATGGAATGTAGCCATAAAGACAAAACCTTTTTTTTATGTTGTGCACCTTAGGAGTATGAGATTTAGGATGGTAAAAGTGTATACAGGGATGATTTTTTCAAGTGGACCTTCTGGGCCAGGTTGTATACTATATGAAATAGCGAAAAATACTTAAAGGTGTCTCAAGGCTGATTTTCATGAAAACTACAGTGGTATATCATTAGATTTTTGAAAAATGAAGTACTTGAGTCTGGAATCGAATTAGCTGATTGTGAAAAATTACACATGTATTATTACACCAGTCCAATCCTACTAATATTATAAACGTGAACATTTGTAAGAATGTATGGATGTATGTTTGTTCCTCTTTCATGCAAAAACTACTGAACGGATTTTGATGAAACTTAACAATAATATCCTTTACACATCAAAATAACACAGGCTATAATTTATAAAGATATAGTGTGAATTATCCAAAATATAAAAAATTTCCATCACCACACTGTTGAAACTACAGGGCGCAGCTAGTTGTATATATTAAGAGGTGTAAGTTTATCAGTTTTATGGCCTGTTCTTATATCTTACCGACCATTTGTTTACTTTAATATTGGTTTAAATTTTATATAAGCTCCGGACAAGCAGTCTCAAAATTCAACCGATGGTAAGCCAAGCAAATGAATATTAAAATATACCTGGTATGGTAACCAACCATGAATGGACATTTAGAAAATGTATCTGAAGGAAACTTTGAACATTTATTGTGAAAAGTGTCACCAAATACTGAAATTTTCTCCTTAAGGTCGCACATGAGGAACATGCGTCAAATGAACAACATGATGAACTCTCTATTTTCGGACCCATTTGGCATGCTCGGTGGCCCCTTGGCTATTGCAGGCCCAAGGCACGGCAGCGCCCTAATGCCCTTCATGCCACAGATGCCATCTTTGAACAGACTGTTCTCTGGTGAGTTTATTTATTGTTGTCAAATGTAAATTCAAAATAAGTTAAGGTAAAATTTAAATCTACTTCCTGTGCTATGTACACTGCTTCGCAATGTGTTAACACTGTTCAAAGGAGAAGAAGCAGCAAGACACTCCCCAGCCAAATGTCTAGTAAAAAAATATTATATCATCATAATTTTTTATATATTATACCAGGCTGATTTT
This sequence comes from Dendrolimus pini, assembly GCA_949752895.1. NCBI lineage: Eukaryota > Metazoa > Arthropoda > Insecta > Lepidoptera > Lasiocampidae > Dendrolimus > Dendrolimus pini. The sequence continues at coordinate 18,182,727 of OX457140.1, read as the reverse complement.
ATTCTTTTTTTTTTTTGTTAAATACGTATAGAAGTTGTATTACAATTACTTTTTAAAGAATCAATTAAGTTTTAACAAACAAAAAATATTGATACCATCGCAACAATACTAAGAGTACTGCGACAAATCTGCATAGATTCCTTATGTCCTGTGCAAGATATAAATATTATACAGAAAAAAGTTATTTCTTAACTTTCTTCTGTATAATACTGTTAAGAAAATTTTATTGAACAAAGTTTATTATACTATAAATGAATATGAGAATGATAAAGATATGACTAATAATATTATGTAACTAGACATATAACTTTATTGCAATATTGTATATATATACAGGGCTTTTCTTGTGGGGGCACGCAGTGAACTTAAAGGAAATTTTTAATATATCAAAAAATTGCCATTAAAACTGAAAAATGAAACAACAACAACAAAATTATGGACTTACAATTTTTGAGAATTAGTGTGCCCCCAAAAAAGAAGTGACAAAAACAGCCTATATATATATATATATATATATATATATATATTAGGGTGGGTCAAATAAACATATTTATTTAATTTTACAAGTGACACGGAAAATGGGTTGCTAGACACCTTAAAAAATTCTCACCAAATATGAGCTCTTAATTAATAGTTTTTTATTTTTTTCTCAGTCCAGTGCATTGATATATAAAAATACTAGATACACATTGTCGAATAAAAGTAACGCTCGTCGGAAGTGTCGCAATCACTCACCAATTATACATACGTAGTTATAGTTATGCTGAAGCATATATTTTTGCAAATTCAACCTTATGCAAATTGTATAAAGTTGTTTTTACAACGCAGTGTTCGAAAAGCATTGTCGCAGTGTTCGAAAAGCATTGTCGGTTGGACAAGGATGAGTGGAGACAAACTTTTTTTTTTTTTTTCTTGCACCATTTTTTTTAACTATTTTAAGAGTTTGTTAAATTGTGTTCTAAACACATAATTATACTTTTATTTGAGCGTAAATATTTTTTTGGATAGGACATGTATATATCAATAAAACAAATATTAACTGTTATAATAATTTATTTATATTAAAAGTATTAATTATTAAAACATGTGACGTTCACCCCTGATCCAAAGGTCAAAGAATGACAATCTCAAGCTGAAGCATTGAGTGGGATATGAAATAAAAGAACTTATATATTGGAAATATATAAAATGTAAAATGTATAATTTATTAAATGAGTAAAATATATAATATTGGCCATTTGGCCATAAACCGTGATCATATAGTAGCAGGAACCCTTCGCTGCAATACCGTTAACCCTATGTTCACAAGGTAGGTTATATAGAAGTGCTGTGCAAGAAACAGGGTAGACTCTCAAAGATCGGTATAACTATATATAATAATTTGTAGTCATATATTGTAAGTGTAAAATGTTATGTTTTTTTATGATCAATGTCAAATATATCATCTTAAGACATAAGCTCATCACCTGAGTACGCCTTGCCTTGTCTTTTTAACAAGTCCCGATTTTTTTTTACTTATGTTGTTAATGACTTTTTCCTTGCTAATTAACCTTTTGCGGCATTTGTGAAGTTCGCTTTTTAGACGAACTTTTTGAGGTGTATCCAAAATTGACCCTATGCTTAGAGAAGTAGTAGGAGATTCGAATTTCTTTTCATTTTCTAAATCAAACACTGAATTTATATCACAGACTTTAGTATCACCGCCATCATCCGGTACTTCAATCTGTAAGCAAAATCAAAATGATAAGTATCTGCTAGCACACAAAAAAAAGAGTGCGTGTAACGTTCACACGCGATTGAAGTAAAACTTTTTTACTGATTATTATTTTTTTTCAAAATTTTTTGATTGATTTGTTTATTAACGATAGATAGTTGATTAACAATAGATATGTTGACAAAAAATATTTGAAAACCGGATGGTACGCCATATTGCCGTAACGGACTTTCGTTGCATTGTCGTCCAGTTACCTCCTAGTCGCGCCTAAAGAAGTTTTACTTCAATAATATTTTAAAATACAGCGGCACTAAGGTTCCGTTCGTTCTTCATCACAGTTACTTACAATCTTGCGTTACTGTGGTGACATATCCTGTAAAAAATAATTATGATTACAAAAAAACAATTGAATGAAGGTACGATACTACTAGTATTTGACAAATTTATTTTTCTGGCTAATGTGTTACATATCACTACACGAGGAACAGCCGTTTTACGAAGACGTTTTATACCCTTTGCAGTGACATACACATCTTCGTCCAAAAAATGTTCTGAACAAACGACGCTTGAATTATTCGGCTTAAAAAATTCTTCACGCCTTTGTCGACTAACAAGTGATCTTCATTCTTCGCATCGTATAGGATCACGAGGAAAACTAAAATATAAAAAATACGGTATTAAGTTTTCAAGAAGTCTTTAATGTGACGTGTTGCGCCAAAGCGACAGTTACAGACTACGCCACACTTCTGACATTAGCATGCCGCATGTCGCGAACCCATAAGTTGTCCCATAATTAATCCATATACATTATAATATTTACGAACATTAAAAAAAATTGACAATTTGACTACCTCTTCTCCTATATTAAATTATACAACGTAACCATATTTGTCTAAAACTAAATACGAAAAAGTTCAAAAGTACATACTTATTAATTAAAAAAATAGACACAATAAAAAAATCGAGTCCATTGACAAGAACAGGGTAATTTATGTTATTCGACCGTTGAGTGAAGTTTTTAGACAAATTAAATCAAAATCACATTGCTTCACATATTGCTTCCTATATTCAGGCCTAAAAACAACAAAAACTAATCAATAAACTCTTTTACTTACCGAAAATATGATATGCCATCTTTTTTTAACCTTTTTGACGTAATATTCTTGCAATTTGTGAGAGCATTTTTAAAGATTGCACCTAGACGCGGGCGACGCGAGACTATTTGAAATGGGCGCACTATTTAGAATGTTGCGCTCATTTTATGAGGACGGTTTTGAGGCGTTGTTTGTGCATCTTGGATTTTTTATATATCAATGGTCCAGTGGCAATAAATTCATACCTCATAATTAATTGATTGTACAGAAAAATGTTGTCAAAGAATTTTGTAGGAAATTTAAAGCTCTACAAAAAAGGTATTCTATATTTTTTCCATAAACCGCACCATTTGAATGATATTGAAAATTTAAGTTTGATTATTTTAAGACAAATTTCATTTTTGTTTATGAATTTTATAACTCAACAATAAATGACTATTATAAAATAGGCAATATACATTTTTGTACAATGATTTGTAAAATTATGTTCTACTTCCTATAATTCTGATATGTATTCATCATGGCAGATATTGCATGCCTAATAAGGCGAAATGTATTGAAACAATGCATATTGTAACATCTTGTATACATATATTTCAGCAATAAAATTGTTCATTCATTCATTCAAGATAGTATAAAAAGCTATTCTATTCTATTTTTGGCGATTTGGCTCCAACGCTACTGGCGCTGATTCGGCCAATGTCACAGTATAAAAAGCTAGAAGGAGCAGCTATGTAAATGCAGTTTTGTCATTTAAATATTCTTCAATAGTGTAATATCCCTTTTTAAGTAAGATACTTTTCAATTTAGTAGATTTAAACACAAAATTTTATTGCAGAAGTGTATAATACCATCAAAATATTTAAACATATTTTTTTTTTGCAGACTTAGAAGGCAACCACATGGGTACCGGCAGCTCTTTCAGTAGCAGCACTGTTGTTATGTCCAGTGGACCGAATGGAAAGCCGCAGGTACCTTATAATATGAATATTAATAAATAATTTAACAGTAAGTAATTCGTGTCCAGGTAAATTCCATATCTGAATTGAGCTAAACATAATAATAAAAGCAAAATTAAAAAAAGATATCTGGAAAATAGTAACTATGCTTTTCAAAAATTGCAGTGTGAAAAAATTCCGATTTTGATAATTTGAAATTGATTTATTAAAAATGTTATCACTTTATTATTATGTTGTTGGTTCCTAGACATGTAGTAAACTACCTTTGATTATTTTATGGTTTTACAAAAACATGATTACTTAATATTTTCTTAAGTTTTCGCGACTTGTATACATAATAAAACTAACTACATAGACAAAGATCTTTGTCTTCCATGATCACAGCCACTGAAAAGTGGCCGAAACTTCGGAATAACAAAAATCAAATAAATTACCGCGCTTAAAACCGTTAACACCTAGTTCTATTAATATGATTACTACAAAATACCTACTTTTAGAAAGCAGTTATCTGTACGAGAATTTCACTAGCCGATGTGTCTTGTCTCTCTTTGTTCTAAGGAACAGTATAGGGTAAGTTATGAAAAAAAATCTGCCTTACATTCAAAGAGGTAAAGGAATGATTGTTTACCTATCACAAATTACAGGTATACAGCTCCTCCAGCAGTACGAAGATCGGGCCCAACGGAGTAAAGGAGACTCGAAAGACCTTGCAGGACTCACGTACGGGCACAAAGAAGATGTCCATTGGTAAGTCTTCAAGTCGTATTTTGATTCCAGTTTAATTAAAAAACGTTAACAAAGGGTAATCCATTTTTTTTAAATCGAGCCCTTACCGCCATTTTATTGCAAGCGGCATTTAGACCTAAATATATTTTGGTTGCAAAAGATATTTTACACTATTATTCTGTTTAAGAATTTCAGTTCTTGATTCAGTAGTATTCAGGCCTTTTTTGTCACTTCTTTTTTGGGGGCACGCTAATTCTCTAAAAGTTGTCTTTAATTTATTGTTTGTACCTCCACTCCAAAAAACCTATTCCATTTTTTTAAAGCTTGCCAAAATTGACTCTTTTCATTTTTCAGTGTTTATGGCAAGTTTTCCATATTTTTGAAATCTTCTTTAAGGGCACTGCGTGCCCCCACAATGGAAGCCCTGAGTTATATACAGTTTACAATTTGAGGATTTGGAAAGTTTCAAATGCTCATAGTGCATTATCTATGGTCATCTGACTATAGATAACATAATATATGGATATGTTACCCCCACCCCCCCAAACGGGTCTCGTTGTAGTGGTACCACGAGACCCGTTTAAGGGGGGGAGGTCTTCAAAATACCACGCTTGGTCACAAGGGAGGTAAACTTTAGGTTTCCGTCACGTAGTCAATATGCTCTAGGGAAATATCGCGCTTTTTTGATCCATATTCAAATATAGCGCCCAGCTTTCAGCACTTTTTAAACGGATTATGTTTAATTGCTCACCAGAGAATGGATTTTTCTTCTTGATGTTTTCTTTCACTTGCAATTATAAGTATGCACGTACTCTTGACGTCACGCCGCAAGCGCCGTATTAATAAAGACAAAAATACTATCGAAATTTTGTTTCTTTCTGTTTCCAAGAAATTGGATGGGGCGGGGAAGTCTTGGCATATAATACGGGTGGTCACCGAAGGGGGAAGAGAAGTAAAAAATGGGTCACATATTATCGGTACATTCCCATACTGCATAAGCGTCTGCTTGAATAAATGTTAAGTACATACATACATAACTTCACGCCAGGTCCTTTGCGGGGTAGGCACGAACAACAGAGCGCCATTCAGGCTTATTCTTACACACCTCACTTGCTTCTTTGACATTCATAGCCCTTGTCATGTACGCTCGTCTGTTCTTAAGGCTCCTGAAATCACCTTCTGCTAGTACACGATCAATTTGATCATGGAAGGTGTGTCGTGGCCTTCCGCGACTTCTGCATACATCCACTTTTGCATTGTATATCTGTTTAGTCATTCTTTCATCATGTTAAGTAGATTGTGCAAAAACGCACACAATTGATTTTATATTCTAAAATCTTAACAAATCAAACTGTTTACGTACTTAATAATAAAAAAACACAGAAAGGTAGTAAAATGGGCAGCCTTGTTGCTAAGCAATCTCTTCCAGGCAACCTTTGGATGGAGATGATCTTATTAAAAAGAGTACATTGGCGTAGTCTGTAATAGAATGAAATTCTAAACTTGCCGTATCTGTACATTGAAACTATTAAAAAAAACTTCAACGGACAAGTTGAGAAACGAATCGCAACGGACAAGTGAAAAAAGGAATGGCAACGGATAAGTGTATTCATTTTTCCACGTATCCGTTGCCATTCGTTTTTCAACTTGTCCGTTGAAGTTTCACTTCTAATATGTGTCCCAGCACACATTTTTTCGTGAGCGAAAAATCGTAAGACTCCCTCTATATAGAAGTTTCACTTCAAAACAACTGGAATAGACTGCATAAACGATGGAGAATAATTTGCAATTTTTTAGATGTCTGTTTATCGGTTTGTCTGTTTGTTCGGGATTCACGTAAAAACTACTAGGCCGATTTGGATGCGGTTTTCGCTGATCGACAGCGAATTCTTAGGCTTAAAATCTACGCTAATTTTTATCCTGGGAATCCCACGGGAATTTTCCCGAGAGCGGTATGTAGTAGTTCGGTTGCATAAAAATTAACTTATTCCGACACCGTTCGCACTAAAACAGTATCTTAATATTTTTTTGTTGCGCTGCTTTGTTTCCGTGGGAATTTAAAGTCGTGCGTGAACCAAGTCGCGGCCATATCCTAGTTATAGATGGTGTTAATTATTGCTACAGCATTGAGATAATACGGTTCGATATCCGACCAAGGTTACACCTCTTAGATGGCACGCGATTAGTCTAAACGCTTACGTCAGATCGATCCTAAAGATAGGCAGTGCCAGTTTAGAAATGTTTAGTTTTGATCTTTTGGCTGCTCTAGTAGCTCAAGTAGTGCGCAAAAAGTTGACGAAAAATAATTTAAGCCCAGTTCCTATATCTTACCGAGTATTAATTATTTGCCTTGTCTGCCAGTCTCCGAAGTCAGTAGACGGCCCACCTGATGGGAAGCGGTTGCCTATGGACATTTGTAACACCAAAAGCGCGACCAATGTGCGGCCGCTCTCTAAATGGAGACTGGAACCTGGTTACTAATGCCGGAACACAACTCAAGGTTGTTATGGTGGCATAGTCTAGACCACGGGTGGTAGCCGTCCAGACGGGCAAATACCCCTACTACCTGGCTGTGGGTTGTTTTGTTCCATCTTACGACAGGCCCACCGGCCGCAGGAAATTGTATTCTTTCTCCGTTCCTGCACGGATAAAAGCCTTTGCCGTCGCTCGAAGCCCTGTGGCCCTATCGCTGGTCAATCTTACGGTCGTTTTACGCATATGTGGTTCAGCATACGGCTAATACTCAACAGCATGCTGCGAACTGCGGCTAGCCGCATTGTACATAGTGTGCGGTCTAACAGTCGGGAAAATCTATGAACATACAAGCGTGACTTATCCGTGCAGGAACGGAGAAAGAATACACTTTCCTGCGGCCGCGCGGCTTGTTTTAAGAGGCGACAAAACAATCCACAGCCATGCGGTAGGGTGTTTTCCCGTCTGGATGGCTACCACCCCTGGTCTAGGGTATGCCGCCATAACTACCATGAGTTCTGTTCCGGCATTAGTGGTCAGGTTCCAGTCTCCTTTTAGAGAGCAGCCGTCATCGCCGTCATCTGCCTGTCTGATGAACACGTGCAATTAAATTTAAAAAAACTTTATTAACTTAAAAATACACTATGTAGTCGTTTGTTTATGGAATAACAAAAAGAAAATATATAATTTAAAAGATTAATACGTGAATTATATGCGACTACAATATATAAAAGAAGCAAAAATCATTTTGAAACATGGCGTCATTCGTATTCATATCCAATTATAGAGTGACGAGATGAACGACTCCGGCGTCTGGAGGAATCAAAACAACGCGCAGAAATAGTTGTTTAAATATACACGTGGAAATTTTCATTTTGTTTAATTGCAATTCCATCGCTTGATGGTTTTAAGGTCTGCGCCCCACTGGGGCGTTTCCACGGGTTCAACGGCCCTAGTTGTATCATTGGTTTGCTTACGCACGTTGAAAAGTAAACATAGATACTAACTACCAAAAAATTAAAGCAAGCAAGACGGCTCATAGATTTGCAGGTTAGAATTTTTTATAAAAAAAATTGGTTTATACGTGGTTTCGTTCACATAAACTAACCTAATTTTCGAGATAAAAGCGGCATATCTTCATCCCCTTTGTCGAAAGTCAATTTATATACGATACCATTGTTGGTATCCTCCTCATTGTAAGCACCTTATTAATTTATTCAAAACATTAAGAAATCTTATTTTTTTTATTTTGTAGCAATATTCATGTAGCCAGCAATACATGCCTCAAAATAGAATATTAATTTATATAATAATAAAATTCCTTGCTCTCTGAACATTGCGACGGGCAGACGCCATAGTCCCCATATTCCCAGAGTCCAGACCCCTAGCACCACTAGCAGTTCACCTCAATAGCCCGGTACTTTTTATTCTCATTTCCCGCATTATCCTTGGGTTATTATTATATGATCTAGACGGGGACAATCGTCGGTCAGTGTCACGCCACATTTGGGCTGTTCTATGTCAATCAATGAGTCAGTAAAGCCAAGCAATTATATATGTAAACATTAATATAACAAATTAATTATAGACAGCTGTTTGTTACTAAAGCAGGGATAACCAAATGGCGGCCCACGGTCCGCATCCGGACCGCCGACACATTTTTCGGACCACGAGAACAGCAACTTGCACTACAGTTTTAAAACACAAACATGCGGAAGTAGCCAGTGCAGAGTTCTGGGTAAAATGTATGTGTGGATAAATATCCAGAACTACAAAAATTAGCTTTGAAACTTCTTACTTTATTGGGGTCAACATGTATTTGTGAAGCAGCATTTCCGAAGATGAACTTCATTAAGAATAAATTTCGGTCTCGACTTACGATTTAATGTCAAGCCTGCAACAATTTAACTCCAAACTTTAGACACTAATAAGTCCACAACAAAAAATCTAATTTTTCTCATTGATATGTAAAAAAATACCTTTGTTATTTCCGGAATTACATTTGTTTAATAAATATTTTTTCTATAAAATGTTGTGGGGACCGCGATGGCCATTTCATTTCTTGAAACGGACCCCGAACGAAACTAATTGTCGACCCCTGTAGTAGCATTACCAGAGTGAATATGAATGTAGTTTTGAAGGAAAATCGATAATAGAAGTCATAGAGAATCGTCATAGCATGTAAGCAAAATATAAATTTTGTTGACAAAAATAGTTTTCGTGTGTCTAAAACTAACACTTCTAAAATTACCTGTTTTGAATTAGGCGCTCACTGCCAACTAGATAATTTGTAGGTGTGACATCTTTATTTTATATTTTCTGTTTATTGATCGTCGTGAAAAATGACGATTTCCGTAGTGTAAAATGAATAGGTTCCATACCTACTTTTTACTCGACTACTCTCCATCCTATTACTGATTTTGTCTGATCTTTATGTATCGTTTTATTTTCATTTACTATCATTTCTTTTCGCTTATAATTTTTTCTTTTTTACACTTTTTTTGACATTGCAATAATATGGTACCATGGAATTGATCTGATGATGGAGTGGGAAGGTGGCCATAGGAACTCCTGTACTAAACAAGGTAGACCCGTCGTGTTTGGACTCGTTTTACTTGTCTTGGCTAGCACTCTGCAGCTACATGATAGCCAGAATATCAAAAACTTGTATTTAAAAACCTTTTTAAAAAACAAGTTATTATATTTACTCCGTACCTGTTTGTCTGTCTGTACGTCTATCTATGTATGTTGCAGCTAAGCTTTTTGATTAGGTCTATATAGGTGAATCTTAGCAGGAAAATGCTATTTATAGTAGATACAATACAATATGCCGCGAGATAATTGTAAAGAATGTTTACATCCATATATGTAACAGGATTATATTATATTATATATTTATTATATTATCGGAAAATTCCTAAATAGACAAACAAACGGTGGTAGGGCATTTGCCTGTCGTAATAATTTTTTTTTAGAAGAAGAATAATAATGAAAACAATCTCATGTTGCGAAATTGTATTATATTACATTCTTTTGTTCAAAAATTCAACGCCGACGAGTGTTGCGAAAGGCAAAGTCGCGATATGAAATAGTCTCGTTTCTAATGAAGTCGGTATTTTAGTACGTGGGTTTTAAATTGCTTTTGTGTCACGTTTTGCCACTGAAAGCATTGCTCATCAGTTATGTCACATATTTTGTTGCAAAATACGCATTGTAGCGGGCTATTGTTAATATCCTTGGAATAATGTTACGGACGGTTAGTTAGGTTTATTAAAAAATCGTCGAAGCCTAATGGTAAACGCATTTGCGTCCTAACATAAAGTGCCCGGGCTCGAATCCTGTCCGAAAAAGGATGTCATCTTAGGCCGTTTTTTGACCTAATATGCATATTGTTGTAATTTCTATGTGTTCACGATAATGAAATATTCACATCGAGATAAACGATGTGTCAAACCACCAAGTCTCATGGGACACACGTGGTGAATGTGCTATTTATTCCCCCAATTTGGGCCACTATTGAGAGGCCCGAGCCTGTTGAACTTTTATGGGCTGTCATTATAAGTTTCCTGGGTAATTTAATTATGCAAACATACACGAAAAGTAGGTTTCTCTTCTCATAAATTTCTAATGCGTACCCTGCAAAAACATTTTACGAATATTGATTCATTTAACTTCACTTGCTTATTTAAGTGCTTTCATATTCCTTGGGGTCTATTGTATTTTTTAGCATAAAGAGTATTTTATGTTCACATCATGTTTTCGAAAACACTTGCTGAAAATGCTTGCATCAGTTTATTTATTGTTTCGTATCCCGCAGGGTCTGTCCTCTTTTTCCGAGATAAAAATTAACCTCATATACCCACGTAATGTTGTCTTAAGTCGTGACGTATGTGTCAACGGTCGCACAATAAAATCTGTCGAAGACAACGCGCAATTATTAGCGAAAAAATGATATGAAAAACTAAAATATGTTCTCAAAACTTGTTTTTTTCTCATATCATTTATGATTTACACTACGTACTTACGTACGTCGCAATTTTTTTAAATTAAGTCTTTTTCTTTCAAAACGGATTGTAATCTAGGTTTAATTGTGACTCTTGTAAGTACACAAGATTAATGTAGAGGAGAAGAATTATGCGTTCCATAGTCAAGACTGATTCAAAATCAAATCAAATAATTTATTACGTAAAAATAAATCTTACTGGCTATTCAAAAAGTTTGCTTTATATAACGCGAAAAGTTACGTTACTTACGTAAAGGTGTTTATCGAGATCTTCAGTTTCTCCACATTGTTTACAATGTGCAAGTCGATATTGCGTCATTGATATTGTTATTATTGGAGAGTATTAGTGCGATAATTACACTTACAGTATTCGTTTTTTATGTTTGCTTATAGGCAAACTGGTAAATGGATCACCTGGTGGTAGGTGGCTACCGTTGCCCATGGACATCTGCAACACTAAAGAAGCCGATGCGTTGCCTACCTCGTTGAGGCTTAAAGTATCTGTTTACGCCCTTTTTGAAGAGCCCCATATTGCAGCGCGCTTGGTAAACCGTGGGAGGCAATTCATTCCATAACTTGCACACAACAATAAACCACAGTTAGGTGGCAGGGTTTTTGCTTGTCTGGATGGCTACCACCCCTGGTCTAGTTGTATGCGCCCATTACAACCTTGCTTGTTGTGTTTCGGCATTAGAGGCCGGGTTCCAGTCACTTTAGAGAGCGGCAGCACATTGTTAGCATCTTTTGTGTTACTAATGTCTACAGGCTATAGTAACCGCTTTCCTTCAGGTAGGCGGTCTGCTGAACTCATACAATAAAAAAAAATGTACATACCCAGACTGCAGTTAATAAGGAACTTGACTATACCAGGAAGATGTATGTTACTTAAACATTTTCAGGTCACCACATCGGCGAGCGCGCCCACCTGATAGAGCGCGAACAGAACGTGTACACCGGTGACCAGGAGGAGCGCCAGGACTTCATCAATATCGAAGAGGAGGAAGCTGAAGACTTCGATAGGTACGTAATAAGGGAGCGAAGAGACAAATCAACTTTGATACTTTTTTATTCATATAGATTTCTATACATAAAAATCAGTTCTTATAAAAAATTAAAATCTATTTTTATATGTGATACATCTATCTTCTTCTTTTCTTTCACCTTCTCCCAATTATTTGGGGTCGGTACAAAATGTGTTCCTTCCACACTCTTTTATTCTGACATTCATCTTCTGTTACACCATAAATCATCATATCATCTTTCACATAATCCATCTATCTAACTATATCGACGGCCCCTGTAGTTGAGCGGGATAAATCTTAGCAGTCTGAACTCGCTGAAACACGAGGCCCCGGGTTCGATTCCTGGCATGGTAAATCTCGGAAACTAACTTTCTGCTATTTACTATGGTCTGGGTGTCTGGGATCGGCCCCAGAGTGATCCGTTGTATATCATCCATAACACAAGCGTTACTTGCTTAGCTTGGGGATATACAATGTGCGTGTTTTTGGTCCACCTTTACATTGGTGCCCATTTATCTTGTAGTTCAACATTCTTTTTGTCATGTGACCTTCATCCCTCCGCATTGCATGCACATACCACCTTAATCTTCTTCTAAATTAGATGCATCTATCTATCTTTACTATAATAAATCTTTAAATGGTTCGAGTTTGTACAATGCGTTTAAAAATGTGAAAAAAACATCAGGCGGATAATTTGGACCAGGGGATTCCAAAAGTGCAATATTTAGAATTTTGTCTGTCTGTCTGTCAGAGCATCGCATGAAAACAACTGAACGGATTTCAATAAAACTCGACACAGAGCAAGCTCATATCCCGGAGCGTAACTATTTAAGGATACTTTTTATCCCGATAAATGACGTCGTTTCCACGGTATAGACAAAAATATAGAAAAAGATGGCGCTGCGATCGCATCCTTTTTAAAACTTACGGAAAGTATTTGAAAGAAACTCGACACAGAGATGGCTTATACCCCGAATCAATAGCTAAATATATAGCGCTGCAATCGCGTATTTTCAATTTAATAACAAATACCTACGTTGTTATAAACAACATGCCATTCGTTGTATTACTTCAAATTAGGTTGGCTTCGACTCATCTCTTTGTTTTGCTGGGCAGTTGTTTAGACTATATTGGCTTATTTAAAAATACCGAATTAAGTTTTTATGTGAGTAAAATAAAGCTTCTGTGCAGGGTTTGACACGCGGCGCAGCCGCGGTACATACTCTAGTGATGAATTATTGTATTGTAGTGAATTATTTGATTAAAAGAAGCTAAACGAACCATGACAAACTTGTCATGTCGGCGGTTGGTATATATCGTCAAATCCTGTCGAAGAGATTTGCCTCGAATTCCGTTAGACATGTGAGGCGACGGCTAGTAGACTGTAATGGGCGGTAAACGTCTTTAGGAAATAATATTTATTGCTCACCAAATATACAATTTCAAAAATACACAATTACAATATTGTCATGGTAGAAACAATAGGCGGCCTTATCGCTTAAAGCAATCTCTTCCAGACAACCTTACTTACATACATACAAACATGTTTGAAAGATACATTAGTGTGTGTGTGCGCATATATATAGTATATATATATACTAACTGTACCCGGCAGACGTTGTCCTGTCTGCCGAACCCGATTCCAGCGTCATCTACCGGGACTAAATGTTAATCTAAACTATTCTCAAATCCACTTGAACAATCAAAAAATTTCATCAAAATCAGGCCCAGCGTTTAGGAGGAGTATCGCGGAGCCACCTACTGGGTCCAATCGTTTATTTAAACCATTCCGGGACAAACTTCAACACATACAAAAACAAAAAGAACACCTAAATTCTGGTACCCGATTGCAGCGCCATCTACCTGGTTCAAATTAAAATATAAATCATCCAAAATTATAAAAATACTAATATCGCTATTAAAAAATAGGGGTTGATCGTAGAGGATTGAAAATTTAGGGTTGCATGTAGTTTTAATGCTGTATCATAAAAAAAAAAAAAAAAAATTTTATCTAAAAATTAAAAAAAATTATTTAGGGGTGGACTACCCTATACATTTAGGGGGATGAAAAATAGATGTTGTCCGATTCTCAGACCTACCCAATATGCATACAAAATTTCATGAGAATCGGTCAAGCCGATTCGGAGAAGCATGGTAACTAACACTGTGACACGAGAATTTTATATGTAAGATATATGTCTATAGCACGGGTCACCAATTAGTTTCGCTCGGGGTCCGGTTTAAGAAATGAAATGACTTATCTTATTTAAATATTTATCAAACTAATATAATTACGGAAATAGCAAAGGTATTTTTACTTATTAATGAGAAAAATGAGATTTTTTGTTGCGAACTATCTGCTTGAACTTTGGAGTAAAATTTGTGCAAGCTATTATATTCTTAATGATGTTCGTCTTCGATATAGATTGACCCAAACAAACTAAGAAGTTTCAAGTTCTGTATATTTATTACCACACAAAAAAATTATCCAGTTTTAAAACTGTAATGCAAGTCGCTGTGTTCTCGCGGTCCGCACAAAATGGGTCGGCGGTCCGGACATGGACCGCGGTCCGCCATTTGGCGACCCCTGGTCTATAGTATAAGTATTAGGCATAAAGTAGTTTTCTGAGTGCGTTCTTAAATGTGGGCGATGTTTTGGCCTCTCTGACAGTAAGAGGCCGGGTAGTTTACCTGGACAGATGCGGTCCGATGTCCTTAGGCTCCACAATATCGGCACTGTAATATCACTCGCGTGCGTTCAGAACAGAATCGATGCACACACTTGTTAGTAGGTGCCTGCGAGCGGCGTATGCACGCGGGCGTGAGGAAGCATTGGGAAAGAAAGAAAACAGGTTTATTTTTAGGACATATACAAGTGAAACATTAAAAATAATAAATAAAGCACAATAAAAAAAGAGAGAATACAACCACAAAGTAACTGAAGATAATACATATTAAGTGGAGTTTTTGGCGGGAACTGAAAGGTGATGTTGTGCTGTGCAGTTTTATTTTCTAAAAATGTGTAAAATTACTCTAAAATGAACAATAGTTGTAGGATATTGATAGGTTTTGAGTAGTGATTATGTGTTTTGTGAGAAATGTGAACTGTATAGTCAAATGTGGCCTTTTGAGTTGTCACAAGAACTCCGTTGAATGGCACTAGCTGATTACCTACAGTTCAGCTGTGCTACACATAGGCTTAAGAAAATGAAGAAACTAAATGTATATTTTAAACTAAGATCTGGCTTAAAGGCCTAGTTGCCAAGCCATAAATATAATAAAATAAAAAATACATATTAAGTCCTAAAAATTGGATCAAGCTCAGCAAAAATGTTGATCTGCTAGGCCAACGCTGATCTTCTGCTTGACCCTAGAGCGACGTCACGGCAAACTACACATTATATTATTAATAAATAATTACATAATTGTTGTAATAAAGAGAATATTAGTACTGAGTTATAATAGCCGTGTGTGTGAACTCAGTATAATATTTATACTGAGTTCAATAAAATTAGCATAAAATTCATATACAACACATATACATATAATAAATTTACCGATATTATACACAACATATTATATGGTAAACAAGGTAAATTAAATTGGGGGGATGATGAATCACTGCTCGTGTGAGACTTGTATTGTTTTATCCGTATTAAATTATTTTTAGTGCATTTTAAGACTTGATTTCAATGAATCAAAATAACATTGATAAATTCGCTTTGTTTGTAATTCACTGACATTGGCTACAGATTATTTAGAATATTATGATAGGCCCGCGTTTTGGAATTCCCGCATTTAAAAACTAATGTAACTTAAGGTCATACATGTAAGTCAAAGTTTAAATCTACTTCCTATTCTGTGAACACCGCTTCGCAACTTATATCGCTGTTTAAAGGAGAAGAAGCGGCAAGAAACTCCCCAGCAACACGTCTAGCTAAAATATATGTTTTCATCATAATTATTTAAATTAATACTTCTAGTTAATTTAGGTTATATTTAAATTACTTATTGGTCGTTTTAGATTAAATGGTAATATAATGTGCTATGTTTTAAATACAACATTTATGAGAAAAAAAATGTTTATGTATTATCTCACGCTCGAAAAAAACATATAGAAGTTGTATTACAAATTACTTTTTTAAGAATGAATGGAGTTGTAACAAACAATAAAATTGTTACGGTTGCAATAACGACATACTAAAAATTAATACTGCGACGAATCTCTATCTTCAATATACGAATACTGAATACCAAATCCAAATTTATTGAAACAAACTGCACGATTCAATAACACGCGCAAAGTCCGTCACTATATAGCTTGTCGAATGTACTGTGGCGCACCCAGGGCTAGAGCTCGGTACGGATCTTCTAGGATCTTCTAAATCAAAGACTGGTTCTTGGAATATTTTCATATATTTCTCCATCAAGAAGCTGGTACATCAATTCAGTCCGCGGCCCGATACAATTATGATTTTTTTGTTTTGCGAGGCGTTCGATGTAATTCGAATTTAAAAATTACTTTTTTAATCCAAACGACGACTAAAAAGGTTTTAGTCGTTACATCCCGCGGGCCTCCGAAGAAATTTTCGTCACGGTGAAGTGAGGAAAATTTCCCCTAAACAAAACCCTAAGCTAGCCCCTACCTAAGGCGGGAAATGTTACAATGTACAAGATGACACTTACTAAGTGCCCAACCAGGACAGTAGTTCCATACGTCCTGATTCCGACTGACAAAACCCGTCAAAAAGTCAGTCGATCTTGTCTACAAGTGAGCCCAATGAACAATATTAAAAATTTTGGAAAAGCTAAACTCCTAGCTAAAAATTGACAAACGACCAATAATCAAGCATCGGCACAACTGTTCAATCTGGGAGCTTTAAATTAAAACAAACAATTCCCATAACTGAAAAGAACTCAAAACAAACTTTTTGCATCCTACGCGGACACCCGGAAGCTATGACAGCCTTATGACCGGTTTGCAAGATTGTCGTAAATTCATAACAGCTTGATACAGCGTTCCACAAGATTACCAGCTATTCCCCAATTTGCCCTAACAATTGGCAAAAAAAAATCTTTAAGCCGTTTATCTTGCTCCCATTGCTCCCTTATTGCAGCCGATGTCGACTCGTTGGTCTAGTAGTGGCTCAGCAAGTTGTAGACATGAAACAAAAATAACCATTAAGTACATCTATACACAACAATGTTATAACAAACCTATGTCCCTAACTTCCTATCCAATATTTAATCATCTTGTTCGTATCGTAATCCTCGCTTGACACACAAAGGTCGGGCATCGTTTTATATTAAACTGTACAATACAACAATCGACCGCGTATACTGAAGTTTCCGAGAAACCGTAATCTGCACACCTGCGGCCATAAAGAAGTAGGTACAATAACAATAGGCTATTGTCCAATTACAAATTTTAAACACGAAGTAAACAAAATAATTCAAAATGCGGGAAAGGAAAGAACCATTGTGCATTCTGGGTGTCTGGGACTAGCGCCCCAGAGTGTTCTGTTGTGTATCACCATAACACAAGCGTAAGGTGCTTAGCTTGGGAATATGCAATGTATGTTTGTGTGCCAATTGTTTAAATAATAATTATTGACTTTTGAAATGATGAAATCGTTTTCAGGGAGTTCCAAGTGAAAGCAGGTGCGGTGAACCAGGGCCGCTCGCGCCCTGCGCTGCCTTCTTCTTCGCGCCGCGAGCCGTCCCGCCTGGCGCTGCCCGCGCCGCCCTCGCCCAAGTAAGTCTCCTCTGTAGCACACGCCGATGGCCTGTCCGCGAGTTGGTGTATGCGGCTAGCCGCACTCCAGTCAGCCATCAGGGTGGTCCATAGTATGTGGCTGTATACCAGGCTAACACCAGTACAGTTAACCATCAGGCTGGTCATAGTACCTATGGGGTTATATACTAGGCTAACACCAGTACAGTTAACCATCTGGTTGGTCATAGTATGCGGTTGTATACTTGGCTTACTGCAGTACAGTCAACCATCAGGCTGGTCCATAGTATGTGGTTGTATACCAGGCTTACCGCAATACGGTTAACTATCAGGCTGGTTGTAGTATGCGGTTGTATACTAGGCTAACACAAGTACAGTTAACCATCAGGCTGGTCATAGTACCTATGGGGTTATATACTAGGCTAACACCAGTACAGTTAACCATCTGGTTGGTCATAGTATGCGGTTGTATACTTGGCTTACTGCAGTACAGTCAACCATCAGGCTGGTCCATAGTATGTTGCTGTATACCAGGCTTACCGCAATACGGTTAACTATCAGGCTGGTTGTAGTATGCGGTTGTATACTAGGCTAACCGCATTACGGTCAACCATCAGGCTGATCATAGTATGTGGTTATATACTAGGCTAACACCAGTACAGTTAACCATCAGGCTGGTCATAGTACCTATGTGGTTATATACTAGGCAAACCACAGTACGATTAACCATCTGGTTGGTCATAGTATGCGGTTGTATACTTGGCTTACCGCAGTGCAGTCAACCATCTGGCTGGTTGTATACTAGGCTAACCGCAGTATGGTTGATCATCAGGCTTGTCCATAGTATGTTGTTATATGCTAGGCTAACCGCAGTACGGTTAACCATTAGGCTGGTCTATAGTATCTGGTTGTATACTAGGGTTACCGCAGTAGAGTTAACCATCAGGCTGGTTGTATACTAGGCTAACCGCAGTACGGTTCATCATCAGACTGGTTGTATATATGGTTAGCAGGAATACGCGGTTGAATACCGGCCGCATACTGAAATGTGTCGTGTATACTATATACACGAGTGATCGGATCGGTTCAATGGCAAACACAGAGTGCATATAGAAGTAAGTTCTACATACATTTTCTCGCTTCCGGTCAACCGAACTGCAGCCAGGTAAAATCTACGTGAACCAAATCACTGACGAAACTAGGGTCCCAAATAATTAAAAACGTTTTCTATAAATGTTAGTTAAATTTCTTTTAATTAACTGTTAAATAATAAATATATTAAGTTTCTGGACCACAATAATATAATTTTAACAAACGTCATTACATGATTTTATTAAAGACGTTGATAATTACTTTATTAGGATCATCTCATTTATAAATGTTCGCTTAAGTTGTTTCGTGACATTATTTATAATGTTGCAAATATATTTAAATATGTTACTCAACATGTATATAAAAAGTACACAAAAGATTACTAAATGTTCTTTTCAAATATAAGTATTTGTTAGCATGCCTGTGGTGTAGTAAGTTGTGTTATTTTGTTGGATTATATCTTTTTTGCATATCTTTATATATATATATTTTATGTTTATTTGCTGAGAGATGGTTGGGTCGGATTTTGAACTCAAAAATTCAGAAGAGAGAAATATTTTAGTAAGACACATATTGACTTAATAACCAAGTTGGTTGGTTGCTTTGTTAGTAAGACAATGAATAAACATGACAATACTAGGTGCGTTATAGACTGTCGGTATACAGCACAGTAAGATAATTAAATTAACCTCTTATTATAAAGACATTTTTATGATAAATCGTTGTTATTTCTTTCTTTTTCGTACAGAACTTATCATACAAACATTTAGACCTATAGTTCACTACAGGTCGAGGTGGCAATCTACTAGTGATGTAAAGTCAAATACCAGATAGCCGATATCGATATTCCTTTGGTACAGAATAAAATGAGAATATTATTACCTTTTTTATTGCGTGAGTGCAGCAGACAGGCAGACGGCCCACCTGATGGGAAGCGGTTACCATTGCCTATTATAAACATTTCCCACGCCAAAGGTACTGCCGCTAAAGTAGACAGGAATCTGGCAGTTAATGCCGGAACACAAGTCAAAGTTATTATCCGCCATAATATACCGCCATACTCTACACCAGGGCTGGTAGCCATCCAGTCGGATAAATACCCTACCACCTAACTATGGGTTGTTTTGTCGCCTCTTATGACAGGCCTCCCGGCCGCAGGAAATGTTATTCCTTTTCCGTTCCTGCTCTAATAAATTTTTAAAGTAATATTTTGAAACACAGGACTATGAATTGTTGGTCGATGTGGAGACATGCAGTACTAAATTGTGCACTACTATTGCGCCATAATTTTTATTTAACAGTCTTTATTTATTACACTGACCCAACTGCATCTCGAACAAGTAGTTTGCCAGCATGCTATATATTATTACAGTACAAGTAGTGAGGTTGGTGAGTCGCGCAGATCGCGTCCGTCGTCTCGGAGGCCTATCAGAACTGCCGCCAGTCCACTCGCAATGTCCTCCAGGTAAACGCATCACATCATGGCATCATACATTTCCTAAAAAGAAAATTCGGCAAAATTTAAAAAAAAAAACTTTAAACTTTACTGATTAGCTAAACTCTAGTTTTGCGCAAGTCTATGTACAAGATAATGTCTAAGATTTTGGTAATGAGTTCTTTTCCAATATGTACTCTGAATAAAAAGCTCGCCCCCAGCATTCAGCATATTCAGTCTGATATTATTATTATAATACCTCATTAGAGAAAGTGCTTCCCTTTAACTTATTTCTAATCAACTATCTCTGTTGCTCATATACCAATGTATTGCTCTCTCACTCGCACAAACATAGGTTTATACAGTGGTTGTTTAAATATAGAATCCGACGTGCTTTTTATTTTCACAATATAAAAGACGTTTTAATTCAAGGAAATATTTTCATCCTCGAATGACATTAGTGGGACATAGTAATAGCCCAAAATTGTCACATTCGTGTGAAAATGCGAGATATGATTACTTTGTAACATCTATTTGTTTTATATTTTATTAATTTTAGGTAATCGATATTTTTGATATTGATTAACACATTCCCTAAATGATTTCCAGATACAGGAGGAGACGTCACTACTATTAGATTATCGTAATTTATTTTTATTATATCTATTTGTTTTACTGTTGCTATTTCATAGTCTGTAAATATTTGTTGCCGATTTCTGTCATTATGCTTTTATATTCTGTTATGTTTTTACAGTAGCATGATAATTTTTTAATTATATTTGCATGCATATTGTATAAGAATCTTGGAAATATTTAAAGAGTTTTTTGGATTTTTTTGCACATGGCAAAAATAAAAACGTGCTTATGGAAGGGGGCAAGTAAGCAAATAAAATTGTTCAGTTGTAATTTTCTATCTGAATTCAATGTTAATTTTAACTATAAGCTAAAGCTAAGTGTCATGCTTAATCTATTCAAGGTCTATCTAAAAAAATGACTAAAGCATTTAACCAGAAAATTAAAATTTATAATTTTTCTATAACATCATAGACAGGCGCGGTTTAAGTTCAAAATAAAATTATACTTCTTAAATTATGTAAAATAATGAAAAAATTTAGACATGAGTGCACTGTTCAATAACTATAATATTATAAAATTCAAAAAATGCTGTCTGTACATGGAAGCTATTAAAAAAAAACTATAATACACTATATAATTAATAGAGAATACATTTTTTATATAATTCTTGTCTGTTCGTTCGGGATTCACGTAAAAACTGCTGGGGTGATTGCGATGCGGTTTTCGCTGATTGTCAGCAAATTCGTAAACTTGAAACCTACGCACTTTTTATCGAGGGAATTTTCCCGGAAGCGATTTGTAGTTGTTCGGGTGCATAAATATTAGCAGCGACACAGTTTTCACTAAAATGATAGCTTACATTCTATTATTAATGCTGCGGTACATTGTGTGCCGATAATCCCGCGAGAATTTCAAGTCAAGCGTGGACGAACCCGCGGCAATATCCTAATTAACAAATAAAAGTAACATGTCTATGATTTCAAAATAAATGCCAAAGTTTATTATAGCTTAATCATAAATGACCGTTTTAAATGTTTTGTATGAAACTCTCTAGTAAGCTCCGAAACGGCTTCAATGAAGATTTTATAGATGTAAATTTTCGTTATGTTTGTCAGATTTGCATATTTTAGAAGGTTCAGAAGATATAAAGTCTGATCATATAAAGTCCAAATAACCACGGGATCGTTATAAATGTTTTGAATGGAATCAAATATATATACATTTTTTAGTGTTGGCTTGTACATTAGGGCCCTTATTGGAACATTTCCTGGTTTCTTGATATGGTATGGTGGGATTAATCCCCACAAACAACACAAACCAGTCGTGTTAGAAACGTCCAGTGAGCTTGGATAATTATAATGCGCGACGGCGGTCGACATGGCAATTTTCTAGTGACGCAACATCACATACCAGGTGGACGTTATCGATAAAAAAAATTGTACACAATGAAAAGTTGTTAGTACCTGGTGGGAAAATAAAATCACCATTTGATTTTGAGGTGTTTGTGGACTGTAGATTGGTTAAATGGGGGTGGAAGGAACTCACCGGATGCAGCTGCTCTTGGTTATCTTCTTCTGCTCCAGGTCAGCAACAGGTCCGAAGAGTTTTTAACTTATTTATATATTTATGTTATTGTCACTTCGCGAGACGTGCGCACAGTCTTAATTGTAATAGCGGTTTTTTGTTTTATAACGACGGAGCGGCGGAATTTATGCGTGTGGTGCGAGCGACGCACTAAGACGGAACGGGGGTTGCATCTCTTGTCGTGCGTTTTTAATGTTATTTTTCAAATCACTTTGATGCGGCGAGAATAGGACGGGCGGGGAAGGTTTAATTATATGGAAGGTATAAAATAAATTAAAAATGCGATAATTAATTACCATATGCCCCCCGCCTTAAAGGTACCCCTTTAAGAAATAGAAAAAAAAAAACAAATAAATAATACAGTAGCGTGGGACAGTTAATGAAAAGTTAGATGTAAGTAATATAAACGAATAAAAAAAAATAAACAAAAATACATAATTGTGTATACATAAGTATAATATAAATATAAAAGTAATATGACAAACTAATGTAAATGTTAATATTATGAATACCCCATCTACTGCACAGGTAGCGGAGAGAGCTTAACTATAGGACGTCGGTAAGTTTTGCTTGAGGTTTTAACATCGGCTACCCTAGCAACACCGTCATTACCGAGAAAAAGTTTAGTTATGATACCTAGAGGCCAATGAAGCGGTGGTGCATTCTCAACATTAATCAATACAACCATTCCTACAGCAGGAGAATTAGATGAAGTGTTCCATTTATTCCGCATTTGCAGGCTATGAAGATATTCTAATTTAAAACGGTTCCAAAAAGATTTTACTAAAGCGTTCATTAGAGAAAAACGGTTTAAAAGACCGGACTTACCCAAGTCCGTATTAGGAGAAGGAAGAAATGTTAACGGTGCTGTGTGTAGAAAATGAGCGGGCGTTAAAGCAGATGGATCTGCTGGGTCAGTACTCAATAAACTGAGAGGCCGACTATTAAGTACTGCTTCAATTTGGTTAAGTACAGTATACATTTCTTCGAAGGTAAGAATTTGCTTTCCAATACAACGGAAAAGAAGTGATTTAACACTTTTAATATTCGATTCCCAGATCCCTCCAAAGTGACTTGCCAATGGGGGAATTGTACTCCAGGTTATGCGATTTTTAGCCAGCTCGTTTGTGAAATCTTTATAATATTGATCACTAGCTAAAAATGAATAAAGCTCATTTAAGTATGCCTTAGCGGCCACAAAATTAGTGCCATTGTCACTATATATAAACTGACATGGCCCACGTCGCGATAGAAATCTACGAAAGGCATTGAGGAACGTAGCAGAGCTTAAGTCTGAAGCTAGTTCGAGGTGAACAGCTCTAGTAACCAAACAAATAAATATACATAAATATGCCTTTTGGCTCCGGACTCCGCGTTTCCTCGTCAAAGTAATATATAATGGTCCCGCGTTATCAATTCCTGTATGAGTAAAAGCCTTGATAGGTTCATCCACCCGATAACGTGGCAGGTCTGCCATAATAGGAAATATTTGTTTAGGTTTAAATCTAAAACATTTGATACATAGGCGAATGCGTTTTTTGATGGCGCGTAAACCAGAACATATCCAAAACCGTTGTCGTATAATCGAAAGTAATAATTGTGGCCCCGCGTGGCAGTTTTCCTTGTGATAAAAGTCAATAATAAGATCTACAACATGATCTTTTTTAGGTAATAAAATTGGGTGTTTATGTGAAAACTCTAAAGAAGAATTTTTAAGGCGACCACCTACGCGCAAAATATTATCAAGGATAAAAGGTGATAGTTTTCTAATTGATGTTGAGCAATTATTACCCTTCTTTATATTATCAAGGTCTGGTTCAAAATAATATTGCTGTACAGCTTTTATTACAGCTAACTCCGCTGAATTCAAATCATTTGTCGAAATAGTGTTATTAAGAGGTAAACGTTTTAAAAATCTGAGAACATAAACAGTAGATCTCAAAAATTTCATCCAGGATGAAAATTTACTTGACAAATGAAGAAGTGGATTATTTTCAGTAAAAGTTTTGGCTAAATGAATGACGGTCTTAGCTTCCGGTAAATCTTTATTTACGTTTAGACTAAATTTCTTAATAGGCCATTCATTAACGGGACTAGAAGCCCACGGTGGGCCTGAAAGCCACAGATCATTATTGATTATTTGACTTGGTCTCAAACCCCTAGATATAAAATCAGCAGGGTTTTCTACACCTGCTATGTGATACAAATTATTTGTTGAAATTAAAGTTTGAAATTGTGATATACGATTGGCAACATAAGTATTAAATCGATGTGGCGATGATGAAATCCAGCATAACGCAACTATCGAATCAGAAAATATATATACGTTATCAATAGGATGGCGGTTGGAAATTGAATCATAAACACTGCGAACTAACTTTGCTAATAAAACTAAAGAACTAAGCTCTAATCGAGCTAAAGTTACAATCCTTGAAGGAGACGACACGCGAGATTTAGAACTAACTAAAGAAACTATAGGTGTTTCGTTATCATTCTGAACATGTAAATAAATGACACATCCATATGCCTTTTCGCTGGCATCGGAGAACGCTAGCAACGAAACTCTAGAGCTCCTTCTTAGACCAAGATGGCGAGGAAACCTTAATGTGGAAATTAATGGTAATTCTGAAATGTATGTTTCCCACATATCAATAATCTGCTTAGGCGGTGACTCATCCCAAGAAATTTTAAGTAGCCAAAGTTCTTTAATAAGCAGTTTAGCGAAAAGTATAACTGGACCTACGAGTCCTAAAACATCGTACAGTCTAGCTGTTACAGACAAAATAGTGCGTTTAGTACAATGGGGCGGTGGTTGCGAAATCACGAAATAAAATGTATCTTTTGATGGTAACCACCGTAAGCCCAATATTTTAAAGACGTCATCTGTTTCAAATGAAATAGATTCTGAATGTCTATGAGAAACAGGGATGTGTTCCAAAAAATCGAGTGAATTACTAGTCCACTTGACTAGGTCGAAACCACCTGACTTAAATAAATTAATTAATTGATTTGCTGTCTCTACTGCTTCCTCAAGAGAAGAAGCAGAGGATGCGATGTCATCCATATAAATGTCTCTCTCTAAGATACTAGCTGCTAATGGAAATTTCCTTCCGTCAAGCCTGGCTAGCTCGCGAAGCGTGCGAAGAGCTAGAAAAGGTGAGGAGCGAAGTCCAAATGTGACTCGAGTGAATTCATAAGTTGCCAGCTTATCATCAGGAGAGAAACGGTATAAAATCCGTTGAAATTTGCGGTGTTGAGGATGAATAAAAATACAAAGATACATTTGCCTAACGTCGGCAAGAAAAGCAGTAGGAAATATCCGTACATTTAACAAAACATGAAAAATCTCAGTCTGTAAATTACAGCCAGAGTGCAAAATATCATTCAACGATAAATTAGAATCGGTCTTAGCACTGCCATCGAGTACGATGCGCAAGCGCGTGGTAGC
The DNA here is from genome assembly GCA_949752895.1 of Dendrolimus pini. Classification (NCBI taxonomy): domain Eukaryota; kingdom Metazoa; phylum Arthropoda; class Insecta; order Lepidoptera; family Lasiocampidae; genus Dendrolimus; species Dendrolimus pini. Next base: position 18,156,868 of record OX457140.1, on the reverse strand, counting down.
CTTATCCTCACGCACTACTGGATGGTGGGGTAAGTAGAAGCCAGAAGACGAAATGTTATTTTCTGAAACTTTATTTAAAATATTCTGAGAGATGTAATCGCGAATGGCATCATTATATTTTACATGAAGGTCTGGGCATCTAGCAAATCGTTTTTCTAAAAGCGCGAAGCGGCGTTTAGCCGTAACATAAGAGTTACCCAATTTATCAGGGTTTTCCTTAAAAGGAAGAGAGACGGAGAATGACCCGTCGTCATTACGAGTGGTGGTTGATGAATAAATATTCTCACACTCCTGTTCATCCGGGCTTAAAAATGTCCTTTCTGGCAGTTCCTCAACTGCCCAGAACTTTTGTAAAGCTCCTTCTAACGGTTCACCGGTAAAACTACAAAAAGTGCGGGAAACGAAACTGTGTTGATAATCGATAGGCGAATCACCCATAATGATATAACCTAATGTTGTGTTTAAAAAGGCTGGAATATTTTTACCGTTTATAATTTTACCGTGCAATAAAATATTGCAAAATACATTTACTCCTAATAACAAATCAATAGGGCCCGGTTTAAAGAAATCATCATCAGCTAGCTTCAATTTATTAATTAAATGAGAAAAGGTAGACGTGTTTACTTGCACCTCAGGTAGCTGTGACGTAATTTTCTCGACAACTAAAGGCCTTATGTTATAAACCGGTTTGCTATTATGGCGCGATGTGAATCGCACGGCAGTAGTGCCGTGGATTGTTTGCGAAGAACCACCAATTCCTTGCACTTCCTTAAAACGGTGCTCCTTAGAAATAAATAAAGACAAACGTTGACAACATTCTAAAGAAATATATTCACTTTGACTGCCTGAGTCTACTAAGCATCTAAGTGAATGTAAGCGGTTATGGTTGTCAAACACATTTATTTTTGCGGTGCCCAATAACGTAACCGTATTTGAGCTTAAAGGTAATTGTTGATCACGTGATACAGAACAAAACGAAGTATGATTCTGAACCACATTGGTTTGCGGAAGCGAGTTTAAATCGCTCGAGCGCACGTGACTGTCACGTGACTGCGTCGCGGCGGTAAGTGAAGATTGCGCATCGCGCGTAAAAGTGAGTGCTGGATCTCTAACAGAGTCAGCGGGTAATTGATGACAATTCAAATTAGTTGAAATATTACGTTGTTGTTTATCTTGCGTATTAAAATGTAAGAGAGAATGGTGTCTAGCTCCACAATTATTGCAGTTATGAATTGAAGTGCATGCCGAAGTTTTATGATTAGTGCTTAAGCAATTATGACAATACGAATGATTTTTCAAAAAACTATATCTATCCTTAGGAGACTTTTTCATAAAGGATTCACATTGAAATAAATGTTTATGTTCTGACTGTTTACATAAAATGCAATTAGAATGATTATTTGATTTATTATCTACGACAAAAGATTTTGACGATTTCACTTTAGAACCAGAAGTAGTTCTAGACAAAACCTTAGTCTGTTCTTTCAATAACTGTACCAGGTCATTGTAGTTGGGAATCTGTTCCTTCCGGTAAGTAATTTCAAAAAGCTTGACAGTTTCTTGATCGAGTTTTTGAAGCGCGAGATGTAAAATTATAAAATCTAATAAATCATTTAATTTTAATTGTTTAAGAGCGTCGACGGATGAATTAAAATTATTGAGAAAAGATTCTAAGCCGGCAGCACTATTATTATTTATGGGTTTGAAATCTAACATTTGATTGAGATATGTGCATGCTAATGAACGAGGATCATCATATTTTTGTATTAATGCATTCCAGATTAAGGAATAATTCTCTCCTGTTGGTGGCAACCCTGCGCACACAGAGGTGGCCTTATCACAAAGTCTTCCAATTAGATAAAATACCCTTTCACTATTGGATAAAGACGCGTTCTCATGCACCATACTTTTGAACTGGGCGTAGAATAATGGCCATTTTTTGACATCGCCATTAAATGAAAGAAGATCAATGGGAGGAAGTTTTTGCTTTGGTTTGACAAAAGTAGAAATATTTTGATGAGTTTCTCGCGAAGATGTCTGATAGCGAGACATAACACATTTAACAAAACTATACAAATCTTCGAATGCCAACCAAACCTTGTAATCTATTTGATATTTTGAATTTAGTTCTAAACATAATGAATTATATTCATCCAATATTTGTTCAAATTTAGAATGAATTTCATCAATAGTAGAACATTTATGAAGAAAATCATCTGGGCTAATATCAGATGATTTAGCATGATCATAAAGTTGTTGCATACGTTGAAAGTAAACTTCCCGTTTTGCCTTAAGAACAGCCAGCTGGGGCTGATCCAGACATTCTTCATATACTTCGTCACCCTTGGGTTTAGGCATGTTGAATTTAATTCAAACTCAAATGGTAAAAATATATAAGAAATATTAATAAGCAAATGGCAAGAGATAGCCTACCCTTAACGGGTTATACGCGTGAGTTTATATTTATCTTGTTTTGATGTAACAAAAATATATAAATCACAAAATATAAAAGTTGTAATGCGGTTTGTGTAAACGCTCCCTTATGAGAGGAACAAACGAAGTTATTTTTAACAATGAAGTTATATATAAGAATATAAACTGCGGTTATAATACTTAAATGATACGGAACAAAGTTCAATATCCGCCGTAAGTAGTGAACACAAAATGTGAACGAAAAAATATACCGTAGGTAGATACAAAAATTACAATATGCACTGCGCAACTACGACTCGCGAACAAAGATGATTCCAGTACCTCAATATTATATGCGACAAAATAGATGCAACTCACAACTAAATGGAATACCAAATGAAAAAGGAATGCGGTGTAAATATGAACAATTCATCTAATTAATTGATAACTCATCCCACCGTAGTATCTTGCGGTTATAAAAGTAAAAGAGAAACGTTGCAATAATTGCAAACTATTTCCCGATATACGGTGTTCTGACCAATGTAATTAGCATAAATTAAAGGTAAAATGTATAGAGGGAACGTATATAAAACGGATCCCAGAGTTCCAAGAGTACTCGGGAATAAACCGGGATAAACGTTTATAAATGTATATAAGAGAATAGAATTATTAGTTGTGAAATACTATTAAATATATAACAAATAAGATGTACATTAAATATATAATATATAAAAAGAGGTACCTTCAAGGTTATTGGCTCGATAATTATCGAAAAAACTAGGGATAAAAATCCGCTCGAAGTGGACCAGAAAATGGTGGGAAAATAAAATCACCATTTGATTTTGAGGTGTTTGTGGACTGTAGATTGGTTAAATGGGGGTGGAAGGAACTCACCGGATGCAGCTGCTCTTGGTTATCTTCTTCTGCTCCAGGTCAGCAACAGGTCCGAAGAGTTTTTAACTTATTTATATATTTATGTTATTGTCACTTCGCGAGACGTGCGCACAGTCTTAATTGTAATAGCGGTTTTTTGTTTTATAACGACGGAGCGGCGGAATTTATGCGTGTGGTGCGAGCGACGCACTAAGACGGAACGGGGGTTGCATCTCTTGTCGTGCGTTTTTAATGTTATTTTTCAAATCACTTTGATGCGGCGAGAATAGGACGGGCGGGGAAGGTTTAATTATATGGAAGGTATAAAATAAATTAAAAATGCGATAATTAATTACCAGTACCTTATTATTCCGTTCAGTGTCACAATTTTAGTGCATAAACAACAGATATCTTTCTTCGTCATTTGAATCGACTATTATTCAAGCAAGAATTTGAGTGAGATCGAAATCGATAAACATGGTCGATACGGCCTCGTGCAGCACTACGACTAACATGGCGTGGGCGTTCCGTCCTCCCCACGACTCACCTCATACCCAGATTGCTAAGTCGACCTACCGAAATTATTTCGTTTATACGCTATGAAAGAAGAATCTTTGGAATGACAGGGTATTTGAAACGCATTATTATAAATTCTAAAACTATATACATATTAAGTGCTTGCGTTTAAATACCTTCCTATCATCGTGGTTTTGAAATTACGCAATAGAAATAGTTTTAATTACTGTTTACACAATAATAAATCATCAGTAAGCTATTTGACTCCTTACAATTTTATTATGACGTCACAACAATTGGACCATCAAGTACACAATTAAAAATTAAAAGTCTTAGGGCGGCTTGCATGACGTTCCTTAAATTCATTTAAGAAACTCAAAACGCATTTAATACCCTTAAATACGATTAGCGTCTTGCACAGCGCTAAATTTACCGGTAAATACGTTTACAGAACTGTCAAAGTTAATCATCCAAAAATGGGTATATAACTGCCTTAAACGCGTTTAAACATTGTCACTCGTATGTCTTTATGAAATTGTCACTTATAAAAAGTCAATTACAGAATGTCACTCGTATATTATTTGCTTTAATTATTTATCTCAATTCTAAATACCCATTATTCGTACAAACTAACATGGTAGCAGAGTAATAAAGTTAAGAAATTGGATCCAGTAAAGATATTTTAACTAGGAAAGAATAAATACAATATACTAGCATTTTACTCGACCTGACGTTCACAATGGATAAGGCGATCGCAGAGGCTTCAAGGTGAAAATAATGCACCTAGATGGTAAAAATTATAAGCCGTACTGAGACAGCCTGCAGGGCAATACCTGGCGCTGAAGAAATTTTGCAAGGAAAACTTCAATAGCCCGATGAGCCTGCAGCATCTGATGGTGCAGATGCTAAAGCGAAATATGAAATAAATTTACAACAATTTCAAAAAATTGACTGTGCCGTTTTAACTCTGATGACGACAAACATGACGGATGAGATTCTAAAACAAGTTATGCGATATAAAAGCGCTAAAGAAGTATGGGATGAGCTAGAACGCCTATATAATGGAAGCAGCGAAGACAAACTTATGATCTTTGTCTACAATTCTTTGATTATAACAAGGACCCTGAACGTGAGATGGGAAAGCATATATCTTCTGCATTGAAGAACATTTCAACAAATCTTTTCATAAATTATATAATATTTATTATTCTTTGAAATTGTAAGTTATTAAAAAGTCAATTACAGATCGTCACTCGTATTTTATTTGCTTTATTTATCTCAAAGCTAAATACCCATAAAATCGAAAATAAAACCGCATAGCAAAAGATCATTCTTCAGGTTGCCGCCAAAAAGTCCCAAGTAAACTTAACCAAACGAACAAAATTTCAAATGTCAATTTGAGATTGGCCAACTAAAATCCTTTTTACGCAGGAAATAACTAACATTAAAGCTAAATTTCGTGTGTTTGTTCGATAAAATTTACCGCCACGTGAAACGAAACACATCTGGCTGTTTTACCGATGGCATAAATACATTTTACTAAATGACATGGGAGAGTGCCTCATGCAAGACAACATAAATGCATTCACTATTAAACGCGTTTAGAGAGTAAAATAAAATTAACTAATTTTATTTAAAGACGATCGTTATGCAAGCGGGCCTTAATAACTTAGTTTTTAAATTTTGACTGATTTCAGAACAAAAATATTTAAAAAGAATAACAAATTGTCAAATATTTATTGTATAAATATAATAACACGTTTATGCGTTTAATCAGTTTATAATTTAGTTGGTAGTAAGTAACTTTTATGTGATGAATGATTAATCGGACCTAAGTAGGTGTAATTGAAATTTGTTTTTGTTCGTAATATAAAATTACTTTTTTCAGCACAAACGTGCGCGAGTTGTACGGCGGCTCGCATCCCCAGCGCACTCACCATAGACACAAAAACCACAAACCTTCACACAGGTATTCCCCAACAAACAATTAAAATCATAAAAAAAAACTTGCAAAAGGTATAGAGCGATAGCGACAATTGTTTTTTTATTTTTATTCTTTTGGTACGTTTTGAATGAGGTGTGTAGGGACCACTATGATTGATTTGATTACTGCTTAAGGCGGTTCGAGGTCTACGATATTCTGTATATATACCATAGACTAATTACTAACACGTGTACACTATGAAATCTGTCACCCATAGCTTTTCTAGGCTTCCTTAGATAAAATTATAAGTAAATTTAATTTAATTTAGTATGAATGGATTTAAAATGTATTTTTTCTTTTTTTGCAGTTTATACTAAATTAATAATAATGTAATAGGCGATATTAATGTTTGAATAAAAAAATAAAGTGTTTAGTGTTTTTTACACTGGTAACCCTTATGAGTATGTATGGGATATTTTTAGTGGTAGTCTTGCTTGTACAAAAATTGGAAATAATTTTTGAAGTTTTACATATTTTATATTACATAAAATATTTAAAATTTACAAATTAATCTCAATAGAGTATTTAGTTTCTCACGTTTGAAGCCACATACTCATCTGCGTGCTGTAACCGAGGGGATAAAGTAACTTGGTTATTGTCGGCTTACTATGATTTTTGGGTACAGTAACGGTTACGGCTCGCAGATGAGTACGCGGCTGTAGAATATAAAACATTATATATGTAAGCATATTATTAATTCAATAACTTGCTTTTCACATTTAGAAAATTAGATTCTCATTAATAATTTTAAGATAGAGTAAATCGTTCCTAAAATAAGTTCTTCGTTGCTTTAGTAATCGACTTATGTATAAAATCATCACACGACATCACATAAGGAATTTTGGATGGTATTTAGTTTTAAAATATCGATTAGTGAAGTAATAGCTTTATCCTCTGCCTACAAACAGTAATAAGGAAGCTATATGATAAGTTAGTTGTTGAGCAACTATTTATGTATCACTCCATAACGGTGCGTAGAACGATCTAACACTTGTTCACGATATGACGCTTCATGGTTCATAATATGACACACCGTTGTTCATGATATGACACACCGTTGTTCATGATATGACACACCGTTGTTCATGATATGACACACCGTTGTTCATGATATGACACACCGTTGTTCACGTTGTGACGTTTCATCGTTCGGGATGTGACTGTCCGTGGTTCACAATATGACGCTTCGTCGTTCGCGTTATGACGATTCATGGTTCATGATTTGACGTTCCATGTTTCAAAATATGACGCTGCATGGTCCAAACTGACGTTTCATCTTTCATGATATGACGTTCCGTGGTTAACAATATGACGCTTCTTTGTTCGGGTTATGACGCTTCATGCTTCATGATTTGGCGTTCCATGTTTCACAGAATGACACTCCATGGTTCAAACTGACGTTTCATCTTTCATGATGTGACACTCTGTGGTTAAAATATGACACTTTGTCGTTCGCGTTATGACGCTCTATTGTTTATGATATGACGTTCTGTGGTTCAAGATAAATAATACTTTATATTTCACTATCTGATGCCTCATGATATTTTGAATCTCTACCTATTTGCATGAATAGAACCTAATTATTCTGGGTTCGATTGGTAGCCTTAGTTAGTAGCGTTAGTCTGGGTGTCACTTTATACAGCCCAAGTGTTTTCCGTTCTTTGACATCCAAGCGTAATAGATTTAGCTTGGAAATATCCAATATAATGTGTTTATTTGCTGATTCATGTGTTACTTTAGTACTTGTTGCTGTTTGTGGATAGGTTTTCTTATTAGTCGCTGTCGCTCTTACCTGAGACACCATAAAATGTAGTGATGCAATTAACCTTGTATCAGAAATTGTCTTACAATTAGTTATTGTAATAATTATTCGTATAATAGTTAAAATATATGTACGTCACATGACTATTGTTTGAGCGCTTCTGGACTGCAAGTTAAAAAAATAAATACATTATTTTTTGACATTATATTCGTCATATTTGGGACATTACGGTATTGATTTTTTATTTTTACTTTTGTCCTGTAAAAAGAATGCAACAGCTCCTAAATTCTAAAAAAAAAAGATTTACATATTTTTTTTGACAGTTCTTTCATAGTCTATGTTCATTATCGCCCTGGTGTTAAACAACGGTTGAATTCGGAGTTTGATTTTTTACTTTTTTTTCTCCACTTCGCATGTCTGATATTAAAACCATTGTTACCCACATCATCGGTCTACCCCTTCGACCGGTTACCGGTATCCGTGACATATTGGTACGCAACATAGGCGACATTTTTGCAGTTTGTCCAGTATGCCGTATGTCACGGATAATATGAAGGCTGCGGATGCTCGTAGTAAGACATGAAAATCCGCCATACACCAATGAACCAACTACCTATTCGTTAGAACAGTGATATTAAAACATGAGTTCTGGTTGTTTGTTGATATAATATCTTGCAGTCCGAAAGCATTTATATACGATAATAGAATTAATTTAAATTTAGATATTTAATTTTAATGTAGTGTACTGTGTAATTCAATTCAATATATTTAAAACTTAGTTTATATGGTTTAGGACAAAATTATATAGTTCTCTTAAATATAAATTCTGAGAAATTTTCTGTGTCATAGATTGCTGGTATCTAATATATACAAGTAGCAAATTTTGGTGTATTATTGAATTGTTTGCCCGATGTTTATCATCTATAACACAAGCGTGACTTGGTTAGCCTCCGAAGATACGACGTGTATGTATTTTTCTGCCGACTTATTGTTCATAAACTAGAAATCGATGAACTATATACAAAATATACATAAATAAGTCTTATAATGGTAGTAATAAATATATTTTAAATGTCATATTGTATCATAAGTCCATTATTTTGGTTGAATTTCCGCACAAATAATTTCTGTGGCATCTTGCTAAAAGGGCCAAAATACGTTTACTTAAATTGAACTTTTAATTGTATGTATATATATATATATATATATATATATATATATGATGTGTATGTACATGTATATCTGTTGTGGCAGAAACTGGGCTTGGATAACTATAGTGCGTGACGGCGGTCGATAGGGCAAATTTATAGTGCCGTGACTTCACATACCAGATAGTTATCGATAATTTTTTTTGAACGCAATATGATTAGAGTAAAATTGTTACTACCTTTTTATTTCAAGTATTATTTTTAAACAACTATATCCAGTGTCTGATTGACAGGATGTTTATAACAATTATTTCTCCGATCAATGTCACAATCCTCTAATATTTTTTCCAGGAAAGGATTAGTTCTTGTGTTTGAGTATGGATCAATTTATTTTATTCTGTTTAACACGTGGTGAATAGGTAACCAAAGTAATTTTCAATACACAACTACGCCCAGGCAGTTCTTGTACATATGCGTGCCCAGATTGCGCTTGCGCAGCATTTGTATTTGTGTTGTTGTCTCACTTTGTTTATAAAGGATTTGAATGAAATGGGTATGTATTCTTGGTATATTATAAGATAGTGACCCTAGCCTGGCGGCTTTTTATCGATAATTTGACAGATTTGAGCATAAGAGTTAAAGAAGTAACACCGTAAGCGATATCGATAAACGTGGTCGATGCGGACTCGTGCAGCACTCAAACTAAGATGGCGCGGGCACTGTGCGGATTTACCCCCTCCTCTCTCCCCTCCACAACTCGCCTGATACCCCTATTGCCATGTCAACTTGTTGTGTCTAACTGCAATTATGCCTTGTGTTTTATGAATCAAGTTTTCTGTGTAAGATTGATTGCGCACCTGTTATGTATTTTTTGTATTTAGGGTAAATTGTACAATTTTTTGTTGCCTCTTATTAATTTATTTAAAACTTTAAAAAAATGGTTTCATTTTAATTTTGTAGCTTTAATAAATGTGCACTATCATTCATGAGAGGGGGGGGGGGGGGAGTGTTCAGCAATAGTACAGATCCCCCTATGTAGTGCGTCGTTATTATATGACAAGTCGATAAATCTTTATCTTTCTTTGAAATGTCAAATTATTTAAAAAGCATGATATTAATTTGTGTAAAAAAGATATGTTTGTCAAGTTTTAAGATTACAACGTAAAAGGGCAAATGTGTATTGCACTCTTTCATACATGTTTAATAAAAATAAATACCATACTTTTTGAATAATCTGGCAGCAAGGTGTCATTTCTTACAAAAACTTACTTCGGCCTCTTTAGTACCAGGCCACGGATTTATTGGTCAAAATATAACAAATTCATTCCACAAATTAGTAATAATGTAATTGTATTTCTGTTGCATCAATCTATTTACGTATAGAGTAGCTATAGATAAAATATAAATACTAGATAAAATTCATTGTTAGACGATAAACGAACCACCAATTCTTATCATTTGTGTGATGTTTTAGAATAAAAATTGTATGAGACTTTTGTTTTATTTATTGACCACACGCCGTAACAACAGCGCATGGGAGAAACGAATACAGCTAAAATAGATGGCGCTGCAGTCGTGTTTTTTGAAATCTTTAACAAACGCAATCTTCATGGCAACACAAAGTTTTGTTGGCACTAGTTTCACATACACATATTACATACATTACATTACATTTATACATACATGCTCTTATAGACCTTAAGTGTAGCCAAGATTGTTTTTTTATTTATTTAACAGATCTTTATTTTACTTACACAAAAACTTAATTCGGTATTTTACATGTAATAATAATAAAGAAACTAAGCCAATATAGTCTAGCCAACTGCCCAGCAAAACATAGATATGAGTCGAATCCAACCTAATTTGATGTAATACAACGAATGACATTTTGTTTATGACAATGTAGGTATTTGTTAGTAAATTGAAAATATATGATTGCAGCGCCATCTATTTATCTAATCCGTCTATTCTATGGCAACGACATTTATCGGGATAAAAAGTATACTACGTGTCGATGTGGGATATAAGCCATATCTGTGTCGAGTTTCGTTCATATACGTTCTGAAGTTTTCAAAAAGGACGCGATCGCAGCGCCATCTTTTTCGATATAATCGTCTATCCCGTGGAAACGACGTAATTTATGGGGATAAAAGTATCCTAAGTTAATGAGTTCGCTCTATATCGAGTTTCATTTAAATTCGTTCAGTAGTTTCACGTGATGCTCAACAGACAGACAGTAAAACAGACAAAAATTCTAAGGCTGGTGTGCATAGGCATTTAACCGATTGTTAAAATAAAATAAACACTGTTTAGCCATACATTATTAGCGATTATTTTATTTTAACCATGGGTTAAATGTCTATGCACACCAGCCTAAGAAATGTATTTTTCACATTTTTAAACGCTATGTATATATAACTCGAACCATTTACAAATTTATTATAGTATAGGTACATTTACAGTTATGACACCATAACATTCTAAGAGACTAATTAAAAGTGCAATACTAACATTAGTGTGCAACCTATTATACAAACAAACACAGCTTAGATTAAAAATAATAAAGACAAATTTAGACATCATGTATACATGAATATAAATACACAAGCATACATTTATAGTTAAAAAAGTAAGTAAAAGAAACCCCCCGATTTTGAAACATACATCATTGGTCGTCCGCTCGTATTGGTCTTAGGGTGATGATATATAGGCTTCCTCCTTCCTTCCTCGAGAAATGGGCTATTTAACACTGAAAGAATTTTCAAATCAGACCAGTAGTTCCTGAGATTAGCGCGTTCAAGCAAACAAACAACAAACCAACTCTTCAGCTTTATATTTTAGTATAAGGATTATTCAAACAAAGAAATTAGTGTCGATATAAATTATAAAGTATCAAATAGAAGCATAAATAATGTGCAATACTTGTTTTAAAACTTAATTTCCTTTAAGCTTAAATTGAAATTCTCGATGATGAAAATAAAAAGCATTTTTCACTCAAATAATTGTGTATTCAGTAAAATAATTGCATACATATTCATAGGTCACCCAATACCAAGGTAAGTATTTAGACATTAAAAACAATTTAATATTTTAATATTAAATAATCATGGAAAATTGAACAACTTACAAACTACGTCAAAAGAACAGATAATAAAAAATATCCCTGAACCCAATAAGATACACAAAAATTAAACTACTAATTAAATGACTAAAAATTAAGTATCGACTGCCATGGCGTCCGTCTTGACGTGGTGGCCATCTTGTGTGCGATGTCAGAGACTCATACGGCAGATGTCATCGTTGATTTCCAACATTTGATCGATAAATGGCTGACTGGACATTACTTTGGCCAATTTGCAAATAATGTAGCGCAATTCATCTTTCTTGTAGTTCATTTGGGCGTTACACAGTTGGATTTCTTCTAATATTGTTTTAGGTATCTGTTGATAGAAAAAAAGGTTTTATAAGCAATTTTACGCTGTTCGAAAAAGGCATAACGAGCTACATTTGTAGAATATTGGTGACTGTGCAACAAGTGTTCATTTGAATACAGTTTAATTGTTACTTTAAATGTCCACTAGAAGTCCGTCTATTTTGTCTGAAAGACATACAATTAGTGTGAGACTAAGCTGGCTTTTTGAGATATTTCTAAACTTTTGACCTTAAACACTCGAACTTGGTAAAATTCACAAAACGTGCAAAGCCATATTTTAGAAAAAGGTTTGTACGACAGTTAACATTAGCACTCCGGTGCATTTTTGGATACATTACAAACTTAATTCAAGTAACTGCCTTCTAGTCAAATCCGTAATCTTAGTTCATAAAGGTGAATAAATATATTAAATTCAACACAATCTATATTATACCGAGGTGAGTCAATATCTCAAACGGGCGCTCCACATTTTCGCGAGAATGTGGAACGTCTTTTGGAATCTGTTCACTTTTCAAACCATGTTTTTGCGAGAGTATAAAGTGAAATTAAGACTTCTATCAATAACACTTAAAATCCGTTGACTGTATTTAACTCGATGACACTATACTCTTGTGGCGAGTGATGGTGGTACAATATGAATAAATTATGTAAAGCAAAGTTCCAATATGAAAGGTCAACATAAATAACACAGCAATTATACTGAATAATCGATAGCACTGTTCTAGCAAATTACATGTTACATGTAAGTAAATAATAGCTAGTTACACATTAAGTTTATACCTAGCGTATAAACAAACTGATACATTTCTGAATATCTAAGTAACAAAACGTCTGCTTATTGTATATTTCAGGTACCAAGAAAAGTAGCATTTGTTTTAGAAAAATAAATAAATGGTTCTATTTAATGGGTGTTATTGTACTTAGCTCATTTTGGACCTTCGCTCCGGATAATGTGTCATACATGTCAAATTTCATACTGTTTCATAATCTGACTTAGTATTTGAGGAATTAATGACTCATGACAAGTACTTGGCTTTGTTTAGAATAAATGAACTCTAATAGAGTAATGAAAAATCATACTCATACAGTCAAATTAATTTGCAAAAAAGAGTGATAGATAGATAGATAGATAACACTTTATTGCTCACCAAATACACAATTTCAAAATATTGTTATGGTAGAAACAAAAGGCGGCCTTATCGCTGAAAGCAATCTCTTCCAGGCAACCTAACTTAAGGAATAATTTAATCTAATCTGGCGAGTGATGTGTTTTCTTAATTATTTTATTAAGTGTTATCATTAATTACTTAATTAATTAAGTGGTATTAAGTGTTGTCATCATAAGTCGTGTGTATATAGTTAGCCGTGCAAAACATATAACAGTTAAAAAAGGATTACTTTTCATAAGTCACGAATATATATGCAACAAATACTAAAACGTCAGATTGAAAAAATTAGCAATTATGACGCTATCCGGACCGAAGGACCAAAATATAGTACGAGTCCTCTGTAAATGTAACTAAAAACTGCATGCAAATAATACTAATGTTTTGTTTAAACCTATCTATCCATTTAAGTAAAAAAAATCATACAGCCAGCCACCTTGAATGGTAATGGAAAGGTTACAATTGCTGGATAGCTATCACCCCTGGCCTAGAGTATGTCGCCATAATAATCTAGATTGTGTTAAGGATTGGTGGTTTCACTCTCTTCTTGGAGGCCAGTAACCAGTTTCCATCAGGTGGGATAACCTGTCCACTTGCACACCTGCAATAAATGAAGTAAAAATGAATCCTCACATTAGTGGGCTCATTGAAAGCGCTGAACTTGTGTTTGGTTTTTCGCTTTTCATTTCCGCTGTCGAAGAATAGTGTGAATTGCGCGTCCTTGCCTCTCGCACCCACCGGGAAGTAAATCCCAGCCACCAGGTGGCCTTTTTGATCTCGAGATAGGAGACTCCTATTGCAAAAAAAAAAAAACCATTATTACTTAATTTCTGTTAGTTATAATATATGGCCTCTTTTGTGTTCAAATTATATAAGTTTTTTTAATTTAAGTTTTGGGGACCGTTAAAACAACTATAATTTTGATTCTGATTTTTATATGTCCGTTGAATTGAAAAAAATGACAAACATGTTTTTCTCAATTCATGTCACTTGTCATATATTATCTCTCTCTTTTCTTTTACCTTCTCCCAATTAATTGGGGTCGGCACAATATATCTTTTCCTTCTACACTCCTCTATTCTGACATACATCTTCTGTCACACCACAAATCATTATCCTTCACGCAATCCATCCATCTTTTTTTTTGGTCTACCTTTACATCTGTACCCATCCATCTTGTAGTTTAATATTCTTTTTGTCACGTGACTTTCATCCCTCCTCATTACATGCCCATACCAACTTAGTCTTCTTCCTCTCAATTTTTCAGTCACGGGTGCAACTTTCAAAGATCCCCTTATGTACTTATTTCTCACCTTATCCATATATAGTATTATCTATGGTGCAGATTTCAATGGATAAAAGTAAGTAATTGTGTGACTGAGACTGATGAACTCCGAAAATTATTTTCCAAAAGATGAAATGATGATACAGGAGTCTGATTTTGTGACATGTGGAATCCTAATTATTATTCAGCATTATTACTATAAATTGTATATTAATCTAGACATTATTAGTTTTAAATTATATTATTTTGTAAGCTAGATATGTGGCAGGATACAGTGATACCTATTTGTTATCATTATGGGCATCATATTCAAACCTGTATACACAAAATAAAATACTTTGACTTTGAAAATACATGATTTTTTAATATATTTTTAATATATTTTCCTAACAGCCATAATCCTATAGAAAGTTTGTGAGGATAGATGGCTATTTAATACCCTTTCACATAAAAATTACTAAATGGCCTTTGATAAAATGTAACAGTAACATAGTTTACCCATTTGAATAACACATAGCCTATAATTTATAAAGATATGGTTTTAATTGTCGCGAATAAACTAACCGATACGTCAACTCAATTGTAAAATGCAGACCGACCTGAAGTTGTAAACAAGGTTTCGCCTCTCGGTGACATTGACTCCATCCAAGTACGGTCTGGCTGCGAACACGAGCGAGGTCTGGCACTTGACGGCGTCAGACCTCGTCTCCTTCTCGTGCCACTCCACGTAGCTAGGGTTCAACAGGTTGAACGTGTAGTTGTACTCCTTGCGACAGTGCGGCTCGTCGGATTGTGTAAACCACCCTAAGGAATATAATTGAATTTTTGAAAACTATTACCATTGGCATAAGATATTGTAAGTAGATAACAATATAAATTATATAATTAGTAGTGTCTACGACAAGGTGTGATGGCATAATACCAATATGTAAGTGGCAACACTACAGGTTGCGCAAATTGGGTTCTTTAACCTGGTAACACAAACAGGTCATGAAAATTGTAATATATGTGTGACAACACCAATAAAGTCTTCTTGATTACGCATCCGTGTAGATAATTTCGCAGCACAACCTAAACCACAAATATATATACAATCGCATAATTTAACGATCAAATAATTAAACCAAACAAGTAGTATTAGAATTGGCTCAAAGGCAGGCAAGGGAATCTTAGTATATACAGCCGATTCTGGTGTATAAGTCTTCGTTTAGGTAGTAGCACAGTTGAATTGTATGCTGCAACTGACGCCAGTCAACGGAGTTCTTACGAAAAATCGCTTGGCCACACTTAACTATACACTTCATATTTCTCACAAAAACACATAATTACTACTCAAAAACTATCTACAAGAGTCCTACAAGTATTGTCCATTATAGAGTAATTTTGCACATAAATAATTTAATTAGGAATGTTTAATATAAAGTTTTCTTCTTTGTATCGGTTCATAATATTGTGAATAATTCTCCATTGTTAAAACTTGGCCTCTTTAGTCTAGCCGGTCCTCCTAGATTTCGTTGGTCTGGACCAACGAAATCTAGTAACGGATAACACCCAGGTGTTGCAATTAAACCTTTTTATTATTACTGATGTTATAGACAACATATCCCATTCTATAGAATACAATTTAAAAATACTTCAATAAAAAATGTGGAACAGATAGCCTCAATCTTTTCCTTAAAAGATTTTTCCAACACTGGATGTCTGGATTTGTACATATGAGTACATTATCTATAATGCAAGTATTAGTAAAAGCAAGTTCTTAGCTTGTTAATTTTAAAACACTTCTATCAATATTAGGTAATATGTAGAATTGGATGGCATAATGTATTTGAATATTTTTTTGTCTGAATGAATAATTAAAATTAAAAGTGCATTCGACAATATAGAAGAAAAACAATCGACGAATAAAAATATATTCCATATTCCAAGAATATTAAAGAGCATTAAAATATTTCAAACAGTGTAAAATCTCATTGTTGGAGATCCCAACGAGAATATGCAAAGTTTGGGTGGGTGTTAGTGTGTGGTTAGGATTGTGTATATGTCTGA
Organism: Dendrolimus pini; assembly: GCA_949752895.1. Classification (NCBI taxonomy): domain Eukaryota; kingdom Metazoa; phylum Arthropoda; class Insecta; order Lepidoptera; family Lasiocampidae; genus Dendrolimus; species Dendrolimus pini. The sequence goes on along the minus strand of OX457140.1, from coordinate 18,140,240 downwards.
GTGTTTTTTATTGCAAGAGTTCAGCAAACAGGCAGAAGTAATAAAGACCTATTTTTAAGTTTCTCACCAGTATGCGGGTAAGCCCGGTCCATCATGACGGTGACGACCCTGGGCACGTGGTACCCGGGGTCGGCCAGCATCAGCCCCTGCCGCCCTTCAACCCTAACCTGCACCCCGACCATCACGTGCTCCTTCTCGGCCCCCACCACGGCCTCTGGGCTCTCCCCCCACGACACGTACTCCTTCACTTCCACGACTGCCTCCTCGCATGATAATAATGCAGTCGCAGCACAGAATCCTGGAAAGTCCTTCTCCAGGCTACGCCACCGCTTCATGACCTCCATACCTATGAAGATGTTATCGAGTTAAGAAATTTGATCAAACTAAGTGTTACATATTTGGATAGTCCTTGGATCAGCTAAAATTTAGAAGTCTACGAAGATAGTTTGAAAGAAAGAATTTGTTTTTGATGTTTTTCATCATCATCATTGGAGTGTGAAATCCGAGTTGTGTTCGAAGCGTGTGATCTGTTTTCCTATATTTTTTTTTTGTTTTTCTGATCCTCAATGTACACAAACAAACATCTGTGGTTGTGTAAGCCTTGGCCAGTTGACCTAACTGATTGAAACTGATTCCTGGCATGGTAATTTCATAAACTAACTTCCGTTATTTACTATGGTCTGGGTGTCTAGATTTAGCCCCAGAATGGTCCGTAGTATATCAGCGTAATTTGTTCAGCTTAGGCGGTATATACAAAGTGCGTGTACGTTTTTTGTAATCCCATCTACCTGACGAACATGTTTTCTCCGGCTTTGAAAATGTATTGTCTGCCGATTACTTTACTAGCACATGAATAAAACTCGATTGACTTCCTGTTGCTTAACATCGATGGTATGGGAGGGATTCTACATTTCATATATTATATCAAGTATGTAGGATACATACTTGATAATTCCGTTAGGGTAATTGTAAGTATCTTTGCTTCTCGAGACTGATATTATGGCGTTGCGATGGAACACCGAGGTGATTGAGTTGGTAGGTCCGGGCATGCCATCGGGTGACCAACACTACCTTACGTCTATGGGCCCACCCATAAATTACGTCACACGTTAAGGGGCTGCGAGGGCTCTTAAATATGGTGACGTCACAATTCAAAATCGAATATTAAGCTAATTTAAGCTAATTCCGAAACTGCTTATTTGACAATTTCTTGATGTACAATTGCACATGTGATATCACACAAGTCACCAGGGAGAGAGGAGTCTCGCTAATGTGACCAGCTATGACAATGACGGGGGAGGGGTCGAATAATTAATTAAATTCGTGTAATGACAGTAGGGTGTCCATGCCGGATTACACTTCGGTAAAAAAAGATAACGTTACGTTATATTCATAGGTCTATTAAGTAAAATTCTTACTTATATGATATTTAACATACTTATATGTTTATTAATAAATAACATATAATGTTTGTAACTGCATATCCTATAATAATTATGTATACCACCTTTGACAAATATAATCTGTTTCATTCTTGCCACGGGTTGTCTGTTCTTAGCGATAAGACAGCCCATTATGCACATTTAGAATATTTTTAGGCTATAAGTTTTTCTGCATTTTCTGTACTCACCCAGTCCGACGCAAGTGTGCTTCTTGTTGCGTATAGGAGGCGCGTAGTTCTCGTACACGTCGTACAGTTTGTCGCCGGCCTTCTCGTACGCGTCGTACAGCGATATGAAGTTGCTGACCGAGTCGTAGTTGTCGGTGACGAGCAGCCGCCGGAGCACGGCCTCGGCGCGCGTCGCCAGCTCCTCGTGCGCTTGCGCCGTGAGCTCGATCGCACCTAAACATGCATCAATATGGAAGAGAGAGCATGAAAGTAGAGTAAGAAAGAGAGTTGGTCTGAAAGAGAGTGTCGGGGTGAAGGTAAGGAAAGGAATGCTCCGGTGGTTCGGGCATGTGGAAAGAATGTATGATGGAAGAATGACAGATATACAATGCAAAAGTGGATGGATGCAGAAGTCGCGGAAGGCCACGACACACCTTCCACGATCAAATTGATCGTGTATTAGCAGGAGCCTTAAGAACAGACGAGCGTGCATGGCAAAAGCTAAGAATGTCAAAGAAGCAAGTGAGGTGTGTAAAAATAAGCCTGAATGGCGCTCTGTTGTTCATGCCTACCCCGCAAGGGACCTGGCGTTAAGTTATGTATGTATGTAATATCGATCAGATAATATTAACTAATATTTAATAAAAAGAAACGTGTTGTTTGGGAATTTGTTGCGCGGCTTCTGCTTCTTTCATAGTGACTAAAATTATTTTGGGAGGCGGTGGTGAAATCATGACCATGACATCATTCAATAAGGAATCTATAGAATAAAAAAATGAAATAAATTTAAGCATTTTCATATTACGGTTCTAAATATCACTATTAATATCTAAAGATATTAAAGATTTACCTATCTACTGTGTTTGTCTACTTTTATACTGTATTTATTGGTTTAATTGAAACAGGCGTACGACCGAATATTCCGAGTATAGAATACTAGGGTATTCTCCGCAGGTCAAACCCTAGTTTATTATGAGAGCAGTAATACACATACATGAAGGTTAAATTGCATAAAAAAATGTATCTAGGCGCTTTTGGCCCCCGGAAAGTTCTGATCCGTCCCTCAAAAACTATCGTATTTTACGGGATATTAAATAATAATAATCGATAGAGTAACAGACCGGGACGCGTGCACCATAAGGTGTAGCATAAATTGATTTATAAAATGTTCTTGTTTAAATCCGGGGCTGGTTATACAGTACGCGCAAAACTTAAATGCATTTTGAGTGAAGTTAGTCCTGTGACCTGGCGTTGGTCCAGTCAAATTTTAACGTTTAATACACTTTATTATGGTGTGTTGTATGAAAGAGATGACACGTAAAACTGGATAGTAACTGAGCGAGACACTCCTTCTCTGCTCTGTGTGGAACTTTAAATGTTATTGTGGTTTGCGCAAATGTACGAACTTCAAAGCCGCATTTAAGTTTTGCTCGTACTGTACAGGGTCAGGTTTTGTTCGCGCTTGCGACAGTATAGCATTGGTCATCGATTAATCGCACCTCGCGGGGTTCCCCATTTTGCGCGCGGCAGCGGCGTGCGTGTCAGGTGGGCAGGAGGCTGATCCGGCTGGAGTCCCGGAGCGAGTCAACTCGGCCACTCGGCGCCCCAGCGGCCGACGCGCGGGCACGCCGGCTCCGCCTGCGCGAGCGCGCACTCATCGCGGCTCGGCGCAGCGACCTCGACGCTCTTCACGAGCGCCTCACGCTGCTTCTCTAACAACAATGATAATGGTTTTTCACGCTCTGAAATCAGAAAACGTACAAATCTCATTAGACAAATTAACACGACCAACAAAGCAACTTATGCAACGGATAGGTACATATTACAAGCTTTTATTTAACTTGCAATGGATGTACCTATGTATGTAAGTTCGGGTGGAATCTTTCAAGTTAAATTTGACCAACTTCACGGTTTTCGATTGAGCTGAAATTTTGCACGCATATGTTATATGTCACGCATATTGCATGACAATGTAATAATATGATACCACGGAGCTGATCTGATGATGGAGTCGTAAGGTGGCCATAGGAACTCCTGTACTAAACAAGATAGACCCGTCGTGTTTGGGCTCGTTTTACTTGTCTTGGCTAGCACTATGCTAGTACATGATAGCCAGAATCTCAAAAGCTTGTATTTAAAAACCTTTTGATTTTTAATTAGAAAATCACTGAAGAGTTTTGTTTGAATTTCTTTATATTTTTGTTTTAAAATACGATTTTGTTTTAAAAGCAATTTTGCGTTCGTTGAATTTAGGATGATTTACAATTACATTAAGAGCGGACATACATAAGCGGCGTGGCGCGTGTTTCATACATAATCGCTCGCGCCCGACGCCCGATGCCACATGTGTATACCACGCCTTACGCCCGTCGAGAAATGGGCCAGTAATAAAAATGGTCAAATACATATTCTATGACTATGAAACCATTCACACTATACTGAGTTAATACCTAGTGTTGAACGGTAAACTCAAAATTCGGACTTAGTGTCATCTAATACATAGGTACATATTATCACGCTAGTTTTTCACAAGGATAGACAGACACCATGTTGTCTCATTGTTTAATATAAATCCTTAATCCTTAAAAATAAACCGATTCCCATAGTACGACGAATATTTAGTTGATAATAGTTATTTGAGTTTGGATAACGAGGTTAAATATAATTATATTATTTTTTCCTAAATGTTGTTATCAGTATATATTTTATATCGAAAAATATATAACTACAACGCGAGACATGTAGGTGGCATACATAACTTTTCGTGTTATGTATGCCACCTATATTCTTATGTTACATACATATCGAGGGCTTCATAACCAATGGGCTTACATACCAAAGTGCAGTTTTACACAAGGGACAAAATTATGAATAAAATAAAACTAGTTGATTGTATAAGGCTGAAATTTGGATTACCCTTCTATTCAGGTACACTTGCATACTGGTGACTTTCTAAATTTTAACATGCATAGATTTTAGGAACCAACAAAAAAATGGCATTTTGTATGTGTACATATGTGTGACTATATGCTACATAAGGATATCGGAAAGCCAAGGTTTCTAAGGTGGTTATTATTAGCAGTCGTAATCACTAAAAAGATGAACTGATACATGTCAATCAAAATCGTGCCACTGATAACGTGATAGAGCTGATAAAAATACACTGCTACTTGGAATTCAGGTGTGACGTCACAATCTTAAAATACACACAGACGGAAGATATACAATAGATTATATTTAGATGTAGTTTCTGTTGCTACACGCATGATTTAACCCTACTAACAACTTACTTGTTATCCTACTAATATTATAAACGCGAAAGTTTGTAAGAATGTATGGATGTATGTATGATTGTTGCTCCTTCTCGCAAAACTTCATTTTTTTAATTTATTATCTAAAATGCTTACATTCATATACATTAGAAAACACATTTGAACTGTGGCACAGAAACCTCCATGGGTTTATTCGTGCCGCAGAGAGTCGTGTACACAATATTGTTATATCAAAAGCTAGGAGCAGAGACGAGTATTAATTGTTATCATCTAGTGTTTAGTTCTGATTTGATAATAATAGCGGGGTATCATCCTTCTAGTATTAGGTTCTCATTTTAGTCCCAGGTCTGCACACGTGAACCTGATGGTCCGCCTTGGGAATCAATATAGAATCTTTTCAGATTATATTTGTTTGATTTGTGGTTATTTTTGTAATAGGTTGTTCGGAAAGTAATGTAGTTTTTTCCCGACAGAAGATTTAATTATTTTTAATTATTATTTGATTTAATTATTATTTATTAATTGAATTTTTTGCCCACAACTTCACACTTAAGCCGTATAATTTTTATATGCTTTGAGAGCTCATATAGCAAGGCTTGTGTGTGAAAAATTCCAATTAATTCTACGCAGTAGTTTTTGGTTGGTGCCTTATAAAAATGGAGAGCGATAGGCAGCATTTTCGACATATCTTACTGTTTTACTACAGAAAGGGTAAAAATGCTGTTCAAGCCAGAAAGAAATTGACCGATGTGTATGGAGAAGGTGTGTTGACAGTACGCCAGTGCCAGAACTGGTTCGCTAAATTTCGATCGGGCAATTTTGATGTCGAAGATGCACCACGTTCGGGAAGGCCGGTTGAAGCTGATAAAGACGCGATAAAGGCATTAGTTGATGCGAACCGGCGAATAACAACACGTGGAATTATGCTACTACCAGAAAGATGGCAAAAGGTGTTGTTGGACCAGAACGGCCAATATATAATTTAATAAAGTATTTGTTTATTATACGAAAACTGTTTTTCATTTCCACAAAAACAAAACGAAATTACTTTCCGAACATTCCAATACTGCGATTGCAGGTACTCTGGGAGATCATTTATAATAATAGGAACCATATATTCCTCGCGCGTCCCATACACATTATTACTGTTGAATGGATTTTGATGAAACTTAACAATAATATAGCTTACACATCAGAATAACACATAGGTATAATTTATAAAGGTATATTGTAAATTATCCCAAATGTAACGATTTTCCATCAGCACGCGAGTGAAACAGTGGGGCGCAGCTAGTTAACTATATAAATGAAAATGAATGGTCGCTATAAGCGATAAAGCCGCTCATTGTTCTAAGGCAAATGTATCCATATCAATTATCTAGATTTAGGTTTATGGTGAACAATAGAGTTTTCATCCATTCATTCATGAAATGACGTAGGTACGTAGTTAAGCGGAACACGTGAAAACGCCTGGATCGAATTGGCTCATTTTTTTCAACTCTTTATATTACTTAATACCAAATAGGTTATAGGATACAAAAATCCTGTCCTTAAATTTTTACTCTACATAAAATACGTACATAATAAAACAATAGTTTTATTATGTAGTTATTTTAATATTGTATACAAACAACATATACATTGTAAATTCAAACACACAACATAACTTAATACCCAGAACACACATCACAATCATCACACACATTAGACCGAAGTGACATACACTCATTAGCCACGCAAACACAGACAGTTAGAGGAAGAGCAAGAGGATGACGAAGAAGAGACACACACACGCACACCAACCAATAGTGGGGACATAAATATCTTCTTTCCCGTGGGTAACGGGTGGTGGGTGGTATATTTATAAAAAAGTCGAGAGAAAGTTTATTTCAGACAGATATTGTATACAATATTGGTGATGTACAAATGCGGGCTTAACCCTAAAAGAGTTTACTACCAGCAAACCTATGTGTCTGTCGAGAAGGAAAAAAACAAGAGGTCGGATTGTGAATAGTCGTATAATATTTCGAAAATACTACTTTTCTCAAACGTGGTTTCGGGGCTGCGATTATCTGACCGTTTAACTCTCAAAGAAATACCCAGATCTTAAAATATACATCGCTGCAATAATCCAACCATAAACAAAACAGATACATAAAGCATCAAAACATTCATCATAATTTTAGACTCCAACTCAGCGTGCGTTGACGTCAGAACCACCAATTGCTTTGTGCTGAAACTAACTGCCTATAAACCGGTTACAACTTAAAACCACGAATCAAGAAAAGAATAATAGTGAGATAAGAAAACTCGCAAAAGATTTGGCATTATTGTCTATGGTGGTAGTATTTGGTTGTTAATTTTTTTTATCTGCCTTTCTGCCTTAAAGTACATAAAGAGAGTTCACAGTTTAAACATTTACTCTCGAATAGGTCATGATAACGAGGCATTTTAAGATTTTATTTAACCTAAAACAATATTACTATACAAACCAAAGACATTTGCACTTGCAGTTCTCCGTTGTCTATGGTGCTATCTCACGCGATGTTAATCTGACCAACTAAAATTAGGCTTCCAACCTCCTGTTAGATATATTAATGTACTCTGTGACCTCCAATTAGTTCCAATACATAATTAATGGAGTTAGAGATAAAATACGATATAAATTGGTTAAAAACACCAAAGTTAATTTGAATTATTGTTTCCGAGAATAAAAAATATACATATCAATTAAATTTTAATGGTTGATAACCGCTCTATGCCATATCTCGTTAACTTTAGGTAAATTAGTAATATTTATCGATTATTAAATAAACTACATAACTTAATGATATAGGATAGAGTGAGCCAATAATAATGGGTGAATAGCATTTCACCTCTATACAACCTTTATTAGTATAGTTTTGATCGCTCATCGTAAACATAACGCAGCGTATTCTATGAACCAGTTTTACGATTTACCAGAAGAAGCAATAACCTCTGTCGGCATGCGAAATGATAACAGCACAAAGACGCGCGTGGTACTGGTACACAAAGAAACATATGACTCAGGGGTGGAACGGATTTATAGATTCATTTGTTATGACTCACTCTTTGAATCATTAATTTATCTCTCTAAGAATTAAGAAGAGTTGGTTTTCCTTATCAATGGGGTTATATTTTGACCCCAGTTTAATATAATTGTTTGCAGTTTATAGTTTAATTAGTCAAGGTGTGATAAAATGTGTGGTTTCAACCTTTAAGAGAAAGAAAAATACTTGATTTGGAGAGATAGCAACGTGCTTATACTTACAAATCATAGTTAAAAAAAGTTTTTGAGAACATGTAAGCATACGGCATTTTCAGCAAATGAGATTTGCACACAGCTTACTGATGTGTGTTTATTTGTTTAACTTATTTTCGGTTTATTCTAGGAGGCTAAATTAGTTAGCTAGGGCCAAGAAATGGTGGCTTGGTGTTCTGAGGGATTATACGCGTGCTGAAGGTCTCAGAATTAATTAAATAAAAATTTCGACTATAAATATTAAAATGTCGTAAGTTACAAACTAACCAAACACAATTTAAAACAGTTCAATTTTAAATTTACTTTGTATGCTTGGTTTGTTTGACGACACACAACATGTATATTTAGATAAATATGTATGTTTATATTGTAATTTATCTAACATTTTCCTTTATATTTACGTATATATTAGTATAGTATATCTATTGCATACCTACCCCCATCCATACCGAGTTTCTGTCCATCCAAAGGTTGTCTGGAAGAAATCGCTCCCAGCGATAAGACCGCCTATTGTACTTATCATTATGATTGTATGTATGAATTTATTTTCTAATATTATGTGCAATAAAGTACATTCTATTCTATTCTAAACTTTCTGACAACTATAGTAGAATTATTTTCTCCGTGCAGTTTGGGTCATAAATCAAACTCGGCCTCAGCCCGGCTAGGGCGGTGAGCATGTTGCGCGGGCGCAACGCCATTATCGATAAAAACTCATTCTTATCAAAGAAAGATTATCATTCATATAAAAATCATTATTATCTTTTTTGCTGTTAATTTTAAACTTAGATATAAGTATTTATATTTATTTTTAATATAACTTGTTACATTCTAAACTTTTGTACTTATAGTTTTTTAATACATAGATACCTAATTAATAATTTATTTCAAATCATTATTATTCTTATTTTAATAAATACGTTGTTTTATCTATTTTTTTTCTTTCACTAACCCACAAAATGACAAAACTAAATATACTATCAATAATGCTTATCGACAACAATAATGCGTATCACTATGCCTGCCCATAAGGCCCGTGAGTGGAAGAGAGAGCGAAATAGTCGCTTCACCGCTCCGATTATTTATGACCCAAACTGCACGGAGAAAATAATTCTACTATAATTACATATATTCCAAGATCGTATTATTATGTTTTATATTTCTAACAGGAATGGTTCTTTTGTGTTAAGGACATTTATCCAACGTATTAAATTCACAGAAATAATTGCGTACTCATGTAGCATGTTAAATTGTTTAACCGAGGAAAACCATATTCCCGTATTGCGTACCTACAAATATTTTTTTCGTGAGTCATAGTTACATAGGAGGAAAGCTTGCTATTTGTTCCAATAGGTACTCGGCAGCATTGACGTTGATTAGTCAATACTTGGTCATTGGCTACTGTAACAGTAGGCATCACTAATGCTTCTGGGAATAATAATAATAGCATTCTATTGCTGATTCTGGTTCCACAGTTTCCTGTTTACTGTTGTACGCATGCCTCCCCAAGTTATATTACATTTATAATGATGTGATCTCCACACAAGCATTCAATAAGCAGTTCAGCTTGCAAATGCCTAATATGCCACAGTAACTACCACGTACTGGCTACGCCGGAAATCGTTGTAAAGAATCCGGTATCAGTGTTATGAGAGACCTACCAATCTACTTTGGACAAGACTAATAGCTATATCCTTCAGTATCTTTAAAACGGCCTAAGCCTCAGAATGCGCCATAGGTACCTAAGCATAAGGTGATATTTATTACTTTACTTAAACAGTAAAAATTTGAAAGGTTTCAAAAAGATTTGAAAGAAAACAGGTTTATTTTTCGGACGAACATGTGAGACAAATACATTTAAAGTAATAAGGTAACAATAGATAGAAACAGAAAAACAACCACAAACCACCAAAAAAAGACATATAAGTCTTAAAAATTGAATTTAGGTCAGCAAAAATCTTGATCTGTTAAATTTAATAGTAAGGATACCTAATTCTAAAAGAAAAAATTTAAAAACTTCGTTTAAAAAAACCGACTTCAAAAACGAAAAAACTAAAATGTATAAAATAACTTATTTCTAAAGCTATTATTATTATTAATATATATTATCTAAAACATCTTAAAGTCGGTGCTTAGTAATTTTCAAAATATAGTAATTTTTATGTTTTGCTTTGCACCGACTTCAAAATGTTTTAGATAATATATATTAATAATAAAAGCTTTAGAAATAAGTTATTTTATACATTTTAGTTTTTGAAGTCGGTTTTTTTAAACGAAGTTTTTAAATTTTATTTGTTACTTTTTAGTGTCTAGCTATGTATGGGTGGACGTACGAATGGTGCCGCGCTTCTTAAAAAATATAGGTCCCAAGAACCGGGAACAAAAAAATGTTCGTAAAATGAAAACTACTGGGCCAAACTATGTCAAATTTTTAGGGGACCACATGGCAGCTATTCCGCGTCGAACAAAAAAAGAATCACGTAAATCGAATCATAAATCTCAGAGTAATCGGTGTACATATGGAACGGAGTGAAAATTATTTCCATGAAAAATGTTCATAAAATGAAAACTACTAGGCCAAACTATGTAAAATTTTTAGGGGACCAATTGGAAGATATTCCGCATCGAACAAAAAAAGAATCACGTAAATCGGATCATAAATCACGGAGTTATCGGCGAACATACTTAAAAAAAAGCAAAAAAAAAAAGATCCCGACGAATTAAGAACCTCCTACTTTTTTCAAAGTCGGTTAAAAATTGCAACACGGAATTAGCAAGGTTTCCGGAAACATTCCACGTACCTACTATGTGGTTTAAAATAATGCATAAAGGAAGCGGTTAAGACTGTACCGGCTTGCACCAGTTTCATGGGCACGTGATACAGCGAGAATGTGGGGCAGCCGGTGACCTTACCGACTCGCAAGTCGCGCAATTTGCAAAGACATGCCATGCAATATGCTTGCAAAAAAAAAACAAGGATACTTAGGCTAAACCAATATCCAATAAATACAAAACAGTTTATAATTTATGTCTCAATTAACATATCCGAAATTAAAGTTTTGATTGCGCTAATAATTATTGAAACATCACAAAACTTGATGACTAAACTAGTTTTGTTTAAGAAAGATGAGTTTTATAGTTATGTCGTTGAACTTCAGGTAACAATAGTACAACAATCATAAAAACATGATATCTAATTCTGCACAGAATGAAAAGAGTCTGACAAAAGAGATGTATCACAACAGTATGTGTGGAGAGTAGAGTTGGTGCTCTATCAAATCTATGCCTCAAAGAATAATCACATCAAAAGCATCTCTAATAAACGTGTCTGTAAGAAGAGATTAATGAATGTAGGTCAAGTTCGTAGCAAATGGAAATCCATCGACCTGCCTATCCCTATGGGAAACAGGCGTGATAATAAGTATGTATGTAATTCTGTACATTAGTCAGACTTGCCGATGGTAATGCCAGTTTTTGCGTAAAAACTAAAGGGTCTGGAATATGAGATGTTAAAAAGTCGCGCGATTTAAGAATGATATAGGATTTTTTCGATAATTATCAGTTCAAAACCGGTTAAGCTTAAATTGATTCCCTGCTGATCACCTATATTTATGGTGTTAGCTTGATATACCGGTTATAATGTATTGCTATTTTTTTACAATGACCTTTACTTTCTCGCTCGCACACAGAGAATTATATTGCCGTCGCACTCGCAAAGTAGCAACGTGCGAATGAAAGGGCAACACATCTGAACGCGAATGAAAGAGGGAAAGTTAGGCTCTTCCAGAGAGTCTTTGTGGACCGTGATCTGAATTTAGCAATAAAACCCAACTATTATAGCCAATTAATTGTGAAGATACATTTTACAGTAAATTAATAATTTGAAGCGTCTACTCCGTGTTAATAACCCAGTTCTGTATTCCAATTCACTTAATTATACCAGGCCTTAAAATCATTGCAATTAATTGTAAATACACCTACGTATGTATGTAAATTCAAAAAGTAGATTGTCTGGTCACGTGTATGTATGTTAGCATTAGCAGCAAGGTCATTAGTTAAACGCCCCGCATTACGATCGGGCGATAAAATCGATCGTTTTTTATAAATAATATAAAAAAATATTTTCAACACAATAAACTCAAGTGATGAGCATTTTATACCACGAAATTTAATATTACATCGTCGTTTTTCTTTATTTTTACCTAATAGCCAAAAACGAGTGTCTTGACATGTATTGAAAACAATAGGTTTGAATTATCATCATATCTGTCGCAAGCAATCGCTGGACCTCCTTCCTTATCCCAGCTACATAGGTCATCGGCCTAGACTAGACGACGCACTAGGTATTTACTTTACTACACTATGTTACTCAAGATTCGGTTTTTACTCCAGAAATAACTGTTTACCAATTTTGCGAGCTGTGTCCATCAATGGTGATGTAACAATATTTTATTGATACATCAATGACTGTGTCAGTTAATTTAGTTCTCTTACTGATATCCTATTTTCACTTTATATATATCAAGAAAAACAATTACAATATCTGTATAGACTGCTGTTAGACATTTGTTTTACTAATAAGTTTATTCACTTTAAAATAAGTTACAATCTAAAGATTAGAATAAACGAGATGTTTACGGCAGCTAGTTGTAAATATTTTGATTCTACTATCTACAAAATTAATATAAACAGTATTTTTGAGGCTAGTATTATATATTTTAAAATATTCGACCCTTTTACTACATAGACACAAAGACAATACTGCATTTCTCTGTACCCAGATCAACGATGTTCAATGCTAATGGCCTAGAAGTGACCTATTGAAGCGTCTGCCAAATCGAGCGGTGCCAAGTTGGATACAGCATCTCAATTAAAGCCCTTCAGTTCAATAAACTAAATGCTTTCGGTCACAAAATACCGGAAGATAGACAAACATTATTTCAAAAAATATATCAAAAAACGGATGTAATAAAAACTAACTTCTCGAAATTATCCCATTTGTCGTTGAAAGTATTAAAGTAGGTATCTACCTCGATTTTTCCACCTCATAATTCAAAAGTTCAGTAACACTTTTGTCCGACATTATAAGCGTATATTTCATCATTTGTTGACTTAAATAAAATTCTTTATTAAGCAATATTATTACAATAGTTTTATCTCAAATCTCGCGACTAGTGCACACAGACAAAACTATGTTTTAACAATGTATGCTATGTTAGAACATTTTAAGCATCGTTACAATTTCAAAATCTTACTAACGATCCCTCGTGTACACTGAAAATTACATGTCACGTCATTTTTATGTTCGTCTTTTCACTACCTACACTATTCTATAGCGATGAGAATACACCTTGTTGCTTAAAGGTCTAGAAACTAAGCCATAAAATAAAAATAAAAAATACACCTTGTTAAATTTCATGATTTCATCCCTATCGTGCCAGTTGTTTCTAAGAAAAATAATTATGATATGAAAGAACAGACATAAAGATTGTGTAACATAACCATTTTGCCAAATTAGCTTAGAATACCCAAAAGCAATTTAACTTTAGAAGTGATTTTTTATATTGTGAAATTACAACCGTGGGCGTTTTGCGACCTTTGATAAGCCCACGAGACGAAAGAGGCGTTTGACGTAGGATTCAAAGCTCTCGCAGGCGTTTCGCAGTAATAACAATAAATTCCTGGACTAATATAGCTTAAGCGACATCTTTGTCTAAAAGCCTTGTACATTTTCACAATTAAAAATGATCCTTGCTATTTGAACAATGAACTTAATCACTTGTTTATAGTATCAATAAATATTTGTTGAAATAAGATTACTTAATTAAACTACTACCCAACTAATGTGTTTTACATTATATTAAAAAAAATGGTCCTAATAAAACTGTAAATAAACTATTAAAGAGATAAACAAAGAGATTATTTTCGATTCGTATCGCTAGGATAGGTGCCGTTATTTATTTATAAAATAACAGGATTAACAGGTCATGTATCGATCTGTTTTAACATCCTTAGTCTAACTTTTTAAATTAGCTCCAAAATTTCAGGCAACGACCATCTGCCATATTTAACCTTATCAAATAAGGTAATGAATTACGTATATTGCATGCAGTATTATACCACGTCACAAAAATGAAAGTATGTCGGAATTTCGAAACAAGGACCGCCGATCAATTTCTTGAATTTTAATATATAAGCTCGTATTTTCTTGTTCTTCATTGTAAGATGTTTACGCTAGTGAATTATAACCAATTTAAGAACGATCTTTAAATTTATAATATAATTTTTTCACGTATTTTATTTCTACTTATTTATTTTCACTCCAAATGCTTACAGATTAATAGCACGCGAACTCTTGTTGCGAATAGTAACGACTTCTTTGCAATTTAAGTTCAAAATTAAAAGCAAAAAATATTTCTTTTATACAAAATAAATTATTTGACTGCGTATTCTCTTTAAACTTATAGACGTGGCTTTGTTTACGTTTGCAAACAATAGGTACCTACACTGAGTGACATCTATCGATGGTTTAGATTTTACTTAACACGTGGTAAATGCAAAATATCTTTCAACCCTTGGAAATATAGAAAACAAAGATGATTTAGAGCAAGACTGTAGTGATAATTTATAAAAAACTTACCCATACAACGGCTAGAAGCCAAATAAAAAAGAAAAGTAATTACGCTGCCCTGTGGCGCGCTCTATGCAAGCGTCCTACACTCCACAACGACAACAGACAACTGATCGTTGAATAGCGTTGTGCTGCGAAAATATATTTGCCGGAACGGCTAGTGTATGCCGTAATAATATCTAACTGTTACTTTTAGATCACCTTATTAAGAACCACTAAAAGTGAGTACGCACATCACTAATGCCCGGTTCCGATTTCTTACTATTCCTTCACTTGCTGTAGGTTGTAACATGTAAAATTCAATACTAATAGCGACATCTAGGAGCGCGCGGCAGAAAGCGGCCTAGAGTCGATATTAGCTATGGTTTCGGTTGTCTATGGTATATTCGTGGCATAAATGGAAAATAGTGAAAACATAAATTCTTGGTCGCAAATACCTTTAAATAAAGTTTAATTAAATAATTTACGGACAAGACAAATGTTAGTTGTTTTGACTATCAGTGCCTCCGGTGGCGAACCGTCGATTCATGCTATTCATCGCTATTGTAGCACTTGAAACAGCTAACAGCTAAAATTACAGTAACCGTACGAGCCGGAAGGAAATAACTGAAGATATAGCGGAGTTTAGTTAAATCCCAAAATAGGCCCTATGGCATTGAAAAATATAATTATCGGATAGCTATGGTTTCACTAGCTAACAGGGAAATGAAATAGTCACCTTCGTGCACTAAACAAATACAACCCCAAAGGACTGGGATCACTAGCGCCTCGCGGTTTCGCCTTCGTAGCTGTCATCTTGACAGCTACGTTTTCAGAAAGTCAGTGGACAAGGTCGAACATCCCGACGGGCGTTGTACATGCCATTCCGTGTGGGGGCATTTGATATAAAAGCAAATCAAGGAATGACTAGGCCTTTTTTGATCACCGTCAGTGCGTATAAGCTTTTGTTGAATTGTAAGAGTACACGTGTGGAAGCGGCCATTTTGATATAATGGAATCATTTCAAGAAAGCATACCGTGTGCAGCCCTGAGAGCAACCACGGGTTGTCCTGGACCTCCGCAGGTCTATTTTATTAGCCTCCTAGTGAGGTGTGTGATTGGGGCGTAGGGGTGACAGATGAATGTCCTCCTACCCAGCTGTGGCGGCGGACCTGAGTTCCGCCTAAGACCGTCCAGTTGATACACAGAACTCATCATCTACTCTCTTCGTTTGTATACTTGTCCTGTTGCAAGATCTTCTTAGATGAATACAGCAGGTGGCGTCCATTTTATTTTTATTAATATTCTTAGTTAGCAACTCACTTTATATGACCAAGTTATACTCACAAATATCATTATACAGTACGCAAGCTCCTAGCCGATTCCACCCCTGAGTTATAGCTAGCCTGAGACAGTGTTGGGGTTAGATTCATCAAACCACCCTTTCCTAGGGTAACAAAGAAACTCTGGGATAACAGAGTATTTATGTAATTGTTTTGTGTATGGTGAATATTAGCGGTGCGGCTAATTAAGGATTATTCTTTGTTACCAACTATTTTGTTTTAATTTAATAAACTGTGTATTAACTGGTTTGATGCTTTTATTACTTATCCAACCCCTAGGGCAATTATAAGCCACCAGGACCCTTTTTATATAAACAACAGTGGCTGCCCAACAGTGGTTCTTTAGCTTTGAGCACTTAATGTTCCAATGGTACATAAAGAGTATTGTATAATTGTGAGCTTAACTTTGTCAGTACTAATTAATGAATATTTTCTTTTCAGAATTGTAATAGAGTGTATGTAATTGTGTTTTGTTGTAAAATTATACAAGTATTTGGTTTAATTGTACTATAACAGTACATAGTTAATTTTAACTAATTTTGTGTGGGTAGAAATTTTTATTTCTGAATATTTGAACATTGTTTCAATTATTACTTGTATAGTATTAGAACACAATTTAAGTTAGTACTCTTGTTTTTTTTACTTAGTATTGTATAGTTAGATTTTGATTTTGATATTTTTGTTTTTTTTTCAAAGAAGAGTAGATGAAATTAATCTTATTTTTTAAACATTTTAACTTTGTGTAATCTTGTCTTGGGTGAATCATTGATATTATAAAATAATCATACCTTTTTGTCAAATTGTATATTTGCTCCAATATTTTCTCAGGCGCACCTATATTCAGGCTATTTATTCAAAAATTACATACAAAGTGAGTGAAACGTTAATAACTTTAGTGTAGTAATAGTTTTTTTTTCATATAATTTATTATCATGGAGAGACCAGTATCGTATAACTTATTGCATAAAGATGAATTGATCTATGAAGTTTTGATAAGAGGAGAAAAACCAGAAAACTCTGTAACAGAGTTGCGTTCTCAAGTTAGACGGTTAGGAAAAGAAATTCTTTCGGAAGATATTATTGACACGGATTCAGATCCGACTTCGGAACTTGAAATAATTAAATCAAAATTGTTAGAAATTTCAAAGTTCTTTTATGAAAAAAAACCTCAATTTAGGGCATTAAATCGTATTCGTGCATTGGCTCATCACCTTTACAATAGACTAGAAAGGGTAGAACGTAGCACAAATGTAGAATTATATACAAATTTAGAGAGTGAATTAAAAAGTTATTTACGACAACTAGATAAGTTGTATATTTCCTTTAAGGCGACTTTAGAACCGTTACCAGAAAATTCTGAGCAAACGTTGATATCACCAGTTGTCCCTCACGTTAATTCTGAACGTTCGATTGTAAAATTAAATCTTCGTTTTGATGGAAACTCTTGTGTTCGTACATTTCTACAAAGACTAGAGGAACTCTGCGAGTCGAGGGGTATTTCAAATGTACAACTCTTCAACTCGGCAGTAGAATTATTTTCTGACAGAGCATTGCTGTGGTTCCGTAGTGTAAAATCAACATTTAACAGTTGGGATTCATTAAAATCAAATTTAATTAACGAATTTTCGCCAATAGACTATGATGACAAATTATTATCAGAAATACAGAGACGAACCCAAGGTTACGCCGAGTCATCAACTACCTATATTACGATAATGCTTAACTATTTCTTTCGTTTATCAGTTCCGTTATCCGAAGAGGACAAAATAAAGTTTATCCGTAGAAACCTTCGTCCGGAAATACAATTAGCGTTGTCATTACAAGAATTTTGTACGGTTGAAGAATTAAAATCGAAATGTAAACTTCTCGATTATACGCGGGATAGAACTTCAATTTTTTCTGAACCACCAAAGGTTACCAGTCAGTCAGTCGCACCTGACTTGGCTTATAAGGGTAGTAACCCTAAACAAGCTTCAATAAATCAAGTTAACTTCAAATCGTCTGAACGTTATAATACTACATTTAATAGGTATAAAAATGGAAACAATAATGACAAGAAATATAGTCATAATTCAAATAAAAGAAATCTGCGTTGTTTTCGATGTAAAAATATTGGACATTTAGCTAATAATTGTAAAAATATCTTTTGTTACGGTTGTGGAAACCAAAACGTGAAAAAACCAGATTGTGATACTTGCAAAAATAATAATAATTCAAAAAACGTATAAACTTGAACCGTAGGGATAAAACTTTTTATAATTCAAATAAAAATGTTAACCGGTTAAATAAAAGCAAACAAATGCCGATTAATATGAAGGGCAAACATAAAGTAAATGCATTTTCTGCGGTTCAGAACAATATATTGGACGAACGTCCTTACCTAAATATAACTATTTATGATAAGGTATACCAGGGTCTTTTGGACACCGGTGCCGCAATATCAATATTGGGTTCAAATATGAGCGACATATTTTTACAACAGGGCAGTACTTTGTATAACTGTAGCGAACTACAGTCAGTCACTACAGCTAATAGTTCAGAAGCTCGTGTAAAAGGTTACCTAATGTTACCAGTCGTTCTGGATAACACCACAAAGGTTATTAAATTTTATATCGTTCCTTCAGTTTCTACTGATATTATTTTAGGGATAGATTTTTGGAAAGCATTTGGTATAGCACCAGAAATATTTCACAACTTACCGTTGGTGAACAAAATAAATACTGTATGCTCCGTTAAAGAAGTTAGGTATTTACACCCCTTTAAAGACTTAACAAAGGAGGAACAACACCTTGCAACTAACGTAATTAATAAATTCGAAGACATTTCGTCACAAAAACAAGGTTTAGGTAGAACAAAATTAATTACTCACACCATAAATACTGGAGATACAGCACCAATAAAACAACGTTATTATAGACTTTCGCCAGAGCGATTGAAGGAATTGAATCGTCAATTAGATGACATGCTGAAAGAAGGAGTAGTTGAACCTAGCAACAGTGCGTGGAATAATCCTACCTTGTTAACCCCGAAGTCGAATGGCGAGTGGCGTTTCTGCTTGGACAGTAGGAAATTAAACGCCGTTAGCAAAAAGGATGCATATCCTTTGCCATTTATATCTAATATATTAGATCAATTAAGAGATGCACGATACCTATCAACAATAGACTTGAAGTCCAGTTTTTGGCAGATTCCATTAGATGCCTCGTCAAGAGAGAAGACAGCATTTACAGTCCCAGGGAGAGGACTATACCAGTTTGTGGTCATGTCATTTGGTTTAACCGGAGCTCCCGCGACACAACAAAGACTGATGGACCGTTTGTTTGGTCCAGAGTTCAACAATAAGGTATTCGTATATTTAGATGATATTATTGTAATATCAGCTACATTTTCTGAACATTTGTCTTTATTAGAACAAGTTCAACAGCGTTTGAAAACGGCAGGTCTGACTATTAATTTGGAAAAATGTAATTTCTTTCGTAACGAACTGAAATACCTAGGATACGTAGTAAATGAGAAAGGTCTTAGAACAGACCCCTCAAAAATACAAGCTATTGTGGAATTTCCAACGCCTACGAATAGAAAAGAGGTGAAGAGATTCCTGGGAATTTGTTCGTATTATCGTAGATTCATCAAAGGATTCAGCGCTTTAGCGGCTCCCTTGAACGCATTGACAAGTACGAAGAAGAAGGCACCACCATTTGCATGGACGGAAGAGGCAGAGAAGTCATTTGGAGATCTTAAGTCAGCACTCATAACAGCTCCAGTGTTAGCGTGCCCAGACTTCAATAAGACATTCACCATTCATTGTGACGCCTCAGGATATGGAGTGGCAGGTACCTTGACGCAGCTGGATGATGAAGAGAAGGAACATCCAGTGGCTTATGCCAGTCGTTCATTAAACAAGGCAGAAAGAAATTATGGAGCCACGGAAAAAGAGATGCTCGCGTTGGTTTTCTCGCTAGAAGCTTTCAGACCATACGTGGAAGGAGCACCGACGTTTAAGGTAATTACAGACCACGCCAGTTTAAAATGGTTTCATAATCTTACCAATCCAACAGGAAGATTGGAAAGATGGGCCATCAGAATTTCCCCATATAATTTCGAAATAATACATAGAAAAGGAAAAGAGCATGTGGTACCGGATACGCTCTCACGAAGCGTTCCCGTTATGGAAATTAATGTAGACACAGAGGATACATGGTATAATAACCTGTTGAAGAAATGTAAAAATCCAACACGCTCTTGCCCAAACTTTCAATTGATAAATGGTGAAATATATAGGTACTCAAAAAATAAATTTACTAATGATTCGAGTTTTGACTGGAAGAAAGTCGTACCGTCAAGAGATCGAGCGAAGATACTAGAAACTCATCACAGCAGCGAACTTTCACCTCATTTTGGAGTATTGAAGACATACCGTAGGCTGGCACAGCGATTTTACTGGCCAGGCCTTTATCAAGATGTAGTCAAATGGGTACGTGAATGCGACACTTGTGCCGCGTATAAACATTCGCAGAAGGCTACACCTGGACTACTGGGTAACCCAAAAGTTTGTTCAAAACCCTTCGAAACAATTAGTATTGATTTAATTGGACCATTACCTCGCTCTCGAGCAGGACACATATTTATATTAGTTGTGGTATGTTGTTTTACAAAATATTGTCTTATTTTTCCGCTAAGAAGAGCAGTAGGAAAAAACATAATACAATGCTTAGAAAATCAAGTATTCCTTACACATGGAATACCACGCACAGTAATTGCAGATAATGGCACGCAATTTACAGGGAATGAAATGAAGAATTTCTTTCAAAAATACGAAGTTCCAGAGGTACATTTAACACCGCGATATTGTCCCCAAGTGAATACTGTTGAACGTTATAATCGGACAATTATAACGTCCATTTCAATCCTCGTCAAAAGCGATCATAGGTCATGGGACGTGTCACTCCCAAAAATACAGCTAGCTATGAATACTGCAGTCAACGAGGCAACACAGTTTACGCCTTTTTACCTAGTTCATGGACGAGAAGCAATTTTAAGCGGATCTCAATATATAACAGTCGAGAAAGACAAGCGTGAACCAATTACATTAGCCTGTACGTCAAGAGAAGAGTATGCAGAAAACCTAGGCACGTTGAAAGACGTATTCAGTAAAGTACAAAAAACTCTTCATAAGGCACACGCGAAGAGTGCGAAACAGTACAATAAAAATAGACGCACTTTAGAATGGTCAGTGGGCGACCTAGTTTGGAAAAGAACTTATCCACTCTCAGACGCGAGTAAGTTTTTCGCAGCCAAACTAGCACCGAAGTACGATAAATGTAAAATCGTCAGGAAGCTGTCACCCCTTGTTTACGAGCTTGAAGATGTTACTACAGGTCGTAACGTTGGTCAATACCATATTAAAGATTTAAAAAAGGGAGTTTCATCAAATTCAACACAGTAGTTCAAGAGTTAAAAATAAAATAATGTTGAATGTTGATGTAAAATAAATAATGACAAATTTATGGACTTAGAAGTTTATCATTTAAATAAAACAAAAGTGTGTTGAAATAAAATATTTATTTCAAAATTTTATTGGAACCTTCACAAGGATCACAGTAGGTTATACTCATAACCACTTAGTGATAAGGACATTGACCTTTTTACATAGAAGTCGCTATGCATTAGATTGGCATAGCGTAGGTTCGTTGAACTCGAACCAATAGACACATATAGTCAGTTGAGGAACAGCTGTTTTGTTTCAACTGTATATGGAATTATCATTAGATAGTTTCCTTTTGATTATTTAACATTAGTTAGGATTAGTACTGTAGATTAATTATCTACAAAATTAGATTTATAAAGTATTTTTTAGTTTTGTCAGTTTTTTTTCCTTTCATATTAGATTTATAAGTGTATATAGTTTTGGTTAGTTATTCCAGTAAATACACCATGTCTCTTAGATTTAATTACATAGTTGTATAGAAATTTTTTAGAATTAGTTAGTAATTAGGAATTTACAGTTATCGTGGTAGTTTTTTTTTAAATCCTATCTAACTATGTTCTGAGTACCAAATATTTTAAATATGGTTACAAAGATAGTTTCAAACATGTCAATTTATATATTTTGAAACTTGATTAGATGTTTAGGTCCTGTTAGGTTGGTAGATAGCCGGATTTCTTTGTTTATACTTCTTAGGTATCCTAAGAAGTCTATCACGTTTTCATGCAGCCTGCCAAGCTGATGGAACGTGGTGGTTACTGTACAACAGTAACCTTACTGTCAGTTAGGGACAAGCATACATGTAATGTACAACATGGTAGTCCCATTTATTTTGTTGAAACTCATAAGTTGAGATTTCACCGTGCTATCTTAGTTTTCTTTACCTAACTAGGCCAAATTCGAACAGGTAGTTTCGAGTTGTGTTTAGAGACACTGGGGTAAGGAACCTAGTAGCTCGTAATGGTATGTCAGGTAGTATAAGTGGATTTATATTAGTTTAGTACGAATGTGGGCGAGTGTGGAGGAATGCCAGAAATGCGTGAACGGGAACAGCTGAGGAAGAACAAAAGGGATTACACAGAAGACTCCAGCATAATAAACTCGATTGAGTAGTCAGTCGTCTGTTCGAATTCACATCGTTATAGAAAAATTTATTTTTCTTTATTTGGATAATTAATGACTTAATCCTCCAGGTTAGTCAATGACATAACATTTGATTGTAGCTAGAAATTCATTTCTTCAGGGAAGGTTACAGCTTTGCGACCGATTCCAGGCTGGGGGCCAGCAGAAAAAAAATTTATTCTAAATTTTTTTTACCCCAGTGGAGGTGCACTGTAACATGTAAAATTCAATACTAATAGCGACATCTAGGAGCGCGCGGCAGAAAGCGGCCTAGAGTCGATATTAGCTATGGTTTCGGTTGTCTATGGTATATTCGTGGCATAAATGGAAAATAGTGAAAACATAAATTCTTGGTCGCAAATACCTTTAAATAAAGTTTAATTAAATAATTTACGGACAAGACAAATGTTAGTTGTTTTGACTATCAGTGCCTCCGGTGGCGAACCGTCGATTCATGCTATTCATCGCTATTGTAGCACTTGAAACAGCTAACAGCTAAAATTACAGTAACCGTACGAGCCGGAAGGAAATAACTGAAGATATAGCGGAGTTTAGTTAAATCCCAAAATAGGCCCTATGGCATTGAAAAATATAATTATCGGATAGCTATGGTTTCACTAGCTAACAGGGAAATGAAATAGTCACCTTCGTGCACTAAACAAATACAACCCCAAAGGACTGGGATCACTAGCGCCTCGCGGTTTCGCCTTCGTAGCTGTCATCTTGACAGCTACGTTTTCAGAAAGTCAGTGGACAAGGTCGAACATCCCGACGGGCGTTGTACATGCCATTCCGTGTGGGGGCATTTGATATAAAAGCAAATCAAGGAATGACTAGGCCTTTTTTGATCACCGTCAGTGCGTATAAGCTTTTGTTGAATTGTAAGAGTACACGTGTGGAAGCGGCCATTTTGATATAATGGAATCATTTCAAGAAAGCATACCGTGTGCAGCCCTGAGAGCAACCACGGGTTGTCCTGGACCTCCGCAGGTCTATTTTATTAGCCTCCTAGTGAGGTGTGTGATTGGGGCGTAGGGGTGACAGATGAATGTCCTCCTACCCAGCTGTGGCGGCGGACCTGAGTTCCGCCTAAGACCGTCCAGTTGATACACAGAACTCATCATCTACTCTCTTCGTTTGTATACTTGTCCTGTTGCAAGATCTTCTTAGATGAATACAGCAGGTGGCGTCCATTTTATTTTTATTAATATTCTTAGTTAGCAACTCACTTTATATGACCAAGTTATACTCACAAATATCATTATACAGTACGCAAGCTCCTAGCCGATTCCACCCCTGAGTTATAGCTAGCCTGAGACAGTGTTGGGGTTAGATTCATCAAACCACCCTTTCCTAGGGTAACAAAGAAACTCTGGGATAACAGAGTATTTATGTAATTGTTTTGTGTATGGTGAATATTAGCGGTGCGGCTAATTAAGGATTATTCTTTGTTACCAACTATTTTGTTTTAATTTAATAAACTGTGTATTAACTGGTTTGATGCTTTTATTACTTATCCAACCCCTAGGGCAATTATAAGCCACCAGGACCCTTTTTATATAAACAACAAGGTTGATTTTTAATACTACTTGTATGGAGCTTATGTCAAATTTTAACTAATAGTAAAGCAAATGCACGGTCGGTAAGAGATATGAACGGACTATAAATAGAATTATGAAGTTGCATTTATCCTTAAGTAGCGGTCCAGGCAGAAGTCAGGTCCTGTCCTGAAAAAATAAAATTCTAGGACCTCATTCTAGTGCCTCCTACCTGTTCCAATTGTGAATTTAAACCATCCAGAGAGCCACTCAAACACACATAAAAAACATCAAAATCGGTCCAGGAGATTAAGAGGATCATAGAACCTGATTCCAGCGGCACCTACGGTTTTAACTAAGAGTAAATAATTTGGGCATCCACTGTAACACAGACAATTTTTTTTATCAAAATTGGCACAGTTGTTGCAAGTTATGCGCCTACATCCATTTCTGTGATTTATTTCTATATATATAGATTATATATATACTATATATATAATCTATATATATATACTTGTACCGTATATCAGCTGCCCGGGTAAAAAAAAGCAATTCAACCGGAAGGCTGACCGCATAGTGCGAATGAAAGTTATAGTTCATCAAACTGTTTCACGAATTTTGTTATAGATCTTCCACGGGATTCAATTATAAAATGTAAGTGCAGCAGGGAGAATACCTTCTCATAAATGTTGAGACCTTTACGCCAGACTGTCTTAAGCTTCCTTCTTTAGTGTAAAAAAACAGAAAAATGTTATATTATAATAATTATTCTCTTGACTGAAATCAAGTTCTCAACAAAACTATGATATTAAAATTAATATTTTCATTTTTACACAAATATGACATATGTAATTGTCAGTTTACTATCTCCAATTAAAAATGTACTGTACTCATATAAACGAACTACATATTTAGCTCGTAATAAGCCACATATTTATAATAATACCTAACACGTGCCAGGCTAACGTGTGCCAGAAGCAGATTTACTAATTCTGTACACATTTATTTGGTCCTTTTTGTGGCTTAGCAGTATCTTCAAAAAGTAACAGTTATAAATATCTGTTCCAAAAAATTTTGCAGCACTATTCGACGAAAAATACAATGATAACGTGGCGTCATAGCAACTGCGCATGACAGCTTACTAGACGACCACTCACCCCCTCGCACACTACCCTTCCCCAGCCATTTTGACAGCAGACCACGCGTTACACTTGGAAGTGTGACCAGGTTTAACCGAAATCCGCGATTTGAGCGAAGTTAGACACCCAACATAAGTTTTTTTTATAATAGATAATGCTGCAGATTAGAAAAGCTACCAGTAATTAAGAAAGTCTAATAAAACTTTAACAGAAATTCAGCGGAATCTGTCAAAACTCGAAGGAGGTTCTTCAGCCCCAAAAATACCATCATAGCCCTACCTTTTTGGCTATAATCGTCTATCTCACGGAATCGATGTCATTTACCAGCATTATATGTAACCTAAGTGTTAACCTGGTATATAATATAGCTCATTGTCAAGTGTAATTTAAGTCTGTCAGTAGTTTCATTGTCTTCCATTCATTCATTGTCTTCCGGTGGACTAGGAACCCGGCGTCGATGCTCTATAGACTTTGAAGCCTTGTATTACAAGCTGGTCGCTACCAATCAAACTCTTGGCTCTTCTCTCAATTGACTCTAGCGCTTCAAGCTGGTATTTGGTAGAGCCGTCCCAAAGGTAGAACAGTACTCCATGCTAGATCTTACCCGAGCACAGTAAAGATTGAACAGTTGCTCTGCAGTGAAGTATCATCTCACGTTTGAAAGTTTACTCAGCTTTTTAGCATCCAGCTGAGCTACACTTTCAATATATGTAGCAGCCGAAATTGAGTGTGAAACCCACCAAGTCGCAATACAATGGTCTCAAATTTTATTCTTACGAAACAAAGCCTGGCTTCTGACTATTTTTGAAACCATACTGTAATGCAGTGTGTATAGTGTCCTATTCATTAGGTAGTTGGTGGGTTAATAAATGGCAGAAAGATTACCAATTGAAGTGAAACTTCTATATAGAGGGGGTCTTATGGAGTTTTGACTCACGAAAAGATGTCACAGTCACGTGATCACCGTCACTAATTCTTACATTTTTAAACTCGTGATATCTTTCGAATGGAATGTCCGAATTGAATAATTCAAAAAGTTATATAAAGGTATTGAAGCAGTCTTGAATATGAAGTAATTTATTTTGATAAGGATTAATATCAAGATACAAATAAAAAGCCTTTTCTAGCGGCGGCATTTTAATTAATTTTTTATAATAAAAAAACGCTTATTGTGGCATAACTATAATAGTTAGATATATGTTGTCGCGATACTTTTTGTAAATAATGATGTGTTCTACAAAGTCGTAGTACATTATTTTATTTTATCATCAATAGTTTTCGCAGCGCACGCGATTTTAGGTATTTTTTTTATACCTTGGATTAAATTTTTGGAGTTTTAGTAATGATCCCTAATTTTTTTGTAAATATAATATAGTCTATGTTACCCGGGGATAGCGTAGCTTGCCAACAGTGAAAGAATTTTTCAAATCGGTTCAGTAATTTATTTTATTTGTTATTTTATCATCAATAGTTTTCGCAGCGCACGCGATTTTAGGTATTTTTTTTATACCTTGGACTACATTATTGGAGTTTTAGTAATGATCCCTAATTTTTTTGTAAATATAATATACCCTATGGCACCCGGGGATAGCGTAGCTTGCCAACAGTGAAAGAATTTTTCAAATCGGTTCAGTAATTTCGGAGCCTCTTCATGCAAGCAAAAACCAATCTTATCTTTCCTCTTTATAATATTAGTCTAGATATTCATAAATATATTTATTATAAAATTAATTAGATATTTGCATATTATAAAAAGTGCAAGATTTTGCACTGGAAGTTGCTTAACAAAATTGGGAGCTGGGTTGCCCTAAAAAGCGCTATATCTAGCTTCGAAAGCGCTAAAGTGGCAGACTTGGTGAGCCGAGCCGAGCGCCGGGGAAGTCCCGCAAACGAGAAAGCGAGCGAGAGAGCGAGCGAGGATATACCTCGTTCTCCGACGACCTCGTCCCTCTAATATCTAAAATCGCATTCTGCGCATCGGAAAGTGGGATGTTCCAATAAGAAAACAAATTAACAACTAGAAAACTTTGCCAACGGTTCAGTTTTTCGAAAGTCACAACGAGGTGAACGACAAGTGTTGACAGAAAAAAATTGTCGGTGCGTGTGTAGTGTATTACACTATACAGACAAAATATATATTATAGGAGTTACATCTGCTCTGTTGGTATTCTCCGCGGTGTGTAAGTATATTTGAAATATTTTTTGAAATACTTTTTTTCTGTCAATATAAATCATCAAAGCCGCGTGTTCTAATACTTTTTAAACTCGTGATATCTTTCGAATGGAATGTCCGAATTGAATAATTCAAAAAGTTATAATAAAGGTATTGAAGCAGTCTTGAATATGAAGTAATTTATTTTGATAAGGATGAATATCAAGATACAAATAAAGTGCCTGTTCTAGCGGCGGCATTTTAATTAATTTATTGAAATAAAAGGACACTTATTGTGGCATAACTATAATAGTTAGACATATGCTGTCGCGACACTTTTTTTTGTAGATAATGATGTGTTCTGCAAAGTCGTAGTACATTATTTCATTCTATCATCAATAGTTTTCGCGGTGCTCGCGATTTTAGGTATTTTTTACACCTTGGGTTACGTTATTGGAGTTTTAGTAAGGATCCCTAATTTTTTTGTAAACATAATATAGCCTATGTCACACGGGGATTGTGAGGCTTGCCAACAGTGAAAGAATTTTTCAAATCGGTTAAGCAGTTTTGGAGCCTCTTCAATGCAAACAAATAATTTAATCTAGTCTCTTTATAATATTAGTATAGATATTCATATATATTTATTATAAAATTAATTAGATATTTGCATATTATAAAAAGCGCAAGATTTTGCGCTGGAAGTTGTTTAATAAAATTGGGAGCTGGATTGCCCTAAAAAGCGCTATATCTAGCTCCTAAAGCGCTAAATTGGCAGCTCTGGTGAGCCGAGCGCCGGGAAAGTCTCGTAAACGAGAAAGCTAGCGAGAGAGCGAGCGAGGATATAACGCGTCCTCAGACTACCTCATCCCTCTAATACCTAAAATTGCGTTCTGCGCATCGGAAAGTGCGATGTTCCGAGCCGCTATTAATGGAGGCAAACTTAAGTTTGCATCGAACTATAGCTCTGCTCTCCACGTGACAAGGCATCACTGCCTCTATTTGTGGTATGTGTAAAAAAAATATAAATAAATAAATAGAGTTTGTTGAGTAAACAAAAATAACAACAAGAAAACTTTGCCAACTGTTCAGTTTTTCGAAAGTCATAACAAAAGTGAACGACAACGAACAACAAAAGTGTTGACGTAAAAAATGGTCGGTGCGTGGGTAGCGTATTACATACACCATTAAAATGTACTTAACCTAACCAAATCATAATTTGCAGTAAACCTGTGAAAAATCGAAATGTGTGCTGGGACACATATTAGAAGTGAAACTTCAACGGACAAGTGGAAAAACGAATCGCAACGGACAAGTGGAAAAACGAATAGCAACGGATAAGTGGCAAAACGAATCGCAACGGACAAGTGGAAAAACGAATCGCAACGGACAAGTGGAAAACGAATCGCAACGGACAAGTGGAAAATCTTCAACTGACAAGTGATAAAATGAATCGCAACAAAATTTTAACTTGAAGTTTTACGGGCAGGTTTTCAAATTGGACAAGTACATTAACAATCTGCCCGTAAAACTTCAAGTTAAAATTTTGTTGCGATTCATTTTATCACTTGTCAGTTGAAGATTTTCCACTTGTCCGTTGCGATTCGTTTTCCACTTGTCCGTTGCGATTCGTTTTTCCACTTGTCCGTTGCGATTCGTTTTGCCACTTATCCGTTGCTATTCGTTTTTCCACTTGTCCGTTGCGATTCGTTTTTCCACTTGTCCGTTGAAGTTTCACTTCTAATATGTGTCCCAGCACACATTTCGATTTTTTTTCTTTGTTAATAACTATACTCACTAACCCAACTATTCCTTTTTCTCCAACTTTACAAAAATCATTACTAACTGCACCCTGACAAATTAAACACTTCTCAAACATAGTTACAGACTTACACATTAAAAATTAAGTAACTAACTCATGAATCGGTACTGGTGCAGCAGTGGTTTACATCAATCTGCTAAGCGCATTCGCGTCTCGCAAGGCCACCCCGCGCCGGTGCCGTCTCGAGTCTTCCGTCTCTTTCTTTTCTGCTTCCTTCCTCCTCTATATATGACCGATTACATTTGCATCCTTTAAATTCACTAATATGTAGTCTGAATATAGTTCATTCATAATTGAAACTTGATTTTTAACAGTAA
Source organism: Dendrolimus pini (assembly GCA_949752895.1). Lineage (NCBI taxonomy): Eukaryota > Metazoa > Arthropoda > Insecta > Lepidoptera > Lasiocampidae > Dendrolimus > Dendrolimus pini. The sequence continues at coordinate 18,110,551 of OX457140.1, read as the reverse complement.
AATTCGATTTTTTTAAATTGCCCCCATTTTCCCCCCTCCATATCTCCTTAAGTATTGATCTTAGTGAAAACTTTATATGATGTTTATTGTAGAGAATTTTATGTAAATTAATTTAGTCATAGGATACTTTTTGCTGTCGATTATAGTTTTTGAGTTATTCGTAAAAAACTAAAAATAGGGACCTTTATGGGCCACCCCCTCGCTTAGCTCCACCCCTACCCGTCAGTACTTTTAGTATGTTGTTCAGGACGCCTTCCTCTACGACTGTGCCAAAATTCGCTTCCACACGAATTATTTCCCCTATTTTTGCTTCGTTGACTGGGGTATTAGGTATGTTTTAGATAATGCATTTTTTATTTAAACATATTTTATTTTATCAAACAAAACAACAGATTTCGATCCGGAACGAAAAAACGCATCCACAGTCTACTCTAAAATTATGCCGCCTCTCACCACGTCTAGTCTAAATTTATGCCGCTCCTCCACGCGGCCGTCACGCTTTTTCGTCACAGAAAAATTCTAAGACCCCAAAAATTTCATGAAAATCGGTCGAACCGCTTAGGAGGAGTTCCGTGACAAATAAACACGAACAGAAGAATTTTACCTATTTATAAAGAAAGATTATGTTTGCACAAAAAATATGGTACCATATTTCTGAATTTCTGAAATATCCTCAGCAGAATGTTACAGATTCTTATTCGAGAAATAAGCAAATATTCAACTTAATTCTGGTCACACTGCCGCTTGCGTTTTACAACTCATTAATAAAATATCAGCGTCCGACGAATGCTCGAAATCTATGCTGAATAATGAATGGAAGATAGGAACCTTTTTTAAAGATTTTAAGTTTTCTTCATGAAAATCACAAAAAAAGAATGAATATTTGATTACATCAGAGAGGATAACCGCCCAGCTGATGGAAAGTGGTTACCAAGGCGCTACGTGTCTCGAAAAAAAAAAATTGATAATGAGGAATAACCTGTAATGATATCTAGTAATATAGGATCGAAGTAGGAGTTTTTAGAGACTCCCTGTATTCCTAGTTCTTTATATAATATTATCCTTCTATGATAGTAAATTCGTTGCCTTAGGGCAGTTGGGAAATTGGTTAAGTGGTTTTAAGTCTAATAGAACTGTTGTGCAATGTATAGGGAGGTACCAATTCATTCACAATGTAGAATCTAAATTAAGACGTTATGTAAACTATGCTCTTCTAGAGATGCTAACAATATATCGATAATCGATATTTTTAAAAATTGGTAGACCAGCCCTTATATAGAACTAACAGTGCCCGCGACGTCGTCCGTGTGGAATTTTTATTCAAAACCCCCCGATTTTGAAACATTCTTCATTGGTGCTCCTATTGGACTTAGCGTGATGATATATAGCCTATAGCCTTCCTCGATAAATGAGCTATTTAACACTGAAAGAATTCAATTCAAATCAGATTAGTATAAAATAAAGCTTAGCGCGTTGAATCAAACAAACAAACAAGCTCTTCAGCTTTATATATTAGTATAAGATTGTTTTGAATGAATGAATTATTTAATAACTTTATTGCACATACATTAAAGTACAATGGGCGGTCTTATCGCCAATGGCGATCTCCTCCAAACTACTTTATACCATTTCTTATATGTTCCATTTTTATATCGTGCAGGGTTTAAAAGTTATGAAAATACTTTATTTATAAATGATGAGTATTTTTAAAGTAATGCTTTAAGCAGCTATTCAAAGAAATTTGTATTTATAAACACTATTTAAACTTAACAACTTGTTTAAACTAGCTGTCAGATTAACTAACCTCACCCCACTGTTTAATTCTCTTAAGTGACAAAATGGCGGACAAAACTAATGTTGCTTTTAACAGCTGTTTTTGATTTTGTAAAGGTTGGAACAAAAAATGGAATCTTTGGTTTTCGGTGAAGTTTTACACATTATTGAGCAAGATGTATTAGATATATACGAATTTAGCGCCCTAGTGTCAATATTTATAAATATAGATTTGACCCTATAATGAAATATTTACAACGATATGAAAATAAAATCACAATGATCGTCAACTCAGCATCAATCTAGTACTACTTTATAGGTCTTTAATGATTAAAAACATCGATAATTTGTTATCAACATTTTTCATTATTGATATAACGTCCCTACAACTCTCTTCTCGAGTGAAAACAAAACATCGATTTTTATAAGAAACCCGGTTCGAGTTAACGGCTTATTCAAGGATCACGTTGTACGCCAACGTGACGAGTTGTTACTCAGAAATTGTGTTTGTTAATTTAATTATTATGAGTTTTGTTTATCCGGTAACAACTGGTAATAGGGTTGCGTTTGAGCATGACTTTTTTTTAAGGCGGGGGAAATTCTGTTTACGAACAATACTGGGTCCTTTGCAAGGGATTAAACCGGTGTCGCATGCGGAGGAATCACGCTCGGGTGATCCGTCTAGACTCTAGAGCATGACTTACGTTTATATTAGTTAAGTATGTAAGAACTATTCACTATGTGAGTCCTTAAATGTTGATGAATGTCAATCAAACAGTTACGGTTCTTATTCCTTGAGAATTAGAGTAAGTTAGAACGCTTCTTTATGGTTCTTAAAGAAGCGTTCAAAGTTACTCTACTCTCTATGCATAAAACCGTTAGTAACTTCGTCTATACTTTACTGTTGTTAAATTAATTGATAACTAGTAGTCGCCCGTGGTCGAAATAAGTCCATAATGATTAATTAAAATTAAAGTTTGAACATTATTAAGGTTCTGTTTTCAAAGACTAACTATACTTCTATCATCGAATATTTCGCCAAGGCTACACTGTTTGTTTAACAATAAACTTAAGAGTATGTATGCATGTGTGCGTCAAATACATGGTAGTGTGTGTAATATATTTTTTTATTTAATGTGTTTTTACCCATAATTTATAGAAATATATTAACATTCTGCACTCCTTCGCTATATAAACTATAAGTTTGCGAAATTTCATACTCAGCTGTCCGCGCAATTTTCATAAAATGGATACAAAGTTTTTGCTGTGTTTTTGATTCACGTATTAATATATAGATAGTTATTCTGATTTTTATAAAAAGTGTAAATATTTATCTGTGCAGCAATGGAGAAAGAATACAATTTCCTGCGGCCGGGCGACCTGTCGTAAGAGGCGTCAAAACAACCTACAGTCAGATAGTAGGGTATTTGCCCGTCTGGATGGTAACCACTCCTGATCTCGAGTATGCCGCTACAACAACCTTGAGTTGTGTTCCAGTATTAGTGGCCAGGCGCCAGTCTCCCTTAAGAGAGTAGCAGCGCATTTGTAGCACCTTTGGTGTTACAAAAGTCCATATGCGATGGTAACCGCTGCCGTCTGCCTGTCTGCGGAACTCAATGCAATAAAAAAAACAAAAGTAGATTATTTACATGTCGGAAATAGGTCTGCACTTTTCTGCGGAAACGAAAACTGGCAGTCGGAATTATTAATTATTAGTTATGTAAAACTTTATTATATAATCTTAAATGAAGACAACCCTAATAGCAGCTGGTGGCGGTATCACGTTGCGGCGTGTGCTAAATGGCCATTCAGTCATATTTTAGGCGAATGATAAAACATGTTGGCGTGATAACTTTATTTGTGTTACGAGACGTGTTACACAAAATTTACATTATATTCTGCTTCGTTAATAATACTGTCAATAAGGCACACACTGCACATGCACTTCCTCACAACACCAGCATGTAACAGATACACTCTACATTAGTATAGGTTTAGTATCAAAATTAGAAGAAATTAATAAAGTAAGTTATTCGTAAGATACACCATGTCAGGAGCTTTAAGAACAGACGAGCGTGCATGACAAGAACTATGAATGTCAAAGAAGCAAGTGAGGTGTATAATAATAAGCCTAAATGGCGCTCTGTTGTTCGTGCCTACCCCGCAAGGGACCTGGCGTGAAGTTATGTATGTATGTATGTACACCACAACAAAAAAATCACTAAATTAATGTCACACACAATAATAAAAATAACCAATAAGTGTGTATAAACTCTAAAAACTTTCTTAGAAATTAAGTTGTAAAAAAGGGTACAGAACTCGAGTCCGTAGAGTTGTTAAAAAAAAACTACTTTCTATAATCTATACCAATATTATAAAGGGGAACTATTTGTACCTTTGTATGTTTTTAACGAATAAATTCAAATACTACTAACCGATTTAAAAAATTCTTTCACCCTTAGAATGTTACATTATCCCCGAGTAATATTTTTTAAGTGAAACTTCTATTAGGATTTTTTCTGTCTCGAAAAAGCTTTACGGCCGCGGGGAGGGGGTAGAAGGTATATTGCGTGGTGAAAGGCATCATAGTTTTAGAGTAGACTATAGATGTTTTTTTTGGTTCCGGATCGAATTCAGTTTTTTGTTTGATATAATAATATATGATTAAATAAAAAATGCATTCATTAAAATGTATCTAACCTAACCAAATCATAACTTGCAGTAAACCTGCGATCTAAATCTGTGCTGGGACACATAAAAGAAGTGAAATTTCAACGGACAAGTGGAAAAACTTATAACAACGGACAAGTGGCAAAACGAATCGCAACAAAATCTTAACTTGAAGTTTGACGGGCAGGTTTTCGTTTTACCACTTGTCCGTTGAAGTTTTTAAATAATGCTGTTATAAATTGTTTTCATGGCAGGGTAACGTCTGCCGGGACCGCTAGTAATATTATATATACGAAAGTTTGGATGAATGTTTGTTACTGAATTACGCCAGAACGGCTTAACGGATCTAAATGAAATGTGGCACAGATATAGATTATAGTCCAGAATAGAAATTTCATATCGCCATGTGGTAGAGTAGAAAGCAAACCTCGAAGGGAATATCCCTCCACATCGTTATTGTACATTCAAGAGAACCAATGTATGCTAGTTCAAGTAAACAAGGATAAACATTCAGTTTCCTTATTCGCCTAATGATGTTCGATTTTGCACGATAAATATCGTATGTAATGTATTTTTTCAGCGATAGCTTATTATCTCGGCACGTGGAGGCCACAACACGCGGAAATGCCTTCACAAAGATTGACTATGTAATGAACTCATTACCGACTAAAGTCCACGTTGCTTTTTTATAATAATCGGTAGACAAACATACACACATTGTAAATATACCCCTAAGCAAGTTGTGTTGTTGTGTCATTGTCATTGGCCTTATAGGCAATGTACAATCTCAGACCATAGTATTTTTGAAGTGATTACTTCTTATGGGAGGGTAAACAGCTTCGTTACGTAACGCATTACGGCGCCAAGTCTGTCTGGCTTCCCTTTCTCTTACGCATACGGCAGCGGTAGCAGACTCCTCCTCTCTCACTCTAACCCACAGCGCTAACCGTATTTCGGTAATTAGATTAAATAATTATACTAATAATGTGCATAAGTACACAAAATTCTAATGTACGTATTCAAGAATTGTAGCTTAAAAAAATATATATTTTATAATCAATAAAATATTTATTATTATCTAACCTTTCCTTACATTATCATACTAGTATACATACAATTTAAGTAATAACCTAAGATTTTCTCAAGTTAAACAATTTCAATATTAAATAGTTCATCTAATTAAAATACCTAAAAAACTAGTTAAATTAATCTATATATATTAGATATATGCGGCTACCTACTTTTGGACAGCCGCAGAATTAAATTGACACATTGATCGAGAATGTAATCCTAAGTGCTACTATATGCTTAGTAATAGTTAGTTTTTTTTTATTGCTGGAGTTCAGCAGACAGGCAGGCGGCCCACTTGATGGAAAGCGGTTACCATCGCCTATGAACATTTGCAACACCAAAGGTGCTACAAATGCGCTGCTGCACTCTTAAGGGAGACTGGAACCTGGTCACTAATGCCCGAACACAACTCAAGGTTGTTTTGTCGACATATTTTAGACCAGGGGTGGTAGCCATCCAGTCGGGCAAATGCCCTACCACCTGGCTGTGAGTTGTTTTGTCGCCTCTTACGACAGGCCGCTCGGCCGCAGGAAATTGTATTCTTTCTCCGTTCCTGCACGGATAATATATAAATAATAGTTAGATATTAGTACTAATGTAAATACATAGTTTAAGTTATGAAGCAGTTCAAATTTAGGTGTATGATATCAACCTATACTTATCAGTCAGCAATAGAGTCTTAATTAGCTTCTTTTCAATGCCGTTTTCATTAATTTCTTGATTGATTCGATCAGCTCTAGTGTAGTCCGTTGTTTATAACCCTAAGTAACTTGTTTACCTTGAGGACATACAATGTACGTATTTGTACAGTTTATTCTCAAGAAAGCAACAACTAAACAAAGTCGCTTACGCATTTATGTATCAGTATAGATATGAATATTGCAGAAACTATGTTATATCACAATGTAACGTCTATGACACAATATTACAATGGCGTAATCAGAGTGATATGAGTGACGCACGTCATTGGTCACACGTGTTTCAATATTTGTAAATATTGGTATGACTAACAATAATAATATTGTGTAACCCATTTTGCCCCTGTCTTCTATGGCATTTTTTGGGGCCATGCGGGGAGTGGCGAGTCGCCATCTGCCCATTTTTCCATGTTCCCGGAATATTACGACGGGCAGACGACACAGGCACCATCTTTCCAGACCCCTGGTACTACTAGCAGTTCGTCCCAATAGTCCGGTACTTTTTGTTCTCATTTACCACAATAGTCCTACTCCGGGGCTTATCTTTGGGTGCATTATTATATGGTGTAGACAGGGCCAATCGCTGGTAAGTGTCACGTCACATTTAGATTAAATTTGTCAAGTGCCTACGTGTTGGCCTTCCCATGGCCCCAAGCCTTCCAAAAGTCCGGGCCATTATCGTCGCCCGTGGTCTCTAAAGACATACAATTAAAATAATAATATTATATAACCCATGTTGCCCCTGTCTTCTATTTCATTTTTAGGGCCATGCGGGGAGTGGCGAGCCACCGTCTGCTCATTTATTATTATATTTATTTCCATGTTCCCCGAACATTGCGACGGGCAGACGCCATAGTCGCTATATTCTCAGACCCCCAGTACCACTAGCGGTTCACCCCAATAGCCCGGTACTTTTTGTTCTCATTTCCCACAATAGCTCTACACTGGCCGAGGCTTGTCCTTGTGTGCATTATTATGGGCGCGATCCTTTAGTATCGCACAACGCCCAAAGTGCTCTGTCTGCCATTCCACTAGGCGACCGCGGTAGTTACAGCCGTGGCGAAAACGTCACTAATGACGTCACGAATTTCGCTCACGCAGCGCTCACGACCCATGTCAAGAGGTGGGTTGAATTAACCGTTCCACTTGAATTTGCAATTGTGACGCGGTCGTGAACGTGGTCGTTGTGAGTCTCTAATGGAACGAGCCTATATGGTGTAGACAGCGATAATCGCCGGTCATCGTCACGTCATATTTACGATAATTTTGTCAAGGGGCCTCTACGTGTTGGCTTTTCCATGGCCCCATGCAAACCCTCCAAAATTCCGGACCATTTTTATGGGCCGTGGTCTTCAAGTATATTGTGTAATAACTGAAGTTGTTTTCAGGCCAGCCCCTTCTCTTATGACATTATGAATTTTAATATTGTATAGATAATCCTATTAATATTACAAAGCCCGAAAGTTATTAAGAATGTATGGATGTATATTGGTTACTCTTTCACGCAAAAACTACAAAATGAATTTTGATGAAACTTTACAATAATATAGCTTACACATCAGAATAACACAGGCTATAATTTATAAAGATTTTTATTTTATTTTGTTGCGTGAGTTCAGCAGACAGGCAGACGGCCCACTTGTTGGGAAGAGGTTGCCATCGCCTATGGACATGTAACACCAAAGGTGCTACAAATGCGCTGCTGCTCTCTTAAGGGAGACTGGAACCTGGTCACTAATGCCGGAACACAGCTCAAGGTTGTTATGACGAAACGCTCTAGACCAGGGGTGGTAGCCATCCAGTCGGGGAAATGCCCTCCCACCTGGTTGTGGGTTGTTTTGTCGCCTCTTACGATATAGTATGAATCATCCAAAATATAACCATTTTCCATCAACACGCGAGTTAACCGCGTGGCGCAGCTAGTAAATAATAATATTAAAATCCTCGCACTTGCATCCGTCGTATTATTGAAGGATGTGTAACTAATTCGGATACTGGTCGGACAATACCGACAACCTTCCGCGGGACCACTAGACATGCACACCCATACAGAGAGCAAATCCGCGACCCATAAGGACACACATGCAGGACGCAAATCCGTGACCCATAAGGACACACATGCATACCCATGCAGGGAGCAAATCCGCGACCCATAAGGACACACATGCATACCCATGCAGGGAGCAAATCCGCGACCCATAAGGACACACATATATACCCATGCAGAAACCAAAGCCGCGACCCATAAAGACACACATGGATACCCAAATAGGGAGCAAATTACCCGCACACCAGTATCGACGATTACAATTAGACCTAAATAAATTTGGTTCAATCAATTCAATCACTATACTCCACAGTCCTCTGCACACGGTAGCGCTGCGCTCCACAAATTACGTCACACGAATTTCATGATTTTTTGACCTGTCCCCCTTAGTCACAGCTGGTCACATTCGTGAGACTCCTCCCTCGCTAGTGTGACATCATATATTTTGCAATTATTTAATTTAAAATTAAAAAAAATATTAAATTAAAGAAATTATTGAACTGAAACAGCAGTTCCGTGGTTATATTTATTTCCATTTAATTTTTTTATATTATTTTTCCACTATGTTCATACAGATAGAATTGGAAGTATTTCGTTAATAGTTCGAGTTTCGTGTTTTAAAGCTTAAATATAAGATTTTGAAATTTGACGTTACGAAATACGGTTACATGTCAGAATGCAGTTCTTTCTGTATTGTACTTACCCACCTCCAGTAGGGTGATCTCTTTAGGGGCCATTACCAATTTTACAGTTTGTATCTAGACAACTTTGATAAGTCTAATTTATAATCTGGCACCGGAATCACCCAATTCCTTTTTTACAGGTGCAAACCTGACACCTGCAAGCTTCGAAAACTCTGAATATAGTCCGAAATACTAATAGTCCGAGGGGAAGCGTAAATACAGTTCAGACAACAATCTCAGCGTTATTAAAAAAGGGTCAGCAATGATCAAACATTCACTACAATAAAAGGCAAGGCGCATCATAGGTGCGAGAGGCTGAGGGTGTGTAGAAGTAAGATGCTGTTTAACCTGGCATCCTCGCGGTATTTTTCTTTTTATTACTGGATTACAACAGACAGGCAGACCATAGATTATACACTACATATAAAATAGATGAGCCTCTGTAGCATAAAATATGAAACATCTACCACCTCACCCGATAGATGGTAGGTATCTCAATCGGTATTATATTATTTTATTTTATTTTTTATTTTATTTTATTTGGGGGGCTAACAGCTATCATTAATAATAACTAAAAATAAGATAAATTTAGAGAAGCTATTAATAAGCCTCCACAGATAACAGTAAAACTAAGAAGTGAAAAAAAAAGAAGAAAATTATACAAAGAAACAATAATAAAATGTACATAGATATAAGGTACTTAAACTGATAAATCCGAGTTTGAATAGAATTTGACCAACTTAGCGCTAAACAATGCTACACTATTAGTAAATAAGTCTAAGTCTATATCTTCCAACTTACTTAACTTATTAAATTCGTTTGCTGTTCTGATACAGAACGAATTACGTCGGTAAGCTGTGCGCGTCAATGGTGTGTGCAATAATTTCCTAGGGCGAACATTAGAAGGAGGAACATACAAATGTAGTTTTTCAGTGAGATTAGCACAATCAATTTTGGATTGCGCAATTTTTACCAAGAAACGTAAATCAGCAATTTTTCTCCTAGTGTTGAGAGGTAAAAGGTGAAATAAAGTACAGCGTTCAACGTAATTTTTCTGTGGTAATTTAAATTTGAAATTTATAAATCTTGTGAATTTTTTTTGAATGCTTTCTAGTCTTGTGGAATGTATTTCGTAATATGGATTCCAAATTTGACTAGCGTATTCGAGGTGACTGCGGACAAAAGCACAATAAAGAACTTTGAGGGTTTTCATTGCCTTAAACGAACTACAGTTGCGAATGAGGAAACCCAAAGACGATGAAGCTTTTTTGGCTATATGATCAATATGGTGATCATAAGTAAGACGACTATTTAAGTACAAACCAAGGTCACGTATTACTGTAACTCTGGTTAGAGGCTCATTGTTAATACTATACGGATAATTAATAGTCGTACTTTTTCGAGTAAACGTAATTACAGAACATTTGGATATATTTAAGTCTAATTTATTACGTTTACAATAATCGGATACACGTATGATATCATCCTGAAGGTGTGATGCATCAGCTGAAGTAGTGATGGACTTGTAAATTTTCATATCGTCAGCAAATAGCTGAAATTGAGAATGATGCATACAGGTATAAATATCGTTAATAAATAGAACAAATAGCAGGGGACCCAAAAGCGATCCTTGAGGGACTCCTGACGGGATCTCAATCCACGAAGAAGTGAAACCACAAAGAACAACTGCTTGGGACCTATTGGCAACATAGGAAGAAAACCAACGGTATAAGTCTCCTCTAATACCTAATACAAGAAGTTTGTCTAACAATATATTGTGGTCAATTCTGTCAAAAGCTTTGCTAAAATCTGTGTAAATAGCATCGCATTGTACACCACTGTCCAAACTGTCAGATACGTAATCGGTAAATAGCATTAGATTAGTGACGGTAGATCTACCTTTTAAGAAACCGTGCTGATGAGAGCTGAGATGTGGTTGCAAAGTATTATATAGTTGATTGTAAACTATTCGCTCAAGGATCTTGGCGATTAAACAAAGCTTGGAAATTGGCCTATAGTTTTCTACTTTGTCTTTGGGCCCTTTTTTATGGATGGGTGAGATAAATGCCGATTTCCAAACTAACGGTACGATGCCTTCACTTAAAGAGCGTTGAAATAGAATAGATATTGGGTGTGTTAACTGATCAGCACATTTTATAATAAAATATGCTGGGAGATGATCTGGCCCAGGAGATTTGTTCAATTCGAGAGATTTTAAATGCTTGCGAACAATCGCAGGATCAATTTCAATAGAATTTATATCACATGAGGAGTCAGGATAGCGAGGTGAAAAGGGATCGATTGATGAAGTGTTCGAGTGACATGAATTAAGAAAAGTAGATTTAAAATAATTAGAAAAAAGTTCACATATTCCTAGACCCGTGTCGCAAGTTGTGTCTATATAAGACATAGTCGAAGGATAGTTGGAGTTAGCTCGCTTACTTTTAATGTATGACCAAAATAATTTAGGATCGAGATTGATGGAAGATTCAATTTTATCTATGTATGTTTTATAACAATTTTTCTCAATTTCATTGACTCGATCTCGTAGAAGTTGAAATGTGACCAGATCGCGCAAATTGCCATAAATCTTTTATTTGATAAAATATTTATGTTTTTCCTTAATTAACTTGATAAGAGCAGTGTTGTACCAACGAGGAAATTTGCTGTCTTTCTTACGTCGCTGTGGAATGTGGACATCTCTGATATCGTATAAAGTCTTATAGAATGTTCCCACAGCTTCATCAACATTCCCACTGTTTAATATACTCTTCCAATCGATGGTCGCCAGGTTGGCGCAGAGGCTCTCGTAGTTACCCTTTGCATACTGAAATACAATACGACTTGGTGATGTTAGCTTGTCAGTAAAAGCAATATCAAGATAATAAACCAAGGATGGATGATAAGAATCTTCCGGGACTAAAGGATCTGAGCAAGAATTAAGTAAAAGAGTGTCGTTGGAAAGAACTAGATCAAGTATTTTGCCATACTTGTTCACAATGAAATTGAACTGAGTTAAATTACATAAACTAAGGGTATCGATAAAAGTACAAAACATATTAGAAGGGGGTGACGAGGGTAATAATCCATCTGTTGAGGGTGACCATGTAATAGCGCTCATATTGAAGTCGCCTGCTATTATAAATTTGTCCATTGGGTGAGCAGAGATTAACTCTGATAGATTGGTAAGAAAAGCATCCAACTGCATCGAGAAGTTATTACCGACACTTTGGTTGCAGAGATATAGTGAACATATGTGAATGCGAACAACAGAGTTGTCATGACTTTGCTTCACTGACAATGATACCCATATATCTTCTGCACTAGATCGCCAATGGACGTTTTCAACAGCTGAAAGGTGTCGACGGATCGCTATGAGAACACCGCCACCTCGCGACTGCCCCATAGAGGAATAGTCACGATCCCGCCGCCAGACTTAATAACGGTCATCAAATAATTCACTTGAAAGAATGTCATCCATCAACCATGTTTCTGTTAAGGTAATTATATCGTAGTTGTTTATAGACAAATTTCTAAAGAATTCCTCAGTCTTAGTCCGCAGCCCTCGTACATTCTGGTAGTAAATAATTAATGGTGCCATTGGTAATTATTTTTGCTACTTAAAAAACAATGAACAGAAATAAGAGCACATAATAGTATAATATCACTTGAAAATTCTGTCTGAAATAATCTGAACCAGTGAGCTTGTTGAGATGAATAATGTAAAATATCATAATAATATATAAGACTAAAAAAACTAAAGGATGCTGTAGTATTTTTCCCATTATCAACAATAAGTAAAGACTTTATCAGTAAACACTTGTGATAGACATTCATCGTAAAGTAAAATAAATAATTATCGCAACGAAATGATGCGAAATATATTCATATACATACTATTAGACAGTGTTTCTATCGATAATTCTATAAATTTTAGTAGACGGTACTTTAAACTTATGTAGTTTAAAAACTAAAATAAAAAAACAGTTGATAATTTAAACCGAAAGTAAAAATAAGTAGGTAAGAATGTGTGAGTGATTCTATGATTAACCAAATATAACCATTACTTGTGATTTACGTTTTGCTCTCAAGATCTCGTCTGCGCATTATTATTATTATTCAACGATATTATATAGCGTCTCTCAAGTGCACTAAATGGAAACTAATTATGAATTTTGACACCTAGTTCACGCTAGTTTCCATACATTTATTTATCTTTCGATAGTAACCATTGGTTACTATCACCTTTGCATATCTTTAACACTAAAGTTGTTATCCGTGCAGGAACGGAGAAAGAATACAATTTCCTGCGGCCGGGCGGCCTGTCGTAAGAGGCGACAAAACAACCCACAGCCAGGTGGTAGGGCATTTGCCCGACTGGATGGCTACCACCCCTGGTCTAGAGTATGCCGCCATAACAACCTCCTTGTGTTCCGACATTGGTGACCAGGTTCCAGTCTCCTTTAAGAGAACAGCAGCGCATTTGTACCACCTTTGGTGTTGCAAATGTTCATAGGCGATGGTAACCGCTATCCATCAAGGGGACCATCTGCCTGTCTGCTGAACTCCTGCAATAAAAAAAATAAATTACAATGTGCTGCCGGCCTCGAAGGTATTATGACCTTAACTCTTCAATCATTGGAATTGGACTGAAGTGTTAGTTCTTGTGACCTGTAGCACGTGCCAGTTAGCCGAGGTAAATAAGGACTCGAGCCTTGCTTTGGAATTTTTGTAATTGGGTTCCGAAATGTGGATACTTGTTACTCATTATTATTTATTTTCTCTGATCATTTACGAATTCTTTGTTCCGTATATCTATGATAAGTAAAGCATCAAACATGACTGACTTAAAAAACAAAGGAAACTTACTTGGGTATAAAATTAAACAACTACTGATTTTCTATAATTTATTTTCCCTTTCTGAACCGTACACTCGTCGTACGTCTCAAATGTGATTGTTAATCTAAGATTCATCACGAAACATATGAAATATACATAACTACAGACATCGAAATGAAATCTACAAACACCTAATATGAGTGTCTAACTTGAAATTGAATGTCCATAACAATTTAGATTAGTTAAATCAGATGTTAAAGTGTGTCTTAATTTCTTGTTGAAACGCCAGTATGCAGTAAAGTTTAACAAAAAGGGGATATTATATAAATAATCCTTTAGCTAAAGGAAACATTCCTCAAATTGTAGTGCAGTGTAACTTCATATTTTTTATATTATGACTTTCTTCGATATGTGTATTTAGCCAATGTTAAATATTCATGAATGTATAAATTTTAAAATAGTCTTTAGAAACATCTTCAAAAACAACAGTACTTTGACATTCAACTCTAATTTGACATTCAAATTTCAATGGATTACACCATAGACTATAATGATGATACTACATGACATTATAAAAGACAATTCCCAAACTAATGTATGAAAAATGGAAAATGTTATCTATACATATAAATGACGCTTATTCATCATGTTTACTTCCCAGAGGATAAGTCTACGATCTTCTTGTTAACTGATAGAACTTCGGCCATGTATTCCTCGTCAGCCAAGATGGTGGCAAGTCGTTTTAAAATTGAAAGAAGTTCACCATCACGAAGTCGGAGCTGGTCGTTACATTGTTCTACTTCATCTACTACCTCATCTGGGATCTGGAATAAAATTACATAACCTTCATAAATTATAAGCATAGAAGAAGAATAAATATTGCTTCAGTATGTTTTTGTCCGCAAAACTCGAACATTCGATCAATCGACTTAAAATCTTTACATAACGTCGCATTTTAGCGGAAAAGTATTCGTATATACTGGATGTTAGCCTTCATCTGCATTTTGTTTTTTAGAAGTAATGCATCTAAAGAACAGCACCAAATGTTAGAGAGAATATTTTGATTTACTGCTTTACAAGTCAATATCAGTCGAGCGAAAGTGAAGCGATTAGAATCTAAGTATTGTTTATGTTTGGAATAATTAAAGATTTCGGGTAATATTTGTATGTCAAACTCTGTTTTTAAGCAGAATCAGACTAACCTAACCTAACCTGTTTCATAGATGTCGTTGTGTGTCAATAAATCCACATTCCATTTTTTTTATCAACAGAAACTAGTCACAACTTAATATTTTAGCGCTTTCTAAAATATGAAAATAAATTTTAATGGATACAATTGTTAGCAATGTACGTTTTTAGAAATATTAAACAATGCTTAGGAATTTAAAAAGACAATCGGCCAGCAAAAGTATTAACTACGAAAATCTCTTACAATCAACAAACACCACAGTTCATTCTCCTAATCTTCTAACGCCTTTACCTTTTAATAATTAAAACATAATTTTAGATCAAATGCGTGAATTAACAATTTTAGAAAGTTAGGTACTTCTCAATTTCATCTTTGAGCGAGTATCTGAACTATGGAGGGTAGAGGTAAGTAGTAATACCTCATTTATCATTTATTTTCTCATTCATTTAAATGCATTAAATTGGGGTTGCGTCACATTAGTATCACGGTAAATTATAAAGAAAGCGTCAGAAGTTGTTAGAGTAGTATTATAGAGCATTATAAAATATTTAGTTTAGTAAAATTAAATATTAAAATAATCACTAAGTGAAAATTAAATTAGTCTTCACGTTTTTATATAACAACAATTCTTTGAGGTTATTTAATATTCACAGACTTGTTTTTTACGACGTAAATAGTTGACATTTTTAATAGTGTACTATCGTCATTAAAAATATTAATTTTCTAACTCGGCATACTTCAATCCATTAACATCGGCTACATTCATACCATACCCATTGCCTACGCTACGCATTTCGGAGGGTTTCTGAACTATTATTTACTGTTTATAGCTGGACACTTTTTCAACTTTCTACCTATATGAGACGGTTCTCCTTAACCTAATCCTTCATAACCAGAACAAAAGTTTCAGAGTTCCCATAGGTAAAATTAGGAAGTAAACGATACTAGCTACATCTAGCGAACAAGAACAACTATCAAAACAATATAATAAACAAAACACTTAAGTTTTTTTTAAATATCTGGAAGCAGGCAACAAAAACACGGTTCACCTGTCTATGGTTATGTTTCGGATTGTTATTCCTAGTTTATTTTTCTATGTTAAAATAAACCTCGAACTCTTTTATAATAAATGAGATGGCAATGCATTATTTTATTGTTTATCTCCATAGATGGCACTAGTAGTTCTATTATATTTACCTTCTGCAACTCCAAAAATGTCGCGAACTTCAATTTCTTCCTTTGCTTCCCGCTGGTGCTTTCGAAGAACATGGTGAACTCTTGATCTTTGGGCTTCAATGGGAAGTAAATGCCGGCTGTGAGACGACCTTTCGGGTCCCTGGCCAACAAACTCCTGAAAACATGAAATAAATGTCTTTGAAATATTATATTTTGTTATTTAATCTGATTATAAAAATATGCCATAACTTAAGATGTTAGTGTGTTTAACAGTGACAATCAGTCAATGTAACAACTTTGTTTACAATGGACAATGAGAAGTACCTAAGTGCGGAGAGCACGTTTAGCACGACAAATGTCAAATCTTAGTAAAGTATGCTTTAGATTTTCCTTAATATCGTAACTAAAAGATTTATAGCTAGCCTAAGGCTTTTGTTTAATTAATGATTGGTTATTCAAGGGGACTGGCTAAATATAGAAATCGTGCGTCTTACATATTTAAAAATAAAAAGTAGAATAGGAACTTCGAACAAAAAATAATTCTACACTATTATGTAGATGTATAAAACATTTATTTCCGATCCGTTTCAAGCAAACGCTTTTATTTTTAATTTACTTTTAAAGATATTGATTCAGCAATTAATCACAAGTTTTCATTCAGATAACAAAAGTGTAATCGTACAGCAATGAAAAGATTTTATGCATTCACTAACTGATAAGAAATTATACGCAGTTGGCAACTGTAGTTGCGTAATAAATGCTTTAGTCTGAAAACATGACTGGTGAGCTTCACACTTCTGTTATCTCGATGTGCAGGTTTCATCACAATATTTTCCTTTACCGCACATGATAATTATAATAATATGTTATTTAGTCAGAAAAATTGCCTAGGCGGTGCATGTTTCCCAGTATTCGTATCCAGGTCATTGGAATGACGAATGACCTTAACCACTGAGGTACTAGAAAAGAGTTTTTACTACTTGAATTGTCTGTTTATAATATCAAAAGAAAAAGGTGAAAAACATTTGAGGGGATAATTCGGAACAGGAGATTCCGAAAACGATTTTTTAGAATTTATGCATGTCTGGATGTTCTGGCTAATCTCTGAACCAGCTGCACTGGCAGATAGATGATATTACTAGGAGTAACTTACGCTACTTTTAAAATTAGGGTTCCCAGAAAAAAAATCCACGCGGGCACAGCTAATATACAATATAATAATGTTTGTTTGCGATTACTATTTAAAAATAAAATAAAAAAGGCGGCCTTGTTTGATTATCTTAGGTTATTTAAAAAAGTATGAGAAATGCGACTCACCTCAGATCCCAAACCAAGTTTCTCTTCTCGGTGACACTGACAGCTGACAAGTAGGCTCTGGCCACATAAACCAGGGACAGGCGCTCGACGACCTTAGCACCTCTGGTCTCGCGTTCGTGCCACTCAACATAGTTGCTGTTCTGCAGATTGAACTGGTAGTTGTATTCTTTGCGGCAATGAGGCTCTTCTGACTGTGTAAACCAGCCTGAAATTAAAATTAATTTTTTGATTAAATTCAACTTTTTCGAAAGTCAGACTTATAAATTAAAAAGATAAGTCTACTTCCTGTTCCCCGTACACCGCTTCGCTATGTATTACTGTTATAAAAATAATAATATATCAGCCCGTAAATTCCCCACTGCTGGGGTCGGGCCTGCCATTATAGGGGAAACGGATAGTATACCAGCCACGCTTGTCCAAAGGGCTTGGCAGGTTTGACACATTGGTCGTCTCGATGTCTATGTTGCATTACGATGTTTTCCTTCGCCGTTGTTAGCACGTGGTAATTGTAACATGCACATTAGATCATAAAACTAAGTGGTAAATGCGTTCTGGCCAGGTTCGAACCTGCGCCCCTTAAGTTTGGGACGCGTGCTCTAGCCATTACGCTACCACACTTGAAAAAAGACAAATTTATATTTCATCATTTATTTCTCTAATTCTGTTTCTTTTTTTTAATGAAATGTGTAATATAAGTTCTATTTCAAGAGTTAATAAAGCTACTGCTAACAAGCAAGAACGATAAAAAACGATCTACATACACCCTATGCTAATTCAACTGCCACAAATTTCCAGTCCTTTTTGTCGTTACATCAGGAATGACAAAACTTTTGTAGGTATTTTTATATTTACTTGGTTACATACAAATTTAAATTTTGATTACATTTATATATTTCATTACTATTGTGCCAAATGATTTGCCAAACGCGCACCAGTGTTTTATTTATATAATTATGACAACAGCAAACTATAGGTGACTGAACTTTGATGCGGAAAGTCCTGAAAATATACGTTAATTGTAAATAGGTTTTGAAATGTGGTGTTTTCGGTAAAATGCTTATCTTAGGGTTCCGTAGCGAAATAATAAAAACTGCAGGTTCATGATTCTACGGAACCTTTCAATCTATGCACAATGGGTAGATTTGCTGCACTTGGCGGATTTTATTTATTATGTAGGTACTCAAGGATTAATTTATACTGGTTTCTTTGTCCACATTTCAATGTCCTTGCTACTTGAATACAAGTTGGTTATTACTACGTAATGCTTTGTTCGCTTTTGTTATTACATCAATTAGCAGTCTTTTTATGCACTTAATACTTACTTATTAACTGCTAATGGTAGTAATTATGTGATTATTTTGGATGACGAGCGGGTGAATGTAATTATGGCTATTAAGAGACCATCCTATCCAATCGTCTAAATAACTAACAATCTAGAATTTCTTTTTCATTTCCTAAAAACTTCATTTGCCTACTTTACATAAAGGTTCCGTTAATTAATCGAAACGAATAAGGCTGGTGTGCACCGAAATTTAACCAACGGTTAACCAAAAATAATCACTGTTTTTCCATACATTTTTGGCAATTATTTTATTTTAACCATCGGTTAAAAGTCGGTGCACACCAGCCTTAGTCTGGTGTGCACCGGCATTTAACCGGTGGTTAAAATAAAATAATCGATCAAAAAGTATGCATAAACAGCGATTATTTTATTTTAACCGTCGGTTAAATGTTGGTGCTCACCAGCCTCGGTCTATCACGTTGTTTTTTTAAATTAAAATCGGAAGTAGTTTCTGATGATTTTACAAGTATATCATAGTAGTTTGTAAAATATATAATAGTTATTATTATAAATTTGCAAAAAAAATGAGTATTTTGATTGAATCACCTCGTACACGTTTGATTTTTGAGAAGTGTAAATGTAAAAAAATTACGTAAGGTGGGCTCTTGATTAATTATAACAACTTACCGGTATGTGGGTAGCATCTGTCTGCCATTACAGTGACAACCCTAGAAATATGGTAGCCCAAGTCAGACAAGAAAACACCAGATCTTCCTTCAATCTTGACGTGTATAGCCATCATTACGTGATCCTTCTCAGTCTCGATCAAGAAACCCTGAGGTCCCGGACTCGAGGTCGTGTAATCAATCAGATCCTGGATATTTTCGTCGCAAGAGACCAACATCATAGCTTTAGTGAAACCAGGGAAATCTGTCTCTAACACTTTAAGGCGTTTCATCACCTCCATACCCAGACCGACACAGGTATACTTATGGGCGCGGATTACAGGGTTGTACTTCGGGAAGAACTCGTTGAGGGTCTGATCAGGCGATTTCATATAGGCGTCGTAGAGAGACATGAAGTTGTTGACTGAATCATAATGTTCTGAGACGACGAGTCGGCTCAGCAGCGCCTCGGCTTTAGCAACCAGCTCCTCGTATTGACGGAGGGTTAGGTGCAGAGCCGAGCGCGGGGCCCCCCACCTGGGAGGTGGCAGGGGGTGGTCGGCCGGCCATTGGCCGACAGTGGACTTGCTCCCTGAGCCGAGTCAGCTCAACCACTCGGCTCCCCAGCGGCCCATAACGCGGCGGATGGCGCGCTCCTCGCTGGACGTTGATACGATTGGGACGGCGGGGCCCTGGCCGTAAGCTGCTCCGACCCCAGTGGCCTCCACGCCAGAAGGCGCAGCCTGAGACCACTCTAAGTCCTCACTTAACGGTTTTATATTTAACGTATCTGCAACAAGTAATAAACACCATCAATTAACACATTTATGGTCAGTTCTTGGTACTCAGCCATTCTAAATATACCGTGTGTGGTGTACATTGAAGCTATATATTAAAAAAAAACAACTGGAATATACTATATAAGCAATGGAGAACACGATGCAATTATTTTTAGATTTCATGTCTGTTTGTTTGGGATGCACGTAAAAACTACTAAGCCGATTTCGATGCGGTTTTCGCTGATGCAAATTCTTAGACTTAATCTGTACTACTTTTTATCCTAGAAATACCCGGGGGAATTTTCCTGGGAGCGGTTTGTAGTTTTTCGAGTGTATAAAGCTTATTCGGACAGAGTTTTCACTAAAATGATAACTTACACTCTTTTTAAAAGCTGCGGTACTTTGTGTCCTGGGAATCTCGCGGGAATTTCAAGTCAAGCGTGAGAGCCTAATGTGCACTCGAGAAACCGAGATCATATTCTCGTTTCTCGCCTTTTTGCGAGAGTGTAGAGCACCCATTGTTTAGTTGGCGTCTCATTCCAATTGTGTGAATTTAAATACTTTACGAAAAGCATGCACCGCTTAGACAGTTCCTGTAACTTAATGTGACGATTCAGGGAAACTTTATGACGAAACTTCAAAACAATGGGTGGGGTAGCCTTCAAACCTTGGGTAAGCGTGGTGGGAATACCATTCGTTCTCTTAAAATGGGGAAGCCCAAGTTTAGCAGTAAGCCGTAGGTAAATGAGCTAATATTATAATTATTATTATTATATCAGGAAATAATGTTGAATACACGCATTAAATAGGTAACTAATACGTACTGATAAAACCCACAGACGCAATGCATCATAAGTTTACAGTATCAAAATATTTTAACCATATTTCATTTACGTCACCGATGGTTATTTGCGTTTACCCAAATAACTTTCAAAATGGCAGCGGGCCAACATTATCAGCCGTATTTGCTCAGACAGAAATGTACTTATTTTATAATTTAGTGGAATCAACGCAAGTCAGGTCCAAGCACGTCGCTACATGTTTTATGGTGCGCACTTCCTAAGAATGAAATAAATTGCCGGGATCTGTTTTTCCTAAAAAATACAATCTAGGGATACTCAAGTCACGAGTGAATAGGTAGATCTTCTAGATAAGTACCCTACATCCTAGACCGTGTCATCACTCAATATCAGGCGAAACAGCAGTCAAACGCAAACATATCTATAGATACAGATAAATAAAGTTTAAGTGTCTGTTAATAATTACAAAATAACAGATTTTTACTAAATATATATACGGTACTTGTTTCAAAAAAACAAATTTGAAAATTGTTGTTTGTCTGGATGTTCCGGCTATCTCTGAAACGCTGGACCGATTTTGACGGGACTATCAGTGGCAGATAGCTGTTATCAGGAGTAACTAGGGCTACTTTTTTAGGGTTCCCCGAGAAAAAAATCCATGCAGACGAAGCCGCGAGCACAGCTAGTACAAGCATAAAAAAGTAAAAGTTGAATCTACATACATATTTTTTTTTTTTACTTTTCATATTTCATCCTTTACGATGTCAAACCATGATCTGGCCCTATTATTTTTACCGGAACCTAGCAGAGGTGGTATGACCATAGATTTATTCCCCTCATAACTGGTTTCCATCAAACGTGGTATCAGCGTAGGAGACTTGCTGTCTGTCTGTTATACTATAACGGACATGAAGGCTATGGCGGATACGAGAGTTCCTAAAGCAGTCCTTGCATGTGACTACACATTCACCCATCGCAGTTTATAATATTTCACTTCGCAGCTATACACTATATGACAGGTTACAACATTCACTACAGTAAAATGGCATGAACTTGTGGTAATATCAGAGGGCCTCAAAAGGTCGTTTTCGCAGATTCATAAATGGTGAACATGATTGACAAGTATCAACATAAAAAGGAAATTTTATGGTGTCTTACAACTACCAGTATCTAGACACATGTCGATTTCAGTAAGCGACTCTCCAAAGTCGACCGCTTTAGGCCCTCTGAGTCGTCAGAGCCTTAAATAAAAGCAAAATGGCTCTTTTCCAATGATCATTTACGATTTCACATCTCCTATGAAATGACGGTAAGAAAAAATTCGAAATTTAAAATTCTTTCTTTAAAAATCATATATATATATACATACATAAACTGGATTTCTTAATTCAAATTATTAATGTTGTGCGCATTACATGAGATTACAATAAAATATTAAACTAAGTACAAAGTTATATGTTCCTATTCACAGTGATTGCTTTTGCTTAATAGTAACTCTATTAATGGAATTTACAAAGAATGCAAAAAAATACCTATAACGTATTATACATAACTGCACCCATGTGGATAATCCAATTAACTTGGTCACGCGAAGACATCATTACTTAGAATTTGTGACGCATCGAAGTTACAAGTCACGTGTTTATCTGACGTCTAGCGAAAGAAGGTCAAATATTCACGGTCAGAAATATTAACGGTACGACAATATTTTTTTT
The DNA here is from genome assembly GCA_949752895.1 of Dendrolimus pini. NCBI lineage: Eukaryota > Metazoa > Arthropoda > Insecta > Lepidoptera > Lasiocampidae > Dendrolimus > Dendrolimus pini. The sequence continues at coordinate 18,087,847 of OX457140.1, read as the reverse complement.
ATTTTTAGCAAAATAGTGTAAAGATAAAAATTGCGAAATAATGTAACGACTATATATATACATATAGTCGTTACATTATTACGTTAGACTTATATATTTTTCCACACAAGGTACTCTGGCCTCGTTGTACGCTAGTCGAAAGACTATATATTCTATTATATACCTATTGGACCTATATCGATAGGGGAATTTCGATTCCTGGAGACCTTCTGGACTCCCAAGAAAGCAATGACTCGACGTTGAAGACCTTGCTAATTATATTAGATTGTGTATTGGCGGACTCCAGAAACAGCCGGGATTTATTATTGCCACACAAGGGGAAAACAAACTAGTATGGACATATACAGATAAAATGAGTATTTAGCTGACCAATGTGCGTGTGATATCACAAACAAAAATGTAAATAAAAACAGATATCTCTGCAAAGGGTTAAAGTAACATGCAAGAAACTCTTTAATGATAATAGTGACTAGAGAGCTGGTACACAGTTTAACAAGTTTTTTTTTATAAATATCTTCAGATGAAACTTGGGATGTAAATGTTATGTATAAGATATAACAGTTCGAAAACAGAACGTTTATTTAAATGTCAACAGCTCGGTTATAATTTAACAAATTTTAATTGTCGTTGGTTTTATTATATATATATATATATATATATATATATATATATATATATATATATGTGTAAGTTTTGTCTATGGTCGTTGGCCCAACACTAACCGCGGAAGCCATTGGACAAAGAATTTTTTTTTTATAAATGTTTAATAATTATGAATTAGTGCATTAATAAAGTAATAGTGATTATTATCTGTAATTGCTAATAAATACACGTGGATACATTATTGGTTGGTAACAGATTAATTTCGAGTTGTTTACAAACGGTGTGACGTGTGTAAATGAAGCCATCCTCATAATTCTTATAATCGATTTTTCGTCAAAGGTGAAAGGTTAAACCTAATAAGAGGCAAAGGTTAAAACGAAAGATGAAATTGTAATTATCTAATGCCGATAATGATACAAACATAAGAAGAAAGTGGACATACCCATTTCTGGCGTCAAGCCGGTAGCCGTTGTGCTCTACGAAGGTGTGTTTGTTTACTTCTAGAATGAAACTGGTTTAAACGGCGTGCGCGCGTTCTATATAAAGCTTACATTCTTGATTTCCCCCCTCGCGCACCCCGCTTCATGCGTCATAGGTCTGCTGTATGTGACTCACACACGTTCATACAATGATAGTATGGTGTACTCATACAAAATAAAAGTAATACACACATACAAAAAACCCATACATAAATGAATACACGCTGAAAGGCATTGATGTAGCAATAAAAGAATATTATTTTATTATTGTTACATCAATGCTGAAAGGAATATACTTAAGTAAAATTTGTTGAAAAACAATTCGTTGACACCGCAAAGCGCAATGGGTTTATTGAACAACTAGATGGCGTTGTGATATTATTATTTATTTAGGTTTATGGCTTGGCATCTAGGCCTTTAAGCCAGATCTTAGTTTAAAATATAGTCTCTTCATTCTCTTAAGCCTATGTGTAGCACAGCTGAACTGTAGGTAATCAGCTAGTATTATCAACGGAGTTCTTGGGACAACTCAAAATTTGACTATACAGTTACCATTTCTCACTCATTTATATGGTGGAGACAGGGATAATCGCCGGTTAGTGTCACGCCAATTTACATTAAATTTGTCAAGGGGCCTCTACGTTTTGGCCTGTCTATGGCCCCTCGCAAGCCCTCCAAAAGTCCGGGCCATTTTATGGCCCGTGGTCTTGAAAGACATACAGTTATAATAATAATAATTATTATTTATTTATTTACTTTTCATAAAAATAAAACAAAATGTATAGAGTACAACAATTGAGAAACTTAATAAAATGTGAAGGACAGGAATGTTGGCATGTTTGAATAAAAGTAGGGCGATATTATAAGGATGGTTGTAGTAGATATTTTCCATTTAGGGTAGGGATGTTCATACAAAAAAAATATCGATATTATTTTCGATATAATATATCGTAATGTTGTATCGATACTTTGCGATATATCGTAGAAATATATCGATATCTTCGATATATCGTAACAAAATGTAAGTTTCTTATTTAGTTAGTTTTTAATATTAAGTATTTGATAGGGATCAGGTTGGTATAAGTAAAAATAGCTAGGAATAAGAAACAAATCAAGTTTAATTATTTATAATTCCCAATATTTTTTGTCAAGACCTTGCTCAAACAAAATTTTAATTAAAATGTAATATATAAAACAGGTAATCAATTTATTGCCACAGCTTTCTTCTTCTATACAATTGAATTGTAGCCGCTTTTATATATTGTGCTATTTATTTATATTAGTTAGATTTTATATAACTGTATTTACATTTCGTAAAATGTATCAAACAAAACAAAACAGATAGCTTTTATTTGTAAGTTATTCTGTACTGAGACCGAAACGAGTACCCACAGACACAGATTATACCATTTTTAATACTAGTGCTGCCCTTACTAAGAGTAGGAGTAGTATGTTGTTTAGCGGGGGGCGATTATGACTAATGTCATAATCGAATTATTTTCGAATTGAATATCGAATTAAATATTGAAAATCGATTATGAAATTAGTAGCTTACTTATTTTATAATCGAATCATTTTATTAGTATATCTCATAATCGACCAGCGCTGAAAAAATAACAAAAAAATAAAACTGAGAGTTTATTGGAGAAACTCAGAAATCGCTCTTTAGCTGTTGAGACGAATATACATTGTAGGTTAGATATGTAGTGGAATTTAATTTGAAGTCATTTAGAGTACCTATTTTGTTAACCACGAAACTTTCGTTACTGGGAAGGCTAGTTATTCAATAATTCAGGGTTTTACGTTTTATTTTTACTCAAGTTACCAACCATAAATCAGTTTAAAAAAGTAAAAGTTTGTTCTATAATTTCTACCGATATTTGATGTATCGGATAAAATGTATCGATTGTACATATCGATACTAGATTATTCGATAATATCGGGTCGAATCGATATATCGTGTACATATATCGATATTTTATGCAATATCGATATATATCGTGCACTCCTAATTTAGGGCTAGTTGATAAAGTACGACACTGGAACATCCCCGCTAGTCACGTTTATTCACGCTTCATCACACTTACTGAAACCCCTGTTATAAATGTCACGTCACAGAAAATAGAACCCGCTGATATTAACTGCGAATGCTAAACTCCTCGTGCTTCTTGTCACATTTTCTCATATAAAAAGCGATAGCGCTCTATGGCAACCTGTAATCGTTGGTTCAATAAGGGCCGGTTTCTATATTTAACTTTTTCTTTATATATTTTTTTATTGCAAGAGTTCAGCAGACAGGCAGGCGGCCCACCTGATGGAATGCGTTTACCATGGCCTATGGAAATTTGCAAAGGTGCTACAAATGGGCTGAGCTGAATGAATCTGGATATCCTCATCTAGATCTACTCGTATATTTAGGATATGATCGTACTAAGGAGCGGTCTTCTAGGCATAGTTTAAAAAATTCTTCTATGAGATAATAAATCGGGATTTTTTAAGATTCAGATATTTTTTGTGCTACAAACTATTTTTGGGTTTACGTAGTTAAATGGCAAATAAGTGGACCTAAAGTAGCTGCTTTTGGAGAATTGATTAGTGAAATTGACTAGTTTTTAGATACAAATATAGTGGTAGGTGTAACATATAGTATAAAGTTTAGTAGTAGTTTATTTTGATAGAAGCGCTTTAGGCCTTAAGTGACCATAACATTCCAGTATATTTTAATACATACCATGTTTATAATACAAATCTGTAAGAGCGGCCCCTAATCTCTTAAGTGTTAGTAGTAGTTAGTAATAGTTCGACACGCACTTGGCCGGGTTTTTAATTTGAATAGTTTGGATAAGATCCAAGATTTGAAAAGTTTGGATTAAAATGAGGAGTGTAATATACGCGGTATACAAATATATAAAATCTCGCTTAGAAATATTTTTTTATGATTTAAGATAAACCACAGTGTTTTCTAGTTGTGTGAATGTCGCATCCAAACAAAACGCACACATTGACTGTGAAGTCTACGTGAGTGTGTGTGTGTAAAGCTTGTTGATGTTTATATTATTAAGGACACGTGTACCTTTGAGCGCTTCTCGATTATTCTAGTAGAAAAGCGGACATATAAAAGGTATGTCGGTTGATTTTAGTACATAATGACGGCCTCATACATTTTGTATGATCGTAAATACTTAGGAACGGCTGTTTAAATGTGGGAAAAATTTATGGAGCCCTTCATCTGGCATCTGATAGTAGATTTCGAAAGGCTGAAGGCAACTTACAATTAGAAGTGCAATTGTAAATCTACGGCCTCGCATGGAGTATTGCTCGCCACTTTGGGATAGCTCAGCCAAATACCTGCTCGCGACACTCGAGTAAATTGAGAAAAGAGATAGGAAGCTGATAGGCGATTGCCGGCTATTTGATTTGAGGCCTCAGAGCCTAGATCATCGACGCAGAGTCGCTATTTTATCGGTAGTCTATAGGACATACTTCGGCGAGTATGCCGTGGAATTGCATAAATTAATTTCCCCTTCAACTTGTTAGCATCGGACAAGCAGACATTCGAGCTCGCGTCACCGATATATGGTGAAAATAGCAACTGAGCAGTGCATCTCTTAAGTATCTTTGGCTTAAGTCAGGTGGTAGTGTAATTGCCCGTCTGGATGGCTACCACCCCTGGTCTAGAGTATGACGCCCTAGCAAGCGTAAGTTCTGTTCCGACATTAATGGCCAGGCTCCAATCTCCCTTTAGAGAGCGGCAGCACATTGGTAGCTTTGATGTTAGAATGTCCACAGGCAATGGTAATCCGCTTTCCATCAGGTGGGCCGTCTGCCTATCTGCTGAATTCATGCTATAACATAAAACCAATGTCTGTATTTCCTGAAATATAATTTACGTGTCTTCAAGTCTCTTCTAGGTGCTCCATCTTAGACTGCATTTCCAAACCTAACATCTTTTTAATGAGCGTTCTTACATCGATTGTGTTCTCAGGCATTTGCTAATGTATGAGCTTATCAAAACATGTAAAAATTGCTTCAAAATATAGCATTGCTCCCAATCTTCTTCTTTTTTTTTAAATTTATTGAGAACAACCAACAAGTCTTACACTAGTACATACATTTGTTTATATTATAACATTGAGTTATTCGTCTAAGTGCAAACTTAATTATAGGTTGTCACATCATGCTGAAAGAAACTTTTTTTATTTTTTTACGATAATTCATTAGTACGTTTGTAATGTTAACGTGTATATGTGTGTTTGTGTGTGTTTGGTATATCCTATACATAATGTATGCAAAGAATTTAATGTTGATCTGATAGAAATGAATTTAGAATAATTTGCCGAAATTTGTTGATTTTACCCGAAAAAATATCGATATCTTTATTTTTTGTTACACTATTATTATACTGCCTCATCAAACGGTTGCAAGTGGCGTGAAAACCCAGGTTGGTTTTGGTAGACGCTGTATAAAAGGGTAGAAATTTGTTCATTCTAGGAAGTCTAGAGGGCACACGTATATTAAATAATTCTAATAAGGGTGGACAGTCAATGCTACCATTTATAACTTTAAACAGAAAAATTTGGTCAAGTAATGTTCTTCGTTGTTGAAAGCTATGAAGTTTGTAGTGTTTAAGTCGAGATGTGTAAGATGGTAAAAGTTTTGCCTTGTGCTCGCTATAGCATAAATGCCAGAGGAATCGCTTTTGTACAGTTTCAATTCTTTTAATATGGACATCATAAAAAGGAGACCATATCTGACTATTGTATTCAAGACCTGATCGTACTAAGGTTTTAAAAAGTAACAATTTTGTTTTATGGTTTATATTTCTTACTAAAAAATCTAGTATTTTAAAAGCCTTAGTAACCGCTACGTCAATGTGTGTATGAAACCGGAGTTTATTATCTAAATAGACGCCGAGGTCTCTGATACAAGCGACTTCTTCAAGGATAATGCCATTAATTATGTATAATGTATTTGATTTTTCTTTGCTTCTTGTAAAACGAATACTTTTACATTTGCTGATGTTGAGGGACATGTTATTGTTTTCGCACCATTTCGACATGTTATTGTTTTCGCACCATTCTTAAATATAGAAATGAATGTTTGTCTGTATGTCCTTTATAGAATCGTAAACTAATCATTTGATTATGTGATGATCTTTAGCAAAGTTGTTGAGCATGTTGCATGAGCCAAAGAAGGTTTCTGAGTTGGTTCACAATTGGACCCGTTAGGTGGCGCTGCTGTCGGCATATCGATTGAAGCTTTTCACGGCCGTCGTCTGGCGTCGTCGTCTGCCGGGACAGCTAGTAATCTATATAAATAACTACTGTTAAATTACACACGAAGTAATTTGCTTGGCTTTGTTTTTCCACAGCCGAATAACGTTTCAGTGTATTCAGTCTTTAATTGATAAACACAGCACATGTTGCCAGTCGGTGATAATGAGATCTGAAAACGTGCTCAAAACATATGCATAAACATGTGACAAGAGGATTCTGGGATTATCATTGATTTTGAAAATTTCTTCGACCTTGTATTTGTAATCAGAGAAACTATGCTAATTAAGTATCCCCTTCAGTGCTTAGAGTCTGTTTTCGTTCTTCTTCTCTTCTACCTTGCATAATCTTCAGCTTCACTGTTCTTCATCATTTGCATGTTACGAGATTTCTACCCCGTGTGATTTAGACTTTTTTCTTTTAGTTCGACCTGTTGAAAACAATATGCTTAATTTTTTTTTAATATTCGCGTTTGATCCGAAATTTGGAAACATCCAGATTCTCACACTAATATCACATCACGCTCTGATAGCGCATTTCTCAACTCTGCCGTACGCAGAAGAAACATATAGTCAGGACCTTTCGGTTGCACTGCGTTTGGTCTGGTCGTTTCTACTGTGAAACGATGGCGTAGACAGGACCGTCGTCTCATCCGGAGATGGAATGGTATCATCAGAATCAGATCGAACAGATTTTCACGCAACTCACCAGTTCCTCCTAGATGACTGATGAAATGACGGTGTATTAGGTACAAGACTTTTCCAAAAAGCATCGACTACTTCTGAGATATAGTGGTTTATGAGTTGGCTCCCCTAGTTCACAGGTACCAGGTGCGATTTCAGGCACGATAAATTCTTAAACCTTTTCGTTATGTACTCTGGTCCAGGTTTATGAGATCGGCTTGTATCGGCTGTCCGTGTCCAGCTGTCAGAGCTGTCCGTTGTATATTACCGGTAACCATGGAAGAAATATTATTTTTCCATCCCTGTACCACAAACTTGATTAGCTTGGGAATGTACGACGTGTATTAGTCTGCCGATTTAGTTAAAGATTACTAAGATGGTTCAATACAATCTTAGCAACGTTGAAAAGAGTTTAATGGGTTCGGAAATAAACTTCCTGATACCATTGAGTTATACCTAATTGCCTGATATCAATGATATTATAGAAATCATTGCCTGATACCCATACTGTAGGTACTGCATAAATTCCTAAGTCGTATGAAACCATAGGTTTATTATTATTAAAACAACCACTCTGTGTTATACTTTATATTGTTAGCGGGTTTCGCAGGTAAAAATATTTGACAAATTATACTTAAAGATTTTACGCAATGATTGGCGTTACAATTATATAATAACAATCTTATACAGCTTGGCGGCCATTTTATACTTTTTTACACCCGACCGCTACCCAACCCACAGGACGTCCCGTATGAGTCGCGGTCAAGGGTGAGTTAGTTTTAAGGGCGAGTTGCGCCCACAAGAGTAAAAAAGTAATCGACCTTCGAGCGGTCGAGCCTTACCACGCACCTACTATCATTGTGAAATCGATTGAACTATTTTTAGAACATGACGAAGAAAAATCTACGAAACATCGTGCCTGTTCTAGGTATTTCCTCAACAATGACTAAATTTTACGTCATAACAAATTATCACCTATTATATATACTGGTATGAAAACCTGTCGTAGCGTCTATACAACTATAACGGTACCAGTCTAGCGATGTGCGATTCCGAGACGTTAAATAATCGAAATAATATCGAATCGCATTTAATCCGAAATTGTAATCGACTCACTCCTCGACTGAATAAGATGTCTTGTCTGGACAGCAGTGACTCGTACTCATGTGTCTGTTGTTTACAAAGCTCGATTCTGACTCAAAACTGTTTACTACGAGTGAAAACCATCGAGTCAATCGACTTGAACTCAATGACCTTATTGAACATGTCATCGTCATGTCATCAAATTCGGGGGGTTTTTTGACGTCTGGGGGGAGATTTGGGGGTAAAGATTCTTTGGGGGGACATTCGGGGGGAAATATTTTGTTGTGAGAAATTTTTGGCGATATTTTAAGTATTAATAATTCATCTACAAACACAATTATCATCACTACAATTATTATATCTAAGTTATAATATGGTATTATTACTTTATCTTAGAATTATACTCTACTAGTAAATCATACTTCAATTGAATAGTTCATTTTAATAATTCAATTCATTCGTTCGTTCATTTACATTATGAATTTTATTTTTATTTATTATTCCGTCTCTACTCGTATGCGTCGTATCTTATAGGCTACTTTCCGTTAGACTAACAACGACTACGTTCACAACCGCGGTTTTTCCCGTTTCACTTATTTGCTGGCGTGACAATCGTAAACTCAAGTGGAACGGTTATTTAACCCACCTATTGACACGGGTCGTTGTTACCACCCCCCCCCCCCCGTGAGCGAAAATGATGACGTCATTAGTGACGTTTTCGCTACGACGGTAGTTTTGATTTTTTATTTCTCCTTTAAAATAAGTAAAAACTGTTTTGGGGATTTTTTTCTCAAAAAGCTTATATTTGGGGGTTTTTTACAAAAAATTGGGGATTAATTGACATGGTCATCTGGCAACACTGCTCAAATGGAAATGATACAGAGTTTTTGGCGGGAACTGAAAGGAGACGTTGTGCTGTGCAGTTTTATTTTCTAAAAATGTGTATAATTACTCTAAAATGAACAATAGTTGCAGGATATTGATAGTTTTTGAGTAAATAATTTCTTATTTGTTTTTGTGAGAAATGTGAACTGTATAGTCAGATGTGATCTTTCTAGTTTTTACAAGAACTCCATTGAATGGCGTCGGTTGTAGCCTGCAATACAACTGCGCTACTATACGAAGACCTATTAATTAACATGTTTCCGACTGAAAGACTGATTCTATGGTCATGAATAAATTAAAAAAAAAAGAAAAAAAAGGAAATGATACATTTTATAACTAAAACAATTGGCATATACATACATGTATAAAATAAATTAGACAAACAAACAGATTGTGTCCTGAAGAAGTACATAGACTGCCATTACTTTCAATAAACAATCAAGAAAGGGAGAAATAGGGAATGTTTTGTATAGGATCCCTGGAAATAGGATGTTTTTTTAATGAGATGAAACACATATCATAGATTACCAGTCAATTCTGGTTATGATATAATGATAACATGACATATTTTTATCAACAACATAATAAATCATGCTTCAATCAAAACTGTAAAATATGGTGCGCAATAATTCGACACAAAAATAAAGCAGTAAGTATAAACAAATATCTCTGGAAAAACACTGGATGAAATACTGAAATGTGTTTTATCACGACAAAATTATTTTGCTATGAACAATTACTTTATAGTTAGCACTGTAAAGCATATTTTTGCGTGTACTTTTAGTAATATTGAGTGGATTGCTGGAAGTGACTTATCAAACCACTGTATCTATGCTGTCATGAACTCCTTATATGTATTGCAATATGGCTTATTTTCTTGTATATAATTACCCTAAACATTGGTCAACGCACACATCAAATAGTAATAGAATGATTTCCATTATTATCTTTGTTACTACATACGCGTGTGTGTGTGAATGAAGGACTTTGTAATTGATTATATATATTAATATGTTTTAATATGTAGGTATGCAAATTATTATCATATTCATTATTATAGGTATTTGTTTTATCATTATTATCTAGTTTATAGAATGATTCTAATGTCAATATTTGCTCTGCTCGATTCTTGTAAGTGTTTAGCCACTGTCAAATCAAGATTAATAATAATAAGTAATCATTTATAATGCAACGATAGCATGAAGTCTAAGCACTACATTCATTGTTAAAAACTATGCATACCCTACAACTATTGTTCACCTTTGACTAATATAAAAGCTATGCCATTGCAGACCAAGGACCATAAAAGTCGGGCCATGGGAAGGCCAACACGTAGATGCCTCTTGACAAATTTAATGAAAATGTATCGTGACACTGACCGACGTTTATCCCTCTTTACATTACATCAAAATAGACCCAAGGACAAACCCTGGTCAGTGTAAGACTATTGTAAGTAATGAGAACAAAAGATATTCAGCTATTCAGGTGAATTGCTAGTGGAACTGCCTGTCTGAATGTTGAAGGAATATAAATATTGTTATTATTTTAAATGAAAATACGACAATATAATCACTAAAAATAAAAAATAATAAACACATTATACTTTAAAAAGGAAATTTGTCAGGTGTGGGGTTCGAACCCACGCTCCCTCTCGGGAACCAGAGCTTAAATCTGGCGCCTTAGACCACTCGGCCAACCTGACTTGTTGAGTGCGGTACCGAAATTATGAATCATATTCATATTACTTGGCAATTTGCCTACGATATGACGTCACATTTAAATGTTATATTCGATAAAGTAATTTTGTGCCTAAGCTAATCAATTCAAAAATGTACAACTGAGTTACTTTTCCATTATATTTAATAAACAAAAAGCATGATATGATATTATATTTTGTAAAATTAATGACTTGTCAAATAAAGATTGAGGCTAAAATAAAAAGTTATGTATTTTTACTTTTACTTCGTCGTGTCGTATAGACATAATTAATGTTCTAATTTTGAAATCTGCGATTTTTTTAATGCGAACTGCCATCTAGCATATATTAGTATAAACAAGTAAAACTTTACTCGTTGGAAGTCGTGGTTGTTATTTATTATAATCTATGTTGTAAAACATAGATGGCGTGTTTAGTGCTTTCAAATTATCCAAATATAGAGAAAGTACAATATTCTTCTTGAAAAATATTGTTACTTCTTCAATAACAATACTTATATTATGCAAATCAAACTTTAAGATAATGCTTTCTAAATTAGAAAGTTATTTCGTATGGATTAGATGTCAGGGTTGATTACCTGAATGAAAGAATGGTTCTTCTTTCATTTTTTTATTTACTTTTCTAAAGGTTGGTTGCTTTTTATCAATCAGTCTTAGTTAAAATACTGACTTAGGGGGTTAGGTCGTGTATACATTGGGCCAACGAAGCGGCGCGGGCAACAACATTGTTGTTTCAATGTCTACACACCATTAGATTTTCATCAGAGCTTTATGGTCTACATAATATGTATCAGCCTCTTTTTAGTTTTGTCGTGCTTTTAAATATAGTCCGTACCAAAAAAGAAGTCCCACAGACGCGGCGCTGCAATCTGCCGTAGCTAGTCTTGTCAGAGTAATTATTTGTTAATCCGAAAATCGATTTGAAAATTACTAAATAAAGAAAAATATTGTGTGGGTTTACCTGATGTATATAAGCTATGGTACAGTAATAAGAAAATTAACTTAGTTATGTTGTATTCTACACATAGTCCCTCAAGACAACATTGAAAATAAATACAAAATATTTCATAAATATATAATTTTATTTCTGGTTTTTTTTTACTGATGGCTGCAATGCCGTTTATGCATTGATTTTGCCAATGTCGTGTGAATAGAAAAGCCAGGTGAAAAAAAATTGGCTGAATGATTAGCAATTTGGCCGGTAAATTAAAAAGAAAATTCTGCAAATCTAATACAATATAATAAACATATTTACTACAAACAAACTTAAAACAAAACAAGAGCAAAGGGCAAAACTAAATAATAACTTTAACTTCAAAACAATCTAAGTATAATATATATATACTATAAAATCAATATATATATATATATATATATATATATATATATATATATATATATATATATATATATATACTATACAATCCATATATATGAATATATATATAAACATGTACCTACATAAACTATACAAACTATTATAAGATAATATTATTCACAGTCAAGAATTTACAGAGAATATATACAAATGACTTATGCGATAAAGTTAAGAGAACACTACTATTAACAGGACGAGGGCAATTAACAGGAAGAATGTCATAAAGGGGAGTAACAATTTTACGGCAGTGGTATTAAAAGATATGTTCTATAGAACCTTGGCCCAGGCCACACTCACACAAAGAACTATCACGAATCCTGAGTTTTGATAAAAAAAACAGGGGAACAAACATGGCCAAGTCGTAAACGAATTATGATAGAAGAATTTTTTTAGGGATATTGCGGAAGCGGAAAAACCAGGGAGACGAGGGGATAAGGGGTTGGAGATTAGCATAGTGCTTGCCAACCGTTTGACAAGAATTTAACCAAAGGTCATTCCATGATTTCAGCATCTCAGGTTTAGCGAGAGCTCGAAGATCGCGCGGGAAACACTTGGTATATTTACTACAGCCAGCGTAGACAGCTTGTTTAGCACACTTGTCAGCACTTTCATTACCACAGATGCCCGAGTGACCAGGAATCCAATTAGAATTACTTCCAAACCCAAAGAGTAACAGTTATAAAGAATCTGCTTATTTCTGGTTAGGTTACGACCAAATTCTATCAAATTACAGAGCTGCCACTCTTAGTTTCTTTATTTTCCGTGGGATTTATTTCATGGCGCGGACTCTAGAAATAGAATACATATTATTTTCTAGAATCAAAGACGAACATACGAGACGATTTTATAGTGATTACGTTTTTAACAAAATAGCTACGGAGCTCTAAAAAAACATTTTTCCTAGTTCAGTTTCCCATATTCATAGAGTCAGCATTTAAACCTTATTATTAACAGCTGACCTAAGAAACCAATTTAGATGGTTGTGACAGTGTGACGTCATTTATGGATGGCCCATAAATGACGTCACACTGTAAGGGGGAGTAAGAGGGTCGACGAAGTGTCACATTGTGTTACAAGATGTGGGAGGGGTCCTACTCCTAAATATCGTGACGTCATATTTCGAAATTTATTATAATAATAATAATTCATTTATTTTAGAAATTGAGCATTTCCATATTATACAGTTCCATATTATAAATTATTTCAATGTTATCAAATTTTAAATTTCAAATTAATTCACGGCACAACAATTAATTAATAAAACAAATACTAGGGCATTATACCCGCGTCACTATAATTATTATAAATGTTTCTACTCCACGGCATCAAAGGGACATGTATACCAAATGATTTTAAGTATGGACTCTGCCACCGGGCCGCGAGGCGGCAGAAAACAAACAAACTCATGCATCTAACTGGGCGTGCAGTTGCACCCATTTATGTAGCATAGTAGCGAGTCCCATTGATCTACAAAAAGACTGAGCACGTTGTTGGTGTGGCCGCGAACGCGGGCCAGTAGGGATGCGCATCTTTATATTTAAGCTAACTACGGTACTCCAGTTTTAATTTTTTTAAATCTTGATGCAAAATTGCAAAATAGGTCATATCACACTAATGAGGGAAGAGTCTAACGAATGTGACAAGGACGGGAGAGGGGCCAAAAAATCATGACATTCGTATGACGTAATTTGTGGACGGCCTCTAAGCATAGTATCCGTGATATAAATAGGTAATTTCAGTGTACCAAGTTAGTGGACAAAAGAACGGAAACATTTATTGTTATTATGGTGCGTCAATGTATTGTAGTCAAATTTTGAATGTAGGCACGTCATACCAAAAATTTTATAGCAAAAATGTAACTCTTATCTTACTTATACTTAAATATAACTATTTCTTTATTACCTGAAGCGACCAAACAGACGGCTTACCTGATAGAAAGTTTGCAACACCAAGCGTTGCCAACGCGATGCCGGCATCGAAGAAATTTAATGACACCCATGTCGTAGTGCAGAGGGAAAACTACTGGCATGCGGCATCGGTATACGGTGTACATGCCACCTATACAAACAAAGCGCTTGGAGTCCACCTTCATTATACGCACCGCAAAAGAGTGGAACTCACTGCCGGAGTCTGTTTTTATTTCACCGAAACCTACAACCTGATTGTCTTCAAGTCTCGTGTGAATAGGTACCTTCTAGGTAAGCGTGCTCGATCTTAGACCATGTCTCCGCTCAAAATCGAGCGAGATAATGGTCAAACGCGAGCCTATACAGTAATTTTAAAAAAAACACAAATTTCCTTCTGATCATTTTTGTGAGGAATATACTCGTATATTTGTTTTTTTTATTTATAGGTCTAAGACCTGACATGACAATGTTACAAAAAGGGTACAATATAAATAATAAACAACAAGGCTTAATTTTTTTAACAAAACCAAAGGACTTCTAATTAAAAAGCAAAACATAGTATATATTTCCTACAACATCTTGAAGTCGGTGCATTTTGCAATTTTGTTTTGTTCTTAATGCTTTACTTGGCACCTACTTCAAGATGTAAAAAATAATTATTTTTTACTTTAAAATCGGTTTTGATTTTGTTAAAAAAATATTTTCTACATTTTAGTTGCTTGAATAGCTTTAGAAATAATCTTTTAAGCCCCTGTAGAAATTGTGTTACCGCATTTACGCATGTAAAAGTTTCTCTTTCGAAGACTGTAGATGCTCTTCAATGAGGTTTGCTCGCGATTTCCCTGGATCCCCAAATCAAATCCTAACATGGTGACAATGAACGAACCTTAAGAGTGTATTCAATCTGATAAAGAATTTTTTTTTACTGGTCTACAATTGACGAAGGAATTGCGTAACAAACAACATACAGTTGAATTGAGTACCTCCTCCTTTTAGAAGTCGGTTAAAATTGATTTATTTAAATATCCACTTAATTCATGACATATTTTAATCCTAGAGCACTGAAAGCCGCCATCAAAACGCTATATTTTCCATCAATACTCCTAGCAGCGTTGCAATCATCGGCGAAGCACTGGCAGACTGTCTCCGTGTGGTCCTCGTTGTTAGCTTTGTAACAGTCGCGGTGGTGACGGATCCAGCCGCAACTTCGCGTCACACGGATGTCTGGCGCATAACCTTTCTTCAAAACTGTAATTAAGATAAAACAAATTGCAGAGCGCGGTGGCGGTCCATGATTGTGAAGGTGAATATGGAACCTTAGGAAGGGGTTACATATTTGTGCCGTTTGGAAATGAAACATTAGGTCAGTGTGGTTCATCGGCAAAGAGTTTCTTCAAACTGTTCGACGCATTGCTATACAACGCGGTAATGCAGCCAGTTTTCTGGGCACACTCCCATATGGCAGTGATTAGTTACACAGTCTATAATCGCTTATACTATTTATAACTTAGTTAATTTTTAGTTTTTAATTGTATTTTGAAGTTAATTTTAATTTTTATTTTATTGTAAAAATCAGTTAATTTACACGCAAATGGTAATTTTAACAATTAAGCACGAAATATTGCTTAAGCGTTGCACTTTATATATCTTTAAAAAAATGAACATATTTTTATATTCTGTTTGGATAAAAATAGGAGGCGTAAAATGGTTTCATGTCTGTTGAGGTGCGAAAGGTGAAAATTGTATGCAAGGAATTTTGAGAAATTAAAATACGTATGGTTTGCTTAATGGTTTCTTTGCAACTGTTTTAATGTTAAATGATATATGTGTATATTGTCAGCAAATAGGCCAAACAATGTCAATTATACGGAGGTGATTGTGTGAACTTTTTTCTTAACTTTAAATAACTATAGAAAAATAACGAAAAAATCACGTTACGTCTCATATCGTAAAGATTTATGACAATTATTAAAAAATATATATTGATCTCTAAATACCAACGAAAAGAGGTTTCGATTGCACAATACAGAACATACTTTTGACTGTTTGCAGCTACATAGTCCTTAATATAAAGTGTTTTTGTTTAAATATTCTTCCAAATGTATTTTACTTACTACTTTGATCTATTTTCCTACAGAAGAATCCATGATGGTTAGCAGTTAAGACATTTTCACCGCAGTTAACCGTAGGCAGGAACCGGTCCAGTGTGTCCCGGTCATATGATTTCGGATCGAGACACATTGAATTATTTTGACTGTTGCATTCGTAACACTTTATTGACGACGCTGAAAGTAATAACATTTTTAACGCATCATGTTTGCAATTACCACCTGTTTGGGATCATCAAAACTATTAAGACCCAACCCAGCAAAAACCAATGGCCAGACCTCAAGACGCGATGTGCTCTTTCTGCGTGCAACGGAACACAAACCAACTTGACTGATAATATTTTATTTTTAACCGACTTCGAAAAAGGAGGAGGTTCTCAATTCGTCGGGATCTTTTTTTTTTTTGTTGCTTTTTTTTATGTATGTTCGCCGATTACTCCGTCATTTATGATCCGATTTATGTGATTCTTTTTTTTTCGACGCGGAATAGCTTCCAATTGGTCCCCTAAAAATTTTACATAGTTTGGCCCAGTAGTTTTCATTTTATGGACATTTTTCATGGAAATAATTATCACTCCGTTCCATATGTTCGCCGATTACTCCGTCATTTATGATCCGTTTTACGTGATTCTTTTTTTGTTCGACGCAGAATAGCTGCCATGTGGTCCCCTAAAAATTTGACATAGTTTGGCCCAGTAGTTTTCATTTTATGAACATTTTTCATGAAAATAATTTTCACTCCGTTCCATATGTACACCGATTACTCTGAGATTTATGATTCGATTTACGTGATTCTTTTTTGTTCGACGCGGAATAGCTGCCATGTGGTCCCCTAAAAATTTGACATAGTTTGGCCCAGTAGTTTTCATTTTACGAACATTTTTTTGTTCCCGGTTCTTGGGACCTATATTTTTTAAGAAGCGCGGCACCATTCGTTGGTCCACCCATACATAGCTAGACACTAAAAAGTAACAAATAAAATTTAAAAATTTCGTTTAAAAAAACCGACTTCAAAAACTAAAAAACTAAAATGTATAAAATAACTTATTTCTAAAGCTATTATTATTAATATATATTATCTAAAACATCTTGAAGTCGGTGCAAAGCAAAACATAAAAATTACTATATTTTGAAAATTACTAAGCACCGACTTTAAGATGTTTAGATAATATATATTAATAATAATAGCTTTAGAAATAAGTTATTTTATACATTTTAGTTTTTTAGTTTTTGAAGTCGGTTTTTTTAAACGAAGTTTTTAAATTTTTTCCTTCCACCCATTTTAATATTATATAAAATTTTTAGAGGTAGGCATGTTTGCTGAAGAGTTTCTTGCGCCGCTTCTTCTCTTCAAGCCATAACATGTCGCGAGGCGTGGTAAATTAGATTAGGCTCCCATAGAGTAAATAATAACCATAAACAAAATTAAAACAAAATAATTAAATTGAAGCCGTTAAAACGTAGTTTTATTACATCATGTATTTTAATAATCAAATTTGAAAAATATAATTAACACTAGCTGTACCCGGCAGACGTTGTCCTGCATTTAAAAAATAAAAATCTAGAACCCGATTCCAGCGTCATCTACCGGGACCAAATGTTAATCTAAACTATTCTTAAATCCACTTGAACAAACAAAAAATTTCATCAAAATCAGGCCCAGCGTTTAGGAGTATCGCGGCGCCACCTACTACTACCTACGGTCCAATCGTTAATTTAAACCATTCCGGGACAAATTTCAACACATACAACAACAAAAAGAACACCTAAATTCTGGTACCCGATTGCAGCGCCATCTACCTGGATCAAATTAAAATCTAAATCATCCCAGTAGAAAATTATAAAAATACTAATATCGCTATTAAAAAATAGGGGTTGATGGTAGAGGGTTGAAAATTTAGGGTTGTATGTATTTTTTTAATGCTGTATCATAAAAAAATAAAAATAAAAAAATTATCTAAAAATAAAAAAATAAAAATTTTTAGGGGTGGACTACCCTTAACATTTAGGGGGATGAAAAATAGATGTTATCCGATTCTCAGACCTACCCAATAGGCACACAAAATTTTATGAGAATTGGTCAAGCCGTTTCAGAGGAGTATGAGAACGAACATTGTGACACGAGAATTTTATATATAAGATTTTATGGCAATGTTTTAGGAAAACAGGTTTTATTTTTATATTTCTTTATCGCTGAAGCACAGCCCCTGGCTGACGGCCTAACTGTAATCGAAAGTAGTTAACGTTGCCTATGAACGTTAACAATACTGCTAATAATTGCTGCTAATTTCCTGCAGGTTTTGAAGGAGAAACTGGAACTTGGCCACTGTGCCAGAACACAACTCCAAGTTGTTATGGCGGCATACTCTAGACTAGACCAAGGGTGGTAGCCACCCAGACGGGCAAACCCACCTGGCTGTGGGTTGTTTTGTGGCCTCTCTCAAGTCGCAGGAATTAGTATTCTTTGTCAGTTCCTGCACGATGAAAATTAGGTTAAATATCTTACAACCATTCATTTGCCGTACTTCTGTTAAAATTTGAAATAAACTCCATGATAGTAATATTACTATATATATATATATATATATATATATATATATATATATATATATATATATATATATATATATATATATATATATATATATATATTTCGTACTAAACGTTAGGTAAAAGGATGGATAGTAAGATTTAGAAGTAAGGCTGTAACCAGCCGGCGTGATCGAGGTTAAGAACAAACCCATGCGCAGGGGAATACACAAGAGTAAGGCGTTTCTCTCAAAGTAGTGACAATGCAAGCAGATCAACTATCTTTTTTTTATGTTTAATACTTCTGTAAAAGAAGTGTTCGTTATTAATATATTACCTACCTATAACACCAGCGTAACTTGCTTAGCTTAGGGTTTATACAAGGTGTGTGTTTGTCTACCGGTAATTATTCATGTATGTCTCTGTAGACCACGAGCCTTAAAAATGAAGGAATGAGGAAGGTCAACACGTACAGACCCCTTGATAAATTTAATCTAAATGCCGCGGCCGCGACACTTAGATTAAATTTATCAACTGTTACGCGTGACACTGACCGGCGATTGTCCCTGTACACAATATTAAAATGTACCCAACGACAAGCCCCGGTAAATGTAGGACTATTGTACGGAATGAGAACAAAAGGGTAACTGGGATAAACTGCTAGTGGAACTATAGCTCGGGGACTATGGGAACTATGGCGTCTGCCCGTCGCATTATCAAGAAACGTGGAAAAATGGGCAGACGGTGACTTGCACACACGTGGGCCCCAAAAAATGTATTATTATTGTAATTATACTAATGGTCCAGAAGACGTTGTCCTGCCCTTAAAAAAATTAGAACCTGATTGCAGTGCCACCTAACGGGTCCAATTGTGAATCTTAATCATCCCGAGACCTGAGGCCCACTTGAACACAAACAAAACATTTCAGCCAAATCGGTCCAGCCGTTTAGGAGGAGTTCGATGACATGCACACGCACAGAAGAATTGTATATACATACATATACATTTTTTACAGTGATTATGTGTCTGTATATTACTAAACATAAAAGCACGAATAAAAAAATTATACCAACCCATGCGAATGCAAAAAGTTAAAAGAAGCACGATCAAACATTTTACCACCATTGTTATATTTTCAATCGAAACAAAAACTTTTTACAGTTTAAATAACTTTTTTAAATTCCTTTTGTGATATTCTCAGCCTAGTTGAGCAAACGATGGATTCACACTGTTTACAGCACAAAACAAATGCAAAGCATTTGCGACGTCTATATTCTGTAAAACTATATTCATAAATATAGTACACATTATGAATGTGGAGTATAGCGAAACGATTATTTACGTTCTATTGTGAAAATCAGTTTTTGTGTGCATCTACATCATATTATACTTGTGTATTCTCTTTTAATTTCAAAGGGCAAGGACCGGAGTCTGTGAATATTTTATTTCTCATATAAGGTTTCTCATATTAGTCTTTGTGTGATTTATAAATAAGTGACAACTGTCACTTTTGATAACTAAGTAGGTACCTAATCATAAAAAGATTTTTAAATTTTTATCTATCCATGTTTCGGTCTGAAAGTTTGTGTGGACTTCAAATGAAAATTTTAAGAATCAAAACAGGTATTTATTTCAAACTTATGAGTATATTCGATCATGATACCTTGCATGGTTTTGGGGGTAAGTATAAAATACTTGTAAACTTGTAAACAACTAGGAGGGAACTTCAAGCCGCGGTATTCCCCCTGCGCTACGGCATGGGCTCGCGTTGACAAAGCTCCTGGTGTAGCAGAAGTCTGCCGGTGACCACTTTCCATCAGATAGACCACCTGTATGTTTGCCAGTTTTTTTGCAATAGTTTCTACTACTAAACATACTGGCGGGAACAATGTCGCGGTAAATAAATTTTTATAATAATATGTTCCATTCGAATTACGACTTAGCAAAGGGGTTTGGGTAAATTTGTTCGGAGGTTGGCTTGATTTTTTTTATGAGCGGCTACTTTTTTAGCTATTGCTATTTAGTAGTTCTATACTTGAGATACAAGACTATTATAAAAAAATGGTCCTAAGTTACATCGGAGCCGAGATATTTAAGATCAAAATCGTGCTGCGTGATCTTAAAATACTGTAAAACGGGGTTAATAGAATTCACGGGGTGATTAGATACATTGGGTTTGGGTAAAAGTAGCTTGATTTTTTTAAGTTTGCGGCCAGCGATGACATTTATACAATAGATAGTATACAGTAATAAGTTCGGTAATCAAAATCGCTTAGGTGAATATGTGTTAGAAAATAATCTAAACAGAAGACGGGCTCAGTTTCAGTCTATAAATGCCGCTGATCTTAGCGGAGATGAGTTTCCAGTTTTAGGTAATGATGACCTCATCATTTATGCTCTGGGCACATATCAAGTAGAGCAAGCACGTAGCTATTATGGTGAACACATACAAAACGGAACCTATTTAATTGAAATATTTAAAGAACCTTACCTGGAAGATTTCACAAAAGTTAGATTGTAATGACCCATGACTTTTGAGAGGAAGAATCCAATCCAGATATGTTTCGAGCCGAACTTACTATGTCTATATTTTCTGAGAACGAGGGCTTAAGGGTCGGGATGCTATTTTAGGTCATTATTGCTCTTGCATTGTTGCAAAACGTACATTAGGTTGTTGTTCCCATGTCATGTCGATCGCGTGGTATTTGGGATGGGGTAGGCACCAAAACCATTCGTCTTCTCCTGCTCAGTTCCTAGATACAATAATCAGGCATGATGTAGAGAACGAAGCGTATGAAGAACCCGATATCGAAAACTAAATAAAGTGCACATTTAATGCCATTATAGTACATACATACATAACTTCACGCCAGGTCCCTTGCGGGGTAGGCACGAACAACAGAGCGCCATACAGGCTTATTCATACACACCTCACTTGCTTCTTTTACATTCATAGCTCTTGTCATGCACGCTCGTCTGTTCTTAAGGCTCCTGACATCACCTTCTGCTAATACACGATCAATTTGATCATGGAAGGTGTGTCGTGGCCTTCCGCGACTTCTGCATCCATTCACTTTTGCATTGTATATCTGTTTAGTCATTCTTTCATCATACATTCTTTCCACATGCCCGAACCACCGGAGCATTCCTTTCCTTCACCCCGAAACTCTCTTTCAGACCAACTCTCTTTCTTACTTCGGTATTACGAACGCGGTCCGCGAGCGTCACTCCGCAGATTTTGCGCAGTGCTCGCATCTCGACTGCGTTTACTCTACTTTCATGCTCTCTGTTCCACACCCAACTCTCGCTTCCATACGTGAGCGTAGGTACCAGCACCGCGTTGTGTATGGCAAGCTGGGCCTTCTGGCTGAGGTTTTTAGCGCCTAGAAGCTTACCTAACGCTCCATTCATACAGTCACTCCATTCCGTCATTATAGTGAGCGTTTTATTTAATTTTCTTTTTTTCGCGTGTGATTATAGATATACAAGACCTAATTAGTGAATTAATAAATACAGTTGTAAAAAGGTTTAGTTAGGTTTAATTAGGGTATTAGTTAACTTTATTTAGATATGTTATATTGTTTCAAAAGCCATGCACAAAAACATGAATCTTGCAACAAATAACCTTGCATAAAACTGATACATACCTTAAGTTCACGCAGCACTATTTTGATCTTAAATAGCTCGGCTCCGATGTAACTCAGGACCAAGTTTTTTTAACAGTCTTGTATCTCAAGTATAAAACTATTAAATAGCAATAGCTAAAAAAGTGGCCAGTCCCCTTTATATTTTGACAATTTATTTCTAAATGCATGACTAAAAGCAATGAAATCAATATAAAATGATAAAATTAACAATAAGACTCATTTGAAAATAATGTAAGCGTTTATTCAGACATAAAAATAATTAAAGATAATCGAATCCAAAATTACGAAACGTGCCTATCGACCTCGTTTTACGGTATCAGTTTATTTGTTGCAAGATTCATGTTTTTGTGCATGGCTTTTGAAATAATATAACATATCTAATTAAATTGAACTATTACCCTAATACTATTAACGAATAAACTGCAGATTAAAAAGTTTTGTGCATGAAAACCCAAAATCCAATAAAAAATAATGTGTTTTAATTGGTTCAATTTTTTTCACATATTTCGGCTCCGATGTATGTTAGACAAAAACGCTAAAACAAAAAGTGTTTTTATTACAGTATACTATCTACTGTATAAATGTAATCGCTGGCCGCAAACTTAAATAATCAAGCCACTTTTACTCAAACCCCTTTCGACAAAAGTATATTTTTGGATTTCCGACAACGGTAATAAATATGGAACAACGATTTTGAGTTTACGAAAGCGTATATAAATGAATCTATTATATCTAAGGCGATGTGCATATTAAATAGGTAGTATATTTTTTACAATTTTCGTTAGATATAGATTTAAGATTACGCAAGCGAAGCCATATGTCACGCTCTAATATGTAATAACTAATAATGTAAATTTATATAAGTGTTAATAATGTTAATTAAGTGTAAAAATTAATTTTTAACGCTCATGGATGAAATAGAGCATACGCTTCGCTTACTTATAACAGATAATTTTATCTTGGGTTACGGTAATAAATTTAAAAATAATTGCAATTTTAGAATTCCGTATCAAAATGACTAAAGCGAATCTTATACATTTTTAACATGTAGTCGGCTGTCAGTCCCTGTCGGTCTGCCTCTCTTTCATTCTGCCCCTATGTCAGTCTGCCCCTATGGCAGTCTGCCCCTATGGCAGTCTGCTCATCTGTACGTGTATATCACAGCTGTATTATAGAATATTATATTAAAAAAAAGATGATACACTACCTACATGTAACGAAAGATAAAAAATCAGGGAACGTAAGCTTGTGAGGTAATATGAATATTTTTTGTTTTGAAGTCCCAATAAAAAAAAACCACTTAGAATTCATATTTAATAACTAAGGTGGAACAATTTAAAATACAATATCTTCAAAATAATTAATAATAATTTATTGTTTGATTTCGAGGTAGGTTATATCACATTACAATGGATTATTTTGGACGCCACGTATCTTATATAAAATACATATTAAACATATGGAAATTATAAGTCTGTATACTTTACAGTACAAATTAATTATAATCATTGTACATTTTGTTTATCACAACGTTATATGATCTTATTAATATTGATTTAGAGTAAGTTTGTAATATTTTTAAAAACAGTAAAGAAGCCTTCACATTTACACTTACTCAATATGAATGATCTTACCATTAGTGTTTATAATAATTATTGTAACTTAATTCAATATTATTGTTTTTAAATATAACCGCGCCATGTTTTAAAATTTAACAAAATAGCGGCAAATACAGTGAGTACTGTCAATTTGGCGTATTCAAAGGTCACCGCCGCATTGCACATATCGCCAAAACATTGACAGACCGTCTCTAGGTGATCTGCGTTGTTCGCCTTGTAGCATTCTCTTTTATGCTTTATCCAGCCGCATCCCCTCATCACCCGGACCTCTGGTGTTTTCTCTGGGTGCAGAACTGTAAAAAGTAAATAAATACCTAAATAAATAAAACTAAAATAACAACACAATATTTTCTTAAGTTTTCGCGACTTGTATAGATAATAAAACTACGTTTTAATGGTTTTAAGCGCGGTAATTTATTTGATTGGTTATTCCGAAGTTTCGACCACTTTTCAGTGGCCGTGATCACGGAAGACGAAGATAATAAGTGTCAACGAGTATTGTTTATTTAGCCTTAGCATGTCCATAGGCGATAGTAACCGTTTTCTATAAAGTGGGCCGTCTGCATGTCTGATCAACTTCCACAATAAAAAAAAATTACTGACGCTAAACGAGGGAGTTCTTGTGATAGATCCAAAACTCACATTCACTAACAGTTAAGATTTGTTACATAAAACACAGTATTCTTGTTAAAAACAAACCATATCCTACAAGTATTGTTCATTATTATCCAATATTACACACTAGGACATGCCAAGACTTCGCTTGCTTCTTCCATGCTTGACTTGAAGTTCCCGGGACACGAATTTCCGCATGATTTAAAAAAAAATATGCAAGCTATTCTTTTAACATCGAAGAAGATAGTATTCCTTTTCCATGGGATTAGTAAAAACTGTAAAGCGAAATTTTATGCACCCGAACAAGCCGCTCCCGGGAAAACTCCCGCGGGATTTCCAGGATAAAAAGTAGCGTAGATTTTATGTTTGAAAATTTGCTGTCGATCAATGAAAACACGATAGAAATCGGTCCAGTAGTTTTTACATGAATACCGAACAAAAAGGCAAACCGCCAAACAGAGAAAAAATATAAAATAATTGCATCGCGTTCATCATCGTTTATATAGTGTATTCCTATTATTATTTTTTAAAAGTGTCACGAGCTACAGGACTTGAATTAAAATGGCGTTGGAATGACTATAGAATTTATTAGAACTATACAAACACGTATAACACATGTACAAATACTGGACGCAACCAGTACAAACTGCATTCAATAACACGTGCAAAGTCCGTCACTATATAGCTCATTGAATGTACACGCCTCGCTTTGATCGTGGTTCTCGCTAGACTGCCGATCTCTCCATTGGGCCATTACTGCACCGAACAATATGGCTGCCAGCCTGCATAAATTGGAAGCCTTAGAATCAGTTCGACACACCTGCCTAATGACTGCCATAAAAGATGATAATACACAATGGACTGTTTTATAATTACGAATTCTACAAACACAAAGTAAACAAAAGAAGTCCAAATGCGGGAAAGGTAATAAACCAGGCGTGCCTTCACTTTGTAGGCATGTAACAATAACTTCAATGTACCGATACGGTATTTTTAGAAATTATATTACTACAGAATTTTACACAGCAAAACGGCCAGGGTGTGTGATTTTCAATATTCCAAACCATAGACATTTGTTCCATTATATTGTTCAACTGACAAAATAGTCCCCCAGAATAGGACTATGCTTCACGCTCTGAAAATCATTAAAATGATACATCTGATTGTCATCGTTGTTGGCTTCCATGATCATTAATTTAAGGCTAAAGTGGTGCACATAATAATTTGAAAAATAACAATAAGTTTATGCAGGCCTTTTTTGTCACTTCTTTTCACTAATTCTCAAAAGTTAGCTCCACTCCAAAAACCTAATAAAAACCATTTTCATAAAAGTTACCAAAAATGTTTATTATTTATTTGTCACTTTTTACGACAATTATTCGATATTTTCGAAATTTCTTTTAGGGTAAGCGTGCCCCCGCATGCTCCCACAAAAAAGCCCTGGGTATATGTAATATTATCAATGACTAATAATATCGAAATAGGTTTACTGGCAAAAAAAATATCGAAATTGTCACCGGTTATGGTAATTAAATGGTCACAAAAATGATCGAGACATAGGCCGAACAAAACTTGTATGGAAAGGGTATAAATTGCACCATTTGAAATATAATTTACGCCATCTTATACTCGTATATACTTAGACCATTCAACCAATAACAACAACCAATTGGTTGAATGGTCTAAGCGTATATATGAGAAAATTTTATGTGACAAAGTCAATATTGTTGGTGTTGCGAATTTGTTAATTAACGTGCCATTTGCTGTTGAGACTCTTGGATCATGGGGTCCTGAGGCCATGAGCCTCTACAAAGAGGTATCAAACCGATCCATCAACTCTTCAGGTGATCTGGTGCGTACCTCGAACAACGAATCAGAATGACAACCCAGCGAGGAAACGTAGGCAGTCTTCTGGGCACTTTACCCATAGAAGGCGGTGACCTAGGTTCAGTATTATACTTATAGCCTTCAGGGATTATAAGTAGAATACAATACTAATATAAATAAGTCAAGTTTTCTTTTATTATATTGGTTAATAATATCTTAGATTAACAAATAGATAGATAATACTTTACTGCTCACAAAAATAAAGCCGCTTTCTGTATTGTAGGTACAACAGCAGTGCGGTATCGGTATGCTCGATACCGAAAGCTTAGGGCTCGTTTAATATGGCCGGCGGTCCGAATCCGCGACGATTGAAAGTGTTCAGATAGACAAAGTGAGTGTGCGGAGTGAGGTAGGTTGATAGCAGCTTCATTTCAATAATGGAACTCGAAGAAGCAATATGCGTGTAAACGTAAACAAAAACAGCAGTATTGGGTGTATCCAATTTTACGTAATCGGTTCACCCACGGTTACTGTCAATCCTCACGGATTGGAACCACCTGGTTTGCGTCGGCGCAGATTTCGCCGTGTCTGAACGGGTCATATATTTCTATGAGCGTTTGCTGATTCGCTCGGTATTGTTTTAGGAGCAGCACCTACCAAGCGAATTAGGAATCGCTTATAGCAATATACTCAGCAAGCTTTAGATACCGCGTATACCGATTCTGCATCGCCGCTGCAGCAACAAATCAGAAAGTGGCCTAAGCAGTAAAACGGACTTTTTTATGCTTTGAGGATAACCCAGGACCGGTAAGCATTCTTCAATTTAAATATAATAATTTTTGTCCCTTTTCACGGCCTTTTAAATGGATCGGTTTTAATTAATTAGAGTTGTCGACAAACATAAGTATATACTTAGTACTCACTTGTTTGCACCATTTTCCTGCAGAAAAAGTCTTTACTTAATATTCCAGGCAGGCTCTTTCCACAGTCCACTATTGGGATGACGGCGTTCATGTGTTGCAGGTTTAAATCTAAACAGGCCGAATTATTTGCACTACTGCAGTCAAAACACTTTATTGCTTTACCTGTAAATAAAATAAGTATATGGTAAATAATAAATTATTATCCATGGTTAAGTATACCAGTGACTTATAAAGTGATTGTATGAAGAAGTCAGGCTGGTCCAAAAGTGCGTTATGCAGGGAGCTTTGTTGAATGTTTCTCTTATGGTTAAATCCCGTAATGATATCTGTATTCAAATCAAGGTTATCGATATAGTTCGGAAAAATTGCTAGGTGCATTATGTACCTCATAAGTATATTCAAGCAACAAAAGCGAAACGAAAGCGATTCGAGAAAACAAGAGATAAACTCACAAGCTAAAACTTATAATTTATACTTGCATGTGCTGATGAATAAGACTAGCATTAGAACACTCGAAACGATTTTGTTAAAAATCACAGCCATTATTTTTTCTCACTAATTCATAAAGCTCCTGATGATTTTATTATCGCAAGTTTATGTATACACCAAATAATAAATAAATGATACTATTCTATCAGGCGCTCAGTATAAATTACTCATCGATGTCAAGTCTATGTTAAACATCTGACAGGAACGATTTTGAACAATTTAATTATAATATATTTTTTAAATTTAATTTATTTATATAAAAATGGTATCACTTCAACTAAGATCAGTTACGGAATGTGATCATGTCATGAGTAACCAGAGTTTATAACGTGCTCAGTCATTGTTGTGTTGTTGACTACAACAAAGGGAGCAACCGGATCCGGTCGGTTCTAATTCCCGGTAGAAAGGTATCGCATGTTCCGAAAAGAGGAAACATTAATAAAGTTTCACACGTGTCGTGTGGTGAATTCTTGAACGAACCAACTTATGACTGTAAAAGATCATATGACGGCTAATTTGCATCCTCTTCCTTCTTATAATATAATTATGTCAATTGTAAACACTGTTATTGACCTGAGTCATTTTGGGAAATAATGAGTGAAGCAAAAACTTTGAACCCCATTTTACGAAAATTGCGCGGATGGAGGAGTATAAAATTTCGCACACTTAATAGTTTATGTAGAGAAGGTGTGCAGAATGCTATTTTTTTTAATTATGCATAGAAAATCAATATACTGAAAATCAATATAAAAACATTACACACACTATCATGTATTTGACACACACGCATATATACTCTTTTGTTTATTGTTAAAGTCCATTTAACAGTGTAGCATTGGCGAAATGTGTGATTATAGAAGTATTATAGTCTTTGACAACAGAACCTTAATAATGTTCAATTTTGTTGAATGAATGAATGTTCAAAGTTATAATTTAAACTAATTATCGTCGAATTTAGACTAATAGGCGACTACTTGTTTTGGGAAATGTACCTCCTATTCTACGTATGTACACCGCTTTGCAACGTATTGCGTGAAACGGCATGCATCCCGGGGAGCAGAGTAACCATATTAGATACATACCTATAATACAAACCTAACTAGCTTAGCTTGGGGATGTATAACGTGTGCCTTTGTCAGCCAATTAATAGAAGCCGAAGATATCATAAAGGTTTTTAAGTGCCTATGATAGGCAAACAGGCAGACGGCCCACTTTATGCAACGTGGTTTCGTCCCCTATGGACGTTGGCAACACCAGCGGCGTTGCCAACACGTTGCCGTTAAACAGAGGAAATCCCTCAGCGGGAAGTTCCCTCCAGACCATTGTCGTAATCGGAACAAACGTTCTAGAGAACCGTTGCATAGTGGAGCGTGAGAGCACAATGAATTGGGGGTTAGCATCCCGTCAATGAGAAGTGATGCGGTTGTAAAAATGAGACGCGGGCATCAGATCAAATAATTCACACACTTTACACGGTTAAATACGTAGAGAGTCGTAGTCTCTCCGAAGGCTAAGCAATTCCAAACTGCTAGTTCCGAAAAACATATTTCTTTATTATTCTTACATTGCCATACGTACAAATCACAATACCATAGCGTGGTCGTTAACAATAACATTACATAGTATGCTATGAGTAAGCTGTTATTCCGAATTCACTCATAGAGCAATTAAGAAGGTTATTTTAGCAATTGTAAAAATTCGCGTGGCTTACGCACCGACCCAGTTTACCAGCGCGCGGCGGCGTATTAGAAATATTTGGACAAAATGAGCTACAAATTTAACTTTAGTTATAGGTACTTGACCAAAAAGTCTTTTGCAATTTACAAACTTTATTTTCTAGATTAATCATAGTCATAACATGGCAGCGGAAACAGCTGAATCACTCAAGCGGCGCAAATATGCAACCCTTTGTGAGAGTTATATGTTTGTGCCGTTTTCTGTTGAGACGCTTGGACCGTGGGGTCCTGAGGCCATGAGCTTCTACCAAAAATTATCAAAGTGTGTCAATGAATCTCCAGGTGATCAGAAGGCTGGTGCTTACCTCGGGCAACGGATCAGTATGGCGATCCAGCGAGGAAACGTAACCAGCCTTCTAGGCACCTTACCCATAGAAGATGGTGATCTAGGCTCAGTATTCTACTTATATTCTTGAGGGTCTATGGATAGAATACAATATACAAATAAGTTCTCTTTTACATTGTATCAGATTATTCTATAAAAAGATATATTTTGTCAAAATTTTGGTATTAACACCTCAGATTAGATTTTGCTTCCCGAAAATAGGTACCTATAGTTAGTAAATCAGTATATTGACTTTTATTCGTCTGAGACTAAACAAATGTTTGAGCCGTTGGAGGTCCAGATTTTCATTCCGGGAAATTAATCGTTTTCGGTAGCTAGAATCCAAGTTTAACACTACCACGCGTGTAGATATATGAAAGCGTGAATATGACGAACACTATTAATTATTCAAACAAAAATATAATATTATTTACGATATTTTAAACATGCTGCATTTAGATCTGTTAGGTAGCTGCGTCATAGAGCATAGACGGACATGGCCAAGTATTTTTAGCTCTTTAAAATTGGTTAAACTTTACGAGTTCACACGCGAATAAAGATGAAGGATGGAGGTCGTTCTTACTAAAATGGATTCGTAATACACAATATTAACAGATAAACGTCCCAAGGCTGGGCTGGGTATCTATTATTATAAGAACGGAGTTTAAAAGAATGATTTTATAGTAAAAACAACATTTTATTTTATTTTTATATTAATTTTTTATTAAAACTTTCCGTGTGCCTTTCTTCAAGGCACACGGAAAGACATACGACATACGACAAAAAAACTGGCTGAATTGGTCGAGCCGTTCTTTATTCGAGTTTTGCGCTTAGCGACAATCATTTTCACTTAATTTTATTTTATTAAATTAAAAATTGCATGGACAATAGTAAAAACAACAGTTTCACACAAAAACTAGCTTTCAAAGGGTAGTTGTACCCGGCAGACGTTGTCCTACCTTCAATAATAAAAATCTAGAAACCGATTGCAGCGCCATCAACCGGGATCAAATGTTAATCTAAACTTTTCTCGAATTCACTTGAACAAAAATAAAATTTCATTAAAATCGGTCCCACCGCTTAGGAGTTTAGCGGCGCCACCTACCTAAACCCTCTACACCAAAAATAAATAAATATTTAGAAAACTTATAATGAAGTTAGGTACATTCTAACGTCGGAATCAATTTTCTGCTTCTTAATTTAACAAACTTTTTATTGGTATCTTCTTTTTAAAACTAGCAGATTATGCACCTTTTTCTGCCAATCTCAGTCCACTGCTGGACGTAGGCCTCCCCAAGTACGCGCCACATATCCCGGTCTCCCGTCTTGCTCATCCGGCCCCTGCCGGCGATCTTGCTCAGCTTCGCTACGTTTGCCGAGACGTGGTCTCCACTCCAGGACTCGTTTGCTCCATCGGCCGTCGGTCCTGCGACAGACGTGACCGGCCCACTGCCACTTCAACTTGCTAATTTAGCGAGCTATGCCGGTTACCTTCGTTCTCTTACGGGTATACTCATTTCTGATTGTATCCATAAGAAAAACACAAGATTGTGAATGGTACGTGTATATTATGTAGATATGGCAATCGGCTTGTGCTCCCCAAAGTTCTTGCGCCTGGGTGGCACGCACCCCTTGCAGCCATGAGTAAGACGGTCTTGATCTTGACTAACACTAATACAACCCCAAGTGTAGCAGGAACATAACATTTATCACCATCATAGTCACCTATCCAATTATACATTACGGGAGGAAGTCGATTGCGTGTAATACCCCCCTCCCCCCTCCCCACGGCCCCCGCCTGTTGCGGGCGTGGAGGGCGGAAGTGGCGCGTTCTTCAATTGACGCTGTCGCAATCGTGGGTTAGGTGTGTTGTGCGTGTGTCACTCTTATTTGTGATGTACACCTGCATGATGGTTTGGTACAAGTGATCATAAATTCGATGATTACCCAAGCAATTGGCTGTTACTGTCATCTATCCTATTAGGTGACATTTTCTTTATTACGGTATAGGTTCGCGTTTGATTGATCTCGCGCGTCTCGAGCGGAGATATGGTCTAAGATGACGTAGGCTTGCCTTGAAGGTACCTATTTACACGGGACTTGAAGACACCCAAGTTGTAGCTTTCGGAAAAAACAGGCTCCAGGAGTGAGTTCCACTCTTTTGCGGTGCGCATAATGAAAGTGGGTTTAAAGCGCTCTGATCTTATAGGTTGAGTTGGTAGAGCTTTCCCTGAACCCTGGCATAAGGCGCAGGAGAAGTAGTAAGTAAGTAAGTAGAAGCACTTGCATACTTGCGGTGCAAGAACCACCCCGACCTTACGAATCTCACATACCAACCACGATTTTCCCTCTTCGTGCGGCTGATGGTGCTCAATCGAATTCCCCTCGTTAAGATAAACGTATTTGCTCGACTGAATGGGTTCCACCCCTAATCTAGAGCATGCCGCCATAACAATCTTCAGTTGTGTGCTTTAGTGACCAGGTTCCATTCCCCGTTCGAGGCTGGCAGCACATTACTTAGTAACGGAAACTACTTTCCATCACATGGGTCGTTAGCTTGTTTGCTGTATGCCAGCAATAAAAATAGACAACGTGAGGGGACCATTTCTATTTGGTCGTATTTAGATGTTTCTATTTGGGCATGGACGAAGAATACTATTTTCCATGTTTTTAGGTAATGGAACTCTAAAAGAGTATTGGTCTTATTCATATTGAATTAGAGTAAGTTTGTAGGCTTCTTGAAGGTTCAAACTAGTCATTTTGCAATTGGGTCACTATAAGACAAACGCTTGAATATCCCCGCTATACACGTTTCTTTTTCATGTAGGAATTTATGGATCCGCAAACCGTACCCACTCGTGTCTGTTTCGAGTTTTCGACCCAAAAACACTAAGTTTGTTATGTAACATACCCAATGCGCTATCTCTGACGATGGTACGTCGATACTATGACGACTATGGAAAAAACTTTTAGGCCTTAGTAACAGCCGCGATTTATTTACCTATTATATTATGTTTTATGCTTGGAATGGTGTTGTTCGACGACACACAACTTGTATATTTAGATAAATATGTATGTTTATATTGTAATTTATGTAAAATTTTCCTTGATATTTACGTATATATTCGTATATTATATCTATTCCATACCTGTCGCCAGCCGTACCGAGTTTCTGTCCATCCAAAGGTAGTCTGGAAGCAATCGCTCCCAGCGATAAGACCGCCTATTGTACTTATGATTGTATGATATATGTTGTAAATTAGTATAAATATTAATAATCTGTAGACCAACACACACATTGTTACAGAACTAAGCAAGATACGCTTGTGTTGTGGATAATTTAGTTTATTTGAGAAACATACAATAATTATTATTCTTGCCAATATGAAAATACGTAATTAATGCCTACATCAGCTAAGTTGCCACTTAAAATTATAGTATGTATATTTGATACAATATTGGAGAAATAGATAAAAAAAGTTACAAGATCACACAAAAAACTTGACAATATGTATCATCTCATAAAAAAATTCGTAATAAATGTCAAATATAAAAAAGACTGTTCGAAGTAATAAACAACAGACCAGGCTGACCATGGTAAATAATATAAAGTTCGTTTAATATATTTACCTAAATTAAATAATTGAAAAAAAAATTGCGTTGTTAATAGTTTAAACAAATTAACAGCTATTTGATTCGTGATGCCTCTGCTAGTTAGTCTTAGTGAATGTATCACGCAAATGTAGCAAATGTTTAACGCGTTATTCGAGGTGCACCATAGTTTATTATGTTAAAAATTAACAAATAAATTATGTATCTACACACTAATGTACCTAATTGGTTATTTTTTTACAGTTTTTCATAACATATAATTCCGATCAGCAATTTTCGTTGACGCAGAAAAATGCAGATAGGTTTCCGACATGTAAATATATTGAATATATTGATCTTTATTCGCAAGCGTAAATGACAGTGTATTGTTTGCTATTCCTTCTTAGCTCTGTTCCGTTTACACGATTCGTACGCTGTCGGTGCTACTGAAATTGCTCTACTTCGTCGATAGATATCGACGAAGTAATTCCTCACGGGATCGGGAGGAATTATAAGTTGTGTAATACTGTAACGCTTGTAAGTCGCATTACGCCATGGGCATCAACACTAATACAGGTGGATCAGGAGCGTTATAATTAAAACGTAATATCTATGTACAAGCACTTATTAAATCTAGGAGGCGATTTGTCTGTCATCAAACCTATTGTATGCCTAGTTAGTTCACTTTGGCTGTCATTGTTCTGAGACTATTTTGGGAGTACCCGCTCGCTGTGTCGGCATACTAATAAGTATATAACAGGTAAACACCATGGTGAGATCACCTGAAGAGTCTATTACGCGTTTCGAGAACTCTTAGCAGATTCTAGATGCTTTACGACAAACAAGTAAATATAGAAAATTATCGGTCCTGACAAAGATTGTCCTGTCCTGACGAACAAAAATCTAGAACCAGATTCTAGCGCCACCTAGCAGGTCTAACGGTAAATCGAAAACGTCTCTGAGCCCACTCAAACACATAAATATTTCATCAAAATCTGAAACCCAAGCACAGCGTCACTTATCGGTTACAATTGGGAATCTAAACTAATCTAAGACTCACATCCGGGGACTCACTCAAACATATACAAAAAAATTAGTTTAGGAAGAGTTCAGTCACATAGACACGCACAGAAGAATTTATATATAAATATATTTTTTCTTTAAAGAAAAAATATATTTATATATAAATTCTTCAAGACGACATTATGGGTTAACCCTAACCCATAATGTCGTCTGCGTGTGCGCAGGATGCAACACATTACGATTAGATCACAGGTGCGGAGGCGTGGGGACCACGGGGGCGGACAATCGGATTACCAACTACTGACATCTGATAGAGGAATTTACAAAAAATATTCTTTATAAATTCTGTTATTGGCTATTTTATTTGCGAAGTGAAAATGGTTTTTATCCTTACAGGAACAGAGAAAGAGTACAATTTCCTGCGGCCGGGTGGCTTGTCGTAAGAGACGACAAAACAACCCACAGACAAATGGTAGGATATTTGCTCGACTGCATGGCGACCAGCCAGGTCTAGAGTATGCCCCCATAACAACCTTGGGTTGTGTTCCGGCATTAGTGACGGGCTTCCAGTCTTCCTTAAAAGATCGCTCATTTGTGACACCTTTGGTGTTGCAAATGTCCATAGACGATGGAAACCGCTTTGCATCAAGTGGGCCTGTCTGCTGAACTTCTGCATTTTTTTTAAATGGTGCTCTGGCACACAATGAGATGGTGTGGGATATAAGATCGTAATCCTAAAAAAATCCTGACCTATTCTTTCTATTATCCTAAGCCAGGAGCGTATACGACAGTTTAGCCAACGCCGTAGCCCTGGTAGGTATGGGCCAGAAGACAAAACTCTTCATAGCCAAGGAGAATATCTCCCCTCTAGTACCTTATGAAGTAAGGTCTCGTCTCGACAGCATCAGTGGTACGATTTACTGCTGATATTATAAAGAATTCATCTGGCATTTTTTTTTGTTAGAAGTTAAAAAAGTCTTTAGTAAAGTTTAGCGAAGGTTATCAATTTTACACAGAAATTAAATGTTCCTAACTATAGGGGAAAATGAAACATTAGCAGTTGGATATATCTACGAAATCGCTACCGAGCCAATCCTACTCTTCGAAATCTTTCTAAAAAACTGTTCTTTAAAAATCTATGATTATTATTTATTTGATCCGGTCCCGCATTGATGCCGCTCTTATCTCATTATGTAGTTCCTCTCCCCTGTCTCCTCTTTTTATTTTAAAGCCCCTTTTCAGAGGCTAAAAATTTTTCTTCACCTTAGTACCATAAAGAGTGGGCTTGATTAAGAATTTCCTGAGGTGTATTTGAAATGAATCTACGGATGGTGACTCCATTATCCTTTTAGGTAGTTTATTGTATATTAATACGGTACATTAAATTTTTTGAGAAATAGGTTTATTTTGAGCCTTATGGTCTATTTTAGCCAAAATATTAATTATTCAGTAAAAAAAACAACATGAACATATTTAATTTAGCAATAATATAAACATTTTGACATTTCGTCACAAAAACGCGCCAAGCTGTCGTCATGGCGTCTCGCATGACGTCACAGGGTGCAAAACAAACATCTGTTTCGTTGAAGTGTTATCAAAAGTTTAAGAAATAAGTAATAAAAAGTGGGTGCCAACTATAACAAGCACTGTTTAGTACCGCAATGTATCAGTACAACAACCAAAACACCACAGAAACTGTTAAATAACGTGCCTAAGGGGTAAACAAATAAGGAGAAAGATTGTACATTTTTGTGAAGATCATGTTGATGTAAGTGTTTATCAGCCCTATTTTTAATTCTACATTACCAAATGATATGGAGTATTACGTATAATATCAAAAAATGGGATCTGTATCACAGATACGTTTCAAATCAGGCTGTTTACCTAGTAAATTTGATTGTAAGCCAGATAGAAGAAAGCGAACTTGTAGCAGGTTAAGTCCACCATGTATATACTTTGATGCTAGTTTAATTCTTCAAAATACTTCTAACACATTAATAGTGGTATTTGTAGTTCCATTATTATTATTTTTGAAACTATCTAGTAATAATATTGTTAATTTATTTTCAGTTTTACCCTAGGAAGACGGTTCACAACAGCAAATAAATCTGTATAAGTACAGATAACATTTAAATATAAAAGTATAGCTACTCAATCCAGTATCAAGCTAAGGGACCAGACAACATCATCACTAGTCTTCACAAAAATCAGTTTCTACATCTCCATTTTATGTGAAATATTCTGTGAATACATTAAGGCCATCTGGTTCCAGTACAAGCAAAGTTTCAAAGAAATTAATGATGGAAGAAGACACTTTGACACTCTGTCTTCATATACTTCATCCGTTACCCACACAGAGTCCTCACTTTCATCATTCAACTCAACATTTCCCGATCAAATCTTTCATACAAATCAAAAATATGTAAATAAATGTCCTTTCTATGAAAATTTTTACTTAATAGATGATAAGTTTACTAATGGCTGGTTCTTATATCTTATCATAAGTTCATTTACCTTATCATCACTTAAAATTTGACATAAGCTCCATACATATAATGTCAAAATCCAACTCATAGTAGGGCAAGTGAGTGAATAGTAAGATCTAGGAACCGGCTTTAAATAGTCATGAATTAACCTAGTTACCCTAGAGCATATAGTTTAGTTCATTTATAAGATTGCCTCATTAAATAAAACTCCAAAATCATTTAGTTTTATTTTGTTATAAAATGATGAGATCAGAACCTACCTAGTGGTTGCTTTATATGCTTAATGATAAAGTAATGGATACACATGGCATTTCCAAAATGGTAACAAACTGCCAGTAATAACATTATTAACATATTCATAACTAATTGCTACACAGAAAGTTAAGAAAATTTATTATTAGAGAAATCAGAATCTACTACTACACCAAGTATACATGTTTCGATAGCAGTCAAATACATTTATATTTGTAATTAAGCATATTTGTTTTTGGCTTCCCATCTTTATTATAATTTGGATATGTTTTGTACTGTAGATAATTTTTACTATGCAATCTCACATGTACTATCCAGTGAATCAGCACCCATTGGATATTGTTGACTTGATATGAAATCACATTTCTTCATTTTTTTATGTAGTTTCAGCTCCAAATTTTCTCTTGGGTTTTGCATGTACTTGCACTGACTGTATCACTGAGAACAAAATGATGTTTATATTTAAATAATGCACAATCCTTAAGTTTAGTTTTTTGTCCTTTTAAAAACTTATGAGTACATTTGAATTTAATGGTAAACTAGGGCTATGTAGCATACCTATGTATGTAATATGACGTAGTACTACATGATTTTAAAGTGGTTCACAGCTGTGATAGTTCGATTTCTTCCAATAACAATCCGTAGAAGTGCATGTTGGTTCTTCACTCTTGCGATGACGATAATTTCGATAACACTTTATGCTCAGGGCATATTTTACACTTTACAATAAAGGAGTTTGCTATCACGTTTCAATTTCACATAATTTATGGTGTCATCTCCATAAGACGCTCGCGATGATCTACAAAACAAATTTCACCAAAAGCATCAGGATTTACCAATATTAAAATTATCATAACTTCAAAAATAATTATTATGAATTTAAGTAATAAAAGTACTTTGCCATATCCTAATCACAATTTTAAGACTAGGTGTTATTGTTTAATGTTATATAGTTACACAGAAGTTTTAATATTATGGATTACTGCAGCATATTGGTGTTATTTGTGAAAAAGCCACCCACGACATCGATTTTTGGCAAATTACTGGCATTTGCCTTTATAAACCCGGCGTCCATTGTACTTGGTTGTTATAGTCGTCTGAACACAGTGTATTACAATGGGAATACTATAATTTTACAGCGAAAGTACTGAAAAATGATGAATTTTCACTAAGAACTTCTTAACAAATTGTTGTGTTTTGCACCGTAAGACGTCACGCGCTCTGATTGGCGTTCATTGTCACGTGACTAATGGCTGCAATATCACAATTTTATTTCTCAAAAATATAAACGAATATAAGTTAATTTAATTAAAACGATTTATTATTGTCATGTTTAGATCGTAATCTACGCTATAAATTAAAATCAGCCTATATTTTTCATACTGTCATGTACCGTATTCTCTCTATCCTCGACTATGGTGAAGCCGGCTATCTAGATGTCACCAAAAGCCAATTAGATAAATTAGAGGGACTACAAAACTGTTGCATCCGTTTCATATTTGGTTTCAGCAAATATGATCATAATTCTGAATGTCGTTATAAACTCGAATGGCTTCGCTATCCGTTTTCGCCGGAATGCCTGTATCTTATCCATTTTGTACAATGTACTTTTTAGCCCAAAGACACCTTCTTACCTGAAGGAACAATTTGACTCCCTTCAAGCAAGTAGTTCAAGAATCTTGAGATCACCATCAAATTTACGATTAATGACGCCATTGCATTCTACAAGATTGCATGTCACAGTGTTTGACCGCGAAGAATTCCAAAATTACCTACTCAACCGATTTTGATGTTTTTTTTTCATTTTGCTGGATTTCTTCCAACGTCCTAATTTGGAAGAAGAAATAGGATAAGTTCCATTTTAATTTATAATCAAAACATTTTTTGAAGTGAAAGTTCTTTAGAACCGTTTGAAATTCAGTGAAACGAAAAAGCGAAACTAAATTCCTAGGTTTTTTTTTGTGATTTGGCATTTTCGTAATTTTAGTTATATTGCTAGATTTTGAAGTTTTTACAGTAGTTTTCTTAGCTTTTTCACTCTTCTACAAAACGTTGTAGATATAATTATGTTCGCCTGTCAGGTATATTCTCTGAAGTTTCATTTCTACTACCTACGTGTGAACTGCACATATATAAATTTTTCTTACGGAGCCACAGCAACACGTAGCCGAGTCAACTAGTTTTCTATTAAAATTCACTTGTGTATAAATAAGAATTTTATCGTCGGCGTACCGGCCATTCTTGAACCGAATGGCCTGATACGTGACGATGGCAAGAGACCGGACGGAATGTCACTCGTCCCTTGGAAGATGGGGCGGCTGCTAGTGTGGGATGCGACCTGTGTTGACATACTGGCCCCGTCACATCTTCCAATGACCGAGTTAGGGGCTAGCAACGCTGCCGCTTCAGCTGAAGACGTCAAACGGCGCAAATATGGAGCCTTAGGAAGGGGTTACATATTTGTGCCGTTTGGGGTTGAAATATTAGGCCCGTGGGGTCCGTCGGCAAAGAGTTTGTTTAAAGAAATATGTAAGAAACTCGTTGACACTACCCGTGATCAGAAGGCTGGCTCATATTTCGCAAAACAAATAAGTATTGCCATACAGCGTGGTAATGCAGCCAGCCTTCTGGGCACGCTCCCCGTTGGCAGTGATCTGTTACATAATATATTTTAGTTTCAATGTCTTTGTTTTAGATAGATTTATCAATTTAATGTCATATTTTATTACCAATATATAT
The DNA here is from genome assembly GCA_949752895.1 of Dendrolimus pini. Lineage (NCBI taxonomy): Eukaryota > Metazoa > Arthropoda > Insecta > Lepidoptera > Lasiocampidae > Dendrolimus > Dendrolimus pini. Next base: position 18,047,930 of record OX457140.1, on the reverse strand, counting down.
ACAGGTATATTGCGCACTGGTTATTGACCCATTCTTCTACACATGTCTATTTCCGGAAGGTTGTCTGTAATAAATCGCTGTAAGCGATTAGACCGCCGAATGTACTATTTAAATTATTGTTAATACTCGTGTAAAGTACTTTCCTGCGTCCAATAAAGATTCTATTCTATCCCTCAAATTCCATTATCTTTTCGATTTTAACCGTCATGATATATATATACTCTGTGTATAAAAATCAATTGCTGTTCGTTAGTCTAGCTAAAACTTATAAACGGATTTTGATGAAAATTTGTGTGTGTTTGAGTGAGTCCCTAGATTTCTTAGATTCACAATTGGACCTGGTAAGTGGCGCTGGAAACGGGCTCTAGATTTTTCAAAGCAGGACAACGTCTGCCGGACCAACTCGTCAATCTAAAAATTAAATGTGAATGGCCTTCGTGTCTCATCATTTACACCAATTATTTTTTAGGTGATAATATAAAATTAGCTCCATCCAGAGAGCGTGTACTGAAGACACCTAAACAGATACAAGTATCTGTCTGCTTATCAAGATAAGCAATGCAGAATGCTTTAATTAAAATCTTCGTCACGGTTTAACCAGTCTTTGAACTGGATTAATCTTGACTGTAAACCGCATGTTGTAAGTTTACTCGTAGAGAGGTAAGTTTTATACTTCGGCAAGAACAAAGAAATATCTTAGGCCGTGGTCTGCTTGCTGAAAGCAGAGTATAACGTTAATCGACGTAGACTCTGCTTTTAGCGTCGAATTGAATTAATACCGATGGTCACTCTAGAAACGTCTAAATGTGTACCATTTTTCCCCTGTATATGACTGGACACATTACGGTTTGGGCTCACCTACTTTGAAATACAATGCCTGTTGCTGTCAGACAAGCAAAATCTCTAATAAAATTGGTCAGGATATGCTATCTGCAATATAATGATATATGTAATTTTATATATAGTATTATATTGCATATATTTATTATGTTTCAAAAGTTGCATTTTGTCAATATATCTTGTATATATATACTATAGTTATATAGAGATAACCGCTGTGTCAAACCTGCCAAGCCGCTTTGGACAAGCGTGGTGGGTATACTGTCCGTTCACCTATAATGGGAGGCCCGAACCCAGCAGTGGGACAGTTATGGGTTCTTATTATATATGTTATTATATAATCGTACAATAATTATGTATACGCAATATTCTTGCCACGGGTTATCTGGAAGAGATCGCTTTTTAACGATAAGACCGCCCTTTGTACACAATTAGAATAATACTAGTTCTTAAGTTTTCCGTAATGGTGTTACATTAAAGTGTTATCTATCATATTTATTTTTAGATTAAATGATGTTAAAAATGTCTTTACCTTGGAAATACTTGGAATGCTCAAACAGCTCAAAATTGACTTCGGACGCGGTGTACGACATATGAGCGACATGACAGGTGTATGAAAGAGACTACTCTCCTGCATTTTCATAATAAGTATTCGTCGGTCGCATACAGCGTCACGCTGGACACAGCCTAAGTCATTTGTAATAATAGACCGCTGTCTTACAAACTTTCCGTGAAGCTAAGGCTTCATGGAAATTATATTGGATCTAATCAAATAGGTTTTCTTGTGAACTATTGGACAGTTTTTGGTCCTGATTAAAGTAATTCATAGGAGAAAAAGGTTATCTATTGTTTTTGAAAATATACATGTTTCTTTATTGAAGAAAAAAAACTAAAAAATACGCTTTTATAGAAAATACAACTAAAAAATAGAAAATAAATTTGAATTAAAAATAGTGTAAGAAAAAATGATTTTATTGCAAAAAAAACGTGAGGTGTATGGTATCAATAGTAATAAATATTTTATGAACATATATGAGTAGAAGGGTTATTTTGATTATATCCTGAAAAGCAATAAATTTGATTTCATTTCAATTCAATTTCGATTCATTTCAATTTCGTTTCAACTTAATTTCATTTCAATTTCGTTTCAATTTCATTTCAGTTGTAAGTCTAAACCATCCGGGGACACCCCCACCCAAACACACACAAAAAGTTTAATCAAAACCGGTAAAGTCTTTCTCAAGTTATATGCGTACATACATTTCTAAGATTCATTTTTATATATAAGAAGATATATGTATATATATCGTAGCCCTGTTATCTGCAGGGCCACGGGAACACAGCGGCCGATCCCTAACATCCCTTCGCTACCTATACGATAGTCGATAACAACATGAATTAATATGATGAGCTATAACCACGTGCAACATCCTCATACTCAATTTATAGTGGTATTAACTGAATTGGATAACTGCTACATTGGAACTAGCCCGCCAGTCCGTCAGTCAGAGTTTGTACGCACCCGCGCTCAGTTCTTAGCGGGTGAAACCGGTATACGCTAGTGCATTGCGATGGGCCCGCTCGTGTTTTTAGCGGTAATATGCAGTTTACTACAACAAGGTTTGTCTGCTTTTTTGTTTATTTAATCTCTGACAGCTGGTTACGTTATATGTAATTTTTTCACATTTTTGATGTAGAAGGATGGTTGGTCTACACTACTACATAATAACTATAAATTCCCTATATATAAACTAAATAATTACATCTAAAGTAGATTATTTAACAGATTACTGCCAGTGGGGAGCGTGCCCAGAAGGCTGTCTGCATTGCTACGCTGTATTGCAAGGCTTACTTATTGGGCGAAATATGAGCCAGCTTGCTGATCACGTGTAGTGTCAAAGAAACTCTTTGCCGATGGAGCCCACGGGTCCAATGTCCAATGGGTCCAACCCAAAACGGCACAAATATAAAACTTTTTCCTAAGGCTCCATATTTGAGTATATTTGCGTTTGACGTCTTCAGCTGAAGCGGGGGCGTATTGTATAAGTTTGAAGAATTTTGGATTAAGACTGAAATGAGAGCTATGTTCTATTAACTGAAATTTCGCGGAGTTTGTTAAGCTGTTGTAAGACGATTCATTTCTACATTTCAATTTGTATGAATCTGCCAAAGTGGTCCATATAATCATTAACCTGAATAACTTGTTTTTTAAAAAAGTTTTAAATACGAGCTTTTGGTATCCTGGATATCATGAAGCAGCAGAGTACTAGCCAAGACAAGTAAAATGAGCCCAAACACGACGGGTCTATCTTGTTTAGTACAGGAGTTCCTATGGCCACTTTCCGACTCCATCATCAGATCAGCTTCATGGTACCATATTATTGCATTGCAGTGCAAAATTTCAGCTCAATCAGAAACCGGAAAGTTGGTCAAATTTAACTTGGAAGATTCCACCCAAACTTACATACATAATAGCTACACCCATTGCAAGTTAAATAAAAACTTGTAATAATTGAATATGGTTGTGTTCTTTGACTCAATTTGGTAGATCAAATCGAGTGAGTCTTGAGTCTACCTTGTAGAACCTTGAAAATATTCAGATTTTAAATTTTGGAATGAAATGGGGACTGGAATGTATCACCGAAGAGATTATTTATTTGCCAACCTTATAATTTTTTTTTCTCGTTCACAGGTTTAGCAATAAACTGCTACCAATGCAACAGTCACAATGACTCCCGATGTCTAATGCAGAAGTTGCCTGATTCGTTGCGACTTCCCTGTACCCCCAAGGACACCATGTGCCGGAAGATCTCCCAGGTTGTAGAGTTCGAGATGAACGGCATGCCACCAGATAGCCGAGTTATTAGAGGCTGCGGGTGGGACGAGAGTAACTATAAGGTTAGAATAGTTTTGTATGTTATTTGTAGACTACACACATGTATATGTGTATATTAGAGGTGGGAAGATCCGGATGGATACGAATCCTAAGACCAACAGCCATCGCATTATTGATGGATGTACAACCAACGTTAATTCGAATACTGTCTAACTGTACTGGCAACTTGCACAACAAATTTGCACAGCACAATAAGACCTGTATCCACACGTACATCTAAGTGCGCAGTGTCAGATTCGCACACGCGATTCGAGGATTACAATTAAAAGTGACCTAAATTTTGGTTTAACGGGTCAGTATACACCACAGTCCGCTCTATATTTGTTATTGCATGATTTCAGCAGACATGCAGACGTCCCACTTGATAGAAAGCGGTTACCATCGCCTATGGACAGTTGCAACACAAAAGGTGCTACATATGCGCTTCTACTCTCTTAAGGGAGACTGGGACCTGGTCACTAATGCCGGAATACAACTCAGGGTTGTTATGGCGGCATACTCTTGACTAGGGGTGGTAGCTATCCAATCGGGCAAATATCCTAACACCTGGCATATGTTAGTCAACCGGATCCATATGAGTCTGACGGACACGGGACCTGAATGTGCATCTTTAGACCCGGATGCATGTTGGGAAGCAACTCCGAATTGTACTCTAAGCTACCCACATTTTATGCATTTTATATTCTATAAAAATCTGTAAGTGGCAGACGTACTTTATAGAAGTTTGTTCCTTCAAAGGTTGTCTGGAATATCTGGATCAAATCGCTTTTTGTGATAATTCCGCTTATACTATTACTAATGAAATATTTATACTAGGTATTACTTTAAGACGTGTCAAATGAAGTTTTATTGTATTCTATCTTCTATCAAAACAAGAAGAAGAATAGTGAAATATAGAAGTAGGTAGTGTAAACATTAACTTTTGTTTAATTCCTGCATACATATGCCAGTATTTTGCAGTCACTAAACATGTGTTCAAGTAATTGTCATAATAAGAAGATGTGCTTACAATGACATTTTCTATAAAAAAAAAACATTCATATCATGATGACACTGCTGATAAATAATTTTCCATAAAAAATAAAATCTAATTGCATAGTGAGTGTACAGTCCAGGTTATTGAAGAGTTAACTTTCAATTAACACCGGCTGCTGATATAAAGTTAATACGAGGTTATCCGATAAATTACCCTATTAAACAGTTCATCTTAAGATCTTCGGAACTTTGTCATTCAGCAAGTCCTTATATCTAAATCTCTGGTATATTTTTAGGGCCGCTGCTACCAGCGCTCTGGTTTCGGTGGCAGACAAGAAGTATGTTCATGTTTAGAAGACGGATGCAACGCAGCTTCTATTCCGGTTGGTGCTACAGCATTAATGCTCCTTATATCTGCAATGTTAAGGTTTTAAGAAGTTCCTATCAACGTAGAAGGTATAAATGATTTAGTTGGATAGTTCTGTTGGTACAAAGAGAGCTTTTAGGAGTATGCGGGGTTGAATAGCACGACTTGAATGACATTGTATGTAAATTTATAGAAATATTGCGATATTTTTTGTGATATAATTCAAAGACTTTCCTGATAGTTGAAACATACAATCTCATCCTATATAAATACTAACGATGTACAACCCATTGCTATAAGGCATCTAGAAGAAGTAATGTATAAATCAAATAGAACAAAGATAATTTCGGATTTAGTGTTGCACTATAACATATTTACAAAACTGTACGCTGCTGACCTTAATTCGGATTTAGGTATTACTGCAGTCACTGAAAATGTAGCCAAAATAAACGAAGCGTATAGAATAGTAAATACTGTTGAAACTAAAGCAGTTTATATAGATGTAGTAAACAATTAAAATGTAGTTATTAATGTGGTATTGATTTGAACAAATGTATGTGAATTTTAGAGGCACGGGTGAGAATATTAACAATACTATGTAAATAGATGATAATCTTATTTCACACTTGGGTATAAATGTCTTTGAACCAGATAGCGACTGAATACGTTACCAATATGAAATGTATAGCGATGCTTTGTTGGCGTTTGTTTCATGAGATTATATTTATTAAAAGTTTTGTTAAGGATTTGGACTTTTATTACTATTACTTATAATTTTAATTTTGTACAAGGATATTATGGAGTTATTGTTCATTTGCAATATTGGTTTATTCGTATGATCAAGTGGTTTTTGTTATGATAAGATTCGTAGACTGGACCAAGATACGTGATTGATTTATTTTATTAATCTTTCTACGGATTTAGGTATATAGATCATTACTTTATCACTGTCTTTCTCTCTCTTTATCTCTATCGTCGAAAAATTGATATAAAAAAATATTCTTTTTATTCTCTAATCTTATCTATTTTACTACTAAAGAAATTATTATGTTCTGTTTCTTCTTTAAAGAAAAGTTTCCGCAATACGAATTTGCATTGGAATTATCTGATTACAACGTTCATTGTGTTATCGAGTATATTATCAAATATTAGCATAATGCAGAATTATTAATGTTTACCATTTACCTTATATAGGCCAAATAAAGTGTTTTCCAAGTGGTATGTTAAGTAGTTTGTAAAATGTATTGAAATCAAACCACAAATATAAAAATCACATACCCCACAAAAACAAAGTACTTACATATTTTTCAGAACTATATTATCAACTAGCCCTGCCCGTGACTTCGTCCGCGTGGATTTTTATTTCGCGGAATCCTACAAAAAAGAGAAAGTAGCCAAGTTACTCCTTATAACACCACCTATCTGCCAATGAAAGTCCCATTAAAATTGGTCTAGCCGTTTTAAAGATTAGCCGGAACATCCACATAGACAGACGGATACAAAATTTAAAAATTGCAGTTTCGATATGAGTACCGTATATACTTTCATATAGGTATTATATATGCATTTAACACACACTTAAATTTTATTTATCTGTATACATTTATTATACGTTTTATTGCTGGATAACAGCAGACATGGTGATGGATCACCTGATGACAAGGGGCTACTGTCGCCTATATAAATTTGCAATACACACAACCAATATGCTGCCGGCATCGAAATAGAAAACTGGAACCTAGCCACTACTGTTGGAACATAACTTAATTTTGTTATGGTGGTATAAAAATCAGCGGTGATAGGCACCCAGACAGGCAGATGCCCAACCACCTAGTTGTAGGTTGTTTGGTGGACTATTACGACAGATCGCCAGGACACAGGAGTTCGTATCCTTTCTCCGTTCCTGCACGAATATATTGAAGGTTGGCTTCAAGAGTTGTCCTTGCTAATGGGTTAAAACTGTCTACTTGGCTATATCTACAATCTGGCCAGCAACAAATTATACTTGTATCTATATCAAAGGCGAAACAACTCTAGCATGACCTAATAACGTCATCTAACATCTTGAATTGGATACTTCCTACATCAGCATCAATGAGAAACATCCTTTCTGATATATAATACAATACTTAGGTACTTATAGCGAACATATTCAATATTCATACATACATAGAAACGCATTGATAAAACTTGTACTTGTGGTGACCACACTCGGTCAAACGGCGTTGGTACTTGGTCAAGTGAGACCATAAATCATGAAGACCTTAATTTGCGGATTAATTGTATTCTGTGGACTTTTTGAATATGGTAAGTGTGTTTTAATAATTTTATTATTGCTTTAGAATAAATTTGTTTATATATTTAGTGTTGCCTGTATCAAAAAGTAAATAGTTTAGTAAAAGATATAGTGTTTGTCAAATGACTTTTAAATCAGACTAGTGGTCGCCCAGTGGTCGAAATTCGACTATAGTTTTTTTTTAATTATAAATTTCGGTTAATTAAGGTTCTGTTGTCAAAGACTATATACTTCTATAATCACATATTTCGCCAAGGCAACACTGTTAATTTGACTTTAACAATAAACAAAAGAGTATGTGTCAAATACATGGTAGTGTGTGTAATGTCTTTTTTATTGATTTAATTTATTTTTTATGCATAATTTAAAAACTATATTAGTATTCTGCACTTCTTTTCTATATAAACTATAAGTGTGCGACATTTCATACTCCACCGTCCGCGCAATTTTCGTAAAAAGGGGTACGAAGTTTTTGCTTCACGTATTAATATAATAATAATCATTTATATCTATAATATAATTAATGTGTAGGGGGATTCAGTTTGTACAATATATTTAAAAATGTGGGGCTAATTTGGAAAAGCTGATTACAAAATGGAACTTTTGGATTTTTTGTCGGTATGTCTATTTGTTAGAGCATTACGTGAAAACTACTAAACGCATTTAAATGAATCTTGATATAGAGCTCGCTTTCTATTAGATCAACACTTAGGATATCTTTGACCCCGATAAATGAGGTAATTTATGTGGAGCAGACGGATTTTGGGACCGTCATTGCAATGCATTACGATAATGTTGCTGATAAGGAGTCGTTAACGAAGTTTCGCTGGCAAATACTAGTTCATATAAAAACACGAATGTTAGTTTGCTTGTTTGTTTATACCTTCTTCCTGATCTTATACGTGAATTGATTTTTATGTTTGCCATAAGTGTTAATTTAGGGGTCAAAGGTGTGTGTGTAAATGTGCAATAAAATCTATTATAAATGAAATAAATAAGTCGGTCAAGGCCTGTGGGAAAATCCCTAGTTTATTTTCAGTCAACTGGGTATAATTTTGTTTTCTTTTCGAAATTTTGCATCAGTCAGCTCTTTTCGTTCGTGTATGCTTCAATCTGTACGTGTCCAAAAAAAAGTTTCCTTATGTCATTGCATGTATTAAAATATATAATTAAGATTATGTTCTAAATTATATTATAATAAACCCTAATATGTACGTACGTAAGCAGCATTATGCTCCCCGAATTAGGATTAAAATCCACATTATTGAAATGAGAAGCGGATGCGTTATCTATTAGTATTACGGTTTTCGATAATTTTGTATGCAAATTAAAATTATAAATTAACTAATAACTTGACGCTATTGAACATTGCTGACTTTTTCCATTCAAGAGGAAAGATATACCCGGCACACTTATTTAGGACTAGTATATTATTTCTGGAAAATTGCACTTCGAACAAAAAGCTAAAAAGTTGATTCAATCATCAATTTATACAGGTGTTGTAAAAATACGAGTATGTTTAAATTCCCGAAGCTTATTTATAAATCTTTATTTATTTTACTGGCCAATGGATCTGTGGAATATCCCAACCTATTTTAAAATCATGTACAAAGTTGCTCGCTTCCTCTTCGAGCGAAAACGGAAAGTTCTATAGCTAGGCAAGTTCTTACATGAAACTCTCACAGTTTATGGGTGACAGGAGACTCATGATCATAAGAGTAAAAAGAAGGGTAAGGTATGAAATTGTATTTTTTTTATAGCCTGAAGCAGGCAAACAGGCAGACGGCCCACCTGATGGAAAATGGTTATCGTCGCCTATGGACGTTTGCAACACCAGGGGTGTCGCCAACGCGTTGCCGACCTCTAAGAAATTTTATAACGCCCTTCTTAAAGAACCCCATGTCATAGCGCAAAGGGAAAACCGCGGCGGGAAGTTCCCTCCAGATCATTGTTGTACGCGGAATAAATGTTCTAAAGAACCGTTGCGTAATTGAGCGTGGGAGCTCAAGGAAATGGGGGTGAATATCCTGTCGCTGGCGAGCGGTGCGGTTGTAAAAGTGAGGCGTTGGCACCAGATCAAACAGTTCCTCGGAACTCTCCTCGTTATACAGGCGGTAAAATACGCAAAGTCTCTCCGAAGGCTAAGCGATTCTAAATCGCCTGTAAGTATGGGATCGTCGACGATACGAACGGCGCGACGCTGGATTGAGTCGAGGGGGTCAGTATGGTAAGCGGGTGCTCCGGCCCATAGGTGTGAGTAGTACTCCATATGCGGTCTGATTTAGGCTTTGTACAGCGCAAGTCGTTGCCGCGAAGTGAAGTACTGCTTGGGCCGGTTTAGCACACCAAGCTTTTTAGATGTAAGTTTAGCCTTGCCTTTCAGGTGACCCCGAAACTGCATGTTATGTCGACGCCAAGGATCCCGATACTATTGGAGATAGTTAGATGTGTTCCTTGGAACTGTGGCGTAGGGACAAATGGATCTTTTGTATGAAGAACAGTCGCAGTTTCTTCTCTTTGTCCCCAGCCTCCCGATAGTCCCTGGTCTTGCTTAAAACAATGCCACCATACTCTTGGATTGGGCTAACAAATACCTGGAAACATAACAGGTGCAATGCGGAGGACTGTTACAGATGCCATAAGCTACGTACTGCGTGACTCTCGCTTTTCTTTCACCTTATCCCAATGATTATTTATTAATTATTTAAATTAATTATATACCTATATAAGGCGATGGACTCTGTGGTTGAGCGAACTAAGTCTTCGCCGATCGAACTCGTTAGAAAGCAGAGGCTACGAGTTCGATTCCAGGCATGGTAAATTTTGCAAACGAACTTTCTGTTATTTAATGGCCCCAGAATGGTCCGTTGTATATCAACCATAACACAAGCGTAACTTACTTAGCTTGGGGATATACAATGTGTGTATTTATTTACCGATTATTATTATAATACTTTTATTATAATTAACAAATTGATGCAGAAAGCATACGATCGCGTCCCCCGAGAACTTCTGTGGTGGGTCCTCAGAGCGAAACGTGTGCCAGAGAAGTACGTACGTAAGATAGATAGAAAGCATGTATTAGATTTTTAGTACACAAGCCCGCTCTGCAGTAGGAACGACAAACAAGTTTCCTGTGTCGTGAAAAACAAAAATCTGGAACCCGATACCAGCGCCACCTAACGGGTCTTATTGTAAATCGAATCCACCCACCCACTCAAACACACATAAAATTTGACGCTGATGATTATTTACCTTTTTTTTATAACGTTCTCTTTCTTTAGCATTCATGTAATTGCAGGTACATCAATAATGTGCTACGAGTGCAACAGTTCGACAAACTCCCTATGCACTGAGAAGCATCTCCCTGAATCCTTAAAGAGGAACTGTTCAGATCATGACAGGGGCGTAACACACACGCTCTGTAGGAAAATCATCCAGCACGTTGACTACAGCGTCAATGGGAAGTTCCCTGAGAGTCGAGTCATTCGGAGCTGTGGATGGGATGAGAGTAAATTCAAGGTAGTTTTCGTGATTATATTAATCTATATCTATCTATATCATATACGAGCTGAGTAATGCTCTTACACGCTCTTACGCTTTTTTTGAGGCGGAGGAAATACATTTCGCACACTACCGGGTCCTTACCTAGGGATTAGACCAAAGCGACGAGAGGTGACTTCCACGAATGGAGTACCGGAGTCAAATCGCCGGCTTGTGTGGAGACTCGAAGACACTCAATACTCCACTAAAACCACCCTCCTCCCATGTGCCCCTCGCTTATGGCAGGAAGAGAGTGAGACTTAGAACGTAGTTAGTATTAGCCACGCTGATCCTAGCGCATCAGGGCTTGAGAATGTCCCGGAAAAGGCAAACTCACTTCAACAACAGAGGTGAAGACTCCTCTGCTCCCGAGATGCTAGAGGGCATTATTACGATACGCTAAGTCATGGTAGCTTAGTGGTTAATACACTCGTGTCCCAAAATCATATGACGCCAGTCCCGCGACAGCCTAAGGCGCATCTTCATCTAGAAATTAGTGCAATCATCTAGAATCCCCATGAATATAAATATGCATCAATGGTGGATAAAATTCAAAATGTTATGCGTTTCCTACATTGTAAACAATGTAGCAGCGAAAGGTAGAGGTCAAACGGTAGGTACTTCAGATGGCAGACTGTATTCACTGTCGAGTGCTGATGTGAACTGAAGTAAACTAATTAGGTACAAATATTAACAAGTCATACAGCTAGTACAATATATGGCACAACGAGTGAGCGGGACGGATGATGTGCGAGCGAGATATCACAACTCTTTAATTTTTCTCATTAAACTATGGAACTGTAAAAGTATAAAATCTAAAATATTCCATATATTAAAACCAAAAAAAGGCCTTGTTTACAGTTTAGACGAATAAACTATTTTCGTCCGAAGATCAAAGGAGACGGATACGCTTTATACATCTTGGGCCCAGATTGTAAAAAGACGGAGTGCCTTTAAGATTTCTTTTCATTATGTTGTTATATTTTATATAATTAATGTAGTGGTTTTAGTTATTTGGATTTAATTAATCGTGTGGCGTAAGAGTTGTCAATTGTTTAAAATTCATTCGCATAAATCGATTATGATAATTAATAATTTATTTTATATGTGACTTTATTTTTAAGATTTCTTGTCTTCCATTTGGGGCTGATATTTTTCATTTTATAATAGCAAAATATAATGCTTTTTTAAAGCCATATATCAACTCATTACATTTCTTTGACCTAAACCCGTCTCCTTTCGTAGAAATCAAAGCTATATACCATTTTACAGTTCTCCACCCCATAGTTCCAAAGTTAGACAGGAGATATTTTACGACTAGTAAAGTAAATATTATGTCCCCATTTATTGATTAAATAACAGTCAAAGTAACACACCGTTATGTCAATTTTTCTATCCTAATACGAATAGAGAGATAAACGATGTGTGAAACAGATTAATAACGTGTGTATTGTTCGTTACTCTTCAAAATGGAGAGCCCGACGCTGGCTTAGCAGTGGAACGTTAATATGCTCCGATTATTTACTACCTTATTATTTAATAGTGAATTAATCCTTTCTTGCAGGGCATGTGCTACCACAGGGCTGGTTACGGAGGAAGGCAAGAGGTCTGCTCCTGTCTGACGGACTATTGTAACTCTGCCAACAGTACTATGATGACGTCCATCTTGTTAATCATCACGACTATAATTACCCTTGGAATGAAACAATGTTAATTATATCAGAAATATTAGGAACAAATTGCTTTTGAAATCACGATGGGCGTATTTATTGTTTTAAAAATCTTTTAAAAGTTGTAATAAATTAAATTAAAGCTTGTTTACCTTTATTTCCTAATCAGCGGCCCGTTCCGGGTTCGCACCGGTGCACATTTATTTTATTTTATTTTAGGTATAAACGTGTAGGGAGTTCGGAATCTAACTTAACTTTTGTGAAATCTTCCAGGTTCTTTAAATATTTCAATTAAATAGGTTCCGTTTTTTATGTGTTCACCATAATAGCTACGTGCTTGCTCTACTTGACATGTGCCCAGGGCTTAAATGATCATGATCATCATTACTTAAAACTGAAAACTCATCTCCGCCAAGATCAGCGGCATTTATAGACTGAAAATGAGCCTGTCTTCTATTTAGATTATTTTCCAACATATATTCACTTAAGCGGTTTTGATTACCAAACATTACTGTATACTATCTACTGTATAAATGTAATCGCTGGCCGCAAACTTCAAAAATCAAGCCACTTTTACTCAAACCCCTTTACTAAAATTGGAAGTTATGAAAATATACGTGGTTAAATTGACTGTACTAATATTTCAGGACACATACATACATAATACTACTAGCGGCCACGGCAGACGTTGCCTGCTCTGAAAAAAATATAATCTAAGATCCGCTCCCAGCGCCACCTACCGGTTCCAATTGTGGATTTAAACCATCCGGGAACCCATTCAAACACACCAAAACAAAATCACCAAAATCGCTCCAGGCGAATAGGAATTTTAGAACCCGATCTCAGCGCCACCTACCGGTTCCAACGCGATAAAAAATATCCTATGCCCGTCTCCTGGTTCTAAGCTACCTCCCCATCAATTTTCAGCCAAATCGATACAGCCGTTCTTGAGGTAGAAATAGTGTAACTAACACGACTTTCTTTTATATATAACACACTATAATCAAACTACGTGGTTTGTATTTTGGCTGAAAACTATGCAGGAAAATTTAAAAAGAAAATGGAAAATGTCACAAAACAAATGAAAAGAATCATATGGTTCGTTTCAATTATTTGGCAAGTCACATTATTCAACGCACGTACAGGGTAGCTTATAAAACATGATATTGAATTAGAAAAAACGATAACAATTAGAAAATAAGATAATAAACAGATCCAAAACAAAGAAAATCGTGTAAATCAGATCTTTTCATACGTAAGAATAATTCCTAGAATTTTTTGACAACGAGCCTTAGGTGCATTTTCCAATTTTAATATGAATTGAAACGATTTGAAGACCTGCAGGGCTGAATCTAAAGACACCGGTAAGTGCCTTAGAGCCATAAAATTATTGACGTTTATTTTGTAAAAAATATTAGTAGCAAATCGATAAGTTTTTTTATTAAACGAAAAGCAGCGATTGTATTAAAACATTTGCAAAGTAGTTTTACTGTGATTTAAGATAAAAATAGTTTTCTTCGTATTTGTCTTATTTTGACATGATGTTGGACACCAACTAGATCTTACCAAATTTTTCTCATTTTCTGTCAAAGCTATGTTTTAAGTTTTTATCTTCTACGTACTCTAATATCAAGTAAGTAAATTCGAGGTAACCTTTTCCGTTTTATTAATTTATGTAATGTAGCTTGATGGTTAGTGCATTTGTGTCTCAAACTCAAAAGGCGAAAGGGTCGAACCCTTTCGCCTTTTGAGCCGATCTTGGCCGAAAATCATGTACCGCTTAGGCAGTTTTCCGACCTTTAGTGACTGTCATACAGAATAGAATAGAAAAGAACACACTGTATTGTTCACTACAATTTACAGTAGTCACATTAAATAGTAAAAGTGGGAGCAATGGGCGGCCTTAGAGCGATCTCTTCCAGACAACCCGGGCTATGGATTTTATCAACGGGAGATTCAGAAGTATATATACATGAGTTATCTGTCAATGTTTAACTTAATTAACAATGTGATATTTCAAATAACGCATTAAAAACTAAGCTACATCTGCGTAACACAGCCACTACCGCTGACATTATTACAGGTGTAGCAAACGTCAGTCATAAAGACATTGTGCCAACCCCAAATTTATTTTTTATTTTTATTGTATGAGTTCTACAAACAGACAGACCGGCCTACCTGATGGGACGCGGTTACTATCGCCTGTGGACATTTGTGCCACCAAGGGTTCTACCAATGTGATGCCGCCTCCCGAAAGGGAGACTGGAACCTGACCTCTAATGCCGAAACACCACTCGAGGTTGCATGATGAAATACTTAAGACCATCTGGCTGTGGATTATTTTGTCACCTCTTACGACAGGCTGCCAGGCAGCAGGAAATTGTATTCTATCTCCGTTCCTGCAAGTATATAATAATTGGGAGAAAGTGAAAGAAAAGAGAGAGTCACGCAGTACGTAGCTTATGGCTTCTGTAACAGTCCACCGCATTGCACTTGTTAAGTTTTCAGGTATTTGTAAGCCCAATGCAAGAGTATGGTGGCGCTGTCTCAAACAAGACCGGGGACTATCGGGAGACTGGGGAAGGCCGCGGTGAGAGACCCCTAACACGCCAGGAAAACTACCAATCTACGCATGCGTACTCTTTGATGCAACAGAAGAACTATGGTAGGCTTTGGTCTTCTTTAATCGTTTAATACGTTTTTGCTCTGTGACTAAAAGTGTATTGTTCAACTTAAGTATTTTACAAGCTTTTATTTAACTTGCAATGCATGTATCTATGTCTGTAAGTTCGGGTGGAATCTTACAAGTTAAATTTGACAAAATTCCCGGTGTCTGATTGAGCTGAAAGTTTGCACGCATATGTATATCGCGTGACAATGACATAATATGGTACCATGGAGCTGATCTGATGGTAGAGTCGAAAGGTGGCCATGGGAACTCATGTACTAAACAAGATAGACCCGTCGTGTTTGGGCTCATTTTACTTGTCTTGGCTAGCACTCTGCTGCTACGTGATATCCAAGACCTCAAAAACTAGTATTTAAAAACCTTTAAAAAAATCTTATTTATCGGAACAAAAACTATCCTAAGTTACGTTCAGGGATATAAGCTAGCTATGATGAGGTTCATTTAAATCTGGTCAGTAGTTTTCACGCGATGCTCTGACAGACAGATAGACAAATATTAAAAATCTGATGGTCCGAATTAGTCCCCCTAATTTAAAAAAATGTTTGAACGTATTGTACAAACTCGAACCATTTACAAATTTATTATAGTATAGAAGATTCTACTAATAATACTACTAAAGTAATAGCTCATGGTGTTTCTGAAATACCATTCTCTAGTAATCTTTGACAAATTTAAACGTGGTCGGGTTCCAGGAAACTCTAGCAAAGATTTACCTGATGCGAACATGGCGACTTACTGTCGCGTTGCAACTGGAATTTATGAAGCCACGGTATCTAATCAGCAATATCAAAACCATAGGTACGTAATTGATTAAAATATATTCTCAATATAAAACGCAGTATGTAAATTAAATATAAATTTTCTTTGCAGATATAACGATTCATCCGCTCCATCATTTAGTTCTCCACCCCATTCCCCATTGGTAGGATTGGTTTACGACCCATCCTCCTCAAATTATTCTGGACCTGGTATGATAGGCGATAGAGGTGTCAATAATGATAGACGTTCACAGACGTGGTCTACAAATCAAGAACCGATTGGTACTGGTGCTAAAAAGAAAATAGTTAAAAGCCAAGACAAAAGAAGTACTTACACCGCTGATTCTCGTTACCAAGACCATTACAGAAACAACTCTGATAATGACCGTCATAGGAAAGATAGGAATTTAGTATCCGAATCCACGTCCAGTTTAGATTTCTTTGTTGAAGGAGAAAGAATGGTATCAGAACTCTGCAACATATCTGACGTAAGAACTGAGACAAGTATTCACAAACAAAATCCAAAGCCTACTATCCCAGAAGAGGATAAAAATAAACCATCACCTTCCTCAGAAGTTCTATTGACAGCTTTAGACAAGATTGTTGTTCATGATCAAATTCCAAACCAAATAGTGCAATTGGCTGTTGAAGCTTGCACTGATGCAGAGAACATAGCTATTGCGCACCATAATAGACCTTGTTTCAAAAATATTCATTCTATTTGTGCTAAAACTCGATCTAATGTACAAAAGCCAGACAGCGCTGTAGCTAATTTACATTCCCAAGGCATACCATGGGTTATTAAAAATTTCATATTTTCCTTTGTCCGAATTTTGGATGGCTGGAAGGGTGTAAAAGAACTTCTCAGTGAAAAACACGAGACGTTTTCTAGAATTGAAAATAAGTATTACAGCCCAAATATAAGAGAATGTTTTGTTCAATGGCAAGCTGTCACAAAAGAAATGTTGACCCATATGTATAAAACTTTTAAATGTCTCGATCATGGCTTTACTATGGAACAAAAAAGTTTTACTCACAACTATTACGCTACTAACTCTAGTGCTCCACGACACCAGAATCAGAATAAATTCCAATCAAACAAGTCGCACGTAAGTACTCCTAGACACGTGAATGCTTCTCAGCAACAATTCAATGCAATTCAACCACCATGGGTGCAAAGTCAAGTTCAATCAGTATCGCAGTCTTATAATGAGGCTCCATGGCCTTCGCGCTCAGGTGTCACATATAAAAAATTTCCAGTAGTTACACCTCCAATCCCGCAAAACTACTATTCCGTAAACGATCAAAATGACATGGATAATTTTCAGAAAAATCAGTATAAATGCGACCCGTCTATCGCACGTGATCCTAAGCCTCGTCAGTCATGGACCATAACCAACGTTCCAGACTTCCGCGCACTAGATGGAATATCTAATACTGATCAGAGAGATGTATACACTCAATTAAAACATAAAATGGATGCTGAACTGGGTAAAGCACCTGGGCAACCAATTATTGGCAACATGCCCTGTGATCTTTTACAGCGTAGAGAGATGGAGTTAAAAGCCAAAATGATTCCTTTAAGCTACGTGGAAAAGTCGTTAATTCCAAGTATGGCGTCAGCGGCAGACGTACGAGGCTGTTATGTACAGAAGAACAACAGTTGCGGTGACACGAAAGAAGACAATGATTTTTTTGCAACGTGGGGTCAGATAGTCCAAAAAGAACCTAATGAATTTATAACTCATCACACTCACAACATTTCAGTGCCGTCAAATGTTGTGACGATTTCAAATAATATTTCTGGCCCCGTACAATTTATTGATACTGAAAACGATGAGTTTCACGAAATGTCAAAAGTCTATATGAAACCGGGAAGCTATAAGGTGCCAATTAAGCCGGCAGATCCGATATCAGCTTTTGTTCAGACTACATCACAAGACCTCGTGTACGAGAATCCCATTACAGATGAAATGTCTGCTATGAAATTATCATACCCACATGTGACATTAGCCTCACAACCGAAATATAGTATGGATTCTTGGCCGTGTTTGATCTCAAGGCGCACAGAAGAAAGTTTTGGTGAAGATCAAAAGATGTTACCTCGGCCTGGCATGCCCTGTGTTGATATGAAAGTGGACCTTTTAAGCTCAATGACATCAGATCGTGCATGGGAAGCTGCGAAAGAATCCGCTCCTAAATTAATGGATTTTCTGCATGAAGACTGTAAATCCGAAGCTGCACGATTGTATAATGCTTTAGGTCTATTTACTAGTAATAATTATACAGAAGATTTGAAACAGGTAAAGATTGACACAGATTGTGAAACCTGGTCAACAGATCTTACACCAGATTATCTTATTAAAAATGAACTTTTAAAAAGTGACGACCAATCTTTGTTAATTGACGAAACTAAGATAGAACTCGAAACTAAACTTGATGATACTGAAGATCAGATTGATATGGGAAATTCTGAAGAAATAAAGGAAAATAATCGCTGTCCAAGCTTTGACCACACTGGTACCTGCATTAAGGATGAAACTCAGAACAAATCTAATGGAAGGTCTAAAATTACTGCGTCTGGTATGTGGTATCACCCAAAGAAGAAGAAACCTTTACCAGCTGCAGTTGTCAAAAAGTTTGATAACATTTTAAACAACATGTCACATCTTCATGAGGCTGACTTCATACAGCATGACATGGATATAAAAATGGTAAACCTTATTTCACTAGATCTTTCTATGCGTTTCTTCCATCTAAACCTTAAATTCTCATCTCGTGGAAACAGTTCTATTTTAGTATATACCTACCCTGTTCATCCCCATTCCCAGGCGTGAGAAGAAGCAATTAACAACCGTACAAAAACAATTACTTTCACGTTTATATTTAGTTATGCGTTTCATTATATAATCAATGTTCTCATTGCTACGACATATTACTCTCGAATAGGCAATAATTCGAAATATGAATCAATTTCTTTTTAATTTTCATCAATTGCATCATCCGTGCAGGAACGGAGAAAGAATACAATTTCCTGCAGCCGGACGACCTGTCATAAGAGGCGACAAAACAACCCACAGTCAGGTGGTAGGGTTGCTCGCTTGGATGGCTAACACCCCTGGTCTAGATTATGCCACCATAACAACCTTGAGTTATGTTTCGTCATTAGTGGCCAGGTTCCAGTCTCCTCTTAAGAGAGCAGCAGCGCATTTGTAGCACCTTTGGTGTTGCAAATGTCCATAGACGATGGTAACCGCTTTCCATCAGGTGGACCGTCTTCATTATACAAGTACAGTATGTTTTACACGTTTAATACGAATACGTTTTTTACTTTTTTTTAAAGCGTCTATAAAACCCGTATAACTACTATGAATAAGGGGAAAACACTTAGGTATTCAATTTCAGGCTCCAAGGTTTTACGAAGTTGTAAAGTATCCAATGTGTCTGAATGATATTTCTACTAAGCTAAAGAATTCTTCCTATACCGATTACGAGCAAGTTGTGCAGGATTTTAGAAGAATTTTCAACAACGTACGACTCTATCTCAAGGTATATAATCTTTACTTATCGACTAACGCGATTTTCTATATATTGTGAAACCATAACCTGGTATTGCCTGCAAAACTTCGTTCGTGTTGCCATGACGACGGGTTAAAGTTGTAAGTATCTAGGTAAGTGTTGGTACCCGGGATATAGCTTTGTTTCATTTAAATCCGTTCAGTAGTGTTCATGTAATGCTCTAACATACAGAGAATAATTCTTAAAGTTTCAACATTTTTGGAATCTGTTGGTCCGAATTAGCCTTTTTGATTTTTTCTTTTAAGCCAAATTACGGCTTATCCTATGTTCGGAACGGACGGAACGCACGGAAATTATCCTATGTTCTCCGTGGTCACCCCTCTTATCAGTAACACGCAGTTATGTACCTACTATTTGTTCTTCTTCCATATTTATAGACATACGACGCTATTATAAGTGTGTCAAATTTCATATCACCAGCCTTACTAGGTCCTGAAACAATCGAACTGTAAGACACAGAGACTGGAGTAAGATTAATAAATATTCTTTTTACTTTTGGGTATCGAGAACCTAATACAAAAAAGTTATAAGTGTATACAAAAGTAACGAAAATTACATATTAGTAGCGAATTTTAATATTAAGGAGATAATAAGAATTAGTTTCGATGTAATATTAATTGGTCGAGTTTTTAGACCATTTGACATTGATTACAGAGTTATCCTGACTTGATAATGAAAAAAAATGTAACTAAGATATCCCACGATTTTGAAAAAATGCTTACTGAGGAGTTCCAGAATAAAGAGTCCAAACCTAAAGCAGCTGAAAATGGCGAATGTCAGGATAATATAAATAAAAAAGACAACAAAGACATTGAACACATTAAAACAGAGAACTTCAATGATGAAACCAACAAAAGTATTGACATCAAACTCAATGGAGAAGACAAAATCATATAATTCACGTTGGGTTCGTGCTTGAAATTTTTTTTTCTAAATGATGTTCTCTATGTTTTTAAAATTACGAAAGTATTATTTTTTATATTTATTATTGTAAAAAAATTATTTGTCTGTCATTGTAAAGTTAAGTCGCGGTTACCACATAAGCATTCCTTTCGTAGCTCAGTTTCCTCCTTTTCATATAACCTTTGGCATTCCTTTTGTGAAACTATTATGACACATCATATAGTAATATTCATTTACGACATATCAGCCAGCATTTTTGGGTCCATCCCTATTATCAGAACCTGGTATCAGCTGTATGCCTAGCATTCGTTCTCCACATAACTTGTCAGTTTTCGTAATTTACTCGTTTTCTTGCTAACGGATATGAAGGCTTCTGCAGATGCGGTAGTTCTTGAACCGGTCCTTTCTCGTAATTCAAATAATCCAGCGGAGCATATTTATCTTCGTGACTCGTAGCTTCTGCTTGAGTCGCTCAAACGAAAGCCATGGATCACTGCGGTACAAATTTTTCGAGTATTATTTTTTAATTTTTTGTTATATATTTTTTTGTCTCCTCGACGCTCTCGTCTTCAGTGGCAAACCATTAGCCATTGGAGTATGCAAACATCAGTATATTTATTATCGATAATAATAGGATTAAACATAAGGTCTAGTCAAATAGAAAATTTTATTTTTTTCGATCAAATGTCAGTGATGTTATCAGCACCAGTAATTGTTAAGATTGTCGACTAATAATTTAAGCGCTTGCCTATTTTTTGAGAAGTTATTATACGCTACCTGAAATGTGGTGATTTAATTAATTCAATATTATTTATTTCTTCTTGCCTTGCGAATTTAGTATGTAATTTCGTTGTATATTTGTTCCTTTATAATTACAATAACTCAGCTAATCCGTGTTAATTTTGTAAAAGAGAACAAATTTAAGTTCTGTTACGAACGTCGGTGTCGTTTCGTTTCATGCCATCCGTTAAAATAGGTTCTTCAATAGTGTTGGGTAGGACATGATTTTAATATGAGTTTGGAAAAGTAACATGACATTCTGTAAAGAACTAGTTCAATGTACCACTTCAAATGCGGCGAGGAGTTTTGTATGCTTTGTATCGCGGCAGTACATTTGAAGCGATGAGGCGGTAAGAGTCATTCCCTCATTTGTCCCGTTCAAAACTTCAAGTTCGGAAATGTTCGTTAAGAATCGGAAGTGATCGGCGACGGTCAACTCATTTTACTAGCAATCGTACATGTCATGTTGTCCCTCTTTATCATGTGAATATGTGTAGAGGCGTTATTGTACTGTTGTATCATGAGCCTCTTTCCGTCCTTCTCTTACGTTTGAGGCATTAGTAGTTCTTCAATAAAACTCCGTATAGATTTCGTGAAATAGACATTTAGTTCTTTTTATACCTATATCTGTGATGTTACTTTAGGATTTAACGTTGATAATTTGAATCGTTTTTCAAAGCTATAAATACTTATTTAGTTTTACGACTGTAATGACTAACTATTGTAAATAAACCTCTGTCATATCCATATATATTCCGTGTCAAAATTTATAGTCTCTCAAGCTTGTAGACGGGTGGGCAATAATACTTGGTACTGTATAATAAAAAGCCATTTGTTACTTAAATAAGAGAGGCTGTAAACTTTAAATTATTTCAAAATTTAGGTTGATTGTTGTTTTAAAACTTTAGTAACTACTGAACTACATTAATAATATTAAATACGACATTGTTTTAAAATATCTTGGTTCAGTATATCACATTGGTATAAAGTATTTTTTTACAATTTTTGAACCCATTTTACCTGCCATAGAAATAAGTGAATTGCAACGTCAGTGCCTAATGATTATTCTTTATTATTTTGGTTTTTGATTGTTTGGCTATTTCAAAATTCAAAATTAAAAATTCGTACTAATGACGTTCGGGTTAATTATAAGTATTCATTAAGTTGTGATTTTATTATTTAACTTATTTATCTAAAATTATGGCAAGGAACTCCTATGATAATAAATGAGTTGTTTTCTATTGTACTGTTTTATTTTAAACAATAAGCACTTAAGCACTATAATCTGTATAATGCATACGTATTACGGTCCGGCCACGATCCTGGGCTCTGTGTCGGTGACGTGACGAGCGATGCAAAGAGCGTAACGCAACGACTTGTAGACATGCTTCATACGTGTTATTATGTACCCTTTTCAAGTATTTATTTTATTTTTGACACCTCCATGGATTAATTGGTATTATCCTAATATGTTATCGTCTCGATTTGTTATAGAAGTTAACTTCATTTATAAATAAGTTTTAATCAATTTAACTTATCTAAATATGTTTGCTAAAAATGCTATATCGTGTAAGAAATAATATCCATATTTTAATTAACATATTTTACATATATTAAATAACCAAATATCTTACTTATATTAAGTATAAATAATATGACAATCTGTAATAACTATAATATAAATTACATACTATTGAATACAATGTAAGAAAACTTAACTTATTTGTATTGTATTCTACCCATAGTCCCTCAAGACTATAAGTAGAATACTGAGCCCAGATCACCGTCTTCTATGGGTAAGGTGCCCAGAAGGCTGGCTACGTTTCCTCGCTGGATCGCCATACTGATCCGTTGGCCGAGGTAGGCACCAGCCCTCTGATCACCTGAAGAGTCGATGAGTCGTTTTGATAAATTTTGGTAGAGGCTCATGGCCTCAGGACCCCACGGTCCAAGCGTCTCGACAGCAAACGGCACAAACATATAACTCTCACTGAGGGTTGCATATTTCCGCCGCTTGAGCGATTCCGCTGTTTCCGCCGCCGAACCGGCCGATATAGAAGTGTTTGGTAAATGGGATGCGGCCAACGTGTCTACGCAAGTCGCATCCCACACCAAAGGCTTGCCACGCTGCCAGGGAATTAGAGTCATTCCGTCAGGGCGCCTGCCATCATCACGTGCAATACCGTTCGGCTCCAATAGAGCCGGCACGTTAGCGGTGGCAAGCGCCCTCCGTAAGACATCATTCAGGGCGGCGTGGCGTTACCATCTGCCGGCACTGCGGCGGTAAGAAAGACCGTGGTATCCCGGGTCGATTACCTCTATACCACAGACACATGTGTGTGGTGCACATATGCGAGAACCTAAGCGCAGGTTTATAGCCAAAGAAAAGGAAGTATTATCCAATAATGTACCTATGTTTGGGGAGGGGATAGCTTGGAACCAAAAACCAGACTCTTTGCGAGAAACGGCAAGGATGCGGGCACGTCCTGTAGAGTTAGTTGAATTTAGAAGTTCTGTGTTTAATCCTCTACATATAGGTTCATCCCAGCATCGTTGCGAATTCATGATCGTGGGAATGTCTTCACTAGGGCAGACCATTTTCCAGGCGTTTAGTGCTTCATTTAAAAAGGATGTATTGACATTATCCCAGTGTTGCATAATTTTTTTAAATAATGAGCCAGTGCTGTAGGCGGATGAAAGAAAAGCCGGTAGAGCAACGCTAGAGATTTTGCGGATGCCTAAACCTCCAAACCTAATGGGTAGGGAAGCTTGGATCCAGTTGTTGTCTGAGAGTTCTGAATTTAAAATTTTACTAAGCACATCTTTAATGCGATTATCTAGTGGTTTTATAAGATTAGAAAATTTCCAAAGCGGGGCGCATCGTAAAACATATGTTAATTTTGGTACAAACAGACAATGTCGTATAATGTGATATGCAATTTGAGAGTGAATATCGAAAAGTTTAGAGTATGACAGATCAAACGCGGCTGATTGCTCAGACAGATAATTTGGAATGGCCTCATCTAGAATAGGGGCTCCAAGCAAGCGAAGAGAATCCTTCTCCAGGACCTTAATACCGGGTGCGACGACATTGAACATATTGCTAATATTGTCGCTTTCGTTTTTAGACAGGCTATCGGACAAGAAAATTTCGCATTTTGAGAAATTTAACTCTAATCCTATTGAATTAAATTTTGATATCAGGATAAGTAGGTCTTGGAGTACAGTTTCTGCGTCGCCGCCTAGAGTCCCATCGTCTAGATACCACACATTGAATTTAGATTTGAGGGATTCGATGACCGGATGGATCGCCAAGCTGAAGATGGCCGGACCTAGCGGGTCGCCCTGTTGACAGCCCACAGATGATAGAATAATGTTGTTTTTATACATAAGATGTATATTAAATAAGCTATTTTATAAGCATCGTAATAATTGCGGTATTATTTTTCTTCAATTTTCAAATTGATTACTTGCGATTTATTGACGTATAGTATTTCATAGTCTGTTTGTTACATGACTCACAATATAAGTAATGATGTTTTGTGAGTCACAAAACATCATTATTAGATAGCCCACGACAGTAAAGCGTGACAATTATGTCAATAAGTTCTAGCATTTTTTAGCTAGACGTGTAGCTCAGATTATTTCCGCTTCTACTCCATAACAGCAATAATACGTTGCGAAGCGGTGTACATAGACTAGGAAGTAAAATTAAATTTTAACCTATATTTATGAGCTTCAAAAAGTGTTCTGCAGTGAAACTTATTTTGAAAGTTTTGAATTTAAATTAGTTTCATGTGGGCTTTACTGTCAAGAAGTATATAACTTGATAGACATGTAAACGTCAGAAATAATATAAAGGCTTGGAAACAATATAATAATTATTTTTGTCACCTGTTCCGTACCACTGGGCCGTTGCCACAGAGTACATTGAATATATGGAGAGCCGTCGCTTACAGCGGCTAGGTCGTGGCTGGACCGTTACATCATGACAATGTCATAAAACTATAAGACAGAGTAGAGTACTTACTATCCATACTAATATTATAAATGCAAAAATAACTCCGTCGTTCGTTTTATCCCGGAAAATAGAAGTCCACACGAGACGATTCAGAATTTTCCGGGGGCAAAAAGATTAAAAGTGACACTATGAAAAATTAATCTTACAAGTATGAAATCCATTTGAACTGTAAAATAGGATAGTTGTTGTGTTTTGTATATATTTTATGACAATAACGTTGAAAGTTTCAGATAACCCAGTAGGAGGTTGATTATAATCATCTGACAATAACGTCAATAACAACAACAAGGGCTTGAGACGTTTCGGTGATCTCGTCCATGTAATTCGATTTCATGGCCTTTATTTACGCTTTCCAATAAACTGAATCGTACATACATCAATGAATTCCATTCATTCTTTTTGGGGAACTATGTGACTTTGCTGACAGACTGCATCTGATATTTTACAGGAACTATTGTATTTTTAAGATAAAAAGTATATCTAGTGAGTGAATTCTTGAGAAATTGAGAGTAACCATTACTTACTAAAGAACGTCGTGCGCCTAAATTCTTGGAAAAAACTTGTATACGCGTGTAGGTATTACATTTTCTAAAGGCGCTTAATTTTTTTGTAGGCATGTTATGCAATTTCTCCGTCAATTATAGAACGATTTTCAAATTGTTTTTTTTTACTCCCGAGATGGTCACCAAGTAGGATTGATTTATAGATCATACGGAAATCGAGTATAATACTTGAAGAGCATATGCACCGAAGAATGAGGTGATTTTGTATACACGTGCCAGTTGTACAATATCTATAGGTATTTTCTTAAGTTTTCGCGACTTGTACACATAATAAAACTACGTTTTAACGGTTTTAAGCGCGGTAATTTATTTGATTTAGGTTTATCCGACGTTTCGGCCGCTTTTCAGTGGCCGTGGTCACGGAAGACAAAGATGACATTTGTCAAACGTGTATTGTCAAAGTTTTTATTCAGCCTACCGCCAACTTGTTCATTTTAATTATTTAGTTTTAAATTTTGTTTATGGATATTATTTACTCTATGAGAGCCTAATCTAATTTACCACCGCTTCACAACATGTTGTGGCTTGAAGAGAAGAAGCGGCAAGAAACTCTTCAGCAAACATGCCTAGTTCTAAATTTTTTTTATATAATATTAAAATGAGTGGAAGGAAAAAATAAAAGAAATTATTAGTCAAGTTGGTTTGTTTCGTTGCACGCAGAAAGAGCTCACAGTGTCTTGAGGTCTGGCAGTTGGTTTTTGCTGGGTTTGGGTCTTAATAGTTTTGATGATTGGATCCCAAACAGGTGGTACCTGCCAACCATCTTCTCTATTGAAATTTGGGTGTTTTTTGATTTCAATAGCCTCACGCATCATTCTTGGTATGAAACGATTCTCTTTCGCGAGGATTTGTGGGTTATCGAATCTGATGTAATGGTTGGGTTTATCCAGCGTGTGTTCACTGATCGCAGACTTCGTAGACCTTGTGTGTTTCATGTCAGCAATGTGTTCTTTTACCGATATATCGTCCGATAAAAGATCTTGTATTTTATTATTGTAGTCAGACGTATCCATGACGTTTTACGTTTTACGCCGTAGTCGTCTGCCCAAACCGAATCTTACTCGTGCCGAATATATTGCATTAAAAAACATTCACAATAAACCAGAAATAACCGTGCTCCGTGCAGATAAAGGTAATGCAACCGTCGTCATGGATACGTCTGACTACAATAATAAAATACAAGATCTTTTATCGGACGAAAGTACTTATAAAAAGGTCAAAAAGGACCCCACTGATAAAGTAACCAAACAAACAATCGCGGTTATGAATAAACACTCCGAAAAATTAAGTTTAGACGTATCCGCACTCACACCATCTTGCGCCAAAGCGCCTAAACTGTATGGTTTACCCAAACTTCATAAAAACAACATCCCCTTGCGCCCTATAGTTAGCCAGCTTGACGCACCAACATACAGACTGGCACAACATCTAGCGAAGACACTCAACAATCTCCGCGGCAACACACCCTATCATGTCAAGGATTCCTTCGACTTCATCAGCGCTATTGAAAAGTTGACATTGGCTGAGGATGAAGTACTAGTCAGTTTTGATGTCCAGTCCTTATTTACCAGTTTACCAGTGGAAGACTGCATTGAGATTGTCAAAAGGAAGCTAATAGATAATGACATGCCTGAAGAATATGCAGATCTACTTAAACATTGCCTCACATCGGGCTATTTCGTGTGGGACTACGGCTTCTACGACCAAATCAACGGTGTAGCCATGGGCTCACCGGTGTCTCCTGTCGTGGCTGACATTTTTATGGAAGACTTCGAACAGAAGGCACTGGATACTGCTCCGGCTAAGCCGAAGATGTATAAAAGGTACGTAGACGATACTTTTGCCGTCCTCCCAAACGATAAAGTCTCTGCATTTCTAGATCATCTTAATTCCATTAACTGTAATATCAAATTTTCTATGGAACTAGAGGCAAACCATAAATTAGCTTTTCTTGATGTGCTCATCCTAAGGAATTCTGACAATACTCTTGGCCATACGGTGTATAGGAAACCTACCCATACAGATAAATACCTTAATGGTTCGTCTCACCACCATCCTAGTCAGTTAGCTACCGTGGGCAAATCTTTGTTTCAGAGAGCACATAAAATCTGTGACGGGAACCACGTGGCTGGAGAGCTTCAGCATGTCAAGCGAGTCTTACAACGCAATCAGCTGAAGACTCCACACCAACGTCACAAAGGCCCCAAACCACCTTCAGTTGAGCGGTGCCCTGTTACCCTACCCTACATCAAGGGGGTCACAGACAGAATTGGTCACATCCTCAGGCGAGCTTCAATCAAAACATATTTCAAGCCGCATAAAAAGATAACCCAATTTTTGAGACCTGTGAAATGCAATATCCCACTCCAGGATGCAGGTGTTTACAAGCTCGATTGTGAATGTGGATTATCATACATTGGGCAAACAAAGAGGAGCATAAAAACACGGGTAAGAGAACACATTGCTGACATGAAACACACAAGGTCTACGAAGTCTGCGATCAGTGAACACACGCTGGATAAACCCAACCATTACATCAGATTCGATAACCCACAAATCCTCGCGAAAGAGAATCGTTGCATACCAAGAATGATGCGTGAGGCTATTGAAATCAAAAAACACCCAAATTTCAATAGAGAAGATGGTTGGCAGGTACCACCTGTTTGGGATCCAATCATCAAAACTATTAAGACCCAAACCCAGCAAAAACCAACTGCCAGACCTCAATACACTGTGAGCTCTTTCTGCGTGCAACGAAACAAACCAACTTGACTAATAATTTCTTTTATTTTTTCCTTCCACTCATTTTAATATTATATAAAAAAAATTTAGAACTAGGCATGTTTGCTGAAGAGTTTCTTGCGCCGCTTCTTCTCTTCAAGCCACAACATGTTGTGAAGCGGTGGTAAATTAGATTAGGCTCCCATAGAGTAAATAATATCCATAAACAAAATTTAAAACTAAATAATTAAAATGAACAAGTTGGCGGTAGGCTGAATAAAAACTTTGACAATACACGTTTGACAAATGTCATCTTTGTCTTCCGTGACCACGGCCACTGAAAAGCGGCCGAAACGTCGGATAAACCTAAATCAAATAAATTACCGCGCTTAAAACCGTTAAAACGTAGTTTTATTAAATATCTATAGGTGCTTAATATATTATTTCTAAAGCAATAAATGATGCGGCCTCAGGTCTAGAACCACATGGGCCTATACGTAAATCCAGGACGGGTTGATTGACAGTTTTGAGATTTTCTTTAATAAGAAGAATCGTCTAACATTATTAAATTAAAACAGCAGTTCCGTAATTAGCTTATACTAGCTGATAACCCCCCGCTTGGCTAGCCGTAAATCCTTTCCAAGCTGACCTCTTCTTGGCGAATGGAAGGTCCATACCAAATTTCAAGTCTATAGGTATTATAGTTCCTGAGGTATCGTGATGAGTGACTATATACGTGGATTACAATTATATATATTATAATAATTATATATATTTAGATTAGATTTTGGCCTATGCCTTATGGTGGGACGTTAGCAGTAAGCAGACGTTTGTCTATATTTATTTTAGTCTTCTTCTTCCATGCCTGGAACCATAACAAGTTTGGTTAAAACAATAAAAGCAGAAAATCTTATAAATCTGACTCAAGTTGTCGTAAATAACATAAGTTGTAATAAAACTACATTTTACTAAGACGTAAGAATGATTATTAAACATGACAATTATACACAACAGAATTTTATATGAAGTTCGAATATAGAACTAATCTAAGAAGTATCTCTTAGAAAGGAGTTGTAACAGTTAACATAAAAAAGTGGTAAACAGTAGCAAGTGTAATTATTGGGCAACGCCATGTAGTTCTATTTACATTGAACTAGTGCCATTTGCAACACAAATATTATCAAATAGGTCTACGAGCCTAATTGAGTCATAACAACGCGCTTTCTTTTCAATTATTTTGAATCATAACATTATATCACTGCGCTTGCAATCGTTTCTATACAGTACCACTAAAGAATACAAAACAGCTGTTTATTATTGTTCGTGATTAATGCGGTTAGGATACATGCGCAGTGGAGCGTTTGTGAATTTATTAGGTACTTTTTTAACCAATTCTTCGCTGTTAATTTTTTAACCAACTTGTAACAATCAATGTTATGTTTTTTATGATTCCAATACGTTCAGGTGAAAAAGCTAAACCTTTGCCGACCCACTTCGCTGAACACAGAAGCTCTGGATTCGATCCTGGCATGGTCAATTTCGGAAACGAGGTTCCGTTAAATGGTCTGGGTGTCTGAGATCGATCCCAGAGTAGGCCATTGTGTCTTACCCATAACACAATCGTTACTTGCTGAATTTGGACAATGTGTCTGTTTGTCTGCAGATGCCGCTTCCAAAGCAATTTAAGTGACTGTTAAATAAGAAGTAGCGGCGCAACAAATTCCCCAGCAACATATCTACTTTATAACTATCTAAATATATATATAAAACTCAATGCCACTTTTCGTTGTAATTTTATAACTTGAGAACCACTTTACTGATTTTGATGAAATTTTGTGTGTGTGTTTGAGTGGGTCCCGGGATGGTTTAAATTCGCAAAAAGAACCGGTAGGTGGCGCTGAGATCGGGTACTAGAATCCTCCTAATCACCGGGAGCGCTTTCGGTGATTTTATTTTTGTGTGTTTGAGTGGGTACCCGGATGGTTTAGATTCGCAATTAGAACCGGTAGGTGGCGCTGAGATCGGGTTCTAGAATCATCCTAATCACCTGGACCAATTATGGTGATTTTGTTTTTGTGTCATGAAACAAAGTCTTTTAGGAATTCAAAAAATATGGCAATACGAAGTTCGCCGGATCAGCTAGTTATGTATATATCATTATATCACAAATTAACCTAATAATATTTTGTAACATACACCCATGGGAACCTACAACTAACCCCCAAGACACAGGTGCGAACCTAGTTTCGGGTTAGGAAATGATATGTTGACATATATACATAGATTTAAATTAACTTAAGTATTCTTTGTCAGTCTATCTGGCTTTATTACAATAAATTATTATTATTAAAAAAATTATGTATATACATACACACATATATACTCGTATTATCGAGCATATGTGTTAGCAATTGGAAAATACCGCCCAGTGTGGAGTATAAGTAGAAAGATAGTAACATCTGGGCTTAATAGTTGCTCGGAATAAGAAAGTAAATATACCATTATGAACCTTGGCCTTAGCAATGCCTCGAACATGCATGACTAATATGAATACATTGAAAACACTGATTTATCTGTGAATCACTCATTGTTTCAACAACTGAAGGGTCGAAGGAAAGACTCCGGGTCATTTCTAAACATTAGTGTTGACTGCTGAGCCACTTTCCCCACATTTGAATAACACGTTAAATTTTAAAATTAGGTGTTTGCTTTATAAGTAGGTTTTTGGAAAACGCGTAAATATTAGAACACATTCATGTTTCCTTGTTGTCTGGTAATTTGATTGCAAATAAGCATGTAAACCCATTTTAAGTTTTGAATTTTTATAATAATATTAACTGTACCCGGCAGACTTTGTCTAGCCCTTAAAAAATATAAATCTAGAATCCGATTCCAGCGCCATCAACTGAGACCAATTGTTAATCTAAACCATTCTCGAATGTATTTGAAAAACAGAACATTTTTTATCAAAATCGGTCCCACCGTTAAAGAGGTATTCAGCGGCGCAACTTAAAAACACACAAAAATAATTTCACCTAAATCAGACAAATGAAAATGAGTTTAAATGCAATCACCATTGTCGAAATCGGCCTGGTAAGATCATAACAAATGAATGGTCAGACTGATGTTTTTTAATGATTTTTTTTATTGATGAATATCATATCTTAATACTTATTATCCTATTCCCGACGAAGACAACTCCAAAAACATAATAATCATAAAAATTTGTCCAACCATTCTTGAGTTATAAATGGTGTTACTAGCACGACTTTGTTATATATATAGATTTATTTATGTTTACAATTTTATATACATTTTATTAAAGTAAATTAAGATAATTTGTAGATGTACACATTTTGTAGGACAGTCATATATTTTGGTTCTCTAGCCTGGCAGTAGGACGTCTGTGGGTTGTTATTATTACTTGCGTAGAGCGTCGATAATCCGGACAGGCAAAAACAAGGCCCTATGCGGATTATCAAGGCACCCACCCGGGTTGTGGTCTGCAATATTGATTTTTTAATATTTTATTAATTATCGAAAAGTAAGTAAAGACAAGTGGGACAAACAAGACAGGAATATGTACAAACGAATGTATTCGTACATGTTGGGAATTACAAGCATGTAAATTATTATTATTAAATAATCTACACACTTGACAATGAAGGAATGTTCAGACTAAGTGAAAGAGATGGAATGCTCCACTTAAATGAAAATCATCCAGCGAGGCTGTTGCTGTCCCTTGCAGGCCTACGCCCCTCACTTATAGTTGGAAATTTATATATATTCTATATTAATATATATTCAATTATTACAGCGCCATCCTTTGGTTTGTAAGATTATTTATTTATTTAGGTTTATGGCTTGGCAGCAAGGCCTTTACGCCAGATCTTAGTTTATAATATAGTTTCTTCATTTTCTTATGCCTATGTGTAGCACAGAAGAACTGTAGGTAATCAGCTAATGCCATTCGACGGAGTTCTTGTGACAACTCAAAAGGCCACATTTGACTATACAGTTCACATTTCTCACAAAAAACATAATTACTACTCAAAAACTATCAATATCCTACAACTATTGTTCATTTTAGAGTCATTTTACACATTTTTAGAAAATAAAACTGCACAACACAACATCTCCTTTCAGTTCCCGCCAAAGACTCTTTGGCTTGTAAGTGTTCCACTACAACATGAAGTAAAAAAAGAAATAGAAAATTAATGCTTCTTGAAAAAGTTTGTAATACTCTTCTACTTATAATATTCATACTTCATTTTAAAACTCTGTCTCCAAGTCGAAGTAGATACAGAACTTCATGGCTGTCAGATTCGTTCTTTTCCTGCTATTTCAAAGCAGTATTACAGTCGCCATGCGTTCGGATTACCACAGTTACTGGATTAGGGGGCCCGGATTAACAAGGCCCTACTGTATATATTGTGAATTGTAAGAAGATATAATAACAACTGAAATGATAAAGGAATGTGAAACTGGTTTAGACATGTAGAGAGTATATATGAAAAGACACTGACTGACAAACTTACCACAATCAAATCGCAAATGTCTTAAATAATGGCAAGGTAAAATGCGCTTATAATAAAAGTGTATGTACGAAGAGATAAATGAATGTAGATGAAGCAAAAGATGATGTCAAGAGCAAGCAAGAGTAAATTCATCGTCTCTCCCTACCCTTATGGGAAACAGGCGTGATAATACGTATGTATTGTACGTACATAGACTATACTTTATGAAACTTCTTCCGTATAGACCCAGAAGATTTTGAGAAAAATACACTCATAGACATACGGACAGACGTTCTGTTACAACCCTCTTCGATAAACACTTATTGCTGAGTCGAACATTTCATTGACAACGGTTTCCAAAATGTCGATCAGCAGTAATTGCCTATAAATAACAAATCTTTTTCCAAATTCATAGAGTTCTCTTGGTTATTAGCCACATCTCTACAGCTACGGACCTGGTTTATGCCTGCCGGCTGGATTGCTTAAACTAATACCATATCGGTCCGGTAGACCTTTGAAGTCCCGTATATTAAGACTCCAAGTCATTTATTATTCGTAATAGTGAAATAAAAAGGGTCCTAAAAGCTAAAAGTGTTTTTTTTTAAACATATAAGTGCTCGGGACTGACAGTTCGAACAGATATGAAGAAAACATTAGGATTCCGATATTTCGATAATTGCTACGGAACCCTAAAAACTAAAACTGCAGTAAATAAATGCTGCATATCATCTAAATTAATTATCGTCGAAGCTCAAGTTCAAAACACCCAACAACCTCAAAGCAGGTCAAATAGACGTTACAAAAGAAAGTGTTCTTTACTGCGCTATTTACAACTTTTTGTTTCAATTATATTCAATATTAACTTGCTAACACGGTTTTGTCTGTCTTTAATTTATTATTTTTTCTTTTAATAGATATAGGCTCAACTGCCAGACCTCAAGACACTGTGAGCTCTTTCTGCGTGCAACGGAACACAAACCAACTTGACTGATAACTAATAATATTATATAAAAATTTTAGAGCTAGGCATGTTTGCTGAAGAGTTTCTTGCGCCGCTTCTTCTCTTCAAGCCATAACATGTTGTGAAGCGGTGGTAAATTAGATTAGGCTCCCATAGAGTAAATAATAACCATAAACAAAATTAAAACTAATTAATTGTTGGCGGTAGGCTAAATAAAACTTTAACAATACTCGTTGACAATTGTCCTCTTTGTCTTCCGTGATCACATTTTTCAGTGGAAAAGCGGCCGAAACGTCGTAATAACCAAAATCAAATAAATTACCGCCCTGAAAACCGTTATAACGTAGTTTTATTATTACACACACATACATTGACCAGGGTATCCTAAGCCCACACCATCAACGTGGAGCGAAAATATAGATCATGTACGCAGCTCATCGCAGATATAGGTAATATAGTATTTCGCCCCACGCTGATTGTGTGGGCGTAGGATACCCTGGTCGATGTAGGTATAGAAGTTAAACTGTTAGTGGTAAAAACTTATAATAAATCACTTTTACATAACGAATACATGTGCACTCGGCTACATCCAAATCGGAAGAAGAAAAAGCAACGATAGTGTTGCTAGTTTAAAATAAAAATATTTTATGTAGGTGTTGCCAACGTTTTCTTTTACCTTGTCCCAATTATTTGGGGTTGGCACAATATGTCTTTTCCTCCCACACTCCTTTATGCTGGTATATAAGTCCTCTGTCACACCACAACTCATCATGTCCTCCTTTACACAATACATATCTTTTTAGTCTACCTGTACATTAATTGTTCGCTTTACCCCGGCCACTCACATGCGCGCAAACATTCGTACAATGTACGAATGTTTGAACGCATGTGAAGGGCCGTCAGACATTCATTCGCAAACTTAGCGGCTATGAAAATGGGTTCGCATACTCAATTTGCGAACCCGTTTGTGCTTCCTCCTACACTTGTTACGAATGTCTCAATCTTGCTTGCGATTTTGTGTATCATGGACAATGATTGATGATGATTTTATTAGTGTGGTTAGAGAATTTCTCAACAGAACACTGAAGAGAAAAAGAATTTTTAAATCTTTCCCAGGCGTCATTAACGGCCATTCTGTTTTTATGGGATTTCTTTTGAGGATCCCATATGGTCGCTTCATTTTGCAGGACTTGAATGAACTCCATCACATTGGTGTTGTTCCAATCCATGATGAAGGTACCCTACACAGTAGACGTCACGAGCTATGAAAATGTCGAAACGTCCGTTACCTTCGCAATCGTGGGTGCAACTGGTCAAACGAATGTGTGGGAGGGAGACTATGCGAAGGTTCGCGGTTCGCGCGCTTTGATGTTCGTTAAAAAACCGACACAGCTTGGAAAACCGCGAATGCAGCGAAAACTTTGCATAATCATTTGCAAATGTCGTCCTACACTTGTGGGTTTGCGTATTCGTGCGAATGTGAGTGACCGGCATTAAAGGAAGTTTACTGAATAAGGTTGTTTTGAAAAGTTATAATTTTCATGGTTGCCAATGCAATGACTCGCCATGATATTGTTACGACCGACAAAGACCAATTCACACCTGCAGTTTATTACCTTTCGGCATTTTGACTTCTTTTGTTTACCTTGTGTTTAAAATTTGTAATTAGAACAACAGCCCCTTGTGTAGTGTAATTTGATAGTAGTCATTAGCCAGGTGTGATTCTTGGAAATTCAGTCCACGCGATCGAGTACACATATTGTATTGTGTATACTACATTCGCTAATCTATTTGGTGATGGACTTTGCGCGTGTTATTATATTTGTGTTTGTACACTTGTAATAAATTCTATAGTAATTCTAACGGCATTTTAATTCGAGTCCTGCAACTCGTAACAATATATTTACATAAGTAATGACGATGTAATTAACACGTGGTATTTATTTTGTTTACATGTAATTTACTTATGATAAATTGTGACTTGTTGTTTCCAAAGTCAAAACAACAGGTGGTCATTTATATTAATATGTTTATAATATTTACCCATTTCATTAATCACATATTGTATTTATATATTTATTGCTTTTTACTATTACTTGCACGAGATTCTTTGTTCTAAACATTATAATATAACTGCTTTTGAGTTATTTACCACATACATATTATATGTAATATATACGTAATGAGGAGGGATGAAAGTTAAGCGACAAAAAGAATTTTAAACTGCAAGATTGATGGGATTGATGTAGACCAAAAAAGACATGGATGGATTGTATGAAGGATGATATGATTGTGGTATGACAGAGGACGTATATCAGAAAAGAGGAGTGCGGAAGGAAAAGACATATTGTGCCGACCCCAAATAATTGGGAGAAGGTAAAAGAAAATAGAGACATTACATACATATTACAACATATTGGAACTGGCAGACAAACGTACATATTGTATATCCCAAAATTAAGCAAGTTACCCAGACTTAATTCTCCCTCGTATATAGTGTATTCATTTTGTTTTCTTTTAAATAGCTTCAATATACAGACACGGCACCACACTTAGAATTTTATAATATTATATAGATTTCTTACAAGTAGGCAAGATTTTTTGTTCAAATAAACGTGACATTAGCAAGCACTTCTCTTAATAGTCACGGTTAGTGATTGAAGTGGTTTTTAGAGAAAGTAAAAGCAAATCGAACTATCGCAACGGAAGAGTGGAAATAGTGTTTCCATTTTAGTGCGGCGCGCGGTCTGCGGTGTGTATGCCACCGTTTCTGACACGAGAAAAACTGCACTCTCTTCAAATAATAAAATATAAAAACATAATAATTATAAAAGTGTTTTACATCTTACAGATTATCAGAAATTACACGATTCAACAATGTGTAAATGTTAAAGTCCATTTAATATCTAATATGTGTTATAGTATATATTTATAGTGTATGTGTTGTACCAAAATGATCTAAGAAGAAACAATGTATAAATCAAGTTTTTTGTTGATGTAAAAGTTGAAATAAAGTCTTGTATAATGTATTACAAATATAAAAACATTCACTAACAACAGTTGATTGTATATTACTTATATCTTTGCAGATTCGTAGTTTTATAATAAAATATATAGAGAGGAAATAAAAGTGACATTTAAAATAAAAATTTCAACGTTAAAGAAGCCATGATAAGCATTCACGTTTTGTTTTATAAAAGAAAGTTAGGATTATTCCAATAAAACAGTTTTTAACTGCACATTTTGAATGAATCTTAAATATTTCTCGCCGTGCAGTGAAATGAGTTTTTTATATTTCATTCCAATAAAGAAAACATTTTTTTAGTTACCAAATAAATTGTGAAGTGCAAAAACAGCTGATAAATTAAATATAAGTTATTTACTACAATACGTTATAATCTCTGTCTAAAACTAGATTTTTTTAATATTGTATAATTATGAATACAAATTAAAAATAATAAGCATCCGTTACGTGATTTTACGTGATAGTGTAAAATATGTGACTTTTATATTTTGGAGAAGAAAACTGATGTAAAGTGGTTTGTACTGAGTTCTTAGTACTAATTAATAGGAGTCGATACAGGAATCATTGTTGATGTACAATAGTAAGTATTTTATTTATATCAATCTATCTATCTATACTATAATAAATCAGTAAATGGTTCGAGTTATACAATGCGTTTAAAAATGTGAATAAGTACATTTTTTTAATTTTTGTCTGTCTGCCTGATAGAGCATTACGTGAAAACTACTGAACGGATTTAAACGAAACTCGACTTAGAGCTAGCTTGTATCCCGGAGCGCAACTTAGGATAATTTTTATCCCGATAAATAATGTCATTTCCGCGGGATAGACGTAAATATCGAAAAAGATGGCGTTGCGATCGTCCTTTTTGAACGTGTATGAATGAAACTTGAGACTGAGCTGGCTTATATCCTGAATCCCACACTTAGGATACTTTTTATCCCGATAAATCAGTGTTTTTCAATCTGTGGGCCGCGACCCCTAGGGGGGTCGCAGAGCCTTGGTCGGCAGATCGCCGGCAAAAAAGAAAAAGCAACTAAGTTTATATCTCATACTTAGGTACTTTCTAAGCCAAGCAGCTTTTTGTAGAGTATAGATCCTAATAATGAATATAGGTAACAAAATAGACAAAAACGTAATTTAGTCTTTTTAACTACTAACTTTTTATTTGTCTATATCCCAAGGGGGTCGCCAAAATGTTCAACCTGTAAAGGGGTCACGTATTCAAAAAGATTGAAAAGCATTACGATAAATGATGTCGTTTCCATAGAATAGACGGATTAGCTAAATAGATGGCGCTGCAGTCGCGGTTTTTCAATTCACTAAAAAATGCCTACGTTGTCGTAAACAACATGTCATTCGTTTTGTATTACTTTAAATCAGGTTGGATTCGACTCACCTCTGTTTTGTTGCATAGTTGTCTAAACTATGGGTACGTTCCATTAGGGACTCACAACGTACACGTTCACGACCGCGATTTACCAATGTTCCACTTGTTTCCCGGCGTTACAATCGTAAATCCCAGTGGAACGGTTATTCGACCCACCTGTAGCCATGGGTCGTTGTGAGCATTATGTGATCGACAATGATGACGTCATTAGTGACAATTTCGCCACGATTACAACGACCGCGGTCGCCTTGTGGAACGGCTAACGGAGCATTTTGGGCTTTGTGTGCTACTAATGGAACGCCTTTGTATGCACTTAATTTCTTTGTTATTGTTTTATTTAATGAACCGAATTAAACAATTTAATCGATTCTTAAAATAAAATAAGTAAGTCAAATAAAGCTACCGCTTGTGGATTAACCGCGGGTGCAAATTCTAGTATAGATTAAGTTTATAAATTTTTAAATACGAGAGAGCTACTTTCATTCACTATACTATTATAGAACATTTAGCACTCTTGTGTTATGAACGTCGTAAGTACGTAAATTGCATAACAATTACATTTTTACCTAGTATAGGTATGTTTGGACGTATTTATGGATCTCACGACTTTGGCAAAACAAACGGTTTAAAATCGCGTTGTTTGTATCCGCACGCAATTTGTCTGTGATATTTTTTATCTAGGATATTTTTTTTACAATTATGGTACAGTTGCATATTAAACTTCTCAATACTATCATCCAGCGGGATAGTTGTTGTTTTTTTGATTAAATTGTAAGAAACCAATATTATATCTAAATTAGAACATAATAAGATTTGCAGAGAGAATGGATGAAAGCAAAATCACAAAACAAGTATATTGTGACTAGAGTTAGCTTAGTGTCAAGAAACTGCAACTTACATACCATGATCAAATAGGAAACGCGTTAAAGGAAGGTCAGGTAAATTGAACCTTAAAGAAATGTACATGTAAGAAAAGATAATGAAAGTACTTGAAGCGAAAATCGCTGATCAGTATCGTCGTGACTAGAGATCCAGTGTCTGCCTACCTCATTTTTTTTTATAGCAGGAGGTCAGCAAACAGGCAGACCAGCAGCCCACTTGACGGAAAGCAGTTACCATCGCCTATGGACATTTGCAACACCAAAGGTTCTACAAATGCGCTGCTGCTTTCTTAAGAAAGACTGGAACCTGGTCACCAATGCCGGAACATAACTCAAGGTTGTTATGGCGACATATTTTAGACCAGGGGTGGTAGCCATCCAGTCGGACAAGTGCCCTACCACCTGGCTGTGGGTTGTTTCGTCGCCTCTTACGACAGGCTGCCCGGCAGCAGGAAATTGTATTCTCTCTACCAAAATTTATCAAAACGACTCATTGACTCTTCAGGTGATCAGAGCGCTGGTGTTCACCTCGGACAATGGATCAAGATGGCGATCCAGCGAGGTAACGTAGCCAGCCTTGTCAGCACCTTACCAATAGAAGAAGATGACCTAGGCTCAGTATTCTACTTATAGTCTTGTGGGACTATGGATAGAATACAACACAAATAACTTAAGTTTTCTTCTATTGTAGCTTATACATATAGTATTTAATATTCAACAATTTAGTACAATCTAAATATACATAAATTATAATACAATTAAAAAAAACGAATCGCAACGGACAAGTGGAAAAAAGAATGGCAACGGATAAGTGGAAAAACGAATCGCAACCGACAAGTGGAAAAACGAATGGCAACGGATAAGCGGAAAAACGAATCGCAAAGGACAAGTGGAAAAACGAATCGCAACGTACAAGTGGAAAACGAATCGCAACGGACAAGTGGAAAATCTTCAACTGACAAGTGATAAAATGAATCGCAACAAAATTTTAACTTGAAGTTTTACGGGCAGGTTTTCAAATTGGACAAGTACATTAACAATCTGCCCGTAAAACTTCAAGTTAAAATTTTGTTGCGATTCATTTTATCACTTGTCAGTTGAAGATTTTCCACTTGTCCGTTGCGATTCGTTTTCCACTTGTACGTTGCGATTCGTTTTTCCACTTGTCCTTTGCGATTCGTTTTTCCGCTTATCCGTTGCCATTCGTTTTTCCACTTGTCGGTTGCGATTCGTTTTTCCACTTATCCGTTGCCATTCTTTTTTCCACTTGTCCGTTGCGATTCGTTTTTCCACTTGTCCGTTGAAGTTTCACTTCTAATATGTGTCCCAGCACACATTTCGATTTTTCGCAGGTTTACTGCAAATTATGATTTGGTTAGGTTAAGTACATTTTAATGGTGTATGTAATACGCTACCCACGCACCGACCATTTTTTACGTCAACACTTTTGTCATTCGTTGTCGTTCACTTTTGTTATGACTTTCGAAAAACTGAACAGTTGGCAAAGTTTTCTTGTTGTTATTTTTGTTTCCTCAACAAACTCTATTTATTTATTTATATTTTTTTTTACACATACCACAAATAGAGGCAGTTATGCCTTGTCACGTGGAGAGCAGAGCTATAGTTCGATGCAAACTTAAGTTTGCCTCCATTAATAGCAGCTCGGATCATCGCACTTTCCGATGCGCAGAACGCAATTTTAGGTATTAGAGGGATGAGGTAGTCTGAGGACGCGGTATATTCTCGCTCGCTCTCTCGCTAGCTTTCTCGTTTACGAGACTTTCCCGGCACTCGGCTCACCAGAGCTGCCAATTTAGCGCTTTAGGAGCTAGATATAGCGCTTTTTAGGGCAATCCAGCTCCCAATTTTATTAAACAACTTCCAGCGCAAAATCTTGCGCTTTTTATAATATGCAAATATGTAATTAATTTTATAATAAATATATATAAATATCTATACTAATATTATAAAGAGAAAAGATTAAATTCTTTGTTTGCATTGAAGAGGTTCCAAAACTACTTAACCGATTTGAAAAATTCTTTCACTGTTGGCAAGCTACGCTATCCCCGGGTGACATAGGGTATATTATATTTACAAAAAAAATAGGGATCATTACTAAAACTCCAATAATGAAGTCCAAGGTATAAAAAAATACCTAAAATCGCGTGCGCTGCGAAAACTATTGATGATAAAATAACAAATAAAATAAATTACTGAACCGATTTGAAAAATTCTTTCACTGTTGGCAAGCTACGCTATCCCCGGGTGACATAGGGTATATTATATTTACAAAAAAATTAGGGATCATTGCTAAAACTCCAATAATTTAATCAAAGGTATAAAAAAATACCTAAAATCGCGTGCGCTGCGAAAACTATTGATGATAAAATAAAATAATGTACTACGACTTTGTAGAACACATCATTATTTACAAAAAGTATCGCGACAACATATATCTAACTATTATAGTTATGCCACAATAAGCGTTTTTTTATTATAAAAAATTAATTAAAATGCCGCCGCTAGAAAAGGCTTTTTATTTATATCTTGATATTAATCCTTATCAAAATAAATTACTTCATATTCAAGACTGCTTCAATACCTTTATATAACTTTTTGAATTATTCAATTCGGACATTCCATTCGAAAGATATCACGAGTTTAAAAATGTAAGAATTAGTGACGGTGATCACGTGACTGTGACATCTTTTCGTGAGTCAAAACTCCATAAGACCCCCTCTATATAGAAGTTTCACTTCAAAAACTTAACCTAAAAAAATTTTTTTAACAGCTTTTACGTTATGTTGCATACCACCTGTAAATTTAAAAGACTAGGGAGAATACCGAGCCTTGTTCACGTTTTTTATTAGTAAGGAGTCCAGAAAAATAAAATCAAAAGTTAAAATTAATTCTAGCATAATAAAACTACGTTTTAACGGTTTTAAGCGCGGTAATTTATTTGATTTTTGTTATTGCGACGTTTCGGCCACTTTTTAGTGGCCGTGATCACGGAAGACAAAGATGTTAAGTGTCGGAATAATAAAAATCAAATAAATTATTGTTCTTAAACCCGTTAAAACGTAGTTTTATTATGACATACAAGTCGCGAGAACTTAGAAAATATTAAATCTAGCAGTTAACAACCTTTTTTTGAGGCGGGAGAAATGCATTTCGCACACTACCGGGTCCTTTGCTAGGGTTTAGACCAAAGCGCCAGCGTCAAATCGCCGGCTTGTGTGGTGACTCGAATACTCAATACTCCACTAAAACCACCCTCCTCCCATGTGCCCCGCGCTCATGGCAGGAAGAGCGTGGGACTTAGAACGTAGTTACACCCACGCTGATCCTAGCGCATCAGTGCTTGAGAATGCCCCGGGAAGTAGAGCAAACTCACTCAACAGGGGAAAGACTCCTTCGCTCCCTAGATGCTGGAGGGCCCCTGTAGCAGTATTACGGGAGGAGATATTGCACATATCTATGCGTCTACCTGCGAGACGCATGCGCACCTCTCTTCCGAGCAACAACCTTATCTTTTCACCAGCCAACAAACAATGTGTTATTTATGAATGTTAATCTACTCAAATCATTCCGTTTACAGTTTCACTCGGTAGGTTTTTTTTTCTAATAATATTTATTATTTTGTCACTTCAATATAGATTAAAACTACGCAAACACAAAGGATTCCAAAAATATTTTATTGCGAAAGCAATAAAATTTGCGAATGAACTTTATTGTTGATATAATTATTTGTCATAAAGTACTTTCAATGTCATTTATGTATTCGTCGAAGTTTTCGAACTGGCATTATGTTGTCATTTGACTTTTCTTGTCTTATGACTGGTTTCTACGTCCTATAATCCTACGTTTCTCGCAGTCACAGTGTTGTCACCTATAATATTGTTACGACCGACAAAGACCAATTCACACCTGCATTTTATCACCTTTTCGGCATTTTGACTACTTTTGTTTACTTTGTGTTTGAAATTTGTAATTACAAAAACAGGCTATTGTGTATTGTAATCCTTTATGCTAGGCATTAGCCAGGTGTGATTCTTGGAAATTATTGTTACGCGGTCGAGTATTATGTCGAGACATATTGTATAGCTTAGTATAAAGGAATGCCCGAACGGAGGGGTGAGAATCTTGCATCACGTTTGTACTGGTTACGTCCAGTTATATTTGTACCTGTGTTATATGTGTTTGTATAGTTCTAAGAAATTCTGTAGTAATTCCAACGCCATTTTAATTCGAGTCCCGTAACTCGTAACAATATTATAAAATTCTAAGCCGGCATGTTTAGAATTTTCTGTACGTTGAAACTTTTTTAACCAACTTCGAAAAAAGGAGGAGGTTCTCAATTCGTCGGGATCTTTTTTTTTTTTTACAACTGGAATAGACTAATATAAGCGATACAGATGCATTTTTTTTAAAGATTTCTTGTATGTTTCTTCGGGACTCACGTAAAAACTACTTAGCCGATAAAGATGCGGTTTTCACTGATCGACAGCTAATTCTTAGACTTAAACTCTGTGCTACTTTTTATCCTGGGAATCCCGGGGGAATTTTTCTAAAAACGATTTGTAGTTGTTTAAGTGCCCAAAAATGTGCTTATTCGACACAGTATTCACTAAAACGATAACTTACATTCTTGTTCAAATACTGCGGTATTTTGTGTCTCAGGAATCTCGCGGAAATTTCTATTTACACGTAGACGAAGTCGCGGGCATAGTAGTAAATATATATTTTAATACTATGAAGGCGAAGCCGCGTGGAGGACTGTAGTGGATTAAAATTTTCTTCGTCGTGTTCTTAGACCATACATTAATGCTCTAAGGTCATCTCTACAGATAAATAAAAACAAAGTGTCTGTTTGTAACGTAAAAATAACAGTTTCTTATAAATCCATATGAAAATATATACAGTACTTTTATCAAAAAATCAATTTTTAACATTTTTATTTGTCTGTCTATCTGTGT
This sequence comes from Dendrolimus pini, assembly GCA_949752895.1. NCBI lineage: Eukaryota > Metazoa > Arthropoda > Insecta > Lepidoptera > Lasiocampidae > Dendrolimus > Dendrolimus pini. Next base: position 18,003,579 of record OX457140.1, on the reverse strand, counting down.
GCATGTTCCGGCTAATCTTTAAAACGGCTGCACCGATTTTGACGGAACTTTCACTGGCAGGTGATGTTTTATAGAGTAATTTTGGCTACTTTTGAAATTAGGATTCCACGAAATAAAATCCACTCGGATGAAGTCACAGTCACATCTAGAATACAGATCCCCTTTTTTCTTTAAATATATTATGTTCTTATTTTATAGGAACCAACCAACAAATACACTTTCAAGATTATATATATATATTTGAATATAAGAAATTACATGCTGTAATGGCTGATTAGATAACGATCAAGTTGATCGAAGTGATAGAGGGTTGTAAATTAGATTACGCATGTTTCCTGTTATTGCCCTAAACAATGGAAAAATCAAGGGTAGTCACTTACGACAGTATTTTTGCGTATAGCAATTAATTCTGCTTTTTATGGCCTGAAGCTGTCACGCAGACAGCCGGGTCACCTGGTGGAAAGTGATTATCATCGTCTATCGACGTTTGAAACATCCGGGGGATGATAACTACAAAAGGACTGTATAACGGGGAATGTTCCGAAGAACTGAATGAAGAATGGTGCCTTCGTCCTCTTTCTAACATCGCACAGCCCGCCATCGGTTGGGAGTTCACCCCCACTTCCTCGTGCCACTTCGCTCATGTACGCAACGGTTCTGTAGAACGTTTCTCTTGCGTACCGTGGGGATTTGGAATGAGCTCCCGGCCGAGGTTTTCCCACAGCGCTACGATATGGAGTTTTTCAAAAAGGGCGTCATAAAATTTCTTCGAGGCCGGCAGCGCGTTGGTAACATCTCAGGTATTGCAAACGTCCATAAACGATGGGAACCGCTTTCCATAAGGTGGGCCGTCAGCCTGTTTGCTGTACTCCAGCTATAAAAAAAAGGATATAGGGAATAGTATAGAGGTAATGAGAATGGCGGATAAGCCAGAGGATATGGGATAGAATAGTGGTAATGGACTAGAAGGGAGGGTGGAATAGAGCGGAGGATGGGATAGAGGGCAGGATGGAAGGAAGGGGAAAGTGGGATAGAGGGAAGGATGGAATAAAGGGGAAAGTGGGATAGGTGGGAATATGGAATAAAGGGCAAAATGGGATGGAGGGTAAAATGAAACAAAGAGGAAAATCTGATGGAGAGGAAAATGGAACAAAGAAGAAAATGGGATAATATGGGAGTAGGTATGGGATAAAGGGGAAAATGGAATAGTGGGGAGGATGGAATAAAGGGAAAGTGGGGTGATATTGAAGGGAAAATGCAATTAACTCAAGACTAACCAGTTCACGTTATTTTGGATCAGCACAATATTTCGTTTTCATCCACAATATTTAATTCCGATATCCGTTATGTATATCATTCTTCACCTTATTCAACCATTTATCTTCTGCCTGCTCTTTGACACTTTTTGTCATATAATGTTGATCACCTCTCATAATAATAAATAAAATCTCTCCCATGTTGCCCCTGCCTTTTATGGCATTTTTGGGGCCCATGCAGGGAGTGGCGAGTCACCGTCTGCCCATTCTTCCATGTTCCCTGAACATTGTGACGGGCAGACGCCATAGTCCCCATATTCCTAGAGCCCTAGTACCACTAACAGTTCACCCCAATAGCCCGGTACTTTCTCTTCTCATTTCCCACAATAGTCCTACACTGGCCGGGGCTTGTCCTTGGGTGCATTATTGTATGTTGTAGACAGGGATAATCGCCGGTCAGTGTCACGCCACATTTAGATTAAATTTGTCAAGGGGCCTCTACGTGTTGGCCTCCCCATGGCCCCACGCAAGCCCTCCAAAAGTCCGGGCCATTTTTATGGCCCGTGGTCTTGAAACACATACAAATAAAATCTCATAATTATAAACATAAAGTCTTAAGACGCAGGTATTGTATAAGCATTAGAAATACATATTCAAGTAACGTACGATGAGTTTACGATAATTGTAACGTGTATTCTTTGAACCAGTATGTCAAAATATACAAATGCATAGCACGAGTCTATGACCGTTTGTTTTAGGAAATTTCATTTATCAACTTAATCGGAAGTGCTTTGATTCATTTTATTGTTTTTTTAGTCACATCCTCTTTCGATTTGTTTTCTTAGTACCTAATATGTTTCATCGGGATACCCTTACGAGAATTTAGTAAAGAAATCAACATTTTATGAGAAAATCAGCTGATTCGCCAAAGCGTACTTCTTATAGATATATCTACAAGAAGTACGCTTTCATATTCGTTTTGCTTTTTCCTCTGACGCATGCCTGTCACCGTAAAGTGTTCAATACCGCATGCCACATGATCAATTTAATGACAGCAGATGCCGTAAAAACTTAAATCAATCAATATAGCATACGCTTGACGCAAGATTAATTGAAAGTTGACGACAATGTGATGATAAATCGCACTGGGGTGGACTTATGGCCAATTCCCAACGTCTGTTTAATACATATTCACTAAAACTCAGCTAAAACAAGACCGCCCTTTGTGCATAATTAGACATGGTTGTATTCTGTGAGTCTGTATTGGTGTATAATAAAGAGTTATTGGTTAATTGATTTTAATTTTGTTTATATTTTATAATTGCTTTCCTTCTTGAATATATATCGAGGGCTTTATAACAAATGGGCGTACAGACAAAAGTGCAGTTTTACACAAGGGACAAAATTATGAATAAAACAAAACTAGTTGATTGTATAAGGCTGAAATTTGGATACCCTTTTTTTAGGTACAACTTGCATACTGGTAAGACATTCTTAATTGCAATATGCCACGTTACAAGACAGGATATGCCGTCTGATTGTTTATAAGTATGGGATGCCACTGGATATCGGAATTCGGGACCGACACAATTACCCAATTGTGAAAAATAAACATGGTTTATATCGTATGAAAAGAAAGAAATAAACATTATTTGAAGAAATGGCGACGTAATATAAGTGCGTAACAAAATGTCAGCAAACAAGGGTTGCGCTCAGCATATTGGATTATATCCGACACTACGCTGATTCTTAATGCAAACCTTCCTTTTGGCGTGAGACCAAAACGATCCAATTCTTTTGAACTAATATTAATTATGAAACTTATGAATTGTTTAATTACTAAACTAAATCTATACATATAATAAAATTGTAGAGGTCAAATTTCTGTACAATGAAAAAAATGCTAAAAACCGAGTCAGGGGGATGTAAGAAGTCAAATAGAACAAATTTAGATTTTTTTTCATTTTTTTTGTTTTTTTTTGTCTGTCTGTTTGTACCGGCTAATCTCCGAAACGACTGTACCGATTTACATGAAATTTTGTATGCTGGTAGCTTATATCCCTGGTCAACATACAGGGTACTTTTAATCCCGAAAAATTATAGATTTCCCGTGGGATAGTCAAAAAGATTTAATTACTTAAACAGCCTATAACAGACTGAAAGTAATTTCTCTGCAACGTAACATAATAGAAGCGGAGATTTTCACAGTGTGTGGTGTCGGTCAGAGAGTTTTATCTTATATATAAACTGACGGACTCATAAACTGCATCAAAGTTCAGGATTACTTTGAAATGATTTAAATAAGTATGCAAACTTTTTAGATTAAATTATATAAATATGGAGAGACTGACTCTTAATCTCAAAAAAAAGGAAAATTTAAAAATAGAACTGCAGTAAAACAAATGAATATAGCCGGGAAAAGAAAATTTACTCGTAGTATCAGATTTGCGTGTTATTTATAGCAAAGTTTTAAAATGATTCTCATTGATTTTTTATTCTTTTGTCAATTGAATTATTGTCACCAGCAGAATTGTTGGGTTAGTTTTTTAACTCATCGAGAGTTTTTGAACCATAATATGGATACTTCGTCCGAACAAGCGGCTCAAATTGTAGCATTGGTGCGGGAGGGCTTGGATCAACGAACGATTGGTAGAAATTTAAATTTAAACCAGTATACGGTTTCTAGAATATACAGAAGGTTTGTGGAGACAGGTTCTTACAGAAGGAGACGTGGTACAGGCAGGACTCGAGCAACCACCGGTCGTGATGACCGATTTATTGTTACAACTTCCCTGCGAAATCGTTTCCTCACGTCTGTTAACATCAAAACAGAGCTTAATGAAGTGCGTGGAGTAAACGTGAGTGCACGAACAATAAGAAGAAGGTTAAAGGAAGCGGATATTACCCCTTTTAGACCAGCAAATGGTCCAAAGTTGTCTGTAGCTCACAGACAAGCTCGCTTAAGATTTGCGCGTGATCACCTGAATTGGACAGAAGAGCAATGGACCTCCGTATTGTTCACGGACGAGTGTAGGACATGTTTATATGGTGCAGATGGTCGCGGAAGAGTCTACCGTCGACGTGGGGAGCGATATGCTCAAAGTTGCATTGAGGAGCGTGTTCCTTTTGGAGGCGGTTCGTGTATGGTCTGGGGTGGCATATCGATGAACGGGCGAACAGAACTTGTGTTCATAGACATGGTCCGTCAAAACGGTAATAGAGGGGGTTTGACTGCACATCGCTACATAACAGAGATCTTAGAAGATCACGTGGTGCCTTACATGGGATTCATAGGCGAAAATTTTACTTTAATGCAGGATAATGCCCGGCCGCACGCTGCTGCCCAAGTTCGACAATATTGCGAAGAGGTTGGGATACGTACAATGAATTGGCCAGCACGCAGCCCGGATCTTAACCCCATTGAGCATGTTTGGGACAATTTAAAAAGAGCTGTATATGCGAGAAACCCTTTGCCCACGACAGTGGCAGCACTAAGAACAGCACTTTCAGAAGAATGGGACAATATTCCGCAAGATCTTTTAATAACCCTAATAAAATCTATGCGGAACCGATTAGAATCCGTAATAAGGGCACGTGGAGGTAATACACCTTATTAAAACATAAATAAACCCTTGCATAAAGTTTGTGTCTATTGTTAAAACCAATTTTTTAATTAAACCAATTTTCCTTAAATTTCTGTTTTTTCTTCAAAAAAAGTCTTAAGGTCCTTTCCAGTACACAAACTTAAACTTAAGGATATGACCCTACGCTGTTTTAAAGTTCACGAACCAATCTAGAGGTTTCAATTTAAATCTGTATAGAAAGTTTGCATACTTGGTTAAAATATTTATTTCAAAGTCGTCTATTACTTTGATGCAGTTTATGAGTGTGTTCTTAGTGCTGCCACTGTCGTGGGCAAAGGGTTTCTCGTATACAGCTCTTTTTAAATTGTCCCAAACATGCTCAATGGGATTAAGATCCGGGCTGCGTGCTGGCCAATTCATTGTACGTATCCCAACCTCTTCGCAATATTGTCGAACTTGGGCAGCAGCGTGCGGCCGGGCATTATCCTGCATTAAAGTAAAATTTTCGCCTATGAATCCCATGTAAGGCACCACGTGATCTTCTAAGATCTCTGTTATGTAGCGATGTGCAGTCAAACCCCCTCTATTACCGTTTTGACGGACCATGTCTATGAACACAAGTTCTGTTCGCCCGTTCATCGATATGCCACCCCAGACCATACACGAACCGCCTCCAAAAGGAACACGCTCCTCAATGCAACTTTGAGCATATCGCTCCCCACGTCGACGGTAGACTCTTCCGCGACCATCTGCACCATATAAACATGTCCTACACTCGTCCGTGAACAATACGGAGGTCCATTGCTCTTCTGTCCAATTCAGGTGATCACGCGCAAATCTTAAGCGAGCTTGTCTGTGAGCTACAGACAACTTTGGACCATTTGCTGGTCTAAAAGGGGTAATATCCGCTTCCTTTAACCTTCTTCTTATTGTTCGTGCACTCACGTTTACTCCACGCACTTCATTAAGCTCTGTTTTGATGTTAACAGACGTGAGGAAACGATTTCGCAGGGAAGTTGTAACAATAAATCGGTCGTCACGACCGGTGGTTGCTCGAGTCCTGCCTGTACCACGTCTCCTTCTGTAAGAATCTGTCTCCACAAACCTTCTGTATATTCTAGAAACCGTAGACTGGTTTAAATTTAAATTTCTACCAATCGTTCGTTGATCCAAGGCTCTCCCGCACCAATGCTACAATTTGAGCCGCTTGTTCGGACGAAGTATCCATATTATGGTTCAAAAACTCTCGATGAGTTAAAAAACTAACCCAACAATTCTGCTGGTAACAATAATTCAATTGACAAAAGAATAAAAAATCAATGAGAATCAATTTAAAACTTTGCTATGAATAACACGCAAATCTGATACTACGAGTAAATTTTCTTTTCCCGGCTATATTCATTTGTTTTACTACAGTTCTTTTTTAAATTTTCCTTTTTTTTGAGATTAAGAGCCAGTCTCTCCATATTTATATAATTTAATCTAAAAAGTTTGCATATTTATTGAAAAAGTCATTTCAAAGTAATCCTGAACTTTGATGCAGTTTATGAGTCCGTCAGTTTATATTCTATAATTTCGTAAGAATATGTAACTGTAATTTTGAGCCTGTTCGAAAAAATTCACGAATATCGCTACATGTATTTACCGGAGAAATTGGAAATGCCAGCCCTAATGTTTTCTAGGTACTTGTTTTATCTAGAGAACTACCAATCCAATCATATGGTGACTAATTCAATACTATATATAATGTAGAATACGAATAGTGGAAATCAGTCAACGTGCGTTCATCCCTTGTTTGCGATTTTTTGCGACTCTTATTGTATTACGAATATTCAAGGTATTTAAATTTCACGTTTACTCTGGATTTTTACAAGCTTTTATTTAATTTGCAATGTTTGTTAATTTGTTTGTTTAGGCTTACTTTTGCCAGCTAAATTTAAAACCATTTCATTAAAAAATTACAACTCTGAAATTTTGCATGCTTGTTCTTTTAATCCTGTGACAAATTCTAATTTGTATATATAGTTTAATTTATTTATAATTTAGTTTATTCTTAAATAAAATTAAATAATTAGGGATTGTTTATAAAAAATAAAAAAATATTATTTGTGTTGAATTTGATTAAAAAAAATATTTCTGATATTTTGACAGCAATGTCAACGTCATATATGTAACAATAAATAAATAATAAATCCTGTGACAATATAAAGAAATGAAACAATATAAACTAATTTTTGAAAATATATTCTAACCTTCTTATTCATACAAAGGTTATTGACGCGTTAATAAATTAATAAAAGTTTTGAAGTTAAACTCCTTCAGAAACTCGATGCAACGAAAAAGCAATACTAAAAATAGATAAATACACAAATCTATAGGACTAAACCTGCGAGAGAATGAGATTCCAGTTTTAGATTGTGCAGCACAGATTAGAGAATCAATAAGACCGATGAAGAAACATAGTTCCAATTTGGACCCAAATAAAACTGATAATAATTTTTTTTACAATAAAACTGAAAAATTGAAAGTGATACGATAAGTTTCTTTCAAATTATAATATGTTGACATGTAGGCTAAAGAAATTATATTAATATTAATAAAAGTTATATAGTTAAGAGAAGAATTATCTTCTTGTCGGTTTGTCTTTTTGTTAGGGATGCACCTAAAAACTACTGGGCAGATTTCGATCCGGTTTTCGCTCATCGAGAGCAAATTCTTATACTTAAAAATCTGCGCTACTTTTTATCCTAGGAATCCCGCGGGATTTTTTCTGGGAATCATTTAATATGACCAGATTGAAAAATATTTTGGCATTCCAATGCGATATTTTTACCGATCGATATCACATGTGTTACCTTTTATACCGTGAATCCAAGGGGAATTTTTCTCGGAGCGGTTTGAAGTAGTTCGGGTGCATAAGAATTGCCTTTTTCCAATACAGTTTTCGCTGAAACGATAGCTTACATTCTTTTCTAATGCTGCTTTGTGTCTCGGGAATCCCGCGGGAATTTCAGTCAAGCGTGAAAAAAGTCGGGGCCATATCCTAGTTTTATATAAAATGTAAAAAATACAATAGAATAGAATTTATTCGCTGAAGACAATACAAATCCAGCAACTTCAAAATGCGCTTTAATAACTAATCACGATCGATACCTGTATGTACTTGCGCAATTAATTATGTGTTTTGCAATAATTTACTATTCATTCACATGTTTGTCAACAAGATCACCACATGATTTTCCGTAATACATTTAGATAAGACAATATCCATCCATAAACATCGTAATTAGTGATGGGCTTAGTTATATACATTAACTCATAACACTTTTCCAATTTGGGTCAAACTCGACGTGAAACAATGTCTTACCTCCATCATTTCTTCTTGATAATTATATTAGAAACATATGGCCAATCGAACGTTTGCATTAAAATCATTAAATCTTCATTCCTTAGCCATAAAGCTGGGTGTTTAACGTTCTGCATCTTCTTAAGTAGTTTCTAGCCTGCTAGAGAAGAAAACACTGCTTATTCTTTTTGAACTCTTGGCCATATTCTTTCCACATTCAGACGTTGTTGAAATAATAATAAATCGGCAGATTAAGAAGAAGCAACGGACCACTCTGGTACCGATCACGAACACCCAGACCATAGCAAATAACGGAGAAAATTCGTTTCTAAAATTTACCATACTAGGAATCGAACCCGGAGCCTCTGCGATGCAGTGAGGTAAGCCGGCAAAGGCTTAGCCCGCTCAACCACAGAAGCCGTCAAACCTATCCATAAGAAAAGCAGTTATTCATAAACAACATAATGCCATAGATAGTCTTCCATGGTGAGAAAAAGACAGACGAAGAAGTAATGAAAAACCCTTTTTCCTACAGATGCTAGGGTCATTCCTGACCGTAGCCGCCCTGGTGGCCTTAGTCCATGGCCACGGCCGTGTGCTGGACCCGCCTGGGAGGGGATCCGCATGGAGATCAGGATACAAAACATCCGCTAACTATGATGACGACGGGCTCAATTGTGGCGGTTTCTTCCACCAGTGGGGTGTTAATGATGGAAAGTAAGTAGTATATTTTTTATTGTATTGCTTCGTGTTTGACCATGCGTTCTTTTTTTTATTACATGAGTTCAGCAGATAGGCAGACAGCCCACCTGATGGAAAGCGATTACCGTCGCCTATAGACATTTGTAACACCGAAGGCGTTACTAATGTGCTACCGCTGTTTAGAATGAAGAATGGAACCTGGCCACTAATGCCGGAACACAACTCAAGGTTATTATGGTGGCATACACTAGACCAGGGGTGGTAGCCATCTAGACGGGCGAATACCCTACCACCTGGCTGTGGGTTGTTTTGGCGCTTCTTAAAACGGGCCAAAAGAAGTTAGCTATTTACGTGGAAATTGTAGAGACCCAAGTTGTAAATATGGGGAAATACAAACTCCAGCACTCTCACTCTTTTGAATTGTGTATGTTGAAAGTGGACGCGTACTGGCTCATTCGTGAAAGACTTTTAATGGTAGATATTGTAAAAGTCGTATATGTCTAGACGTCTAGCCATGTCGCCTCCGCCAGGTCCCGGTCGAAGGGGAAGGCCTTAGAAATGTTGGCTCGACGTTGAGAAGGATGATATGCGTACCAATGGTCTCAAAACAGAGAAAGACCTGCTGAAGACCGCGCGAAGTGGAGTCGATAAAGTAGGAAAGGGGACCCTGGGCGTCGGAGTGAACGCTCACAACACAACCGGGATTTAATTCTTGGTGGGAATTGGAAGTCATGTTTTGCTGTGCAGTTTTGTTTTGGAATAAGATGTATTATGATGTTAGTTTAAAAAATGACCAATATTTGTATAATTTTTAAACGACAAGTGTCTTCGCGTTAAAATTCTTAAGTGTACTTTTGTGAAATGTGCTTTTTTGAGCTGCGATAAGCACTTTCTGGTTTAGCGTCAGTTAGACACAAATCATACAGACGCTCTGTATCTATGTATATATTTAAAACAAGAAAGGTATTTTCTACTCTAGAATAAGAGCCTAAATGTGTTTTTCTTTTGTTTGAAATTATTATCGCTTCATTGTTTCAAAATACTCAGTAGAATATGTGAATGAACTCAATAATAGTATCAATTGATAGATAAAATTTTATAACTAGCTTAAATTGTGGATTGAAATCCAAATCACACCTAACACTATATAAGCCGAATAATCCACAAAAATAAAACTGTTGTCAAACTAATTCTTTTAATAATACCCACTTACTACATTCTGAAACTATTCGATGTTTCACGCAAACCAAAGAACTCTCTGACATCGTTAATAGTATATATGAGTCTATTTTAACTATGATTATTCAGAAGCTACTTCCTTTACTTATGTATATCAGTTTCAACTTTACAGCTTCATAACATCTGATATAAATAAGGCCAAACATTGTGTTAAATTCATTTCACACACACACACACACACACAAAAACAAACAAGTTAACATGTATTTTTTTTAATAGTTTTATTTTAGAGATAAAAATTGTTACGTCAGTCACACACGGACTTGGTGTCCTGCGATACAGGCTAGTCCTAGTGCGGAACCTTTGTAAGTATTATTTCTGTGTAATTTCTTGTCAATAAATAGATTTTGATTTTTTTATTTCAGATGCGGCATTTGCGGTGATCCTTGGGACGCTCCTGAACCTAGAGACCACGAATTAGGTGGCAAATACGGTACTGGTGTTGTAACAGGCGAATACACCATGGGGTCTGTCATTAACGTTGTAATTGAATTAACTGCCTACCATCAGGGCTACTGGACGTTGAAAATCTGCCCGAGTGCAAACCGAAATGACCAGGAATGCTTCGAACAATACGTATTAGAATTAGAAGATGGTGGAACCGAATACTATCCCAAACGAAGTGCGACATATGAGTTGGCATATCGGTTACCCGCTGGCTTAACGTGTGATCATTGTGTTCTCCAATGGAGATATAGAGCTGGTAATAACTGGGGCGATTGCCTCAACGGAACCCAAGGCTTGGGATGTGGGAACCAAGAGTACTTTAGCGCGTGTTCTGATATCAGTATCGAAGGTTCAAATGCGCAATATATACCAGTTGACAACGCAGCAAATGAGATACCGTCTCCTATATTATATCATTTAAGCAATGGATACTTTGACGTACAGCAAGGTAAGGAAGATATTATAGATAACAAATAGATGCACTGGCTTATAATATCGATTTCGAAGAATGATTATCAAGATTGCACTTCTGTCTTGCAAGGCACTGTTACAGAATTTTTTGCATGGTTGGATAAGGATCAAACAAAACTACTTGTTAACATAATACCAATTGTATTATTTACTACTGCACTGCACTTTCATTATGCATGAGCTAATAGCTAAAACATACAAATGCCTGTATCACTGTATAAACATTAGTGAATATACTACGCATGTATAGTCATGGTTACACTAAGAGGAATCATTGATAGATGAGTATCTGTGGGGAATCATAATCTTGCAACTACAAATGTTATTAAATTATATAGACCATAATGTATGTTTCTTACAATTCTTTTCCACCTGAGCTTTATTTTTTTGCATATTCAATGGACATCAGCTAATAAGATAAATATGATAATAATAATACTATCCCGTAAATATCCCATTGTTGGGATTCCAGGACGGTATATCCATCACGTCTATTTTAAATTGATCGCCACGTCGGTAATTTCAATCTTCAGATCTCCTTACAACGTTTTCATTGACTGACAGCATGATGTTATTATAACAAAAAAGATACTGAGGAGTGGCGAATCATCGTCTACCCATTTTTTAATGTTCCCCGAACATTGCGACCGGCAGACGCCATAGTCCCTATTTCCAGACCCCTAGTACCACTAGCAGTTCACCCCAATAGCCCGGTACTTTTTACTCCTTACTTCATTTCCCATAATAGTCCATTGGCTAGGGCTTGTCCTTGGGTGCATTATTATATGGTGTAGATAATCGCCGGTCAGTGTCATGCCACATTTACATTAAAGTCAAGGGGCCTTTACGTGTTGGCCTTCCCATGGCCCCATGCAAGCCCTCCAAAAGTCCGGGCCATTTTTATGGCCCGTGGTCTTCAGAGAATACTGAATCAGCTAATAATCGAATCAACTTCATTAGAATGAGATGGGGTACTATATTTAATGAGATACCTTTGTATAGTCCGTTTAGTTCAAACTTTATAGCTGGTCTTATTATCACTTAGTAACCAACATGTGGTCTACAATACATGGTTTTCCATACAAATTCATGTATTTCCCAGCTCAGTGCAGCTCTTCTTGACAGACAAAAACCTGACACAGACTATACCACTTTTTACCGATGTTATTATGAAGTGTGTTTTGTTAATCATTTTTCCCAAGAACGACATCCCTGGCGAATGTACAAAAATTCCAAAGACAATATGCATTTAACTACCGACTAATCACATGTTTAAGTAATTAGATGTAAATACAACATAAAGTTATTATATTTAAAAAAAAACTAGCATTTACCAGCGTCTTTGTACGCGTTAGACAGGTATCAAAGATTACAGTTATTTTGCTAAATATAAAGTAAGCAGGTAGTATCTATAACACACTGGATATGTTAATGCTGTTCATTATTGATTTGTTATGTATAATAATTTATTGTTATTATTTAAAATAAAATGCATTTTTTTCATGAATGTATTTTTATCTGTGTCTGTATTTTGTGTGTTTACCTCCCTTCTTCTTCTTCTTCTTATTAGTTATTACCATCGTCCAGTAAGAGTATACAAACACTAAATAGCTTCTTAATCCTACGACTCCTTTTCTCTCGCTTTATGACTTTTATCATTCAAAAAATATTTATTTGCATCAGACCAAGCAACATTGCTGATTTCGTCTAAAAATATATTTTAAACTAGCATTAGCTAGCAACTTTTTACACGTTGGACAGGTAATAAAGATTACAGTTATTTACTAAATTTAAAATCGAAGGTTATTTTCAGCAGGATAATTATTTTTTTAGTCTGAAAATCCATGAATCCCGGAAATTCGCGTAAAAACTTGGGATAAGTAATACTACTAAACGCATACAATACTACTTGTTTCACTAAAGATTTTATCGATCGGAAAATCGAATCGAAAATTTCGCATCGGAATAAAGAAAATCCAAGAAAATTCCCAAGTTATTCTCGCTAAAGTCCCATAGATTTTATGTCCGAGAATTTACTATGAATCAGGGAAAACGAACGAACGCATCGAAATCGGCCCAATGGTTTTTGCGTGGAAAATATAAGAAACAAAAGACTACCTATATTATAGATAAATATTAAAACGTCAAAAACTAAAGAAGATTAACCTGTGACGCAATTGGGATCTAATCGATGATGAAGTCCGAAGTCACGTAATTTCCCCGTGATAGAAATTGAAAATTATCTTCATTATTGCAATTTATTTTATTGGCAGGTATATCGCCTGCATTGCTATCTTCTTATAAACATGTATTAAATTATGACAGTAATTTATTATTATTATTTTATACAAGCAATTTAACTCCTATGCAAAGTATATCAAAAGACTACGACTTACTCCTTCATCACTTAACTGAAACAAAATTTTAATTACGTTCCGTGTTTGAGAGATCTGAAAAACTATAATTATTTAATCAAAAAACTTACCTCTTTTATTCATAACACTTATTCGAGGTTTATAGGCTCTTTAAAAATAGTTTATTTAAAATCGCGTTTATTATGCGATTATGGAAAACACATGTTTAACTGTTCTTAACGAGCTTATAAGCTCTGTATAACTATTATGAATAGGATAGGCAAAATTAACACAAGGAGTAACCATTTTGGAAAAGATTTATATCGACGTAGTCGTAAATAAATATTTTTTTATTTATTTTATTCATGACCATAGATACAGTCTTTCAGTCGGATACATTGTTTAAATTAAAATTAAACTAATATTATAAGGAAACTTATTAATTTAAGTCATCTTTCTATTACATACTTAATCGTTATCAAATAAATTTTACACACAATACATTACTATAATTAATTAAATACTTACTATTAAACAAAAAAAACAATTATTTGCACTGTATACAAAATGAATTCTTTTTTCCTACTGTATTACAAATATAATCGTACAATGATCTGTAGTAACTTTTATGTTTTAATAGATCCTATACTCGGCGGGAACACTGTGGACATCACTGTTTTTTACACGCTTTATATTAGCTTCACTTGTATGTCAGTCAGTATGTCTGTAACCGACCCCTAAATTTGACCGACTTCCCGTTTTCCGATTGAGCTGAAATTTTGCACGTATGTGTATATCGCGTGACAATGCAATAATATGGTACCATGGAGCTGATCTGATGATGGAGTCGGAAGGTGGCCATAGGAACTCCTGTACTAAACAAGATAGACCCTTCGTGTTTGGGCCCGTATGTTTATATCGCGTGACAATGCAATAATATGGTACCATGGAGCTGATCTGATGATGGAGTCGGAAGGTGGCCATAGGAACTCCTGTACTAAACAAGATAGACCCTTCGTGTTTGGGCCCGTATGTTTATATCGCGTGACAATGCAATAATATGGTACCATGGAGCTGATCTGATGATGGAGTCGGAAGGTGGCCATAGGAACTCCTGTACTAAACAAGATAGACCCTTCGTGTTTGGGCTCGTATGTTTATATCGCGTGACAATGCAATAATATGGTACCATGGAGCTGATCTGATGATGGAGTCGGAAGGTGGCCATAGGAACTCCTGTACTAAACAAGATAGACCCGTCGTGTTTGGGCTCGTTTTACTTGTCTTGGCTAGCACTCTGCTGCTACATGATATGCAGGATCTCAAAAGCTTGTATTTAAAAACATTTAAACAAAAATCAACTAAAAAATGAAAAATAAATAATAGTTTAAAAAAACTAAAAAAAACACGCTTTTATAAAAAATCCAACTAAAAAAAACAAAAAATAAAATTTAATATAATATAAAAAAGCGTGGGGTGTATTCAAAGCGCTTTTTAAGATATTATATTATTAATTGAATACACCCCACGCTTTTTTATATTATATTAAATTTTATTTTTTGTTTTTTTTAGTTGGATTTTTTATAAAAGCGTGTTTTTTTTAGTTTTTTTAAACTATTATTTTTTAATAGCTGGAGTACAGCAAACCGTCTGACGGCCCACCTGGTGGAAAGCGGTTACCGTCACCTATGGACGTTTGCAACATCAGTGATGTCACCAACGCGCTGCCGGCCTCGAAGAAATTTTATGACACCCTTTTTGAAAAACTCCATATCGTAGCGCTGTGGGAAAACCTAGGCCGGGTGCTCATTCCAAATCCCCACGGTACGCAAGAGAAACGTTCTACAGAACCGTTGCGTACATGAGCGAAGCGGCTCGAGGAAGTGGGGGTGAACTCCCAACCGATGGCGAGCAGTGCGATGGCAGAAAGAGGACGAAGGCACCATTCTAAACAGTTCTTCGGAACACTCCCCGTTATACAGTCGGTAGAATACGCAGAGAGAAGCAAAGTCTCTCCTAGGGCCAAGCGTATTTTATCCGTCTGTCAGTATGGGATCATCAACAACGCGAACGGTTCGACGTTGAATACAGTCCAGGGTATTAAGTTGGTAGGCAGGCTCCAGCCCAAAGATGTGAGCAGTACTCCATATGCGGCCTCACCTGGGCTTTATAAAGCACAAGACGTTGCCGCGGTGTGAAGTACTACTTGGACCGGTTTAGCACTCCCAACTTCTTGGAGGAAAGTTTTGCCTTGCCTTCAAGATGGCCCCTGAACTGTACATCGTTCGCGATGTCAACACCGAGGATCTCAATACTCTTGGAGGTGGTTAGGGGAGTTCCTTGGAATTGAAGCGCTTGCTCGAATGGAGTTTTTCATTCACTGTCATTGAATGAGTTGTATATAAATAAAAAATTAACTGTTGCCAGTTAACTTCTTGAAATATGTTTTACGTCATGGACATTCTTTGCTAAATATTCTATATCATGGAATAAGAATACTAGAAATGTCAATTTCCAAATTAAAAACGTGTCTCTGAAAATTTCCTAAATGTTACATGACTACGTGACACAACAATATCTTTCCCTTATTTTATGTTATTACAGCTAGAGCTTTTCCCTAAAGTCAATCAAACAATCAATAACTCTTTATTGTGCACCAATACAAAAAAAGAACTTACACACTAAAACTATGTCTCATTAAGAACAAAGGGCGGTCAAACCCTCCTGGGTACTCCTATTTTTCTTACATACACACTGAATTAGATCATAATCGCGAGCGAAGCTAGTATATATATGTATAAAACTTCTTTGAAAAATTATCTAAGTGTTGGTAAAAACCACCTAAAATCCGTTAAGTAATTTTAAGAGGAGTTAGTGGATATACCTACTGACCGATAGACACGGAAAGCTACTATGTTTTATACTTTGTAAAGAAGAAAAATCTTAAAGACAGAATCAATCAAAAATGTTCCGTAAAGAAATTTCACTTGCTTGCAGTTTTAATTACATTATAAAATGTTACAATTAAAATCTGTATAATCGCAGTAAATTATACGTAATTATAATTGCCTTTTATGTCATAATTCTAACTAGACCTGAATAAACGACGAACTGTATTTTCATAATAAACAATTAAATGGTGTAATATTAAGTTAGAGAATGCGGAATAACACAATTGGTTAGATGACACACTTTACTACGAAATTCTAAAACAGTTAATATAAAAAAGCGGGCATAAAGTCTTTTAAAATATATTTACATAAAAAACTAGCTTCTGCCCGCGACTTCGTCCGCGTGGAATAGTAAAAAAAAGTACGGATGTCCCGAGCAAAGTCGCCGGTAGGCGCTGGATGAGGAAATCATAGGACAGGGATGAGTGGCGTCGACTTGGTCCAGCAATGGGCTGCGAACGGCTGACGACATTAACGAGTTAAAATTCGTTGAGGTTATGACGCCATAATTTATTATGCTCATAGAGAATATGGAGTGGGGGCGCTTCGGCGTTTTCTAAGATGATAAATGTTTACGTACATTTGTCTGCCTACTGCCTATCCTGGTTGCATAACTTAGGTTGTTTGTATAAGGCTCTGTTATGCGTGCAAGCACCCTTTCTAGAAAGATCATTATACACTATAGAAGAATAATAAAGTACTTAATTCTTAAGGTGGAGAACCGAGCATTACAGTGCGCAATGTAATGTTACAGATTCAAGCATTACATCGGTAAGGGATGAGAACTAAGCATTACAGTGCGTATCCTGTAATGATACAATCTATAATACTTCGATACAATTTGTAACAAGACGACCACTTCGTTTGACATTGTGGTATCAACTAATTGCTCAAAATCGAATCATAAATGTTACATATCAGGCGAATGCTCGTGGCGAAAGAGCTCCTTTATATTAATTTTTATAATGTTACAAATCATTCTTCTAGTGTTTTGGTATGACAGAGCACAACAAGAGTGTAAAGCAAATTTTTTTTAAACATATTTTTATACCATCTGAACAAAATGCAGTCATATTACCTACTGGGGTACATAATACGACTGCATTTTGTGGTATATTAAAAAAGTGTTGTTCATAATCGCATTCTAAATGTCATTGTGGAAAAAACTTTTTAGATTTTTAATGAGCTTATAAACCTCGTATAACTATTGTTATAAGTCGCGAGACTCCAATTAAAATGCTATTAGAATTACTATAGAGTTTATTAGAACTATACAAACACGTATAATACAGGTACATATAGCCGAACACAACAAGTCCAAACGTAATGTAGAAGGTCGTAATTTAATAACAAGCGTAAAGTCCGTCACTTATTAGATTCCCTATTGCAGTACACACGTCTCGCTTCGCTCGTGGCTCTCGCTCGACTGCCTCGTCCCTCCGTCGGGCCATTGCTTTATAAGTACTGCACAGATGCAATATGTTCGTCCGGCCGCGTGGAAGAATTTCCTAGAATCAGTTTGTACTTTAAATCCGTAACACCTGGCTAATGACTGCCATAAAAAATACAATACAACAATGGGCTGTTTTCTAATCACAAATTTTAAACACAAAGTAAACAAAAGAAGTCCAAATGCCGAACGGTATTAATAAAATGTGTTTTTACATGTATGCAGGTGTGAATTTGTTTTTGTCGGCATCTAGGTCGTAACAGTATTATGAATAAGGGGATTAAAATGTCTCTTTTAAATTTAATTAAAGTTCACGACTCCGCGATTTTCATTCGTATTATTGTGAGTGTCCTATATTCATCACGTTAATGAGAGTTCAGTTCTCGGCACAAATCTTGAGCAATCGGCGGAACAGTATAGATCGCTTTGCGTATTGATCGTAGCCAATGTAATGAGTTTTATCGATAATAGTATGTTTCGGTATCTTCATTAACGAAAGGAACTAAGTACCTCATACTTCGAGAAAGGACCGCAATTTCACGGTTCCTAGGAAGTTCATATGTATCTGTGCAAGAACGGAGAAATAATACGGCGATAAAACAACCCACAACCAGGTGGTAGGGCCGTCTGCATGGCTACCACCACTGGTCTAGAGTATGTCGCCATTACAACCTTGAGTTGTGTTCCGGCATTAGTGACCAGGTTCCAGTCTCCCTTAAGAGAGCAGCAGCGCATTTGTAGCACCTTTGGTGTTGCATGTCCATAGGCGATGGTAACCGCTTACCATCAAGTGAGCCGTCTGCCTGTCTGCTGAACTCAAGCAATAAATAAATAAATAATAAATGCGGCTTTCGGGGCGAGACCCTGAGACCACAGGGGCTTGAGGCGCACAAGCTTTATCGCGACATAGCCAAACGTTTATACCTCGGGCAATGTTGCCATTCAGCGAGGCAATGTGGCCAGTCTTTTGGGCACGTCTCCGACTGACAGCGGTCTGGTACTAGATTTTATAGTTTAATTTTAATTTTTATATATACATATTTTATTTTTAGTTTAATTTATTGTATAGTTTAATTTATTTATAATTTAGTTCATTTTTAATTAGGTGTTTGATAAAAAAATAAAAAAAATAAACTGACACAAAATAAAGAAAGTAAATAAAAGAGAAACTTAAACTAATTAATTAACTAACTATTAATACTGTTAAAGGTTAACGGACCCTATTATGTAATTCGTCAGCGTGTTAATTTATTCTGTTGGTTATATTAAAATGTATGTATGTAGTAAATTAATGACAGTATTAAAAATTATATCATTAATTTATCGGTTTATTAATCATCAAAGGGATTATTAGCAAACTGTTCTATTGCCGAATTTTATGGATTATTAAATTAAATGAGATTAATACATTTAAAACAACGCGATCTTATCGGTTCAATCAAATTTTATAGCGATCACGCCTTTGGTAAATTGATAACATAACCGTTGTAAAATATGGCAATTTATTTGATGAAAAGTCAATTATTATGAACTCACTATTTTATTATTAGTATAATTTTATTAAGCAATTAATTGTTTTGGACGAAGATTTTTTAAAATAAAATATTATGAACTGTTACAATAATGACAACTTAACTCAGTTATATTGTATTGTAAGTACCTATAATATGTTAAGACTATAAGTAAACGCCTGTGCCTAGAGTTGCCAGATGATCGAGAAAAAACCCGGACATTTTTTTGTATTTTTTATTAACATATAAATTTACTGAAACGAACGAACTTTTTAGTTACATACTATTTGGATCTAATGCTAAATTTCATATATAAAGAAAACGGACAATTCACTTTTAACCGTATTTACGGCGAGACACCAAAATTCGCCAGATAATGAACGAATATGCTGTAAAACCGGACAATCTTTTGTCCGGTTCAGCAACATTTTCTTGTCCGGACAAACAAAGAAAACCGGACTGTCCGGTCGAGAACCGGACATCTGGCAACTCTGCCTATGCCTAGAAGGCTGGCTACGCAATCTCGCTGTATTGCTATACTGATCCGTTGTCTGAAGTATGCATCACCCGAAAAGCCGTTGAGCCGTTTTCATATCTGCTTACAGAGACTGATAGCTTCAGGACTCCAAGGTCTGATCCTAAAAATAAATCGCTAAAACTACGTTTTAACGGTTTTAAGCGTGGCATTTTATTTGATGTTTAACCGTACTCCAAAAAAGGAGGAGGTTTATTTCCACGTTCCGACATTTGACATCTTTGTTTTACCTGATTACGGCTACTGAGAAGTGGTCGAAAAGTCGAAATAAAAATCAAATAAAATACCGCGCTAAAACACAATGAAACGTAATTTAATTAGGTGTACTAGTCGCGAAAACTTAAAAATACTAAATAAATTACTAATCTAAACTAAGTAGATAATTAAAAAAAAATCTAACAGCAATAAAACTATAAATAAAAAATTGGTCTCAAGCCACTGGCGTTTGTTGGGAATGTTCCCAAAAGACTGGCAATGACAATGGCCGCAAATGTGCTCTATTAGAAGACGTTACGTATTTGTAGAGTTTGAGATCGAAAATTTTATCTAGACCTCATCAGATGCCTGGTAGACATCTCATGTGAGCAAAGGGCTAGCCTTTATTTTGACCTAAGAGTAAGCTTTGCTATCCAAAGCGTTAATGGTACTAGTTTTTTGGGAAGCTCCCAATAAGTGACAGCGGTTTGGGTCAATTTTTTTTATCTATAGTTTTATTGTTAGTAACTATTAATAATTTTTTAAGACCTTTTAAATTAGTATTATTATTTTTTCCATTTAAATATAATAATACACCTATATTATAATTCTAAAGAATGTGAGTACAAGATTGGCCTTTATTTTGATCTAAGAATAAGCTTTGCTATCTAAGGCGGTAATGGTATCAGCCTTTTGGGAACTCTCCAATAAGTGACAGTGGTTTGGGACCAATTTTTATCTATAGTTTTATTGGTTACTACCAATATAATACAACTATATATTACTTTTTAAGACAGTTTAAATTAGTATTATTTTTTTTCCACTTAAATATAATGATATACCTATGTTATAATTCTAAAAAAAATTATAACTATATTGTATTATTTGCAGGCCTGATGCATTTAGTATGGAAAGGACAAGTCGGCCCAAAGCAAATCCAATCGACGAACAAACCTGATTTACGTAAAAAGAAACACAAGAAGAGATTGAAACAGCAAAGCAAAAAGAAACGCAAACCTGCGAAAAAGACAAAACCTAATCAGGTATAACTGAAAATTATATCAAGCATATTCTTTTTCGACTTTTAATACACAAAACATATAACAACCAAACCAAACTATTGTAAATAACGTTCTTAGGCCTGTGTTTTAAAGTCAAGTAAGATTGTCTCAATTCCAGCAGTGAATTTCAATTGGCTGGCAAGTATGTATTATAAAAACTACTCATAACGTATCACTGCTGGACTTGGGCCTCCCCAATTTTAATGAATAGTATACCGCCACTCTCATCTAAGCCGGATTGGTGGACTTGAAGAATCGGTAATCTCAATGTACAACAAAACAGCCCACAGCCAGGTGAAAGGGCATTTGCCCGTCTGGATGGCTATCACCCCTGGTCTAAATTATGCCGCCATAACAACCTTCCAGTCTCCCGTTAGAGGGTAGCAGCGCATTTGTTACGCTTTTGGTGTTGTAACTGTCTATCAGTCGGGCCGTCTGTCTACTGAATTAATGCAGTATTTTTTTTTAATGTATAGATTTCATCACAATGATTTCCTTCATGATCAGCACTTGGTAATGGTAAAAATATGTTACATTAGGTCCGAAAATTGCCTAAACGGTGTCTACTTACTGGCCAGGATTCGAATCTACGTCTTTTGTGAAGCGTGAGTTTGTGACTATAGAGCGTTAGCCATTAAGCGACCATAGATATATACTGGTAAGGGCGCGTTCCCACTTTGACGTGACGACAGATAAACGTGTAGTTTTAAGTGTCGTGGCTTATATGTTTAAATGGAGGTGTTCACATATAGAACGACACGATTTACTGTTGTCTACGACATTTTTTTGCAGTGACGACAGATTGTCATGACAGTGGGAACGGCTAGCATGACAGTCGTAAAACGATAAAAACTCGTTACGACTAAATCGTGACAGCAAATCTATCGTAGCTACGATAAAAATATCGTCTCGTCGTTTACACGTGTTTTCCTTTCCCTCTCGCTAATGATGTGTAAACGACAAAGCGACTGCCGTGAAAAGACAAAATGTCGTCGCGATTCAATGGGAACAGCTAAATACGATAGTCGTTAAATGATAAATTAATCGTTACGACATAGTGGGAACGCGCCCTAACTTAACTACAATGTCGTCAGTTAATCACCGTCTACTGCTGGACGTAAGCCTCCCTAAGTTGGCACCACTCATCACACACACACATCACTAGTCCATCGGACTGGAGGGCGTCCGACATTACTGTTACCGGTCACCACTCCAGGACTCGTCTGCCCTGCGACAAATGTGACCGAAAAAACTTAATTACAATAAAAGAACACAATCTCCATATAATTATCCTGATAATAACGTAATTCTTGCTTCCAGGTGACTCATTGGAGAACAAACAGCATTGGCCCAAATACAAAAAGCGAATACTATAAACATAACTTAGACCCAAAGTTACCAATGCCATCATATTATTTTTAAGTAATTTTAATAAGTGATTGTAAATCTATTAAGTGTACGGCACATTCGCTTTAAAATGGAGATGATATAACGCAGATTAATAAATTATTGAGTTAAAGTAAGTATGTAGGCTTCTTTAAGGTTCTTAAACAAAATACTCTTAATATAAATAAGACCGTAACTTATTAGGTGGTTGACACATTGTTACAATAGATTTATTTACGTATAAAAGACTAGGAACTAATATTCAGTACTTTTGTCATACTTTTAAACGTCATCTCTCTCTCTCTCTTTTCTTTTACCATTTCCCAATTATTTGGACTCGGCACAATGTCTTTTCCTTCCACACTCCTCACATACTGACATATCTTCTGTCACACCACAAATCATCATAATATCATCCTTCACACAATGCAACAATCTCGTTTTTGGTCTACCGTTACATTTGTACCCATCCATCCTGTAGTTTAAAATTCTTGTTGTCACACGATGTTCATCCCTCATTATATCCTTAATCTTGTTCCTCTCAATTTTTCAGTCACGGGCGCAACTTTCAAAGATCCCCTTATGTACTCAATTCTCACCTTATCCATTCTTGTAACACCACACATCCATCTCAAGATTCTCATCGCAGCTGAGTGGAGACGTTTGTGGTTTGTCACTTTAGTGGCCCAACATTCGAACCCGTATAGCATGACTGGTCGTATGACAGATTTATATATTTTATTTAAAACGTTACAATCAATCAGAGTAACTTAAGCTTTCCGTTTAACATTAGCCCACTTATTTACTTTTACATATCTATTCTAATTATAATGAATAAAGACTGATTTGTAATAATAAATAGAAGATAAATAAGTTCCTATAAAGATCCTTTTCAAACACACTTATATTGAATTTTACTGGCAGCCCTAATTTTAAAGTTTATTTTTTTGGTAAACAGCTGTCATAAGATGACCTAATTTATTTATTTATAAAAGAAGAGCCAATGTTATCATAAGGCTTTAAATATAAAAATAGGTACATCAAAATTGTATTGCCAGCTCTTATACTGGCAAAGTTACCCCGCTCTTAATATAACATTGGCCCACATTTTTTTTTGTCATGTAAAATCATTTAAATTGTAAATGTTTATAACCCACGGAAAATCCATATTTTTTATTAATATCCAGTAAAACTGAGACAATACGTACATAATTGTTCGCATGGCGGGATAAAGTTACCCTGATTGACTGTATCTATACTAATATTATTAAGACGTAAATGATGCGAGTTTGGATGTTCGGGTACTCTCCGTTACTACTGATCCGATTTTATGAGTGTATGTGAAGTGGGCACTAGGCAGCTAGTTATAAAAAAATGTTAATTACTGTTTAAACCAGAGTTATAGATATGACGTCATTAATTTGTACGCTCGTACAAAATCTACTTGGTTGTGACGTTTTGTAAGATGATACTATGGCTACGTTCCATTAGAGACTCACAACGACCGCGTTCACGACCGCAATTTTTCCCGTTCCACTTGCTTGCCGGCGTTACAATCGTAAACCCAAGTGGAACGGTTATTCGACCAACCTCCTGACATGAGTAGTTGTAAGCGTTGTGCGACCGAAAATGATGACGTCATTAGGGATGTTTTCGCCACGACCACAACGACCGCGGTCACCAGGTGGAACGGCAGACGGAGCATTTTGGGCGATGTGAGCTACTAATGGAACGCGCTATAAGTATATCAGTTGATTTGACTATCACTTCCTTATTCAAAGTAAGATGGTATATAATTATATACACTGACGGATTCATAAACTGCATCAAAGTAATAAAGGACTTTGAAATAAATATTTTAACCAAGTATGCAAACTTTCTATACAGATTTAAATTGAAACCTCTAGATTGGTTCGTGAACTTTAAAACAGCGTAGGGTCATATCCTTAAGTTTAAGTTTGTGTACTGGAAAGGACCTTAAGACTTTTTTGAAGGAAAAACAGAAATTTAAGGAAAATTGGTTTAATAAAAAAATTGGTTTTAACAATAGACACAAACTTTATGCAAGGGTTTATTTATGTTTTAATAAGGTGTATTACCTCCACGTGCCCTTATTACGGATTCTAATCGGTTCCGCATAGATTTTATTAGGGTTATTAAAGGATTTTGCGGAATATTGTCCCATTCCTCTGAAAGTGCTGTTCTTAGTGTACCCACTGTCGTGGGTAAAGGGTTTCTCGCATATACAGCTCTTTTTAAATTGTCCCAAACATGCTCAATGGGATTAAGAACCGGGCTGCGTGCTGGCCAATTCATTGTACGTATCCCAACCTCTTCGCAATATTGTCGAACTTGTGCAGCAGCGTGCGGCCGGGCATTATCCTGCATAAAGTAAAATTTTCGCCTATGAATCCCATGTAAGGCACCACGTGATCTTCTAAGATCTCTGTTATGTAGCGATGTGCAGTCAAACCCCCTTTATTACCGTTTTGACGGACCATGTCTATGAACACAAGTTCTGTTCGCCCGTTCATCGATATGCCACCCCAGACCATACACGAACCGCCTCCAAAAGGAACACGCTCCTCAATGCAACTTTGAGCATATCGCTCCCCACGTCGACGATAGACTCTTCTGGGACCATCTGCACCATATAAACATGTCCTACACTCGTCCGTGAACAATACGGAGGTCCATTGCTCTTCTGTCCAATTCAGGTGATCACGCGCAAATCTTAAGCGAGCTTGTCTTGTGAGCTACAGACAACTTTGGACCATTTGCTGGTCTAAAAGGGGTGATATCCGCTTCCTTTAACCTTCTTCTTATTGTTCGTGCACTCACGTTTACTCCACGCACTTCATTAAGCTCTGTTTTGATGTTAACAGACGTGAGGAAACGACTTCGCAGGGAAGTTGTAACAATAAATCGGTCATCACGACCGGTGGTTGCTCGAGTCCTGCCTGTACCACGTCTCCTTCTGTAAGAACCTGTCTCCACAAACCGTCTGTATATTCTAGAAACCGTAGACTGGTTTAAATTTAAATTTCTACCAATCGTTCGTCGATCCAAGCCCTCCCGCACCAATGCTACAATTTGAGCCGCTTGTTCGGACGAAGTATCTATATTATGGTTCAAAAACTAACCCAAAAATTCTGCTGGTAACAATAATTCAATTGACAAAAGAATAAAAAATCAATGAGAATCAACTTAAAACTTTGCTATAAATAACACGCAAATCTGAAAAGCAAATCCGGGAAAAGAAAATTTACTCGTAGTAAATTTTCTTTTCCCGGCTATATTCATTTGTTTTACTGCAGTTCTATTTTTAAATTTTCCTTTTTTTGAGATTAAGAGCCAGTCTCTCCATATTTATATAATTTAATCTAAAAACTTGCATACTTATTTAAAAAAATCATTTCAAAGTAATTCTGAACTTTGATGCAGTTTATAAGTCCGTCAGTTTAGTTCCCGGAACGGATATTGAGCGGTTGGTGAAATAATAGAAAGGTTTGCGCATTGAGCGTAGCAAATGCGATGCGATTTATCGACATATCGATAAAATTGTTTTTTGTCCCTTTACTTGAAATCTATACATATAATAAAATGGTAGAGGTCGAATTTCTGTACAATGAAAATAAATGCTAGTCAAGGGGATGTAAGAAGTGAAATAGAACTAATTTAGATTTTTTTCATTTTTTTTTGTTTCTCTGTTATTACCGGCTAATCTCCGAAACGACTGGACCAATTTAAATGAAATTTTGTATGGTTGTAGCTTATATCCCTGGTCAACATATAGGATACTTTTGATCCCGAAAAATTAAAGAGTTCCCGTGGGATACTTAAAAGACCGCACCACGCGGACGAAGTCGCGGGCATCAGCCAGGCACAATACTTACCTCATACTTTGAAAAAGATCCAGGGTAAACATTTCGAAATTTCACTTGTGCTCAGGTCAACATCAACGTTAAAATATCGAGCCATAGATATAGCAGGATATTTTAACGACCGCTTTTTTATGAACTTAGAATTTATTGCAAAACTAGCTTCTGCCCGCGACTTCGTCCGCGTGGTGCGGTTTTTTAACTATCCCACGGGAACTCTTTATTTTTCGGGATCAAAAGTATGCTATATGTTGACCAGGGATATAGGCTACCACCATACAAAATTTCATTTAAATCGGTCCAGTCGTTTCGGAGATTAGCCGGTACAAACAGACAGACAAACAGAAACAAAAAAATTTAAAAAAATCTAAATTAGTTCTATTTCACTTCTTACGTCCCCTTGATTCGGTTTTTAGCATTTTTCTTCATTGTACAGAAATTCAACCTCTACAGTTTTATTTTATGTATAGATACCACTTACCAGTTGTATTCTTAGTAGGTATTCCTGTTCCATTGTAAAATATGAAAGTAAACAATAATCAGAAAATCACAATCTTTATGATAATACGTAATTAATTTATTTAATGTATTTATGTTTCATTTGATAATAAAACAAAATGTACTACTGATATAATTTATTGCTTTTATTTACACAATAAATATAACTACGTCTGAAGAACAACTCCCTAAGCCTCCAACACAAAAATACACTCGGAAGCATCTAATGCAAACAATAAAACACATGAAAACTTAAAAAAATATATAGCCGTGAAAAAGCTTTTGTCAAACAAAAACAGAATAGTTTGTATTTATCCACCATCATGTAAGGAAAAATAGAATAACTAAAACATTCACACTAGAAAACGTAGAAAATCGTGTCGCTTATTAAAGGAAATTAATGTATAATAAGATAATTATACAAAACGGCACACCTTATTAACAATAAATAATTGCATTAACTAACCAGACTCACTAACTCACTCACTCTCTTCAAGTAATCAAAAAAATTCACTCAATATTTATACGGACTTTTTCATACTGAGTTACTAAGAGTAAGTTTATACGATTCTTTAAGGTTCTTAAAGAAGCCTATAAACTTACTTTAACTCAATGTGAATAAGACCGGTAATGTCTACGGATTAGCTGCTAAATACTGCACAATGACAGTTTCATATGACAAACCATTTATCGTGCGGCCATCTGTTGCTAACTAGCTGCGGTCATAAAGTTTGGCATAGACTATAAAACTGCTTTATGGTCAAATAGAAATACTGAAAGCATAAAAATTAAATACCGTGACAGAAACAAGAATAAAAAATTAAAGTCTGCATTTTTGCAAATTCCTGCATTACAGCCCGGCCACGTCCTCGTCGCCGCGAGTGACAACTAAGCGCGACTCGACGGGCGACAAACACTACAGTATTAAAATGGCGCGTCGGTCGTGATTAAGGCCAAGGTCGTGAGCAGTTATAGTTAATTACGCGAATGTATAATAAGTATTGTATTTTAAAAATTTGCAAGAGTCGAAATCCATTCATAAGATATTTTGGTAAGATTATTCTATACACTTGAAAAAACAACATTATCATACTTACTAATTACACGGTAACTATACTGGTGGTAACAGATACTATTTTTGTTTGTCAAAATTATGCCTGTTCCGTTATTAAATTCGAAAAAATTCAGCGCGGTAGTACCGCTAAATAATCTAGAGAAGATACAAAATAATATTATAATACATTTTAAGAATGTGCGTCTGTAAGTGATGAATTTATACAAGTACATTTCCCCACACGTGTAAGGGAAAGATATATTGTTGCACAAAACAAATGACAAGTCAAAACTCACTCAGTAAAAAAGGTCAATTCACACTGAGTGAGTAATTATAATTTCTGCTCACTCATTCAATGTAGTGTAAGTTAGAACGATATTAACATTCTCACGAAACTGTAAGAGGTCGTATAATGTTTTTATGCAACACTTGTAATATTTAATAACAAAACCCATGTTTAACCCAGTTTAACTTACATTTTCTCGATCTGCTAGTGAGGTGAAAATTTTTGTTCCACGTTAGGGCTGTTTTTCTCGTATGTAAAACAAATAACAGACTAACTACAACTATTTTACTGTTAGTTACTGAAATGTCAGATAAGAAAACTGCTTAATTTTGCATTTTCTTCACAAGCTCAGCTTTTAGAAATAAGATCTATTATATCGAAGCCACAAAACATTCTCTTGTTCTTCTAAGTAGTTACCATTTTGAATTAAATCATTTCTTTAAAGTATTTATCGATATTTATAGGGTCTTATATACAATTAAAATTACGAGAATTAAATGTTTCGCAGTTTCGATAACATTATACATAAAAATAGATAATGTAGCTCTCATAACAAGTCATTTAGATATAAACTTAACAATTTAACCAACACAGCCAGCACCGCACTAATTTATACAAATATATCCATAATGCAATAAAAAAAAGCCGAAAAAATGCGCAGCGTACATAATATATAAACATAGCCAACAGCATATATATCCAGGGCTTTTATTGTGGGGGCAAAGAAAAGAAATTTCGAATAAGTTTTTTTAAATACAAGCTTTTGAGATCCTGGATATCATGTAGCAGCAGAGTGTTAGCCAAGACAAGTAAAACGAGTCCAAACACGACGGGTCTACCTTGTTTAGTACAGGAGTTCCTATGGCCACCTCCAGACTCCTTCATCAGATCAGCTCCGTGACACCATATTATTGCAATTTCAGCTCAATCGGAAACCGGGAAGTTGGCCAAATTTAACTTGCAACATTCCACCCGAACTTACATACTCGTACATACATAGGTACATCCATTGCAAGTTAAATAAAAGCTTGTAAAATATCGAAAAATTACGCGTAAAAACTCAATAACGGAAAAATATCACTTTTGATAACCTTTATAAAAAAAATAGTTGCTTAATAGGTTTTTTGGAGTGGCGTTACAAACAACAAATTATAGACTTACAACTTTTGAGAATTAGCGTGCCCCAAAAAAGAAGTGACAAGAAAAGGCCTGCATGACATATGCATATACATTATTTATAATTAAAATAAGACAGTTATTTAGAAACATATATAATACATTTAGCGGGGTTTAGCGTGATTTCAATTTGATTTTTCATTTTAATGAAGAAAATATACATCATTTAGTTGTTAATAAACTATGTTCAACTAACTTGTGAAATGATCAAAACGTATATAAGACAACTCTTTATTATTTCAGGAATTAATGAAATAAATGTTGCGTTTCACTGAAAAGGCAAAGAAACGACTTTCGAAGTCATTAAAAAATCAAATAAATTCCAGCTGCAAAACCGTTAAAACGTGTTATAACGATAACAACTATCTGGAACAATCACCACTACCGACAATATCGTTTATAACAATATTTCTTTAGCTAGTTTTCTAGTTTCCCAAACATTAATGCACATGAATCAAGTACACTTTTTACAATTATATAACACTTTTCAAATATATTTCTAATTTCCCTCCATTTATAATCTACATTTTCAAATATCAATATAGGACTTTGGCTACGTTCCACAAGAGGCTCACAACGACCACGCCAACGACCGCAATATTTACCGTTCCACTTGATTACGTGTGTTACAATCATAAACTCAAGTGGAACGGGTTATGGAGTGTTGATGTCATTAACGACGAAATACACAAATGTCGTTTTTATTGATTTGAAAATCGCGCCTTTGTCAACGTATTGATAGAGAAAATTAATGTTCTGTGGTCAATGCCCTCTTCGACCATCTCTTGACATTGGTCGTTGTCATTAGTGACGTTTTCACCAAGACCGTAACAACACATAATTTATTTTCTATCTTATGAGAAAAACACCCATTGATGTCTTAATATTATGTTTCTATATATTACTAGCTGTCCCGGCAGACGTCGTCCTGCCCGGAAAAGCTTCAATCGATATGCCGACAGCATTAAAGTTTATAATTAACAAATAAAAAATAGGGTTTGATCGTAGAGGGTTGAAAATTTAGGGTTGTATGTATTTTTTAATGCTGTATCATAAAAAAAAATTCATAAACATCGGTCGAACCGTTTCAGAGGAGTATGGTAACTAACATTGTGACACGAGAATTTCATATATAAGATAGAGCAGACTACATCGAACAAAAGTGTATTGGGACTGGTTACAGATTGCTGCATAGATAAATAAAAATAATTTTATGTAAAATATTTATGTGAATGAAATGCTCTAGTGAGTGACTGACCGACTGACTGACTGACTGCTGGACATTTGTTAATTTTTATCTATATTTTTAAGGTTTTAATTTAATTTGTAATAATTTAATTTAGTCTAATAATAAATCTGTAAAATATGTTGTGATTGTGGATCTTTGTGTCTGAAATAAATAAATAACAATTATTATTATATTTCATTAAAGAAAAATGAGAAACTTAAAAGTTTTTTGGTTCTTAATATTTTTTATTAAATTTTAGAAATATAATATTAAGACGTTAATGAGTGCTTATGCCTCAAAAAAATACCTAAAATTAAGTTGGCGTAGTATTAGTTAGTTCCTTGGCAGTGGCCATAACGACCGTGGTCGCTATGTGGAACGGCTGGAGGAGCATTGTGGGCGTTGTGAGGTACAAGAGGAACGCGCCTTATGTCGATATATCTATCTCGCTCTAGCGCTTAACACGTTCATCATATGACGGAGAAACGCAACACCTTTTATTTAAAGCACACCACATTTATCAGGTCACATCTAAAACTACTATGAAACAGGTTGTTCATTCTTTAACCTAATTTAAATATTTGATAAATGGTTTAAGACCCGTGTCACAATCCTCTAAGGCTTGGACGTGGTTTAAAATTAACCGCTTTTCAAGGGTTAAAGCTGCGCAATGTGATAGTGGATTTTTTGAGTATCATCACACCTTAATATGAAACAGAGGTCGGCAACCTGCGGCTCTTTAGTTATACAACCAAATGGGCGTACAGACAAAAGTGCAGTTTTACAGAATGCACAAAATTGTGAATAAAACAAAACTAGTTGATCGTATAAGGCTGAAATCCGGAATACCCTGCTTCTTAGGTACACTTGCATACTGGTAAGACCTCCTAAATTGTAACATGCATATTTTTTGTTAACAAAAAATTGCATTTTTGCGTATACCCCTATATGTTATGAAGCTCTTGATACGTAAAAAAAGACATGGCTTTCATTGAGTTTGTTTGCCCAATTGTTTGTTATTGAAGCACAATTTATTCTTGTCTTGTAAGTTAATAAGTTAATTGTTTTCATTTTTTTATATTTAATAATAAGTAATTATCTAATAATGTCACACAAATATCATCTTTTTGTTGTGCAAAACACTACTTATATATGAATAAATAGATTTGTTTGTTATTATCAAACACTTAATTTATGCAAGTAATATTTATTGTTGGCAAGTAAAAAATTGTGGCTCTTTAAAAACTTTGAAATTTCGTAAATTGTATTTTTGACTCTTCCGACTCAAAAGGTTGCCGACCCCTGATATGAAACGATTGTGATGAAATTTATAAAATAGAAAACTATCCTAGCAGCAACGGAGAAAGAATACAATTCCTGGCTGAAAAACAACCCACAGCCAGATGGTAGGGTTTTTTTTTCGCCTGGATCGCTTCCACCCCTAGAGTAAGCCGCGATAACAATCTTGAAATATATTTCGGAGGCTACTCTCTACGATTTTAATGTAATTTAGTATATATAGTCAAGGTAGCAAAATCTATTAATGGGGGAACTCCATACATACATATTGTCACGTCTGTTTCCCATTGCGGTAGGTAGAGACGATGGATCTCCACCTGCTACGATCCTGACAAACTATCCGCTTCATGAAATAAATAAATAATCAGCAGACAACCACATATATTATATATCTGCAAATTAATCAAGTCACACTTGTGTTATGGGTAATATACAACAGACTACTCTGGGGCCCGGACACCCAGACCATGGTAAATAACGAAGAAATTTCATTTCCGAAATTTACCATAGCAGAAATCGAACCCGGACCCTTTGCATTGCAGCGAGGTAAGTCATCAAAGACTTAGACTTTATGTGTGTGAAAAATGAGCGGTGTATGATCTTACCCCATTGACGGATTTCACCACGTTGACTACATACATTTGTTCTAACAACCAAAGATGAACACTATATTTTTTTAACCTACAGTTCCCAAAGTTACAGAACTTGAGGTTACATTAATGAGCTCACAAGAAAATCACTAATCTACCTTCGTATACAGGCTGTTCTAGTCGAGTTCTATCCGCATACTGGGTGCTAATGTACCACACTGTATCTTCGCCTCCTTCAGCTTGTTCAGGGACATACGAAGGTCGTCCATCGTTATCGGTCTGACCGCATCCACGAACTCATCGTCCGAATCCGATGAATTTGATTTTGTGTTCGTCGTCTGGAAATACAATGAACAAATCATTTTTAACAAAGTTTTTGAATACAAGCTTTTGTAATCCTGGATATCATGCAGCAGCAGAGTGCGAGCTAAGACTAGTAAAGCGAGCCCAAACGGGTCTATCTTGTTTAGTACAGGAGTTCCTATAGCCACCTTCCGACTCCATCATCAGACCAGCTCCATGGTACCATATTATTGCATTGTAACGCGATATACACATGCGTGTAAAATTTCCGCTCAATCGGAAACCGGGAAGTTGGTCAAATTTAACTTGCAAGGTTCCACCCGAACTTACATACATATATAGGTACATCCATTGCAAGTTAAATAAAATCTTGTAAAAATGAGTAAAGCTTGTATCAGTTTATACGCAGCGAAGAACTCTTGTCATTTGGTTGCAGAAGCCTAACAAAAACCATTTCATATCAATATACATAAAAACCAATTGCTGTTAGTTAATCTCGCTAAAACTCGAGAATGGCTGGAGTGAGAGTGGAGTTGGCTAATGTTGGTTTTGAATTATTTGTGAAAGTCCAGGGAAGGTTTAAAAGGTGAGTAAATATGAAAGAAATGCCTGGAATATAGTAGAAACAACAATTTCGATTTTCCTTAGAAACTATTCCTACCTGTCAAACATTTGGTTTTTTTTTATATTTATTGGCTTGGCAACTAGGCCTTTAAGCCAGTCAAACATTTGATGTTCGTCCCGTCGTTTAGAAATCAATTAAATTTAAAGGTCGTTCAGAAATCAAATTAAATTTTAAAAGTGATGTTCCTTTTTCATTTTTTTGGATTTTGAATGTCAAACGTTTTATGGTCGTTCCGTCGTTTAGAAATCAACGTTTTTTTGATTTATCGATTCTGAGGTGGTACGTTTGCCGGGTCAGCTAGTAAATTAAATAATTAATAAATGTGCAATAAATAATGATCTATCTAGATTATTCTTTATTATACACCAAAGTATAAACAAACAGAAGTTGAAAAAGATAGTACAACGGGCGGCCTTATTGCTAAAAAACGGTCTCCGAAAAACCGAGTCACCGGGGGGATGTTAGAAGTGAAATAGAACTAATTCAGATTTTTTCAATTTTTTTGTTTCTCTGTTTGTATGTCTGTTTGTACGGGCTAATCCGAAACGACTGGACCGATTAAAATGAAATTTTGTATGGTGGTAGCTTATATCCCTGGTCAACATATGAGATACTTTTGATCCCGAAAAATTAAAGAGTTCTCGTGGGATAGATAAATAAACTTTCCACCTGTACAAGCCGCGGGATAAATAAAATGACAATAAAACGAATTACCTCGTTGAGCTCCCTGGCCATCTCCTCCCTTGCGAGGTCTCTCACCCTGTACACGGCGGCCTGCCGGCACAACTCGTGGAGGTCAGACCCGGAGAAGCCTTCCGTGGCCAAGGCTAGCCTTTTATAATCAATCTGTGAATAATAATATAAATTAGTTAGTTTAGGGGCTCTCCAGGATCCCGTGGGCTTCCCTCCCCTTTGGTGAAGAGGGTACCCTTCCCCGGGGTGTCCTAAGTGAGAGCCAAGCTTGGGTAGGTGGTGTAATACCTGTGGCACACCATAAAAACGCATAGGAGAAGGGCGCAGAGTTCAGCAGACAGGCAGACGGCCCACTTGATGGAAAGCGGTTACCATCGCCTATGGACGTTTGCAACACCAAAGGCGCTACAAATGCGCTGCTGCTCTCTTAACGGAGACTGGAACCTGGTCACTAATGCCGTAATACAATCCAAGGTTTTTATGGCGACATACTTTAGACCAGGAGTGGTAGAAATCCAAGCAGGCAAATACCCTACCACCTGGCTAAGGTTAAGTTTAGTGAGTCCCATCAGGAGTCCCACACATTCCTCGGTTTAAAGCTTTTCCCCCCAGACCCGAGGATGGTGTCCCAAGAAAAAGCATACAGCCTGTGTCATCAAAAAAAGGGGGCTAACAATCCCTCCATAATGGTGGTGAATTAATATTGTAGACTACATAGGAGGGGCTTTATGAGCTGTCGTCGTATATATTATCGGATGTATCTTTGGTTCCAGAAATCCAAACACATACGGCGTTTAGATGAATCAAAGACAATTTAGTTGATAGATCCAAGCATGACCTCAGGAGTCCAAACTCGAAGGTGTCTATGACATGGATTATGCCTTATTAAAATAAGGGGATAAAACTCTCGGGTCACAAACTCGCGTTTCAAATTGAAGAATTCACGAATACTTGGGCCAATTAATTACCACCAATTATACAGAGTAATATTTAAGAACGAAAAAAGACGTACACGCGCGCTGCGTACTGCGACCGAATGCGGCCTAATAAAGGCTGATACAAGAAAAACATACAAAACAGCCATAAATGTATTAATCAAATATTGAAACCAAAGTAATGCACAGCGCCTGACAGAAATATGAAAGTAGTTTCGCTAAAACTCATCTCGATAAGCAAACTAGTGTAGAAGTAAACATTAACATAAAGACTAATAACTTCAAGTTAAAATTTTGTTGTGATTCGTTTTGCCACTTGTCCGTTGAAGTTTCATTATTCTACTATGTGTCCCAGTACATTTCGATTTTTCGCTGGTTTACTGCAAATTATGATTTGGTTAGCTTAGGTACATCTTAATTAATGCATTATTCATTTAAACATATTTTATTTTATCAAACAAAAAAACTGAATTCGATCCGGAACCAAAAAAAAATCCATAGTCTAATAAAGTTTTGAGCGCAGTAATTTATCTGACTGGTTATTCCGACGTTGAACACGAAGTTGTACACAAGTCGCGAAAGCTTAATATAGTCTACTCTAAAATTATGCGGCCTCTCACCACGTATACTCTAATTATGCGGCCTCTCACCACGTATACTTTAAAATTATGCGGCCTCTCACCACGTATACTCTAAAATTATGCGGCCTCTCACCACGTATACTTTAAAATTATGCGGCCTCTCACCACGTATACTCTAAAATTATGCAGCCTCTCACCACGTATACTTTAAAATTATGCGGCCTCTCACCACGTATACTCTAAAATTATGCGGCCTCTCACTACGTATACTTTAAAATTATGCGGCCTCTCACCACGTACACTCTAAAATTATGCGGACTCACCACGTATACTTTAAAATTATGCGGCCTCTCACCACGTATACTCTAAAATGATGCTGCCCCTCCACGCGGCCGTGACGCTTTTTCGTGTCAGAAAAAACCTAATAACCCCCGTCTATATGGAAGTTTCACTTCAAAAAGCAACGCTTTTGAATGACACTTGTATTATATCAGTCTTCATAAACTCTCCACACCGAGAGCCATACATGAGAATCGTTTCATAAGAGCAAACACCGAAGAGAGAAGTAGAACGGGGAAATAGAGCAACTAACATCGGCGGCGACCGGTTCGTTCTGCAGGATGAGCTGCAGGATGCGCTCGCGCTGCGCGTCGCTGGGCATCGGCACGTGGAAGGTGGCCGGCATGCGCCGCTGGATCGCCTTGTCCAGGTCCTGGGGCCGATTCGTCGCACCTTCAAACACATACACCTATCCTAATTAACTGATATATATATATAATAGATACAAAGACAGAATTAGAAAGAAAGAATTATTTTATTTAGGACAAAAAATCATTTGAACAACACTGAATACAATAAAATATAACTGTATCAATGTAAGTCCTAAAATTGGACCCAGACTCAGTGTAATGCTAGCTGCTAAGACCAGCGCTGTTCTTTCACCTGGGACCAGCAGGTGGAGTCAAGGAGGACAATACAACACTAATAATATGTCGGTACAGTTTAATAATTATAAAAATGAAACTGGTTATTAGACATATTTACATCGAAATGATAACAATAAACATATATACATAGATATATAAACAGAAGGTGATGTCAGGAGCCTTAAGAACAGACGAGCGTGCATGACAAGAGCTATGAATGTCAAAGAAGCAAGTGAGGTGTGTAAGAATAAGCCTGAGCCCCACTCTGTTGTTTGTGCCTACCCCGCAAGGGACCTGGCGTGAAGTTAATTATGTATGTATGTATTATGTATATATAAACAGTAAGAAACATGAACAAAAAACAAGTATTTAAATAAAATAAACAGATTATTATTAATGTTATCTATCATAGGTATTAGTAAAAATGGTCATAAAACACTTGTATCATGCCTTAAGTTACTTTGTGCGTTTTGGTGTTCACATAGGAATTTCTTTAGTGTGACCCTAAAGAGTATATAGAGAGAAGAAAGAAAGAAAAACATTTATTTCCAATAGCGACACACAACACAAAACAGTACTAAGATAACAAAGTATATATGAAATTATACAAATACAGAAATTGTGTGCCGCATTTGAAAATGAGGTTGGCACTCGGCATTTTGCTGTGCCGAACCGTAGTCCGACACAGCGCTGATTTTCAGTGCCAACCTCCTGAATCACATATGGCATGCGACCCGTATCAAACATTTAAAAAATACATAAAAAAAGCATACAGAAAAATTTACGTTGTAATAATAAAAATGAAATAATGAGTATACTGAACCATTGAAGTCCTAAGAAAAAAAAGTAATATATAATCACACTAAATATATACAATTTATTTAAACCTAATACCGATTTATATTTAAAAATGAATATACATATTGCTACATACCGACAAAGACCGCACACCTGCATGTTGTAAAAGCGAATTCTTTTATTTACTTCGTGTTTAAACTTTAAAAACATCTATTGTTATCGTACTTATTTTATGGCTGTAATTAGTGTCGAACGAAATAATCCTTGTTTTTATTGCATTGCGTCGAACCTTGCCAGATGTGCGTGAACGGGGCCCCTTTGTCGGTATTATACAGTTTAGTATAAAACAATGCCCGAACGGAGGTGTGGGGCAGTCAAGCGTCGACTACGATCGTGCAGTGTGAACTCGTTGCAGCCAATTTTATTTGTACTTGTTTTATACGTGTTTGTACAGTTCTAATAAACTCTATAGCAATTACAACGGCATTTATTTTTAATTCGAGTCTTGTAGCTCGTAACAATATTATCAAAGATATATGTGTATGTAAGTTTATGTATATATATCTGTATGTAGAGTATAATGTAATATTTGTTTTCAATAATTAGTTTTATGTAACAACTGTAATTAACACAACCCTGCCTGTGGTTTGCCACTCTCGCTAGACCCATAGGTTTGCTGGAAGGAAACTTTTTTTAGGTTTAAGCTCGCCTTTGTACATCACCACTATTTTCTAGTTTTATTTGTAACTATTTTGTTACCAGAGAAACCTGCAGACAGTTTCCTACAAAACCACGTTCAGAATTAAAGTATAAATCCAATCGATGGATGCGTGAGCGCCATGTAATTATTTCCACTGACACAAGTTACTCTTGAAGTCGTTTTCCTTTTTTTGGAAATTTTATGTTATTATGTCAGAACTATTACCTACTAAATAGTAAATACATAGGTGATGTCACATAATTGAAGTACATTTAGTTTATTTGACTGACAACTGTGTTTTATTTCTAACTCAATGAACCTAGAAAGACCTACCGTAAGACCGACCAATCAGCGCGCGAGGTACATTCCATCGCATGAGATTTCGCATTTCGACGATTTGACGTCGATAGATCATAATCTAACGAAAAATAATTCGTTGAATTGTAAGTAGTATGTTACCGTTTACAATCATGCGAGATAGATTACAATCTAACGGTATTAACAAATTGACGGTGATATATATAAAAGAGAACGTGTGGTTAAGTATCTTGTTGTTACCTTACTTGCAAAATTTCATAGAAATAATTGTGATTATTGTTTAAACACTTATTAACAAGCTGTTTGACACGTCAGGATTAAAACATCATAAAGTTATGCGTCCATAAAAAATCAAAGAGGCTCCGACGTCTTCTATCAAGATAAAAATGTCTCAGTTGATATAGCTGTCAACTACCCTATTAACAACGTGAAGCTCACACAGGTCAGCCTACATTCTGTCTTTCCAGCGATGCTTTCCTCACACTACAATCTTCTCTCGTCCTTTATACATGACCAAACCGGATGTGAGCTCTCTATGATGTTGGTTCAGCCACTGAAAATCTGGGTTTGACCCTAGAATTGTCTTGATGACCATTACACAAACGTCTGTGTTTAGCTTTAGTATATACAGTTTGTATATTCCCAATACCCGTGACATCACTTTATGGGCCCAGACGGAAGAACAGCGCTAGGTCCTTGTTAGCTAGCTTTACACTGAAACTGGGTCCAATTTAGGACTTATTTTGTTTCTTTTTCTATTATATAACAGTTTTTGTCCTAAATAAAATATTTTTCTTTCTTTCTTCTTTTGTTTCAATATATTGTATACCAATTTATTTAAAAATAAATGCATCTCACCCATAATGATGACCGTACAAGTGGGGTCGGTGATGAGTCCGTCCCACAAGGACATGAACTGCGTCTTCATCATGGCCGTCGCCTCGTGGTCGTGCTGCGTGCGCGTGCGCAGGAACGACTCGATCTCATCTGCCACATGAATAAAGTAGAAAGAAATGTTTAATGGGACAGAGAAGCCTCGTAGGAGGCGACAAAACAAACCACAGCCAGGTGGTATGGTATTTGCCCGTCTGGATGGCTACCAGCCCTGGTAGCGAATTTACAAAGGCTATACTATTTGAGTCACGAGACAGACTCTAATAGATGAGCTTTTGTTTATGCATATTACTCGACAATACCTAATCTATCTCAGTTTAAAAAAAATTACTCAAATGGATGAGCTGATGCCATAATATATACATACACACACATATACATACATAGATATATACTTATATACATATAATTTGAGACCCGTTGCGGACTTTAATACATTAAAAATGGTGTACCTCTCCTTGTGTGAATCATTGCTCGTCTATTGTAACATAGCATGGGGTGGAGCGTCTAAGACTATACTACTAAAATTAGAAAGATCACAAAGAGCAGTGTTGAAAGTTTTGGCGAAAAAACCGTTCCGCTATTCTACTACACAGTTATATAAAGATATGTCAGTGTTATCTGTTAGGAAACTTTTCATTTTACAGCTTATTCTCAAAACACATACTGAACTTAAGTTTGATTCTTCCCTTTCTTCTCGGAAAAGGAGATACGACAAGGTCTGCCATATTGTCCGCACAAGAACTACCCTGGCCTGGAAACACTCATACTCAGTCAAAAGCCGCCTATATAATAGAGCTA
This sequence comes from Dendrolimus pini, assembly GCA_949752895.1. Taxonomy (NCBI): domain Eukaryota; kingdom Metazoa; phylum Arthropoda; class Insecta; order Lepidoptera; family Lasiocampidae; genus Dendrolimus; species Dendrolimus pini. Next base: position 17,963,505 of record OX457140.1, on the reverse strand, counting down.
ATAAGGACTTAAAAATATATCCTTTAACTAGACGTGAAACCAAGCATAAAGTAATAAATTGGCTAAAATCCTTGGATTATGACGCGTCTGAAGCACTTACAAACTAATATTTATTACTGTTTGTTTCTATATATTCTATTTTATACTTTACAATTTTCGTTAATTTCTGCTCTCGTGATACACTTTCAATCACTTCATTTTCACACACATAACTGTACGCATGCACACACTCACATCACACGCACTTCAGCACATACAAATACTTATTTTAAGAGCTATAATTATATTGTTTAACCATATAGGTGTGGGGTACCTTTGATTGACTCAAAACACAGGCCTTGTTCCTAGTTTGAGAGTCAAAGGTATACTTACTTGTCTTAATTTCTATAGCCGTAATCTAAACTAACACATTTTTCTTTTTTGTTACTTGTAAAACACTAAAGGCTAATAAAGATTTTTTATTATTATTATACATACATAAACAACACATATAGTTCATTCGTTCATTCATTCATAGCTTCACGCCAGGTCCCTTGCGGGGTAGGCGCGAACAACAAAGCGCCATTCAGGCTTATTCTTACACACCTCACTTGCTTCTTTGACATTCATAGCTCTTGTCATGCACGCTCGTCTGTTCTTAAGGCTCCTGACATCACCTTCTGCTAGGACACGATCAATTTGATCATGGAAGGTGTGTCGTGGCCTTCCGCGACTTCTGCATCCATCCACTATCCAATACATATAGTATACATATGCGATTGGTCGACATCCTGATTTCACGAGGGAGTGCGTTCCAAAAGAGAATCAACAAATGCCACGTAACTGTCCACCTAATAATGAAACTAACGATCGGTAAATATCGGTATCAAATTGAATAGCATTTGTTGCTGCAATGTTAGAATGAATTTATCTTAAGTCTACGCGATTTCGATCAATTTCTGTACTAGAATAGATTAGGGTTTCTTCAAGTTTTTGCCAAACAAAAGCTCATCTATTAGAGTATCACTCGTGACTCAAATAGTATATATAGCCTTTGTAAATTCGCGCCCTGGTCTATTGTATGTTCTTTTATGTAAAAGAAATGTTGCGATATTGATTTAAAAAAAAGCGTTATATTTTCTAATTTTTAAAAAGCCCTAACTTCTATCAGTAAGAGGACAAACTTAAAAATAAGGTCAAAAATACAATTTGTTATAGATCACCATAATCAAATTATGTGAATTAATTTCAACAATTAATAATGTTAAAACACTTACGGCCATATTCATAGAGAGTTTAAGTTTTAACTCTTCTTTAGTAACCATAAAGATGCATTCAAATTTACTCTCTCTCGATAAATGAGGCCATTACGCTACACGATCAATTCATTAAAAACAACTAAATCCACTCCAATATTTTATATATTGGAGTGGATTTAGTTGTTTTTAACGAATAAAAAGAAATCTCTCCAACTTTACTTCGTGTTTATTAGTATAGAAATTGGTTAACACTATTACTATAATTAATCTACGTTTATTCATAATACGGTAATTAAATAACGCATTAACACTTGGCTACATGCGCGTGATACATGGCACTAACATTTATCCCAAGTGTAGCAGTAGTGTCAGGATAAAGGATTACTAAGTCAGCATGGAGTGGAGAAGGAAACTTAGGAAATAGGAATCAGGTTCCAACCGCAACTTGAATAATAAATGAGTTGTTGTAGTAAGGTACAGATCTAAAGATCACATAAGCAATGTATTAAAAAGCTCCAGTGATATTGTAAACTCACCAATAAATACTATACAGGGTTGCAACTTAACAGCTAAACTAAACACAGCCGCTGCCAGCTTCTGCGTCTCTCCATACCACTTGTCAGTAAGTAGGGAGACGTCCAAGTTGATGAAACTCATGTTCGCCTCCTTCGCTGTCGCTTTGGCTATTAGGGTCTTACCACATCCTTAGAAATTAACAAAATATTATTAAATTATGGTAAATTTTTACCAACCCATATCCCACTAGATCTATATAGTTCATGAATCATCACCAGGTTTCATTAATTCAAAATACCTGGCATAAATTAAATTTAGTAAATTATGAAATTGGCCAAGCGGATATTACTCTACATACTCAAGTGGCTTCCACAATCGCGTTGAATATGTGATTCTTTTAGGATACCATAGATATTTTATCTAAACTCAAACCCTTATAAGATCGTCATTTCCATCTGGTTGTCTATACAAGATACGTCCATTTTTTTTAATTTTAAACTACTGGGGTTTATTGTACTTGGCATAAATACTCTATATGCCAGCATGGAGACATCGGAATGCACTGATGCACTTTGCTGCTATAATTCCGTGGTAGAGTGCCCGCTGTTTACGGGGGTACCAGTGGAATCACATCTACTGTATGTAATGGTCGACCCAGCTTCCCTGGGCTTAGAAACAAACAGGCACACTAGAACGTCACAGTGCACTGACTTTGTCGTTCCGTCTAAGTGTATTCTATCGTCGAGACGCAGGTAGGTTTACTGGAGATTTCGTCGCTCCTCTTCCTTCATCAGAAGAGAAACCGGAACCGTCAAGTACGAGAGTCCCACACACATTCGATGCAGGAGGCATTAGGCGCTGCATTTGACCTTCCCCCATTTCCCCGGCCCGAGTGTGTGTCACAAGAAAAGATATTCCCCTGTGTCAACAAAAAATCCGTGCAGGAACGAAGAAAGAATACAATTTCCTGCGGCCGGGCGGCCTGTCGTAAGAGGCGACAAAACAACCCACAGCCAGGTGGTAGGGCATTTGCCCGACTGGATGGCTACCACACCTGGTCTACAGCATGTCGCCATAACAACCTTGAGTTGTGTTTCGGTATTAGTGACCAGGTTCCAGTCTCCCTTAAGAGTGCATTTGTAGCACCTTTGGTGTTGCAAATGTTCATAGGCGATGGTAACCGCTTTCCATCAAGTGGGCCGTTTGCATGTCTGCTGAAATCTTGCAATAAAAAAAACTCTATATGCCAGTTTATACTAGAGTATAGAATTGCAACAAAACTGAATATTTACTCTCCCGAGAAAAAAATCAGTTTACAAGGAGGTATGGCTGGCTGCACTACTGGCTAGCGCAACGCGGGAGCGCACATATTAATAGTTGCTCTATCTCGCTCGCACATCATCCGTCCCGCTCACACATTGTGCTATATATTATTATTATACTAGCTGTACGACTTGTTAATATTTGTACTTATGGTTACCGTTTTGAAAATAAATCAGTTCACACCGGCACTCGACAGTGAATAACTACTCTCTGCCATCTGAAATATCATTTAACCTCTACCTCTCACTGCTACAGAGGTATCAACGGGGTTGTTACATACATGTTTCTTAACGACTTATAGTCTATGGTCTACCACGAATTTAGTCGATTTTTGCCGAACCCTAAACAAAACATTGTGTCACCAAAAATATCCCACAATATAAACACCAGTCAATTTATTTCAGTTAAAAGCATCGCTAGCAAAAACAGTGCTAAAGGAGTAGATTATCAGACAACGATTGTACATCAGTTATGTATATTTGTATTATTTCTTTTACCTGGAGGTCCATGCAGCAAGACACCTTTTGGTGGTTGTGTTAATCGACTATCGGCGAATAAGTCTCGTTTCTGAATGGGCAAGATGACGGTCTCACGCAGTTCTTGAATCAAATGATCCAGTCCTGCTATATCTTTCCAGTTCACCTAAAATTCAATTTTAAAACTATTCAGACATGCTTTTTATATATAAAAAATTATATTAATCAATCCATCAATAATCGGCAGACAAACACACATATTGTATATCCCCAAATTAAGCAAGTTACGCTTGTAATATAAACCAAACTACTCTGGGGCCTTTCCAGACACCCAGACTAGCAAACAAGCGAGACAATTCGTTTCCGAAATTTACCACGCCAGAAATCGAACCTGGAAGCTCTGCGTTACAGTTAGGTCGGCCGACAAAGGCTTACCCCGCTCAACCACAGAGGCCGTCGTCGCCGTATATGTAGTAAAAATCAATTTTCTGTGAAACATTCATAATTTTATTGTCAAAATTTGTGAAATACAGGATCTGTAATATTTTCTTTTTTTTATTGCAGGAGTTCAACAGATAGGCAGACGGCCCACTGATGGAAAGCGGTCACCATCGCTTATGGACATTCACAACACCAAAGGTGCTATAGTGGACGCGGAAGCGCTAGTCACCTGAGGTATGTGGGGGGGGGGGTTGAGACGGGGAGGGCGCGATTGACAAGACGCACACGATATATTTAAGTGCAGATAAATCTCAGAATAACATGTTACAATAATTAATGTAATGGGTACCTAATTGTAATATTGTATTTTTCTATTTCCTGGTTAAACAAAAAAATGCATATTCAAAACTGTTTATTATATTTTATTATTTACGATACAAAACAATTTAATACAAATGCGCTGCTGTTCTCTTAAGGGAGGCTGGAACCTGGTCACTGATTCCGGAACACAAATTAAAAAGAAATATCAAAATAGGTTGAATAGTTTCGGAGTTCACGCGGTTAAACACTGTGACACGGAATTTTTATATACATATAGATAAATATATAATATTTATCATCATTCCTTCCAGTTCCTTCTCAACCTCTCCTTTTCCAAATTATTTTACTTGCGGTTTTTTTGTATTAACATAAAAATTTCCTCGTTTTAATACTATCGTAAAGGTTTACCCATCTTCTGTATTTTTTTAAATACTTTAAAAGACTTCTCCAAGATCAATGTTTGTCGCTGGCTCAATGATAACTGCGGAAGCCATGGCGGAAAAAAAATTGAAGGGATTTTGAAATTTTCCTATATACCATTACCATATTTTCCTATGGTAAATTATCATTTTACTTTTATTGTCACACTATACTAACAGTTAATAGACACGTCATCTCGATCAGCTCTCATGTTATTGCGCATGCATAGTAAAGTAATAAACAACATTGCAAAAAGACAATGACTTATTGTTTAATGCTAAAAATATGAGAGTTTCTTGGCTTCCGATACTATTTTGATCAATGGCATTTTCTTTATATTTTTATTCAATCCTATTTGTTGCTTATATTTAGTTGTTGATTTAAGTAAGTTTCTTTGTGTCTGTACTAAATAAAATTCTTTCTTTTTTGCAACTAGTAACAAATAAATAAATAGGATGTGTCTTCATATTATTAGAACCTTTTACTTAACTTGCAATGGATGTACTTGTGTATGTATGTATGTATGTAAGTTCGGGTGGAATCTTGCAAGTGGAATTTGACTAACTTCCCGGTTTCCGATTGATCTGAAATCTTGCAGGCATATGTCGATCGCGTGACAATGAAATAATATGGTGCCATGGAGCTGAACTGACGATGGACTTGGAAGGTGGTCATAGGAACTCCTGTACTAAACAAGATAGACCCGTCGTGTTTGGGCTCGTTTTACTTCTTGGCTAGCACTCTGTTGCTACATGATATCCAGGATCTCTGGATATCATGTAACAACAGAGATCTGTATTTAAAAACCTTTTCAAATAAACAAGTTATTTTCCTTTTGGGAATCAAAGTCCACTTCTGAATGTATTTGTCCTAACTTTGCACCACATATCCCAGTCCTCTGCATTCCTCATCCAGCCCCTGTCAACAATCTTGCGTACATAGAGATAATTGCACCGAGCTGAATGGTGTCCTGCTCTACATTTATCGAAAACACAGTCTCAATTCCAGAGCTCATTAGACCTGTCAGTCATTGCCCCCTGCCACAGACATGACAAGCCTATTGCTAGTTTTACGAGCTGTGTCTATTAACTAGGTTCACTTATAGATATTCTCATTTCTGACTATATGCATAAAAGAAACACCAAGCATAAAATATCTACAAGCTAATAATATACTAGCTTCTGCCCGCGAATTCGTCCCGCATGGAAAGGTTTTTTAACTACATATCTCATGGGAACTATTTAATTTTTCGGGATCAAATGTATCCTAAATGGTGACCAGGGATATAAGCTACCACCATACGAAATTTCATTTAAATTGGTCAAGTTTCGGAGATTAGTCCTCACAAACAGAGAAAAGAAAAGAAAAAAAATCTAAATTAGTTCTATTTCACTCCTTACATCCCCGTGATTAAGTTTTTAGCATCTTTTTTCATTGTAAAGATATTCATCCTCTACAGATTTATTATATGTATAGATATAGGAATATAATAACTAACTTACATTTATCTCATCAGGGACAACCAGCTGCGATGCAATGATCATCTCATGGTCCGTCAGCTTGTCCAATGCCAGTGAATGCTTGCCCCCTAGGCCGGCTCTGCAAGACACCCTTAACACATGCACACTCTATATAGTGGCTATTTATTTTTAATAATACCAATGTGCAATAAATTTACATTATTGAAAGTATTAGTAAAACATGCAGACAGCCACATATAGAATGTAGTTGGAAATTAAATCAAGATCGGACTAATAGCAAACCACTGTTTATGAGGGTCTAAGAGATGAAGATGTTAAGATGAAATTATTAATTGAGAACTATGTAACAGGACACAATCTTTAAACTATATATGATGGCTAGTGACACTTACAATTCAGCAAAAATTGTAATGTGTGGATATTCATTAAATATTTAATACCTAACTACATATATGTGTATTTATTAGTATATTATGTATTAATATTGTATAGCTATTGCTGTTGCTGTACTCATATTAATGATGTATACATTAGTATACATATAATATTAATATGTGTTATTGTTTATTCTATATTATATTTTTATTCATTATAGGTATATGTATTGTGTGATATTTATATATTTATTTAATTTGCACACCACCATCATACACTTTTTGAATTTCCCCTTCATAACTATTTTTTTAGATTTCTCTTCTGTTGACTTGAGATTCACGTCAACACTACGGAGCTGATTTTAATGTGTTTTTTGCTGATCTACAACTATTTCTTAGACTTAAACTCTGCGCTACTTTTTTCCTGGGATCCCGTGGGAATTGCAAGTCAAGCAGGGGCGTAGCCCAGGCATATCCTAGTATTAGTAATAATGATTTCTTTATTTCAGAAATGCATTTCCATATAAAATTAAAATTGCAATTGAAAACTTACAAAAGGAATTATTAAAAACTAATTATAAAGGTATATCGGCACATCATTATTTAAAAGTGGTATACTCCACGACTTCAGCAGTCTCTCGAATCCAAAGTACTGTATACCAAAAAATTATATAAAAATTAACTGTGTGATGGGCCATGAGGTGGGAATGAAACAAAAAAATTCACATATATACTTAACTAGCTGTGGAGTTGCATACATTTATATATCAATATATATACATGAGTTATCTGTCAATGTTTAACATCATTAACACTGCATCTCAAATAACACATTAAACTCTTGACTCTGTGCAACACAGTCACTAAGACTAAGCAATTATCCCAAGTGTAGCAGAGACATTAGTAAAAGCATAAAAAAGGTAATTTTAAAATTGGATCACCTTATTGTAATATATAATGTAAATTAGTTAATTAAATACAATTTAGTTATCTTTAGTTAACATGACTGCTGTGGTAACAGTAACATTAATTTTTTAACAAATTAAGCTATCTAGAGGCAGATGCTTATTAATAGTAAAAATTCTACAAGAATTAGGGCCGCTTGCATAAGGTTGCTTAAATTTATTTAAGAAACACAAAACCTACTTAACACCTTTAAATACAATTAGTGTCTTGCACAACAAAAAATTTGTTGCTAAATATGTATAAACAACTGTCAATACATTTTGTGTAAAACATATTTAGGCAGATTAATATGATTATCTAATTTTAATTAAAGGTGATTGTTATGCAATCGAGCCTTAAAATTTTACATTTGAATATCTAACCTGTATGCATATTTCAACACAGTGACAGGATGTTAAGTACTGTTGTAGCTATTAGTATCAAAATGAGTAATAAACATTTTATTTATTAAATTTTAAGTGTCTGTTACATAATATATTTTTTTAATTTTATTTGAGTTTAACTATACCAAATATAACAATCCTCCAATTTTGCAATACACTTAAAAATGAATATAAAAATACCCTCTATATAATTATTAATATATAGATTATAAGAAGAGTAATGGTATCAACATTACTCTTCTTACATTATAACACTTACCAAATTTTTAAACAGTGTTAACAAAATATTCTAAATCCTATTTACAATAAAGGATAGACTTGTTAAACAATAGTGTTTAAAATTCAAATTAGAAGGCTATACAATACTTGATTTTGCATATGAAAGCTTTTATACACCACCCACCTCTATGTATTAGGAGCAATAGGTAATGTTAAGTGTGGACTTTAAGGTAGTTTTCAAAATATCCATACTAACTGCCACACCCAGAGTTGGATAATGGGGGTGGAGTATAGTTATTGGGCCCATGTATTTATTATGAACAGAACAAACTTTTTTAATATGGGACAGAAGGCTAATTTTCACTTCGCTCCCGCCTTAGCCTTTGTGGCTTTTTTAGAGCCACCCAAAATTCACTTAATATCTCAAATAATAAATAAATGCACCCTATAACTATACCAAACCTGATAATGGAACAGTGCACTTAAATAGCAATTATTTCATTTCTAGTTTTACACTATTTTTACTCTAATATTCAAGTCTGTCAGTACCCAGCTATTTGAACTGTGAAAGTTGGCAATAATATTTTGAAATTATTAATAAAGTTCTTTTAAGTTTGAGGGGGACAGTAAGAGTTGAAACTGAGACCTGATTTACTAAATATGATAAAAAAATATGCTGACTAAAAAGAAACTTGATAATTCAAAAATAAATTTAAAATACTACAAAAGACGCAGTAATATGCAATAGTACTCACAGAATAGTCATAGAAGCTGAACAAAGGCCATATTAATTTCAAAAACAGAAACTGATGAAAGTATAACCACAAACACGATCGATACTTACTTGCGTAACTGCTCACGGGCTCGTTCTTCTGCCTTCTTCCGGCTCTTTGAAGTGGGATCTATTTGGTTCACTAGCCACTTTATAGAGAAATAAGTCACTGCAGAGACGAAGGCTACTCGAATAGCCATTTGGAACACATCACTCCGCGTAAAAGCTGAACCTTCCACCATCATGCCTGGTCGCTAATGAAGTTAGAACTGACGTAGAATAAAGAATCAATGGCCAAAATATAAGTGCTCTTTAATTTTCGACTATTATTCAATATATTTCAATGTTGCGATCAATTTACTACCATCATGCTTTTTGTCAATCCAGAGACAAACTTTTAACGTTTTAAAAGTTTTAGGGAAACTATGAACCATAGACACAGACGTTTTCAGGACTACGAAACATTATTAGCTGTCAATACTCAAAACTTCAAAACATTGTTAACAATGGCTTGTGTTTAAACGTCTACCAGAAATGCACCTATTTTACTACCAATAAATTCGAAAAGGCTTCCCGGAATGGATAAATGCCCACCAAATTGTTTCAAGAAGTGTTGTAGAAATGAAGCTATTTTCCTTTTTATGCTATGCCATAAAAATATACAAACGTCTTTAAAGCTAATTTCAGACCTAATATTTTATATTATCGCTAAATAGATATTACCAATATTTTCTTTCACCACTTTCAATTTAGTCATTTTTGCTGAGGCAAAAAAGCAAACAGTCGAACGTACAATTATTTTTAATACCAAATATAATATTGCGTATTCCAAACACATGTTGCTTGTTTATTGTTTTATGAATTTGATTAAAATATGGTAATATAGCCAAATAAATACTTCAGTCTCAATATTACTGCAACACAAATGATTAAGGTAGGTAAGAAATGAATCATTAGTAGGAAAATAAAAAAAGAAACAAAAGTTAAACGAAGTTATGTTTTATTATATTTATAGGTACTTCTAAGGTTAATTTGTACTTAAGATTTATCAATGGCACTTTAAGGAACACAATAGTTAAAAGCAGTCAATCTCCCTGGGCGTCGGAGTGAATGCTCCGAACGTAACCGGGATTTAACGCTCGGATGATGAAGAATCACATAAACTTTTTAAAAAACTAACAAAAGAAAATTATTATAATTATTATTGAATCAACAGAGGTTTTTTAGATTTAGCTGGGCGCACTCTCTTTCTCTTCTCACCAATAGGGACAATGTGTGACGCTTGCGTGACGGGATTGCGTCCTGCGGTCTGTGCGTCACATGCCGGTGGCCGCTGTGCTGGTTGCAGGGTAAATAACACAAACTAATATAGATTGGTAAATAAGTAAAGGGAAACGACTGTAATCTTAGTTTAACAATAATATATTTTGGATTCAGGTTGGATAATTTGATTACACTTAAACTATTTAGAACTGTAATTTTCGATTTGAATGTTAGTGTTTTAGTAAAACAATATTTGGTGGGCATTTATCCATTTTGATAAGCATAAAGAATTTAAATACAAAACGTTCATTTATTCTGATGAGTGTATATATTTTATTTTGGAACGTAAAACGTTGTTTTTAGGCACCTTGGTATAGAGTGGATTAAATTTATATGAAGTAATATATTTTATTTGGTGCTTAGTCTAAGGGACAAAAAATATTTTTGGTGAGCATTTAAATTGGGTACATTTTAAATGCTCACCTTAAGGGCTAAACAAACTATGGAATATGCCGCGGCTGACAGCCGCAAATCACAATTGCCTTTTAATTAAATAACCTCAAGTGTGCAGTTGTAGAAATGGGGACGGTTATCTCCAATGCTGCTTTTATTTATACCAACTCTCATTCCCTAACGATAGTTGGTGCACAGTAATGCATAACATTGCACTATTTCACTGAAATATCGACGTGTATTTTTATCATCAAAAAATAATCAATAATTTTAAATAATTTAATTTATATTTTATGTTCACACTGTATTCCGGCACTTTTTATAAATTGAAACAGAAAGTTTCCTTCAACGAGAGTTTACAACATTGCAAGCATTCTGATTTTTAAAAATCTTCTGAACGCTTAAGGACGGCCCAAGGTTACTTCCGCAACTTATGTTCGATAGTTTGCATAATTCTGTGCACATTCATTATTCAGATATCTAAGTCGCGCCTGATTCCAAAAACCGCACTCGATATATAATATGTTTGTAGCTTAACCACAAAATGAATCGATTCCTGTAAAATTTAATCAAAATTAAGTTAATAACAGGTCAAAAGTACGTCAGTCCTTTACTTCTGGTATTTTCAAAGGATAATATTTATAATTTCACTGGAGTTGTACAATCGGGCTATAATAAGTAAAATATTGGAATTTTGTTAATTATAAAAAAGTCAACAACAAATTCTGAACTGTAGTCCATCATCAATAAAAAAGTTGAGTGGAAATATAATTATAACCTCTAATAATATGTGTTAATGTATATATTATATCTTGTTTTATTATAAATTTTACGTTACTTTTAAAGCAAAATGAAAAAAGCTAAAAATGCCTCCCATACAAAATTTGACAATACTAGAAAAGTACTTCGTAAACAAAAAAGGCAGCAAAAAAAAGTACATCGGCAGGAATATTATTTAAAAAAGAAAAACAGTCCACCAGACTCTAAATACGAGCCTGGAAAGTATGTTAAGAGCCCTGCCAACATTATTATTAAGGAAGTTGAAGTAAAGGTACAATTTACCCATTTTTATTAATATTTAATTAATTTTATAATATGCAGTATACAATACTCTCCTTTTTAATAGTGCGTTAAATTATTTGTAAGTGTAGCTAGTGTCAAGTATTCATGATTATTCAAGATTCAGAATGATCTTCAAGCAAATAGGCACAATGTGCATGGTGCATGCCACATTACTGAAACAGGCTTAACCAAATTATAGGTCTTTGAAAAAACACCAAATGAAGTGTAGTAGTAGTTTCTATTATAAGTTTAATTGAACCATCATATTTCACTCGACATACTAAATATTAAGCCAATCAATGTTCTACATCTCAATAGATTACAGTTTATTGAATATAAAATTGAAAAGAACAATTCGCCTATAAAATAGTAATACAATTTGTATTACTATTTTATAGGCGAATTGTTATTTTTCCATTTTGGAATATTTATCAATTTCTTTTATATGTGTATAAATTTATTTGCCTACCTTAATATATAGATTTAAGAGTGTCTTTGCTGTGGAGAGAAAATGTAGATTCTGTAAGAAAACAGCAGAAAACTTTGGTAGCACACAAATCTCTAGATTTGAATAAAATTAATGTTTAATAAAGAAGGCAAAGAAATTAGATAAAGTTATTTTAATTTGGAAAGACCTCATTTTAAGGAAGTAGCATACCTGCCACTTTTCCCCGGGGTGGATTTGGAGGTGATATGTGAAATATCTGTAATCTTGAACATCCAACTTTTCCTACAATGCATACTTTTAGCTTTAGCACATGATAATTGTAACAACAAGCACAGCTAGGATTCCAGCCGAAATCACTGAAATGAGATGTGTGCCTTAGCCACTCAGTAACCATACATTTTTTAACATATCATATAAAATTTTAATGAAGAACTTTTAATAAGTTTCCACTTTACTAAATAATTTGAAACTAAAGAAAGAGGAGAAGATAAACTAAGAAGTAGATCCCGGGCTTCAAAGTGAATGCTCTGACCACAATACTACACTCAGTTTAGTTTCTTTAATTACCTTTAAAATTAATATCTGAAACTTTATAAATATATACACTACAAATAAATAATAATAAAAACCTTTATTTATTTCTTTATTAGACAAAGTCTAAGAAACATCAGATACCAGTCCAAGATATAATAAGTAAAGAGCGTCAAAAAGAAATGAGAGAAGCAAACAAACTTAAAAACCAAATGGAAGATCAAAGAAAGCAGCTCCTTCTCAAAGCCAATGACGATGAAGATAAAATTATTAAGAAACTGGAGAAAAGACTTGGTTTAAACAAGTCTAAAAATAAAAATAACTATTTTGCTGATGACGGGTTGGATTGTATCCTTTTTTGTACATTTTAATTTTAGGCAATGTTTCAGTTTTTTTCTGCTTTCTGATGGTATAAATAAATGGTCATAATTTTTTCATTTTCTCTTCTTTGTACTCCCATACATTCCTTAATCTACCTCTAATTTATATTCTTAATCTTTAGATCTCTTTTGCATTCTTTGCTATATGAGCTATGCTGTTCTCCATATTAGCATAAACAACAATGGCATGAAATTGCCAAATATTCCTTGGTGTGAGCCACAATAATGTGTTCCTATCTAAAAATTCAGATCTTCTAGAAGTATGTGATAGATCAACAACTGAGCAGATAGTTGCAGCAGAGAAGCATTTAGCAGAAGTGGGAGGAGATTCTGATTTTGAAGAAGACTTAGCAGTTGTCACTGGTAAAGAGTTAATAGATGAGACTGTAAAGAAACATAAGAAGAAAAGTGCAGAAGTAAATACTGATATTGATTCAAGTGAAGAAGGCAGTGATTTGGATAGTAAAATGGATGATGAATTAAGTGTTGAAGAAATGGATGAAGGTTTAGAAGAAATGGATGATGATAGTGAATTTAATGAAGATGATAATTATAGTAATGATTCACAGGCTCCAGAAGGTAATAATACGTTATTTAATAGTTTATTTAAAAAATGTGTTTTCATTGGTTGCAACTCATTCCGACTATTTGGGTTTAAATCTGTCACAGGACATGCAGCTAAGACAGGTTACTTTATCTAATGTGTGCTTTGTTCCAACTAACATTAGGAAAATATTATAACTTTTTGTATGTGCTTGGTCTAGCTAGAATAATAAACTACTAAATAATTCAATATGAGAAACATGTTGCTCTTTATTTCGAAATGAAGAGTTATAGAGCTGGAACAAATGGGTCTAGCATAAAGGTTTAAATATTTTCTATAGTAGTATCTATATTCTATATGATTACAAAGTTGGAGTTTACAATTTAACATTTTATAACCTCAGGGTTATGATCATTTATCACTTAGACTATAGCATGATTTTAATATTTATCTTTTTTCAGAAAAACCAATGAAATCCAGTAAAGTGTCAGATAGGAGTAAGAAAACTGAAAAAGTAATAGATAAAGGGACAGAGGGAAAGTTAAGTGACAAAAATCTCGAATCAAAAAGTAAAATTATATCAGAAGATGATTTAAGTAAAGTATTTAGTGATGATGAAATCAGTGACCTGTCTGATGATGGTGATGTTGATGAATTCAGTGTAGATGAGAATGGAGTTGAAGAGAATAAAGATGAGAAACCTGATGTTTGGGAAGATATTTATGGTAGGAAAAGGGACAAGGATGGCAATATAATAAAGGTAAAATATACTAAATAAGAAGCAAAGACATATACAATTTCCTGCTGGGCTTGCACTGGTAGAAACACCACAAGTGCAAATGAAACATTACACCTCCATGTTCCTTCTATCAACCTATTTACCATTAAAAAAATTGTTTTAGTATTATGTTTCTATTTTCTTTTGTCAATTATAATAATAATATACCCTTGAATCTGAGATGAGGTATTTGTGAATGTTTCCCCTAGATCAGGTCGCTTTTCTCAGAGTGCCTCCTGGCAAAGGCCTCCTCCAGTTCGTACCAGTGCTGCCTTACTTTTGTTAATTACTATCTATCTATTTTTGGAGCAAGACCTTCTAGTGAAATGACAGAATGTTCCACAGTTTAATCGCAATCAAATCAGTGATGTTGGAATACCTAGAGCACAAACATTCGTTTTTATTTATATAGTTGTACTACCTCCAGTTATATTTCTATTTTTCTAGGAAGAGAAGGGAGTATACATACCACCACATTTGAGAAACAAGGATTCTAGTTCAGACAAACAACTTGCACAACTAAAGAGACAAATCAAAAGTATGTGACATATAGTTTTTGTTTTGCTTTTTCTGACAGAATAATACAGAGCTCACGGTTCACTTTTCAATAATACTTGCAATCCTTCCAGGTGCCCTCAATAAATTGGCAGGCACAAATCTCCATTGGGCTTGTACTACTATAGAGAATCTCTATTCGAATAACAGTAGACACTCGGTGAACAGCGGCCTGAGTCAGTTGTGGCTCGAGGCCATTGTGGGGCCTTCTTCCACTCCTGACAGGATGGTAGCGGAACATGCAGCTCTGGTTTCTGTGCTACATGCTAATGTTGGCTCTGAGATTGGTAAGTCACTATTGTTTTATCACGCCAGTAATAGACTTCTTAATCTTAAATAGATAGATAGATAACACTTTATTGCACACCAAAATATAGAATTACAGAAACAGACCATATTTACAATATTTTCTAGACAATACAATAGGCGGCCTTATCGCTCAAAGCGATCTCTTCCAGGCAACCTAAATGAGGAAAATTTTGAATCAGGCGAAATAGGTGGTGCAGAAAAATGGCAATAGATACATAAATATTCATAAGTAATATAATATTATATATATATATATATATATATATATATATATATATATATATATATACATAATGTTACGACCTTGAATGCCGACAAAAGACAAAGTCACACCTGCGTACCTATAGACATTTTATTACCTTTTCGGCATTTGGACTTATTTTATTTACTTTGTGTTTAAAATTTCTATTGTGTATTGTAATCTTTTATGGTAGTCATTAGCCAGGTGTGATTCTAAGAAATTCAGTCAGTATTCAGTATTTGTGCAGTATAAAGCACTGCCCCAAGGGAGAGATCGGCAGTCAACCGATAACCACAAGCGATTCTAGACGTGTGTACATTCGGTAATCTATATAGTGTCGGACTTTTCGCGTGTTATTGAATCGTGCATTACGTTTGTACTGGTTGTGCTCAGTTATATTTGTACCTGTGTTATACGTGTTTGTATAGTTATAATAAATTCTATAGTTATTCCGACGGCATTTTAATTCGAGTTCTGCAACTTGTAATAATAATAGCCCGTAAGCATTTCACTGCTGGGCTCGGGCCTCATGATGTTTTCCTTCACCCTTAGCTCGTGGTGATTGTAACAATTTGGCCGGAAAATTCATGAAGGCTCTTGTGAATGTTAAGAAAAAAAAATCAAGTCAAACCATCGACTATATTTCGAGTATTTGAGGACAAGTTTGACGGCCTCTTTGGTTGAGCGGGCTAAGCCTTTACCGGCCTACCTCATTGCAACGCAGAGGCTCCGGGTTCGATTCCTGGTATAGTAAATTTCGGAAACGTAGTTTCTCCGTTATTTACTATGGTCTGGGTGTCTGGGATCGGTCCCAGAGTAGAGTCCTATGTTGTATATTACCCATAACACAAGCGTGACTTGCTTAATTTGGGCTTGGGGATATACAATATGTGTGTTTGTCTGCCGGTTATTATTTATTTATTTATAAGGATTTTGCAAATAAGATGTACCTAGATGTTTTGTATAGCAACACATCTTATGGTCAGTTCCTACATCTTACTACTCGTTCACTTGCCTTATTATCGGTTGAATTTTGACTGATAGTAAAGCAGTTGTTACACTACATCGAGCCATTATTGTCGATTTGTCATAAGCAATTTTTGTACTTTGACAGTTTTTTTTGTTGCAAATGATATTTTAAACTGTTATCTTAATATTTCCAATTTTTGTTGGACTAGACTCCAATGAACCATTTTGAAGTCCCAGAGCTTAACAATAGTTTAAAAAATCATTTGAAAAGAAAAACTAGTATTTGACAAAAACTGAATTCCATGCAAGTAAAGTGTAAACACTCAGGGCTTCTAGAGCTAGTTAGAACTTTGTAAGTCTTAACATATATTTCAGGTGCACATTTCTTACAAGAGCTATCGAAAAGATTCGATGAAATGATTGAAACACCTCAACCAATAGAAGACAAGAGATTAGACAACTTAGTGGCCTGTATGGCACAATTGTACAATTTTAAGGTAAGATTGAATTTATTCTTCATCTGTTGCAAGACTTATGGCTGATGGAGTAGATGAGTTCAGGGGCCCAATTCGGCTATTTCAATATCTCAGTGTTGTCAATATATTTAAACTACCATTCCGTTGCGATAATGTCAAAATTTCGTATTCTACTGAATCTCCAATAAGTTCTCGATATCGTCGCGGCAGAATAATAGTAGATAAAAGTGGTATGCCATGGCGTGCCGAAGCGAATATTGAAAATCTAGCAAAATTTTAGCATTTATCTGGGAACTAGCTGATGCCCGCGACTTCGTCAGCGTGCTGCGGTTTTTTAACTATCCCACAGGAACTCTAATTTTTCGGGATCAAAAGTATCCTATATTTTGACCAGGGATATAAGCTACCATCGTACATAATTACATTCAAATCGATCCAGTCGTTTCGGAGATTAGCCCGTACAAACAGACAGAGAGAACAGACAAACAAAAATTTGAAAAAATCTAAATTAGTTATATTTCACTTCTTACACCCCCCTGACTCGGTTTTTAGCAGTTCTGCAGACAGGCAGACGGCCCACTTGATGGAAAGCGGTTACTATCGCCTATGGACGTTTGCAACACCAAAGGCTACAAGTGCACTGCTGCTCTCTTAAGGGAGACTAGAACCTGGTCACTAATGCCGGAACACAAATCAAGGCTGTTATGGCAGCATACTCTACCAGAGGAGGTAGCCATCCAGTCGAGCAAATTCCCTACCACCGCGCTGTGGGTTGTTTTGTCGCCTCTTACGACAGACCGCCCGGCCGCAGGAAATTGTATTTTCTTCACTCCTGCACGGATATTCTGTGACATGATATGATTATTGATTATGATGTGACATTTATCGGAAGGTCCCAGAATGTGGAGGGGGGAGGAGTCCGGCTCCTGGGCGCTGGATAAGGCCTAATTCATTTTCCATTATTCAGTCTGTGCGTTTAAGATTGGACCCTAGAGGTGCCCGTTATGTATCCCCCTTTTTTTTGGAGGCGGGGGAAATGCATTTCGCACACTACGGGTCCTTTCGGGTCCTTTGCTAGGGATTAGACCAAAGCGCCAGCGTCAAATCGCCGGCTTGTGTGGTGACTCGAAGACACTCAATACTCCACTAAAACCAGCCTCCTCCCATGTGCCCCTCGCTTATGGCAGGAAGAGAGTGAGACTTAGAACGTAGTTACGCCCACGCTGGTTATGTATTACCCTTAACACAAGTGTAACTAGCTTACTATAGTAGAATTATTTTCGTGCAGTTTAGGTCATAAAATAAATCGCGTATTTCGCTCTCTCTTCCACTCACGGGCGTTATAGGCGGGCATAGTGATGCGCATTATTGTTGTCGATAAGCGTTATCGATAGTGTATTTAGTTTTGTCATTTTGTGGGTTAGTTATAAAAATGAAAAAAAATAGATACAACAACGTATTTATTAAAATAAGAATAATAATGACTTATAATAAATTATTAATTAGGTATCTATGTAAAAAAAAACTATAAATACAAAAGTTTAGAATTTAACAAGTTATATTAAAAATAAATATAAATACTTATATTTAAGTTTAAAATTAACAGCCAAAAAGATGATGATTTTTATAAGATTGATAATCTTTCTTTGATAAGAATGAGTTTTTATCGATAATGGCGTTGCGCCCGCGCAACACGCTCACCGTCTTAGCCGGGCTGAGGCCGAGCTTGATTTATGACCCAAACTGCACGGACAAAATAATTCTACTATAGTATAGCTTACAGTATTCACCGTCGAGCCGTTCACGTTGTTGATGATCCCATACTCACAGACGGATAAAATACTCTTGGCCTTAGGAGAGTCTTTGCTTCTCTCTGCGTATTCTACCGACTGTATAACGGGGAGTGTTCCGAAGACCTGTTTAGAATGGTGCCTTCGTCCTCTTTCTAACATCGCACAGCTTGCCATCGGTTGGCAGTTCACCCCCACTTCCTCGAGCCACTTCGCTCATGTACGCAACGGTTCTGTAGAACATTTTCCCACAGCGCTACGATATGGAGTTTTTCAAAAAGGGTGTCATAAAATTTCTTCGAGGCCGGCAGCGTGTTGGTGACGTCTCTGATGTTGCAAACGTCCGTAGGCGACGGTAACCGCTTTCCACCAGGTGGGCCTTCAGCCTGTTTTCTGTACTCCAGCTATAAAAAAAATATACAGCGTCTGTCTGCCAATTGATCTATTAAATCCTTAGATATACCACGCGTCGCTCTTATATGATATCCTGAGTCGTCTCCTCGATGAGCTGTCTGAGAAGAACATCGAGTGTGTTTTGGTTGCTCTGAGGAATGTAGGAGGAGTGTTGAGGAAAGAGGAACCGTTAGCTTTGAAAAACTTCATCCATGATACTCAGGGAAAAGTTGCTAAGATTAAGGATGATGCTGCTACTGGGTGCGTATATTTCAGATTTTGCATATAATATTGTTACAAGTTTGAGGACTGGAATTAAAATGTCGTTGGAATTATTATAGAATTGATTAGAACTATACAAACACGTATAACACAGTTACAAATATAACTGTACACAACCAGTACAAACGTAATTCACGATACAATCACACGCGCAAAGTCCGTCACTAACGTCTTGCTTCGCTTGTGGTTATCGCTAGACTCACCCCCCCCCCCTCTGCTGTATCTAAGGCGGCTTAATTCGCCACACCTGGCTGATTCGGTCGCAAGCTGCCATAAAAGAGTACTATAACAATGCGCTATTTTCTAATCATAAATTTTAAACACAAAGTAAATAAAAGCAGACGTTCATAAAAGATTTTCAATGTTATTAGCTCAAACGCCGTAACAATATATTGTGTTGTTGTAATAGTTAAATTTAAAAGCAGGATTCACATCAATAGTTTTTAGTTTTAGTGTTACGTTGCCTATCACTATTTTTGTATTTTTCAAAATTATTTTGACCTAAGAATATAGTGACCATTCAATATAAAGTTTTTAATTCATTTAAACGGCAAAATTACACATTATATCGCTATCTTTTTCTTTCTTTAAAATCTATATAAATAAAAATGAATTGTAGATATTTATGTATGCGCATAACTTGAGAATAACTTTACCGATTTTGATGATTTTTTTGTGTGTGTGTTTGAGTAGGGATTACTTAAATAATTTATTTATTAATATTTGGAACCGGTAGGTAGCTCTGGGATCGGGTTCTAGAATCCTCCTAATCGTCTGAACCGATTTTGACGTTTTTTTTGTGCGTTTGAGTGGGTGTCTCCGGATGGTTTAGGTTGACAATTGGGACCAGTAGATGGCGCTGAGATTGGGTCGTAGTTTTTATTTTTTCAGGGCAGGACAACGTCTGCTGGGTCCTTACTACGTCACTTAGAATTATTGAAATCTATATCAAAATTTAGACCCAAAACTGATAGGCTGAACGAAAAAAAGATCTTTATTTTTGTCGGTTTTAGGGTTATTCAGATTTGTGTTCAGAAGGAAAAAAATTACCAAAGAACCATAGTCTGACACCTAGCACACATGACTTATTTTTCGTGTGTTATTAATGTAAATTTTCTGTACTCAGGTCTCGTATAAAATTCCTTCTAGAAGTGCTAATGGCGGTGAAGAATAATAATTTGACTAAAATACCAAACTACGACCCCTCCTATACGGAGCATTTGAAGAAAATGACCAGAGGCATAATCAGGAGAGGCAACTATGTAACGCCACTCAACATAAGGCTTGAGGATTTGTTAAGAGGTCAGTTTATAATAATAGATAGATAGATAACACTTTATTGTACACTATTACAGAAAACACAGATGAACTTACAGCCTAAAAATATTCTAATTGTGTACAAAGGGCGGTCTTATCGCTAAGAAGCGATCTCTTCCAGACCCGTAACTTGTAATGTTACATACCGACATAAAAATGTGCATCTCGTTTATTACCCTTCCCGCATTTGGAATTCTTTTGTTTACTTTGCGTTTAAAATTTTCAATTAGACAATAGCCTATAGTTATTGTTTTCGACTTTGTTGGCCGTTCGCAGGAATAATTAACCAGATGTGAAAATTACGTTTTCTGAGAAACCTTTGTTTGTATAGTTCTAATAAACTCTATAGTTATTCTAACGGCATTTTAATTCGACTCCTGCGTAACTCGTAACAACAAGTACCTATAGTTGAAATACCTATTTTTAGGGTTTCTTAGCCATTTTGTTAATAATAGAACCCATATGTTGTTGATAACAACAACATATGGGTTCTATTATTAACAAATCTGTCTGTCTTTGTAGGTTATAGTCACTTTTCTCAATAACTACCGAGTCTGTATGTATGAAATTTGGCAGATAAGTGTAGTTTATATGGCGCTAGACAATTGTATAGTGAAAGGTTGACAAAAATTTTTTTTTTTAAATTACTACTGCTGTAAATGTGGTGTAAGTCTGTCTTTTACAATATATATTTATTATTATTTATTTAATTATATTTTCCTGTCTGTGTGTACGTACATGTACATTTGCAAAATGAACTTATGTTCTGGCTTTCTTTCTTATTTTTGTTGTTGTGTTTTAAAATAGTTTTTTTTTCGAATCTAAAGTCTTTATTGAAACTAATTTCGCTTCGCAACGTGTTATATCTGTTGAAAATTATCTTACTACACGCTTGTCTATTATAGAATCTTTATTTGCAAAAATACAGGTAATATTTGTACTTAAGATGTTTACAAAGTCAAATGTTCTTGCTGTATCTGACCTACATACAGTCATACAAATATTTGAATACACGTCAATCTAAAAACAGTAAAAGAAACATCACAACAATTCTAATATTATAAACATAAATCAATTAATAAATTATACATAAATTCAGAAATAAAACAATCTCAAGAAAACGAAATAAGTAAATCATATGTCAGCCAAAAATATAAACTAGTCTGTCATTGAGGAATTTATTAATACTATAGTAAGCTTTATCTACGTGTAAAAGATATTTTTGAAGTACATAAGTATGTTATGTCATTATATAATAGAGTTACAGCAAACAGTGCATAACAAGAGATAGAATAATAATGACAAAACATAATAAAAATTCACACAGCAAAATACAGTGTATACTCCATGTAACGTCACTCGTTTAACGTCAAACTCCCTTAAGCGTCGAAATCACCTGGCTTTGATTGGTTTCGCTTGTCTTCCATACAATGATACACTCTATATAGCATTACACCCACTCTCAATAACGGCAACAATAAAGTAATAAAAACTACCTTTTAAGTTGCCAAATTTAGTAAAAGCTTCGCAGCTGTGTACGTTCTTTTATCGTTTTACTATCCTAGCCCGTAATAAACTCGACTCTTTATTGGACTGACTGACTGACTATGACTCGGCATCATTCATACCGAAATTTCTAAGTACTGCCTTTATTACCAAGACGCCTCCATATCGCAAGATATGAATAAAATAAGTAAAAAAATAGAACAAACTTACTGGTGCAGCAAAAGACGTCAAACAAAATAACAACTTCTCTCCATTTAACGACAACTCTCTATAACGCCACAAAATGCACAGTCCCTTCAGTGTCGTTATTATTTAGATGTTAAGAGTTTAGATAGAGAATTTACACTGCATGTCTATAAATTCCCAACAAGTTTGACAAATATATAAAGTTATATAAATACATAGTATAAAAGGCTGGTTCAAACATCAAATCTGATTATATCTTGTCAGTAGTTTGCAGATGCATGAAAAATGACACACATTTAATAATGTGGGATACAATATTTCTGAATATACTCTCAAGTATTTTATATATTATTTTAGCCGAGGAAAGGGGAAAATGGTGGGTAGTCGGTTCAGCTTGGGAAGGGAACCACACTAAGCAAGAAGAAAAGCCTATAAACAAATTGCCGACAATCGACCAGAAACTTGTAGAACTTGCCAGAAAACAGAGAATGAATACAGACGTTAGGAGAAGTATATTCTGCGTGATTATGTCTGCTGAGGTACGTTAATTAATCTACCAAAGTGAAAGAATAAAAATGTGTGCGTGTACTAGTGTACACACGTAAGAAGTGAAACTTCTTTATGACCTTATTTTTCGAAAAATGATCTACTTATATGCAACTTTATAGAAATTGGTTAAATAAATAAAGCGGTCGATTCGACCGTGGTAGGGGCAAGAAAAGATGACGCGGAACCGAAAAAAGTGACGGTAATTTGTTTTCCAACGCCGATAAAGAAGTTTCACTTCAATAAATATGCATCCATCCTCAGAAACTTCTTTATTTTCATTATACAATAGGATTATTTTTAGGTCAACATGTAATTTAAAAAAATAAAAACTTTGTTTAAAACAACCGACTTCAATAAAATTTAAAAACTTCGTTTAAAAAAACCGACTTCAAAAACTAAAAAACTAAAATGTGTAAAATAACTTATTTCTAAAGCTATTATTATTAATATATATTATCTAAAACATCTTAAAGTCGGTGCTTAGTAATTTTCAAAATATAGTAATTTTTATGTTTTACTTTGCACCGAATTTAAGATGTTTTAGATGAAGATACAGAGAGATAGAATGAAAACTACTGGGCCAAACTATGTAAAAATTTTAGGGGACCAATTGGAAGCTATTCCGCGTCGAACAAAAAAAGGATCACGTAAATCGGATCATAAATCACGGAGTAATCGGCGAACATACATAAAAAAAAGCAAAAAAAAAAAAAAAAACAAAGATCCCGACGAATTGAGAACCTCCTCCTTTTTTCGAAGTCGGTTAAAAACTAAAAAACTTTCGTCTTCAAGATGTTTTAGATAATATATATTAATAATAATAGCTTTAGAAATAAGTTATTTTATACTTTTTAACCGACTTTGAAAAAAGGAGGAGGTACTCAATTCGTCGGCATCTTTTTTTTTGTTGCTTTTTTTTATGTATGTTCGCCGATTACTCCGTGATTTATGATCGGATTTATGTGATTCTTTTTTTGTTCGACGCGGAATAGCTTCCAATTGGTCCCCTAAAAATTTTACATAGTTTAGCCAAGTAGTTTTCATTTTATGAACATTTTTCATGGAAATAATTTTCACTCCGTTCCATATGTACACCGATTACTCTTGGATTTATGATTCGATTTACGTGATTCTTTTTTTGTTCGACGCGGAATAGCTTCCAATTGGTCCCCTAAAAATTTTACATAGTTTAGCCAAGTAGTTTTCATTTTATGAACATTTTTCATGGAAATAATTTTCACTCCGTTCCATATGTACACCGATTACTCTGAGATTTATGATTCGATTTACGTGATTCTTTTTTTGTTCGACGCGGAATAGCTTCCAATTGGTCCCCTAAAAATTTTACATAGTTTAGCCAAGTAGTTTTCATTTTATGAACATTTTTCATGGAAATAATTTTCACTCCGTTCCATATGTACACCGATTACTCTGAGATTTATGATTCGATTTACGTGATTCTTTTTTTGTTCGACGCGGAATAGCTTCCAATTGGTCCCCTAAAAATTTTACATAGTTTAGCCAAGTAGTTTTCATTTTATGAACATTTTTCATGGAAATAATTTTCACTCCGTTCCATATGTACACCGATTACTCTGAGATTTATGATTAGATTTACGTGATTCTTTTTTTGTTCGACGCGGAATAGCTTCCAATTGGTCCCCTAAAAATTTTACATAGTTTAGCCAAGTAGTTTTCATTTTATGAACATTTTTCATGGAAATAATTTTCACTCCGTTCCATATGTACACCGATTACTCTGAGATTTATGATTCGATTTACGTAATTCTTTTTTTGTTCGACGCGGAATAGCTTCCAATTGGTCCCCTAAAAATTTTACATACTTTAGCCAAGTAGTTTTCATTTTATGAACATTTTTCATGGAAATAATTTTCACTCCGTTCCATATGTACACCGATTACTCTGAGATTTATGATTCGATTTACGTGATTCTTTTTTTGTTCGACGCGGAATAGCTTCCAATTGGTCCCCTAAAAAATTGACGTAGTTTGGCCCAGTAGTTTTCATATTACGAACATTTTTTTGTTCCCGTTTCTTGGGACCTATATTTTTGAAGAACCGCGGCACCATTCGTAGGTCCACCCATACATAGCTAGACACTAAAAAGTAACAAATAAAAAATAAAAACTTCGTTTAAAAAAACCGACTTCAAAAACTAAAATGTATAAAATAACTTATTTCTAAAGCTATTATTATTAATATACATTATCTAAAACATCTTTAAGTCATAAACTACCTGCAACTTATTTTTCAACAACTTTTAAATGTTCTCATCAATGATATTATTCTTATAATATCATTGGTTCTCATAGTTTAAGAGAATTGTAAAGTATAACGTATGTTATGTAATGTGTAATGTAAAATTGTACCGTATAACTATACCCCCCGGTGTAGTTATACGGTACATTTTTATATTGTTATATTGTAGGACTCGAATTTAAATGCCGTTAGAATTACTATAGAGTTTATTAGAACTACAAACATGTATAGCACAGGTACAAATATAACTGAACACAACAAGTCCAAACGTAATGCACGATTCAATAACTCGCGCCAACTCCGTCACTAAATAGATTACTGAATGTACACAAGTCTTGCTTCGCTCGTGGTTATCGCTTGACTGCCTCGTCCATCAATTGAGGCATTGCTTTATATTGCACGGATGCAGTATGTCTTCTCGGCAACGTGGACCGAATTTCCTAGAATCACACCTGGCTAATGCCTGCCATAAAAGATACAATACACAATGGGCTGTTTTTCTAATCACAAATTTTAAACACAAAGTAAACAAAAGAAGTCCAAATGCCGAAAAGGTAATAAAATGTGTTTCTACAGAGCTGCAGGTGTGAATTTGTATTTGTCGGCACCTAGGTCGTAACAATATTATGAAAAAGATCTGCACTTTTTTAACTTAGGCTAGGCTGGTTATTTTTTTATACCCACCTAATTTTAATTTTATATCTCGAATAATAAATAAATGTGCCGTATATCTGTACCGCACCCATTGTAAAAATTCTTTTATGAGAAATTAAGTTCCTTTAGCTCGAAAAAAAACTAAATATTTTCAGGACTTTATGGATGCATTTGAGAAACTCCAACACTTGGGTCTGAAAGGACAGCAAGAAAGAGAGATAGTTCACGTGTTGTTGGCTTGCTGCTTACAAGAGAAGACTTACAACCCCTACTACGCAGTACTTGGACAGAAGTTGTGTGATACGGACAGGAAATATCAAGTAAGTCACTTTTTTCTATTTATTTCTTAATAAAAAAAACTGTAAATGACCAATCACAATTCCCCACGATGGCGGGTAAAGAAAGTAAGTTTATACTGTTTTGTTAGATCAATTATTTAATAATATGTCAAACAAAATGTAATTCTTTAATGTGTTTATATAATTATTATAATTCTTTTTTTATATTACTTCATTGTTATTATCACGTGTTTATTATTTTACTTCCAATTTTTTTCATTTTTCTTATAAATGTTATAAAAAATATATATACTAACTTATGTGCAGGTTTTTTTTTTCGCCTTCTCCTCCGTCATGTTTTAGGACAGAGGTCTTTCATTTTCTTTTCTCTTTTTTAATTCTTTATTTATTTCTTATAACTATGAACTCAAAGGATGGGTAGGGATTTTTTATTTCTTACAACTTGTATCTATTACATTGTATACTTATTACTATTTTACATTTTTTATACTTATTACTTTATTTTTGTATGTTTTTACACCTTTTTACGTCTATGTAATATTTCCATTTTCATGTTTCTATCTCTATTTATACATGTAGGTCTTAATCTAAATTTACATTTTTTATTTTATATCTATTTTTACTGTTATATATTTATTGCTACTTTTATATTACTTATTTATGTGCAGGTTACATCACGATGTTTTCCTTCACCGTTGTTAGCACGTGGTAATGGTATCAATATGCACGTTAGGTCGAAAAACTGCTTAAGTGGTGGACGCGTTCCGGCCAGGATCGAGTTTCGAGTTCGATTTGAGTTTGGGACGCTTGCGCTAGCCATTATGCTACCAAGACTACATTTTTCTTCAAATTTGTTTAACTTGTGTATGTCGCATTTGGAAATAAGATAGATAGATAACACTTTATTGCTCACCAAAACAAACAAATACAAAAACAAAATGCATAATGACTAGACATCGGATTATATGCATTTGCATGTTTGCATATGCCAATGCATATAAATCTATTTTTATAGCGTTATTGCATATTTTGGTACTTTTTCATTGACAGTGCTTATTTCGGTAGTTATGCGTGTTAGGCGTCTTGTATTATGCCGATGACACGTCCGCCTGGCAAAATAAAGTCAGTTTTGTATAAAAACCCCGGTCTTAAAAAAATAAAGAAAATTGACGCATTTATCAACGGCACCGGGCAAACTCTGCCTGAAGAAGTCTGCAGAAATGGCGCCAAATTTCAAGTTCTGTCCGGTGACGTCAGTTGACGTCGAAAGGTCATTTTCAGCCTATAAATTAATATTAAGTGACAAACGTCACAAGTTTAGTGCAGAAAACCTGGAAAAATATGTTATTGTTCATCACAAGAATTATAATATGTAAATTATTATAATAATAATAATTTATAACTAATATTAAGATATGTTTAATATATAAATATAATGTGAAAATAAACTTAAATTCTAATTAATCTAATAATAAATGTTTTATTAATTGTGCCTATTTTGTGCATATTTCGCCCCGTTTTAGTGCATATTTGCATGCATATTTTGCCATTTTGATAGTGCATATATATAGGTGGAGCAGTAAAATGATAGGACTGTACAATTTAAATATACATACTTACACTAATTTATAAATTTAATACTAAATTTAATATATATAAATAGGTGCTTCTGACCGCGACTTCGTCCGCGTGGTGCGGTTTTTTAACTATCCCACGGGAACTCTTTAATTTTTCAGGATCAAAAGTATCCTACATGTTGACCAGGGATATAAGCTACCACCATACAAAATTTCATTTAAATTAGGTACAAACAGAGAAACAAAAAATTTGGAAAAAAATCTAAATTAGTTCTATTTCACTTCTTACATCGCCCTGACTCGGTTTTTATCATTATTTTTCATTGTACAGAAATTCGACCTCTACAGTTTCATTATATGTATGTATAGATAATAGTAATATATATACGTATATGCAAAATAACGGAAATAATAAATAATAAGTATATTCTTTCTTTCTTTTATACACACAAATCAGTCTCGTACTAACGTGGTGGGTACTCCGTATGTACTTCCTGGAAAAAATGGGATGCTCGACCTCAAAAATGGGACTATTGTCAGCTGATATTATGATTAACATTTTCAAAATTCTAGCTCTCAATACAATACTCCGTTTGGGACAAAATAAAAGATATCGAGAGCCAACCGAAACAAGCAATGGCCAACTTGGCACAATTCCTGATACATTTGTTCATGGAGAAAGGACTACCTTTGTCTGTCTTAAAGGTAAACAATGAACATCTCTCAACTTATTCACAACATGGAACAAATAATACTGTTACATGCCGACAAAAAGTGAATGCACACCTGCCTGCCATAAACCTGGTTTATTACCTATCCCGCATTTGGACTTCTTTTGTTTACTTCGTGTTTAATTTGCAATTAGACAATAGCATATTGTTATTGTACTTGTTTATGGCCGCAGGTGTGCAGATTATGGTTTCTCGGAAACCTCTATCCACGCGGTCCTTTGTTGTATTGTGCAATTTAGTATAAAATGATAATCGTCGCTTGACTGCCTCACTCCCCGGTGAGGCAGTCAAGCGACGATTACGATACAAGCAAGACGTGTACATTGATAACCTATATAGTGATGGACTTTGCGCGTGTTATTGAATCGTGCAGTTTGTACTGGTTGTGGCCAGTTATATTTGTACGTGTTTGTATACTTCTAATAAATTCTATAGTATTTCCAACGGCATTTTAATTCGAGTCCTGTAACTCGTAACAATACTAAAGAATGACTAGTCGCCTAATAAAAACCCAACTAATCGTAGTACAGATAAATTTATTCGAGGCGTTTTTCTGTTTGTAGTAGTGGACTGTCAGCACATAAATAAATACACTAATACTTTTGTATATTTTTATAGGCAGGTACTTAATATGAAACTAATAATATTAAATGATATTAAAATAATAAATATTAATATTATACATAGTTTTTTGTATTAAATTTCGTGGAAATTTAAATTTCAAGCTAATTTATCTATACACTGTACCGCCAAAGGTGGCACTATCAGTTTGTTCTTGTAAAACATTATGAATTTTGATTTAAATTGCTGACTTTTGTAATATAATATAATATAAATTTACAACATTAATATGTTGTAACTTGCAAGCTAAAACAGGCAGAAACATTTGAAACTCATTAATATATTGTCATCGTATAAATAATAAATCCTAATCGTATAAATTTTATATACCATATTTTAGCCAATAAATAAATTATAATTGAAAACTTGACAACAGAGTCAACAGACAAGAAATTTAAAAAAAATTGTGTTCTCTGTCATTTATATAGTCTGTTCCAGATGTGTTTTTTTTAATAGCTTTGATGTACAGAGACGCCATGTTCAGAATTTTGTAATATTATTGATTATATTGATTAAAGTTGTCAATTGAGTTGTGTTCCGGTGCACGCAGAAAGAGCTCACAGTGTCTTGATGTCTTGCAGTTGGTTTTTGCTGGGTTTAATTTTGTACTAGTCGCGAAAACTTAAATAAATACTATTAATAGTAATTTTACCTTTTTCTTCTTTATTTTCAGATAATACAATTTTCAGAGTTAAGTAAGCACACGGTGAGATTCATGCGGCAAATACTCTTAGCAATAATCATGAACGCGGATTTCGAGTCGGCTCTAGAAGTTTTTCACCGTATTTCAAAATCTCCAAAACTCCACATGTTTAGGGAAAGTTTGAAATTGTTCATACAACACTTCCTTATTAAGAATGCTGGCAAGAAAACTAGTGTTTTAAGCGAAGATGAAATGGCAACACTGAAGTCAAGAGCGTTAGAAGTTGATAAGATATTGACCATGTTTGAATCTAAATTGAAGTTTTAATAAGATGTTTATTTTTCATAAGGATGTATTATTTATCCCCGATATTTCTGTTTATCATCGTTTGTGATGATCTAGCGGATTTTTGGAACACAGTTCCTTTTCGCACCTTACTCGGCGGATGAGAGCTACACGAAAAAAGTTTTAAGGAAATGAGTAATGCGATGTATATTATTTTACTACTGGAGTAATGTAGACAAGCTGATGGGTACCTGATGATAAGTCGTTACAGTCTCCTATGCACATTTGCGACACAAAAATGCTGCAGTCCTCGAAAAGAGGGAGGCTAGAATGTGACCACTAATGTTTGAACAGAAGTCAAGGTTGTTATTTGTGGCATACTTAAAAACAGGAGTGGTGGACATCCAGACGGGCAAATGCCCAATAACCTGGTTGTGAGTTTTTTAATCGCTTCTTACGACAGGCCCAGCGGCAGAAATCACTATTCTATCAACCTTGAAGTTTTCTTCTGAATCGTTCCCTCGCAGTGAATAATAGCTCTCTGAGTCTCTTCCAAGATCGGTTATGAACGCGATGAACGGTGAGTTTATTGACATGTCCAGGGGATCATCAATCTGGTCATTGCACCTACTTGAAGAGCTACCGCGAGGTCTTTGCCTTCAATTTTCTCAGTGACCATAAGTCCCTACATATAGTCTGGGTTCTTTGGACCCCAATGTAGTCCCTTTTGTTACCCGGATAATAAACAATACTTATATTTTAGTATGGATATATATAATTTGTAACTGCATTTCTGTCGCATTGACAAAGATTTATCTAATTTCTATCCTTGTATTTTTTGATATGTAAAAAGAGTGTTTTTGGCGGGAACTGAAAGAAAATGTGCTGTGCAGTTTTATTTTCTAAAAATGTGTAAAATTACTCTAAAATGAACAGTAGTTGTAGGATATTTATAGTTTTTGAGTAGTAATTATGTGTTCTTGTGAGCAATGTAAACTGTATAGTCAAATGTTGCCTTCCGAGTTGTCACAAGAACTCCGTTGAATGGCTTCAGTCATAACCTATAGTTCAGCTGAACTATACATAGGTTTAAGAAAATCAAGAAACTATATTGTAATCTAAAATCTGGCATAAAGATTTTACTGCCAAGTCGTAAACCTAAATAAATAATATGTAAAAAGGTTTGTCGCCTCCCTGTTTATATATATATATATATATATATATATATATATATATTTTATTTGAGTTTAAATCATTTATAAGATTTAAACTTTATTTTCACGCGTATTAAACGCTCGCTGCTCGTGGGGCAATAAATGTGGGAATAGGACATCCTAAGTCTCTCTCTGTCACACTTACAGACCTAATTGAGTGGTTTAGTGATGTACTAGAATAGTGTCGACATTAATACTACGAAAAGGTATGGTTATCGATAAGTAACGCACCGCACGTGTCCTTTCCCTAGTGCACCGATGATTTATGGCAGCGAGTGTTTGACATGAGTACACGCGTTGTTGAGGTTTGTGATTTGTGACCAGAACGAAATTCTTAAATGCAATAATAGACATATGTACTCGGCTCATTTTTCATATTGCACCAGTTGGAACTTTTCATATCAGACGAATGGATTAGATTATGAATGCACATTATCACCACAAATTCAATACTGTCATTGGAATTACTGCAGTCCTCGGACGTTGATAAGATTGCGCTCTCAACGATCAGGGACGTAGCTAGGTCTGTGTCAGTTGTATCAATAATGTGGTGCCCCAAGTTACAGGGATTAGTATAAATGCAATTCATAATGTCGTCCACAGTCTCAAATTCTTATTGTGAAGGGCCGTAATTAATATCCCAAGCAGAAAATTTTGAAAATTAAAATCATGATCTTAAGTAAATGAGTGTAAAATACGACCTATTATTACTATATTACTTGAATAACATAAATCCTAATACATCTACTGTCAAAAATGAAAATCTTTTAAATGATTCTGCTAAGATTCTCTTCCGTACCTACCGTTGGTATTTGGAATGACCTCCCAGTCAAGGTTTTCTCACAGCGCTAAGATATGGAGTTTTCTGAAAAGGGTGTCATAAAATTTATTTGAGGTCGGCAGCCCGTTGGCTACATCTCTGGTGTTGCAAAAGTCCATAGGCGACGGTAACCGCTTTCCATCAGGTGAGCCGTGCCGTTAGCCTGTCTGTTGTACACTAGCTATAATAAAAAGATATATCACTAACTTTATCCATTTTAGCTTGTTTAAAGTGACATCGTGTATTCATAAAGATTTTTACACGTCTTTTAACGAGCACATTACTGCAAATGATTAACAAGATAATCAACAAACTAACACTCATTTAATTTAAAAAAAATACCAGTACCTTGGTTTCAATATTTCACCGCTGATATGTATACACTATAGTAATAAATACATATACGATCCGCCTAGGATCCCTAATTAAGGGCCCACGCCTAAATACGGCACTGTCAACGCACCTAACACCACGGCATTTGATCTATTAATGTTCTATTTGCCATATGATATGGACAACGCGATAAGGCATATTATCATAAAAGAACCCCAGGAATTATAATGTCAGTACCTACTTTAATATGTTGCCTTGTTGTTCCTTTTATTTGCTAAATGATTGTAAAAAGTGGAAACGGTCTGGTCATGAAGCAAGGCTTTTTCTAACAATGTACATGATTATTATTATATTAATTTAGAAAAAAAAATTCACTCCATGAAAATGGTAGCTAATGTGTCAATGATATTATATATAAATAAATCTTATAATATCATTGTAATGCATAGAATATTAATATTATCATTGTAACAACTTTTGTGCTTCATTCGTGCAAAATAAAGATTATTTATTATTATTACGCTATATGGAGCTATATGCCACAAGGCAAAAATAGTAGAGGAAGACCATCGACAAGTTGGAAAGATGATATCAAAACAACAATTCTAATTATGTCAAACAGCACAAGATAGATTTGGCTAGAATGAAAATTGTTTCATCACCCACATGTAGTTATTGCAATACAGAAGTTCAGACAATTGATCATATCTTCTTTAATTGTATTCATTTCTCAATGGCTAGACTTGTGATGATCGATTCACTCCTCAAGATTTATAACGACCCTGGAGAGATCCCGCACTCCTCCCAGGACTTATTAAGAAACCCGGATACTTATGAAATTATTTATAAATTTTTGACTATGACTGGATTGGACTTGTAAAAATGGAAATGGACACAGAGTACAATACATTAAAGATATATTGGATAAAAAATTTATTTGACTTGGCTTAGGCCTTTTATAATAACGATGACTTCATTAAATGAATACAACTGACAAGGCTGTATGGACTACGTCCTTTGCCTGCCTTTGTGGCAAATTTGAAAAACAACAACAATTGCACAAGATAGAGTAGAATGGTCATTTTTGGAGGAAGCCTTTATTCAATTTGGCAGGGGGAAAGGCCCCTGTGTTAAAGGAAGGAAACTAACAACAATACATACTAACAATTAATTTAACATTAATAACCATATAATATACCTACTTACTAAGAAATAAAAGAATCCTGTGTAGACAATGTGAGAGTTTTTAAACGATTTTTATTTTATTTATTCATTTGTCTGCCCATTATTAAAAATGTATGGATATCTCAGACTCAGAGTAAAGAGTGAAAGTATAGATGTAGCCTAGCCTTAGTGAACTTTTAAACTTTTGTGCATAAACTTATGATATACCTTGTTTTTTCTTACAAGAT
Source organism: Dendrolimus pini (assembly GCA_949752895.1). Lineage (NCBI taxonomy): Eukaryota > Metazoa > Arthropoda > Insecta > Lepidoptera > Lasiocampidae > Dendrolimus > Dendrolimus pini. The sequence continues at coordinate 17,929,674 of OX457140.1, read as the reverse complement.
ATATCTTTGTGTACAATATTAATTAAATTGTGTCTTTACATGATGAATATAAAACATTTTCTAATATAATTCATTGCAAAAATCCTGTTTGTAATGTACGAAAATGATATTCTAAAGAAAAACAGTGTATAAGTAGTACACGTGGACTGTAATTTTTTTAATACTCCTTCTGACGCATACGCTTATCATGGTATTTTTGTTCTTTTCATTTTTATGTTCTTTTTCTTTTTTACTGCCCAATTTATTTCGTATACATATATTTTATGACAATTTTCGGTCTAAACAAAACAAACAACACTACCTACTTATTTATCAATCAATCAATCAATATTTTTTTTATTGACACACCAATACAAAAAAGAACTTACATAAAAAAACTTACTTAAATAAAGCATCGTACACTTCTTATTATCATCGTACATACAATATATTGCACCTATAGATAACTACTATCATATTATCTTATATGGTTATTAGCTTTGAAAAGAAAGTATGTGACATTGATAACGTAATCCAGAGATTAGGGCGTGTCGATCATGCCCCTTGGCGTGTGCGAAGTGTTTAATAATAATTAGCCTTGTACGAGTCGGACTCACACACGGATAAAAAAACCTTTTCATATAATTATATATGTGCGCCCTGCGTGCTGATGGAAAATCGTTATATTATGGATAATTCACACTACATATTTATACATTATAGCCTATGTGTTATTCTGATGTGTAAGCTATATTATTGTAAAGTTTCATCAAAATCCATTCAATGGTTGATGAAATAGTAACAAACGTACATTCTTACAAATTTTCGCGTTTATAATATAAGTAGGATATAATTCTACTGTTCATGTGTATGTCACTAAACTCCACCTAAACAGTTGGACCAATTTTGATGAAATTTTGTGTGTATGTTCAAGTGGATTCGGGAATGGTTTTAATCACAATTGGATCCGGTAGGTGACACTGCCCCCCTGCGTGTTTTATTATAAATATATATGTGCAAAATAACATTTTTATTGGACGTCTTTCGTAATTCGTGGAATAAGAAGTTTAACTCTCCGAGTGCTTAGTAACTTAAAAATACTTTTGTTGAAACATCGCTTCGATTGCTAACAAAAACACATCTAGCTAAGTAAACTTTTTTTTTTATCGCTAGAGTACAGCAGACAGGCAGACGGCCCACCTGATGGAAAGCGGTTACCGTCGCCTATGGACGTTTGCAACACCAGAGGTGTCACCAACGCGCTGCCGGCCACGAAGAAATCTTATGACACCCTTTTTAAAAAAAACCCATGTCGAAGCGCTGTGGGAAAACCACGGCTGGGAGCTCATTCCAAATCCCCACGGTGCGCAAGAGGAACGTTCTAGAGAACCGTTGCATACAAGAGCGAGCGCCTCTAGGAAGTGGGGATGAACGCCCAGCCGATGGCGTGCGGTGCGGTGGTAAAAAGAAGACGAAGGCACCATTCTAAACAGTTCCTCGGAACACTCTCCGTTATATAGTCGGTAGAATACGCAGAGAGACGCGAAGTCTCTCCGAAGGCCAAGCGTATCTAAGCCGTCTGTGAGTATGGGATCGTCGACAATGCGAACGGCTCGACGTTGGATACTGTCCAGGGGATTTAGCTGGTAAGCGGGTGCCCCGGCCCACAAGTGTGAGCAGTACTCCATATGCGGCCGCACCTGGGCTTTGTAAAGCACAAGGCGTTGCCGCGAAGTGAAGTACTGCTTGGACCGGTTTAGCACTCCCAGCTTCTTGGAGGCAAGTTTTGCCTTGCCTTCAAGGTGGCCCCTGAACTGTACATCGTTTGCAATGTCGACACCAAGGATCCCAATACTCTTCGATGTGGTAAGGGGTGTTCCTTGGAACTGAAGCGCATGTACGAATGGGGTTTTCTTGGCTGAGAATACGCAGACCTGTGTCTTTGTGGGATTGAATTGGACAAGGTTTTGTCTTCCCCACTCAGCGACTCTCTCTAAGGAGTTCTCTACCTTAGACACAAGTCTAACCCGACTTTCCCATTGAGAGAAGAGCTAATGCGGCTCTCTCCTATGTTCAGGAGTGGGGTATCCGTAACAAACTTCGATTTGCTCCACATAAAACGAAAGCTGTCACTTTCACTAGAAAATTAAAGTATGATACCCCAAGACTGAACATGGGAGGGGTCGGCATAGAGATGGCCTCAGAGGTTAAAGTCCTAGGTGTTACCATTGACAGGAAACTCACGTTTAACTCGCACATACGTAACGTATGTGCGAAAGCTATAAACATCCACAGGCAGTTATCACGCGCCGCGAAGGTCACCTGGGGCCTTAATCCTGAAGTCGTCAGGATTATGTATACAGCGGTGCTGGAGCCAGTAATCCTGTATGCAGCAAGCGTCTGGGCGCCTTCAGCCACAAAGTTGGGTGTGCGTAAGCAACTAAACACGGTCCAACGTGGATTTGCTCAGAAAATGTGTCGAGCATATAAGACCGTCTCCCTGAACTCAGCAATGGCGTTGGCTGGTCTGCTCCCCCTTGACCTCCGTATAAAGGAAGTTGCTTCCTTATATGGGGCCAAGAGGGGGGTAGAGCAGCCAATGCTTGGGGACAGGGAGATGGAAATGCGAGTTGCTTACGCCAACACAACTCACCCGGCCTCACAGATCGAGTTACAGTTTGGCTGCCTGATGGACCAGGAGCAGGTGGATGCGCAACGCCTCCAGGCGGTGCGCATCTTCACGGACGGCAGCTTAATCAACGGCCAGGTCGGAGCCTCATTATCCTTCTGGGATAATGAGGTCGAGACCACCAGCCGGAAAATTAAGCTGGCGTCCTTTTGCACGGTCTACCAGGCAGAGTTACTGGCGATACGCGAGGCTACGGCGTCGGCTTGGAGGCGTCCAGAAAGAAGCTTTGGCATCTACAGTGATTCCAGATCGGCGTTGCAGTCGCTGTGCTGCTGGAGTTCAGTGAATCCGCTGGCCTTTGAAGCAAGGGAGAACATCAGGCGGTGTGTTCTAGACGGAAAGAAGATAAGCCTGTACTGGGTGAAGGCCCACGTTGACGTCAGAGAAAACGAGCGGGCGGATGAGTTGGCGAAAGCGGCGGCACTTTCTCTGAAAGTGAAGCCGCTTTACGACAAGTGTCCGGTTTCCTTCGTCAAACGACAGTTCCGCATGGGAACGGTTGACGAATGGAACCGGAGATACTGTCAAGAGTCAACGGCATCCGTTACGAAACTCTTTTTCCCTGAAGTCTCGCGGGCCTATAGGATAGTTCGGCAGATTGGCTTAACCAATCTGCACACCCAGCTGTTCACGGGGCACGGGGGATTCTCGGAGTACCTGAACCGGTTCGGGTGCAAAGAGAATCCCTCGTGCATCTGCGATAACAGCATGCAAGAGGACGTCCCGCATCTCATTTTCTGGTGTCCGGTATATGCCCAGGAAAGATATAACTGTGAGAGCAAGCTTCGTATCGAGATTAGATATGAAAATATGCAAGACCTTATGTCAAAGAAAAATATTGAGGATTTCATAGCTTATTGTTTAAACGTTGTAAAAAATGTAATTAGGAGAAATAAAACTATAGGTGATTAAGATGCTAAATTAGGATATATTTAAATATATATGCGTAATTAGCAATAATAAACTAGCAACTAAAATTAGTGTGTAATCTGAAATAAAAAGATAAAAAACCATAAAAACATGTAAGAAATAGAACTAGTAAGTAAAACTTAGCAGTAGGATATAATAACATTATATAAGATGAAATTTAGTAAGATAAGAAGCTTGTTAAATGAGCAGGAAGAACTTGATAGTTGTGCCTGTCTAGAAATAATAGATTTTCTTAATTATGTAATAGTCCATAGTTTGTATTAATCTTTAAAATATAAAATAGTATCAAACCATAAATGTTAATTATTAGAAATAGTAAGATTGTAATAGCATTAAGATACACTGTAAAACCATTTTTGATAATAAAGTAAAAGACAAAAAATAGAAAAGAGCAAAAAAAAAAAAAAACAAAAAAAAAAAAAAAAAAAGAGGCAAAGATCAAAAGAAGTAGATCAAAAGAAAATAAAAATAAAAAAGCAAAACATACCCCTAAAAGATGTTAAACCCAGGCAATCTAGCTAGCCCGGAGAGATTTGTATAATAAAAAAATAAAAAAAAAACCCGACTTTCCTCCACAAATGATCGAGGGACGTTTACACGTCCAGAGTAATGCGCGTCGCCAGTGCTGTCATCCGCATAACAATGAATGCTGTCAATGGACAACATATCATTGATATGCAAAATGAACAGCGTCGGCGACAGCACACAACCCTGGGGCACACCAGCATTGATGGGCTTGATGCTAGAGCAACAACCGTCGACAACGACTTGCTGCGCCCATCAAGGAAGCTGGATAGCCAGGTGCAAAGTCCCTCGGGTATCCCGTAAGATGGTAGCTTCGATAGAAGAGCCCTATGCCAGACCCGATCGAAGGCCTTAGCAATATCAAGGCTGACAGCCAGAGCTTCCCCTTTGCTTTCAATGGCTTCAGCCCAACTGTGGGTGAGGTACACCAGAAGATCCCCAGCGGAGCGACCATGGCGGAAGCCATATTGCCGGTCATTTAAAAGCTGGGAATCTTCAAGGTACCCTAAGAGCTGCACGTTGATAATTCGCTCCATCACCTTTGAAAGCAAAGAGGTAATTGCTATAGGCCTATAATTCGACGGGTCCGTTCGGTCACCCTTTTTGGGTATGGGGTGTACATGAGCGATCTTCCATGAAGCGGGGACACGACCACTGCGATAGGAGAGAGTAAAAAGCCGGGCAAGGACTGGAGACAGCTCAGCTAAACACGTCTGCAGCACAATTGCTGGTATGCCATCTGGACCCGATGACTTCTTGACGTCGAGGGAGCGGAGGGTACGCCGGACTGCTTTCTGAGTAAAGCGAATCTCCGGCATGCTGGACTCACACTCAGGGATCGTAGGTGGAGTTTCTAAGACGCGTTTGAAAAATTACTTTTCAAGGAAAAACAATTTCGTCGGCTTGTCGTTAAGTGACCATTATTCCTTCCATTACTTGATTATTATAATGTATTGGTCAATGCTAATGCGTTGTTCAAAATACAGACCAGCCTTTTGGTCACGCGAGTCTTCTTTCAGTCGTATTGAAAGGTTTTGATAGATTGATAACCCTCGTACCCCCACGGCCTATGATGGATATACTACGATGTTAGAACGAAAAATTGTACTGACAGGTATAATCGCCGGTCAGTGTGACGCCACATTTAGATTAAATTTGTCAAGGGGGCGGGGGGCCTCTACGTGTTGGCCTCCCTCCTCCCTCGGCAATCCCTCCAAAAGTTCGAAATATTTTATGGCCCGTGGTCTTGAGATTCATACAATTCATCAGCATTTGACGGCCTCTGTGGTTGAGCGGGCTAAGCCTTTGCCGGCCTACCTCACTGCAACCCAGAGGCTCCGGGTTCGATTCCCGGTATAGTAAATTTCGGAAACGTATTTTCTCCGTTATTTACCATGGTCTGGGTGTCTGGGATCGGCCCCAGAGTGGTCCGTTGTATATTACCCATAATACAAGCGTAACTTGCTTAATTTGGGGATATACAATGTGTGTGTTTGTCTGCCGATTATTATTATTATTATTATATTATCAGCAGACAAACACATATTGTATATCCCTAAATTAAGCATGTCATGTTACACTTGTGTTATCTATAATATACAACGGGCTACTCCGAGGCCGATCCCAGACACCCAGACAATAGTAAATAACGGAGAAAATTCGTTTCCGAACCCGGAAAATTTCATTTTTCAAATAATTAGGCATATGTATATATATAGATATTATAGATTATATATATATATATATATATATATATATATGCCTAATTATTTGAATATATATAGATTAAACAAATTGCCCAGAGACATATGAGTCATGAATCGACGTACAGCGATGGGCAATGGCAATTAGCAATGACCTTGCGCGTAACAGAATGGAATATAAGTCATCATTGTTGTACATTTGCCTCGTGTCGTCTATTTTTATATTTAAAAAGTGACCTAATTATGAGCGAAACGTTCCGATTTACGCGGTTTCATGCACGTGAATTCAAAAATATATAATAGGGGAGCCAAACAACTGAGATACTTGACAGCCTCATGGGTTTTGTATGAGCTTTTATATTGTACATGCCGGGAAAGGTAAAGGCACACCTACCTGTCATAAAACGCAGTTTATTACCTGTGTCGCATTTGGAGTTATTTTTTTTACTCTGTGTTTAAAATTTTGCAATTAGAGAATAGCCTATTGTTATTGTATGCGACTTTGTTGGCCGTTCGCAGGAATAATTAACCAGGTGTACAAATTACGTTGTCTTGGAAAAACTCAGTCCACGAAGTTGATTGTACGTAGGGGTTAGGCAGTCAAGCGAGGATTACGACACGAGCAACGCGTAGATTCGACGAGCGATATAGTGACGGGACTTGCGCGTGTCATTGAATTGTGCAGTTTGTAATAGTAGTGTCTATTTTGTACGCATGTTATACGTGTTTCTATAGTTCCAATAAATTCCATAGGATATATATATATATATATATATATATATATATATATATATATATATATCTTTTTGCAATCAAACTGATCTGACCGGCCCTAAGAGCTGTAATCAAGATAGTGGTCCCAGCAAGGCCCTGTCAGAACATTACATTAAATATTCCTATAACACTATATCCATATAAATCCAGTCTCAGAAGAATAGTTCTTTATTGAACTTTTAGACCTTAACTTTAGAAAACAGGGTATCAGGAACCAGTGGTGTGGCTTGCCTTAGAAGGGCCCTGTATCAAATGTATCGCAGGGAAAGGAAGGGTAGTGTTTATAATAGAAATAAATAATGCTCGAATCGAATTAAAATAATTATCTTTTCATAATAAGTAATTACTCATACTTAGTGCTCTTAACAGCTAAGTTAAAACTTAAACAAACAATTCAAATCAAAGATTCGCTTTTGTCGCCTTTTTTGGCAAAGTTATTTATCAAATCAATTGGCAGCGTCCCATCTTCCCGTTACGGCTGTGTTAGCCGGTGCAGCTGCCGCACGACAAGAGGACCTAAAACGCCGCAAATATGCATTGGTAGTGGAAACATATTTGCGGCTTTTGGTGTCGACACTCTCGGGCCATGGGGTCCAGAAGCCCATCGTCTTTATCGAGACCTATCAAAACGGTTGATAGATGATGTCTCACGAAACCAAAACGCTGGTCTGTATTTTTGGCAACGCTTAACGTGCTAAGGCGGTCAGCGTTTTGGGAACGTTCCCAACTGACGGTGATTTGGGACCTATTTACTACTTGTAGTTTTTATCTATTATAAATTTTCATTAAAAATAAACTAACTTAAATAAAACTTATTATAAATAAATATGTATTAACTAAAATTAAACTAAAATATAAATAAAAAAAATACCATCTATAAGTAAAAAATAGACTCCAGGTCGCTGTCGGCGGGGAGAGTGCCCAAAATATATATTTATAAATTAAGTTGTATATATATTATTAGAATAGGTAAATTATGTAACATAAATTCATGTACAGTTAAAAAGAAACAAATAAAGCATTGATAATAATTATATTCTTTCATCAAATCAATTATATCTGAAGACGATTTCAGTTTTTGTAGATTATCTGCATCTATAGACACTCAGACTGTATTCTGAATATAGACAATAATGACAAGTTTGATAGCCGTTTCTGTTGGTTCAGCAGGTATTCCCAAAATGGTATCTATTAAAGGTTATAGATAACATTTTAAGAATTTTTGCTTACGGCTGATACGGCGGTAGCCACGCCCCTGTTAGGATCCTTCTTGTAACTATGAAATATCAGTCTTCAGAACATCAGAACTTTCAACTCTTCACGTGTTTTCGAGAGAAAAATCACTGCGACATACAAAAGCAAATACATGGACAAACAGAACGATTTCATAGCATTTCCGTTGTGAACTTATATGAAACCCTTTTACTCGCGATTCATCGCGGCATTTACATTTAGAGTGCATGTATATAAGATTAATATGTAATACACATTTATCGTGTATTATCTCTCAAGCAACCGTTTTATCGCGCCGAGCAGCCCTATGAGCGGGTGGGGAGGGGGCCATCGCATGATGCGCTCGCACCGCCGCCGCCGGGTGGCAACAAGCTGTCTACTATTTGCTTCATTTGGGCCACAATAATAGGTAGTTCAAATCATAACTACACTACACGAGGGTGTGGTAATACATTGATAAATATTTGATATACGGTAATGCGCAAAACTCTTGAAGATGGCAAATATATTTTAAATACAAAAAATATGTTGATATCATATATTTAACTAAATACTTAAAAATAAACTAAATTATAAATAAATTAATATAAAGAATGTAACAATTCGCTGCCAGAGGGAAACGTGCCCAGAAGGCTGGCTGCATGGCCACGCTGTATGGCAATGCTGATTCGTTGCGCGAAATAGGAACCAGCCTTCTGATTACGGGTGGTATCAAAGAGTTTCTTACAAATTTCTTTGAAGAAACCCTTTGACGATGGAGCCCACGGACCTAAAGTTTCAACTCCAAACGGCACAAATATATAACCCCTACCTAGGGTTCCATATTTGCGCCGTTTGAGTTCTTCAGCTGAAGCAGCGTTGCCAGCCCCTGACTTAGTCACTGGAAGATGAGATGCCACCAGAGTGTCAACGCATGTCGCGTCCCACACAAGCGGCCTTCCCATCTTCCAAGGAATAAGTGGCATTCCATCCGGCCTCTTGCCATCGCGGACCAAGCCATTTGTTTTAAATAGTATATAGTTTTATTGCTTGACGCGTCTATTGATGGCCGGTCCTGTATCTTAATATTCACTTACCTTATCATAGGTTGAATTTTGACATTAGTTGTATGGAGCTTATGTCAATTTTTTTTAAGGCCATGAACGCTCGGTAAGACAGGAACCGACCATGAGTGTAATTGTTGTCTAACTTTATGGCTTGTTTTTGATAGCAAAATATCGCTGTTAAATTGATGGGTTTTCGTGCAAATTCGGTATGATCTACTCATCTGTAGCTATTAACTTGGAGTCTAAAATAAGATTTGGCGCTGACCAGAAATAACATTATATATATACATACATGCTGTACCCGGCAGAGGTCGTCCTGCCTTTAAAAACCTTCCAATCATTCATTGTTATTATTCGAATTTTACTAACATTTTGAGTAGTTGAATCTTATGAACACGTGTAAAGACAAACCGCAGCCTTGTTTATAATAGTGTAAGTTTAAATAGTGTAGTTACAATTAAAAAAAAGCACGCGATATCTAAATGTTTACACATTATGATTATGACTTTATAAGCTTCCTCATTAATCTTATCAATATTATTGCTATAAAGACTCATTACATTACAGTCCCCGGCATCCTTCGATCAACAATTGATCGAAGCCGGCATCTTACCAGCGCCGTATCGACTCGTTGGCAAGTTGACCCACGCACGGAATTTGTGTGAACCGTACGGCCACGTTCACGACGTTACAATCCTAAACCCAAGTGGAACGGCTATTCGACCCAGCTATTGACGTGGGTCGTTGTGAGCGTTGTGTGATCGAAAATGATGACGTCATTAGTGACGTTATCGCCACGACCACAATGACCGCGGTCGCCTACTGGAACGACTAACTGAGCATTTTGGGTGTTTTGAGCTGCAAATGGAACGCCCTGTGGGTGACAACCCGTTGCTTGGATAAATTCACATATAGAATAGATATGGTATCCCTGGTATCAATTGCTGAAAGACTAGTTAACAGTTCGTGGATCACGTAATGTTGCCCCACGTCTAGTTCACTGGTTGACAACGTGGCGTCCACCTTTGGAAAACGGTGCTTGTCAGGTGTCGAGTGACTCCAGATATGACCCTAAACGTGGATCGAAGACTGTAATAGAAGCAAGGTAGATGTAATAGTTTTAAGTTTTGTTGAATAGAAAGAAAGAAAATTAAAAAGAAAGAAAGTTATCCCTGCCCTTTATTTATGTCATGAAAAGAAAATTTAAAGTAAGAAAAGATTAAACAATAATCTCCATTTTACCTTATAATACGGTAACCACCTTTCATCGAGTGGGCCGTCCGCCTGTTTGCCTGCTTCAGGCAATGAAAAAAAAAATTAAGGCAAAAAAAAAAAGTGGATCAATCATGACTGTCTATCTCAGTTACAGAGGTCTATGCATATAAAATTCACTAGCTGTCTCAGTTATAGAGGTATTATAATGATAAATCGCAAGAACGAATCCCAGATATAGGTTAGTTTCGTCCCACTAACACGGGTAATTCAGTGTCAAAAGTGCTGGGATCTCAGCATGAGTTCCAGTTATGGAGGTTTCTCACTTATCCAGGTCCTACTTAACCAAGTTTCACTGTAATCTATTGCAGAGTTAATTATTCTACAATTAAAACATTGTAACTCTAATTATTGATTTTAAAATAAGCTATATAAGAATGAATTAGTATTTTCATATTAAAAAATAGTAAAACCGCAAGTTTATAAATTAAATTAGCCGCTCATATTTACATAGTCGTTCGTAGAGCGCCATCTCTTTTTCGTAACAATAATTACATATCACAACTACATTGAATAAACTTGTACCTAATCTATTTATATTATTATATAATTTTAACGCATAGTATAAAATTATGATTTTATGTAAAGTATTGTTGAAATAAGGAATGAAATAAATAAATTATGATTTTATTATATAAGGTAACCCTTCGGTATACAGAATACAAGAATAATGCAGAATATACACGAGGCCATTGAATAAGCAACTGGCAATGAAGTACGTCACCGGAATATTATTGTTAAGTAAAAGTGTGAAAGTTTTATTTTATTTTATTAAATAAATTGTATTTTAAAACATAACAGATATGTAAAACTTGTAAAACAAGCAATTTTTGGGTATCATTAATAACAATTAAGAACTATGAAACACTTATTTTGCTAAACTATTTTATAGCAAAAAAGTGTTACATAGTTCTTACGAATCAAAATAGCACTTAAAGTATGATCAAATAGAGTAAAAAATAATAAGAACGCTACTGGCGCAAATTTACCTCAACTCTAGCAACTCCAATATTGTATAAAGAGTAGTTTGATATTTTTCCGTTTTTTTTGTAGTATTACGTCAAACACCGTGCAAGTATCAAGTTGCTTTTATTACGACGTACTCATTTTGCCAATATAACCTATGACATTTACTTTAATAATAATAATAACCATAACTATGTAAGCATGATTTTTAGTAACTTGTCATAATTAGAGAATAATTATTTGATTAATAGAAGCTAAAAGAACCATTACAAACCTGCTATGTCAGCGATTCTCTGGTAAATATAATCCAATTGCAGCGAAAAGATTTTTGCTTTAAATTCCTGTAGATATTCATGATAAACTCAAAAAAAATACTGCTCGTTTTAAACTTAGTATTGTTATATCCGTATTAAGTTATTTTTAGTGAAACTTGGATCAACGTTAAAATAAAAATGACATGGATAAATTGACTTTGTTTATATTTCACTAAAAAAATCTCATGAGCCTCACAAAGCTGTGACTTTTTGTTATATTATGTAGTTATGAGATATAACTCAAAAGGGACTTTGTAGGGATTGAGCATCTAGCATTCAGGAACTTTGACATAAGATGATTTATCTTGCGCTTTTACGGGAATTTCCAGTTTTGATAAATTAGAAAGCCACTCGTATTCCGGGACAGATCTTTGCTTTCTTGTATTATAATATTGTAAGTATGACTTCGATTTACGCTACTTGAACAACATAACAAAGTCACGGACAAATGTTATACATATTTGTCGTATATTTGCCTTGTCACTTGTGTCGTGTAAAAAGATCGTAAGGAAATCACGCTATGCGACACCTCGCGGTTGAAAATTAAAACTACAGTGAACAAAGAGAGTTAGCTGCTTGCCACCACTAGGTAATAGGTTGTGCTTTATCTCTGTCTGTTGCATACAGATCGTTCGCGAGTAAAAGAGAAAATTCAAAGTCTCTGCTGTCGGCGGACCATCTTTCTTTTTTGTACAACTGTTTCCCCTCAGCCGTGTTCTAGTGTAGTGCAAACGCACGATGGACGCCATTCGTGCGAAATAATACTTCATTCGCTCGAAAAGAGAGACTTCTAATCGTTAGGTGCCGGGCGTGAGAGATATGTCGATATAGTGCGATCGTGCCGTGAGTTCCTTGGTGTAAATTCGTGTGTGGTGCGTTGCGTTTACTTTGTGCCAGGGTTGCGGCACTCTTGCAAGGGCTGCGGTAGCCGCGCAGCGGTGTGGAGCAGCAGACAGGCGCGTGTGCGCGTGCAACGGCATGGCGGGCGCGAGCTGAGCGTCCAGGACTCGACCGCTCCGCTCCGCCGCCGGCCCGATGAGCGGGGCACGACCTGCGCGGCGGAGGTTATTTTATGGGGATTTGCGTGAGCTGCCGGCGCCGAGAGCGGAAGGCACCAGAGAAGCGGTCGGCGCCGACGGCCGGCGGGCTCGCTAAGGGCGCGGCGGCGGAGCTGCTGCCGAGGCGCGACCGCCTGCCGGCCCCAGTCATGGCCAATTCCATGTCCAACATCAAGATGACCAACCCCATAAAGAATATGGTCAGCAAGCGTCGGCGGCGCTACACTAAAGACGGATTTAACCTGGACTTAACATGTATCCTTTTGTGTGTGTATTGTGTGCACCGAGAGCGATGATCAATGTTGGATCTTATTGGGTAAGTTCTTTCTTATAGCAAGCCCTTGTTGGTATCGGGCTAGAGTAGGTATAGCTACACTTCGACCAATTCCATTTGCGAAAAACTACATAAAATTGACCTAATCCAACCTAGCGATCCTTTTAATTTTGTCAAGGGCACTCAATTTATAACCTATAAATTACGATCGTAAAACTACGCTGATAAAAACTGTGCTTATTCCGGTTATATTATAACAAATTACTGAAAAATGTTGAATGCCGTTTAATTCAGTAGTTGTAAGAGTTCTAAAAACAGCTTATTCGGTTTGCAATGTCTAAAACTAAAAAGTATTCATTCCATAAAGTCTAATTTAGGTTGTACAAAATGGAAATAACCGCGTGATTATTGAGATATATCTGTATGAATTATCATGTGGTGAAAATCGTAAACGCCGCCTCATTGTATATCTAGTTATGGAGTGTTGAAATCTCGCATGGCAACAAGCCGTATAACCTATAACTTTGTATACATAGGCATAAGCTGTGTATGCATATTATAGCTGTGTACATAGCAACTATCAGATAAATCATTGTGCTGTTGTGCACATGTACAACTTATAATTTCTATGCTTTTTAATCAGATAAGATTGTTGTAAAGGGGATATTAATTTATGTTTAAATATGAATATGACTTTAATTCAAGTCTCTTGGTGCAATTTCACACCGACAACCCAAGTGACAGTTTTTACTTTTCAATGGTGCACTAAAGGACAAAACTATGTTTTTATAAATAACTGTAAGAAATTTCTTATTAGCGATATATTCAGATGTCAAAACTATGTGTATGTGTACCTATGACATCTATTATTGTCCTAATATCCAATTAAGATCAAGTAGCTTGGCAAAAAAGGATTTAACAAAAACTAAATCAAATCCTCCAAAATAAACACATTTTTGGAAGACAGGTAATTTGTATCTGACTATCATACATCTACATTAAATATTAGACTACATTAATTCTTTGAAAAATAATGTATTAACATACTTCTTGTACTTTATACACAAAAGAGCTCGAGTGAGATACATGAAATAAAAGAATTTTCAGCAAGAAATGTTGCTGGGGTGTTTCTGGCTGCTTCTTCTCCTTAAGCAGTCATAACATGTTGTGAAGCTGTGTACATAGAGTAGGAAGTACACTTAATTTTTAATTTATATGTATGACCTTCAAAAAATGTTCTCCAGTGTAATTTAGTTTGAATAAAAACTGTTTAATTCTTTTTTTTAATTGTATAAGTTCAGGAAACAGACAGATGGTTCATCTGATGGAAAGTGATTACTATCGCCTCTAGACATTTGTAACACCAAAGCCTTGCCACTCTCTAAAGGGAGACTGGACCCTGGCCACAAATGCCACAACTTAACTCATGGTTGTAATGGCAGTACACTCTAAACCTGGGGTGGTAGCCATCCAGACAGGCAAATATACTACCTGGCTGTGGGGTGTTTTGTCGCCTCTTATGACCACCCTGCCGCAGGAAACTGTTCCATGTTCCTACAAGGATAAAGAATAAAATGAATATCTAGAGATCACAACTTTTGCAGGTGTCTCTCATTCACCAATTAAAGTTGACCATTGCCAATAGTCAATTTTAATTAAATTAAATTCAATTAATATTAACTAACAAATTTAATTTAATTCATTGACTCACCTGCCAACCAGTTCTTATCATGATTTGTTTCTAGGTCATTAAGAAATTCATATCAATTTTATCACAAAATAATATACAATAATTATTCTTTAAGTAATCGAACTTGAAATTGATGTGATAGATAGATAGATAATACTTTATTGCACAGCAAAATATAAAATTACAAAAACAAACCATATTTTCTAGGCAATACAATAGGTGGCTTTATTGCTTAAATCTTTTCCAGGCAACCTAAATTAAAGGAGTTTCTTAGCTACTCTCCTGATGTAGTTGATGCAGGAAACAGGGCAATATGTACATAAATACTTAAACTAATGCAAGAATTTAATATACACAAGTATATATAGTTATGCTGAAGTCTCGGAAGGCCATGACCCACCTTCCATGATCAAATTGATCGTGTACTAGCAAAAGGTGATGTCAGGAGCCTCAAGAACAGACGAGCGTGCATGACAAGAGCTATGAATGTCAAAGAAGCAAGTGAGGTGTGTAACAATAAGCCTAAATAGCGCTCTGTTGTTCGTGCCTACCCTGCAAGGGACCTGGCGTGAAGTTATGTATGTATGTATATATAGTCATACATATGTATATACATATTGAGGGCTTCATTCATTCATTAAGATTTATCATAATGAAATATTTAAAAATATATATCTTTCTGTGGGTCAGTTTTGCTTCCAGCTTTGTAGTTGCCAGGGATAACAGGCTTACCTCAATGGCCTTATAAGCTCAGTCTCTGAAGGCTGCATTGTAACTTATTTTGTATAAACAAAAACAAACAACACAAAACTGCACAGCCATCTGTTGATAACTTAAAGCACACATACATTGGTGTATTGTGATAATTATAAAAAGCAAAGTGCAAAGCTATTACTGCTATTGACCTCCATTACTAGAAGCTTTCTCTCTATACAAGAGACCTTTGTTATATTGTCCTAATGTAGTAACATAATTGTCTTATTGCACATATAAGGGAGTGTTGTGGACTGTAAGATGTAAAGGCAAGAGTTAAAAAAAAAGTTTAAAGATTGTTAGGGCATGTAGAGGGAATGAATGAAACTAGACTGTTCTGTGCTTCTGTACTAAATTATAGTGGGCAGAGTAAATCTCTGACAGAAGATTATTATTATTAGTTGAAAAGTTATTTGGTTTGGTATAGATATTACCATGATCGGTCTGAGTCTGCAGTACACAGAGCCTGGATTTGATTTCAGGCAGGTTAAATTTTTATTACTTCTTCCATCATTTCGCACGGTCAAGGTGTCTGGAATAGTCTCTAGACATTCTAGTAGAGAATGTAAACTTCCTGCTATTTTCTCTGGTCTGAGTGCTTGGAATTCACCACAGTGTTATCCATTATATGTTACCAATATAACTGTAAACAGCCTTGCAGAGATTTGGTAAGAAAGTACCAAATATACCTAATATTAACTATTTGGGCAGAGTTTCCCCTTTACCATACCACACAGTAAGCAATGAACACCGTCTACACGCCATACCGCCTTTTTATATGAAAATACTACGAAAACTACCCTACAAAACAATAATATTGTATCATTGCTAAAAATAGCAATTACATCATAGCGTTCCCAGGATCATATTATTATCCTTGACGATTATCTATGTGATATTAATATACTCTATGGTTCTCATAACTTCTGTGATGGACATTGCGTAACATAACACAAAGTAAACATACCTATCTTTTTTTTATTGCACATGTTCAGCAGACAGGCAGACGGCCGCCTTGATGGAAAGCCGTTACCATCGCCTATGGAATGGACATTTGCAACACCAAAGGTGCTACAAATGTGCCACTGCTCTCTTAAGGGAGACTGGAACCTGGTCACTAATACCGGAACACAAGGTTGTTATTGCGACATACTTTAGACCAGGGGTGGTAGCCATCCATTCGGACAAATGCCCTACCTGGCAAAATATGAGAAATTTGTATGTCAATTTTTTGAATTTGTTTAAAAGCTGCCAATCAAAAGAAATTATATTTATTCTCAGAATTACCAGGCACGAGTAGTTATATAATTATGTATTGTTAAAAGTAAAACATACAGTTGCAGATAATATAAAACATAATAACTTGTAATGAGTGATGAGGATTATCTAAAGTCATTAGAACAGATGACTTATAGTATGATATACTAACATTATGGCTATGGAAATGATAATATAATGGAATTGCAGTAAGGATGACATGCGTGCCAATGGTCTCAAAACGGGGGATGCTGAAGACCGCGCGAAGTGGAGTAGGAAAAGTAGGAAAGCGGACCCTGGGCGTCGGAGTGAACGCTCCGAACGCAACCGGGATTTAACGCTCGGATGATGATGATGAATATAATGGAATTGCAGTCTGTATAGCCAGAACTTTTTCGATTTATATGAGACTAACACGATATGTTTTTCTTCTATGCGTATTGTCATTATCATCCCAGCATCCCAGCGATTTTATCCGTGCAGGAACGGAGAAAGAATACAATTCCCTGCGGCCGGGCGCCCTGTCGTAAGAGGCGACAAAACAACCCACAGCCAGGTGGTAGGGCATTTGCCCGACTGGATGGCTACCACCCCTGGTCTAAAGTATGTCGCCATAGCAACCTTGAGTTGTATTTCGGCATTAGTGACCAGGTTCCAGTCTCCCTTAAGAGTGCAGCAGCGCATTTGTAGCACCTTTGGTGTTGCAAATATTCATAGGTGATGGTAACCGCTTTCCATCAAGTGGGCCATCTGCCTGTCTGCTGAACTCCTGCAATTAAAAAAAAAAAAGATAACACTGTATTGCTCACCAAATATACAGTTTCAAAAATACACATTTACAATAATGTCATGGTAGAAACAATAGGCGGCCTTATCACTCGAAGCAATCTCTTCCAGGCAACCTAAGGAATAGTTTAATATTTCTGTCGATGTAGGTGGTGCAGATTACTAGGTCATATCATAAACAAACATACTTAAACTACATATTTTATAAATTAAACATGCGTACTGAAATTACTTTATAAATTAAATACATATAGTATAATAATTGGGCATAACTCCTTAAGAAAAAGTATTGTTTTCTGAGTGCCTGTTAAATGTAATGTAGGCAATGTTTTGACCTCTGACAGTAAGAGGCAGCACATTCCAAAGTTTGACAGCCTGCACTGTAAAGGAGTTATCATAAATATATATCAATATATTTATCATCTATGCATATGATCATCATCATAATAACATTAGATGTTGCAGCTCCTTACTCCTCAGGGACAGGCAGTGTGACTTATTTAATAACCAAGACATTTTTTTTCATTATGTCTAATTTTTCTACTATTTGAAAGATGGAAATGAATGGCAATTGGCCAACCATTATTTTACCTAATATAGTAAAATATGAAGACCCAATGGCTATCAAAATTATGCTAACACAAGTATGGATGACTCTGCTACTAGACAGTGGTCGCAATATTATCCCCGCAAATTGGTAATGCACCTGTCCGCCATTTTGGTGACGTAACCGTACACTCAGTACCGTAAGCATCACTGGCCGGCGAGTACGCGTACATATCTAATTCCTGATGACGTCACGTGAATGTTAATTTGACAAGGTTCCAGCGCATTACCAATTTGCGGGGATAATAATCGAATTTGGTATTTAGATGGATTTGTATATATATAGTTATCTTCTATATTGTTTAGAATTACAATTTTCACATGCACCAACAGTATAAGTGCTTTGTGAGGTCATTCACCCGCCCACATTGCTAAAATAGGTTTTATATCGGCTATAATACTATCAGTGTGATTGCATTATATGTATGTGTATAAAATATTTATATTCTTTTTAATGATTTCTCAATGTAAACATATTGAGAAATCATTACAGCTGGGATTAATGACATTAATTTCTTAATAGGGTTCTGATAGTAAAGCAAAAAATTATGGGGAAATCATAAACATCAACATATTTCGTTCAACATTCCATTTGTGCAGGGAAGAATACTATTTCCTGCAACTGGGCGGCCTGTCGTAAGAGGCACCAAAACAACCTACAGCCAGGTGGTAGGGCATTTTCCCGACTAGATGGCTACCACCCCTGATCTAAACTATGTCGCCATTATAACCTTGAGCTGTGTTCCGGTATTAGTGACCAGGTTCCAGTCTCCCTTAAGAGAGCAGCAGCGCATTTGTAGCACCCTTGGTGTTGCAAATGTCCATAGGCAATAGTAACTGCTTTCCATCAAGTGGGCCGTCTGCCTGTCTGCTGAACTCCTGCAATAAAAAAGGTGTGGAACCCAGCAAAGGTTCAAATGGGAGTCTCTAGTCCAGCAGTAGTAGAACTAGGATACCTAAGAACTAATTAATATAAGGCGTTTCAAAATAATCTCTAAAGTTATTGAAGAATTATACTAATAATATTGGCCAACTGACGAGCTCGAGCATCCCTATTTTAGGAGTATGGACAGTACACCCTTAACAATTTCCAAAGCCGGCAGGCTAAATACATAGGTCATCTCGAAGTTTATCGTCGTCGTCGATTGGGTAAATATTGTCAAACTGTTTTCCTTCACCGTTAGCATGTGTGATATTGGAACAATATTCACATTAGATCAGAAAACTGCCCAAGTGTTGAATGCTTCCCTGTCAGGGGTCGAACCCACGTTATTTGAAACGCGATTGTGGTACCAAATTAATTTTATTGCGAATAGGTACGTTTCGAGACAAATGAGGTTAACATATCTACATATATTTTGCCGTTAGAGTTGTCAATATTTTAGGAATGCAGTATAAAATATTTGATTAAATATTTGAGCTACCAAGAATTTTGTTGAATCCATAAATTTTGTCACTGGTATTATTGTTATTGCTGGTGGTGCAAGACGTTTAAAGATGCTCTATAGTCAACACAACACAATATGAACTCAACTGTAGACCAACATACACTATATAAGAAAGCTTCACGTAGTATTTTTTTTAAATGGAAGTATAGGTTTTTGTTTGACCACTATCTCTCACCTGATGTTGAGTGATGACGCAGTCAAGGATGTAGCACACTTACCTAAAAGATACCTATTGTTGTGGTCTGTGGTAAATAAATATACTGGTTTTGTGCTAATTTGCTATTATTTAAACTTAATAAACACAATTAAAATATTAATCCAAATATTTCCTTCAATATTTTTCACACGACAGATAAAAAAACAAATCAAAAACTTTGACATAAAAAATTACATTCAAAAACGCTGTTCTATAACACAAAATAGGTTTCTACAAGCACGAGACTCCAACATCCTCCACAGGGCAGAAGTTATTAATAACATTTCACTATCTATCTATTCGCTGGCAAAATACGAGCATTTTCGATTACGAACAAAATATGTAAAAACAGAATCAAATATAAGTTTATACTTGCTTCTTAAATAATAAATTAAATTCCTTTAAAACAAAAGAGTAACCAAACTAATACTACATTAAACACCTTCTAGTGGATACAAGCATCTAACGGAACGTTTGTATTCTCCATGCTGTGTCTTAACTTTAGCAACCCTACACACGCCGTCTTTGCCCTTATAGAGTTCTTGGACTACTCCCAGGGGCCAAAGTGACCGCTTGTCAGGTGTCATTACTAAGACAACTTCTCCAATTCTTGGGATGTGTAAACTGTCCTTTCCTTTCAAAACAAGTAATGAAAGGTATTCGTTGCAGAAACGCATCTTGAGGTCACTTCTAAGCTTTTGAAGGTATCTGACGCGCACGTTTAAGCTCTTGCCATCTAAATAATCCAAATCGGAGACATTAGTGCACGGCAGCGGCTTTAAGAATATTGCCGGGGTCAAAGGTTGTGACAAAACATCTATCTCATCAGTAATATGTGACAACGGTCGGGAATTGATCACTGCTTCGCTCTCTGTAATGCATGTTTGCAATTCTATCAAATTTAGTACTGCTTTTCCAAGCACTCTTCGCAAAATTTCCTTTATCATACGAATCAATCGTTCCCACCATCCTCCCCACCACGGTGAGCCAGGGGGAATTAGAATCCAATCGATTTTCTGAATGGCGGACTGGGAAACTACTTCATTCCAATTAATCCTTTTAAATAAATTTATAGCTCCGACAAAATTAGTGCCATTATCCAAGTACACCGTTTGAGGCCTGCCTCTCCTGGCTACAAATCTCCTAAAAGATAATAAAAATTCGTCTGTAGATAGTGAAGCTACTACTTCGAGATGAATTGCCCTACGGCAACCCTATACGGCACAAGTATATAAAACTAGCCATATCTTCTCACCACTTCTTAAAAACAATGGCCCGGTTAAGTCGATACCAGTGACTTGGAACGGCTTGCCTGCTTGTGTCCTATCTTCTGGCAACTCAACTGGTGGCGTAGAAAACGGTTCTCCCCTTTGTTTCCTACATGTAACACACCTTCTTGAAATCTTTTTTACTAGCAGACGTATTCCAGTTATCCACAAAGTTTGCTGCAAATTTGCTATGACATTTAATGTACCAGCATGCATTAACGCTCTGTGTTTGTGTACAACACATGAGGCAGGCTTCAAACGGTGTACTACAAGAATGGAGAAAAGTGTTATTTTCAGATGAAACAAAAATAAATATGATAAATTCCGATGGAAAGCGCTATGTTAGACGTCCTGTAAACAGTGCTTTTAATTATAAATACACAAGGAGTATAGTCAAGCACGGTGGCGGTAACATTAAAGTTTGGGGGTGTTTTTCCGGATGTGTAGTTGGACCCGTTCGGAAGATTGAAGGTACAATGGATCAATGGCAATACAAAAATATCTTAGAGCACACCATGATTCCCTATTCGGAAGATCATTTGCCTGTAACCTGGATCATTCAGCATGACAATGATCCTAAACACACGGCCAATAGCGTCAAATATTTCCTTAGCGAACAGCGTATATCCGTTTTAGACTGGCCAGCAAATAGTCCGGATTTAAACCCGATAGAAAATCTCTGGTGTATTGTTAAAAAGAAAGTCTCAAACAAACGTAACACCAGTCATAACGAACTATATGAAGCATTTGTTGAAGCATGGAATTCAATCCCCCTAGAAAAAATGTATGAAATTGTCTGAATCAATGCCACGGCGTTGTAGTGCTGTTATTCAAAATAAGGGATACGCCACCAAATATTAATTACAACTATTGGTAGGCTGTGGATAGTAGCTATTTCGTAAATAACAATACTAATTACTAATACTTAAAAAAAAATTGCTTTTTATACTTTTTTGTTGTTGTTTCTAATTAGTTGACCATTATTGTTCATACCTTAAAACTGATTTAAATGTTTTTCCGTAATGTAATATTAAAACTGCACATGTGTAATGGGATTTATAATGTTTTTCTAATAAATGATAAACCGTTGAACATATTGTTGTCCTGTTTATTGTTTAATTTGAAAATAAAAAGATTGCGGTGAAGTATCTTACATAATGTCAAGGACAGTTGGTAGTGTTTCTAATTAGATGACCACCACTGTATATCTTATATTATATACTTATATATGTATATAAAATTATCCCTAAAACCTCTCGAATATATTATGGAGTTTTATACATACTAGTGGTCGCCCGTGGTCGAAATTCGACCATAATGATTAATGTCAAAGACTACTTCTATAATCACAGATTTCGCCAAGGCTGCACTGTTAATTTGACTTAAAGAATAAACAAAAGAGTATACATGCGTGTGTGTGTGTCAAATACATGGTAGTGTGTGTAATGTTTTTTTATTGATTTAATGTATTTTTAATGCATAATTTAAAATAAATAGCATTCGTCGCTTCTCTATATAAACTACAAGTGTGCGAAATTTCATACTCCTCCGTCCGCGAAATTTTCGTAAAATGGGGTATAAAGTTTTTGCTTCACGTATATTAATATATAGATTTCATTTGAATATGATTTATCAAGGCTTTGACGACCAGCAAAGTCCAAGGGTTATTAACCTCTTTTTCTATACTTTTCAAAGGCATAATTATTAGTGATTAGCTTCAACTAATCTAACCTTAGATAATGTTGCGTGTAAAACTGATAATTTCAGACAATTATTTTTAATGCACCCGAGATGCAAAGGTCGATGACCGCATGTCCTATAGGTAATTACATAATTGGCGGTTGTTATATTATTGACCAATAACATCCAAAAGCTGTTTAGATAATTATATTCTCGTGATAAAATTGCATACATAATCATACTGGCTAAATTTTTAAGATTAAGCTTTAAATGCTTAGTCACTAATCACACTAAAGAAGCGAATAACGCGAATGTAGATTTACAGATGTTTGAAATTGTTCATCCGATCTTAACATTCGTGGCGGTAATACGATTTTTTTTTCTGTTTATTGGAGACTGTCTTTCCCGATACCTACAACCTGGGTAGTAAAGTGGGGGTAGTATACTACCTGGTTGTCTGCAAGTCTTGTGTGAATAGGTAACTTCTGGGTAAGCGTGCACCATTTTAGATCATATCTTCGTCTAGTACAAGACGAGATCATGGTCAAACGCGAATTTACTATAATAAAAAAAGAGTAAACCAATACGTTTACGACTTAATATTATTATAATCATTTCATGGGTTTTCAAGTCACGAGAATACAAGTATTTTAAACTGGACAATGGATAGACAAGTATAAATGTAGACCAAAAAGGAGATGATTAGATTTTGTAAAGGATAGCAACGAATTGTGGTGTGTGAATAGCGGTTATGTGTCAGAATATAAATATATGGAAGGAGACGACATATTGTTCCGACCCCAAATAATTGTGCTAAAGTGAATGAAAGAGAGGTTTGTCATGAACTAATCTAAAGTATAATATCTGTATAAACCGCTAATTCTGATTGTATATTTGGGTTAGTTATAGGAGGCAACTACTTGAATTTTTATATTAAGAAAAACCCTCTACTGTAACACATCTATTGCTACTTCATGCTCGTGTGATTATACCTAACAAGAGAAAATCAAGTATACAAGAGATTACACTGGTAGACGTACACGGTAATGCTGACAATATTCCTTGATTTGACCTTGTAACACGCTTGGACCATTCTTATTAGACATACAACACTTTATTGTTCACCAAAACAAAAATGCACACGGCAATAGTTACCTGGTAAAACAAAAGGCGGCCTCATCGCTAGAAGCGATCTCTTCCAGGCAACCTGACTCGAAGGAAATTCTTAAATTATCTGTGATTATTATGCAACAAAGAAATATATTCTTCTTAATATAGTATGTATAATGAATATTATATTATATAATTTCATTAATAATTCTTATTATGAGCATATTCTGAGCAATTCTTTCATAAGAATATTATCGACATATGAAACTAAAGTGGACGCTCTTGTCTGTGGAGTCTCCTCCAATCTTCTTTATTATGGACCAGTTGTATTACTTCTATGTAAGACACGACACCCACTTTTTCTTTTATTTGATCCATGAATGCTCGCCTTGGTCTTTCCTTCACTCTCCTTGCTTCCAGTTTACCTTCGATTAACGTGCATAAGAAGGTGACATGTCTTAGCAAATGGCCAACCATCTTCCCCTTCTTTCCTCTAGAGTTTTTAATATTGTGCGTTTCTCCTTTACCATATCCAGAACTTCTTCATTATCCAGAACTTCATTCTTCACCGTATATTTATTTTGACGAAAACGTGTAATATCGTATTCAAGAAAAGTTTTAGATAGACTCAAAGTCGAAAATTCTAATTATTATGTAAATAGCAATTATCACTTAAATTTTGGCTTTTGGTATTGGAATTACAGACAACCATTTAAATTATATTATATTATATATTTTATTGAGTGAATCGTAATTATAACTCAGCTGCGTGTATAAATTACAAGTTAATCATAAATACGTACCTATCATCCGAAAGCAATTTGTATCTAAATACCTTATTTTGAAAGATTTGAAACAGTCCTGCTTTAATGTAATATCTATTTCAATCTATACGCCGCAAGAATATTTGCTTTCAACTTGTCGATAACTCTTTTGGTTGAGGGGAAATTCATAACCGGTTTTTAATGTATTGGTATCATTGTCATATGAAACATAGAGTCGAAGTCGTCTACAAAATGTGGCAGTCTGCAACATTTTTATATTATGTGAGACCTGACCCAGAAAGTCAATGTCCTATGAATTGTTTTAATGTCCTGTCGCTTAATATTTTTGGTCAAAATCCATGTCTATTTGAATAATCTATACTTGGATTCTTCTCTAAGCAGATATCGATATACATACATACATTTATAATCGCATCTGCATTCTTTAGAGCGTTTGCATCTTTTCTATACAAAAACCAGTGTTGCCAGACGTTCCGATTTTTAAATTAAAGTTAAATGTCCCGCGCGGGACTGGTTCAGTCCGCTTTCGGGGATAACTCTTATTTCTATTTCGCATGTAGGCACGATTACGTATGAAGGAAGTGGTAGTGCTTGGAAATCAGTGAGCAAGTAGTGAGTTGCGTTGCGTGCGTAATTTAGTTTTATTACACTTAAAATATCATATTTTTATTAAAATAATTTGTCAATACTGCATGCGTTTTTTTACTATGCCCCGTTTTTGACGAAAGAATCCCTTTTCACTCAAAAAGTTGCAAAATCCTGACATAGCAAAAAAAATATCTGGCAACGCTGGCAAGCACATACGTATGTGAGTTTACCATCTCATATCTTAGCGTCTCATAGTTTGGAATGAGTTCTTATAGCGTCCAACATAGTTGTAGAGTTCTTGACACTTTATATTAATTGTTCTGTTGCAATGAGTTTCAAAAAAAGCATATCTAAAAATGACACCTCACGACCAGAAGTAAGCGTCCCAAAATATGAAATCAAAGTGTAAAACTAAGTCTATCTGCTAGATGCTGACCCTGATATATTACAATCATAAAGAAGAGCTAAATGTTTTCGTAGATCGGGATACCCATGGCGTGTGTACTTTTTAAGAAAATTTCGAACGTAAGACAAGTTAGAAAATAATTCCTATTTTTCGCAAGTTGAATTTTTAGTATAGGTCGATCGATGGTAGACGGTTATGTAGGCTAAGAACTCTTTATGCTTGGTTCGGCCAAGCAGAACCTCGTGAAAAAGCCTATTAATAACAAAGTAATTTATTTCTGAAATCACTAATCTCAACGAGAAAAAAGTGCGAATGCAATGTTGTGCAAATAGTAAAAAAAAAATTCCTAAAAGAAGTGGACAGTAATACTATTGGTGTTTACATCCTAACGTCAATAGATGGCGCTGGACGCAGCCCGACGACGTGTCCGTGATAAAGTCATTGGTGCGATTTTATGAATAGGAGGAAGTGAAAAAAACTACAAGTGGTCGCCCAAAACTAAGAGCGGATAATTTAAACAAGTGGTTTTATTACTGTGGTGGAGATGATAGTGATCTAAATACGTTCGCAACGAGCTAATACTGGTTTTTTGGTGTGCAATTAAAGAATAAATTTCGCGACATACATATTCATATTGAAGTTATTAAGTTAGACACCTGTTTCAGAAAAATATTCTTCGTTGATCAATAATATCCAAAAGTTATACCATTTTATCCCACTATCCTTAAATATACGAAATTTCACTTTTTTTTCAGTCAGTATTGGAACTCTTTTAGCACGATTTTTCACCGAAAGTGTTTTAGAAAATATTTTGCAATTTATGCAACATTACTTTTTTTTCTCATGGCTATTGCTGCTAGGGCGACGTTGCCAATGTCAAGTAGTGAAAGAATCACATGTCGATGTAACGACAGCAAAAAATTACAATAAAAATTTGAACAATCTGAAATGTTACCTGAAGCAAGTACAAACACAAACATTTATCACAGACACAACATGAACACACAATTATTATAATCTAATTCGGTTAGTATCAATAAAGTAGGCCAACAGAGACAAAACATCGTGGGATGGGAGACATACAAGCGACAACAAATTAGTAGGGAGAGGGGTTTTAGTTTTGGTGAGTAAGGAATATAGAGGTGGGCAGTTATTGTTAAGAGGACAGTTAAAAAATATATGATCCAGGGTAAGGTACCCTACTAAACTACAGTCACAAATGGGGGAATTCTTTATCTTAAGTTTAAATAAATGTACAGGGCTGCAAGTGTGGCCAAGTCGTATGCGTATTAAAATGCTAGAGGCCCTCTTACTGAACCCTCTAAATTTAAAAAACCAGGGAATCGATGGAACAACTGGTTGCACCTTAGAGTATTGGACAGATACGGTTTTCCAGTCACTTTCCCAGCTTGACTTTAATCTCCTTTTAGCATAGCACATTAAATCCCGTGAAAAATGTTGGTAAAATTTTGAGTCGCCTTCGTTAACTGCTTTCTTGGCAGCTTGGTCAGCAGCTTCATTTCCTTTTATACCTAAATGGCTAGGCACCCAAGCAAATTCTATTTTTATGTTTTTACCCTGGCAGAAATGTAATAAGTTTTTAATCGTCAAAATTACTGGGTGTTTCATGCAGTTTCTAATGGGGTTTTGGGAAAGGGCATTTAGTGCGCTAAGACAGTCAGTGACAATTATAGTGGGGAGAGGTTATTGTCAGCTATATACATTACTGCACTAAGTATAGCAATACATTCACCTGTGAACACTGAAGCTTCTGGAGGTAATTTGTGCATATTCGAATATTTAGTGTCAGTATGGACAAAAGGAGAGCCAATGCATTCATTGTCAGAGGACTTTGATGCGTCTGTAAAGATGAGAGTGGAATTGGGAATTGGGAAGCGGTGGTAAAATTAGATTAGGCTCCCATAGAGTAAATAGTATCCATAAACAAAATTAAAACTAAATAATTAAAATGAACAAGTTGGCGGTAGGCTAAATAAAACTTTGACAATACACATTAGACAAATGTCATCTTTGTCGTCCGTGACCACGGCCACTGAAAAGCGGCCGAAAGGTTGGTTAAACCAAAATCAAATAAATTACCGCGCTTAAAACCGTTAAAACGTAGTTTTATTATGTATACAAGTCGCGAAAACTTAAGAAAATATTAATGAAGTTTTATTACAAGGTTCCAATAAGAACATATCAAAGTCGAGGTGAGTTCTAACGAAAGCATTATATAATAATTTTTGTGAGTATGGATGGGCACCCCACCATGTACCGGAGAGAGCTCTTAACATATTTATATTTTTTTCACACTGTTTGACTATATAATCGATATGGGATTTACTTGAGAGGCGAGAATCCAAAAACAAACCTAAAAATTTGACTTGAGTATCCTGTGGAATTTTTTGACTGTTATAAATAATATCAATTGGCGGTACAACGAGAGATCTAGTAAATACGACTGCAATACTTTTAGTTGGAGACAGATCCAAGCCATGGGCGGAAAGCCATCCCCCCAAAGCTAGAAGGCATTTTTCGACCTTAGCGGCTGCAGTTGAAACGCTCTTATTTGAGCTATAAATACACAAGTCGTCAGCGTACTGCAGAAGGCTACAAGATTCGTCTATTGTCGACTCAATATCATATGTGTAAATGTTAAACAATATTGAGCTTAAAACAGAACCCTGTGGTAGGCCCTTCCAAATGTATCTGCTTGCTTTGTTTTGTCCATCTAATCTTAGCTTGATCTCTCTGTGAGCTAATAGATTACAAATAAAAAGTACTAATTTGTCAGGAATGCTCAGCTTAAACATTTTGTTTCTGAGTACCGAAATTAGTACATTATCATAAGCAGCGGAT
This sequence comes from Dendrolimus pini, assembly GCA_949752895.1. NCBI lineage: Eukaryota > Metazoa > Arthropoda > Insecta > Lepidoptera > Lasiocampidae > Dendrolimus > Dendrolimus pini. Next base: position 17,901,476 of record OX457140.1, on the reverse strand, counting down.
ATGTCAAGAAAGGCAGCAACCACTGAAGTCGAGTTTGAAAATGCAATACGGATATCGGTAAGTCTTCTTACCGATATCCGTATTGCATTTTTATGCTGTGATTATCAGTAACGCCTCTGCACTTTCTAAAGCCATGTTGCGTTGGGGGTAAAATGCAATTTTTTTCAACAAACCAGTCAAGCCTGTTTTTTATCATATGCTCCGCGACCTTGCATAAAACGGAAGACAGTGCTATAGGTCTGAACGAGCTAGCCTCTTTCGGGTCTTTCCCTGGTTTTAAGATTGTAATCACTATTTGAGATTTCCATGAGTGTGGAATATATCCGTTAGAAAACATGGAATTTACTATCGATAAGTAATATAGCAGTGATGATTCACTAGCATTGACTAAGAAGGAATAAGAAATGCCGTCATGTCCAGGTGCTGAATCAGAAAGGCCCTGAAGAACGATTTTAAGCTCGGAGAGAAAAAGGGATAGACAGAGGATCAGAGGATTCCGAAAGACTGTATATCACGGGGAGATCTATTAGGGTTGGGACAAAAAGGGGGCAATTTTGTCAAGAAATTTATCTAACCAGATCGATTCATTAGAGGATGGGGATGAAGGAGCACTATAGCTAGATTTAATTTTTTTTAATGGATTTCCACACTTTCGTGGGATGTGTGTCAGGGGACACAGATTCACAAAATTTAAACCATCCTAAACGTTTCTTTTGAGCTAAAGTGCGCTTACATATAGCTTGAGCTTTGCGATACTTGATGAAGTTTTCTAGTGTCATTAGTGACGTGAAAGCTTTTTCCGCAGCATTTCTCTCCTTGATTGCTTTCGAGCATTCATTGTCCCACCAAGGAGGCGGAGCGTATTTGTGGCAAGGACGTTTAAGGGGGATAGATTCAGAGGCCGCAGAGTGTAATGATTCCACAAAGCCATCATAGCATATTTGGACGTTGTCTGTAGATACAGTAGGTAATAGATTTGTTTTCTGCGCTAAAATTCCAGAGTACTTATTCCAATTAGCATCCGAAAGTCGGTATTTTTGAAGAGGAGAGAAAGGAGGAGGGGAAGATTTTTGCGGCAGAGAAATAATAATGGGCATATGGTCACTACCTAAGATAGAGGAGCCACATCCCAATTTAAGCTAGAAGCGAGTGAAGAAGAGCAAAGAGATATATCTAAAGCAGACGGGGATTGCAAAGGGGAGCCTCGCCGGGTAGGACGGCCATCATTAAGGATACATAGATCCATTTCATCTATTAAATCAACCAATTTATTGCCAACTGAGTCACAGCTTCGCCGAGTATGAGGACCGGAGAAGGAAGAAGGCTTAGAATAGCTCTAAGGTTATTCATAACATTTATAACAGGATGGGGTAGGTAAATACTTAAGATAGTTTATAGGTTTGTAATTTTTATAGCAACGCCATAGATGTTATCAAATGAGGGAAGGGGGATTCTTGAATATTTAATATCATTTCTATTAAGGATAGCAGAGCCATCCCAGCCATCGGGTCTGTCATGCCGAAGGCAAGCATATCCTGGTACAGAAAATTGAGACTCTGGTTTTAACCAAGTCTCAACAATACTAAAGACAATTGGGGAATATGTATTTATCAAAAACATAATATAACAAATGTTTTATAGCCCTTTTCTAGGAGAAGTGGGTTATCTATAAATTCGTTGGCGGTTATGGCTGAATTAAAGCAAACAGAGATTCTATTTCTTCCTAATTTTTTTTATACCATCAGCTTTGACATCTTTAATATGGTGCAAATAGATAAATTTACCAAATTTAACTGGATGGATATAAGTACCAGATGCAGGATCTTCTTCAATTTTTGTAACGTGTACTAAAAAAGGTCCTAAGTCGTAACTGGAGTATCTGGATATCTTAATAAGTGAATCTGGACGAGAGGAGCTCCCCAGGATAATTTCTGATTCAACCCGTGAGAACTTCTGTAGTCCGCCAGTTCGAATGATGATAGATCTCTTTGTCTGTCGAGGAGGAGTCATTTCAACCTCAGATGTAATTATGTCTTCATGGTCAACCGGAGATGGCACGTTATTGTCAATGAATACTTGGGGTATAGAAGTTTGGAACCGAGGATAAAAATCAGGAGGAGGGTCAGGCTCAGGAGGTTTATCCAGGTTCATTCATGATGGATTGGGAAATAAAAGAGACACAAAAGCACTTACCACCACCACTAACAAGTAAGGTATAAGCAGGAAACAAAATCAGAAAAGAACTTAATAAATAAAAATTGTAGGTTAGAAAACGTGATTCACACACAAACTACGACGCGGCCGGAAAAGTCCTATACAATATTTCGCAACATTACTTAGATTATATTATTTCCCGAGTTATTGAGTGTCAAAGTCAAAAACGACAGACAGACAGAGGACACCTGTAATGACATAATATTACTATAACAATTATTCTGTAAAAATATTACCATAGATTTTTGCAAGTACCTTAAGCAATAAAAAGTAAAGAAATGATTGTGATTTAGTTTTTTTCGTAATTTGAAAATAACAGTTTCTATCATATCAGTGAGTGTCCTTAGAAATATTAGATAGAAAACTATGCTAACATTTTGTAAAACCACATTTTATATATTTACATCTTGGGGGACTTAGAATCGACTGTAGTTCCTGTTCTTTATTCATTCGCATCGTAACTCTAATTTTTGGCCGTATGTGATGAGTGTCTTTCCCGAGTTACGAGAAACGAATCGCTCAACGTTTTGACAGATTAGAAACGTAATATTTTATACGATCTCTTCACAGTGGCCTTGACGCGCTAACTCCGTTGGCAACAGGCTAACACTCAATTGATTCAAAAAGGTATCATTAAACTGATCTTTATTTAGAAGTTACCTTGTGCGCGGAGCTTAAAGAAAAAAAACGTAACGCGCGCGAATCTCGAGTTAAAAACGCTGGTTCCGTATTCTTTTATTGTTTTCCTGCATCGTTATTGCATACGTAATAGGATCCCATTTGGAGCTTCGAGTATTATTTTTGTAAGTTTATATTTAACTTGCAATGGATGTACCTATATAACGTAAGTTCGGGTGGGACCATGCAAGTTAAATTTGACCAACTTCCCGGTTTCCGATTGAGCTGAAATTTTGCACGCATTCGCGTGACGATGCAATATTATGGTACCATGGAGCTGATCTGATGATGGAGTCGGAAGGTGGCCATAGGAACTCCTGTGCTAAATAAGATAGACCCGTCATGTTTGGGCTCGTTTTTTACAAGCTCATATTTAACTTGCAATGGATGTACTTATGTATGTAAGTTCGGGTGGAATCTTGCAAGTTAAATTTGACCAACTTCCCGGTTGCTGATTGAGCTGAAATTTTGCACGCATATGTATATCGCGTGACAATGCAATAACATGGTACCATGGAGCTGATCTGATGATGGAGTCTGAAGGTGGCCATAGGAACTCCTGTACTAAACAAGATAGACCCGTCGTGATTGGGCTCGTTTTACTTGTCTTGGCTAGCACTCTACTGCTACATGATATCCGGAAACACAAAACCTTTTTAAAAAACAAGTTACACTTGAAAGGTTGGTGGTGTTACAAGAGTGCATTCAGCCGTTTTCATATCTAGGTAATATTCGAAATACGAATTATATTGTTTTAATAATAGTTTCCTCTCTACAGTGCTAGTTTTCGATATCGTACATTTAAAAGTGGGATTTAAGTGGCTAATAATGTAGGTTCTTTATTGCAATTGAACAGTATGTAGCATATTCGAGATATCTGTTTCAATTCAATTATATAAATACGCGGAAGTTTTATGAAAAATGTAAACTGTATAATTTATACATAATTTAATACCGATGATACAAAACCACGATGAAAGCCCATTGTTTTTGTTTTGCATTAATTAAATATATTTTCATTCCGATGTTGAAATGGTAATTTCAATCAGAATTTGGTCTTGCATTTGAAGTCATTTTCGTAAAGTTTTTTTCAAATACATTATCGCTTGTGAAGGTCATGCCAGTGATGAGGGCATAGTTTTTACTTTGTTTTTTTCCTACATCAATACTTATCTAATGTTATGCATAAGAAACTGGTTTTATGAAATAATAATAATTAATAATCGGCAGACCAACACACAGATTGTAGTATAGCCTCAAATTAAGCAAGTTACGCTTGAGTTATCTATACAAATAAATGAAATTGAAGTGGCTGTTTGTAATGTCAAAATAACAGCTTTTTACCAAATGCATATCTAATAATTATATACGGTACTTATATAACAAAACAATTTTTAGTAGGTAATAAATATTCAACGGGGTATGGGGCCGATCCCAGATACCCAGTCCATAGTAGTACTTTACTATTAAAGTTCCAGGAATCGAACCTGGAGCCTCTACGTTGCATTGAGGTCAGCCGGCAAGGGTTCAGCCCGCTCAACCACAGAGGCTACCAATTATATTCAGGGAAGATTTGTCAGTACCTGATACATTTTTATGTAAAGATCATTGCCAGAAAATAACTATTTTATAGTGTGCTTAAAACAAATGTGGGGTCTTTATTTCACATCGCTTGTAGACCTACAAATGCTAGGAGAAGCATTGTTTCTTTTAGTGTTATCGAAAATTGTATTGTTACGAGCTACAGGACTTGAATTAAAATGCCGTTGGAGTTACTATAGAATTTATCAAAACTATACCAACACGTATAACATAGGTACATACAATATAACTAGACGCAATAAGTCCCAATGTAATGCACAATTCAATAACACGCGCAAAGTCCGTCCCTATATCGCTAATCGAAAGTACTACACACGTCTTGCTAGTATCGTAATCGTCGCTTGACTGCCCCACCCCTCCGTTCGGGCATTGATTTATACTAAACTGTATAATACCGACACACGTTCACTGAGTCAATCCGCACATCTAGCAAGCTTAGACGCAATGCATAAAAAAAGGATTAGTTCGACACTAATGACGGCCATAAAATAAGTACGATAACAATAGGTTGTGTTACAAGTTGTGTTACATGTTTTTAAATTTTAAATACGAAGTAAACAAAATAACTCCGAATGCAGGAAAGGCAATAAACTACGTTTTACGACAGCCAGGTGTGCGTTCTTTGTCGGTATGTAACAGTATTTTTAAAATTGAATATATCCTTTACGTGGTGCGCGATTTATGATTCAATTTTGAGCATTTATTGATTCCACAATACTAGACGACGCTCCGTCTATTTTGGAACCAACTAATCGTTGTGTTACAAGTTGTATCAAAATATTACATACATATTGTTGCGACCTAGAGACCTCGACAAAGACAAATTCACACCTGCATACCTGTAGAAACACATTTTATTACCTTTCAGCATTTGGACTTCTTTTGTTTAGTTTGTGTTTAAAATTTGTAATTTAAAAACAGAAACAGCTCATTGTGTATTGTAATATTTTACGGCCTGTGTTTGTATTGTGATCATTATAGAAAGGTGTCTCGGATTTAAAGTACAAACTGATTCTAGGAAATTCGGTCCACGCGGCCGGGCAGACATATTGCATCTGTGCAGTATAAAGCAATACCCCAATTGAGGGATGAGGCCGTCTAGCGATAACCACGTGCGAAGCAAGACTTGTGTACATTCGGCAATCTATTTAGTGACGGACTTTGCGCGTGTTATTGAATTACGATCTTCTGCATTGCGTTTGGACTTGTTGTGTTCGGTTATATTTGTACCTGTGTTGTATTTGTTGGTATAGTTCTAATAAACTCTATAATAAATCCAACGGCATTTTAATTCGAGTCTTGCGACTCGTAAAAATATTGTAACATTACATGTTGCGCATTGTAATGCTCGGATCTGTAATGTTACATTACAGGCGAATGCTCGCGACGAGGGAGCAGCTTCACGTTAGTGATTTCGTGGATGTTGGGTGTAAGGAATAATATAAAGGAAAAATTACTTTAATTGCTTGAAAGAACCCTAATATGCTGTAGTGAAACCAAGGCTAAGCGCATAATTACGTGCAATTAAAAACATATTATAACAAATACATAACTAACCGTACTAGAAATTACATTTTAAAGAACATTTCAATTTAATGTTTCTGTTATGTGCTGCACATGGTTATTAGAAATTAATTATAATTCCAGGGTTATGCTTTTTAAATAGCGTCGAAGCTTTAGGTTCACTCTTATATTGTATCTTCTTAATGACGCAGTGTGAACGGTTCATTAGCATTCACTAGCTTCTGCCCGCGACTTCGTCCGCGTGGAATAGTTTAAAAAAAGTAAGTTAAACCCCCCCCCCCCCCTCGATTTTGTAACATTCTTCATTGCTGCTCCGCTCCTATTGGTCTTAGCGTGATATATATATAGCCTTTCTCGATAAATGGGCTATCTAACACTGAAAGAATTTTTCAAATCAGACCAGTAGTTCCTGAGATTAGCGCGTTCAAGCAAACAAACAAAGAAACAAACTTATCAGCTTTATATATTATATATATAAGATAAAACTCTCTCACCGACACCCTGTTAAAATATCCGCTTCTATAATGTCACGTTGCAGAGAAATTACTTTTAGTCTGTTATAAGCTGTTTAAGTAATTAAAGATTTTTAACTATCCCACGGGAATTCTTTATTTTTTCAGGATCAAAAGTATCCTATATGTTGACCAGGGATATAGGCTATCATCATACAAAATTTCATTTAAATCGGTCCAGTCGTTTCGGAGATTAGCCGGTACAAACAGACAGACAAACTGACAAACAGAGCAACAAAAATTAAAAAAAAAAACTAAATTAGTTCTATTTCACTCTTACATCTCCCTGACTCGGTTTTTAGCATTTTTTTTCATTGTACAGAAATTCGACCTCTACAGTTTTATTATATGTATATATAGATTAATTTTATTGATATAGGAATACAGTAGAACCTCTTTAAGTCGAACTTGAAGGGAGACGCCAAAAAATTCGAGTTATACAGTTTTCGACTTATGGAGGATTTCGACTTAAGCGTATTTTGTTAGGAAACATTCGACTTTTAGAGATTAAGTTTATTAAATTTTTGAAGTGATAACCTCTTATGTGAGGGTAAACCGCTACGTTACGTAATGCGTTACGGCGCCAGTCTGTCTGGCTTGAAGTTATTACTTTTGTCGGGCGTCCAGGGACGCACACGTTTTTTTTTTGTAAGGGCCCTTCAGAACCCTCTTTACCCCTAACATACTTAGGGCCTTTATATAGCTATTTTAATATTAGGTGTTTGATGTTTCGAAGTCGTCAGACCTTTCTGTAATACATCATACATAATATATTACACACACATATTATTATATATATTCTCTACTAGCTTCTGACCGCGACTTCGTCCGCGTGGTGCGGTTTTTTAAGTATCCCACAGGAACTCTTAAATTTTTCGGGATCAAAAGTATCCTATATGTTGACCAGGGATATAAGCTACCAACCACCATACAAAATTTCATTTAAATCGGTCCTGTCGTTGCGGAGATTAGCCGGTACAAACAGACAGACAAACAGAGAAACAAAAATTTGAGAAAAATCTAAATTAGTTCTATTTCACTTCTTACGTTCCCCTGACTCGTTTTTGATAATTTTTGATTGTACGGAAATTCGACTTTCACAGTTTTATTATAAATGTGTATAGATTACATATATGAGGTTAAGATTTATTCAAATAACCGAGTTGTAAAGGTTGTAAAATCAAATATGGCTATGTTCAAGATTACAGAAGTCCAATTTATTTTTTTGGACTAATTATTATTTCGGCTTATAGAGGGTTCAGATTCCGAGCAACGGAAGATTGGGGTATGAGGTGAAGGGGACAATTTTTGTTTCGTGTTTGGAAGGTTTTCAACTTACCGAGGTTCTACTGTATATTCAACCCTGTTACTATTCAATAATAATCTTATATTTAGATTTAGGATGTTTCTTTCTCTTATGTGATTTGAAACTAGCTGTGCCCGCGACTTCGTCCTTGTGTTTTTTTCGCGGAACCCAAAATAAAAGACGCCTAAGTTACTCCTTAACACATCGGCTATCTGCCAGTAAAAGTCCCCTCAAAATCGGTCCAGCCGTTTCCGAGATAGGAGGAAAAAAAGACAAAAAAATAAAATTGATTTTTTAAATATACTTTCATTTGCATTTAGTAAAAAGCTGTTATTTGGACATTACAAACAGACACTTCAATTTTATTTATTTGTATAGATAGTAGTAGTACATTGTAATGGTTAGCAACGGGCAATACCGAGATATTAAAACAATCGAAAGAATCCCAATCGTTCCCTAAGTCACAATTGTGTGTTTAAAATCGACTCGCGCCCTCGACTAAACATTCGAGATGTTCTGTTTTAAGTCATTCAGTTCAGTTTCAGACCAGTTGTGAATAGTATACATAAGTCGTATATCTCGAAATGATCGATTATGAGTCAAAACCATCGAAGGTCGTCGTGATGCTTAAACAATCGATTTAAACATTGTACATAGCTAAAAAGAGCCCAGGATCCGTTCTATTCCACGTTCGGTGCATCGCGTATGGTACAATTCAGGTCTCGACAGTTACAGAAGCCTTTACATTGAGCCTCGGCTAAAGTATATCTTCTTGACTAAGTGTTCTTCCAAAAGGCCAGAGAAGAAATGTAGAAGTAAATTTAGATTGTGATATTATATAATGTACTTATGAGCCCAGCACACGTTGTCCTGCCCTGAAAGAATAAAAATCTTGAACCCGGTGGCAGCACAACCTATAGGGTCTAATTGTGAATATAAACCATACCGGGACCTACTTAACAGAGACACACACACAAAATTTTATCAAAGCCGGTCAAGCCGGTTTTGAGTTTTAGCCAGACTAACGAATGACAATTGATTTTTATATAAGAAGATTGCCTCACGACTTTTTAATTTAATTTTATTTTATTTGATTTGGGGGGTTAACAGCTGTAGTCTTACAAACTAAAGTTACAGAAATAGCTAAAGAACAGCTATTCATAAACCTCCACAGATGACAAGGAAATAAAAAAAATGTATAAAATACAATAATTTTAGAAAAAAAACTAACTAGGAAGTAAGACTAATATTAGCATACCGCTATAAACTTCTATTGAATTGATGTTATTAATTCTTGCGAAAATCGGAAGTACTCTAAAAATTATATTAAAAATGCCTCTTAAACATCTTCGATTATGCTATCCATTACTCAAAACTTGGCAATTAGGGTTAATCTTATGACGATGTAACTCAAAGGACTTTACAACTGTTCCTACGCCGTTCTTTCGCGGAGTATCTTAATTTCCCATCTTTATTGAGCATTAAAATATAGTACAGCGACATGACGGCCTCTGCGACACCAATTAAAATAAAAGGCCATTGAGGTTGTTGTCCTTTACAACCTACTATTTAATGATAAATTATATTTACTATGGTAAAAAATTTAAAAAAACTAGCTGAACTACAGTGTTAACTAATTTTGTGTCACTATGGCGCTATACAATTTTATCTAGACTTTCAGTAACCAACGCAACAGCAGTTATGACGTCATTACTTTGTACAAGTAAAATGAGTCAAATCGCGCCTTGATTAAACACTCACAAGTGGAGATCCATAGTCTTTGCCTACCCCTATGGGAAACAGGCGTGATAATATTGGTACAATTTGGACCACCTGCATATCTCTAAACAAATCACATTTATTACCCGTCAGCGTTTGAGCTAATAACATTGAAACTCTTTTGTGACCGTCTTCTTTTGTTTTTTAAATTTGTGATTAGAAAACAGCCCATTGTTATTGTACCCTTTTATGGCAGCTTGAGGCCGATCATGAGCCAGGTTTGGAGAATTAAGCCGACTTAGATACGGCAGACATATTGCATTTGTGCAGTATAAAACAATGACCGGATGGAGGGGGTGGCAATCTAGCGATAGCCACAAGTGAAGCAAGACGTTAGTGACGGACTTTGCGCGTGTGATTGAATTGTGAAATACGTTTGGACCGGTTGTGTACAGTTATATTTGTACCTGTGTTATACGTGTTTGTATAGTTCTAATAAATTCTATAATAATTCCAACGGCATTTTAGTTCGAGCCCTGCAACTCGTAACAATATGTATGTAGGAGTTGTGTGAGTTGAATCAACGACTCGCACAATTCACTTTCGAATGAGCCCACAACTCTATACTCCAAGCTTGCAACATGTAAAAGCTCGATAGCAGCTGTCATTTAAGTCCACGTAATTAAAAGTCAGAGTATAGGAAACTTTAACTCTGATTTCCTTTCCGTGGGATAGACGAACTTAGTCATGAAGATGGCCCTGCGGTTACATTTTTTCGGTGCCGCCGTTATAATTCACTGAAAATGACGTGGTCATGACAACGCGTACGAAGACTCGTTGACATTATTAGTAGTATATGTGTATCATTAAAAACCCATATTGCTTCTAAATTACACATTATTCAATATTTTTTTTTCTTGCGGGAGTTCAGAAGACAGGCAGACGGCTCCCTTGATGGAAAGAGGTTACCATCGCCTATGGACATTTGCAACACCAAAGGTGTGCGCGCTTTTGGTCTCTTTAAGGGAGGTTGGAACCTGGTCACTAATGACGGAACAGAAGTCAAGGCTGTTACAGCTATCCAGTCGGGTAAATACCCTACCACCTAGCTGTGGGTTCTTTTGTCGCCTCTTATGACAGGCCGCCCGGCCGCAGGAAATTGTATTCTTTCTCCGTTCCTGCACGGATAAAATTAATTCAATATTTATTATATTAATTTAATTAAATATAATATTATTTCAATATTAATAACATTATCTTACTAAAAAAAAGCCGTTGAAATTTAAACCGTTAGCGTCGTTTAAAAGTCGCTCTAGTAGTGTACTAGACACTACAAAGAATAAAAGTTGAAAAGTTGCGAGAGGAAGAGGTGAAAATAGAATACACTGCTAAACTAGAATTAAATAGAAAAATTTATTGGAATCAATGATATACGCAAGTTAGAAGACTTATGGATGGCTTTTAAAACTAAAGTTGTGAGTGTCGCTACTGAAGTATGTGGTACGGCTAAAAATAAAACGAGCAAATGCGTGAAGAATGTTTGGTGGGATAAGGAAGTACAGAGCGTAGTGGATGATAAAACGAAAGCATGGAAAGATTGGTTAGCTCTAAGAGCTGATCTAAGATTGAATAATGCAAGAAAAGAAGATGTAGATGAAACTAGAAATCTATATAAGAAAATGAATGTAATAGTGAAAGAAATGGTCAGAAGGAAAAAGAATGAACAGAAAGATGAGTTTGATGAAAGAATTTCCAGAGTAATATTAAATACTTTTGGAAGTCCATAAAAAGAGCCAGAGGAAAGACTCGTAAATTCAGAACTCAATGTAATTAGAGATAAGAATGGATGCATTGTAAAAGAAGAAGAATGTATACTAAACCGATGGAAAGAATATTTTGAGGGATTATTTGAAAAAGGGATATCAAGTGTAAACAGTATGACTAATGTAAGGGAGGAAAGAGAGGATAATAGTGATAGTATAGATATTAATGAAATAGTGAAAGCTTTAAATAGTATGAAATTAGGAAAGGCTGCGGGGTGTGATAACATTACCGTAGAAATGTTGAGAGCTGGACATGGTCTGGTCGCAAGCCAATTATACCGCCTTTTCAACATGTGCTGGATGAGTGGCTCTGTACCAAAAGATTGGTGTAAAGCCGTAATTGTTCCACTCTATAAAGGGAAAAGGTCACAACAGGACTGCAAAAATTATAGGGGCATTAGCCTTCTCAGCGTTGTCGGAAAGTTGTATGCTAAAGTATTGATTGAACGGGTTTTCGAAATGACAGATGAGAAAGTATGGGATGTACAAGCGGGTTTTCGCAAGGGAATAGGATGTACAGACCAAGTCTTCACCTTACGGTGCATAACTGAGAAGTTTTTGGCCAAGGGCCAAAATGTCTATTGTGCATTCATAGATCTGGAGAAAGCCTACGACAGAGTAATAAGAACAGAACTGTGGTCAGCGTTATCTAAATATGGGGTAACAGACAACCTAATACAATCACTAAAATCTCTCTATGACGATTCCAGTGCTTGTGTTAGGATCAACGGGACCTACTCCGAATCGTTTAACATCGAAAAAGGTGTTAGACAGGGTTGCGTAGCATCGCCGTGGCTATTCAACCTTTTTATGAACAGTTGCTTGGATGGTTTGAAAGAAAGTGAAAGTGGTTTAAGAATGAATGGGCTACTCATCAAATGTCTACGCCGATGATCAGGTTATACTTGCATCGTCGGAAAAAGAGTTACAGGAGATGGTAACGATTATGGACGAATCCTTTAAGACTAAGGGTATGAAAATTAATGTAGAGAAGACGAAAGTTATGGTGTTTGAAAGAGATGAAAGTATGACAATGTGTAACGTACAGATAGGAAATGAAAGACTAGAGCAAGTTAAAGACTTTGTTTACCTAGGGTGCATGTTTACCAGAAACGGAAAGCATGAAAGTGATATTGAAAGAAGAGTAATGGCAGGTAATAAGGTGAATGGAGCGCTGAACTCTTTTATAAACAGCCCGAAAGTGTCTGTAAAGGCACGTCTGGCTGTCCATCAAGGGGTATTAGTACCAACGCTAATGTACGTCAGTGAGAGTTGGGTGTGGCAGAAGAAGCATGAAAGTAGGATAAATGCAGTTGAAATGAGAGTTTTGAGAAGTATATGTAAGGTTAATGTAAGTGATATGATAAGAAACAGTGTGATAAGGGAGCGTTGTGAATTGAAAGAAGATGTAGTGACAAGAGTTGAAAAGGGAATGTTAAGGTGGTTTGGCCATGTAGAGAGAATGAATGATAGCAGAATCACAAAACAAGTATATGATAGCAATGTGACTGGAAGAGTCAGTGTCGGTAGACCAAGACGTACTCACCATGATCAAATTGAAGATATTTTGAAGAAAGGTCAGATAAAAAGTAGTTTAAATAAGCGTGTATGTATGAGAAGATTAATGAAAGTTGATGAAGCGAAAAGTGTTTGTCAAGATCGTAACAAGTGGAGATCCATTGTCTCTGCCTACCCCAATGGGAAACAGGCGTGACAATATGTATGTATGTATGTTATCTTACTACAAAGACATTAATGATCAAACAGTGAAACAAGATATCGCACGGCTGCATTTAAAAGTGGTCATATGTGCCATACGTCTGGCATAGGTCATTGACCGACGTTTTATGCAAGATAAAAAAATCGCATCTAGTCCAGTTTTATGTTACAAAATAAATTGGAACTATTAACAATGGTTGTTGAGAAAAAAAATGGAGGTTTTTAACCTTATTGTTTCGACATTGATACGTTGTTGTCATTATTTATTAATATCACGTCTATAAAATAACATAGCGCATGATCCGATGCGCATATATTGGGCCCGGGCCGTGTGCCCCGTCGCATAAATGCATCATAATACGCACTTTAAGGGGCTACTGATGTGCGCTATCTCGCTCACACATTACCGCTTTTTTTCAATTTATATTGTTACGAGCTACACAGGACTCGAACTAAAATGCCGTTGGAATTACTATAGAGTTTATTAGAACTGTACAAACACGTATAAAAAAGGGAACAAATATAACTAGACACTGTATAAACTGCACGATTCAATAACACGCGCAAAGTCCGTCACTATATCGCTAATCGAAAGTACTACACACGTGTTGCTAGTATCGTAATCGTAGCTTGACTGCCTCACCCCTCCGTTCGGGCATTGTTTTATACTAAACTGTACAATCATCAAAGGACCGCGTTCATTGAGTTAATCCGCACACCTGATAAGCTTCAACGCAATGCAATAACAACAAGGATTAGTTCGACACTAATGACGGCCATAAAACAAGTACGATAACAATAGGATGTTTTTTTTCATTGCAAATTTTAAACACGAAGTAAACAAAAGAACTTCGAATGCAAGAAAGGTAATAAACTGCGTTTTTACGACAGGCAGGGTGTGCGCATTTCTTTGACGGCATGTAACAATATCATTACATTGATACAATTAACTTACGACAAATCTGTATTACATAAACTGTAATCCTCGGGTCTCGGCGGTCCATTTATACTGAGTTAGTCCTTCACTGAAGAAGTAGCTGTAATGACGGCCGCTGGACTACTTACTAAACCTTCCACCGTCTCTCCGCCCTTATGTTAGGCCACAATATACACCGTAGGCAATTCATCCACAACGTCTCGACACAGTCAGTCATACTCGGGGTGTTCCTGGAACCCCAGTTCATGAGTTTGGCTCGCCAGGTGGGTTTTCGGTCCATAAGTGATAGACAAATTGCGTAACAACCATATGAAAAAATATAGTCGAATTCTTCCCTTTTGAATTCGGTTAAAAAAACATTGAATTGAATTTGCAAATATATAATATACGTTGCTTTCGTAAAGTAATTTGGCATAGATGTCCTTTTAAAAGAACAATGGAGGCGTTATGCCAATGACATGGAGAAGTTTAACCATAGTCTGTGGTCATGCGCATGTGCGTCACGAAACCGTCTAACGTTAAAGGGCCGTTGACCAACTTCAATTTTGCTGTCAGCCGAGGGCATCCCTAAAATGTCGAGACAATAGGTAAACAATATGCCACACTGAACTCCGATTACATATTGCTCCATCGCGATATGTGATTATCACTATATTAATTAGTGACAGCCAATAATGGCGGTAGAACAATTATAAGTAATTATAACCTTTAGTTACTTTCGTATTTAAAATATTTGTATATTCAAACTCAAAAGTTCTTATTCAAAATAAGTTCTACTGGAGAACACTTTTTAAAGCCCATACATATAAGTTAAAATTCAATTTTATTTCCTATTATATGTACATCACACACACACACACACACAACACGTCTTGCTAAAAATTGTTTTTCTTTATATTTCTTATTCCATTTATATCTCAAGTTCTCTTTTTTTTAAGTTTTATACAGAAGTATGTTACAGAATTACTTTTTGGAGAATTAATGGAGTTGTAGCAAACAGTGCATACTGAATAAGACCAAGACGTAATAAAAGGAAAAAATATATATATTATAGTTATAATAATGACATGACGGACTAAAATGTTATGCTGTAATATATCTCCATAAATACCTTACAAGCTGGGCAAGAAACGTTATACAAAATATAGTATAAGAGGTTGGAGCGAGCTACTATGTAATTGAATTTTTGTCATTTAAGTATTCTTCAATAGTGTAGTATCCCTTTTTAAGCAAGATACTTTTTAATTTGGTATTAAATTTAGTGAAAGGCAGATCTAACATTTCACTCGGAATCTAATAAGCTTAACCAAGAGTTGAAGAAGCGTATACCAACCCCCAAGAAAGAGGGCAATACTTTTTGTAATCTATAGTATTTTTGTATTGTATAGAATGTATATGCCATTTTCAGTGTGGGTAAGCTAAGACAATCCATCGCTACTTGCTACGGTCTTGGCAAACACATTTGCTTTATCTATTTACCTGTTTATACGTGACCTATTGTATCACTCATTGAATTCAAAGGATTGATTTAATTGATAAGACAACATTGTCTAGGGCCCGATGTAGTAAATATACCGCCTGAAATGGTTGGGTGTGAAAAATGAAACAAAAGTATATAAAGACACGGGACCGTAAGTGTAATAATGCTATAATATACCCAAATATTGTGACACTAGTTTTAGCGCCTGAGAAACTAGGAACGTCTTATAGGGGAAGCTTTATAATCGCTAGCCTTCTTTCAAATCATAGGTAGCAACAATTACCAAGGCAGCCTAGGTTCGCATGAAAGCCAATAGTTTTCAAGGATATTGGAAAACGGTGAAACATTGACGAACTTTCTCGTAACTATAATTATTTTATTCAAAACAGTCAAGGCTGGGTTACGTCTACTGTACACAATATGTAGTACATAAATGCTGTACACTATCTGATAGAATTTATCAATAACAGATATCGTTTGACGAGTTTTCTCATTATTATCGATTGATTATTTATTGGTTACTGTAGATAATTTATTCCAATTAATACTTAAATATATTATGCATAAGAATGAGAAAAAGATATTTTTATTACTCTTGTATTTCTTGGTCCTTTTCCTTGCACACTCCTGGCATACTTTGTCAACCACAAATCATCATATCGTCTTTCGCGCAATCCATCTATCTCCTTTTTGGTCTACCTTTATATTTGCACCGATTAATTGTCAGTTTCACATTTTTTGTCCCGTGATTCATTATCTACAACCAAAACTATATCATTGTGGTTGAAATGTCGTGATATGTGAAATTTTGACGTAATAGTTTTTCTCTAAGCTTGTTTTATTTAAGAAAATTTGATGAAATGTACATGGGCTGGTCTTAGTTGGCTGCAGATACTCTAGCAACAAAACATTTTCATAAGAATCTTGACTTTCTATCAAAGGAAATGAATTTATTATCAAAAAACTCATACAGAAATAATGCTTACATAGGTACCCGCATTAGGACTAGCCTATATCGCGGGACACCAAGTACATGTGTACTCACCTTATAATTGGAATTCTCTAGAATTAAATTATTTTTATAACAGATGTAATGTGTGTGTTTGGTTTTTGTATATGTGCGTTTGTGTGTAATTTTTTCAACTAATCCGGAGAAGTTATCAAGTTTAGCACACACAATACATAATTAGGTATTTGCTTATAGTGTTCCTGTAATTGTAAAGTATATGTTTATAAAGTTTGTCCATTATAACTCTCACAATGACATGATGACGATAAAGGAAAACACGAGGAAATCCGTATTTGGGTTTACGCATATAACATCTATTTCAGAATTACATACACAGATAATATAAGCCACAATAAATTCTGAAGTTATTTATATTGTTACGAGTCGCGAGACTCGAATTAAAATGCCGTTAGAATTACTATAGAGTTTATTAGAACTATACAAACACGTATAACACAGGTACAAATATAACCGAACACAACAAGTCCAAACGTAATGCTTAATTCAATAAAACGCGGAAAGTACATCACTAAAAGATTCCCTATTGTAGTACACACGTCTCGTTTCGTTCGTGGTTCTCGCTCGACTAACTTCTCAATCGGGCCATTGTTTTATACTGCACAAATGCAATTACCCCGTAACATAATCCGAAACAATACAATAATAGGCCGTATGCCAATAAGTAAACAAAAGAAGACGACCATAAAGGAATTTCAATGTTATTTCAAATGCCGACGGGTAATAAATGTGCTTTGTTTCAGATATGCAGGTGGATTTAGTTTTTGTCGGGTACCTGAGTTGTAACAATATATAAAAAAGCGGGTAACTATATTATACAAGTATACCTCTTCGTTTTACAATATCGTGTAAAAAGCCTTGCAGAGATTTGGGCAAGAAAGTACCAAATATACCAAATATTAACTATTCGGGCAGAGATTCCCCTTTTACCACTCAGTAAGCAATGAACACCGTCTACACGCCACACCGCCTTTTATACGAAAATACTACGAAAACTACCCTACATAATAATATTATTATCTATGGAAATTATCTATGTGATATTAATATAATCTATGGTTCTTATAACTGCTGTGATGGACATCGCGTAACATTCGGCCATCCTACCGCAGCCGTGGTCCCCCGCGGCGTGCCAACTATTGAGTGAGTTTGCCTTCTGTCACCAGAGAATTAGTTCTCTTCGCCAGTCTGCGAACAGAAAAAACCAAACAGTACTTGTTCACACAACCACTCGGCTACTCCTGACCAATAATGATTCTACTTTCCATCAAAGTAACAATAAACTTTAATTTTTTTACGATTATTATTTCAAGAATAATAGCCACAATTTCATGATCTCCATGTACCAACTCTTCTATGTACCAAAAACTTATAAAATAACCAAGAATACTAGAACTTATTGTTCACGGCTACAAAAATTCCAACAATAATTAACCACAGTTAAAAAAAACCCAGATACTAGAATGAAGACTATTTTAAACCTTTAGCATTATGGACCTCTGAACTTATACGTGTTACAAAGATTAACTGCATTTACTACGTTTAATAATACCTGAATTTAACTTCAAACACATAAACCGGGCGAAACTTGCGTTATTTTAACTTCAAACAAAAACCGGATGAAACTTACGTTATTCCAACTTGAAACAAAAGACATTAATTTACATCATCATCGTTACATTACAATTATCGCTAGTCTAGGTATTTCTTCGATATAGAAAACCTCTTCAGTTCGAAGATGCCGGTCTAAATAGTCACCCACTAAAGCAGGTGAGATTCCTGCAGCGCATCACATCAACTGAATCTAACGCTCGCAAACATTCTTTTTCAAAAGGAAAATACCAACGGAAAAATTGCACACTAACAATGTGTCAAAACTAACTTTATACTATACATATCAAAGTAATATCAGTCGAAAGGTAGACTCGATTGCCATGTAAAATCTAATGAAAGAAAATACGACTTTCGTTCATGAGATCTATTTACATCATCTATACAAACACATTTCTCGATAGATATGTAACTCAAAATAACATTGAAAAATACTAACTACGTGATTTTTCGTAATTTTCCATGTTCGAAACATACCATAATATTTTCGTACACGAAAAAATATGAGGGTAGTACAATTGCCTACCACGACCGATGAACCATTACTATCACTTATAAAATTAATTCACTTTACTTTGCATAATAATTCACACAAAAATAATAATAAAAATAACCATACCTTCTGTGCCAGGTAAAGTAGACACAGTGGCCAAAGTTTCCAACAGTGTCCCGTCCACGTATAGGCCGACACGCCAACGCTCCATAGGCACCTTCAGGGCACCACCACAATGCCGCCGCTAGCTCCGCCGTTGGCCGCGTCCCGTTGACGGCCCCGATATGTCGATCCTCGAGCTTGGTCACACATACGTGGTCACACATACGTGGTCACACATACGTGGTCACACATACGTGGTCACACATACGTGGTCACGCATACGTGGTCACGCATACGTGGTCACGCATACGTGGTCACGCAGACGTGGTCACGCAGACGTGGTCACGCATACGTGGTCACGCATACGTGGTCACGCAGACGTGGTCACGCAGACGTGGTCACGCATACGTGGTCACGCATACGTGGTCACGCAGACGTGGTCACGCAGACGTGGTCACGCAGACGTGGTCACGCAGACGTGGTCACGCAGACGTGGTCACGCAGACGTGGTCACGCAGACGTGGTCACGCAGACGTGGTCACGCAGACGTGGTCACGCAGACGTGGTCACGCAGACGTGGTCACGCAGACGTGGTCACGCAGACGTGGTCACGCAGACGTGGTCACGCAGACGTGGTCACGCAGACGTGGTCACGCAGACGTGGTCACGCAGACGTGGTCACGCAGACGTGGTCACGCAGACGTGGTCACGCAGACGTGGTCACGCAGACGTGGTCACGCAGACGTGGTCACGCAGACGTGGTCACGCAGACGTGGTCACGCAGACGTGGTCACGCAGACGTGGTCACGCAGACGTGGTCACGCAGACGTGGTCACGCAGACGTGGTCACGCAGACGTGGTCACGCAGACGTGGTCACGCAGACGTGGTCACGCAGACGTGGTCACGCAGACGTGGTCACGCAGACGTGGTCACGCAGACGTGGTCACGCAGACGTGGTCACGCAGACTTGGTCACACAGACTTAATACTTGTACTTATTATACACGTAGAATTTAGTACGCCATGTCTTTGTTACAACTATAATATATTTATTTACTTTTATTGTGTCTCTGTCTTATTGAATATGCACCGATTACTACAACCCCATTATTTCTTATTCTGCAATACTAATATTATAAAGATGAAATATTTGATTGTTTTTTGCATTGAACAGGCTCCAAAACTACTACACTGATTTCAAAAATTCTTACACTGGGCAAGCTACACTATTCCCAGTTGACATAGGCCATTACTACTAAAACTCCACATATACTTACTAAAACTCCAATTGTGTAACCCAAGTGTAAAATCGCGTGCGCTGCGAAAACTATCGATGATAGAACAAAATGTACTACGACTTTATAGAACACATCATTATTTACAAAAGTGTTGTGACAGCATATGTTTAACCATTATAGTTATGCAACAATAAGGGTTCTTTTTTTTTTTAATTTAATTAGAATGCCACCGCTCGTTTGTATCTTGGTATTCACCCTTATCAAAATAAATTAATTTATATTCAAGACTGCTTCTATTGAATACTACCTACTACCTATTGAATAATACAATTATGCGAGTTTTTAATTATTCAATATCACGAGTTTAAAAATGAGTATTAGAAAAAGGTGAGTATTAGAAGATAGTTGCGTGGTCGCCGCGCACCCTAATCAGCTAACTATGTTCATGCGATGTAGGCGTCACTGGGATACGGACAGTATGACAGAAATATTTTGAATTCGCTTAGTAGGTAATTAAACCAAAAATGTTCTTTTTAGATACCCGTGCGAAGTCGGGGTAGATCGCTAGTAAGAAATATAAAGAAAAACAATTTTCAGCTAGACATGTTGCGAAGCGGTGTACATAGAGTAAAATTAAATTTAAAAAGTGTTCTCCAGTGTAACTTATTTTGAATAAAAACTTTAGGATTTGACTTGGGTCATGCAGACTTTGAATAAGGCAGACTTTAAGTAACACAGACTTACGGGCACGCAGACTTTCGGTCACGTAGACTTTCGGTCACGTAGACTTTCGGTCACGTAGACTTTCGGTCACGTAGACTTTCGGTCACGTAGACTTTCGGTCACGTAGACTTTCGGTCACGTAGACGTGGCGGTCTCGCAGACGTGGCGGTCACGCAGACGTGGCGGTCACGCAGACGTGGCGGTCACGCAGACGTGGCGGTCACGCAGACGTGGCGGTCACGCAGACGTGGCGGTCACGCAGACGTGGTGGTCACACAGAATTTAGGTCAGGCAGAGTTTAGGTCAACTTATACCCAACCCAGCAGCATAACGGCCTGCCATTCTTGGGTAATCACACTTCTGAATGTAAAAAGCCTTGCAGTGATTTGGGCAAGAAAGTACCAAATATACCAAATATTAACTATTCGGGCAGAGATTCCCCTTTTACCACTCAGTAAGCAATGAACACTGTCTACACGCCACACCGCCTTTTATACGAAAATACTACGAAAACTACCCTACATAATAATATTATTATCTATGGAGATTATCTATGTGATATTAATATAATCTATGGTTCTTATAACTGCTGTGATGGACATCGCGTAACAATCGCTATAATTAATGTTTATTTAAACAATTCATTAATTTGCTATTTGCCTGTTGTAAGCCTGAATGGCGCTCTGTTGTTCGTGCCTACTCCGCAAGGGACCTGGCGTGAAGTAATTGTATGTATGTATGCTATTTGCCTGCTTATAGTTATGACGTCATTATTTTGTACGTTCGTATAACTATAAAACCTAGAATGTTGCGATGTGTTATAAAATGATAAAAAATGTGTTGCTTGATTTGGCTGTTTTAGAACTCAAAGGATATTATTTTATTTAAAATAAATATTCGACAAACAAACACACAAAGCGTATACTTCCAAGCCAAGCAAGTTAAAATTGTGTTACGTGAAGAGGCCTCGCGAGGCATACTCCTACCAGGCTGCAGAGAGGGTAGGTCATATACCCGTAATCCTGGCATAAGGCGAAGGAAGGAACACCCAGGGGCATTACTGGATATCACTAACTAGGGAGTGGCAATAGCATGGCGTCAGTTCTAACTGAGCATGCTAGTGCCACCCCCGTATCTGGCGAATACCAGACACGAGTCGCGAGTTGTCTCCCCAAGGTTCTGTCCTTGTCGCGGCTTAGGCCTCAAACGGATTTTCCCTGGTGGAAAAAAATGTGTTATGGGTAAAATAAAAGGACAGTCACAGTCAGATCCCAGACACTCAGACCAGAATAGACAATGGTAATTTCTTTAACGATATTTACCCTGTCGGGTATCGAGTCCGGGACCTCCGAGTTCCGATGAACTAAGCAGGCCGGCGGGCGGATGGCCGATCCCTAAAGCTTACCAACCGTTCATTTACTTTACTTACTACTAAATATGTCATACGCTGCATACAAGTAATTTCAAGTCATACGGTGTAAAGGCAAGTCAATGAATAGTTAGATATAAGAACTGTCCATCAGACCGCTGAATTATGAGCAGTTTTAATATTACATTTGCTCAGTTGAAAACTCATTACCGTCGGCACGTAGCCCATTCAATTTGATAAATGATAAGTTCGGGCGCCCTTGTACGCCCTTTTTAGTCCTCGTGACCCACTCACGGTGCATATGTTTCCAGCTTATATACTACATATGATATTCTCAAATTTCTTGACCATGGTTCGAAAATAATTTGTTTGTTACTTGCCTTTTCGATTTTACGATACTACGGCATAGTACAATGAACAGAAGTAACGAACTCCTGGCGTAAAATCTTCAAAAATATATTCAATTTAAAAACGATGAGTTTAGACTTTTAACGTAATGAGTTCTTTGAAAATAATGACAACAATTGAGTTAAAAGTGCTGTGGTATCTTGGTAGAAGCAATTTCCCATACTAGACTAGATTTATTTTCTATGTTTTTATATTTTTGTATTGTTAAATTTGATAAGTTGTGAAGTCACCGAACCAAATATCCACCTGTTTTATTGATGAGTTATTATCAGGGATGGGCCGAAATTCGTTTTACCTTTGGTTTGACCGAATTTCGGCAGCTTGAGCCGGACTTCGGCTTTCGGCCGAAATTCGGTGTACGAAAAAAGTTAAATACCTACTTGGACTATTTTGATTGAAATCAATAGAAATCATATTCTATCATAACCGTATTTTCGTTAGGAACACGTAAACCTTAACTTGTCATGTGAAAAAAAAAAAATCGTTCTTCTTAATCAAGTCTTGGCCTAATTGAATAGACATCAAATTAAAACAAAAATGAAATAAACTTATTATTAACAACCATAAGTAAGTAGTGTAACTGCTTAATGCTAACGCGTAACTTGAATAAAATTAAAAGAAAAAGATTTCTAAGAGACATCAGCAATTACAACTTTAATTTTGATTAAAATCACTTTTTTACGAACTAAACATAAGAATTTAGAATTGTAAAATAATTTTATTATATTAATCTTTTCTTTTATCCACGTACTTAAAATTTACCAGAGGCAGGTTATGGTGTGAAAACGTCAAAGATTCGGCGTTATCAAGTTACGACATCAACAAGTAACGACGTGTCGTTTTCGAGAAAGCGTGGCGAAATTAAACCGAAGTTCGGCCGAATTTTTAGTTTTAACTGAATATTCGGGCGAAGTTCGTATTCGGTTCAAACCACATTCGGCCCATCCCTAATCTATACGTATAATAAAACTGTAGAGGTCGAATTTCTGTACGATGAACGAGTAAGGGTAAGAAGTGAAAACTTAGATTTTTTTCAATTTTTTTGTTTCACTGTTTGTCTGTTTGTATGGGCTAATCTCCGAAACGACGGGACCGATAAATGAAATTTTGTATGGTGGTAGCTTATATCCCTGGTCAACATATAGGATACTTTTGATCCCGAAAAATTAAAGATTTCCCGTGGGATAGTTAAAAAACTTTCCGCGCGGACGAAGTCGCGGACAGAAGCTAGTTATTACTAATTCTTTTGCAAAAATGTGTGACACTGCAAAATTTCTTGAGAAACGCTATTATACTACTAATAATAAACACCGCGTGTCGATTTCGCTATGGCCCATCGCGTACGAGACTAAAATTGCAATTCTTTGAACTCGTTACCATATAAAGCGTCGTTTAACTTCAAACCAAGGTCGTTACTCAAAGATGTGGCAGTGAAATTGTATTATTACGAGTCGAATGTGCATAGCAACAACGCTTCATTTACATAACTGGGCTCTGAACCACGATTTTAATTAACTTTTTAGTCTGTGGACAGAGCGCTGTTATTTCTGTTTTTTTTTTTCGAATGAAAACACGACTTGTACATGCTGTGCGGTTGTTTGATTTGGTCTTTGACCGTTATTATGATGTTCTTTTGGGTACGTTTTATGTGGTGGATTTTTAAAGGAATATTTAAGACGATTTTATTTTAGTCACTGTCAGTGTGTATAATTACGTAATCGTAGCTTTGCGTTGTTCGTGGTTTTTAAATACGTTTTATACTTGGAGATCTCGTTTCAAGTCGTTTAATTTATACACCGAGATTATTATAAGTTTTTTGTACAAGTGCATTTTTATTTGAATTGCTTATTACGGAAAGGCTTCAATTGTATGTGCGTATTAGATTTTTTTAAGTTTAGGATTAGGTGCTTAGCTTGTTGCCACGCTCTCGCGTATCACCTATTAAATTGTGAGTTGTGAAAATTCGGTCAGTTAAGAAGGCATTTTAACCTCGAGAAAAAGGGTGTAAAATAAAGAAAATGTTGCTTATGTATTTAATTTCAATATATACATGATGGCGAGCGGGCTTTACTTCTAGTAGTCACTTATTTATGTGTGCGTGAGACCAAACGCGGGTATGATTGGACGGCATGCTCGCAACAGCAACAACAATAGCAACCCCTTACCCGGACATAACCGGTTCCCTAAGGATGCAGTAGTAACCAACGTTCCACAGAATCGGCCCGAAGACCGACCCTTGTGGTACATCGCGCGCGACGCATCTCCTACCTACCTATCTCGCGACCAATCTGGCCACCCTCCCAAAGGATGTATCTGTCCAGGAGGTACGCGCCCAATAGCAAACAACGCAAACAACAACAACAACAACGTCAGGTATGGGGGTATTCGTCTCATGAGGGAGGCTGTTAAGGCGTTTGCTACATCGAGTGGTACCGCCAGAATATTATCTTTCGCTTGGGTGACTTCGTGCGTGTGGAACGCCCCCGCCGAAAATCGAACTGTGTCTCAATGAGCCCCGATGCCACTGTGTAATGATGCTTAACGAGGCGTTCTGCCAAAATCGTCTCGAAGACGGCAACACTATGGGTCTATAAGCAGACGGATCATCAGGGGGCCGGCCCCCTTTAGGGATCAAGCATACCGGCCTTCCTTCCATTGCGAAGGGAACTGACCTGAGCTGATGCAGGCGTCGAATAGTTCCAGCAGCTGGCCGCGTGCACATTGAACTACTAGTACCGCTCACTCATCTTCGTGAATTGAAAGAACTATAACAGAATACAAACTTCGAAATCAACTTATCATTTCTAATTAAGATGATGAAAAAATTATTTAATTAAGTTCTAATCTTCTGCTGTAATTGAAAATTCGTGCCAAGGTTGTTCTGGAAAGATGAAATGAAAATAAAGATAGCTCCAGCAATTAGGGGTGAAAAGATCCTTTGAAGAGATTATATCCCCGTAAACGTAATAAGGATTCACTAAATGAAACATTAATGAAATTATGTAATTTCTTTTTGGAACTCCAATCATTTGTTGTTATTTTGCGTACTCGAGTTACAGATGTCGTTTCTGAAGGAGGTTTTCAGGCCGAGCTCGCCTTGGAATGTTAGCTTTTTGTAGAGCTTTAAATTTTTAACTTTTTAACGTTTTTGGGATATAGAGTAATTTCGATTAATGACCCGTTATTGCATGAAATGTAAGGAATTTACGAACTCGACGGCTTCTGCGGTTGAGTTGCGACTAAGCCTCACTGCAGGGCAGAGGTTCCAGGTTCGTTTCCTGGCGGTGATTAAATTCGTAAACAAACTTTCCGTTATTTACTACTAGCTGCGCCCGCAATCTCACCCGCGTGGTGATGGTAAATCCTTATATTTTGGATAATTCACACTATATCTTTATAAATTATAGCCTGTGTTATTCCGATGTGTATGCTATATTATTGTACAGTTTAATCAAAATCCATTCAGTATTTTTTTGCGTGAATGAGTAACAAACATACATCCATACACACATTCTTAGAAACTTTCACATTTATAGTATTTATAGAGATATTTATAGAGATGAAAAAAAATATCTCCTTCTTCTCAAAATCTTTAAACGTCTGGCCTTGATTGTTGTTCCAGTACATTGAACACACGATGCAAAGAACTGTATGCCTTTAAGTCATTGAATACAATACAATGTACTTTTTTACATGTTGCGAATACGAAATGCGACGAATGCACCGCCGCGATACCGATAGTGGATGCCGTGGCAACAGGCGGTGATTAAGTAACTAAAGCCCGTCATTTTTCCGCCTAATGGGTATTTATTTGGCTTTGACTGTTGCAAGGCCAGTCTTTTCAAATAGTTTATGCCCTCTCTTTAGACGTTTAGCGGTTTTTTTGTTGTTGTAATGTAGCGTTAAAAGTAAATCTAATCACTGTTTAAACAATATATACATATACTTGAATGTTCTTACGAAGTTTAGGACTCTACGGCATTTTGTAAGAGGATAAAAAGTATTTCACTTGATTTGATTGCCCGCTCCGTTATTATTTTTATTTCGTATCTATATAATTTTTACATAGTACAAAAGAAGTCGCTTTCCGCGTCTACCTGTCTGTATATCCGCTAACTCCTAAACCACGCAACGGATTTTTAGGTTTTCACCATCACTTGGATAATTTTTCATTGAAGGTTTATATTTTCGTTTATGCCGTGGAAACGACGTAATTTATCGGGATAAAGAGTATTCAAAGTTACGACCCGAGATTTTAGAGACAGACAGACATAAAAATTCTAAAAGTAACATTTTCGGAGACTGCTAGGCCAATTAGCCCGCTGTTGTTTTTTTACACTTTTAAATGCATTGTACAAACTCGAACTATTTACAGATTTGAATGAATGAATAAATATGCTTTATTGTTTTAATGATACAGTTAATAGAAATAAAATTTTACAATACGATAGGCGGTCTCGCTATTAGCGATTTCTTCCAGACAACCTTTGGATGGACAAAAAATTTGATAAGAACAGAGGTATGTTGCATTATTCTCACTACCTACCGAATCAGATTTATTGTAGTATGTACAATACTTTCTATGTTTCAAATGGTAACTGGTCTAAATAGCAATTCATTAAAAATAAATCATACGTCGTTGCCGCGTTAAATAAATGATTTTGAATACTTAACGAGTGCTGTACAATAAGATACCTGCACAGGTCCCATGTAATAGTCTAGGTATGTCTGAATCTTGATAACGCCCGATGCTACTCATTAATCGTTCATAGAGAGCGCTCAAAAGAACGCACCGAACCGAATTATACTTTAATTTTATCTAGATAAAAACAGCAGGATGCGGAATATATATCAAAAATAGCTATTTCACTTTTGATCTTATAGTTTAATAAATGTAGCTCGTTAGGATACTTTTTTGACGACATTGATCTTTTTGTTGACGTTCTAAGATAGTTTATATTAGAGTTCAGTTCTCATTTCGGCATAAACTGAATTCGTATGTTATCTTATCTATTTTGAAATATATTATTTATTGTACATGTGTATATATATGACTATGTATATATCCCTGTATTTGTATATTTAATTCTTAAATTAAAGCCGCTCTCCATTGTCGGCCAAACTACACGAGACTAGCCGAATACGGGAGTGTAGAGGCCCTATTCGGCAAGTCTCGCCTACATTCGTGTAGTCTCGGTTTCATGTCGGTACTATCAAAGAGTTTTGTGTTTGCGCGAGACAGAGTTCTCCACACTCCCGTGAAATATTTGTAGGTTTTGCATCTATTTAAGACATTTTATAAAAATCAATACGTTTTACCTTGTTCTGTTGCGATGTATTGATGTCATCCACCATCTTCGTCTATTCCAACGGCGCTTTATGACTTTTTTTCTTTTACTAACATATAATTGTAGTAGGCTGCAGCACATAAAGCTACAGCGGCAGACGCTTCTAATAAGTCCATCCTGTACGTGTTCTGAACGGGCAATGCGTGAGTGGGAATGTGGAGGGCCGCTCTCGATCTCGTCATGTCTCGGCAAAACATTTGGCCAAGACGTCTCGGCAGGAGTGTAGAGCGCGTATTAGTTTAAGTATTTATGTATCTATTGCCCTTTTCCTGCACCACCTACATCGCGAGATTAGCTAACCTTCCTAAATTTAGGTTGCCTGGAAGATATCGCTTTGCGCAATAAGGCCGCCTAATGTATTGCCTAGAAAATATTGTTAATATGGTTTTTTTGGCAATAAGTGTTATCTCTCTCTCTCTTTCTCTCTCTACCTTTAAGTTTTTGTCATGTCCGTCCTTCTGTATTTTTTTTACATGACACAGTCACTTTTTTCAGAAGCCAATGAATGGGTCTTTATCGACGAAATATTACGCTACAAAGTTATGTAGTGAAATGGCGAAAAAATCAAAGACTAAGGATGGTATGGCAGCCATTCATGTAATTAATTGATGTTATCACCCAAAGTTAAGTAAATTATGACTCCTCTGTATCTTTTAAAATATGAGATGGAAATTCTAACAAATTTCAAGACTGCAGAACTTTAAAAATACTTTTAACTACAGTTTCTGTTGGCTTGAGAACTAATAGTTAATTGCAGTTTTTGAAATAAGAAGAATTTTTAGACGTGTTTGCGACTGGTAGTGCACATAATAAATAAAACTGCGTTCTAACGGTTTTGAGCGCGGTATTTTGCTTGATTTTTATTCCGACATTTCGGCTACATTTTTAGTAGACGTGATTACGGAAGACAAAGATTACAAGTGTCAATGAGTAATTTTAAAGTTTTTATTTAACAAGTTAGATATTGACATCTTTACGGAATCATTTATAGTTTAGGAATAACCCTAATGAGTGGAGGGAGGTAAGGTGGAATACTCCTCCGTCTGAAAGGAAGATCTTCAAGCGCAGCCAGTGTTGCCAACTGCACCGTAATTACGGTAAAAACACCGTAATCAGCATAGATCTACCACCTACCGTAGGTTTATCATTACGGTAACAAAATACACCGTAATACCCATTGAAGATCTTATTTTTTTTTAAATCTTGTATATTGTATATAACTAAAATAATTTTAGCTAGTTTGAATATTTATTGTCTGTACCTTAGGGTATTTTCGTTTTATTGTACCAACAACACTGTTTTATGCGTCAGGAATTCCCCCAATAGCGAGGTACCAGCTTGGAAATATTACGCGAACGAATTCGCTGGTGCTTTATATATATGAATTTTCTTGAATACTTAGAACTTTTGACTTTACCTAGTTTATTTGTTTCTTAATAGACTATTATTATATATTGCATTCATGCATATCATTACGTAAAAGATTCTTGTGTTGTGTGATCTGAGTTTTTAAAATAATGGCTATGATTAAAAAACACAGATATGTATAAAAATATTGCAACAATTATACTGTCGGATTCTGATTAAAAATATCTTTTTTTTAATTATTCTGACCCTTAACATGCTACTAAATAAACTAAGGTTCTACCGTAATTCTACCGTATTTAAAATATAAATTACAACGTAATTTTGGAAAATTACCGTATTTTAAGAAGAAATCTACCACCCTCTAGAATTCAGAATTGGCAACACTGAGCGGAGCTGTTGTCATGCCTCGCAGTCTTAGGCCCATCTATTATTGTTAGATTGTATATATTCTTTGTACGTGTCGGGAATCGTTTGAGACCTCAATTATTGCAGAGCGCCATCTATTGGCTTGTAAGTGTTCCACTAGACTAGAATAATTTATGGACTGCCATGCACTTGTCTGGTTTACTTGACGCCATTAATCTTTTTTTCGACGTTCTAAGTTGTTAGCAAAGGTTCCGATCCAAATTATCCTTATTCATGAAGCTGCTATTCCAAGTTGTCAGTACCTAACAAACTGCTCCTCTATAAACAAGTCATGATGCCGGTATAGACCTATGGCGTACAGTTGTGGGGCTGTACCAAACCAAGCAACATAGAAATAATATAATGATTCCATAACAAAGTACTGAAAGGCATTGTAAACGCGCCATGGTACATTATATCGAGCGACCTCCATCGGGATCTGAAAGTGGAGTTTGTTACTAGCGTTATCAGAAAGTACGCGGAAGCTAACGAGCATCGGCTTCACCATCATGGGAATGTCGAGGCGATCCAGCTCCTCGACAACACGGATGACGAATGAGAAGGTTCAAAAGGACAAAACCGTTTGAACTAGTGCTAACTTATTAAAGAACACATCAACAAAGTGTCTTCCCCTTAATAGAGACAATAAGAAAAGTACTAATGGACACTTTCTTAGTTAAATACTTTTAGTCAATTAAGATTATATTTAAACTACTTATTAGTCTTTTTAGATTAGATTGTGATATTAATGTGGTATTTTGAAATACAACATTTATGGAAAAAAAATCTAAAAGCACAAGTGGTTCGATTAGAGAATTTGGCAGAGCCAGTGAAAACTGCTAAAGTTTGGATGATCTCCTTAGAGAGGAGATTTGGACCGCGGCCAGTGCGTTTTAGAGCCTCTCACAACCGAACGGGGTTATAACTTGGCGCGAATATGTTTAGTGCGGGAATTTCGAGAGCTCGAAAGCATTTAAATTTCACGGAATATTTATCTTCTTTTAATCCCCGCTGAGCAAGTGCCTACGTGATGTGAGCCATCGCTCTTCCACATGTTTTACGGTCAAAAATTCAGAAATTAATGGTACGAATTCAATTAGGTTTATGTCCTCGAATATAAATTGGCTGTTCTTTATATTTACATTCTTATAATGATACGTATACGTAGCTATTTTCGATTTGAAAGTTCAGAGCCGTTTAATTGAACTCTTAATTGTGAGTCGACGGGGAGTAATTAATAATAAAAATACTTAATAATTAATGCTTAGTAAAAAATACTACGCACATAATGAAGTAATTAATAATTTCATATATAATGATTATTACTGGATTTAAATATAACTTACATAATCGTCACGTAATCGCAGGCAACTACAAGAACTCCGTAAGGTTGTGCCACATATCCCGGTCCTTCCCTTTAGTCATCCAACACCTTCCGGTGTCTCTACGCGAGTAATCGAACCATTGGGCTGGAGAGCATCCTACACTACGTTTAGTGAAATGCGGATACTACACTCACTGAGGGATTTGAAATTTGTGAACCAATTCTACGGCAGCAGTCCACGTCTTGGCCTAGCAGATCATTACCGATAAGATGCGTTGCTTTAAGACTTTCGTCTTGAAGCCGTGTAGAATGATCGTCGAGAACTCCAAATTAAATGATATTTTTTAAGTGTTAATTGTTTTTTAAGTTCTGTACTTGCGATAGTTAGTCATGTTTCGAATAACTACAATCTATTCGTGTCAATATTAACGTCACGTCACGGTCTGTGTGGTAACTGATCTAGCAATTTTATATAAATCGAAACTGGAAACGTTGTTCCGAGGTTATCACTATCAGGGCATTTGCCGATGTGTGGTGGTAGTGCTATCGATTCAAGTTTCCGCGTTCGACGATAATACGCCCTGTCTTCTATTGCAATTATTAATGCCGCGTTGTTACGATCAAAGTACTACACCGGACCGAGTACCACTAGGAGCTACTCGGTTTTTTGAATATTATATAGGTTTGCGTTTGACCACGATCACGTCCAATGCCGGACGATGATGCGATCAAAGATGGAGCACGCTTTCCTAGATAGTACCTATCACATGAGACTTGAAGATAGCCGGATTGTACTTTTCGGAAAACACGGACTCTGGTAGTGCATTCCACAATTCTGCCGTGCGTAGAAGGAACATGAAGGCGGAACGTTTAGTACGCACTGGAAGCGTTTCCACTGTGAAATGATGACATAGACCAAAGCGTCTTGTGGGCCGAAGATGGAATGGTGTAGGGAGAATCAGGTCGAACAGTTCAACCGCCCACTCTCCGAAATGAATCCCATAAAAAACCGAAAGACTAGCAACCCGGCTTCGATGTTACACTTATTGTGGCAACTGGTAATATGAGTGTGCTTGGACAAAAGGTATCTGATCCGAGGAAACTCGGAACGTGCTCAACTTTTATGATTCTACTCTAATGACATAGAAAAAATGCAGACAACTGCTCTCACGTGTATAAACTCGAAAATCAACTTTATAATAATTAAGATATTGACAAGAATATACTCGGATGAGTTTACACCGGTGCCCGTGTTCACAATTACAAGAAGTTAACCCTTATAACCTGACTTTCGTCTACAACGAGAACTAATTGTTTTACCTTCTGGCAATATTCTATCTGTAGTCAAGGTTAGTGAATCATAAACAAACCTAAATTATCCATGTTATTTTAATTTTAACGTTGATCTGAGTCTAAAATCCGCTAAAGAATAACGCATGTAAGAATACCAGGTTTCACGTGAGCAGTGATTTTAAAAGTTTACCAAGGATGTCTAGTGGAATTTGAAGGAAAATCTTTTCGTTATAATTCTACGATATTCATCAAGAACAGCCAACATGATAGGTTTGTAATTGTTAGCTTAGCTTATTTTAATCGAATAATTATTTTGTTAACTATCATAAGGTGTTAAAGCTCTTACTTATAAAATTATAGTTATTATTTTATTGTATGTCTTTCAAGACCAAGGGCCATAAAAATGGTCCGGACTTTTGGAGGGCTTGCGTCGGGCCATGGGAAGGCCAACACGTAGAGGCCCCTTGACAAATTTAATGTAAATGTGGCGTGACACTGACCGACGATTATCCCTGTCTACATTATATACTAATGCATCCGAGGACAAGCCCCGGATAATGTAGGACTATTGTGGGAAATGAGAACAAAAAGTACCGGGCTATAGGGTTAACTGCTAGTGGTACTAGCGGCCTCGGAATATGGGGAATATGGCATCTGCCCGTCGCAATGTTTGGAACATTCGGGAACATACACAACAACGGGCCATGCCTTGGCTACTCACCTAAGGCTTCGCGACAAAGCCCCCCTGCGGTTTAGTTCCCGCCATCTCCCTTCCATCATGACAACCGGACGCACTGGCATGCGGCACCGCTATATGGTGGACTTACCTCCTATTCGAACTAAGCGCTTTGAATCCACCTTCATTATACGCACCGCAAAGGAGTGGAATACACTGCCGGAGTCTGTTTTTCCCGAAACCTACAACCTGGGTGTCTTGAAGTCTCGTGTGAATAGGTACCTTCTAGGTAAGCGTGCTCCATCTTAGACTATATCTCCACTCAAATCAAGTTGAGCGAAGCTACACCCATATTTACGTGCGTGTACTTAGCCCATGTATACTGTGATCATATAAATGCGGCTTAAGGCACGTCTCACACGTGATCAAGGGCCCTCTAGCATCTAGGGAGCAGAGGAGTCTCTTCACCCCTGTTGACGAAGTGAGTATGGCTTTCCTGGGGCATTCTCAAACATGATGCGCTAGGTCTAGGATCAGCGTGGGCGTAACTACGTTCTAAGTCTCACGCTCTTCCTCCCATAAGCGCGGGGCACATGGAAAGAGGGTGGTTTTAGTGGAGTATTGAGTAGTCGAGTCTCCACACAAGCCGGCGACTTTGGCCCATTCGTGGTCTCACCTCTCGTCGCTTTGGTTATATCGCTAATCCCTAGTAAAGGCCCGATAGTGTACGAAATGCATTGCCCCGCCTCAAAAAAAAAACGTCTTACACGTGGTACCTACTTATTTTCAAAAATAGCTTTTCAATATATTTGTATCTAGTCAACGTTAAGAACTCAAAACTATTCAAATCTTACAATAATCTTTTGGAGGTCTCTCGCTATCGATCGGTGAAATCCATAGACTGCAGTTTTGTATCCTTTGATAAAAGAAATCTACCAAGGCTTGTGCATTATCTGCAGTTGGTTTATATCTTTTATCGAGTTAGTTGCAAATAACTGGGTCATTTCGTGATTCATATGTACAGCGTTGTTACCTTCATGCATAATTCAAGTCTGCAATTGTGGAGCGGTTGATAATCCTTTTCGCATATGATATGTCAGGTATGAAGCTCCTTTGTGTAATTGGATTTTGTTAGGTTATTGACTCTCTGTGTAATAGATGCCATTGTGTTGTTTCTTTCTTAGCAAATGCAGGTATGTGCATTGTTAAAGTCGGTTCTTTGACTGTCGAACGGAATGATTGATGGGGTCTTGTACGACGACCTCTGTGGTTTTATGGTCTAGTTTTAGTCTGGCTGTATGGAGCGCACAGGTCCCGGGTTCGATCCTGGCATGGTGAATTTCGTAAACGAACTTTCCATTGTTTACTACGGTCTCGGTGTCTGCGATCGATTCCATAGTTGTTCTTCTTATATAACCCAAAATAAAAGCTTCACTTGTCTGGCTTGAGATATACGCTGTGTAGATCTGTTTGCCGATTAATTTTATTATGGTATATTGATTTTTATTTGATTTTTAATATGGCTTAAGACAGTTTGTGCTTCTAGTCAGTGTTAAATATTCATAAAGGTTTAATTTTTAAAGTTCAAGGAAATATACACCAGTAGAAAGCAGGATTCATGTAAAACCAGTCCAGCGAAAGTGTAGGTCTTTGATTAACGACATACGAGAGATTTTGTGGGACCTCAAAAAGCCATATTTACTATATAAAAAAACCAATATAAAAAATACATAACAACCCAGCAAAATATTACACTTCAAGTTTCCGTCGAAATTAATGTTCGTTTTGCTTAGAACTTCAATAAATGTAACAATTGTTCGTACTAGCGCGCTTTGACACAGATGTGAATTTCATTTTTCCTTGGTTTCCTTCTGTATATAAAATATTAGATAAGTAGAAAGAATATGTACGACTGCGCGGTGTGTTGGTTAACGCTCGATCATTTCTCCATACGAGCGGTTACGGTATGTTAGATCTGGCAGAAATAGTGCTACCAGGTTCAACATGCAAAATAATCTATCATCAAAAAACAATTGCCACAAGATTCCTTCATGACAGTTAGTTCGATGAAAACTAAAAGAACGCGACGAAAAGCTAAGTATCGATAGTGCGTGATATTTTTGGATTTTTCATTTGAGACCAAGGTACTTCTCAAGACTTTGTTTGTGCCCTATCGACAATATTGTGTGAAAACAGATTTTTATAAAAAATTGTATGCATACGTTTTATGCTTCGGAAATTAACATAATATAATTATTATTTGTTAGTACGGAAACAGTGGGATAAGGAACAAAACTTGATACGAACGAAGCCGCGGGCTTGCCCTATTATAAAATGTAAATGATTTATGAACTCTTGACTGTTTGCATATATGATGTAGTAGAATGAATTACATCAGTGTTGTTATTACCAGTTGAAAGTCCCCGAGTATTTTATGTCTGCTAAGCTTCGGTGACATTACTGTCATTAACGTATATTTGCAATCTATATCACGCAAAAGTTATCCCATTTATCTGGACAATAGTATATCATTTCTGTTTTTGAATGTACACATATTTAAGTTACTACCAATAATATTTGGCCTCTTCCTAAGGCTGCGACAAAAGGAATAAACAAACTGACTTTCATATTTATTTATACTAGTTGTCGCCCCGTGGTCGAAATTCGACCATAATTAATTTAAATTATAAGTTTGAACATTATTAAAGGTTCTATTGTCAAAGACTATACGTCTATAATCACAGATTTCGCCAAGGCTACACTGTTAATTTGACTTTAACGATAAACAAAAGAGTATCTATATGCGTGTGTGTGTCAAATACAAGGCAGTGTGTGTAATGTTTTTTTATTGATTTGATGTATAATTAATAATAATAATAATAACTTAAAAAAAATATTAGGCGTTAGGGAGCATTCTGCACTCCTCTATATAAACTATAATGGCCTTACTTATAATCGTTTGTTAAATTTTAAGAAACTGCTCAGCAACTGATTAGTGAAAATCTTACCCATAAACTCCTCTTAAGGATTCTAGGTAGTAAAGTAACGGCAAAAATCATGAAATTGGTGTCGCTACCGTAGCTAAAGTGCTATTGTTTAAAGGAAATGCTAAATTTTTTATAAAATCAAACAATATAAAATCACTAGGGTATTATTAAATTACTTACTTAAGAGATGGCTAATCCTTTCTCAACGAGATTATTGTAAGTAAGGCCCTAAGTGTGTTAAATTTCATACTCCTCCGTCCGAGCAATTTTCGTAAAAAGGGGTACAAAGTTTTTGCTTCACGTATTAATATAATGAGAAGTAGTCAAATATTACTTTTCTCGCTTCAATTCATTATCCTACAGTCCGTATAAAATTAAAGCAGTCTGTATTTCTCTGGCGTTGTGAAGTATGAAGCGGTTTTCGCCCGGAAACGTTAGAAAACGCTAAGTCCGTGTAAATTTTCATAGCTGGCCACGCCAATTGGAATTCGATTCCGGGCCACACCGCCATAGCAACAGACGATTACATAAATGATACGCCTTTTTCTCTCTGCGTCGTCGATTGTATCGTTTCGTTCGTTAGTGGTAGTATAGATACTGTCTGTGTTGTTTGTTTTACTTCGGTATCCGTGTTCGTTTTATGAGTTATTATAATATGAAGGTTGTACCTTATCGTGTGATACAGCTACTGTAGGTTTTGGCATCTATCACATTTATTGATACTTGAGATTATTCGGATTCAATGATGAATTTCAATAATTTTATATAATATGAATTATGTTACAAACATATTTTCTGAAATAATAATCATATAAACAAATGTTTGAATTTTTACATACTATTGAATACAATGTAAGAAAACTTAACTTATTTGTATTGTATTCTACCCATAGTCCCTCAAGACTATAAGTAGAATACTGAGCCCAGATCACCGTCTTCTATGGGTAAGGTGCCCAGAAGGCTGGCTACGTTTCCTCGCTGGATCGCCATACTGATCCGTTGACCAAGGTAGGCACCAGCCCTCTGATCACCTGAAGAGTCGATGAGTCGTTTTGATAAATTTTGGTAGAGGCTCATGGCCTCA
This sequence comes from Dendrolimus pini, assembly GCA_949752895.1. Lineage (NCBI taxonomy): Eukaryota > Metazoa > Arthropoda > Insecta > Lepidoptera > Lasiocampidae > Dendrolimus > Dendrolimus pini. The sequence continues at coordinate 17,864,506 of OX457140.1, read as the reverse complement.
GGACCCCACGGTCCAAGCGTCTCGACAGCAAACGGCACAAACATATAACTCTCACTGAGGGTTGCATATTTCCGCCGCTTGAGCGATTCCGCTGTTTCCGCAATGTTTGAATTAAATATTTTAATATGTTTTGAATTCCTTCGCCTTTCTACTTCCCATAATTTGCGTACTCATACTTATCGTAAACTCACTTCACCTGCACACACTTCATCCTTTTATGATAACTCTTACAGCGCAGGCTGTCAAACTTTGGAATGCGCTGCCTTTACTATCAGGGAGGCCAAAACATCGCCTACATTCAAAAACGCCCTCAGAAAACACCACTTTTATCTACTACTATTATTTTATATCATATAAGAATTAGGCATAATTCTTATATTATAGACTATTTAATATATATGTATATTTCTGCACCACCTACATCGACAGATTAGGTTAAACTATTCCTTAAGTTAGGTTGCCTGGAAGAGATTGCTTTAAGCGATGAGGCCAGCTGTTGTTTCTACCATGACAATATTGTTGTTGAAATTGTATATTTGGTGAGCAATAAAGTGATATCTATGTATTTTCAATTAATAATCTATTTGACTCGTTAGAATTTTGACGACATGACTTACTTATAGTCGTATAAAATTAAGGAGGTGACAGTAGTAGTTAAGGAGGTGAAGTATTTTAAGATTAGAAATTTTTTTTGATCCTCATCTTTACCATCGTGACTGGTAGCGTTTGAAATAAATGTGGCACGGCCCGTGACGCCTTATCAAGACGTAGAAAGTCGGTGGTAGGTTTAACGGGTAGTATGGTGGCTGGCCACAAATCCTTCAGTGAAGTTGCGTGCTAAACCGGTCTACGGGAGCCCCACATACCAATCGGCTTATAGCTCCCCGAGGCCCGAAAAAATGGTTAAAGGCATTGCTGCACCGTTATTAATGTTACGAGTTGCAGGACTCGAATTAAAATGCCGTTGGAATTATTATAGAGTTTATTAGAACTATTCAAGCACGTATAACACAGGTACAAATATAACTGAACACAACCAGTCCTAACGTAAAGCACGATTCAATAACACGCGCAAAATCCTTCACTAAATAGATTATCGAATGTACACAATTGTTGCTCCGCTTGTGGTTATCGTTCGACTGCCGATCTCTCTATTGGGGCATTGCTTTATACTGCACAAATACAATATGTCCCTCGGCCGCGTGGACTGAATTTCTTAGAATCACACCTTGCTAATGACTATCATAAAAGATTTAAATGTACAATGGGCTGTTATTCTAATTACAAATTTTAAACACAAAGTAAACAAAAGAAGTCCAAATGCCGGAAAGGTAATAAAATGTGTACAGGTATGCAGGTGTGGATTTGTCTTTTGTCGGCATTCAGGTCGTAACTTTAAAACAGTTCCAATTAAGTTGTTACAAGAGCTTGGTTCTTTTTTCAATCTGACTCGAAATACCCAGGGCTTCCCCTACTTGTTAGCGATGAGAGCGGAGCCACAGGCGGGCGTCGCGCTGTAGCCGTGAAAAATTGCAAGCCAATTTAATATTTCACAGTGGTCCACGGCGGCTGTTGAATTTTGCAACAGCTATGCGTTATAAATTAGGAACCTCATTCACTTATACCACTAACACTATCTCGATATTGTGGCGCAACATAGAATTCCGTGCAACTATATGCGCCATTTTGTCTTCTCACTTTGCATCATTATGCTAGCTTTAAAGCGCAGTCTCAATAGTTCTGGTCTTATCGGGATTATATTTACCCCTGGTCTAGAGTCTAGAGTGTGCTCCATAATAACCTTGTGTTTGGTTCCGGCATCAGTGTCCAAGTTCCAGTCTCCCTTTATCTGCTGAGATTATGCAAAAAAAGCTGCGTCCAACATCGATCGATGTCAAACGCCGCTCTCATCTTCTGTGATAGACCGCGGCCTTAGAACTTAGAAGAGACACAAAGCTCTAAATAAAAATTTAATACTCGTGCACTAAGTTGATAAAATATATTTCATCCGATTCACATTTAATCGAAGGCCATAGCGTAGCGGACGGATTTTGTAAACTCACAAAGGTTCAAAATATTTTATTTACGTAAAAGTCGACGACTTCAATATAAACCTGTATAATAATCATGAAATATAGCAAATTGGTTCAGATTTCTTACGTATTTAATATTTTCTTAATTAAAACTAATTGAGGCGTGTTACGAAATGTGCCTGTGATGACATAAAGCTGGGTACGCACTCGGTGAGCAATTCGTGCGATATTCGTATTGATGTCACAGTGCTCTAGTTTGTTGTTGTCAGCGTCATTTTTAATGTTGTATCCACGGAAATATGTACTAAATATTCGTCCATATCTGTTAAATATCCAAAGCCCTGTAGAGAGAAGTCATACAAGGAGTAAACGTATTTTTGAAGTGAAACTTCCTTAGAATCGTTGTGATTTGAAGTTCGATGAAACGAAAAAGCGACAGTAAAAAGAGAACACATAAATCTATAATAGGACTAAGCTTGCGAGAGAATGAGATAGAATACATTATATTTATTAATTTAAACACTATAATCATACAGATAGAGGTTGAAATGTTTTGAAATTTATTGTTAATATTTTAAATTTCGTGTTTTAACCGACTTTAAAAGGAGGAGGTTCGTCTACATGTTTTTTTTTACATTTTCGTTACTCGATTTCTCCGTCAATTATAAATTGTAAATAATAAATCAACTTCTTTATACAGTACCTTGGAAGTCGCAGCGAAGTAAAACATAAAAATTACTATATTGTGTAAATTTGTTGTAGTTCTTTCATGTTTCACTTGGCACCGACTTCAAGAATCAAGATGTTGTAGAAAGAAGTCGGTTTAATATTTATTTTTTGGTTAAATGGGAAATCGGTTTTGTTTTTATAAAAATAAATATGTATTATAACGATATAATATATGAAATGTGACGTCACGAAATGTAGAATAGCTCTCACCCCTTGTCACACTTTGGTTCACTTTTACTGCTATATGCCGCTTTCTATTTTCTTTGTCTCTAATGCATCCATTGAGGGCAGAATTCGTGAGCAATAATTTGATCTAGTCAGTACAGCGCGTAGAGGATTTTCCGCAATTACTGCAACCCTTCTTTGGACATCAAGTTCTTAAAATAATAATAATTACCCGTTATTATAGTATTATGTATAACAATAAAACTTAAAAATAAAATTCAAGTTTCTAAATAAATCTATATATAATAAAACTACGTTTTAACGGTTTTAAGCGCGGTAATTTATTTGATTTTGGTTTATCTGACGTTTCGGCCGCTTTTCAGTGGCCGTGGTGCAACGAAACATAAACCAACTTGACTGATAATTTCTTTTATTTTTCCTTCCACCCATTTTAATATTAAATTTTTTTTTTTAGAACTAGGCATGTTTGCTGAAGAGTTTCTTGCGCCGCTTCTTCTCTTCAAGCCACAACATGTTGTGAAGCGGTGGTAAATTAGATTAGGCTCCCATAGAGCAAATAATATCCATAAACAAAATTAAAACTAAATAATTAAAATGAACAAGTTGGCGGTTGGCTGAATAAACACTTTGAAAATACACGTTAGACAAATGTCATCTTTGTCTTCCCTGACCACGGCCACTGAAAAGCGGCCAAAACGTCGGATAAACCAAAATCAAATAATTACCGCGCTTAAAACCGTTAAAACGTAGTTTTATTATGTGTACAAGTCGCGAAAACTTAAGAAAAAAAAAACTATATATTTAAATATGAATTGCTGTTCGTTAGTCATGCTAAAACTCGAGAACGGCTGGGCTGATTTGGTTATTTTTGGTTTTGAATTATTTGTGGAAGTCCAGAGAAGGTTTAAAAAGTGAGTAAATATGAAAAAATGCTTGGAATATTGTAAAAACAACAATGTCGCTTTCCCTTAGCACGATGTTGGCTGCTATCTTCGTATTATATTCTAATGTAAATGAGTCGTCGGTTATAAGTTTCGGCTTTTATTAAGAATTTCGATATAAAATTCATGGAACTCCATTACTACAACACGCGATCTTATTATTTCATCTCTTTTCCTTGTGTATACGTGCACTACTGCACGTTTCAGTAGGTAAAAAAAAACTACTGATACGCACGGTAACGATTCCAATAACAAGGTAGATTGTTAACGATACACCCCCTTCTTAATCCCGTTCATTATACTAATTCAGGCAGCTGATATATAGTGTAAAGCGTGGTTTGGCTACATAATATATAGTCTGTCTTTCACCTATCTTATTCTAATACATAAAGCTGAAGTTTGTTTCTTTGTTTGATTGAACGCGCTAATCTTAGGAACTACTAGTTTGATTTGAAAAATTCTTTCACTGTTAGATAGCCCATTTATCGAGGAAGGCTATATGTCATCATGCTGAGACCAATAGGAGAGGACCAATAAAGAATGTTTCGAAATGGGGGGTTTTGAAGACAAATTCCACGCGTACGACGTCGCGGGCACAGCTAGTATATTATAACGCCTTGATTTAATGAAAGAGCTCCGAAATCAGTGAAGCTTAATAAGGGATTAATGTTTGAGACGTACCAATTTGTCTTAGGAAAGCTGGTTGTCTGATGGGTATACTGTTTGATTTTTATGTAACTTGTAACTGGGGATATAAAGATTCCTGAATATTTACATGTTTAGAATTGTAAATGTGATGTTTGGACAATGAGCGCGTGTGTACACGACAGCGTCATCCCGCCGCCAACACGCCGCGGTTGCACTTTTACTGTCAAGCGGGCGTCTATATAGGGTGATTGTATGGGAGGTTAGACAACGTTCATATACACGCTCTATGCTTTTATTTTTTAATTTTCCTGTTTACATTTTGAATACTTATCAATTTCATGCAGTCAATTCCTAACCAGCTATAGGAAATGTACATATAACTGTTTATACCTTTCGAAAATAGGTAACCTCGAGCGTAACTCTTAAGACAATTATGGGCTATTATTTTTTATTTATTAGAATCGCCTCTATCCGGATGAGCAAGATTATCTGGGCTGTTCACTATTATGTTTTTCTTTACTATATTTTTTCTTTATTGTTTTTTGACTCATTTCTTTTTTATCTTTTGTCTTTTTTATTTGTTCTCTTTATTTGGTAAAGTATAAAAAGGTCCTTATACAGTCTATGTATCTTATGCTATGGTTATACAACTATATTTTCTATTACTAATATTGTTACATATTTCTTACTTTCTATTATTACTGATATAATGTTTACTATATGGGCTATTATTATATGTATGTCTCTGCAGACCACGGACCATAAAAATTCTCTGGACTTTTGGAGGGCTTGCGTGGGGGGGGGGGGCATGGGAAGAACAACGCGTACACTTGTTGACCCTTGACAAATTTAATCTAAATGTGTGACACTGACCGGTGAATGTCCCTGTCTACACCATATAAAAATACACCCCAGGGACAAACCCCGGTAAGTGTAGGACTATTGTAGGGACTGAGAATAAAAGGTACCGAGATATTGGGGTGAACTGCTACTAGTAGAGTTACAGATCGAGGACTATGGCGTCTACCCGTCGCAATGTTTGGAACATGACAAAAATGAGCAGACGGTGACTCGCCACTCACTGCATGGGCCCCTAAAATGCCAAGACTGGCGAGGGGCAACATGGGTGTGAGTGACTAAAGGGTATTGAGATGTGGGCTACATTGATCACTTTTACCCCTGGAGCTTGAGTCTTAGCTCTAGCGATCGCAACTCCGTGCCGGCTGGTTAAAGGCCTACGCAGACCGGGACGGCATGGCAAGGGATTTTGCCGTCAGTCAGCGCACATTAGCTGCTTAGATACCGCGGCATTCCAGCGCCTTGCCACGGCATGCCACGGCGCGACAAAGCACGCCTCGGCAGCTCGTGCTGCCCGATACACTTTTAGTCTTCAGTTGCGTTTGATCGTGTGTCAAAACGAGCGGCGGAGTCCTTGGCATGCCGTTGCCTACCCGCAGTACGCTACGGCATCCCGCCGCGGCAGCCCACGCCGCATCTTTCAATGCCGTTCAATGAAATCCCTTTCGATGCCACGGCATCATTTTAAAGCGTAGCAATTTATGTAGTATTTCTATATCGATACGTTTGAATGTCCATTAGTAAAAAATTAAATCCCTTGCCATGCCGTCCCGGTCTGCGTAGGCTCTAAGGCAAGCATGGAGGCGTGTCTGAGGTGACGCTATTCACCTAAGGCTTCGCCACAAAGCCCCCCTGCGGGTTTATTATTATTATAATTATTTAGATACAGATTGTCAGTGTGCCATTAGCTTTAAAAAGTATACGTGACTTCTACATTCGTCCAGTCACCAAGTATAATCCTACGTGTAACACACGTGGTGTAATACAACACTGGTATTATGAATAATTTATTCTGTGTACCTTTTTATATATGCATTATTAAGATAACTTTTCTTTATTAGTCTCCGTAATCAAAACGGCTTGCGGTTAGATAAATATAAATTTGAATGTTATATTTCGAAATATCCATAAAAATTTAAGACACAAATAGATAAAGGAAATAGGTAACAGCGTTCCTGATCAGATATGTGTTTAGTATCTTATTAAATGTATATTAATACAGAATGTAAATTAAACCTGATTGTATTTTCCATTTTAATTGTGAAATACATTAACTTAAATAATATACCTTGAGGTAGTTAGTATTACTTAGTAAGTAATCCGCCCGGAACTCTAGCATCCGTGGCAGATTTTTTGTCCGTGACATAATGCGAATTGCAAAAAAGTTAACTACCTTGGTACTGCCACGTTTTACGGCAAGCGGGTAATTATGTGGGGAAGACATCGGTAATTTTTACGTATACTACAATACACTAAAGTCGACTTAAAGTTAAGGCACACTGAAGTAAAATAGACATCTTACATTACATGTTGACTCATCTCTCACTCGACTGACAGATGATCAAATATCCGTATAGAATATTTGAATAATAATTATATAGCTCTAGAATTAATAAATAACTCTAGAATTAATATTAAATCAGACTGTGTGAAATTAAACTGAATTAAATATTGAGCCGAGTTGGTTTACAGACTACAAAAGTCACAAGTTACGATTCAATAACTGAGTTACAGACTCGGGGCACTGGTCCCCGATACTACTATTTCAATATTGTCAGAATGGTCGACTACTGGCATAATAATAGCTATTCTTTATATATAAAAAACAACCATTGTCACGCCAGTGGTCGACCGTTGTGACGATGTAGTAAAAGCAGAATTGGGACCCAAATATACAGGCCCATTACTTTGTATCTATCGGAAGGCATAAATAATTTCAATTGCCTTGTTCTCGAAAATTAATTTGATTACTGGCTAACTGAAGTGTGTTATAATTAGTACATTGAAAACCAAAGATTTATCATTATATGCTAATGATTTTTAAAGAGATGACGATCGACCGTCCGCCCTAGCGATTATGAAATAAACGTTAAATTGTACTCAACATTCATTGTAATAAGGTTTATAATGTGTTTAATTAATTTAATTGGAGCAGATACCGATGCGTCATCCATAACACAGATTTATAAAGCGCAGTCAAATAAAGAGATAATTGTAATATATAAAAGTATGTCATGTGTTGTATGGTTGCTAGCCGTTTTATTGTATTATACATTTTATACACACGGTGGTACATTACTCTGTAAATTGATGATCGAACATCACCTCAGTATATTTCCACGTAAAGAGCGGGTCATTTTTTTTTAGAATAGAATTCCATAGAATTTACAAGGTACCTTTACCTTTAGGTGTACCTTTTTAACCGACTTCGAAAAAGGAGGAGGTTCTCAATTTGTTGTGTAAATATATTTTTTCTGTATGTTCAGCCTGTATGTTCATTTTGTTATTTTTAAAACCGATTTTGATGATTCTTTTTGCGTTCGATTTCGAAAAGCTTCGAAATGCTCCAATATAAATTTTATTGTTAGCAGACTTTGGGTTCCGAAGATATAGCAGGAAAACCCTTGAAATAACGCTAAAATGTGAAATTTTTGCGGTTTTTTAGCCATACCTTTTTTGTTTCACAAGTGCAAAGCAAAACATTATGGTTATGGGGGTAATCGACAACGAAAAACTCAGACGGATTCTAGATCAGAACAAATAACGGAAATTTCGTTTGAAAGATTATCCTGCCGAAACTCTAATCTGAGCCACCTGCTTGCTTTCTTTCTGTCTTGCTTTAGCTGCAACCTCTTACAGGAAACATAGCCTCCAGTCTTAAAATGGCTACATTCGTAGAACCATATGAATGTGTGAAACGTGGTAAATTTTCCCCCCACAATCCTGCAAAAGAGGCCAGTTATACACCACTGAAACTCCCTTCGTTCGTACAGTTGTATTTTATTTGTAATACTTTATTTTATTTTATATGTACAGTCAGCTTCATATAGTTAGTGACAGACAAAAAGATAAATAATTAGGAACATCCTAAATAGTCAACAATATTAATACAATCAAAGTCGTCTAATTATTCAGACCACCCTATTTAACTTGACGGCCTCTGTGGTTGAGCGGGCTAAGCCTTTGCCGGCCTACCTCACTTCAACGCAGAGGCTCCGGGTTCGATTCCTGGTGTAGTAAATTTCGGAAACGTATTTTCTCCGTTATTTACTATAGTCTGGGTGTCTGGAATCGGCCCCTGAATAGTCCGTTGCGTATTACCCATAACACAAGCGTAGCTTGTTTAATTTGGGGATATACAGTGTGTCTTCATAATGTGCACATATCGAAATTAGGGAATCTATACTTAATTTTATCGACGGAAAAGATACTAAAAAAAATTATTTTATTTTTTATGGATTTTTAAAAATTTTGTTCGCTACTGTGACTCCAGTGTAAACAAAACGGTTTAACTTTTAAACTAAATGATCTATCAAGATGAAACAAACTCTATCATGATTGAAAGTAATTAGGCGGACTAATAAAATGAAAAATGTGAAAAAAAACCAGCCTCAATTGAAAATAAACATGTTTTTTTAACAAAAATCTGTTATTTTTTCTTCAATTTTTACAATAATCGTAAAAAAATTCAATAAAACGCCCCCATTACCTACCTTTTTTATTACTTTAAATTAATCTTCATCGTATTCCCTACCCAACAGTAAAAATTGCATGTTTATAACTCAAACATAACATTTTTTTATCAAGTGTTAAAAGATGGCACTCCGAACGCGCAATTTATTATTTTCTTAAGGATGGTTTATTTGGGACGATTAGTACAAAAGAATTCAATTAAAACCATTTATTACTTTACACAAAATGTAATGCATCAGGGTCTCTGTAAAATATCCACCTCGTTGTTGGCACAAAGCCGCACAAATTAAAATTTGGTGTGTCGCTCATTTCGGGATCATTGCGAATATTATTTACATAGTTTATTATGCGGTCCCGCAAATCGGCCTCACTGTTGATAGGGGGATACTGTAGACGCATTGCTTCATGGTCTCCCATAAGAAGTAAGCAAAGGGCGTAAAATCAGGTCAGGCCATCCTACAGGTCCTTGCCAGCCGATCCATTTATCACGATAATTATCGTTTGAAAATGATCTTACATTTGTGGCGTAATGGCCAGGGCATCCGTCTATCTGCAGAAACATCCTTCGACGCAAAGAGAGCGGTACATCCTCCAATAACTCGGGTAGTTCATTTGTCAATAGACTTAAAAATCTTTCTCCGGTCAACGTTCTCGGCAATATGACTGGTCCAATCAATATGTCATCGATAAGACCAGTCCAATCATTTATTAAAAATCTTACTTGAAAAGTATTTATGGATGGATCAGCAAACAAATACCAAACTGCTTGTTTACTAGCCACATCAATAATTACTTGATGCGGTTCGCCACGATCTAATCTCTAAAAATGGTTTTAATTTAATTCTTTTGTACTAATCGTCCCAAATAAACCATCCCTAAGAAAATAATAAATTGCGCATTCGGAGTGCCATCTTTTAACACTTGATAAAAAAATGTTATGTTTGAGTTATAAACATGCAATTTTTACTGTTGGGTAGCGAATACAATGAAGATTAATTTAAAGTTATAAAAAAGGTAGGTAATTGGGACGTTTTATTGAGAAATTTTACGATTATTGTAAAAATTGAAGAAGAAAAAAAACAGATTTTTGTTAAAAAAAAACATGTTTATTTTCAATTGAGGCTAGTTTTTTTTTTCACAATTTTCATTTTATTAGGCCGCCTTATTACTTCCGATCATGATGGAGTTTGTTTCATCGTGATAGATCATTTAGTTTAAAAGTTATACCGTTTTGTTTACACTGGAGTCACAGTAGCGAACAAAATTTTTAAAAATCCATAAAAAATAAAATAATTTTTTTAGACTTTTTTTAGTATCTTTTCCGTCGATAAAATTAAGTATAGATTCCCTAATTTCGTTATGTGCATATTATGAAGACACACTGTTATAATATGTGTGTTCGTCTGCGGGTTATTATTATTATTAACTTACTCAAATATATCAGAGCACGAACATCGTCAAATTGATAACTTTCATCGAATTCAATCAAATTCGTGTTCCAATACATAAGGGTTAGAAAGATGATCTGTACAACACTACCGTGATTGTATCGATATTTGGGTGCTCCTAAATATTTAATCTTGACTGTCACAAGCTGTATGATGCTGACTGTATATACCTTAATGTACGCTATTTGTATTGACTAAATACAATGCGTAATCCTTCTATAGATGTACCTAATTTCTTGGTATAAAACTTGTTTAGAAGGCTTATTTTATGTAAAGGCATTCAGAACATATTTAGTCATTTATTCATAATTGTACCTTCTCGGAAGTTGTATGTATATATGTCTAAAAATAAAATATCTTATTCGTTAGTAGGATTATTAAAATATTAAATGTGACGTATCAAATGGCACCGGTTTCCTGTATGGTCGTCATGGTAACCTTGTTACCTTTTGTACCGTCAGCCAGTTATAGGCGTGGCCATACTCAGCGGAGGTAGCTACGGCACATCGTCTTTCGCGTGTCGCATTTATTACCATTTTGTCGTATTAATTTTTCGCTTCTAGATAATGATAAGTTTTAGTAAATTATTCTTTAGTTTAAGGGCCTGTCCGCACAGCGATTTTTCACAGCACGATTTTTATTCGCGCGAATTAAATTCCGCGACCGGAATTACACCTAGTACGCACTGCGAATAAAATTTCGTACTATTTTTGTCAGTTTACTTCAGTTCTCGGCTGAGACGCACGTGTAAAATGGACAACCGAACAAAAATTTAATTCGCACCTTCGGTAGAACACGGGCACAAATGCACTTGTATTGATTTTACAGGAGAGCCATTTCTTTTACAATCAAAATTCCATACGGTTTCCTTCTATATGAGTATTTCTTAAAATAAATGTACGTAACGAAAAGGTTGTTACGAAATATTGTTACAAAATAGTCCTAGGAAGTAACTAAATAGTAAATATAGGCTTGTTATACATAATGGTTAAATATATTACTTAGTTAACTTTCACAATTCATTATTTATTGAGAGAATGAGAAGAAGCGCACGACATCTTTTCAATATCGACGTTGCACGACTGAGCGAATCGCGCGAATTTTATTCCACAGTGCGAACATAGCCATACTTACTCTATACGGTACAAAATATTCGCGCGAAAATAAATCGCACCGTTTCGCGATCAATTTGCATCAAGTCACAGATTTTTTTCTCACGCGATTTTTTTATCGCCAGTGCGGCTACTCCTATAATATTCAATGTGTTACCGAATTACGGGAAAAAAATCGTGCTGTGAAAAATCGCTGTGCGGACAGGCTCTAAAAATATGATTTATATTTATATATGATTAAGACAAAAAACTTCTTAGGGTTTAGGAGGATTTCAGGGTTACGTCATCCTTTTTCATTCCTTTTTTCATGCTTATACAAAAAGCTAAGTGAAACGTGACTTTTTGCGGTAAGCCTTAGTACATATAAATAGTCGCGACCGAAAGGACAGGTCATAATGTGGATGGCTATTCGCGTATTATGCGGCTACCGGCAGTCCGGTTGGCCGTCCGGTTGTCTGTATACTACGGAGAATATGATACTAATAATTCACCAACTGTGTCGAATGAAACCGAAAGCCGACCACTGATAACTTACGGCTTAGCCGTCAGCCGTCGGCTGTCGGTTGACGAGACATTCAGCCATTAGCTTAAAAGCCACCTGGTTTTTAACAGACTAGTGAATACCACTAGCCGGCTGGCTAAGTTTCGGATGGTTACCCACCTCTTTCAGCAACTGTGTGACTGGTCGGCAGGCGCAAGTTTGCGGGCATCCGCAGCGTATTGCGTATATAAATCAGTATTACGAACTTTACCTTTTGCGGTCAGCCGGATGGTTGACCGAACTGCGGTTAGCCACATAGTGCGCGTTAGACCACAGGAGTAAAAAGATACAATGTGACATTGAGTGACACAATGTCGATATCTGTCGAACATGTCGAAACCTTGTATGTGGGCGTACAAAGGTCATAGAGACCTATTCAATTTAGGTATTCTAGAGTTCACGTCAGTAATATGCATTAAGTTAATTGAAGTATAGAATTAAATAAATGAGTTTTATTGTTGGATATTACTCATTATTACTTGACCGCTTTATTTGTTAAGGGTAGACGATACTTTAGTATATTTTATTTATGTAAAATATTGAACAATTATACATCTCTTATATATAATTGTTCAGTATTTTATGATTATTTGAAAAATGCTTGCCAAAGCAAAATGTAGTAATAAATATAATTGGAAAAATCAATAATGGGATGAAAAACACTTAATAATAAAAAAATGTGTTATTTTTTCCCCTAAATTTCTCAAAAGTACTATATAGCTTAAAAACAAAAATACTATATTTTCTTCAAAAAAGTGGCACGTCTTTACCACGTCAATACTTACATATTTTTTTCGTTTCTTCGTTGTACTAATATATATTTAGTATTAATTAGTGCTGTTATAATAGATTGACATTAATTCAGACATCACCTTAAATGTTATTTCACGTACAAAATTGTCTAAGAGTTTATTTCATAAAATTAAAAAAAAGGCGTGACCTCGTCAATACTAAGTTCATAGTACTCGACTGTTTGTATTACGCTACTTCCACACCGGTATAGCGAAGGTTAGACGAGTCGCTCAGAAGCCAATGAGGTTAAGTTCATTTTTAGGGTATCGTTGTCTATAGATAAACTTTGGGCAAGTGGGTGAAGGTACACGAACTATTAAGGTTCCGTAGAAATAACAATCACTGCTTTCATCATTTGACTATAATACTACAAAAAAGCATTAATGTTAAATAACTTAAATCTCGAATATTACTTGACTGTTTCTTTAAATGATTCAATAAGTTCGTGTTTGACTACTGTCTCATCTGATGTTGAGTGATAACGTGATCTAGAATAGAGCACGTTGACCTAGAAGATACCGATTCACTCGTGACTTGAAAACTGATGGACTATATTTGTCAGGATGAACAGACTCCGGCAAATTATTCCACTCTTCGGCAGCGCGCACCAGAAAAGATAAAGCGAAGCACTTTCTCCTGTATGATGGACCTGATATTGCCTTAATTGTTTTACAGAATTTTCTACTTCATAGTTTAAAAGTTAGTCTGAGGTTTAACATTTTTAATGTCTCGCCACCTATTGGCTTCATTAAAAATGTTATTAAGGAACATCGGTATGTTTGTACAATATCTAATTGAAGATACCCCACCCGAGTTCATCGCTTAGTACCATGTATACTGGCTACCCGTAGTTTCTGTTTTTCGCGATTTCACTACATTAAACTAGCGCACTACACCTGCCTGCAAATTTCATTAATGTAGAGCCCATAAACGTAGTGTCGGACGCCCTTCAGCCCGATGTACTGACGACCTGCCCAAGGTCGCCGGTAGGCGTTGGATGAGTTAGTCAAATGAGAGGGATGAGCGCCGACTTGGAGAGGCTGATGTCCAGCAGTGGACTTCGATTAGCTGACTACGAGAGCCACTAGTTTCTAGATATAAAAAATTTCACACACCCAGACAAGCGGACAGACGGACATAACGATCAGATAAATCTAATGAAAAGAAACTTCTATACAATTTGATATTTTTCCCGTACATGTGTGTAGGCGACATTAGAAGTAACTTCTATAGTTCTATATGTACTTATGATCAGGTAGTTTTATATAATATAACGTTTGCTTGTCACATTTGTATGTAAATAGTGAAATTCGCACATTATGTCGCACGTTGCGTAAAACCATATATAAATGTTGGCTTACACGATTACATGCGGAATCGTCGTAACCTTGTTCGGATTAACCTAAGTCCCCAGGAGACTGCGAGCTGTATAAGGACTGTCAAATGTTTGGCTGGATTCCAGTGTTGAATCTGCACGTATTTATACCATTACCCGTGCGGGAAACTTATAGTAGTATGGTAGCTATACAATCGCAATTTTCCGAACATATCCGGTGGTATGGTGTTAATGTATTTGTTACTAGTAGCGCCAATTACCGAGTTTGTTATTAGTGGCTCCATCTATTGTTGAAAATTTAGACTAGTATTCGCTTTATAAATATTTGATAATTTGTGTAATAACTAATCAGAATACATTGTAGACGTGTTTTATATAATAACTAGCTGTCCCGGCAGACGTCGTACTGCCCGGAAAAGCTTCAATCGATATGCCGACAGCAGTGCCACCTACCGGGTCCAATTGTGAACCAACTCAGAAAGAAACCTTTGGCTCATGCACAATTTTTCTAAAGATCATCACATGATCAAATATATATATAAGATGATCTGTGAATACTGTACAATTGTATATATACTGCAAAACAGCTGTGAATCGGGCGTTCTTCGTTTAAAAGTCGAATTGAACGGTTCTCAGTTTCAGTCAGTTAGTTCAGTCGTGTTTTTTGTTATATAAATCCCACACTATCAATAGGTTTTTGGTCGGCTCTACCAGGAGAATAGTGGAGTGGGCAGTCAAACCGAGATCCTTTTTATCCATCGCCGCGTCATATATATTGTACGACCGTACAAAACGACGTCGTAAGTAGGTACAAGTAAAAGGAGTCGAGTAGCGAATTAATATTATTGTTTAATCACTAATAATAAAAAAAACATTACAATTTTTTATCATGATATTGCAAAAGTATGATGATAATATGTTATTTGAACGTCTTTTATAATTATGTAAATAATGTTATACCCTGATTTTTAATTACTTAGACTCTTAGACCATTCAACCAAAGGACGAGCCTCGTATGAGCATACCCCTCCGCCAAGGTACAAGATTATAAAATCTAAACCTATTATAAAATTATCTAAATCTATTATAAAATCTAACGCGTTTATAAAAACTTTCAATAATCGATTTCCAACAGTCTTAGTATCGTTATCGCTGTGTGAGGAGCTCCTCAAAAATGCCAACCTGTGCAACGTGTGCGATAAAAAGTCAAATACCTCAAATCTAGAAAAAGATGGTGTATGTGTTTATATGTATGTGTTTTTAGTTTTTTAGTTTTTGAAGTCGGTTTTTTAAACGAAGTTTTTTTATTTTGTAAGTCGGAATTTCTACGATTTAATTAAAAAATGTTATATGTATTTATCTAATGCCATTATAGTGTATATTTTTTTTTACCCGTCGTTCAGTTCGCACGAACCTTGGACTTTACATTCATATCTTATGAGCCCTGAATATAATTCAACGTTTACAAATATAACATGTCTACAATTAGCCTTGATACTTAACATTTTTGTTTAAATTCATTGAGCCGTTTTGGACCCATTCAACACAATCTTTCAGACTGATACACAGACGATAATTCTAAAAGCGATAATTTACAATCAAACCTAGAAAATTTCACTTAAATGTTGACATGTTGAGATTTCGATAAACAAACATAGTAAGTTTTTTTGGAAGTCAAAATGCACAGTAGAACATAACTTCGAAAACTGTTTACTTACAAATATTCTCCGGCTAATTATGTGGGGGACAAATGTGTAGCCATGCCGCCTCTGCCGGGACCCGGTCGAAGGGGAAGGCTCAAGAAATGTTGGCTTGACGTTGTGAAGGATGAGATGCGTACCCAATGGTCTCAAAACGGAGGATGTTGAAGACCGCGCGAACAGGAGAAGAAAATGTAGGAATCTTGGGCGTCGGAGTGAACGCTCCGAACGCAACCGGGATTTAAAGCCCGGACGATGATCCTGATCATGATGATGATTCTCCATTACCATGGGTCATTGTAAACACCGGTCTAATCATTTTACAGCTGAGTCAAGTATTAATAAAATGTAGTGCAGGCTTAGTCTTAGAAGCTTACGCAGGCGAAACTTACAAGTGTATGGCCGTGGTTATTTTAGATAATAGACGTAGCATTACGTAAACCGATTAAACGCCCAAATATACGTAATTACATGCACAATTGCACCTTACAACCTTGTTCTCTAGTTGTGTTGCGTGTACCAATATGTAAGCAGGACGGACAATTTCAATATTTTGTTCACGTACGACGCTTTTGGGGTTCCTGAGTAGGATGATTGGTACGGTGCGTCGTTGAGAATGTTGCGGTTATTTATTATGTACAAAAATACCCACAAACCACAAAACAACTCACAGCCAGGTGGTAGGGTATTTATTCGACTGGATGGCGACCACCCCTGGTCTAGAGTATGTCGCCATAACAACCTTGTGTTGTGTTCCGGTGTGTTCATTTGTGACCAGGTTCCAGTCCCTGTCCATAGGCGATGGTAACCGATTTCCATCAAGTGGGCCGTCTGCCGGTCTGCTGAACTCCTGCATTAAAAAAATATAACAATAATCGTATCGTATGGATACAGAGTGTTTAAAAATGCCTTTACGGGCTGGTCACGTATTTGTTGATGTGAGCGACAGCCAATCGCGACGCGACAAAAACGAGAGTATTTGTGTATTGTTTTTCTTAGATCATTTTCATACCTTACAACAGGATTTTAGCAATGAGTTACACTGTTTAATGATGTTTAAATGCCTAAGATAACTTAGGCTGTATCTAAATGCAATTACACTAGAAAATGTTCTATATTAACCATCTTAAAACATAATTTAGCTAAAATGTTATCAAAAAATTTATCTTGTAAGTAAAACGAGGTAAAAATGTAGGATACTAAATTTATAAATTTTCGTACTCGCATATTAATTAAAATACAATAAAGTAAAGAAATATTACAATGCTCGTCTGACAATCCATCTATCAACCAGTAGTTGCTACGCAACCACCATCCTACATAGATGTATGAAGCATGTGACGACTCGTCGTGCACGACGCCCGAACACTTGGTGTTGGTCGTCACTAAAGCCTAGTCCGTGGCCAGGCCCTAAGCCAATATTCAAATTTAATACTTGTCTGTTAGTAACTTAGTGATGGATACGATACACATATATATATATATATATATATATATATATATATATATATATATATATATATTGAAAAGCGAGATGTTAGATTTCCGGCTAGGTCAAATTAATTTTCACACATTTAAAGCTGCGTTATTTTTGTCTTAAGTTGAGGGTTTTCATATGACTGTATATTTTAATTTTGACTCTGAATTTTAATTCTTCCTCTATGTACTTGAAAAATTCACTATGTATATTAAAAGTTTATCCATCTACAAACCCAAATTGTTTTTAGAATTTTAAAAATGGATTGTGATTGTCTTAGAACAGTAAGTTTTGTATGCCGTTTACAATTTCAATTACCATCATCTATACTGCACGCATTAGTTAAAGATTGATAGCTCTAACCCCAATTACTTTATCAAAGAGAGAGAGATTTGACCTATGACATAATGTCAGTGGTTCAAGTCCCACTAGTTATGGCTCGTATATACTCGTTTCCTTATTGACGTAAATCCTCTTCTAGAACAAGTATTTAAAAGGTTAATAAGGCAAATGGGAGTTTTGTTAAGGTCTCACATAGATATTTGTTATTATTTTATGACCAAGACTAGAGGCTTCTCCGCAGCTATGCCGCGTGAAAAACCCTAGATATTAGCTGTTGCTCTAACTTTACTATTCTTGTTCAATTCACTACAATAACAAATAAACTAAGTCCATATGATCTAAACACCTGTCGTTCCCAAATCTAAGTCTACTTAATCCGCCACACCTGGCTAATTACTGCCATAAAAGAGTACAATAATAATGGGCTGTTTTGTAATCACAAATTTCAAACAGAAAGTGAACAAAAGAAGACGATAATAAAAGAGTTACAATTAGTTTAAATGCCGGCAGGTAATAAAATGTGTTTTGTTTCAGATATGCAGGTGGATTTGGTTTTTGTCGGGACTTAAGTTGTAACAATATCAATGTACATGAAAATTTTATTCGGAACACTCGCATTGAATCCCGATTTACACTTGGAGGACATTAAAAATTGTTTCACGGCGACTCTTAGATGACGCCTCGCTTACCGCGTGATTACAACGGCTGTTTAATTTTATTAAAGCATAAATTACCAACATAAAAACGTATTTTCATAGTTTTAGAAAGTGTTGTAAATGTTTCTCTGGACGCACTTCATAGTGCAACGTCCAATTATAAAAGTATCTAGTGTAGGTCAGTGAATAATAAAGTTTTAAAATAACTCGGTCGTCGTATCATTTTGATAGGTATTTAGGGTTCCGTTTGTGAAAAATGTGAATCTACTGCTCCCTCTGGGATTATGTTATAGTTATTGACCGTTTCACGCAGACGAAGCAATTGGTTTAATTCTTAATTCATGATGCGATATTGTTTAATTGCTAATGACGTCAGATATTAACAGATAACGCGTGTAAATACAAAAATCGAGCCTTTATCACCATTTTATCGTAAGCGACTTGCCTTGATTTGCCCGACTGGATGGCTACAACCCTTAACCTAAAGTATGTCGCCATAACAACCTTGGGTTGTGCTCCGGCATTAGTGCTATTAGCTTCCAGTCTCCCTTAATTTGATTATTTCAGATTATTATTTTGCTAACAAACACAAACAATCTTAATTTCACATTTAGTTTGCTAACCGATGGTTGACTCACTGCTAAGCTGCGCTTTTTATCTTCGAATCCAATCTACGGTCAGGAAACGTAACATGATATCTTCTTGCAGTTTTTCAACAGTTTCGTAATGTTTATTGCCAAGTTAAAAAGTCGTATAAAATAATCGTTATACTATGAGTTTATATTTAGAGTTTTAATGCTTATTTAAGAAACGTAAATCTCTTTTTGCCTGTATAATCAAAATGATACAATTTATATGGTTTTCTTCAGTAATATTTAATGTTTTTTATTCATATTGCATTTATAATATTTTATAACCTTTTGTCATTAACCAAAATTATTATTTAATCTCTATTTATTAATTTTTTTATTAATTAATCTATATTATAAATCAAATAATTTATTAAATTATTTGATTCAAAATATAGATTTCAGTTAGACATTACGGAAGCAACCAAACTTGTCGAAAAAACTAGATTGTTAGCGCCCGTACACACTATGCGGCGGCCGCGTTAGTGCCTATAATCACTTAATCTATTTCACATATTTACTACATTTTTACATCAACACACCAGCTACTTACCATACCAGGGGCCCAATTCTGCTATTATCTTGGCGTTGCGAAGATGCCCAAAGAACGATTCCATTGATTGATTGCGATAGTGGCAAAAATTTGTATTCTACTAAATCCATAATATCTTGTCGATATCGTCGCGGCAGAATGATCGTAGAATAAATTTGGTATTAGCATTATCAGAAATGGCGATAGCCAAAATGAATCTTGAACACCAACCATTAACACCAACATTTAAAAATATAATTTTTCGAGTTTTCGCTTATAAATATTTTTAAAAATAGAGTGCCGTACACGCTATTGGAATTTTCAGAGTATCGATATCAGGTAAAACAACAATTGAGACGATCGGTACGGCGATTTTGACGACATAGTAATAGCAGAATTAGGCTCCAGGTGGTAGAGCATTTGCCCGTGTGCATCCCTACCAGTCCTGGTCTAGAGTATGCCGCCATAGCAACCTTTAATTGTGGTCTGGCGTTTGATCTGATTTCAGTCCTCCATTCGAGGGTGGCAGCACATTTGTAGCACGTTTGTTGCAAATGCCCATATGCGACGATAACCACTTTACCTCAGGTGGTGCGTCTGCCTGTTTGTGTGCTTCAAGTAATTGAAAATATTTGTCCAACAGGATAATAAGTTGACCAGATGAGAATGATGAGACAGATGTGTGATATTATGAGAATGGATAAGGGGCCGCCATAAATTATCATACGTCTAGAGGGGGAGAGGGGGGATGTCGACGAAGTGTGACATTATGTGACAAGGAGTGGGAGGGGTACTAAATATCGTGACGCGTCACATTTTGAAATTAATATACGTAAGAAATTGTTTTTTTTAGAAATTTAGGATTTATTTTCAGACAGCTTAATATTAAAAATAAACGTAATTATATATAAATTAATCTAAAAATAAACTATGTATACAAACTAAAATTTAACTATAAAATCCTAGTACCAGACCGCTGTCAGTTGGAAACGTGCCCAAAATACTGGCAACATTACCTCGCTGAATGGCGACGCACTAGCGTTGCCCGAGGTATAAACCAGTTTTTTGCTCACGTCAGACCATCCACCAGACGTATGCATGGCTATGACTCGATAGAGCTTGTTAACTGCTGTTTTAATAATTTTTTGATCTAAATTTGAAAAATATGTGAAGTCACACTAGGGAGGGAGTCTTACCAATGTGACCAGCTGTGAGAAGGACGGCTGAGGAGTCAAAATCATCATAAATTCGTGTGATGTAATTTGTGGATGACCCCTAAGTTGAGGAACGAGTACAGAGAGGGGAATCTTTGAATATTGAGTCTGGCTTCTAAGTTGAGATTAACATTTGGGTGGTGGTGACGAAAACCATGTGACCAAGTTTTTTTTAACTGTACGCTTAATGGAGAATAAAGATAGGACAAATATAGTCGGTTGGATTGTGTTATGGATGACAAGAAGATTGTAGTAAGACAGACAATGTATACTAAAAAAGAAACGGTAAAAGTATATTCTGTCCCGTCCTCCAATGATAGGGGAAAAGGTGAAAGTAAAGAGTAAAAGTGTAGTAGTAGTAGTAGAGAGTAAATTAGTCGTGGTAGCATTGTGGCTAGCGCACGCGTCCCAATTCAATGGTTGCGGATTCGAATCCCAGCCGGAAAGCATGCGCAACGTAGGTAGTTTTTGACCTAATCATGTCAATGTTCACATTGTTACATTTACTACGTAATAATGAATGGTGAGGAAAACATCACGAAACCTGCTAATCAGCCTTGGAGGGTATACTGTCCGCTCCTCTGTAAATTAGAGGCCCAAGCCCAGCTGTGGGCAGTGATGTTAATATTAGATAGATAACACTTTATTGTACACCATTACAGAAAACTTCGAACTATTATTATTCTAATTGAGTACAAAGGGCGATCTTATCGCTAAAAAGCGATCTCTTCCAGACAACCCGTGGCAAGAATATTCTGATTAGGAGTGGCGATGGTGTATGTACATAATTATTGTACTATTACTTACATTTTAATAATTAATATATAACTATACTATATATACAAATATACACATAAGTTATATACACATACAAGATATGTTGATAATATGCAACTATTTAAACATAATAATCATATATATATATATATATATAACTATATGCAATATAATATCTACTAATTATATAAAATTACATACCATTATATTGCAGATAGAATTTCCTGACCAAGTTCTTAAATTATGTATCTATCTAAAAATGCCGTGTGTGTACATTGAAGCTATTTAAAAAAGACAACTGGAATAAACGATGTAATTATTTTTAGATTTCGTATCTGTTTGTTTGTGGTTTGTCTATTTGTTCGGGATTGATGTAAAAACTACTAGGCCGATTTCGATGCGGTTCTCGCTGATCGTAGCAAATTCCTAGACTTAAAATTTGCACTACTTTTTATCCTGGGAATCCTGCGGGAAATTTTCCGAGAATTATTTAATATGGCGATTTAAAAAAAAACGAATTCCTATGTTATTTTTTCTCTGGTATTTTATATTTCTCGATAGCAAAAACATGTAAAATGTGTAATATTTTTTATTCTGGAAATCCCGCGGAAATTTTTCCGGGAGCGGTTTGTAGTTGTTCGAGTGCATAAAAATTAGCTTATTCCGAGAGTATTCACTAATAAATAGTTTTCAATCTTTTATAAGTGCTATAGTAATTTTTTTCCCGGGAATTTAAAGTCAAGTGTGGATGAAGCCTACCATAGCATACCCTAGTGATTATATAAATTGAAAGAATAACAAGTTGATTCTGTACACAGCTTTCCCTAAGCAAAAGTATATCAACAATATTCACTTGATACGAATATGTATTAATTGTAACAGTTTGTACTTTCATTGTTACATACTTCAGAGAATATATTATATGGACTTATTATATTTGTTTATGCCTTACACGTGTCCGTGTTTATGCGTCACAATATAAATGTTTATTCTGATTAATTTTTCATGAAAGTTGTACGATAACGGGAAGTTCTCGTGTTCTAAGAACCGTCAAGCAACTTCCAGGAGTCGCACGGTGTAGTATGACTTGTTACTGCGATTAAAAGGAATTGGTGGGTGATAAGATCGTAAACAAATTGTTGGTCGCCAAATTAAGTGATTAACTGATTATATGGTTACAGTCTCCCTTAAGAGAACAGCAGCGCATTTGTAGCACCTTTGGTGTTGCAAATGTCTATAGGCGAAGGTAACCGCTTTCCATCAAGTGGCCCGTCTGCCTGTCTGCTGAACTCCTGCAATAAAAATAAATAAATAAAAATAAGAGAGCGGGTTAATTTTTTATTGTCTATATACACTTTTATATCGATTTTAATATGTATATGAGATACTAGGATATGCCCGCGATTTCGTCCACGCTTGACTTGAAATTCCCGCGGAGATTACCTGGACACGAAGGCATTTAAAAAAGAACGTAAGCTGTCGTTTTAGTAGATAGTGTGTCGGAATAAGCTAATAGTGCACGCACTTAACAAGATGCCAGCTGGCACGATTAGCCGCCGATACAAACACAGATATAGTTTTCTTTCTCCACATAATTAAATACACAGGCAGAACTTATCCTCAAGGTGCATTTATGAACAGCCCGTATAGTCAAATGAGAATTCTTAGACGGTAGACCGCTACATTGACCACTTAACCGCCGCGACCTGGTCGCGCGACTTAACCGTTTAGTGCGTTTGTAGCCGTTATATGCATAAAAAACGCCCATTCTAATTGTGAAAGTCCTCTCGCTGTTAAAAACGGTCGAGACTCAGACGAAAGTGCATTTTGTTAATTACTGTCATTCACGTCTTCCTAACGACCTGTCGACGTTTGAATTCGCCGCTTTGCCAACTAAATGGTATTAATTACCACATTGGTCATATTTGTTCCAAAAATTACACTTGATTTCACTTTCCCAAGAGAGATACGTAGCTTTTCTGTAGCCGGAGGTTCATTTCTGTCTTTCAATTTTTTTCATTGCTGAAGTACTCCAGACAGGCTGAAAGCCCAATTCTGCTGGAAATTAGTTACCGTCGCCTATGGACATTAGCAATACCAGAGGTGCTGTCAAAGTACTGCCGGTCTTAAAGGAGAAGCTAGAACCTGAACACAACTTAAAGTTGTTATGGCGGCATAAACACAAAGGAGACGGATACGCTTACCAATACATTTTTGGGCCCAAACTGGGAAAAAGATGGGTGTAACTTTAACATTTATTGTTATTACGTTAATATTTTTTTAATAATTATAATGGGTTTAGTTATTCTGCATAAATTAATCGTGTGATGTGTTATCATATTATTACTTGTTGAAATCTATAATAATATTTGTATTATTATAGATGTGGGGGAGGGGGGGACATGTGGAAAGAATGTATGATAAAAGAATGACTAAACAGATATACAATGCAAAAGTGGATGAATGCAGAAGTCGCGGAAGGCCACGGCACACCTTCCATGATCAAATTGATCGTGTACTAGCAGAAGGTGATGTCAGGAGCCTTAAGAACAGACGAGCGTGCATGACAAGAGCTATGAATGTCAAAGAAGCAACTGAGGTGTGTAAGAATACCGTGAGAGTAGAGAAGAGTGCCTACCCAGCAAGGGACCTGGCGTAAAGTTATGTATGTATGTATGTATAATAATATTATAACATTCTAAACATGCCGTTTCTGTGCATTACAACTATAAAAAAATAACTGGAAGAGGATGTATAAACACGATGCATTTTTTTTAATTTCTTGTCTGTTTGTTCGGGGTTCACGTAAAAACTGCTGGCCCGATTTCGATGTGGTTTTTGCTGATCGACGGCATATTTTTAGACTTAAAATCTGCGCTACTTTTTGTCTTAAGAATCCTGCGGGAAATTTTCCGGGAATGGTTTTAAATGGTCAGATTTAAAAAAAGTATAATTCCAGTTTGATTTTTAAATAATTCCAATTTGATTTTTTCACTGATCGATAGCAAATTTAATGTAATAATTTGTGTGTGTTTATGTCGGGAACCCCGCGGGAGTTTTTCCGGGAGCGATTTGAAGTTGTTTGGATGCATTAAGATTAGCTTATTCCGGCAAGCTTATTGAAGTCGCTTAAAAAAGGAATCCATATTTATTTATATAAGTGGTCGCCCGTGGTTGAAATTTGACCATAACAATTAATTTAAATTATAAGATTGAACATTATTAAGGTTCTGTTGTAACTCTGTCTGTCTGTCTGTTCCGTTTTCACGTAAAAACTACTGGACCGATTTGGCTGAAACTCAGTATATATATGTTTTCGATACCGAGAATGAACATAGGATACTTTTTATCCCGAAAAGTGGGATAGTTTCCGGGATAAAAATATATTTGTCTTTCTGATTGTTATGCTTTTACGGAAAAACTAATGGGCCGATTTGGCTGAAATTCGGTACGTATGTAAATTAAATACTGAGGATGGACAAGGGATAATTTTCATTTTGGCCTTTTTGGTAATTTTGGCCTATTTGGTAATTTTGGCCTTATTGGTCATTTTGACCTTTTTGGTCATTTTGGCCTATTTGGTAATTTTTCATGTTTGGTCATTTTGGCCTATTTGGTCATTTTGGCCTATTTGGTCATTTTGGCCTCTGGTCATTTTGGCCTTTTTGGTCATTTTGGCCTATTTGGTAATTTTTCATGTTTGGTCATTTTGGCCTATTTGGTCATTTTGGCCTATTTGGTCATTTTGGCCTTTTTGGTCATTTTGGCCTTTTTGGTTATTTTGGCCTATTTGGTAATTTTTCATGTTTGGTCATTTTGGCCTATTTGGTCATTTTGGTCATTTTGGCCTTTTTGGTTATTTTGGTCTATTTGGTAATTTTTCATGTTTGGACATTTTGGCCTATTTGGTCATTTTGGCCTATTTGGCCTTTTTGGTCAAGTTTTGTAATTTATTTTGTTGACAGATAGACGAGGGATGGTATAATTGGCGATATAAAATGAAGTGAATCTTCCGTGGGCAAATACATAAAAATGTAATATAATATAACCTGTAGCACTTGCTCTATAAACAAGAGACACGCAGTAGAGGTTAACCCGTGGCCCAGCCGCGGGGTAAACTCTAGTATTTCTATAATCACAGACTTCGCCAAGGTTACACCGTTTATTTAACAATAAACAAGAGTATATATACGTGTGTGTGTGTGTCAAATACTGTAGTAATATGTAGTGTGGGTAATGTTTTTTTTTCTTGATTTAATGTATTTTTATGCATTATTAAAAAATATCATTCTGCAGTCCTTCTCTATATAAACTACAAGTGTGCGAAATTTCATACTCCTCCGTCTGCGAATTTCGTAAAAAGGGGTACAAAGTTTTTGCTCCACGTATTAATATATTGTATACGGAGTTATTGTATATTCGGAGTTCTTTTGTTTACTTCGTGTTTAAAATTTGCAATTAGACAATTGCCTATTGTTATTGTTTTCGAGTTGGTTGGCCGTTCGCAGGAATATTTAATCAGGTGTGCAGATTACGGTTTCTTGGAAACCCCAGTCCACGCGGTCGATTTTTGTATTGTATAGTTAGTATAAAACAATGCCCGAACGGAAGGGTGGGGCAGTCAAGCGAGGATTACGATTCAAGCAAGATGTAGATTCGATGAGCGATATAGTGACGGACTTTGCGCGTGTTATTGAATCTTGCAGTTGGTAGGTACTAGTAACGTCTAGTTATATTTGTACCCGTTTTATACGTGTTTGTATAGTTCTAATAAATTCTATAGTAATTCCAACGGCATGTTAATTCGAGTCCTTGTAGCTCGTAACAATATAGATATTATCCATATCCATATATACAATTTCTAGGCAATACAATAGGTCGTGTGGCTTAAAGGCAACCTATATTTAAGGAAATTCTTAGCTATCTGGCGATGTAGGTAAGCGGTTTGTTTTATTTTATGTAGGAATGTTCGTATTGAATACGTCATTTCAAGTCCTCTTTACTAATAATACATTTACTGCGTTCTCATTGTCTGCGGTCACTGATTTACGTAATTACATTAATTTCATAATACAAATCGCTTTTGCTCGAATGTAGTTTTGATGATCAGGGAATACAAAATCAGAGTACCGCAGTGTTGTGACGGCATCTGTGGTTGAATGGGCTAAGTCCTCGCCGGCCGACCTACACTACAACGCAGAGGCTCCGGGCTCGATTCCTGTCGTGGTCAATTTTGTAAAAACACCGTTATTTACTATGGTCTGTGGTGGTCTTTGGAATCGGCTCTAGAGTAGTCTGTTATGTATTACCCACAATACAAGGGTGGCTTGCTTAGCTTGAGGTAACACAATGTGTGTTTGGCTGCCGCTTGATAAATTATAATATTGTCTAAAAAGATTTTAGTTATAGCGGCTGCTATGTACTGTGAATGTTAAAACTGATATCAGAGCCGCTCGTGTGCTGGCGTGTATCTTATAGGTATGTATAACCTATATACTTATTATCACCTCATAAAACGCCGATGCCGGCCGTATAGGTTTTGTACGAGCGTAACAAGTAATGACGTCAGATATTTAATGAATGAATCAAATGGCGTATTAATTATGGGTTAAACGGCAAACAAAATGATTTCTATTATATTTGAAAATGCAGATCGTATTTTATGGTCTATTCTTTTATAATGAACATTGTCCTAGAATTGACGCACGGATTAATAACATGTGTCATCGAATGTGTGTTATATATCTTCATAATGGCCCTGCTCCGTCATTATTTGATTTAAGTTCTGTAACATGAATTTTCCCTAAAGACCACTTTAGAAAAGTTAACGATAACTATAGAAAATAATAATGGTTGAACACGAAAAATTATATAAGCCTAGCGACAAAAAACACTAAAATGATCACGATACGTAACGAGTAATGACAGTGACATTTAAATAGTAGCACAGATTACTATGATTATATATAGATAAAACTAACTTTTATTATTTTTGTTTTCTAGGCAAAGCAATCAATGTAAACTTGTCCCTTATGACGTCATTGGAGAAATAATTTTAAAATCGAATTATATAAAAAACTAACGCTTAGAACACAAAAATATTCAAATTAGTATCTTAAAATGCCCTATTTTACGTACTAAAAATATAAAATCAAAGGGTAATTTTTTGTGAACAATCCCCATTATCCCAGATGAAACAGGGACATAGAGGGGAACGCATGATTCGGATACATTAAAGCTGAATTTATGCTACTTCCACAATCAACAAAATCTATATTAAGTATTTGAACTTTATACTAGATTTAAACAATACAATTGAGTGCCCTTAATATGTCCGCTAATCCAATTTATTCAGCGTCATAAACGCTCTATCTATCTATCTACATTTCGTTCAGGTTAATCTAATTTTAAATGTTGATAATGGTTATTAAATTGGTTTACAATTGTACATACATACATTTTATAACAATGGTACAGTTATACATACATATATTAATAACAATGATATCTTTTTGCGTGGATGAATATGATCGCGCAACGCCCGCGTAAAGCAACCGATGTATATAGGACTTTTTTCAGCAAGAAATCAGTTCAAAAATTTCCTTATTGTTGGTCATCCTATCCAATCATCATTATATTGGAATAGTGGTCACTCAATATATTAGAATGCGGTGTTTGATGCAGCTAAAATGTATCTACCAATAATTACAGACACGGTAACTTGAAAATAGTTCCCTAATAGATTTTAGGGAGCGCACCCATACTACGTGACAAATTTTAAAACAATCCCGTAGTATAATAATATATGTCAAGAATGCCCCCTATTCCTCCTCTAGTTTTTACATAGTAATTAGTCATTTTACATATTTTTTTGCAAACAGAAACTTAAAAAAATAAATTAATTTGTCTCATTAGCCCCTTAAAAAGCGCTAAACTATGTGCGCCTCATTTGAATATAGCTCAAAAAAGCGCGAGAATTCCCAGAGGATATTGTCTACCTGACGAAAACCCTCGCCCCTGTGAGCAAGCGTGGTATTTTGAAGTCCTCCCATCATGAACGAGTCACGTAGAATGACGCCATAAACATGCACAAGTAGGAGTCGAATAGCGCATTAATAGTAGTTTGAAAAGTAATTAAAATTAATTCTGACATGATATTTGAAAATAAAGAATATTTCGTTTAAAAAAACAGACTTCAAAAATTAAAAAGTATAAAATAACTTATTTCTACAGCTATTATTATTAATATAATTATATTATCTTAAACATCTTAAAGTCGGTGCTTAGTAATTTTGAAAATATAGTAATTTTTATGTTTTACTTTGCACCGACTTCAAGATGTTTTAGATAATATATATTAATAATAATAGCTTTAGAAATAAGTTATTTTATACTTTTTAGTTTTTGAAGTCGGTTTTTTGTATTTATTTGTTACTTTTTAATGTCTAGCTATCTATGGGTACGCCTACGTAAGGTGCCGAACGGAATGGAATTTTTTTCCATAAAAAATATTCATAAAATGAAAACTACTGGGCCAAACTATGTCAAATTTTTAGGGGACCAAATGGCAGCTATTCCGCGTCGAACAAAAAAAGTATCACGTAAATCGGATCATAATCTCGGAGTAATCGGTGAACATACATTAAAAAATAAGATTCCGACGAATTGAGAACTTCCTTCTTTTTTGAAGTCGGTTAAAAAGTAAGATGATAAGATGTTATTTTAAAGCCTGTTCTTTTTTTATGTAAATTATGTTAGAATGTATTGTACCATGTATTGTTTCTGGATTCCTGTTCTGATATAGTGTCTATTTAGGGCTCAGTATCAATTGTGGCAAAATGGAATCGTTATCTATATTTTCGCCGTCAGTCCATCTTTGTATGTTACCATTGAACTGGTATGTTTCATCTTACGCACTTATCGGATTTTTAACATTTTTGTTCATAATAATAACAGCTCATAAACGTCTCACTGGTGGGCTCGGACCTCCCACTAAATCAGGGAACGGATAGTATATCCTCCACGATTTACTAAGGCCGCATGGCGGGTTTGATACATCGGTTACTTCGGTGTTTGCCTTCGCCGTTGTTAGCACGTGGTAATTGTAACAATATGAGAGAGAGAGAGAGAGCTAACTCTTTATTGCATACCAAAACATACAATTACAAAACAGACCATATTTACAATATTTTCTAGGCGATACAATAGGCGGCCTTATCGCTCAAAGCGATCTCTTCCAGGCAACCTAAATCAAAAACAAATTTGAATCAGGCGATGTAGGTGGTGCAGGAGGAAAAAGGCAATGGTCACATAAATACTCAAACTAATTTAACAAATATATATATATATATATATATATATATATATATATATATATATATATATATATATATATACACACACGAATAAATATATATACAAATACATACATAATATAGTCATAAATATAATATACAATAATATAAGTAAACAATATGCAAACTAAGTCAGAATACTGCCTAAGCGTTCCGGCCAGGATTCGAACCAGCACCCTTTGAATTTAGGAAGCGTGCGCTAGCGTAATTCTACCACAACTTTTTTTTTTTTAATTGTGGTAATTTCAATTTTTTTTAAATAATTGTGTGCCTATGTATAATATCCTTAACCAGTTATGTCCAGATATCACAGATAGGGTAATAGCGATGGGGTTTCCCGCCGAAAAGTTGGAGAGCATGTACAGGAATCACATAGACGAGGTGTATAGGTTTCTAGAGAAGTTTCACAGGGACCACTACAAGATATACAACCTGTGCTCGGAGAAGACTTACGACACGACCAAGTTCCACTCGAGGGTAAGTTTTATATTCATATAATTAATTATATGGGTACCATTGTGTAATCTATTTATCTATAACAGGGGTCGCCAAATGGCGGACCGCGGGCCGCGTCCGGACCGCCTACCCATTTTGTGCGGACCGCGAAAAACTGACATTTTTATCATTGATATGTAAAAAATACCTTTGTTATTTCCGTAATTACATTTGTTTAATAAATATAAAATGTTGTGTGGACCTGCATGCATATGCAATTATTATATATCAAAAATCCATATTTTATCTGTCTGTCTCAATTTTCCGGCTAATCTCTGAAACGGCTGTATCGTTTTTGACGGGGACTTTCACTGACAGATAGCCGATGTTATAAGGACCACTCCTTAGGCTACTTTTTTAGGGTTTCGCGAAAAAAAATATCCACGCTGACGAAGTCACGGGCTCAGCTAGTGTATCACTAAAAGTAACAATCATTCCCGATCGAGAATGCTGTGGTATTTTGTGCGTCGCGGGGGACACGTATCCCCGTGAGATTTCGGCGACACAAAGTAGTTTTAGATCCAAGAATTTGCTACCTATCAGCGAAAACCGCATCGAAATCGGCCCAGTAGTTTTTACATGAATCCCGAACAAACAGACAAGCACACAAGAAAATCTAAAAAATTGGATCCTGTTCACCATCGTTTATATGATTTATTCATAGATTATTACCAATATACATTTGTTTACGAAAATATAATTTTAGCACACATTTGTCCACACGTCTGAATGCCGATCTAGACCTAACCATTTACATACTATAATCGTATTATGCAAATTATTTATTATTGATTATTATCTGTCGTGTTGTCCAAATAAATAAATAATACTATGGAGCAGTACTAAAAGGGCTAAAAAAATTCGTAAAAAAACTATTTTGAATTTATTATTCTATTTTTTCTTGTGTGTGTTTTTCCTCGTAATCGATGACTTCATTATGTTTTAAACATTTTTTGTTATTTCGTACTTATGAATGATTAAATTTATCCTTCCCCTCTTTGTATTTAAGGGGAATTGTTTTTAATATAATTTTGGTTTAACCTGTTATAAATTCTTAGAGCAGATAACGGTTTCGTGCGAATAAAATGTAGTATTTTCATGAATTAAAATTAACGTTAAACGTTTTTTGAAGTAACACTTCTATCTTTGGGTGAGCAGAAGCTCGATGGAACAAACAAGCGACACTAAAAAGAGATAAACACATTAATCTATAGGAATAAGCCTGCGAGAGAATGAGATAGAATGCATTATATTTAAATGATTAAACACTATGCTCATACAGATAGAGTTGGAAATGTTTTGAAGTTTTTGGTTAATACATAAAATGACGTGTTTTTTAAAGCTTAAATATATTATAACGATATAATATATCAAATGTGACGTCACAAAATTTAGAATCCCTCTCACCCACTTCGTTTCACTTCTACTGCGTGTGAACTACACATTTTTTTATTTATTGTAGATATATTCGTTAGGCGCCGGTAAACCGGTATTGGATATTATTATATTATCTACGTACCGTAAAGTATGATCTGCTGTTTTTGTTTTTATTCCGTAGCTAGAAAACCACTATATAATCACATATTTATTATTAAAATGTAAGTAATCATGTATACCACCATCGCCACTAATCATCAATATTCCTGCCACGGGTTGCTTGGAGGAGATCGCTTTTTAGCCATAACACCGCCCTTTATACACAATTATAATATTACTAGTTCGTAAGTTTTCTGTAATGGTGTACAATAAAGTGTTATCTATCTGATGAAAAGTGGTTACGATCACGATGTTGTCGTGGCGGAATAATAGTAGAAAAAAATTGCTTTACAATTAGCAGAAACGGTGCTAGCCGAAATTAATATTGAAAAGCTACCAAAATTTTAAACATCTATTTCGCGAGTTTTCGCGTATAAATTTTTATGGAGTGCCACGGACACGCCATTGGCATTAACACCGAAATCAAACAAACCGACCATAATCAAGTTCGCATTCAGAGTCTAGAGCAGTGGTTCCGTGGGGGTTCAAACTTATTTTGTACACTGCCCACTTTGAGAATAAGTTATTTTTAGCGCCCCCATTTTTTCACCTACTTAATAACCACTATAACGTCAAATTAAATTAACTGATTATTGTGAGCTATATTAGCGGAGATTAAATATTCATTCTAAACGAGACTTTTATTATAGCCCGCAAGAGTTAACTTGAGACCTAAACGTAATAGGTAGTACACAACGGCGCTAAAGGTCTCAAGTTAACTCTTACTGGCTTCACCTGCCTGCTTTTCTGGGTCTCTTATCTTAGGCCTGCAGCGCCCACAAGGGGGCGTTATCGCCCACTTTGGGAAAGGATGGTCTAGAGCATAGACGCAAGGTCGCGGAGCTGACTGTCTTCTATCGGCTATCATTGTCATTTCGGGGAGTGTTCCTTAAATTCTAACACGAGCTGATTCCTCCATCCCCATTTTACTATCGGACAACCAGACGCACCGTTTTGCGCCACCGTTAGTTACATGGTGGAAATACCACCAGTCATCATTTTTTCTGGTGCGCACTGCCGAAGAGTGGAATAATTTGCCGGAGTCTATTTTTCCTGACAAATACAGTCTTGAAGTCCTCAAGTCACGAGTGAATAGGTATCTTCTATGTAAGCGTTCTCCATCCTAGACTCCATCCTAGACTTCTTTTCTTTCTTTCGTCATCACTCAATATCAGGTGAGATAGTGGTCAAACGCAAACCTATATTTCCATTTTTTTTTTAAGTCGATAGCGTCTCTGGATTACAGGAAAACGGAAGCTCGACCGAGTCTGCGTGCCCTGTATGGAGGCTGGCTAAGCCTGTAATCTCGACAGAACAAAAGATTCGTTTTGACACTCCTATCTATCTACTCCTATCTACCCTATAAACGCATGTGTCACGCATCGTCAGACTGTCACCATGACAAGCCTATTTTCTAGATTTCATATCAAAGGATTAAGATATTGTGAAAGTTTGATAGCAGTTTATTTAAATATGATCTAATGATAAGGTAAACTATCAATAAAATCATTTTAATTTATTAGCAGTCATTAAGGACTGATAGCTTCGCAAATTGCCCCCAGGTTTTTACTGTTTAATAGCCACGATTGTCGCCGGCACATCGTGATTTGATTTCACTAGACTGGTCAACTAATCAACTTTGATGGACAATTCTTCTTTTATTGTGAACCTAGCAATTATACAGGAGACCCACCTTTATAAAAGTTGGTTACTTGGAACCCCAGGGGTAAAACCGCCGGGCACTCGAGATATTGAAGTAGCAGAATTGGGCCCCTAGTGTTCGATTGAATGTTTGATAATTTTGAAAAATGTGCTTGTTAAATACAATAAAACTTCTGTAAGTCGAACCTGAAGGGAGACGTCATAAAATTCCGAGTTATAGAGTTTTCGACTTATGGAGGATTTCGACTTGTAAGGACACATTCGACTTGTAAGGAAACATTCGACTCGTAGAGGGATTTATATATTATATTTATAGAGGTTGTAAACTCAAATATTGCTATGTTCGAGATACAGAGGTCCAATATAGTTTTTTTAGTTATCGAGGGAAAATAAGTACTGAATTTGCTTACAGGGACTCACTAAATATTTCGACTTATAGAGGGTTTAGATTTCGAGCAACGGAGGTTTTGGTGGTTGAAGGGAAGGGAACACAATTTTTGTTCGAGTTTGGGTTTGGATAAGTTTTCGACTTATCGAGGTTCGACTTAAAGAGGTTCTACTGTAGTTAGGTTCGACTTACCGATAGCCCGTTGTAGATTTCAATTTAAAGCGAGTGACAAACAAGCAAGCATGGACGGTGGCGCTATGACGTGTTGAAATGTCGATTTGATTGACAAACCCGATTTTCAGTGGACGTTTATACGAGCATTTTCGAATCGCGGGATTTTGAATACAAGCGTTTATTAGCAAACCCTACACCTGGCAAGGAAAGAACACCGAGGAGTTTTAATCGGTGTCCCTAACTCGAATGGTACAGAATTTCTTGATTGCGGTGCTAGTGCCACCCTGATGTGGCGAATCCAACACGCCCCACCGCGTTTCCCTCGCGGTGGATTGTTGTACCCAAACGGATTTCCCCTCGTTTAAAAAAAGGTAGTAAGTCACCCCGTCCCGGCTGGAGGCGCGAATTAACCCACATCCCGGACATAGAACGCCTGGAAGAATGGTGAGGGGTTTTAATGGGTGTCCGCGACGTGAGGCATCAATAACATATTCACGGGTTTCCACAGGCACCACCGCGTTAAAACAAAGCTTGTCTTGTATAACAAATTTAACCAAGAATCGGGTAACGTGAGTGGATGAGGTGAAGTGAATCGCCCGCATTAAAGGATACCGTAGACGCGAGTAATATCTACCGTTTTTGGCATTTGCTATGGAACCATAAAAAGTATTTAATTGAAAGTACAAATTAGCTCGCCCTCAGACAGGCATAGTCGTATCGTCATTGAACCCGGAAATGAATAGGCTCATTGCCCAGCATTGGAACATTTATGCGTTTTTAATGTTAATTCTCCTTTAAAAAATTTAATGTAATCGACAATCTTACATAATAAGATTACAATAAGCTAAATATAAAATTACTCAAGTTTTCATAACCCATGGAAATGTTCGTCAAAACACCTTGCAACCCCAAATGTGACACAAACACACATTTAAAACATTTCAAAGTTTGACGACGGCCAATGTCAAGCGAATAAGGTTAGCATTATTATGTACATAATTGTATGTCACCTTATCTATTGCAAGCTGTTATAATATTAGCTTTCGTGCAGCTTGTGATGTTTAGATTTTTCGTCCCCTTGTACAAATGTGTTATTTCATATAATTATAATACATAATTTATTATTATTATAATTGTTTTATTTTATAGTAGGCAATTATATATTCCAAAAATGTCGTAGTATTAGGAAATCTTTGTCTTTTTTTATACTATGAAAAAAGGTCAGATACATAGTACTTCAGACAGATGCGCGTGTATGAATTAATTAATGAATTGCACATAGATGATACGTAGGATGTATTTTTTTTTGCATAAGTTCAGCAGACAGGCAGACGGCCCGGCCCACCTGATTGAAAGCGGTTACCATCGCCTATGGACATGTGCAACACCAAAAGACACAAAAAACGCGCTGCTGTTCTCTAAAGGGACACTGAAAAGTGGCCACTAATGCCGGAACACAACGCAGATTAGTATTGAAGCAGTCATTTGTATTTTCTTACGTTCTCACGAATGATAGGTACACATAATTAAACCATATTTTAAGTGTTTAAGCGCGATTTTTAATGATTTTTTTGTTTGATTCTGACATTTTAAAAACAAGCTGAAAAGTAAAAATAAAATTTAAAAAATATTAAAATCGCATTTAACGCTGTTAAGACGTAGTTTAGCTTTGAGAAATATATACAAGTAGTGGCCCCGGCAGACGTTGTCCTGCTCTGAAAAAATAAAAATCTAGGAGCCGATCCCAGCGCCACCTACCGCTTCTAATTGCGAATCTAAGCCATCAGGGGATCCACTCAAGCACACAAAAACAAAATCACCAAAATCGGTCCAGGTGATTGGGAGGATTCTAGAACCCGATCTCAGCGCCACCTACCGGTTCCAAAGGGATAAAAAGTATACTATGTCCGTCTTCCGGTTCTAAGCTACCTAGCTAAGCTTATTTTCAGCCAAATCGGTACAGTCGTTCTTGAGTTATAAATAGTGTAACTAACACGACTTTCTTTTATAATAGGTTGGGGAAAAAGTCTTTTCGCATCTAGTATGTATGAACTTGTAATAAGATCTCTTTGGTTATAGGTACCATTTGTATCTGGCTGGTTTTGGTATCATTAAAAAGTTTTAATTTTAAAGAAGACAGTTCCAAATTCAAATTAGGAAAATGTGTGATTTTCATTTGTTTATCTTATTGTTAAAATGAATGAATGTAATCTAATAAATGTAATGAAGATATTCGATACATTTTAAAATTTTACCACAAAAAAGGTAAAAATTCAACACAAGCCGCGAAAAATTTTGTGATGTTAATGGACCTAATGCAGTATCTGTGAGAGTAGCGCAAATTTGGTTTAAGCGTTTTGAATCCGGAAATTTTGATATCAAAGATGCACGTTGCTCTGGTCGCCCTGTTACTCTGTTAACTAATTAACTACTGTTAACTCGCAACAAGGTGATGCTGTGTGTATAGTGGGATTGGAGGGGCATTATTCATTATGAGCTGTTACCGCCAGGCAGGACCATCGATTCTGAACTGTACTGCGAACAACTGATGAGATTAAAGTAAAAAGTTGAGAGAAAGCGGCCGGAATTAATCAACAGAAGGCGTGTGGTTTTTCACCATGATAACGCTAGACCTCACACATCTTTAGCCACTCAGCAAAAATCTCGAGTTTGGCTGGGAGGTGTCAATGCATCCGCCGTATAGTCCTGACCTTGCACCTTCAGATTTTCACCTGTTTCGGTCTCTGTAGAATTCCTTAGGCAGTGTCAGGTTAAAATCACGAGAGGACTGCCAAAACCACTTGTCGCAGTTTTTTGATCAGAAGCGTCAAAATTTTTATAGCAATGGGATCACGTCCCTAGCTACAAGATGGCAAAAAGTTATCCAACAAAATGGCACCTACATACTTAAGTCAAATGTAAATAAACTTTATGAAAAAACCTTTTGAATATTTTAAAAAAATGCGAAGAAACTTTTTCCCCAACCTTATATAGAGATTTTGAGAAATGTGTGCGTTATTTCCTCATGATTTGCTACTCGGTATTCAACCGAATACCGATTAGTTAAAAAGTGATCGAATAGCAGCCGAATATTCGTGGCATCTCTACTTCTTACTACGAGGTTTCTTGCTTGATACGTATTTATTGGTCCCATAAGGCGAGGGTCACCTTTCCTAGCCTTCGACAATTCTGTCGGTCGATTTTTCCTTCTCAGTAATTTTGCAATCCTTTGAGAGCTATTTTTCCAATGCTACCGTTATAGAGTGTAAGGAGAGTATATTTTATTATTGTTATAGTCACGTCATTATTATTGATAACATTGTCACACGTTAGTTATAATTATGTATAATTCAAATGTCAGCAGTGCGTCCTAACTATCATGACATACGGTGCCGAGACATGGACACTGACAGCGGGACTGGTCCACAAATTCAAAGTCGCTCAACGGACTGTCCCGGCAGACGTTGTCCTGCCCGGAAAAGCTTCAATCGATATGCCGACAGCATTAAAGTTTATAATTAACAAATAAAAAATAGGGGTTGATCGTAGAGGGTTGAAAATTTAGGGTTGTATGTATTTTTAATGCTGTATCATAAAAAAATAAAAAATAATCTAAAAATTTTAAAAAAATAGGTGTGGACTACCCTTAACATTTAGGGGGATGAAAAATAGATGTTGTCCAATTCTCAGACCTACCCAATATGCACACAAAATTTCATGAGACTCGGTCAAGCCCACAGAACTAATATCTAGATATTATTTCTGTGGTCAAGCCGTTTCGGAGGAGTTTAACTACAAACACCGCGACACGAGAATTTTATATGTCAGATATTGAGATTGAGATTTGAAAGTTTATTTTTCATAAATATGCAAATTAAAATAATGCTTTCAACGCGTTTCCCTTGAATAATCTCTCCAAAACAATTTCTAAACGGGGAACTTACTCATTTTTTATTTAAGGAAAAATACACGATTGCCATATGTATTAAAACAGCTGACAATCGAGTTTTAACAAATGTTAAATAAATTATTGCTATGTGACAAAACTGTTATATCAAAAAAACATATGCCAAGTTTAAATAAAGGAATGGTTGGTACAGTTGTTATATACCACCTGTCCGTTTTGTTTTTGCATATTTTTACCTAAACTGGCTTAAAATAAGGGTTGGTATTGCTTGCTGTGTCCACGACACGAAGAAAAACTAGGCGCGTGTGACACGTACATGCATATATATACGTACCTACTGTAGATGATATGATATGACTCATGTTACTTAAGCATTTAATATTACATAAAATGTATGTATGTATGTATATACATAATGTTTTGGAACAAAATCAGCTCGTTCAGTTTATCTGTCCTATATGAAGACCTTTACGATTGTTGAAATAGGGCGGATACTTTAGTGGGTTTAGTGACTGTCTATGATGTATTGCTATAAAGGAGTCACTTTCGGCCTGGCAACAGTTTTGGTTGACGTGCCCAAGGTCAAGAGAGCATTTACAGGAGAAGTATATTAATCTATGTACTTACGACATTTTTTCATTGCACGAGTTCAACAGACAGATAGGCGATGGAAAGCGGTTGCCATGCTTATGAACATTTGTAAAACTAAATTAGCTATCAATGTGCTAGAGACCGGCTCTAAAGGGAGGGACGTGGCCACTAATGCCGGAATATAATTCAAGGTTGTTAAGGCGGTATTCTCTAGACCAGGGTTGGTAGCCATCCAGACGGGGAAATACCCTAGGTACAACCTGGCTGTGGGTTGTATTGTATGATTATAATATTAAAGATTTACCCTTTACTTTTACGTTTGACATCCATTCACATAAATTGATCTTTTCAGTCTACACAATGAATTGGCGTATTAATACAGTATCAGTAAGTTTAAAATCAGTCGATTCGATTCCTGATTAGGGTAATAGATTTTTTTGAACAATCTAAAATACCGCTTTAGTTATCATCAAAATCTGCTTCGAAACGCCTTAGTATTTTTGCTATTCCGTATAAAACTTGTAAAGTCTAAACGTATGATTCATTGCTTCGCATCTTTATCCACTTTTAAAATTGTCTTTTAAGACGAAAGGTAATCTATGACTGTTTTACTTTGACATAAATATAGATGACACTACATATTACTATATACTGAAAATCGTGTAAATTATTATCGTTAATATAGGCCAAAGAGATGTTTATAATTCACGATGACAGATATTAATAAATGCGTCACATAGGCGTTGTATTTATTTATTGCTTAGCAGTGTTGCCAGTTTCACAAATTACGCGAGACGCCTAAATTTCGGGATATATCTATTTGGGAATTTAACATGTTACGTAATATTACGTAGTGCTATTTAAAATGGCCTTACAGCTAATTTAAGTGGCTTTACGCATTTTTTTAAATACATTGATCCTATTATATGTAATAGATAAATGATTTTTTATTGGAATGTATTGTTATTTTGAAGCCCTATTTTAACATATTTTTGAAGTGAAACTTCTTCAGAATCGTTGTAATTTGAAACTCGATGAAATGACAAAGCGACACCTAAAAGAGATAACACATAGATATATAGGACTAAGCCTGCGAGAGAATGAGGTACATTGTATTTAATCATTTAAACCCTATACTCATACATATAGAGTTGGGAATGTTTTGAAGTTTTTCAAATTTCGCGTTTTAAGGCTTAAATATGTTATAAAGATATAATATATGGAATGTGAGGTCACGAAATTTAGAATCCCTCCCAGCCCTTTGTAACACTTTGTGTCACTTCTACTGCGTGTGAACTGCGCATTTTTTTGAAATTATAATTGAATTGTCTAACGTCAAAATGTACATGCGCTGCGTCGATCTCAGTATCCCGTACACGTGCCTCCAATGAGGAAATTTACAATATAACTAAGAACTGCGACTAATGATTACGATTTGCGATGTAGGTTGAACAAGTTAAGGGACGAACTTTGAGAACCA
Organism: Dendrolimus pini; assembly: GCA_949752895.1. NCBI lineage: Eukaryota > Metazoa > Arthropoda > Insecta > Lepidoptera > Lasiocampidae > Dendrolimus > Dendrolimus pini. Next base: position 17,824,275 of record OX457140.1, on the reverse strand, counting down.
TCTAGGACTAGGTGATACGTAGCAGTTGTATTTCCTTTGTTTTGCAATTTCGTTGCGGTTTCTACTTCTGTGGCCATTTCTAGATTAGATTATTTTGCCCCAAACGAGTCAAGCTTTTAAATTTACTAAATTTAATTTTTAATTTTTTGATTGATTTCGTCTTAACATATGTTTTTATCAACTACTAACTCCTGCCCGCTACTTCGTCCGCGTGGAGTAGTTAAAAAAAGTAATTTAAAAAACCCCGATTTTGAAACATTCTTCATTGGTGCTCCACTCCTATTGAACATAGTGTGATGACATATAACCTGTAGCCTTCCTCCATAAATGGGCTATCAGCACTGAAAGAATTTTTCAAATCAGACCAGTAGTTGCTGAGATTAGCAAGTTTAAACAAACTCTTCTGCTTTATATGTTGACTAGCTTTTGCGTGCGACTTCGTCCGCGTGGAGTAGTTAAAAAACCTCCGATTTTGAAACATTCTTCATTGGTGCTCCGCTCCGATTGGCCTTAGCGTGATGATATATATCCTATAACCCTTCTCGATAAATGGGCTATCTAACATTAAAAGACTTATTAAAATCAGACCAGTAGCTCCTGAGATTAGCGCGTTCAAACAAACAAACTCTTCAGCTTTATATATTAGTATAAGATTTTTTAAATCATAATAGTTTACGAAGTTCTGAATCTACTAGCTACCAGTTAGACTAGCTCCGTTGAGTTGAGTCCAAAAGTAAATCTTGGTCTCTAAATTGTAATTCCCATACATCTCCCTTCTATTCGTTTAGTGCTAATGCCAGTCGTCGCGAGGGGCTGTGATTTTTTTTTGCTAATCGTAGGCTTTATGCTTGCAGGCCCTGGTAGACAAGTGGCATTAGCGCTAACAGAATAGAATATGTGTGGAAATGTTTATTTTATTTATTTGAAACTTACATTGATAAGAGAGTATTTTTTTGATTCTACTAGCCCCTAAACTAGTTTGCACTGTATTATAGGAGCTAGTGTCCTCTCCCTTAATGTAAGAACAATAACATAAAATACATTTAACACAACTTAAAACTAATAAACTAATAATAATTATTAATATCAAAAAATTTAAAAAAACCGACTTCAAAAACGAAAAAACTAAAATGTATAAAATAACTTATTTCTTAAGCTATTATTATTAATATATATTATCTAAAACATCTTAAAGTCGGTGTTTAGTAATTTTCAAAATATAGTAATTTTTATGTTTTACTTTGCACCGACTTCAAGATGTTTTAGATAATATATATTAATAATAATAGCTTAAGAAATAAGTTATTTAATACATTTTAGTTTTTTCGTTTTTGAAGTCGGTTTTTTTAATATTATAGGAGCTAGTGTCCTCTCCCTTAATGTAAGAACAATAACATAAAATACATTTAACACAACTTAAAACTAATAAACTAATAATAATTATTAATATCAAAAAATTTAAAAAAACCGACTTCAAAAACGAAAAAACTAAAATGTATAAAATAACTTATTTCTTAAGCTATTATTATTAATATATATTATCTAAAATATCTTAAAGTCGGTGTTTAGTAATTTTCAAAATATAGTAATTTTTATGTTTTACTTTGCACCGACTTCAAGATGTTTTAGATAATATATATTAATAATAATAGCTTAAGAAATAAGTTATTTAATACATTTTAGTTTTTTCGTTTTTGAAGTCGGTTTTTTTAAACGAAGTTTTTAAATTTTATTTGTTACTTTTTAGTGTCTAGCTATGTATGGGTGGACCTACGAATGGTGCCGCACTTCTTAAAAAATATAGGTCCCAAGAACCGGGAACAAAAAAATGTTTGTAAAATGAAAACTACTGGGCCAAACTATGTCAAATTTTTAGGGGACCAATTGGAAGCTATTCCGCGTCGAACAAAAAAAGACTCACGTAAATCGGATCATAAATCACGGAGTTATCGGCGAACATACATAAAAAAAGCAACAAATTAAAAAAAAAGATCCCGACGAATTGAGAACCTCCTCCTTTTTCGAAGTCGGTTAAAAAGAGTGTGTGCGAGTGCGCGCGCGCGCGTGCGTGATTGCGGGCGGGCGTGCCTGCGTGCGGTCCGCAAGCGATCCGGTCCGATCCGGTCGGCAAGCGACTGGTTGGCTGAAATGTATTTTTTTTAACTTAAGTCTGATGCAATTTGAAAGTCCTAATTAGCTCGGATTCAAATTCATAAAGGAGACATTTAAATACTACATTGTTGGGCCCAAGTTTTGTTATTTGTATAAATTTATTTTGTTGTTTGTTTATTTGTATAATTGTTCTGGGTTTAGTTATTTTGAATGAATTATTGGTGTGATGTAAGTGTTTTCATTTTTATTATAAATGATTGAAATTCATTCACATAAATCGATTATGATAATCCATAGCTTATTTGATTTGTGACCTTATTTTTAAGATTTCTTGTCTTCCACATAGAATTTATTGGCACAAAAGTCCCGGTTTACGGAATTTGAAACGAGCTAATTGAATAAGGGCTTTCGACTTAAGACTGATTTAAATTTCAAAAATATATTTTAATCACAGTAAGACATTGAAGTTTTTGGTTGTGGTTTTGAATAAATTAAAAAAAACGGTTTGGTGGCGCCAAGTGTGGTGGATTACGGGGTTTTGTACTGGAAGATAGATTATGTTTCCTCAGTATTCTTCCATGTTCGAAACGCAGTAAACCTGCTCGTTGCGGATCACGCCCAATGGACATTACGTTCGATGTAAAATGTTAAAACAAATTTAAACGTTTATACTTACAACATTTTAATTGCTTTGGTACACTTTTTGTTACAATTCACTCGGTAATAAGATCAAACAAGTTACGAGCGGTTTGCATGATTCGGTTTTATTATACCGGCCACCAGTTTTTGATATTTAGTAATTTCTTACGAATTAAAAGCGTTTTATGTATGGACATTAGCTTTATAGCGTTTTCGTATTATTATTATGGTGATTGAATTAATTTTTCTTTTGCATTGTTTAACATACTTTTGTATTTATTAAACAAAGAACCTGTGATAGATAAATCTATCTGCGGTTTTCCCAGAGCGCTATAATATAGCGCTTTTCAAAAAGGACGTAAGCAGATATATAATGTCTCAACGAAGGTTACCTTGGAGCGGATGTCCATGGGCGACAGTAACCACTTGTCATCAGGTGGATCCGTTTGCCAGTTTGAACATAAAAAAATTATTTGAATCAAAAATTCTTAGCTAGACGTGTTGCTGGGGAGTTTCTTGCCGCTTCTACTCCTTAAACAACAATAACGCGTTGTGAAGCGGTGTACATAGAATAGGAAATAGTTTTTAATTTATATGTTCAAGATATTTTCTCGAGTGAAATTTCTTTTCAATTCAATTTATTTACTGCGAAAATGGCGTATACAAAAGTATTGAATTTAATGTAATACAGTTCTCCAAATTCCACCTTTCGGCATGTATATATACAAGTATCCTATAATATTTTCTTAAGTTTTCGCGATTTGTATACATAATTAAACTATGTTTAAACGGTTTCAAGCGCGGTAATTTATTTGATTTTGGTTATTCCGACGTTTCGGCCTGTTTTCAGTAGCCGTGGTCACGGACGACAAAGATGGCATTTGTCCAACGAGTATTGTTAAAGTTAAATTTAATTTTAACAATACTCGTTGTAATTTAAGTTAATTGACTTTTATAATAATTAATTTATTTGATTTTTATAATTCTTCCCACCCATTTTAATATTATATAAAAAAAATTAGAACTAGGCATGTTTGCTGAAGAGCTTCTTGCTTCTTCTCTTCAAGCCATAACATGTTGCGAAGCGGTGGTAAATTAGATAGGCTCCCATAGAGTAAATAACAAGCATAAACAAATTAAAACTAAATAATTAAAATGAATAAGTTGGGGGTAGGCTAAATAAAACTTTAACAATACTCATTGACACGTGACATCTTTGTCTTCCGTGATCACAACTACTGAAAAGTGGCCGAAACGTCGGAATAATAAAAATCAAATTAATTACCGCGCTTAAAACCGTTAAAACGTAGTTTTGTTATCATGCCTTGTATTTAAGATATATCTATATTCTTTCAAAGCCATCTGAAAACCTAAAGGAAAGTTGGAAATGTTATTCGAAAGAAACTGTATATTAAAATGTACGCTTTTGTCCCGGGACTGTTGCGAAATTTTCCCCGGGTATTGATCATACGGCTAAATATAGCGTGAAGACTTATTAGCGTGTTACAGTAATTATTGTACAAGTGAGAGTGAGTTTTGGTTTCAAATGATAACACGTCGTATATCATATCTGGATATTTTGGGATTGTATGCCAATTTATCCGGGTTATTCTAACAACCTAACTATACTTGTGGGATACCCTATCCATCTTGGCAAAAACTGGACGCTTATAGAATTGACATGTCCAATACTTGCAATGAAAATTGGTTTGGACAAAATTCGATGCAGATATTTTAAAATAAGTCATTTTTGGGTTCTGTGACCAAATAAAATAAACAGCGGAGGTCCATCACCGCAACGCAGCACCATATTGGTCATTTCATCATTCATCACTGAATTTCTGTGATACTGCGTGTAATATTTGTTTTTATCATGGAAAATATTTCATGACTACTGATAGTACTAATATTGTATTCAATTCAAAGTCCATGAAGCTAAAAAAGTATGACAACGTCGTAAGTGGAGATGCGACATCTCTGCCTATCCCTATGGGAAACAGGCGTGATAATATCGCACTCTTAATTCAATAGTGACATTACACTACTATACTATTCCATCTTTTACGATAGATGGCATTGAAAAGTCGATTTAGCAAAAATTTGGATAGAGTTAGTGTGAGTATTATTACATGCATTATTTATTACAATACCTTCCTAATGGATATTTCTGTTACTTTTAAAGCATGATTATTGCAGTGTAGTTGCAATAATCATGCTTTATTATGTATTTCCATGTTTTACGATAGATTTCGTGGAAAAGTCGATTTGGCAAAATTTTGGATAGAGTTAGTTTGAGTAATTACATGCATTATTACAATACCTTCCTAGTGGATATTTCTGTTACTTTTAAAGCAGGCTTAGTGCAATTACACGTATTTCTATGTTTTACGATAGATGACGTTGAAAAGTCCATTTGGCAAAATTTTGTTAGTGTTACATTAAGCGTGCGATATGTATTTATATTTATTTTATTTGTATTTTTATAAAAAAAACCATGTCAAATGCAGTAATTACTTATAGACACACACTACATGCAATTTGATATTTTGTAGCATGAAAAATTGTAATATAGTCAAAATTAAACAAGAAAAAAAAGTTTATATTTTCCAGTGTCTTCAATTTGGTAGAAATATTAAAATTTGTGCGTTTAATTATTAAAAAGTTTAACGCTGCTGGCTGTCTATACTCCGGCTCTGCCATCATTATCGTCGGCACTTGTGATTGTGTCAATCAGTGTACTGATAACGCTGACACGTGTAGGCAACGATGTTGAATTGTACCTATCGCGATATATATTGTTCTTTGACACGCGATGATTTAACCAAGGTTGCCAGCACGATGAATTAGGTTCCCCGATATTGAGACTTCGGGCCCTGTAGACAAGTGGCATTAGCACTAAACGACTAGAATAAAAAATCTATGGCAATGACATTGCCGTTGCCCTAAGTATTAAGGTGATTTTACATTGATCCCGCTACTGAATTCGTGAGCGAGCTGACTTTAAAATAAGTTTTTTTTAAGGTTTTTAAATACAAGCTTTTAAGATTCTGGATATTGTGTAGCAGCACAGTGCTAGCCAAGACAAGTAAGTAACGAGCCCAAACACGTCGGGTCTATCTTGTTTATTACAGGAGTTCCTATGGCCAACTTCCGACTACATGATCAGATCAGCTCCATGGTACCATATTATTGCATTGTCACGCTATATACATATGCGTGCAAAATTTCAGCTCACTCGGAAACCGGGAAGTTGGCCAATTTTAACTTGCAAGATTCCACCCGAACTTACATACATACATTCATTGCAAGTTAAATAAAAGAAATTATATTGCAATCGGGAATATTGAAGTCTGTCAGACTTGGTAGCGCTGTACTGACTTCAAATTAATTTACACGATACCAGTGTGAAGTCAGCACTGGCTTACTTCGAATTTGAAGTCAGTAGCTGGATTATTGTAAATCATCTTTTATGTCATTCCCATACATTTTCATCCTATATTTTTAACGCTTATGCTACTTGTCTACAGGGGTAGACAAAGCAGAGCGGCTTCGTTTGACATTTTATGTTTTTTATTTTGTAATGGCAGACAAACATACACATCGTAAATGCCTGAGCTAAGTAAGTTAAACTTGTGTTATGGGTAATATACAACATAGCACTCTGGGGCCGATCCCAAAAACCCAGATCATAATAAATAGCGGAAAGTTCATTCACGAAATCTACCTTGCCAGGAATTAGTCATGTTCTGTAAAATGTTTTTAATGTTTATTGTTTAATTTAATTTTAAACTTAATTATATTAAAATATTTTTCCTTGTAGACGATTAAAAGGTAGTTATTTGATTAATGTCATTGACTTCATTATAATTCTGATAATATTGCATGTAAGGGAATTTAAAAAAATAATTATTGTTTGAATTTTTCATGTTTTCCTCTAATACGCAATATACTATTTATTATTAAAAATTGGATAATGGTTCAAACAAACACACTCTTTCATAAATTATTATATTACTATTCCTAGCTTTAACTCAAATCCAATCGGGCACAGTCATAGCTTTCGAAGATTAATGATAGAAAACATATTATATATTTATTCATAATGGTTATACTAGGTTAATAGACTCGTTAAAAACGTGTCATTCATTATCGCATTCATAATGCGATAATGATTAACACATTTTGTAACGAGCCTATAAACTTCGCATAACTATTATAAATAAGGGCTTTAGTGAATATAATTATTTTATGGTATTGGGGTTTTCCCTGGCAACCCTACCGAAAGTCTCGAACCGTCCCGCTAGACCAGATGTCGCCACAGTCGCCCTTCGGATCAACCGTTATCAGTTGTTCACCGATAAGCGTTATCACCAAATGGTAGGTACCTCCAGTTTCCACTGAAAGTGTTTGAATTTCTAGGAACTGGATAAGGTTGGGTTGCTTGCATCGGTTTTATCGGTCCTAATAGACTCGGCGCAATGTTTTATCTTCTTCTTGATTTCTTTGTAACAATTCTCTCCATTAAAGCCTTTTTTTATTGTTGGAGTACAGCAGATAGGCTAGTGGCCCATCTGATGGAAAGCGGTTACCGTCATATATTGTTGATTGCAATACCAGAGAGGTCGCCAACGCGCTCCCGGCCGCAAAGAATTTTACGACATTTAAAAAAAAACCCATGTCGTAGCGCTGTGTGAAAACCTCAGCTGGGAACTCATTCCAAATCCCCACGGTGCGCAAGACAAACATTCTTGAAAACGCTTCGTACATGAGAGAAGCGGCTCAAGAAAGTGAGGATGAACACCCAGTTGATGGCTACCGGTGCGTAGGTATAAAGAAGTTATTTTGTAGTAAGATATTTGCAACACTGAAAGTCTTGACAATCTGCTGCCGTCCTCGAAGGGGGGGACTGTAACTTGACCACTAATGCCCGGACGCAACTCTCACTGTAGATCACGAGTAGCGGTCGTCCAGAGTGACAAACGTCCTAGCCCCTGACTGTGCGTCCTTTTGTGTCCTCTAATAACAAGTCGCCCGACCGCAGGAATTGTAATAATATTATTTTACCTTCCTGGAAGGATCATGCTTGTCTATTACTTTAGATGCATTTAAATTACAAAACTCAATATATGTCTCTGAGATTACTCTTTTGCTTTTTATAGTATTATATGCTTTCAAGCTGCTTAGTATCAGCTGATCGTAATATCCTATAAGATTAGGACACTTGCGCCCCAACAAAGCGCCCCATATCTCAGATCCCAAATTTAAGTTTGAGTTTTGCCCGTGTATCTGAGTGCAGAACAAACAATACAAAAACTGAAATGTCGCACAACCCAGTGTACTTACGCTTCATGCTTTCGAAAAAGATTTACACTAGCTCGGATATTATTTCAAGAGACGGACGATACAGGGTTAGATTTTGTTCCAAGCTTCTTAGCCTTAAGTGGACAAAGTCGATCACATTAATGAGTCGCGCTAAAGAATCGTAGTGTTCAATCCCCGTCCACATATCAGGAATAGCTTGATCTTCTCTCGTGCGAGGTGGAAATGCTTTACGCAATTCCAGTGCTTGCGGAGAAACAGCAGGGTAACGTAGGACTCGTGGCGACTACTGGATACTGGTAAGCCCACCACAGTGCTCGTTCTATGATACCACTGAGATATTGAACTTTTTTTTTTTTTGATGCGGGGGAAATGCATTTAGCTCACTACCGGGTCTTTCACTAGGGATTAGACCAAAGCGACGAGAGGTGACATCCACGAATGGAGCACCAGAGTCAAATCGCCGGCTTGTGTGGAGACTCGAAAACCTACTCAATACTCCACTAAAACGACCCTCCTCCCATGTGCCTCGCGTTTATGGCAGGAAGAGCGTGAGACTTAGAACGTAGTTACGCCCACGCTGATTCTAGCGCATCAGTGCTTGAGAATGCCCCGGGAAAGGCACACTCACTTCGTCAACAGGGGCGAAGACTCCTCTGCTCCCTAAATGCTAGAGGGCCCTGGGTTATTGAACATTAGCTGATCCTAGCCAATATCCATCAACCCAGTCGCGCCTTTGCTGGGTGACGGTCTTATAATGGAGTCCTGGTCTTGACTTTTCCTAAGATTCGTAAATTACTTAATTTTCGGTACAATTTAAAAAAATTGTTTCGATTCACTGCAGGATTCATTATCAAACCACTCCTACCTTTCTCTGATTACGATCGTAAAGATAGGAAAAGATTATGAAATTTAATATTTTTTATCATAGCTAATATGATTTTCATGTATTTGTTAATACTGTGGATAGTAGTATTACAGACGCCCGTGGCTCCGTTCCGTAAAAATGGGTGATTTACTATAGAACTTCGCGCGCATGAGTTATGCGTTCGTGTATATCGAATTGTGTACCCTATTAGCCGATCCTGGACGGCGCATGGTGGTATTAGCATGAATTGCTTTGTACAATGTTCTTGAAGTTTTAAACCCGTGCCTCGTTCAGGCCTAGTTGGGGCGAGACACGGTACGCGCTTGTATGGTCTTACATTAATCGTCCCACATGATGAAAGCGAATGGATGGCATATCCAGCCTGTTATGGAAGAACATCATAAATTATAAATATAAGATTTTTCAGAAGACCCACTTTACTAATTGTTTTTTATGCACTACTCATAGGCGATGGTAATCGCTTTCCATCAGGTCTTCCTGTATGCCGATAAAAAATGAAATACCTAATTTGTGTCGCTTACGATGTTTTTTCTATAAAAGGCTCGTCATTATCTCGAACTTATTATTGTCATAACCCTTCAGCGTTAATTATAATTAATGATTAAGTTCATAACAATGCTCATTATCCAACCTTACATACATACAGGTTAAAGGCATTTTTAATAAAAATGCATATATGAAGATCTCATTTTATTTATAATGTAAGTATTATGAATAAAAAAATAAAATAAAACTCATTATTCATAGCCCCAATGCATAACCATGGAAAAACGATAACTTTCAGTAGTCGGCTACCAAAGTCCCGACTAGGATTCGACCTGCATATTTTTTTTTTGAGGCGAGGGAAAATGCTTAACCTATTTACGCACAATCTGGGTCGTTGCTAGGGAACGACACACATCAGTCGGGGGCGATAATACTGCAGCAATAGTATGCTCTTGGCAGTGCTCCGTCCGCGATCGACTCAGAATAGTGTGGAAAGACTCAGAGGAAGCTGCACGGGCAAGCGACCCCAATACCCACTAAAAACCCCCTCCTCCCTGTCGACCCTGCGCTTTAGTTTGTGAAGGAAAGGCTGAGATTTAGAACATAGTTACACCCAGCCGAAGGATTCCACCTGCATATTCCAGTAACTTTGGTTGACGACTAACGACGACAAAATGTGATATTGTGTGACAAGCACTGGGAGAAGTCCTAAATTTCGTGATGTCTCAATTCAAAATTTAATTTATGTATTTAAGGTAATTACGGAATTGTTTTAATAATATTTCTTGATGTAGAATTGCAAAATATGTGATGTCACACTAGGGAGGGGGGAGTCTCATCAATGTGACCAGCTGTGACAAGGATGGAGGTGGGGTCAAAAAAACATGAAATTCGTGTGATGTAAGATTCATGGTCTCTACCTACCCTTACGGGCGTGATGAGACAGTATGTATGTAAAAATAAGAATTTTCGATACCTATGTGTATCTATCTATATTGTGTTCGAGAACAAAAGATTGTTTACGATCTCATTCTTTAGAAAACTGTATGATGAACAATGTACAGTTCTTTCACAGTCCTACATAGTAGTAGGTATACTTCTTCACTATTGTAGGTAATGATATAGGCGTTATCACGGCCAAAATGTTTATCAGTGAAATTAGGGAGTTATGTAAGATATTATAACAAAATGATACAATTATGTAACGAATATTATGAATATTACTTGACGTAGAGAAGTCTACTAAACTTTTTTTAATATATGCTTTTTAGCTTAGGAGCCAGTGATCGGCTACCTGTATGTATTTGACCAGACCTGAGGTTTTGTATATTGAAGCACCTATACCTACCATGCATGGTACGGGGACTCACTAAGCTCTAAGTGGTGGACGCGACGAGCGCTGAGGTAAGACAGTATCGATTTTTGACGAATTTTAAAACCATTTGACCAGGGCTGCCGTTTTGATATTTGAAAATATAGGCTTATTATTATCGGAAAATAAGAATGGCAGACCATTATCACGCGGTTAACTTTGTGGCAGACCATTTTGAAAATGATAAAAAAAAATAAAGTAATTGACCAGATCTGCCATTGATATATTTTGTTTATTAAAGTCTTAAAAACGTATATTGATCGCGGCAGACGTCTACTTTGCGTATACACATCAATAAATAATAAAATATTAGCTACTACCCAGTCGGATGTATATGTTTTCCGTTCGCTGTTTTACATCAATATAATTTACTTGCGATTTACTTTATCACTGTATTTACAGAAATTAATATTTTTTGTAATATTCTATATGCTAAACTTCATGGTTCAATGGTTTTAAAATTCGTCAAAAATCGATACTGTCTTACCTCATCGCTCGTCGCTTCCACCACTTAGACCTTAGTGAGTTCCCGTACCATGCATGGTAGGTATAGGTGCTTCAATGTACAAAACCTCAGGTCTGGTCAAATACATACAGGTAGCCGATCACTGACTCTTAAACTATTTGATTTATGCTTGATATATTGTCATTTTTTTGCACTGATGGCGCTGGTAGACCGCGACGTGCTCACAATGATCAAATTGAAAATATTGTTACGAGATGCAGGACTCGAATTAAATTCGAGAATCTAATAGTGACGGAAGTTGCGTATTTTCTTGAATTACGACCTTCTACATTACGTTGGGATTTGTTGTATTCGGTTATATTTGTACCTGTGTTATACGTGTTTGTATAGTTCTAATAAACACTGATAATTCTAACGGCATTTTAATTCGAGTCCCGCTAACTCCAACAATATTAAAGTAATTGTCAAGCATGTAAAGTGGGTACGGCCTAATAGCACCAGTCCTTGATAACGGGGACTAAAAAAGCGATGGCATAATAACTTTCACGGTGAAGCTAGACACCCGTCGCGAAGTCTAGACGTATCGTTCTACATTATCATAATTATAAGTTTGCACATGTCCTTTATCCGTTTTATGTTACGTGACATGGCTTTAACGCTTCGGTGTTTGCGTTGATTTTTTGACAGCTAGAAAATATTAGCCAACTGTTGTCAAATAATTTCAATAACACGAAAGTGGCATACCTGATGACAACTGTTAGGAACTCTAAATACCAAATAATAAGCTACTACCCTTGGTCTAGACTATGCCGCCGTAACAACCTCGAGGGGTGTTCCGGCCATTAGTGGCCACGTACCAGTCTCCCTTTAGAGAGCGGCACACACAGCGATAGTAACCGCTTTCCATCAGGTATGGTACGCTACAGCCACAGGGGGCTAGTGTAAAATTACTAATTATGTGACATCTCATTCCATGGCCATCGGTTTCTTTCTGCAAACAGTTCTCAAAGCGCCTAGTCGACTTTTCAGGTGATTAGAAGGCCGGTTCTTACCTCGGACAAAGGATCAGTATGGCGATCTAGCGAGGTGATATACCCAGTCTTTTGGAGGGAACCTTACCAATTGATTTCGATATCTACTTATAGTCTTACGGTCTTATTCATAGAGAATTAGAGTAAGCGTAACCAAGCTTCTTTAAGAATAAAGAAGCATTCAAACTTACTCTAGCTTTCTATGAATGAGACCATTAATTAGGTATGTTTGCTTGTAGGCAAACTGACAAAGGGGTCTAATTAATGGTAGGTGGTTACCGATGTCCATGGACATCTGCAACACTAAGGGCGCATTGCCTACCGCGTTGAGACTAGGCAACTGTTTACGCCCTTTTTAAAGAGCCCCATATTGTAGCGTTCTGGGAGATTATATTTTCTTCAATGTATTTGCTTATAAAGTTTGTATATTTTCATGTAAATAAATGATAGATCCTAAGGCCGTAAATAAGCATATATTCGAAATCATATTCACAATCGTGTGAAATTCAAAAAAGTAAGTCGCGTAGCGTAATGGCTAGTGCCCGCGTACAAATCTCAAAGGGCGCAGACTCGAATCCTGGCCGGAACACATGCATCTCTTGGGAAGGTTTCTGACCTAATTTGCATATTGTTACAATCACCCCGTGCTATCAATAGTTAAGGAAAACATTCAGCCGAGATAACCAATGTGTCAGACCTGCCAAGCCGCCTTGGACAATCGTGGCGGGTACATTGTCTGTTCCCTTATAGTGAGAAGCGCGAGCCCCAGCAGTGGGACGTTTATGGTCTTTTATTATAATAATGTTACGAGCTACAGGACTCGAGTTAAAATAAATGCCGTTGGAATTAATATAGAGTTTATTAGAACTGTACAAACACGTATAAAACAAGTAAAAAATAAAACTGGATGCAACCAGTTCACACTGCACGATTCAATGCAATTTAACACGCGCAAAGTCCGTAACTATGTCGCTAATCGAAAGTACTACACGTCTTAATCGTATCGTAGTCGTCGATTGACTGCCCCACTCCTCCGTCCGCATTGTTTTATACTAAACTGTATAATACCGACAAATAGTTTACGCACATCTGTCAAGCTTCAACGCAATGCAATAAAAACAAGGATTAAGTCGTTCGACACTAATTACAGCCATAAAATAAGTACGATAACAATACATGTTTTTGAAGTTTAAACACGAAGTAAATAAAAGAATTCGTTTTTACAACATGCAGCTGTGCGGTCTTTGTCGGTATGTAACAATATTCACAATCATGTAACAGTTCGAGATATGAATGATAAAGATTATCTAAAACTCATTAGATTAGATGACGACTTACATGTTTATTATAAAGCTATTGAGATGTTATCTTAATGAAACCGTAACGACAGTAGGTTTGCTTGGAAACGTCTTAGAGTGGTAGATATGACTCGAATTGTAACCTAGAAACAGTTATGAAATATTTGAAATGTCATCTGATATACACATTGAAGCGAATTATGTCGTTGTTTAAGTGTCACGATGTCAATTATCATAGGAATTTTCCATTTTTCTATATGTTATAATGATATTAAAATAAATTGGATAAGATTGTGGTAGTTTACGCATAATGAAGGGTTCTGTACAGATGAAAAACGTCAACTGTTTTTGTTATTATGTATACAAGTCGCGAAAACTTAAGAAAATATTATATTCCACATGTCAGACTTTGCTCAAAGTAATATTTGTTGAAAGAATTCTCGAAGTTCTATTTATTGTTTTAAAATTTTACATGTCTTCATCTGATTTCATGGCTTCCGTAGATGGGCGGACTAAGCTTTTTGCCAACCCTACTACAACACAAAGGCTCCAGGTTCGATCTCTGGCATGGTAGATTTTGTAAAATATATTTTTGTCATTTATTACAGTCTGGGTGTTTGGGGTCGGCCCCAGATTCGTCTGTTGTATATTACTGTGTAACTTGCATAACTATTGTGTCTTTGTCTGCCGATATTTAATATTTATCTATTGATTTCAATGTATTTTTTTTTTTATAAATGAAGTATTTACGAAGAAATACCTCATTAGTATTACCATGTAATCTAAAAAGATTAGCAAGTAATTTAAATATACCCTAAATTAACTAAAAGTATTCATACTGAGAAAGTGTCCATTAACACTTTCCTTATTTTTATGTTAAGGCGAAGACACTTTGATCATTGTTCTTTATTAATAGCTAGCACACTGCACTACACTTTTATTATGTTTGTAGCACTAGTTTAAATGGATTTGTCCTTTCGAGCCTTCTTCAATGACATAACCGTGTTGTCGAGGAGCTGGATCGCCCCGACGTTCCCATGATGTGGAGCCGATGCTCCAAAAAATATTGAAAATCATAATACATTTTTAAAATTTGACCAGCGATACCTCACGCTACTAAGGAACTTTTAAGTCGCAGAAATTAAATTGACTGTTGCAAATGTCGAATTGAACCTACTTATGCAAAATGGAACCAACCCACATACTGACAGTTTTGAGAAAAAGCCGTTTCTATTAAAATTTTGCAAAAAAAATATTTAGAATATTGTATATTCTAATGTACAATATTCTAATTTTTTTTTCCCAAAATATAGACACATTATTTGAATGCAAAATTTTAATAAAAAAGGCTTTTTCTCAAAACTGTCAGTATGTGGGTTGGTTCCATTTTGCATAAGTAGGTCCAATTTATACTAAGTTTGACATTTGTAATGTCACGGTCTCAACTAAACAGAAAGTAATACGTACACAGAAAAAATTCAAGCTTTTGTTAACATAAATGCAGATCACCCCTAATTGTTACTTTTTTTCTGCGATTTCACTAAACCGTGGTCTAGAAGCGTATAGCGTATACATTGTTCTTGCATTTCATGAAGGCGTGCGGGCCTTACTTGTGGTAAACACGTGTCAAAGTATGTGTGAGATCAAAAGCGAATACCTATGATTGGGCGGCCCGCTCGCAACTGATCGTTCTGCCAGACACGCAAATTATCGCAATGTTGCTATGTACACGTTCTACGATTAGGAAAGCCCGGTCGCCTTCGTGGATTATAAACTGGGCTTAGTGATGTACAAAGCCAGACAGACGGGCAGAAATGACGACTTCAACCCCAGTAAACGAAGAATATACAAAATGAATGTCGAAACGGAGGGAATCATTGACACATCGGTATGCGAAAATGATCGCGTGATCTATTTGACCATTCGAAATGATTCATGCAAATGTGCTGTGTGATGAAATATCATTGACGTCACAATTTCCTGACGACAGCTTTTATGTCAGTGTCACTTATTTTACCCTTACAATGTATGAATTTACACGTGTTGCTAAGTAACGAGTAATATTTAAATCGTGACACTCACTGAGGAATATTTTGAGAAGTTCGATGTGTGAATTAGGTACCATACAAGGTTATTAGAATATTCGGATGACAATGGTCTACGCCAACGCTTCACAGTGGAAACATCACCAGTGCCAACGAGACTTTTTCACTCCACGTTCCTTCTGCGTACGGCGGAGCTTCGTAATGCGCAACCAGAAGCCGTATTTACCGATATAGTACAATCCGCGTGTCTGCAAGTCTCGTGTGAATACGTCGCAAGAAGCAGGAAGTGCATCTTTAGTATTAAAAAAATATATATTGCAGGAGTTCAGCAGACAGGCAGATGGCTCACTTGATGGAAAGCGGTTACCATCGCCTATTGACATTTACAACACCAAAGGTGCTTCAAATGCGTTGGTGCTCTCTTAAGGGAGACTGGAACCTGGTCACTAATGCCGGACCACAACACAAGGTTGTTATGGCGGCATACTCTAGACCAGGGGTGGTGGCCATCCAGTTTGTATACGAGTATAGTATTTAGTGATATCCGGCTTCGTAGTTTGCAATATCCTTTTACATATAGCATTAGTAATGAACTGAAAGGTTGTATAGGCATATTTCTAATTCACTGATTACTATGATAGCGATTTTTGTATCTACATAAAATATGGATTTGCTAATATTATGTAAAACAGTCCATAAACGTCCCACTGCTGGGCTCGGAGCTCATTTTATAGGGAAACTGACATAGTACACGCCACGCTTCTTCAAGGCAGATTTGACGCGACGGTTGTCTCGATGTGCAGGTTTCATCACGACGTTTTCCTACACCGATAGTTAGCACATGGTAATTGTAACAATATAAACATGAAGTCGGTAAACTACACAATACTTGACCACAGAGGCCGTGGTTGAGCTAAGCCCTTGCCGGCCTACCTCACTTCAACGCAGAGGCTCCGGGTTCGATTCCTGGTATAGTAAATTTCGGCAACGTATTTTCTTTGGTATTTATTATGGTCTGGGTGTCTGGGATTGGCCACAGAGTAGTCCGTTGTATATTACCCATAACACAAGCGTAACTTGCTTAATTTGGGGATATACAATATGTGTGCTTGTCTGCCGATTATTAAAAAATAAATAAAAAATACTGGTCTTGTGCTAATAATCGTGTTTCGTGCGAGTTCCGGTGGCCCACTTTCCCCTCTCCTATCCCATCCACCTGTCCCAATCCCATATCTTATTCCTTCTATCCCTGTTTCTCATCCCCCCTTCATTCCGTCCTAAAGGCTAGCAACGCGTCTCCTTCGCCTCTGGTTCTGCAAACGTGTATAGGCGTCGATAACTACTTTCTTAGATTAATTTAAAAAAAAAAAGCGGCGGAGGCTCAGTCTGATATCAGTCAGCCTATTGTGGCCTACTGTGTTGGATGGCGACTGCCCCATGTTCCCAACTCCGTTTAATGCTCACTTAATAATGATTCGTGCAATAATTTCAGGTGATGAGTTTCCCCTTCGAAGATCACACGCCGCCAAATCTCGGATTGATACAGCCCTTTTGCGAGGACGTACACGAGTGGCTCAGTAAGAACGATAAGAACATAGCAGCGGTACACTGCAAAGCTGGAAAGGGGAGGACGGGTACGTTAAAACATTTTGTCACTCAATTATATTTCTAGGGAGTGCTCAAATTAAAGTTAGGACCGACTTTTCAATTATAGAATAAAACACGATAGTTGCATGCATACAATTTCACTTTTTAATTTAGTCAGGTATTATTAATTTATTCGACTGTAATTTTTTATCTGATGATTGAATCGGCCCATCTTAGTTCTGTAGACTTTCATACCAGCGACGTGGATTTGAATGCTAATAAAGAATACGCGGAGGCAGTTTTCAGCTCCTGACTGTTGTGTGAGAAAACAAACAGTTTCTTTCTTACTTGGAAGATATGCAATATCTGCTGATGGATTGTGCCAGACACTGAAAAGTAATGCAGACGCTGATGAAGAAATTCAGTCTAAGTCCTTTGGAAATTGGTGTTATACAAACGATTCTATCTGACCACATCTTAGTTTATACATAATTATAAAGTATTGTGCGGCAATTTCAACTTGTACAGATACATGCTTGTCAGACAAAACGTCTCGATGAAGTGAAGGCCGAAGTGCAGTTATGGGAATATGCAATATTATCAGTATCACATGCCACATTGACCAGTCTGGGTTTAGGAGATTTAACTAATAATGGAAAGTTTACCATTGTTGATATAGTCGTCATTGGCAGGCATCCTGTGTTTTTTTTTTCAAAATTTAAGAATTCATCATTGTTATCATCGTTGTATGGCTACAAAATATAAAATAAGATTTCTTAATGTTTTGAATAATTTAATAGGGTGCCAACGATCGTATAGTTAACCCAATTAGTTAATATGAAAACGTCTTGACTCGAGACTCTGTCGAAAGTCGAAGAAAAGGCAGTTTAGAGTCAAAATTGTTTCAACGTCCTTGAATATTTGTCAGTAATGTATGAGTTTAGGAGTCTTGCTTTGAAAAAAAATGAGCATGTGTATGTATGTATGGACAAGGGAACTTGGAAGAAAGTGAATACAGCACATTTCGTGTCTGGTATGATATTTGAGGAACGGGTGTGTAGATTCAGGTCAGTGACGTGCTCTGCATTGTTTTTATTTATTTATCCGTTGACAGTTGAAGGTCAATTTACAGAAAGCATATAACACGTTGTACGTGTGATCGCACTCGTGACGCGTACGCCCCTCGCACGACCTGCGAGACGAAAGGAGTTATGGGTTGCCAGATGTAAACTACAAAAATCGAGACTTCTTTTCTTCTTTCGTGATTGTCGCAATGACGAAATACCAGCAGGAAAATGATGATGTAGGCTGCATAATTACCTAATATTTTAACTCTGTGACTTTGTGTATACAATTTTAATGATATAGCACTTTGTTGTTTCAATTTTTTTATATTGCGTGATTTCAGCAGGCAGGTTGACGGCCCACCCGATGGAAAGCGGTTACCATCACCTGGATATATGTAACACCAAAGGTGCTACCAATGTGCTGCCGCACTCTAAAGGAGGACTGGAACTTGGCCACTAATGCCGGAACACAATTCGAGGTTGTGATGACGGCAAACTCTAGACTAGAGTTGGTAGCTATCCAGACGGTCATTTACACTACTACCTGGTTGTGGGTCGTTTTGTCACCGTTTACGACAGGCCGCGCGGTCGCAGGAAATGTATTCTTTCTTTGTTTCTGCACGGATAAAAATAATACAGTAAAAATAAAATTAAGTCTCAAAAAAATCGGGATTTGATCAAATGCCTAAGAGAGATGATCGATTTACGGAAGATGTTAGAATTGCAACTCTATGTATGTATGACTTCTCTGACATTTTTGATCAATCTTTTTTAAGACAACTCCTTTAATTAGTGTGGATTACTAACGTGTGTCGCATAGTTGTTATAAACATGCAAATGACGGACACACAACAACCAGACCATAAAATGTTTGCAGGTCATAAAATTCCATTTCGGGTGGGCATCAAACCCACTTACGCGTCGAGGCAATGCGACTATCGTAACCATTACGTCAAACGAGACAGCAATGCAATACCTAACATATGCAACAGTGCCACTTTGTGAACAGAACTGACACTAAAATACATTGTCTACTAAAGTTTGATTTAAATTAAAAAGTCAAGACTATTTACCGGGCATGCGCAGCTTGATAACATGACGTTAGCAATCGGCGTACTGCGTACGTTATTAATAAATGTTCCTTCCTCCTGCACGCCCATTCGATACCGCATCGACGTCAGATTTTATTATTATTCTGTTTAAATAATAATTAAGATGTATTTATGCGTGTAAATAAATCTTTATTATGTATATTAAATGTGTGTATAATAATATTAATAACTCTTTTTTTATAATTTTGGAATATTGTACAATAAAACATATTTCCCTCTCCATCCCACGA
Organism: Dendrolimus pini; assembly: GCA_949752895.1. NCBI lineage: Eukaryota > Metazoa > Arthropoda > Insecta > Lepidoptera > Lasiocampidae > Dendrolimus > Dendrolimus pini. The sequence continues at coordinate 17,804,622 of OX457140.1, read as the reverse complement.
TGTCTAGAAAAAAGCTGTCAGCGATAAGGCCGACATTTGTACCTAATACTTAGCTATTTTTGTGTATGGTTTCGTTAATCTTATTGTACAATAAATATATTATATTCTATTTATAACATTTTATAATTTAGGTTCATTATTACGTTCGTCGTAACAAACATCAGGGAAAATACTTAGCTATTTTTGTGTATGGTTTCATTAATTTTATTGTACAATAAATATATTATATTCTATTTATAACATTTTATAATTTAGGTTCATTATTACGTTCGTCGTAACAAACATCAAGTGCGTGTGTTACTGTGATTGGCCCTTTGAATATAAATGTATATATTACTATCTATTTTTTCGTTTTGGCCTTTCAAAATAGAATTATGCTTGCACATGTCTATTCCTTCATTCATATTATTCCCTTTATAAATTGCAACGATATTATTAATGCTTATGATTGTATGTTACATTCCAACCATGTTTCAGCTCTATTTGAAACAGTAAGTATAATTATCTATATAACCAGATGTATGTACAGTGCACAGTTTAGAACTGAAAAATTGCATAGAACATGCGTCTGGCTTTGATGGTTTCAAGTCACGATAAAAAAGACTTATGAAATAAAAATGAAGAAAATAGATTCTTACAAATAAATTAAGTTTTGTTATGAAAAAAATATATAGATAATATGTTACCGTAAAAATTTTAAATTTTAAGATAAATCCCATGGCCTGGTAACCCATAAATATAATATAAAATGTACATAACAATTTTTTGAGTTATTCTATTCTATATACTGAGTGTAAAAATTTGCTCTCTTAACATTAGTTTAGTTTTTCTACAAGATTTTGGTATCCCAGTCGTTCTCAATTTAGGTTTTCTCTGAGCACTACGGCACCTACCCTACCTACTTACCCTTCTAGGTCGGCGGCAGTACTTTGGTAACACCTCTGGTGTTGTGAATGTTGTTGGTAACCTTTACCTCTTACCATCACGTGGGGGCGTCAATATGACTGCTTTCCTCCTGTAAATGAAGACATTATGATATTTATTTCTGCTTAATATTTACAAATGTAAATCAAATTTCAGTAAAATATTTTTCTTATATTACTTGTAAATTGTTTTAATTATCTATTGATGCTGGTCCATTGTTCTAATCTTCATTATCATCTATCAATTGCTGTTCGTTCATCTCGCTAAAACTCAGCGTGGCGGATTTGAATGTAGATAGATAAATAATAAAGTGTTATTTACTTATATTTTTAGATAAATAACACTTTATTACACACCAATACAAAATGAACTTAGACTAAAACTATATCTAGTTACCAGTTAGCTTTAACCCAGGAGTGTTTTAAAAGAAAGAAAATAATAATAGGGAAAACCCATAAAAACATGTGAAAAATTTATTTATTTATTTGGTTCGTTTACAGTTTTGTATGGAAATCGCCTGTTTGGATTACGGGATCCGTCCGGAAATCTTTGTAATCCTTGGCTGTTGTGTAAAATTCATTTTTTAGGTTTTTATTTTTTTAAGGGCAAAACAACGACTGACCGGCCCGCTAGTACTACATAATAACTTGTAAAATATGAACTACTAGCTCCGCCCCGCGGTCTCACTCGCGTGGTGATGGAGAATCGTTAATTTTGGATAATTTACACTACCCATATCTTTATAAATTATAGCCTATGTGTTATTCTGATGTGTAAGCTATATTATTGTAAAGTTTTATCAAAATCCATTCAGTAGTTTTTGTGTGAAAGAGTAACAAATATACATCAATACTTACAAACTTTCGCGTTTATTATATTAGTAGGATGGATTTTTTTTGGTCGAGTTCAACAGACATACCGGCTTTGTGGAAAGCGGTTACCATCGCCTATGAACATTCGTAACACCAAAGGAGCTATCATTGTGTTGCCTCTATATAAATAGAGACTGGAACCTGGCCACTGATGCCAGAACACAACTCAAAGTTGTTATACTCGACTAAGAGTGGTAGCCACCCAGACGGGTAAACACCCACCACCAGCCTGTGGGTTGCTTTGTCGCCTCTTCGCCCGGCCGCAAGAAATTGTATTCTTCTTTCCCGCATGGATAAAAATTCTCCAGTAATCTAATTCCAGTATCACTTCAGAGAGAAGCAGCGCATTTGTTGCATCTTTCGTGTCGTAAATATCCATTGTCTGTCTGTCTGCTGAAAAAAACCCATTCGAAATAATAATTGTGGACAGAGGCCCTTTACACCAAGCTACAGAATTTATTGTCATTACAATTGACTATTATTATATTGTACAACGTTGAATAGGAACCACTACTTATTGCGCCATACCTAAATATGGATACACGATTTTCCTCAACAATTCACTCACCTTTGTTACTGTATCGATACATCTGCACCGCGAACGCCCAAGTCACGGGATGAAAAGAATAAATTACCGCCAAGCTCATTCACATGGCATACTTACTATTGGCTAAAATTTGACCTCCTGTCGCCGTAGGCTACGGCTGTATGGGTAACCGGCGGGGAAACCGGGTCCGCACTCTCACCCTGAAGTGAGATCCGAGGTAAATGGAGAGACCCAGCTCTCCGGCTAGCAAATGGTGGGACCACCCCTCAAAGGAGCCGGCTGTCGTCCGTCCGGGCTAGAGGTGAATGCGCGAGCGAACCCCATCCCGGACAAGGGACGTTCGAGGATCGGATAGGGGTATAGTGGGTATCCCTAACTACGGCGTCCGGCTACCCGGACCTGCCAAATCCACACAATCCCCGCGACCTTTTCCCCTCGGGCGGCCTATGGTCCTCAATCGGATTTCCCCTATAAAAAAAAAAAGTTAGTATTTGGCATAAGCTTTAAACAAATAAGTTAAATTTCTACCAACTTTTTTTATTGATAAATAGTTTCGCGTTTAACTACGATCACGCCTAATGTTAGACGATGGTATAGTCGAAGATGGAGCACTCCTAGATAATACCTAATTGTCCGAGAATTAAATACACTCGGATTGTATTTGTCGGGAAACACGGACACTAGTAATTTATTACACAGCTCTGCCGTACGCAGAAGAAACGTGTATGCTAAACGTTGCGTTCCTTCTGGTGGTGTTTCCACTGTGAAACGACGGCGTAGACCAGAGCGCCGTCCGAAGATGAAATGATGTAGGGGGAGTCAGGTCGAACAATTTAACCGCACAGTCTTCGAAATTAATCCAATAGAATACCGATACATTGGCAACCCGGTGCTCGATTCTCTGGCTTCGAAGCCTTGACAAGCTTGTTGCTACAAATCAATCTCTTGGTGCTAACTTGGTAACCTTCAATGGTAAGGCAGTGAATAAGTAAGATGTAGGAACCGGCCATTAGCCGTCAGTTGCCACCAACAACTCTCCAGCCGACTAATGGCTGTCAAAAATCGGAAGCTGACAACTGTCAAGTTCACGATTAAGCTGTTAGCCGCAGCCGGTTATGGAGTCTTGCAACCATTAACCAAATAACGATCTGTTGTTTTTTTAGCCAACTATTGAACCACCATAAGCCGGTTGACTTCGTTTTTGATATTTCGGTTGGTTACCCATCGATAGACCAAATTACACGTGGCGAGTAGAATATCGGCCGCTTTTGTGCTGCTGAACACAAAAAGCGACCAAATAGCTCCGAGACGTAATTGCCAGATTTCTTTACATCCCATAATTGGGCACATTACCGCAGCGGAGCGGCATTCGCATCGAAAATCGTAAATTAAAAAAGTCCTTTTCACTGGCTCACTTTTTTTTGAGGTCAGCCCTAGAGGGATATAAAAAAGTGTAGGGTTGCACGGCATCTTGCGAAATGTGCCATGTGACCGTTTTGCGAAAATGACGGCTCCTTTAGTCTCATAGTTTCCTATATACGTCGAGATAGAAAAGTTTTAGTTGAATATTCTTTCAAAGGGAAAGTTATGTTAACACTTCTACGTATTGAATCCTGCATGTTGTAGAACCGGTTTTGAAATTTGGAGATCATGTGTACAAAAGGCGGTCTTATCGCTAAGAAGCGATCTTTACTTACTTACATTTTAATAATAAATATATAACTATACTATATATACAAATATACACATAACTATCCTCAAATTACTTATTTTTTAATTTAACTTCATTGTAACATATAATTATACTTGTAATAATACAATATAATAATAATATATTCTTTTTTTACATTCTTATATCTGAAATTCACACATATATTTATGTATACTTTTGGTTAGCTTCAATTTTTATAATTATATATTATTTTAATATTTGTTACATTTGTTTATATTTCTGTATAAAATGTATCTGTGTAGGTAAACTTATAATGTTATATTACTTATTATGCGAAAGTATAATATCTGGATTATAGGGGAATGTTTAGTATTTAAATAAAATTGTTGTGAATTTGCTTTAGGGCAATAAGAAGTTATTTGTTACATTTGTTTATATTTCTGTATACAATGTATCTGTGTAGGTAAACTTATAATGTTATATTACTTATTATGCGAAAGTATAATATCTGGATTATAGGGGAATGTTTAGTATTTAAATAAAATTGTTGTGAATTTGCTTTAGGGCAATAAGAAGTTATTTGTTACATTTGTTTATATTTCTGTATACAATGTATCTGTGTAGGTAAACTTATAATGTTATATTACTTATTATGCGAAAGTATAATATCTGGATTATAGGGGAATGTTTAGTATTTAAATAAAATTGTTTTGAATTTGCTTTAGGGCAATAAGAAGTTATTTGTTTGGTTCATTTGTTTTTTGATGGAGGCTGGTACTGAAAATCAGCGCGGTTTCAGTTTTTAACACAGCATAATGCTGAGTTACCTTACTTACCTTATTGCCGAAGTGTTATGTAAATTTCTTATTTTAAATAGTTGTATATTTTATAATGTTCTATAATGCCTTTATGTATTATTCTATAGTTCTAAGTGCATTCATTCGCGACAGTATTTTTTTTGTTTCTTTCTTTCAATTTCAAGTCGAGCGTGGACTAAGTCACGGATATATCCTAGTAGACGATTAGTTTGTAGTTTAAAAAGACATCTTTGTTCTTTCTTTCCTCGATCTAAAATTTCATTGATTCCTCTTGGGTTGATCTGATGAAAACGAATGACGACACGCGTTTGGAAGTAACCCGTTATATCCGTGCAGAAACGGCCTTACGTAAGAGGCGATAAAACAACCCGCAGCCAGGTGGTTAGGGCATTTGCCCGGCTGGATGGCTACCACCCCTGGTCTAAAGTATGTCGCCATAACAACCTTGAGTTATGTTTCGGAATTAGTGACCAGGACCCAGTCTCCCTTAAGAGAGCAGCAGCGCATTTGTAGCACCTTTGGTGTTCCATAGGCGATGGTAACCGCTTTCCATCAAGTGTGCCGTCTACTAAATTTACTAGCTATATTGGTTACTTCATAAGAGAACAGTCTGTGTGTGTATAGTGATAGTAATAATATGTTAATTTTTTCAGGCACGATGGTGTGTTGCTACTTGCTGTTTAGTGGGCAAATGGCCACCGCGGACGACGCGTTAAAATACTACGGCACGAAGCGAACCCACGATGAAAAGGGTAAGTTCGCGGTGAAACATTCATGACATTAATGATTATTAGGGTAGGTACATCAATTTATGACTGGCTAACTGTTGGCCGCGACGTTGCTTGCGTAAATTAAGAAAATTGCCTGGTTTAGAGTAGTCAAAAAAACTTCGTTTAAAAAACCGACTTCAAAAACTAAAATGTATAAAATAACTTATTTCTAAAGCTATTATTATTAATATATATTATCTAAAACATCTTGAAGTCGGTGCAAAGTAAAACATAATAAAAATTACTATATTTTGCAAATTACTAAGAAATAAGTTATTTTATACATTTTAGTTTTTGAAGTCGGTTTTTTTAAACGAAGTTTTTATTTTTTATTTGTTACTTTTTAGTGTCTAGCTATGAATGGGTGGACTTACGAATGGTGCCGCGCTTCTTAAAATATATAGCTCCCAAGAAACGAGAACAAAAAAATGTTCGTAAACTAAAACTACGGGGCCAAACTATGTCAAATTTTTAGGGGACCACATGGCAGATATTGCGCGTCGTACAAAAAAAGAATCACGTAAATCGGATCATAAATCATGGAGTAATCGGCGAACATACATTAAAAAAGCAACAAAAAAAGATCCCGACGAATTGAGAACCTTTTTTCCTTTTTTCCAAGTCGGTTAATAACATAGTCGGTTAATGTCTATTAAATCTATATATAGTATTATGAAAGTGAAGTCTTTTTTCTTACATTTTTTGTGTTTGTCCGTTTGTTCGGGATTCACTTAAAACCTACTGGGCCGATTTCGATGTGGTTTTCCATGATCGATAGTTAATTTCCGTACTTAAAATCTGCGGTACTTTATATTCACAGAAACTTACGAGAAATTTCTTGGGAGAGGTTTAAAGTGGCCAGGTCGAAATTTTTTTTTATTCCAACGCTAAATTTTCATTGATCGATAAAATCTTTAGTAAAACAATTGTAGTTGTGCTTGCCTTTAGTAACATTACTTATCCCCTATTTTTACGCGAATTTCCGGGATTCATGTATTTCATACTAAAAAGTCTAATACCCTGCTGAATATATATATATATACTTTTGATTTTATGTTTCGCAAAATAACTGCAATCTTTGTTATGTGGAAAAAGTCGCGGGCAAATGCTAGAACCCTTTCCAGGGGCCAAATTTAATATTAATTTCATCCACAAGCTGCCAGCTGCCATCAAAATTGCCGCGCCAAAACCAAGAGAATTATATCGTCTCTTTTATTCTAATACAAATTCTATGTAGTTAGAGGGAGAAAGCATCAGTTCAACGTTCGTTTCAAATATCTGTATTTGATAGAACAAATTTGTGGTGGTTCCGTATCAAAAGGTTGTGTTTCGATTGTCTACCTCCAGGCGTAACGATCCCGTCCCAGCGGCGCTACGTGGAGTACTACGCGGAGTTGCTACGCTCGGGGCTGCAGTACTCGGCCCCGAAGGTGCACATACGGGAGCTGATAATGTCCCCCCCGCCGACGCTGAACGGGTCGCACTTCTCGCCGGAGCTGACGGTGTCGCAGGCGTATCCCTCATACAAGGTGCTTATGAATGAATGAATGAATGAAAACACTTTATTGTTCACCAAAATTAAAACTACTTTCTTAAAAACTAGATACAATCAATGTTGAATAAAGGGCGGCCTTATCGCTTAAAACGATCTCTTCCAGGCAACCCCTTAAACTAAGGAAAATATAAAAACATGACAGTGGCGGTGTAGACAATAAATAATATAAAAATATTCAAATTATATAAAATAAATATCTTTATTATATACTATATAAACACAGTAAATATCTTAATAGTAACGGAATAAGCAGCACTATTATACCTGAGAGGACCAAAAATAATTGGTGCTCATCTCTTTTCGTGTGTATTATGATATGACTATCGGCATTCCTCGTTTTGAGACCATTGGTGCATTGTCATGCTTCACCATAACAAGCCGGCAGTTCTTGGTTCTGCCCCTAGGGATGAGCCTAAGGCGTTGTTGGCAATGAGGAGTTTTATATAAACTTCAATTAACCGGTTATTTCCGCCAGAAGAGGAAGTATCATTTATTCTATCTCTCTCGACATATGTTTGTAAGCGACTAAAACTTACATTTTACAATTTCCTGCGGCCGGGCGGCCTGTCGTAAGAGGCGACAAAACCTATAGCTAGGTCGTAGGGTATTTGCCACGACTGGATGGCTACCACCCCTGGTCTAAAATATGTCGCCATAACAACCTTGAATTGTGTTCCGGCATTAGTGAGCAGGTTCCAGTCTCCCTTAAGAGAGCAGCAGCGCATTTGTAGCACCTTTGGTGTTATATTTGTGGTCTCATACAGTCCATATAAATCGAACCATATTCACTGTAGGCGCCCCACACAACTATTTTTACCGGTTTCCAAGCCTTGATACCGTAAATGGGGGGAATCGAGACACTTTTTAACTTCGGCATTGATTTTTATCGTTTTTTTTTGTAGTTTTAGTAATAAAACGGAGATCATAATAGTTCCGGTAGTTTAAATTTTCATTTCTAATGCATTAAGATATAGTTTATTAAAGAATAATCATAAAAAGTTACAAAAACTCACTTGTCCCTATTCACCCAGGCGTTGGGGTGAATCTGGTCGCTTAAGGGTTAATAGAGTTTTTCGCTAGGGCTGACACTTTCATACTATAGGCAGGCATACCTACAATACCTACCTGGTAGGTATTGTAGGTGTCTTTTTAGGTTAGATATGTAGGTACTTGACATATACCTACCATTTTTTAAAGTGTCAGTCTCCTAATATATTATCATAAATGACCCAATGTTTTGAAGTAGGTTTTTTTTAAATACTTATGATAGGATGACTGAGTGTTGAAAGATTATAGAAAAAATATTGCAAGCTTCAAATTTAAATCCTACCACAAAGTGTAACACGTAACATAAATGTGTATATAAGGTCGCAAATAAAACTTGAGGTTTGTCCCAATTCACCCTCTAGACCCTATTCCCCCCATTTTACGGTACTGATAGAGCCGGCCAAGTAGACTGGTCAAGACACCAATTGTAGCAGAGCTATACCACTTACAAGAACTGTGTGATGTACAGACACCGTCGAACAGCGTGGAGGTGCACAGGGAGCCTGGCGCGGTGCGAGTCCTCCTCCCGTTCTGCACGCCGCTGTTCGGCGACGTGCGCGTCGACGTCTACAACAAGAAGCCGAAGATGAAGATGCGCAAGGAGAAGCTCTTCCACTTCTGGTTCAACACGTTCTTCGTCGCCAAGGAGCTGGGGGCGCATCGGGTGCAGCCCCTCCCCGACAGTTAGTATACGTCATTGTCGCCAGAGATGCCGCGAATGTTCGGCCACTTTTTCAACTATTCGGTAGTCGGCCGAATACGGAATACCAAATTGTGAAAAAAAAACCGCAAACATTGTATTCCATAAAAAAAATTGATAGTCAAACTACGTTTTAACAATGTTAAACGTGACTTTAATTGTTTTATAATTATGTTTCGCCAGTTTTTAAAATTTCAGAATCTAATGAATGAATTTCTTCTTTTGCTGTTTTCTTTTCGAGATATTCAAGTATCTCGCGGTTTTTTACATACCAGGGTACTCCTGAGATAGTACAAAGTATGATATTTTGGAGTCTTTGGATGTTAGAAATGTTTGAGTTGCTAGCACTATATTTGGATTCCATATGTCCATATTGGCTTTAGTACCATATTATATTATATAAGCAACTTGATGTCTATAGACAATATTAAACGTATTAAGTGTGATTCCAGGTCCGAACCAAGAGGCATTCAAGTTGACGTTGAACAAGTGGCAGTTGGACGACGCGCACAAGGATAAACAACACAAATTGTATAGTCCAGATTTTAAGGTACAAATAGATGTTAAATAACCTTAAGGTGCTATCTAAACGGGGTATGCCATGTTGCTCACGCATTTATGAAGATACTAGGATTTGTCAGTAACTTTGTCCATGTTGCTCTCGGGTACGAAAGTACTAAAGTGGACGCCGGGTTTGAAGCTAACACTCCCAATGTAACTGGGATTTAATGAAATTGTAACTACTGGTTAGTATTTATTCATTGCGAACTTCGGAAACAGGTAGACGACCGCTTCGAATGACAAATGGTTATAGTTATCATCTCCTATGGATATTTTCTTACTTTGCTATTCAGCACTGCCCTCAGCCAAGAAATTTAACACTTGACATTGGGAATAAGGCATCAACCACTTGATTAGTTAGTAGCTTTTAAACATTGCTTATTGTGAATTTCAGGTGGAGTTAATAATATTGAAAGTGCCAGAGACGTCTAAGTTCACGGGCGCACCCGAGAGCGGGGTGCCTCTTCATTCGTCGTCGTCGTCGTCATGCTCCGAGGCGGACACGGAGCCCGACGGCCATTGGGACTCTGGTGAGCACCTACACATCCCTTACAGGAGACTGGCGGAGTCGCGGGACAGGTTCTACGCCGACGAATCGCCGGAGGAGCCGACCGGCCGCCTGTTCGTCGTCGGCGACCGCGACTCGCCCTCCGACGATCGCGCCTCCTCCCCCGACTCGGACGCCGGCGATTCCCCGCCGCCGCCGATGCATTCCGCCGACAATCGGTACTCGGACGGCGATCACTCACCGCCTCCGCCGACACAATCCGCCGTCGGTCACTACTGCGACGGCCACCAATCCCCGCCTCCGCCGACACAGTCCGCCGTCGGTGACTATCGCGACTCCCCGCCTCCGCCGACGCAATCCGCCGACGATCACTACGCCGACAAAGGCAAACATGACGCCGAAGATAAAAAGAAGTGCGCCTTCCTCCATAAGAACGAGGAGGGCTTGTCGAGGCCGCGGTTCGACGTGCGCGCCTCCTGGCGGGAGTTTAGCGGGAAATTCGCCTCGGACAATAGGAAGAAGAAGAACAAAGACGACGTGTCTTGATCGTGTGATTGAGAACTTGAGAGTCTCGTCTGCATCGGAACACGTTTTTGGTCGGGAATTTTCCAAAGGCAGGTCGTGCGATATGATCGTCCCGTCGGCCATTTTGTTACAGCACCGCGTCTATGAATGGGCGTTGTCATTGTGGTTTTCGACTCGACCGAGTTTGAATTTATAAAATAATATATGTGTAAATTCTCGTAGTGTATAAAATACGTTGGATATGGAGAAGATCTACTATTGAAAAGTTTAATAACCATATGAAAATACGGCGGGTCGATTTTGAATTTTCAGAAAATGAATATTTCTAAATGTGTATTATGCATCCCTGTTTATCGATGTTTTTGCAGATTTCTCTAACTTTGATTATGTAGCAATGTAACGTGTAAATTCAACAGTGAGTGCAATTTGACTGGTTAGCAATAATTCTGAAAAAAATAATGTAATATTTTCATATTTTTTTGGGTCGATAAACATGGGTTCTTAATAAAGAGAGTGCAGTCAATGTAGTTCTCAAAGTACAGCGACTGTTGAGTTCAAATCAATGTTAGTGCTTCTCTGAGAGTTATTATAGTTTGTTATATTAAATAATGAAAATGTCTATTTTAGTTATTATGTATTGATAGTTTTTTCGTTAATTAATTAGCTGTGTATGTACTAAACATATATTCTATTAATTTCTCTTGAGCGGAGGCGAGTGTAGTGACGTCTTTTTTTTAACACGATGATGATCTCTATGACCGTTAACGAAAAGGGGTGTCGAGGAAACATTTTCAAACTAATGGTTTTTTGTGAACAAATTAATAAAAAAAATAAAGTGTCTACCTATATACCTATACTTGGTAGGTGGGTTATATATCTGAAGTTTAGGTGCTTGATATTTGTAATAGGTATGCCGATGGTGCGTAATTTGACTGATATATTGTCCATTTATACCTGCACTGTAGATTATATGCAGTAATAAAGTTCTGCGTACGTTTCACATTCACTTACAATTGCCGAACAAATAGATTATTGTTCTCCATTAAACTAGTTTCAAATGCGTACAATTTTCTTTATAAAAAAATTAACCATGGTGTCATATTACATTATAAATAGAACTCTTTGAATTTATTCAGATTAAACTGAAACAAGTTTTTGAATCTTTTATGGACTCGAATTCATAACTACATTACACGTCAGGATTAAATTTGTTAATCTGTATTAAACTAACATCATGTATGTACTGTTAGGGTTCACTTTAATTTCTTCGACCGGATAACTGTGGTTTCGAGTAAAACAAACGTGTAAGCTACCCATACTTATTAGCGATTGCCTGCGACATATAAATAAATACATTATTCCATATTCCAATAGAAAAATGGCATTAACACATCGATTGAAATTATGTTATTGTAATAAATATTCCATGATTGTTAAGTGGACACTAATCTAGATGAGATTAAGTAATGATAGTTCAGTTATTACTTTCACGTAAATCGTTAACAACAACTTATCAAGTTAAATATTGTATATGGCGGACATGGTTTCAAGTTGGGATCGCTTGTCATTTTGATGTTATATTTGATTTGACCGCGACTTCTTCTACGCTTGACTTGAAATTTCGGCGGGATTCCCGGGACACATATTATCAAGGAATTTATAAAAAGCATGTAAGCTAGCGTTTAAGTGAAAACTGTGTCGGAATAAGATAATTTTTATGCATCCGAACTCAAATCGTTCCCTAGAAAATTCCCGCGGGATTCCCAGGATAAAAAAATCACACATTTTATTACATTAAATTTGCTGTCGATCAGTAAAAAAATCTCATTGCAATTCGAACTTTTTTTAAATCTGTAAGTTTAAGAATGAGCTGTCAATCACCGAAAACAGTATCGAAATCGGCCGAGTAGTTTTTACTTGAATCCCGAACAAACAGACAAGAAATCTAAAATAAATTGCATCGTGTTCTCTGTCGTTTATATAGTCAATTCCAGTTGTTTTTTTTTTCAATAGCTTCAATGTACAGATATGGCATGTTTAGAATTTTATAATATTATAGATAGATGTTTTTTCGCGAAATCCTCACCCATTTATGAAATGATTAGACAGACAATTATATAGTCTAGTGACACTATTTTATATATAGCTAAATAAGTTACCAGTTTCTATACAACAAGTTCGAATGTCAGTGGTATATAATTGCTAAACAATAAATCGACGGGTGCAAAGTAAATAAAGTTATCTACAAAATGATGATTTTTAGTTTATTGTACAATCGTTTTAATAAAACAATTCTTTAAAATATGACATTATTTGTTTTGCATATATCACATTATTTTAATAAATTTTCGTACGTAAAAAAGCCAGCTACGTATGTTCTTTCAAATACTACGAAGTTAATACGACCATCTTTTCGCTCTCCTGTAAAGTAGCTATTTTGCAGATATCTCTTTTTACTTTGCACCTGTCGAAATGTCAGTGGTATATAATTGCTAGACAATAAATGTCAGTGGTATATGTACATTAAAGGGTATATATTCCCCTTGCTATGTGTTTGTACAGATATTGCAGTTCCTGCCTGGGTGTTGGGTATTTTTTGTGTCAATAACTGTCAATAACGAATAAATATAAGGTCTGTATTAGAACAGCGACATGTGTGTCCTGAAAAACCTGCAGAATTGCAATGTTACTCGGTTTTGTAGGTGCTAAATTACTTGATTATGTTTTTTAATTTCGACTGGTTATCTTTTCAATGATGACTGGGAGTTGTTCTATAATACAGACCTAACTACTTATTACACATTTGTTGGGGTTTTTTTTCGCGTAGGGAATACAGCAAAGCCACTTTCAACTCGTGTTGTATGGAGGCGTTATATTATTCATTGTTTATAATGTAATAATGAAGGTACATATATTTTAATACTTTGACATAAGCAATATTGTCTTGTTAGATATTCATTTATATGCGGATCGAATAATGTAACACAAATAACCATATTCAAATTATACTTAACAGAACTTTTAGAAATATGAATTTGGTATACAACTGAGAAGATATATTTTAAAAGCGATGGTACAATCAGTAACGTTTGTGTGGGTATCTATTAAATGCTAGTGAATATATGTTTTGGATTAGTTCGAACTGCTTTATTATATTCACTGTTTTTCCCTTGAAATGTTGCCAGTAAATAATTTTGGTAAATGTATTTGAAGTAATGTAATGAATGGTGCAGGGGCGGCGTGCCAGCGCGTCGGCCGCTACCGGCAACTATCTCCCGATCACACGCCGCACACGTAAATATTGAACGCGCTATACACGCTCTTTTCTATCTCACACAATGACGCAATTTATGAACGACATTAAAAAAAAAAAACAATCCACACCCTTTACTTCATTCAGCTAATTGTTATATTCTACAAACCGGTCGTCGTGTAGAAAGAATTACATTATCTATCATTACGTCTCTTTTACTCGCGTGTAAAATATATTGCCGTCGCGTGCACACGATAGTGATGTGTCTATGAGACAGCAATACAGTAGTAGTGCGAGAGTAAATGAGATGGGTAGTGATGGGATTGTATAAGAAATACTTTGTATATTGCAGGCGAATTATGATTGTGGATTGTGACTAGCTTACTACCTCTGATATTTTTATGAACCTTTTAATATGGTCGATATCAAAATCTGTTTCATGTGTATATTTAAGGAAAAAATGAGGTATATATTATTTTTGAAAGTTGTAGGTGTAGAGAATTTCGAGCGCTCAATTTTAATGCTTTTAGATTCTTAGTTTGAAGTATTAATAATTAAAGTAATTTACTTATAGAAATTGTTTCGAAACCTATTTTCATTTCAAATTATTATTTTCGAGGTTCTGGTGAAATAGCTTAATAGGAAGCCTATATTTTTGAAGATATATTGATTGATCGATTGAAAATTGATACCAAACAGTTAAATTTATGCTCTATTCAACAAAGTTTGCCATTGTTCTGATATATACTACAATAATGATTATTAAGATAGTTATGCATTAAAATAACCGTTCTTTTTGGGAATGTGTATTAATAATTATTATTTTACACGTGCCACCTTCATGAATTTGATTCTCTAAAGACGATGTATCTGTTTGAATTGTTTTAATTATTTCTGTAATTGAATATTTATTTGTTAGGTTTAATTTATTTTTATTTGGCATATCAGCACGTATGGTTCCTTTTCGTTTCCCTTTTATTTGTGTTTCATAAAATGCGTCATTGACTTTGTTTTCGTTCAAAAGCACTTTGTTAACCACACGCTCAGCTTTACACGGAATTAATTCAACGCTTTGACACAACTCCTTTCGTTTTGTGTTATTTACGTTTTTTGTAATATTTCTTGTTCATCGCTTCCGATCACAAAATCACACAAATTCAAATTTCCATCGCGGCATTCCCCTGTTCACGACGACTATTGAATGTAAAAAATGTATTTTTGCGTGGACGGTATAAATGTTATATGGGACAATAGGCATTTTCATGTAATTTGAGAAGATTTCTTGCATTCTTTAAATTAATTTATTTGCATGAAACATGTGTGAAAAGGTGTAAGGTACTCGTATATCGGTTATAATTATAGTACACATGTTATTGCCATATTGGCGAGCAAGCTCGTGCAATTAATTTTACCTTCACCGAGGTTATTATACTGTTGAAACGTTATAACATGTCAAAGTCACAATTAAAATAAATGCCATCCATAGTTTACATTTACAGATGATATTGAAGATTTACAAGATTAGTCTTGAAGTACATACATACATACATATCTTCACGCCAGGTCCCTTGCGGGGTAGGCACGAACAACAGAGCGCATTTAGGCTTATTTTTATACACCTCACTTGCTTCTTTGACATTCATAGCTCTTGTCTGAAGTAAGTCATATAAAAAAGACTTAAGCCATGGTTCGAACTAAAACTTGTTTCCTTTTTATTGTAATTGAATGATTTATTGTATTGGGAATATATTATATTTTATAGTCCGTTTTCATCCGCCTCTGTTCCATAACTTATTACATAAAATGTACTTTATGATTGATATATTAAGTGAACAATTGGGATTGTTCACAAAAAATTACCCTCTGATTTTATATTTTTATTACGTAAAATAGGGTATTTTAAGATACTAATTTGAATATTTTTGTATTTTAAGCGTTAGTTTTTTTATAATTCGATTTTAAAATTATTCCTCCGATGACATTATAAGGGACAAGTTTACATTGATTTCTTTGCCTAGAAAACAAAAATAATAAAACTTAGTAATCATAGTAATCTGTGCTACTACTATTTAAATGTCACTATCATTACTCATTACGTATCGTGATCATTTTAGTGTTTTTTGTCGCTAGGCTTATAATTTTTCGTGTTCATTTATTATTATTTTCTATAGTTATCGTTAAATTTTTTAAAGTGGTCTGTAGGGAAAATTAATGTTACAGAACTTAAATCAAATAATGTACAGCTAGATTTTTTTTTACACCTGAAGCAGGCAAACAGGCAGATGGCCCACCTGATTGGATTTAGTAAGGTCAAATAAAGGTCAAACACATTTCTTACAAAATACAAGAAGATCGAACATTTTTTGGAATTTTAACTAGACAGAAATGATTAGGGACACTATTCCTCGAAATGGTTTTTGAAATAGCTAGATTGAAAAAAGTGAACAATCCCAATTGCAATGAAGAGTAGTCAAGTTGTATGTTTCTGTTTGGCTTAGGTTTAAGCGTGGCATCAATAATCCTGATCAATGAGAATGATATTAACTATGGATAGAAGCCGGTATAATTTAATATATCTTGCAAATGTACCGATAAATAAAACGTTCAAACTATCGATTATTATACACGGTACAATCGCATCGGTAAACCGATCGGAATAATTGTACAGATTTATGGTTGGACTTATTTCCAATTGAAAATTATTATTTATTTCCAACTAAACAAGATTACTTATTTCCAATTGAAAATGATTATTTATTTCCAACTCATCATGATTACTTATTTCCAATTGTATATGACTACTTATTTCCAATTGAACATGATTACTTATTTCCAATTGATCATGACTATTTACAATTGAACATGAGTACTTATTTCCAATTGAACATAATACACAAAATTCCACGCATTTATACCGTCGACATAAAACTATTTTAATTCGACATTAAACATACATTTATTTTATTTCGTTTTCTTTTTCGTCTTAATATTTTGTTTTAGCGTTTTTAGTTCTTTAACCCACGTGATTGTCTGTTATGTGTTGTCTGTTTTACACGAGGCTGTCTTAACACACTTTGACAGTCTTTTTAAGTATTGTGCCTTGTGTTAATTTCGTTGTTACAATCAACGCTTAATTTCATGTGCATGCTTTTGTCTGTTGTGATAATGTCGATTTTGTTTTTATTACTTTCCAAGGAATTAAATAATAAAATTAAAATGGCATTATTACTTGTCCTTAACTTATACTAAAGTGACTATATAAAAATATTAGTAATTTGTAAAAAAAAATGTATTTCAAAGCTAAGTCAGGTCCGATGCCCCACTTCCCCTTTCCCCTATTTCATGCCTCCTATCTCACCCTAAAGGCTGACAAAGTGTTGTTTTCACCTCCGGTGTGGCAAGGGCCTATAGGCGAAGGTAATAATTTTTCATTAATTAGGTGTATCTTCTGCCTGTTTGCCAGATTCTCATTTGTTTGTCTAAAAGATGAATTTTAAGATTTATGTCTATAGTCACTTTATTATTTGAAATGTACATATATTCTATTGTGTGTGGATTGTGTTATGTGTAAATATTTCAACATTAATAATATATCACAGAAGTATATTTTCATATAAATAATAAAATATCACATACATTTATGTTCTAACAATTTCATTACGCTAGCAACACTCGCTTTGCACAAAATATTGAACGCATCACACATGCCACATTCAGATATTTTAGAATTCCTCACCCGTGGCTTTATTATTTTAATTTTGTTTACGTTAATGTCACGGGATGTTTAAATTAATTTATCACTAACGATTTTATTGAATTTTTGGTCTTTTAAAAATGCCATCATTATTTTCTTCTAATTTTCTTATCTGATTCACTAAAAGCATATTATTTAAGTTAAGAAACACAGTTAATAGTGATTTTTACATAAGTGTCATAATTGTAATTTTTACATAAATGTCATTGTTGTATTTTTTACATAAATGTCATTATTATTTTGTTACATAAATTACATTATTGTATGTGACCTTAAATTTGATGAAATAGTAGCAAAGGAATATCTGTATGTGGCATACGTTTTACGTTCAGCGTGGCTTATATGGGTTTCTTACATTTCAGGTGAATCCACGTATCTGTGAGGGTGGCACGTGGGAATGGTGACCTGTCCACACTTCTATTAATAAACACCCGGCTTTCTTACTCCTTTTAGGCTGTATCACATCAAAACATGGTTCATCTGAAAAGTAAAATAAAAATGTTTGAAAATCTGAATAGATTTTGGGAGGTTTGATTGTGAATACCTGTTTTGATGCACAGCATATCCTTGCCCCCACCTTCGTAAAGGCTTGAACTCTTGGTGCCGTACCTTAAAGCCTCTAGTGATGTTGAAAACTTAGTGTTCTGTGTATAGAGAATAAATTTAAGCGGGTTGTGCCATCGCCGCCATTGGACGGTTCGTATAGTAGAACTTGTGATAAAAAAAATGTGTGCTGAATAAACTATCAAATATTTAAGTGACTATAAAAACGATCTTGGTACTATAAACATCGTGGCGATGTAAGTTTTGTAAAACTTTTTCTCACAGCAAGCCTTGGACGGTTGATAGATGTCACAAGGTATGTTCTTATTTTTTTTTAATGTAATTCTTATGACTGATAAGTACATGGCTATTTTTCGGTATATGTATTATTCATAAATTTTTTTAATGGAATGTGAACCGTGTTAGGCTGTTGTTTTTAGAGAAGTGAGATACAAAGGTATCGCGAATTATGGAATTTGTACAAGTTTTATACTGTTAAGGAAGTTTTAATCATCATGTAATTTGTAAAAGGTCCTTTTCATTTCAGTCATGCCATTAGTATGCAGAACACCGCGGTGTTAGGCAGGACTTTGTGCAAACATCTGTCACTAAGATAACAATAACTTTTAAAAACGACGCATCTAAACAACTTTGAAATATAATGTTTTCTTAAGTTTTCGCGACTAGTATACATAAAGAAACAACTAACGGTTTTAAGCGCGATAATTTAAAAGAAATAATTACCGTAAACAAAATTAAAATTTAATAATTAAAATGAACAAGTTGGCGGTAGCTAAATAAAAACTTTAACAATATACTATACAATACATTGAAACTGGACATCTTTTTCTTCCGTAATCACGGCTACAGAAAAGTGGCCGAAACGTCGGAATAATAAAAATCAAATAAATTACAGTGCTTAAAATCGTTAAAACGTAGTTTTATTGAACTTTGAAAAATGTTTTTATTTATTTATATAAACAAAAATTCTTCTTATTATAGTCACTTTTATGTGCTGTTTCCAGTTGCAAAATTTTATTGCGATGAAAACTCTTTTTAAAAATTATGAGATGATTATGAAAATAAATAAATAGGCATTAGATAGAAACCGGCCAGTTGAAGTTACGTGCGTATTTATTTTATACGCCTAATGCATTATTTATATTATGAGAATATGTTTCTATAACAACAGACAATAATCGAGGAAAAGATGGAAATAGATATTACAAGATTCTCATTTTTTCATAAGTTAGGCAATTTTCTTACGTCTCGTCAAACCGCACATTTTGGCAACAGACGGCTGAGCAGAAAGTTTTTTTTTTACAAAATCACTTACTGCACAGCTATTAATTAGTAACTAATCTGGATGTCATTAAGGTCCATATTCTATAATGATTAATTACACGCGAATAAAAATTAAAAAGAAATTGCGAAAGACACTGAATGTTGGTACATTCGAAAATACTTTGGGATTCGAATGCACTAATGTGACGAGCGTCGATTACTGTAATGCGTTTACTTCATCTACGTTAAACTTAAAGATTTAGGCCGTTTCACGCAGATATGGTGTTAGGTGTAATGCGTTATTTGAGATGCGACATTATTAATGATGTTAAATATTGACAGATAAGTTATGTTGTTATATCTGATGTACATACACTAATGTGGCTACGCGTTAACGACGTTATTTAACGCATTCAGCCACAGCCCAATGGTATTCATGTTCGAGTTAAGAGTAAGTATGTTGGCTTCTTTAAGGTGTTTAAAGAAGCCTGCAAACTTACTCTGACTCAATATGAATAAGACCGTAAATCTTTAACACTTACGCTGATGAAGTTCAAGCATAAAAGTATTATTAACATAGAAGAAGTTCACTAAGAATTATAATCCAGTAAAAACGTAACTTAAAACAACTAACTATTGGTGATGGTGGTGGTGGCACCCGTGTCACAATAGTTAGTTGCACAGAAGTGTCAAACCCTTCAAGCCTCCTCGAACAAGCGTGGTGGGGTATGCTTTCCGTTCTGCTAATAAATTAGAAGGTACAAGCCCAGTAATTAAACTTATGGTTTCGAAAATGCATAAATTAATACATTCTAATGCTTTTCCTTTACTTTGATATATAAATTTAAAAACGTGCAGGCGTACATTTCTAGAACATGGACCTATGTTTGAAGAGACTATGGGATTCTCGACTATCGTGACCGCACTAACACTCTATGAGTTGCCTATCACTATATTCTCATTATTCAACAGAAAATTCAGACACTTAAGTATTCAGCTGAGTGGCTGGCAAATTTCATACCTATTATGAAGTACATGGTGCTTTTTATACAATTAACTGGGAATTAGATCATAATAGTATCCCGTTTACAACACTTACAAAATTTCGAACTCCTTACACAAAATTATAGCACTTACAAAATATAAATGATTTGTTTGTAAAATTTTATTACGCCTGTCTATATACATACAAGGCAACATGTAAATTTGTTTACAACTTGACATGTTAACGCAGAGCTATTGCGTTGACTGAAATAGTGGATGCACAGTTTTCCATAACAAAATACTAGTTTACTTTAATTCGCGGATGTTAAATTATTGAATTCTTTGTTATTGTTACCTATTAATTTTTCCGTCAAATACGCACCATCTTCATACTTTAATTCATCGCTTATTATAACCGCAATGACAATGATATGCTAAATAATTTTGTATTTAAATAAAGGCTTTGAATCGTACATTTTGAAACACATTATAATAACATTTGAGATGTATCAAGTCAAAAGTGTCTTCTGAAATAATTATTAATATTGAGACAAATTTTTTGCCTGCAACAACTGAAATTTTAACTCCATAGTAGTGTACTCAAACAGTATATTTAGGTACGGTAGGTACTTAACTGCGAATACGTATGTAATTCAATTTCATGCTTGCGGCTGTGACGTCACAGCGCTTCGGTGCACAGTTATGTTAGAAGAGCGGTTGAATGTGAACAACTTAAGTAAACTTAAAGTTATCAACTAATAAACGTATGTGTGATAGATGATTTTCGTCCAAAATAATTTACTTTGTAGCCTCTGAAGTTAAGCTAAGCCGACGCAATTTATTTAGAGAGCATGGCAGAAAATGCTAGGAGAGATAACGTGTTATCTTCATTGTTATCTTTACCTTGTCCGCTAGATGTCACTTATACTGGTTCCCTGTTAATGCCGGTGTTAGTGCATAAACTAACAGCAGAAATCTGTAGTGTAACACTTATATGATTAGTACCTGCTCGCTATATTACTATCTTGTCTTGGCCACTGGCAATTTGACATTACTTATTTTACACTACCAGACAGTAAGTTACACAACAGCCCTAACGGATGACCCTATATGTTAATCTACAAAAACTTACCTACCACAGTAGAAACCAAGAATTAAGTAAAAAACTCTGAGGTCTATTGTTCGGAATTATTTTCGCTTTACAATGTCTGGTTTACTCAAATGTGTTTTATTTCTTTCTAATGTTTTGAATAGTGTCCTTCTTGGATTTCCTTACTTTCAACTTGCAGTATACAATTTGTTTGCACCTTCCCTAAGCATTTTTGTGTCATTATAATATATACAATTATGATGTATGAATCAAAGCCCTAGTTATCAAATCAAATAAGTTACTGTATCAAAGTGTTGCGGTTATAATAAGTCCTTTATTAGTATTTGTATGGTAGTAGTATATTATGTATTAATATAGTTTTATTTTTAAATGTTAAAGAAATACAATGCCGTTTGTGCGAGGCAGATATTCCCACCAGCATATTTGACTAAGTCCACTGACGGACAGTTTTTATTGATATTTTTTTTTGTTGTTGTGTATTTTCTAAAGATCTCATCTACTGCCGTCGTTGTGTAAATTGTTTGATTACAAATGGGTAAGTTAGGGTTTCTGATGCGAATTTTTCGGGAACGACTAGGGAAAACTATATGCTCTACTTGTATCATATTGATTTACTATATGATATTATAACGGTTGCAAATAGTATCTCTTAAATAAAGCAATATCTGTAAAGTAAATTAAATTGAAACCAGCATAAATTTTTTTCGCGACAATCTTTGATCGCGACAGCATTTGATATTTTAATATTCCTGGTTTTTTTAGTTGAGACCATACTGACATTACAAATGTAAAACTTTAAAACAATAAAATTTGACACTAGTTTGACATTTGCGATTGTTAATTTAGTCTCAACAGTTTAAAACTGTAAACTGATTTTTAAAGTATCATTGATATCCCATTAGAAACCCCAACTATCGCCTAAATTAAGGAAATATAATCCAAAAAACATAGTTCAAATAATAAAGTTTAAAATCAAATACACGATTATTATCAGCAATAAATAATAATTGATTGATTGTTCCAACACTATTCGTCAGAAAATAATTAGACGCATACAGGGGCCTTAAATTGGTCACTTTTGGAGAATCGCACTGTGAATTTGACACGTGTTTAGATATAATCGTAGGTCCAAGACATGGCAAAAGGTTCAACGTTACGTTGATACTTACTCGTCATACGATTCTGCGAAAGTGGCTATTTTAACCCCCTCGGATTTCTATACAAAAATGTACACCGTGTTGATTTATCGTTTGGATTCATGTTGGAACAGAGATGATGTTTGTTGAGTTTAAAGCCATAAGCGTATGGATAAGATCGGATAAGGTTTGAGTGGTCTGTTAAAGAGCTTGGCCTTGTTACCAGTAGCATGAAAAAAATTGGAACGACACTCCTAGTAAAGCGCCTAACTCTGATAAACTCCTAAAAGCTATATTACTAGCAGCTGGTTCCTGTATCTAATTATTCCCTATAATATACCAAACATTTGTCATATTAACTCAATTGGATCGGTGGCCTGTGATCGATTGGTCTTGGCCTGAGAACGATAAACTGTCGCCGTTCTCATTTGCCATATTATTTATGATATAGCCTTGGTCCTGAGAGGTGTTGTTAATGTTTCACTTTAAATGACAACACTCCTCTCAGATTGTCGTCTGGTAAAGGCCTCCCCCGGGTCGAGCCAGTCTTATTGGCTATATATTACTGATCAAAATTTCACATAGTCTCTACAAATAGGTAGTTTCAATTTTATACCATTGGCTAAAGGTAAAGGGTAAAAGAAGTAAGATAGTAAGATATAGAAATCTGGCTTTAGACAACCTCGTGGGTCATTCTTGTTACGTCTTTGGCGTTTTATTATTTCAAAAAAATTAGATCGAATTAGTCCAAAATTAGAAACAAACTTGCAAGGACTTTCAAAAGCAAAGAGAAAAGATCCGTTATGATTTGGGATCTTTTTCATAATAACGTGTTTCACAGGACGATTGTCACTCCACGACTGTATAGTGCGTTTTTTAATTGCAGACACTAAATTGACAACTGAATATGTCAATCTAGTATCATGCATTATTTTCAAGTTTGAAATTTACCTGTTTCTTTTACTCTGATATTGGGAAAAAACAATACATATGTATTGGCGCCAATTAGTTTAAAAAGTGCAGTTTGAATTTTAGAAGCTGTCATTTTTGTCAATGCATTTAAAAAGTAAAGACAAGCTACAGTAATATTTTAGTTTTTCCCTCAATCAATTAAATGGCTACATGGAACAAGTAATATCTTATTTATAAGACAATTAAAGCTACATGTACTTTGCGTGATGCATAATATTTAAAAAATATGTCTTGTCCTATTTTTATAATGTGTTAATTTGTCGTATCTTTGGTACAAATTAATGAGCCTGGTTTCTAAAATATCTATAATTTTAATTACTTATTATTTATGTCAAATTTTTACCGGTAGTAAGGCAAAGTGGCCCTACTTATGCATAATGGAACCAACCCACATACTGACAGTTTTGAGAGAAAGCCGTTTTTATTAACATTTTGCATACAAAAAAGTGTCTATATTTCGGGAAAAAAATGTTTAATATTGTATATTATATTTTGTCCTATATATTGAAGTAAACTTTTTAGGTTTTTGGATTACCATGGGTCATGGATCTTGTTACTTTATATAATACTCTTGGTGTTTTGTGGGTTAGCTACTTTGTGATGAAAATGTTTTATTCTGTAAATGTTGTCAGATCGTTCTGATTCTTATTGAGTCGATAGAAGGTGCATTTTGAAAGCCTTCTGCATCCTTAACACAATTTTGGCATGTTTGTGGATTGGTTCTGTTTTGCATAAGTAGGTCCAATTAATGTATTGTAAGATGCAGGCATCGGCTTTGTAGGAAAAACGGAGCATTATTTTCAATAATCAAAATGGTTACAATCAACAAACATTGTCTGGAACCGTGATAATTTAAATTATTCAATATACTGATTGTAAATAAGATCATTGTTACGATATATTAGTGGTTAAATGAGATCTGTTTTTCTGTTATTATTAGTAGATTGTCTCAACCGTGCTTATGCAGCGGTTTAAAATAAACATGTTCAGAGAAGTTTAATCATATTTAAGCGTCTAAGGTTAAATGTCATTGTCGATTTTCTTGAATCCTTAATCATTATATAAAAATTACAATAGAAAATGTTTAAATTGTTACGATAGCAAAAATATGTATTAATTAATTATTGTTTAAAATGTGTATGGCATTTGTTTTGATAACCCGTTTCTATAATAGTTAGATTTAATCAAAACCGTATGACGCGTGTGAAATGACATTGATACGCATAACCTTAGAGCTTAATCAAAGACCATTTTATGACATATTAAGCAATTGTAGTATGGCTTTATGCCTGGCGAGAGTATAAAAAACAAAATTCATCGCCTGGTCAATTTTCATTCTATAAATTCGACAATAGTAATTGAGTAATTGCTCGTGGCTGGTCCACGTGTAATGATTAGTGTATAAAAGTGAATTTAAACAAAAAAGTTGGGGTAGTCTCCGTTTCCAAAATTAATAAATCAAAGTTTTCATCAGCGAATGTAACACCGCGCATGTGTTTGGAAGTAATGCGTTGGTGTGGTAATAAATGAGGAATTTGGAAACCCCTCCTCCTATTGGCACGATAGTGCAACGCTTCCTATTTTAAAGTCCTGTAATTTCCAAGAAAAAAATTGCGAAATTTAATTATTATCAGAGTAACCCCATACGTACTCGTTTGTTTCTATGACGTTCAGGGGAGATTATTGCACGGATATTGTGATATTGCAGCTTCGAGGTTATGATTCACGGGCACAAATCTATCGCCTTGTGTGTATTCATAATAGTATCATTATCTATATGCAAAAACAGAAAAGAAAGAAACAAAATATTTATTTCTAAAAATATATCTAAATTAAATTGAAAAAAATATTTTATAATACGATCATTTAATTAATATAACTTCATATAGCAAACTTGTCTGTTTCGTACACATATTAAGCCTTAAGTTTTCAGTCCAAATTAGCGCATAGGTGCGAGCGCGACGACCGTATATTATGTACGCGAGCGACAAGGACGCGTATAGGTGTCGCCGAATTAACATTTTACAGCTTCTCAGAAACGGCGCTGATTTGCAAAGAAAATGTGCTGCGTTTTTTGCCTTTATAACAACGACAACACTGATGGGTGAACAACCTATGTCAGTTTTTTTAACGCGAAATACAATGCTTTCAAGACGAAGAATTTCACCGAGTCAATTAATGTTGCCAAGTGGTAGATTTGTGCCGACCTCGAGGCGAAGTTGGGTTTATAAGTATTACCAACTGCGCGTGATTTAACGTATGTTCCTGCAACGAATGTAAGTTAGAGATTTTTATATCGGTCGTTGTGTCGTAAAGAATGGATTTGTGTACGTGTTTTTTACACAAAAAGAGTCTTAACACAAAACAGTGAAGCGAGGTGTGATGTGTGATATGTTGTGTAAGGCACATTCGACAGATTCCGTTGAAACACGTTCGGTTCACTTTTTCGTGGTAAGACTCGGTTGATGGGAATCTGGGTGTTGTTCACTTTGTCCTGGCTGAGTTTTCTGTAGGTCAATAAAGATGAGTCCAATTTTTCTATTTGATATATTCTAATGTATAAGGAGGGCAAGATCCATGTTAAAAAATTGTCCGTCCAAAGGCATTATATTGGAACCGCTGCTGTGCTATTTACCTTAGTGAACAATTCAGCACTGTGTGCTTCGTCTCTTAGTGTTTATAGACAGACTTACTTAGACGCGATCCCCTCTCCACTATCGCTTAGCAGTTTTCCGGCAGTTACTGCCACGTCAGACGCCTTTAGAGATACTTCATAGTTCGTTGAGGGACCTTACATTTGTAGTCCAACTTTATCACCAAAGTTCCAAGATTCACTTTTATCATTTCAAAATATAACATACATTATCACGCCATTTCCCATGGTGGTAGGCTGAGACGATGGATCTGCACTTGCGACGACCCTGACGAACATCTTTCGCTTCGTCCACTTTTATTAATACATGCAGGTTTATTAGAGGTGCTTTTCACCTGAGCTTTCTCTAATTTAACACGTCTGCTATTTGATCATGGTCATAAAATATTATATTGCTTCCAAGCGTTTATTTGAATCTTTTCTTGACAGTAAAGCCCGCATGAAACGAATGACAGTTGTCGTACTTCATCATTGTGGGTGGCGTTATAGTGATGTTCTGTGAGTCATGTAACGCACAGACTACTAAACCAATAATAAATAAATCGAAAGTAATCGATTTGGAAATATGTTCTACTTTATTACAAAAATAGCATATTTGTGTCAAATATGTTCATTAAAATTTGGGTATATTTATTACAAAATATAGTATTTTTTTGCTTAAATGTATAGATAAGCTAAATTGATTAAAACTCGAGACTGACTCGAGCTGTCAAAAGTAAAATAAATGCTTAGAAAGGGTATAATTATTCACTTTTCGTGACAATGACACATGCATTGATTGATAGTGTCGTAATAGGCAAGGATTTTAAGTCCGAATCGCGTACGATGCGTTGCAAATTTGGACACTTATAATTTCGATGCAATACGTCACGAAAATTATGCGACTATAGTGATGTGATCAACATTGAATGATGTGTGCGTATCATGAGTTATATCGAATGAATGCAATCGCAAATAGTTACGAAGTGGGCATGAATTCTTGGCTGGGACAAAGTTTTTAGGGTACGCGGAGTTCGAATAAAGTGATTTATTAATATTACTATGGCATTTCATAAATAAACTTCGCCAACGTTTTAGGATAATAAATTGTAAGGAACGCTAACTGTTAGATAGGTTTAGATCGTGTTTAGATAGGTTTATTAACGTCATAGAAGCGTTCTGAAAGTGAAAATATATAAAAAATTTAACAAAAAAATAATAATCAAGTTTCGATTCGTTTAGGCTTTATTTTTTTATTGAATTTCTTTTTATGGTATGTCTTAAGGCAGAGTCCCAAAATTTTTCCAGGTGTTTTGTACACAAAAATCTTTTGTAATAAGTGTCATGAATTTGTTTTTTTTTGTCATTGATTAGTTCGTAATTTAATTTTTTAATTGTATCGCTTTACATTGAATCGTATGTATAAGTATTTTTGGCTCAGATATTTTTTCTGAATATTTTTTTTTAAAGCGTCACTTTTTAACTTCCAAATTTGTAAATAAGGTTGGCATGGAGAAATTCTAATTTGCTGTTATACTCTTTTCTTTATCGGTGTTTTGGAATGAATAAAATTGCATTTTGAACAGCGAAACACAATCTATTTGGCGTCCGAAGTTAAATATACGCGTATATATCATCAAGTACAAATTTTTAGCACTAATTTATAATTCAGCCATCTCAGTTAGACGAGGATGGACTAAGTCATTAACTTATTCTCAAATAAAAAAATATTAATAAAACTATTTTTTAATATTGCATACAATAATCCACATGAGTAGTATTAAAATGGATCCCCCATTCCAGGATGTAGTGGTGGAATTATTTTCGCGATGTTCTTTCGTTATCGGTTACACGCTCGCCCTCCCCCCTCCCATATTCTCCCCCCGATCCCCCTTCATAAAAGGTTTAGCTTTAAAGATTGTTGTTTGCCTTAAAAAAATGTGATCTTATGACGATTATACTTAAAGGATGTCGCCGTGAGTCGCGGTCGCAGGGTGCTTGAGAATTTTTATATTTTTTACACATTCATGACCATACAAATTAATATTTTGCAATTCAACAAAATTCATCACAAGAAAAGCTATAATTCAACTTTTATATAACTAATTAACAGTAAGAATGGCACAATTATTTATTCCATTTAGTGAAATCTAGTTATAGAGTTTATAACTACCTAATAATTTGTACAATATAATACAAAAATAAAAGTAAAGAATACATATGCAAACATATAATTATTTATTTATTATAAAGCTAACCAAAAAAATATCTATCATTTCTATTTTTGTTTGCACAAAGCACAGTCTTACCGCTGAAGAAAATGTTGTGAACAGCATGAATATGTTGGTAGTACAAGATTACAAATAACGCAAAAAAACTAATAAAACGCTTTCTACTCAAGAAATGTCTAAAATAATAAGTTTAGACTTTAGAACACTGTAAAAATTATTAGTTCATTTTTTTCGGTACGCGTGTACACGCAGCATGAAAGCGTGTAATTACCCGAGTAAATGTTTCTGGTTGGATATAATAATCCGAAATCATTCACCCTGCGACCGCGACGGGTATGAAAGTATATGCCTTGTATAATGATAACATAAAAAGAATTATGTAATATAATAAGACTTGACAATGTGCGGTGTTAATAGGCTCAGTGAAGAATATTGTCAATTGAAATAAACGTTTGAGCGAAAAGGCTTTTCTTGGTTTATTGTATTTATTGTACACATGGTTTGCAAAAAATATTATGTCTTTATTATAATTTATTAAAACTGGGTTTTCAATTTCGAGTATTTTGGACACAATAACAGTTAAAAAGTATTGAAATATTTTATTCCAAAAAACTGTAATTAATTTCCTGTAACTTCTTTTCGAGTAACTTATTTTAATCAGCTATCGAATGATCTATTTTATTATCTTAAGGTAAAAGACCCATTGGTAAAATAAATTAATATTTTAATTTAGTGGTGGATATCTTAACATGGGTTTTATTGTTGTAATATTTAAAATATTATCAAAATAAATTGTTGTATGGAAAATTATGTACTTACCAATAAAAGAATGTACCAGCAAAATAAACGCAATAAATGCATAGTTACAGTACTTAAAAAAATAGCCAAAGAGTCGTCTGTGCCAAATAAGCAACAGATGGCAACACAATAGACGCTTTTCATACAAAATCTTGTATTG
Source organism: Dendrolimus pini (assembly GCA_949752895.1). Classification (NCBI taxonomy): domain Eukaryota; kingdom Metazoa; phylum Arthropoda; class Insecta; order Lepidoptera; family Lasiocampidae; genus Dendrolimus; species Dendrolimus pini. Next base: position 17,775,265 of record OX457140.1, on the reverse strand, counting down.
CATATTTTGAATGAACATCTGAAAAGGCCATCATATTTTGGCACAGACTATAGCAGTTTTTTTTTACAAACCAGAACAGTACGTTCTTTTAAATAGCAGTAATAACATTTTGCTGTGTTTATCACTTTCAAAGTATCGTGTATTTTTAGTTTCTGATTTTGGTTCACGATCACTATCGGTTTTTTTATGTTATTGAGTGGGGTACACTTTTGCGCCTTTATTCAAACTGTGTATTGCCAAATTGTAGATATTTAAATGTTTAGTATATTTATGTTGTGAATGATATGTAAAATAGATGAATTTGTAACAGAAGGGCAATTTCTAAATTGATATTATTGACTACTGACATTATAAACAAACAGGAATTTATTATTTTATTTGGTTATTATATTCGATATTTATTTATTATTTTAGTGTGCAGCCCATGAACTCCTTTTCGCTGAAACTGTATAGATTTGTTTTAATGAATCGTGAGAAATTCTAAGTTCCACAATAATTAATGAATAAACAATATGTAAATTTTTCTTATCTTAGTAAGTAAAAGATCTCATAAGTCTTATTTTTTGTTTTGTCTTTTTTATATTTTGAGGAACTTCGGAATAGTCGAGTTGATTTTAAAGACAAGAATGTAAAATATATTGATGTATATAATTTACTTGTTTTATTTTCGTCGAATTTACATTTTCAGGTGGTAATATTTAAGGCATCTTTGCCGGTCGGTAGAAGTAGACAAGAAAAGATGATATGTTAGTTTATATGATATGTTAGCGCTGTGTACACGCAAGCACAATAATAGTGTTGGGCAGTACCTACATGATTTTAAAATGAGTTTGTAAGAGTAACATGAAATTTTGTACTGAACAAAGGAGGCGAGGCATTTTGTACTATTTGAAGCAATGGTCGTTATTCCCTCGCTTGTACCGTTTCTTACAAATTGTACCTATGTATTATAGAGTCATGTAAATATCCTTAGAGGTGTTAGGCGCCGTCCTATTGTCATCGCTCGCGCGATTAGTGCGTAAAAAATGAACGTGCGACCGTGCGTTCAAACGTACTGATCACTACTGAATGTCCTATTGACGGTCGCGCGATCATGCGATGCGATCAAATTGTTTAAATTTCATCGCACGACCATCGACGCACTCTTCTTTCTTCCACACTTATACGAGTATAACGAGTACAATCACTGCGTAATTCATTACAAATGTAATCAAATGTTTCTGTTGACATAGACAAATATTCATAAAATTCACAGCGTTGATTTCTGTTTTTAACCGACTTCAAAAAAGGAGGAGGTTCTCAATTCGTCGAAATCTCCTTTTTTATTTTTATGTATGTTCACCGATTACTCCGAGATTTATGATCCGATTTACGTGATTCTTTTTTTCGACGCAGAATAGCTACCATTTGGTCCCCTAAAAATTTGACATAGTTTGGCCCAGTAGTTTTCATTTTATGAACATTTTTATGAAAATTTTTCCATTCCGTTCCACATGTACACAAATTACGCTGAGATTTATGATCCGATTTACGTGACATTTCGTGGGTCTACCCATACATAGATAGACACTAAAAGTAACAAATAAAAAAAACTTCGTTTAAAAAAACCGACTTCAAAAACTAAAAAGTATAAAATAAGTTATTTCTAAAGCTATTATTATTAATACCTATATATTATCAAAAACATCTGAAAGTAGGTAATTTTTAAACGAAGTTTTTTTATTTTTCATAAAGTATATTATGTCGTCCACGGTTTCTTTTTTTAATGTTATTTACGATTAAAGAAATATTACCCGATAGCAGAAACTGTGCATCTCTGTTAAGAGCCATTTCGAGTGTGATCGCATCGCTCCAAAACGCGATTCTAAACCGGTTTCATCGTACGATGACAATAGGAAAGCGCCTTCTAATCGCGCGACCGGTTTCATCGTACGATGAAAACGCATCGCAACCATCGCGCGAGCGATGACAATAGGACGGCGCCTTATTGTACTATTATTGTAGCTTATGCCTCGTTCCGTCCTTCCTCTTTCATTTGCGGTGCGGTGCGTGACAAAATAGAGGCATTACTTTTTTAGATTTTGTATCGTATCAGTACAATTGGATTTTGTACGGGACAAATGTAGAGGCTCGTACTCGTCCGACGCAACTCAACACAATAAGGACCAATAATCGTTTGTTGGAGTTCGCTGGCAATATTTAAGAAATCGAACCATTCGAGGACACGTCTACTTAGGGCCAATAAAAACCCATTCGTTGATTAGGAAGCGGATACAGGGCTACGAACGTGACAGGAATTTAAAGCCTAATGAAGATAAGTCTTTATTAAAGCATAATGACGATTCGTTCATGGTCGATTCCTATACTATCTTATTATTCATTCTCTTGTCTTACCGTCGGTTTAATTAAATGGAGTTTATGTGAAATTTTAACTGATAGTAAAGCAAATGAACGGTCCGTAAGATATAGGGACCAGCCATTAGTCGATATTATATCGTTCATTTGTCTTTCGTTTTGGTTGAACCAACTGAAGCCATTATGTCGTTTCAGTTCTGTGCTTTTCAACCAAAATGATTCAATTCAGTTGATCAGCACTAAGGAGATAGTTTGGTTCTTAAAACTATGGCATAGGCTCTTTTCTGGTCTAGACTACATATTTACCACGTGTGACAAAAATGAAAAAATTGTAAGAACATTGTTTCGTCAAAAATTTTGATGCGATATGCGTTCTCTTAAATGTTTTTTACTACTTATTTTTTATTGTAGTATACTTGTAGATTCGTGTTAGACCATTATCTCACCCGGTCTCAAACGGGATAATAGTCTAAGATGAACATATAGCACTTAGGCCACCAGGTTGTAGGTTTCAGGAAATACAGACTCCCGTGAGTTTTACACCTTTGCGGTAAGTATAATGAAGGTGGACACAAAGCGGACTGTAGCTTGTCCGATGATGGAAGGAAGTGGTGATGAGTTGCTCAAGCATGGCAGTCCATGTTTAGGCAGATACATTAGTACGAGTATAAAATGACCATCATTTTTTAGAAACCCCTGATTTATACTAGAAGATAAGTCACCTCAATCTACGAAACTTAAGACGGCAAGAGGCAGACCTGTTCTTTAACAGCTTATTTCCACTTGCCGGACCCACGATATGTGTGCTTGATCTGCGGGAGCAGCTAGCGACGGGCGGGACATCCGACAAATGTGAACAGCGTCATACTTAAGGCGAACGAGATCCGACACCATTTTTTACGGACGTAGAAGGCAAGCAAAACAGCTAACAATCTTTGTCGCCGCCGACAAAACGAACGGCGTCGGTTAGGTATGAACAGCTTCATACAAAATGTTCTGCCAATAGAGCAACCAATTTTTTGTCGGTTCCGACACCCGACAAGTGTGAGCAGGTCAGATCTTACACCCAAATAAAAATACATTTATATGAAAAATATTTTAATGTGTATATATAAAATAGAGACTTAATTGATACTTAATATAACTGCTTGCACATTTTGAGATAAATGAGACTTTGTCATCAGTGTATGTAGATGTTATTTTTTATTAACATAAACGAAACAGTTTATTTCATTATTTTTAATAATAAACTTGTTTATTGTATGAAAATTATTCATTAATTCAGTGTTCGAAATTTAGAGTGGGAACATACAAGCCTGCAAAATGAAGCAGGAGCTTTGACGATAAACTGAAGTGAATGCGGATATATTTGCAAGTATAGTTGACTCTCGATAATTTGACACTCAAGGGACCATTTCAAATTACTAAGAGTTCAAAACAACAAGATTTTGATGAGTGATATAAAACATTTCTGCAATAGCCACAAATGTTCATTTCGAAAAGAAGTCCGTAATTTTCTGTTGAGTGAGCGACTTCAGTCTATCATCACTTGTGTCGGTTCTAAAGGCGTAGAAGCGTAGGGTTACGGTTCAAATTATGGAGAGTAAGTAAGTAAGCAAAATTAAATTAAATAAAATTCCTTCAACTTCAAATTACCAGGGGAACAATTAATATTGATTTTATTCAATTCATTGAGTATTTTTCAAGGGACCGGGAAAATATTTCAAAATATCAAGAGATTCAAATTAACAAGAGTCGACTGTATACCCGCGTACAATTTTCTTTCTCTAATACACTTACAAGAAGCATACGCAATCTCCACGCCACCACTTCCTTTTTGTATCATAGCCCGAGAGCTATTTGACGTTTTCAAGTAGGTACATGAGGCATCGTAAAAACATGTGCAATAGATACTTCATTCTGATATGTGAATAAAAACTCAGACCTGGCTGAAGAATAAGTGAGGCCAACAAAACCCGTAAATTTTTAAAGTTGTGTTTTTTCACAAGCAAGAGTCTTGACAAGTTTTTAAACTTTAAAATTTAATATTTGAGTAGTTAAAAAGTTTAACTTTCTCTCAGCTATGTCTGCGTTTTTGTATTTAATATCGTAGAAGAAGTATTTTACAAGATTTCACAACACCTACATAAAAAAAAATGTTGTGTAGTCAACTAGTTTCCCAGGTGAAATAAACATGTCATTTTCCATATCCACACGAAAGCGATTAACACTTGTGGGGAACTTGTATGCAAAATACAGGCAGCTGATTCCCGCCCCGATATGTAGTCCAATATCTGTCTTTTAGTCTGAATGTAAATCACTCAAAACAAGCCTCTGATACAAAATTCAAGTCAAGTCCCTTATATCTTTTATTCACTGGCAACCCTAAATAGCCGCTCTCCCCCTCCCCCTCCCCCGGAACCCGCCCCTCCCCCTCGGCCGCGTCCCTTTGCTAGTGTTGGGGGGGCTCTTCGGCCTCAGGGCCTCGATCCGCTCGGTGCAGCCAGTACTCTCCCGACCTTCGGTGAAGTAGGACGCGTACAACTCCGCGTTGAAATTCGAATTTGTCAGTTCGTGCCCTATCGTCACCCAGCCCGGTCGGATCGTGGAGTCGCGGCCGAAGAGGTGTACTCTGAAAGACAAGTTTGTATGGATAGTGTAATGTTAATTGTGTGAATGAGACGGAAGACGCCCAGACCCGAAAGCAAATACTTGCAGGTCATACAGAGAGACATATAAAACCACAGAAGAATAATTAGAATGATTATTGCATTAACAAATTACAAAACCTGAGTACACATCTGGCTAACGAAAGTAAAGACTGAAAAAGCGCGGCAAATTTAAAAATATATTAATATGGCAGCTCCCAAATTATCACAGAGTATTTATGCAATTAATGTGCACTATTTTTTTTCTTTGAATTCAGTAATTTTTTCCTGTTGCCTTTCCCTGAATTTTCGGGTTCCTGTGCCTCACTTTTAATGGTATTATGAAAAATATTGAGCCCTTACCGCAATTTTATCGTAAGAGACTCATTCCCGGAGTCTGTATTTCCCGATACTTATAACCTGGGTGTCTTCGAGTCCCGTGTGAATAGGTACCTTCTAGGTAAGCGTGCTCCATCCTAGACCACATCTTTGCTCCACATAGGGCGAGATCGTGGCTGTCTACGACAAGGTGTCGCGAGATGGCACAAAACCATTATTTGAATGGCAACACTAAAAGGTTGTCCAATTATTGTCTTCTTAGAGTGCCAACACTAGAAACTTGCGCAATTTATATTCCTTAGATTAGTAACACCAAAAAGGGTCACGCAAATCGTATTTGTAAGAGTGGTAACACCAATTAAAATAAAGTCTTCTTAAATACGCATTCGTGTAGACAATTTCTCTAACAACCTAAAATCCACATATATCTATTTAACCGCTAAACCAAGCTTCCGAATAGCAAACAATGGTCAAACGCGAACCTATACAACAATAAAAATATATATAACAAAAGCGACATTCGGCCCTATGCATATTTCTTGTAGCAAATGATATTTTAACTATTATTTTGTTCGAACACTTTTTGTTTTAATTAGATTAGATCCTATCAAATAAAAAAATGGAAAGTCTTAAAACAAAATATGTAATAGTTTAAAAAAATATATATTTTAGTCCAAATATCGCCAACGATATAATGGCGGCAAAGGCTCGATAAATAAAACATCAGAAAGCGAGAGAAAAATGTCCTTCCTGCAACCATCTTGCAGAAATTATGAGATTTTTAGAGTTGCACTTTTCACAAGCGAAAAAATAAAATTTTAGAATTTATGCATACACTCGCAAAGACCGTAGAAAGTTGTTAAAATAATTACCTTCTCCGTCCCAAACAAAAATGCTCCATGATATGAAATATCTCTATAGGTTTCTCCGTACTGCCGAATTCGGGGTCCTCCGATATGATCAGATCTATATCAACATTCGCATGAATGAAGTCACCGTCGACTGACCGTCTAACGGTCCCTTTTATGCCCATCAGGCAATGTTCCTTAGTCCTCTGGAAGACGGCGTTGTGCTCCAAGTTTTTGGAGTGACCGGGATTCTTTATGTTCGTTTTTATCCAGCAGATGTCCTCGCAACGGCGGAACCCCCATTTCTTCAGACATTCCCGGCCCATATCCAGACCTGGAATATTATACCAAGAACTGAGCTGGAAATCATCTTTTTGAAGTGAAACTTTTATATAGACGAGGGGATCTGAGGATTCTTCTGTCACGAAAAAGCGTTACGGCCGCGTGGAGCGGCATAAATTTGGACTAGACGTGTTGAGAGGCGGCATAATTTTAGAGTACACTATGGATGCGTTTTTTGGTTCCGGATTGAATTCAGTTTTTTTGTTTGATAAAATAAAATGTGTTTAAATAATGCATTCATTAAAATGTACCTAACCTAAGCAAAACATAATTTGCAGTAAACCTGCGAAAAATTGATGTGTGCTGGGGCACATACTAGAGGTGAAACTTCAACGGACAAATGGAAAAACGAATCGCAACAAAATTTTGACTTGAAATTTTACGGGCAGGTTTTCAAATTGGACAAGTACATTAACAATCTGCCCGTAACACTTCAAGGTTGCGATTCGACTAGGCTTGGTCCGTTAAGTTTTTTGGTTGAAACCAGCAAACAGACTGTTATAAATAATATGATATCACCTATAAACGTTTCACTGGGCTCCGCCACCCTATGTTTAAGAGGGAATCCCGAGGGAAGAACAACTTAGCTTATTGACTTTAAATTTTTCAATTATGTACATTGAATTGAACATTTAGTGATTCGAGGATTCTTCAACACTCGGTAAAATTGGTGTTTGCAGTTTTAATTTCAAAAGTCGATTTATGTCCGTCTTTGGATTGTTGTATATTTTACTATCTTCAAGCAAAAGAGTATTCTAAAATGTATATATTGAAGAATAATATATACTGCCTTAATTCACAAACTTTACAAAGCCATATTTAAAAAGCTACACTACAAACTCCGTGAAGTAACAGAGAAAAAATATGATTTCGTATCGTGAGAGTATTTGCCGGTCTGGATGGCTACCACCCCTGGTCTAGAGTATATCGCCATAACAACCTTGAGTTCTTGTGTTCCGGCTTTAGTGACCTGGTTCCAGGCTTTGGTAGCAACTTTGATGTGTGATTTCATGCAAAAAAACTTACATTCCTCACATGGGTCTACCTTTCTTAATGTATCCATCAATCTTTTTGTCACACCACTTTCACGTTTCCTTCTATACCCATATCCTGCTGCTGCTGCAGATTAGCATACTGAAGTAAGTAAACATACCTTCTGAGCTGCCACACCAGAGGAAGAGGAAGGAGCGCGCCTGCGCCAACTGCTGGAGGTCCAGCGCCAGCACGTCCTGCCATCTCCATCCGGCCCCGAGGGGAGGCTCCACCAGGATCACATCAAACTTGTTGCCCATTTGTTTCAAATCAAATGTCTGCAAAGACAGAATTTTAAATGTTCAAAATTTAATCTTCAACTAGGATATGTCCGCGACTTGAAATTCCCGCGGACTGTAAGCTATCGTTGTAGTGAAAACTGTCTCGGAATAATCGGACAACTACAAACCGCTCCCGGAATAAAAAGTATGACACATTTTATTACACATAATTTGACATCGGTCAGTGAAAGAATCGCATTGGAATCATTCTGGCCATTTTTAAATCATTTCCAGAAAAATTACCGTGGGATTCCCAGGATAAAATAAAACCGACATGGCCATTGTCGAGCGGGGAGGTACTAAGGAGTGAAACATGCCGCCCCCGCTCGCCCTTATTTTTTATCATCAGCCTAGGTCTATCGCTGCTCTTTCTATATTAAGCCTATTTTTTTACAAATATAAGTACGTGCACGTGTAGGACATACGTTTTATTTTGTTTCCAAATATATCTCCATTCTTTTCGCATGCACGATATCCGTCCTCAAATGTGAAAATAATTTATTTGCTTAAACTACTGGATGTCTCAGTGGTCAAAGTTGCGTTAACTATGAGTCGTGTATTTGTGTGCGAAGTTTGTATTTGCCTCCCCCTTCCCACCTAGATCCAGGCGTGATCAAGTGTCAACTTGACAATGTGTATACAAGAAAAATGTTACGTCAAGTTTTTGAATACTACTTCAAACTGAGCGCTACGTTTCTGTAATCTACAATACATTAGTTATTCTCAACTTAATTAGCGCCTACAATTTCTATTGCGAAATCTGGAAGCTCAAACAACTGGTCCTTCGATAAAAGAGGAGAATTAATAAATTGGGGGATTATATAAGTCGAGTCATCTTCACTGCAGATCTTATATTTCCTTCATAATATCCTATAAAGAATTGCCCTATTTCCATCAAGTGCGTCACAGACATTCATAGTCTGAAAATATATCAACGGACAATTCAATGGTGTTGGCCTGGTGTGATAAAAAAATTGATGGATACATTAACAAAGGTAGACCCAAAAAGTTGTTTTTTGCATGAGTGAAGCAGACAGGCACACTTCTCATCTGATGGAAAGCAGCTACCGTACTGATTGCGTAAGGGTAACTTTAAATTATCCTCACGTAAACCCTTATTTACAGATGCATCAGATCCACCCTTTGTTTTTTCCCTTCCAATACCTTTTCAAACGATCTCTTTTGTAAGCATCTATGAAAACTTATCTTAGAAAAAAACAACACAGTCAATAATACCACACAGCTGGAAAATTATGTCAAAATTCTGAATAATGTTTATTCAATACAACAAATTCCTCCCCTTCAAGCCAAAAACCAAATGGATTCATTCATCAAGGGATAGTGGATCTCTTTCTTATAAAGCATTGCAGCCAATCTCCTCTTCTGTGGCTCATGGGCTGAGTGGTAAAATTTTACAGGATTTTACTCAGGCAGCAGAACTGCTGAAATTAAAACCATAATTCGAGCAAACAACAACATCTGCCCTCTTCATATTCCTGAACTGCTGTCATCATGCCAGGAGGGACGACGTTGCGAACGCGACCATAACTTTGCTTCAACATCAAATGTCAACTTGTCAACACAAACAAGAAAACATTACTTAAATATTTTTAATATGATTTCTAGCTAACAACTACTTATCTGTAATCTACAATAAATTAGTTAATCTCAACTGAAGTAACGCCTATAATTTGTACTGTGATGTATGGAAGTTCAAACAGTCATCAATATAACACTACAGTTTATAAATGTTGAAGTGTATATGTGTGTTGTTTGCATGTGTGATAGGATTTATATTGGAGGGACTAAGAAAGCCTCAGTTTCCTCACAGTCTAATATAAGAGGCTGCAGTACAGTGCATTTTCAGATAGAAAATCATACATTTCTTTTGAAGTGAAACTTCTATATAGACGGGGGGTCTTACGATTTTTCGCTCACGAAAAAGTGTCACAGTCACGTGGTCACCGTCACTAATTCTTACATTTTTAAACTCGTGATATCTTTCAAATGGAATGTCCAAATTGATAAAGGTATTGAAGCAGTCTTGAATATGAAGTAATTTATTTTGATAAGGATTAATATCTGTATTGTATCTTACAAATAAAGAGCCTTTTCTAGCGGCGGCATTTTAATTAATTTTTAAAAATAAAAAAACACTTATTGTGGCATAACTATAATAGTTACACATATGCTGTCGCGACACTTTTTGTAAATAATGATGTGCTCTACAAAGTCGTAGTACATTATTTTATTCTATCATCAATACTTTTCGCAGCGCACGCGATTTAAAGTACTTTTTTACACCTTCGGTAACATTATTGGAGTTTTAGTAAGGACCCCTAATTTATTTGTACATAATATAATATAGCCTATGCCACCCGGGAATAGCGTAGCTTGCCAACAGTGAAAGCATTTTTCAAATCGGTTCAGTAGTTTCGGAGCCTCTTCATCAAAACTGAGCAAACGAAATATTTTTGAATTATTTTTTTTGGAAATATTGGTCTGTTAACATAATTTGAGGTTCGAATGAAGATTGATGATGAAAGATGCGCAAATTATTTTTTGGTTCCGGATCGAATTCAGTTTTTTGTTTGATAAAATATGTTTAAATTAAAACTGCACTCAATCATAATTTGCAGTAAACCTGCGTAAAATCGAAATGTGTGCTGGGACACATATTAGAAGTGAAACTTCAACGGACAAGTGGAAAAACGAATCGCAACGGACAAGTGACCAAATGAATCGCAACAAAATTTTAACTTGAAGTTTTACGGGCAGGTTTTCAAATTGGACAAGTACATTAACAATCTGCCCGTTACACTTCAAGTTGAAATTTTGTTGCGATTCATTTTGTCACTTGTCAGTTGGAGATTTTCCACTTGTCCGTTGCGATTCATTTACCCACTTGTACGTTGAAGTTTTTTATTTACATTCATATTCTTATATATCCTAGAGAGAAAAGTTATTCTTTTAATAGACAAACAACATTAGAATGGTCAGTACACTCTAGGAAACATACATACATATTATACTTCATCTGTACTTCATCTGTATTTACCTTCAGATCACATTTTAAATACATAGGCGGTGTAGCAGTTTGAGCTATGAGATCATCCTTCAGCTTGATCAGCTCCCTCAATTTAGGGTACTCCTCAAATCTGTCAGCGAGTCCCACGTCTCTAATAAAGTTCTGTGGCCTCTGGCCCGTGTCCACAAAGTGCTGGCAGTAGTCGTTGTGGGGATTCGATGACTGTGTGCCCTGGAAGATGGTGTCCATATATTTATTATTACATATAACCAAGCCCATCATACATTGATCAAGAAAATGTAAATATACAATGTATGCAAAGGAAGAAAGAAGAAGGGAATGGACATTTGACAAGGACACCTTCTTATGCACATAAATCAAAGGTAAAGTGGAAGCAAGGAGAGTGAAAGGACGGCCAAGGTGACAATTCATGGAACAAATTAAGGATAAAATGGAAATCATCATACAAATAATTAAAACAGCTGGCCTATAATAGAGAAGATTGAAGGGGACTGTACCCAAGAGTACAGCGCTTCAATGATAGATAGATAGAAATGCATAATGTAATCAATGATTTTAGGAATAATTTATGGTTGAATTGTAGTTCAAATTTACTTATCCACTTACATACTTAACCCACGTTAACTATCACAGTTTGCATTTAATGTTATTCACTCAAAATTCACTCTAGCAACTCACATATAGCTGATGTAAATTTACCTGCATTCTTTTGACTAGCATAAAGACTATCACACCATGCAAGAATGATACAATGTATATTTTGAACAATTATATTATTCTACAAGTTTCAAATTTCCCTTTTCAACCTATTCTAAGATAGAATAGGACTGTAACTTTGGACATGTATTTTTCCTTCTTCACAGTATTGGAAATGAACAAATTATGATAAAACTTAAAACATATGTGGTAAAGAGGTTAATATAGTTATAGAGCACATTTAGTTATTATTTGAGATATAAAATTAATTTCAGGTGGTTATAAAAAAAAAATAACCACAAAGGCTAAGGGGCGCCACTTTGCTTCACAACCGCCTTAGCCTTCTAACCTATATTAAAAATTTCAGATCTGTTCATGTTAAACAAATGTGCTCTATAAATATACCCCAGCCTTATATTTAATAGTCTGTCACAGATTAGTAGTTTTCAGTTATTTGTTTCAATATGCTGTTTACTCTATGATGTGTTTCCTTTCATGTAGTAATCATATATTATATTAACTAATAAATAAATTTACTTCAATAGAATATATTTGTATGGGTATTTACACTTTTTTACACTGAGCATAGTCTTAACTCTTTAAATATAATACTAACCTTCAAAAATGTAGATGAATCTGTATAAACTAACCCATCTGGCTGATCTTTGGCTGTAGCCTTTTCCCCATCATTCCCTGTGTCAGACACAGCTTGCTTTTTCGGTGGTACATCCAAAGATGCACCCAGAGCATGTCTTAGCTCACTTACACTTGGCACACCTAACTGGAATAAACAATTATTAGAAGCTCTATTTATATTATCATTTTATTATTAGTGAGGTGAACACACAGTACATCTGGCACATTGAGGCAGACTCACTTTCTTCACATTTCAACAATTCACCTTATATCTCAGATATTCAATAAAAGTGCCATATAAGCTCTGCTTCGCTTTTCTCCCGCCTTCTAACCTTTATTTAAAAAAAGTTCAGATTTAATCATAATAAATAAAAATGCCTTGGAACTATACCCCACCCAGCATTTTTAAGGAGTGATGTTGTTTTTAAACTAGGACATGAAAACAACTAGACATACAGTAAGAAGGCAGATCGGTAGTAATCAGGATTTAAAAAGAAGACTGAAACAATTCTTTGTTTTAGATACAATGTATTTACAATAACCCACAGTTTCCTTATTGCAAGGCGTATATTAAAGGCACGTATATAACTCATGTCAAGAAAAGGGTCTGTTAGTGCATTAAATTGTTAACTAAAAAGTGCAATACCGCAAAAAGTGCATGTATAAAAAGTTTGAGGTTACAGTTGTTGTATAACATTGTTTTAGTACTATTTACCGTTTGTGCCAGCAACTTTTTTCTTTTTTGAGATCTCTCTCGTAGTTCTTTTAATTTCTCACTCATTTCTCTTCATATTAATTCATAACTTGACACAAATAGACGCGGCAACAACAATTCAACAAGCTCATTATTTATTCATTTTATTCAGAATTTAGACTGATTAGCAGTGTCATAACAGTTAGTACAATTATATTTTCTTAGTAATTTTTTGCGTTCTATTAGTAGGTACGTATTGCAGTAGATGTCACTGTTCTCAAATTGAACACCAAATGAAAGAAAATAATATGTTTCGTTATACGCAGTTGTTTTAATACTTGTTTAAGAAATATTTGATATGTTTTTATGTTTTTGCAAGCCATGTCGGCTAATAAATATATTTTAAAGTGTGTAAATTCTATTCCTCACCTTTTTCAAATTATAAAGCTCTTTTTAACTTTAATTAAGGGATTTTTGATGAATTCTCGATTTACCAAAAACTTATTTCAAAGATGTCAATTATGTCAAAACCAAAAAGACATTCCGATCGATACGAGTTACACTCGTGAATGTTGTTTGTTTGTGTTTTGATAATTTTTGATAACTTGGTTTGATTCCTGGACTCCGAAGACTTCGCTTATCACGTTTACTAGTGTTCTGTGATCATCTTGGACTTACGCATGTACCCTGAACACCGATTTCCCTAACGATTTGTTCTCCGATGACTTGGATTATGACTTCTTCTGAAAGAGGTTGTTGTGTGCCCAGATGCGGTAAAACTTCTAAGTAAATCATCGTAACGGCACCAGATTAGATGTGGATACAAATGATGTTACGAAAATGTATGCCTTTGAATACTTTAATAAAAGGAAACATAATAAATCACGCTACCGCTATATTGTTGTTTTATTTACTAACAAATAAATATTTTTTGGAAAGGCTTTTGGGAATTGCAGGAGCTAAATTACTAACTCCCGCAATTTCGAACAGTCTAATATAAAAATCAAAATAATACTAGACCCTCTGGACGGATTTTACCGTTGAATAGTGTCGTATACCGATAGAGTGCGTTAGTATATACATTATGACTGTTGACTCTATACCAGTATATATAAAGTACTCTGTGCTGATTAGTGATTACATAGATAATACACTTATTAACTTAGAATGGTCTAAGCTTATTAATAATTAAGTTTTATGGCTTGGCAGCTAGGCCTTTAAGCCAGAGATAATACACTACTAATTGCTAAGCCTCTCTGGTGTAATGAATCCATTTTAATTTACCCGGTCCGATAGATGGCGTTACAATCTAGAATTTACAAATTCAATTGGATGGAACTTATGACTTAGTTCTAAATTGGAATGAAAGAAAACACAGAATAAAATTACAGTTTTAAAAATATATATGAACACTAATTAAAGCCATAAATAAAAAAATGGTTCTCATAATAACTTTATCGAAAAGTGTGCGAGATTTCACAAATATGACCGTAACTTGTGGTTTCATTTATGCATTTGAGATCTCGTCAGCGCAATATAATACAACGATATAGCACAGCGTCATCTTAAGTGAAGTTAAGTGCACTGAATGTTAACTAATTATAATTTTTGACACTCCTCGACCACTTGATAGCGCTAGTTTGTGTACATTTTTTAAGTTTCTATTATGTAGGGGAATTCCACTGGGATGCTGATATACATTTACTTCAATGATATTGACTTTGACACTTGAAATTAAACAAATCAATTGATGTTTTTGTTTTATTCGCCACAATCTGACACAAAGGAACGTAATATGGACTATTACGTTACTTATCTGATTTTTATATGTATAGCTCAGCGAAATTGTAGGTGGTTGAACGACGCCAATCAACAGAGTTATTGTGAAAACTAAAAAGGCGATGTTCCACAAGACACTTAACATTTCTCACAAGACGACATAAATAAAACTCAAATACTATCAATATCCTACAACTATACTATTGTTAATTACAAAATAGTATTACAAATTTTTAGAAATTAAAACTGCACCGTCGTCCTGGCAAAAACTCTTACACTTAACAAAAGCAGCTTTCGACATTCTTACTTCTGCGTGTGAACTGTACACAATTTGTTTTTCTGATCACACAAGCAAGGCAATGTTGACGAAAACAAAAAGTAAATATGAAAACAACTTTATTAAGCAGTAAGTAAAGTAACAGTATTATTTGAAACTTGTTTGACAATGGGTAAGTTGAAGCATTGGTCTTTGGTGACGCAAAGTCCTGTAACGGTGTCGCGCAACAAGCCCAGCTTGCAATGACACTTTAGTTCGCAACGACGCGGTCTTGCAACGCAGTGTCGTCTGTCGCAGCGGGGCTCGCATCCGTATCTGCAGACGTACTCTTCATTTGTGTTCTTGCACTTGTCTAAAGTAAAAGCGTAATGTTTATTAGTCTGTTTTGTATTTATTGTATTATTACACTTACTACACAAAGGCATAAGTAAATAATTGAGGTGAATTAAAAAGAATCAGCTGGCAACATCTTTATTTAACAGTAACAGACGAGTTTTTGGCGGGAACTGGAAGGAGACGTTGTGCTGTGCAGTTTTATTTTCTAAAAATGTGTATAATTACTCTAGAATGAACAATAGTTGCAGGATATTGATAGTTTTTGAGTAAAAATTATGTGTTTTTGTAAGAAATGTGAACTGTATAGTCAGATGTGATCTTTCGAGTTTTCACAAGAACTCCATTGAATGGCGTCGGTTGTAGCCTGCAATACAACTGCGCTACTATACGAAGACCTATTAATTAACATGTTTCCGACTGAAAGACTTTGCTTCTATGGTCATGAATAAATTTTAAAAAAAAAACAGTAACAGACCGTGTCTGTCTGTCTGTGTATCCGCTAACTCCTTTCTAAACTACCCAACTGATTTTTAAGCGGTTTTTACCATCAGTCAGATATTTTTTCAAGGAAGATTTATATATATACTAGCTTTATCCGTAGTTATCACTCGTGATGCCTATATATAAGAACCTTATTAAGTTTTTATAAGTAAAATAGATCTACATGCCCACCGGGGCTTGACCTACCACATAGCCGCGGGGAAAATTCTACTAAAATATAATTTTAAAAACACAATGATCTATGTACTTCTATATTATATTAATAAAACTTTATAATAATTATAAAATTATAAACGACTTAAATTTATAAAGGACTACTAAGAAACTTTCAATGAAACACCCTGGGTTGCCAGGTCATTAAATTAAAAGCCGGGGTGAATTCCGGATTGAATGAACGCGGGTGGCGATTCTTCTCCTCTCCCACACACTCTTTCTCTATCGCATATATTAAATTTAATTTTTATTTATTTCTTTGTCTAAATTGTGGAATTTCGTATGGCTTAAGATTCCCCCGCATGCCGGGCGGACATGTTCAGAAACTCTGGACGTATGGTCACCCCGCACTTTATTACTGCATTTAAGTAATATCTTATAATAATACGATGATAGATATGAGCGTGTCCATACGAAGAATCTGAATAAATGGCTTATGACACGACAAACAGTCAGATTTTATTCTAGAGAAATTCTCAAACACAGCCCACACTTGAAATGAGGCCACTGGCCCAAAAGAGTAGTCCATACACCCTCAACATTTTATGGGTGTTTGGACCAAACTGACCCAATATTCTGGTCAAAAGTAACACGGAACACCTAGGGGTTTTATTGGATATCTTTAACTAGGGAGTGGGAATAGCATGGCACCTGTTCCGACTGGACATGCTAGTGCTACCCCCGATCTGGCGAATCCCACACAAGGGTCCCAATCTATCCCCCCAAGGTTCTTCCTTTGTCGCGATCTATGGTCCTCAATCGGATTTCCCTTGGTCAAAATTACAGAGCATATTTTTTTGATAGCCGGTGTCATCTATCAAAATTAGATACAAATTGGTCGATTTGTGCGTGGTTAGTGTTTGAGAATAGGGGCCTAGGCATAAATGTAATCTCATATATCCATCACTCTACCCACATAACGTTGAAGCGGATCTCTGAAAGGCAAGGCTGTAAGTTCAAGGATATACTTTGTTATACTTGTAAGTTATCTACATCTAGTTAACTAGTTGTTGGAAAAATGATAAGCTAACATAAATCCAACTTCTTTTGTCACATAAATTATGTATGTTAGGTGAGTTAATTCTTTAAATTTAATGAACAGGTATAATCGACTTGGAAGCTACCCGGCACCCAACAAATACAGCCGTATTCGTTAACAAGTGAACCTAGAGTGATTCACGAATTGCTGAAAAGTATGTAAGCGATTAGTACTAGGTCTATACGCATCGATCATTAATTATTGATCGATGTCCATACTTGAATTACTCCGAACAGCGGGAGTGATTCAATGCACCGTCCGCGCATGGACAGCGAGGTTCCAATGAATGAATGATCTAAAATGTACCGCTGTAGGTCTTATCAATAATTAGGTATAACCCCTCCTTAGCTACAGAGGCCCGGACATGGGCAAGCAAATATTTTTTCTAAAGAAACACCTACGAGGCAAACAGTCCTTTTCCTCAACGCAATGCCCGCTCCTATGTCTGAGGAGAGGTGGCCGGCATAGACAGCCCCTGGTGCAGATCCTGGCTGGACATAATGGCGTTGGGTCCGAGCAAGTGGGCTCACACCAGCCGCATGACAAATACACTTCGTCTGGAGCGCAGTCTTCCACAGTCGGCTCGTGAGCTCCAAAGCTGATTTCCGCTGTGGATTTGTAGAGGCATTTGAGTAACACTGTCATTGATTTATCTTAAGAAGCTAACTCATTTACATAAAGTAAACTTACTTTTGATTGATCCTAAATGGTTAGTGTTATTCATATACATCTACAATAATAAACAATAATTTAACTACCTAGTCCAATCCAAGGCTTGGAAACCGGTAAAAAATCAAAGTCGGTTACAGTCGTAATATGAAAATGTTCCCCAATTTTCAAATTGATTCATTTACCGTTCCGCGAGCATATCTTCGAGCTACCTTTTCAAACTAAGTCACAGAACAGAACACACTGTTCCACAGACAGAAAGATTATGTTTACTATTTGACAATAATGTTTGTGTTTGTCTCTTATTTACTGCTTCGTCTGTTTTTTTGCCGTTACTCAAGAAGTCATCAATCACTTTCTTCGCCATTAAATCTCCGAGGTTTTCTTTTGTAACTTATTTCTAACTTTAATTCTGTCTGCTAGGTCATATATCTCCCTGGCTAATACCGGCCACTCAATGAACAAGTGCAACGGTACCTCGGGTATTCCTGGTGCATAGGTGCTCTTTCAACTTGAAACGAGCCAAGTATTCGCAGAACCCTACTTGGCGTATGAAGAATTGGGTCGTTAAGCGCGTGGTTCTTATGCACTTCAATGTCGTATATATATGCCGTTCTCGCATCTGTGTGGAAGAATTTAGTGATGCATGCAGTTGGCGCGTCGCTCTCGCTGTACGTTCAGTTTCTCAAGCGAATTCATACGAATCGTCCGCTTGACACATGAAACGGGACATCTGTTATAACGATGCTTTGTTTTCACGGTCTGAGCAGCGACTTTCGCCTCCTCTTCTTCTCTTCTTCTTCTTCTATTCTCCTTCACCTCGGAATGTGCTTTGACTTTATAGGTACATGAGTAAAACTAATATGTCGTACAATCTGTGAAGTTTCCAGCATATGAGACAACTTTTCAATTTGAATAGGTTCTAAAATTGAAGAGCATGGAGAAGAATTCTCAGGTTTGGCTACTCGAGAGTTGTTTAGGTCAGTAAACATAATTTGGAACACATTCTTGCAAAAAAATTATTGGGATTTTCAAGATTTAAATTTAGAAAATATTTTTAAATTAATAACATGTTTTTGGTTATTGATAGCCTTTAACAAAATTTATCAAAACGATTCATTGACTGTTCAGATGTTCAGAGGGCTGGTGCCTACCTTGGCCATCACTATGGCGACCCAATGAGGACACTTAGCAAACATCTTACCCGTAGAAGACGGTTACCTACGCTCAGTATTATACTTGAGAGACTATGGGTAGATTACAATATAATTAAGTTTCATTTCATTGTCTTAAGTGTATAAAGTCTACGTTTGACGTTTCCCGCGATCAGAAATCTGGCTCGTATTGCCTCCAACAAATAAGCCTTGCAATAGCTACATTTCAATACCACATGGCAACACAGCCAGCCTGTTGGCTGCGCTCCCCGCTGGCAGTGATCTGCTACAACTTACGTTAGTTTTAACTGTTTATTTGTCGATCACCATAATCAATTCAATAATAACTTTAAAAAACATGACTATTGTAAGTTTTAGGGCCGCTTGCATAACGATCGTCTTTAAATCAAATTTAGTTAATCATATTAAACTGCCTAAATACGTTTTACACAAAACATATTTAAAATGTCTTGCATAAGGCGGTCTGCCATGTTATTTAGCTAACTGTATTTACGCCATCGGTAAAACAGCCAGATGTATTCCATTTCACGCGGCGATACATTTTATTGAACAATCACACGAAATTTAGCTTT
This sequence comes from Dendrolimus pini, assembly GCA_949752895.1. Classification (NCBI taxonomy): domain Eukaryota; kingdom Metazoa; phylum Arthropoda; class Insecta; order Lepidoptera; family Lasiocampidae; genus Dendrolimus; species Dendrolimus pini. Next base: position 17,755,784 of record OX457140.1, on the reverse strand, counting down.
AATGTTAGTTATTTCTTGCGTAAAACGGGATTTTAGCTGGCCAATGTCAAATTGACATTTGGTGAGATTTAAAAAACCAACGGACGCCAGGAAAATTGGTGGTAACAACTGTCACAGTTGGTATCACATGTTTCATACAAGAATGTGTAAACATTTTTACTGGGTGAGTCATTCAATAGTATCCAATTCAAGTTATAACAGTTGTTAATAACAAGAAGGAAGAAATAAAAATAAAAGAAACTCATATAGATATAACATAATTTATTGACTAATATAATTATTAGTTCTAACTACACACATGTGTATCGGATTACTTAATTACATAAGTTGAAAAGACAGAAGTAGATAAGCCTATAAAAACTAAACACACAAGTGCAGCGAGATAAATAAGATAACAACAAATTGACAAAAGTGATAAAATTGTAAATATAAAGACACAGAAAACAAAAGCTCTAAAACTACGTTTAACGGTTTTAGCTGCGATTTATTAATTTTTATTATTCCGACGTTTCGGCTCATTTTCAGTAGATGCGATCACAGAAACAAAGACGTCAAGTATTAATGAGTAATGTTGAAGTTTTTATTTAGCCTACCGCCAATTTGCATACTTTAATTATTTAGTTTTAATTTTTGTTTATGGTTAGTATTTACTCTATGGGATCCTTATCTAATTTACCACCACTTCGCAACATGTTGGAGCTTGAAGAGAAAAAACAGCACAAATAACTCATCAGCAACATGCCTAGCTGTAATAATTTTATAAAATATTGAAAATTAGATTAGGTTAAGCTCCCATAGAGTAAATAAACAAAAATTAAAATTAACAAGTTGGCGGTAGGCTGAATAAAATTTTTGACAATACTAATTGTCACTTGACATGGAGCCATAACCTCAAACAAAGAAGAAGACACTTGACATCTTTGTCTTCCGTATTCACGACTACTGAAAAGTGGCCGAAACGTCGGAATAATAAAAATAAAATACTGAGTTTAAAACAGTTAAAATGTAGTTTTATTATATGTACTAGTCGCGAAAACTTATATTAAGAAAATACTAAACAAAAGACTGAGGGTCTAAAGCAGCCGATTTTGGAGAATCGTTTAGTAAAATTGTTACGTGTGTAAGTATGGGTGTTGTAAGACAGTATAAAGTTCCACTTTATTTGATTCTTGTTATATTCTTTCTTTCTACGAATCTGCTGAAGCGGCCGTTTTAGACTCTCAATAAGTAGATAGCATAGACACAGATAATATACGTTTTTGGCAAGAATAAGTACAAATTATTATTGTTATGCATAACGACGTTTGAAATTTAGTTGGAATTAAATTCTAAATTATTATCCTTGACTAGAATTTGCTTTCAGAGCTTTTAATCAAGAAACTTAATAAAAAGTTTTGTGTTATCGTTTTTTTCATTCATTTTGGAGTAAATTTCTGCCTAATTGTTAGACTGTAGAACAAGCACTTAACAATTACAAGTCAGTTTGCGCATTTGTAGACTCATAATTTCCTTGCGTTATAGCCTCGTGCCTTTTACTTATTCCCCGATGCTTTCGCATCCTTTCATATCGCCAAAGACTCAAAAACTAAAGTAATTTTTAGCTTTGCCTGCAGGCATCGAGTGCGTTCTAGATGACTGCTGACTTTATTAGTTGTGTCTACGACTTCAATGGTTCAAGCTTATCCTGTGATTACGATTCTATGTCTTAAGGCGATGTGAGACAGTTCATGTCTGTCTTTCAATTGGGTTGAATCAACCAAAGTGGTCCATATAAACATAAACTTTATCGTTCAATGTCATTGAATGTCAAACGGAAGGAACATTTCCGTTTTGCGCCTTCCAAGCAAATTGATTCAATTTGGTTGCACCGTTAAATATCAGCCTTATTGACTTTTTGGAATATGCTATTCAGGAGTACCCTGTTGATGAGTCGCAAAGAAATAAAATTGCCAGTCATTCAGTCTGATCAGATTTTACAATAAAAAGGCATCAGGCGACGTAATATCAAAAAGTGGTAGGAATTGAAATCGTAAATAAATAGGTTTATACAATTTGAATTAAGTACTTTGTTCACAAGTTCTCCTTACCATATATGTAGGTCTGAGATTCAAGACGTATTTTAAATGACACCACCATGTTTGACATTTATCTGAAACCCTTTTAGTACGAACCTTTAGGGCATTCGTTCAATGTCACACAATTTCCGTTGGGTGCTCTCACGTAACCTTCATCACAGAAGCAGCCATTCTTGCAATCATCTTTGCAACTGGGGCTTGGGTCACTGCAAGTCTTTTCACATCGCTCACAGTGTTTATAAGTTTGGTGTTCGTCACATATAATGTGGTATGGCAGAGGTTTTATCAGGTTTGCTGGAAAGAAAACGGATTTGTAATGGTTTCTGATCAAGGCACTTTAGGATAAGTAGCTGTTACTATAGTAATGACAGCCCATAACATCCCAGTTGTCACTAATAATATGAGAGTATAGTGGTACATATTATAGACATTAGACGCTGTAAAAGATGTTCCACGGAAAATATAGGCACCAAAAGTGGGAGCTCCGTTATTTGATAGAATAGAATGTTCATAGCCAGGAAATAAATTTACAGCTTTTATTATGGAATTTTTTAGATACGATGATGGCAAGATTATGGCAAGAGTATGGCAAGATTAAGTACGAAGATTGCAGCCTCGCGTCTATAGATTTTTGTAACGCGGTTTTTACCTCTATTTATCAGAGCTGACAATGCTGCCTCATCAGCTCTCGAGCTGCATAAATATAAAACATTAGGTCTAATCTATGCCGTTTCATGCAGTTGTTGATCACCGTTTGATATGGAGGGCTACCAACTATGCAGACCGTTCTGTGCCAATAAAGTTGGTCCTAATCCCAAATCTCATTGTTTTGGCAAAAATTATAAATTACTTACGACTTTCACTCAAATGTGCGATGTTCGAGCATTGTGTGGGCTTTACACATCGTCTGTCCTTATCCCTTAATAGATCTTCTTTACAGAAACACCCTCTTGAGCATTGAGCAGGGCAAACTGGGTTTGGGTTCTCACAGCTCTTAAGGCAGGGCTCGCAGAATCTGTACTCTTCGTTCTCAGGGCATAATCCACCATTGATACGAGGATCTGTTGTCTCTAGTTTATATTTTGATGCTGGAATGACGAGAAATGAATTTATTAGTGAGACTTACTTAAAGGAGATATTTTCAAGCATTATATTTTGACCAAGTAGCAACTACAGAGTCAAGTTTAGGCAACTTTCTTTATTATTTGTTTTCAGATGCTACTATTCCGAGCCTATGGTAGTTCCTTTTGCTCTTTCGCATTTTCTATTTACGCTATGTATGATATATCATTCATGCCCGGTATCTGAGGTACTTTGAACTGTAGTTTGTCTGTTCGCGCTATCGGTTCAATAACTTATAAAATTGCATTTTTGAACACACCATCGTTCGATAGTTAAACTAGGTTCAACTTAACTGACCAATAGGCGTTTATCTATTGCATATCTTTTGTTTGACGCTATGTTATTGACGTTTTTGTTTCATGTAAATAAATATAGATATTCCTTCTTAAACAGATTCATCTAGAGGTGAGTTTTGGTACTAGTTTTAGGTTAACAGTTAACCTAAGTTTATCTATTACATGACTTTTAGGAATCAATTGTTATTTAACTCATTACTGGTAACCTCAGAAACCGGGCATCAGTTAGTTAATTGTTAAACCGCATAAATAAGAAGTATGACAATCCGTAAACATAATTAAATGAATTAAAGCCTTCCAATTACAGTGTAACTATGGTATTCCCGTCACGCTTTTAAGCGGATTGGCGGGTTTCACAGATTGTTAATATTTCTCTACAATGGTTTATTAAGCTCCCCAATAGCAGTCATAAATAAGAGATTTAATTTTACTCACAAACTGGTGGGCAATCCTTCAATTTCACACAGTGTCCAGTGTCGTTTCGGACCTCGCCCTCTTCACAGAAGCAGCCGGTCTTGCAGACGCCTTTGCAGTCAGGAACTGGGTCTTTGCAGGTCTTTGGACATCCGCAAGAGAGGAGCCTCTCATTCGGACGGCATAAGGATCCTACTTGTGCTGGAATTTTAAAAGAGATTTCTTTTAATTTTTGACAATAGCTGAAGTATTTATTGGTCACGGGTGGACTTCATGTTGTATTTCAACCATAAACGTCCCTATAATCCGGATTCACGCCTTAACTTGTATATTCACCACGTCTATCCGAGATGGATTGGCGGGGTTCACACATGAGATATCTCGAATGCAAGTGCCATTACAATGCTTTCCTTCACCCAGCACGTCGTAATTTTAACAATATTACTAGAAAACTGGGTGTAAAGTTGGTATACATACATACTAACAGCCAGAATTCGAACAAATGTCTTACTGAATTATAGTTCCCACCACGGATCTTGAGTGATTGGCGGAAAAATAAGAATTACTTTGCGCAATGAGCGTAGCCAATGTGATGCGATTTATCGACAAATTAATAATATTAAAGAGATAAAAATTGAAGTCAATCACACACGTACTTGGTATCCCGCGATACAGGTTAGTCCTTGTGCGAAACCTATGTAAACATTATTTCTGTATAATTTTTTGACAATAAATTGATTTTGATTTGATTGTTTTTGTCCCTTTACTAGTAAGGAACAAAACCTCATACTTTGTAAAAGAACCGAGATCTCAATTTGCGTAAGCCAAGATGCTCGCCCAAGAATTGTGCTGGGCACTATAAAGTAAGTGAATCTATATTTTAATACACTTATACTATACTATTTACCCCTTTTTACGAAAATTGCGCACACTTATAGTTTATATAGAGAAGAAGCGACGAATGATTTTTGAGGTTTTTTTTCATTATGCATAAAAAATACATTACGGACCGCTTGCATAAGGTTGCTTAAATTATTTAAGAAACAAAACGTATTTAACACCCAGCGGCCCTAAGGGTCGCTTGCATAACAATCGCCTTTAAAAAAAAAAGTTAATCATATTAAACTGCCTAAATACGTTTTACACAAAACGTATTGACAGTTCTTTAAACATATTTAGCGACAAATTTTCCGTTGTGCAAGACGCTAATCGTGTTTAAGGGTTTTAAATGCGTTTAGTGTTTCTTAAATAAATTTAAGGAACGTTATGCAAGCGGCCCTTAATCAATGAAAAACATTACACAAACACAAACTACCATGTATTATGATGCATTTGACACACACACGTTTATTGTTCAAGTCAAATTAACAGTGTAGCCTTGGCGAAATCTGTGATTATATAACAATAGTCTTTGACATTAATTATTATGGACGAATTTCGATCACGGGCGACCACTAGTTTTAACAAAATGTTGATTAATAGGTATTTTTTTAATTTTGATGATTCATGTTAATATAAATCAGGTTTGGATGATTTATCAAGAACCAACCTATAATAAATGGACATGCAACATCTCAAATGCTTTTCGCACGTTCATTAGGTTTTATTCAAAACCAAACAACGCTGTTCTTATTAGTAATAAATCATTGTGTTATTGTTCAACTTGTGTACCTTCCATCGATATACGGACAGGCATACATGTTTGTAAACAAACTTGTATAACCGGTAAACTCATTACGTCCTATTGTTACTAAAAAGTAGTTTTGTCGATTCCCGTATTATCACTGTTTATGTAATTTTGTTGTTTCTTAGTAATTGTAGTTATCCAGCCATATTCTTATGAGAATATAATTATGATATAATATAAATATATCTTTGTATATAGTTCATGTATAATTATTATAAACTTCTAAATATACCGTATCTGTACATTGAAGCTATTAAAAAAAACCGAACTGAAATAGACTATGTAAATAACACGATGCAAGTTTTGGATTTCTTATCTGTTGGTCGTTTGGTCTGTTTGTTCGGGATTCACGTAAAAACAACTGGGCCAATTTCCGAATTGTTATTATACTCTACGCTATTTTTTATCCTGAGAATCCTGTGGGAATTTTAGAAGTTATACTTCTTTAGGCGCGATGAGAGTACATTTTTACGATGCGCGCGCACACCGTCACACGAAAAAGCTACACCATGAAGTTAGCTATAGTCAACCGACACCCTGAAGTTAGCTATAGTCAACATTTTTAACCGACTTCGAAAAAAGGAGGAGGTTCTCAATTCGTCGGAATCTTTTTTTTTTTTTTTTTTTTTTGTTCTTTTTTTTATGTATGTTCGCCGATTACTCCGTCATTTATGATCCGATTTACGTGATTCTTTTTTTGTTCGACGCGGAATAGCTTCCAATTGGTCCCCTAAAAATTTTACATAGTTTGGCCCAGTAGTTTTCATTTTATGGACATTTTTCATGGAAATAATTTTCACTCTGTTCCATATGTTCGCCGATTACTCCGTCATTTATGATCCGATTTACGTGATTCTTTTTTTGTTCGACGCAGAATAGCTGCCATGTGGTCCCCTAAAAATTTGACATAGTTTGGCCCAGTAGTTTTCATTATATGAACATTTTTCATGAAAATAATTTTCACTCCGTTCCATATGTACACCAATTACTCTGAGATTTATGATTCGATTTACGTGATTCTTTTTTTGTTCGACGCGGAATAGCTGCCATGTGGTCCCCTAAAAATTTGACATAGTTTGGCCCAGTAGTTTTCATTTTACGAACATTTTTTTGTTCCGGGTTCTTGGGGACCTATATTTTTTAAGAAGCGCGGCACCATTCGTAGGTCCACCCATACATAGCTAGACACTAAAAAGTAACAAATAAAATTTAAAAACTTCGTTTAAAAAAACCGACTTCAAAAACTAAAATGTATAAAATAACTTATTTCTAAAGCTATTATTATTAATATATATTATCTAAAACATCTTGAAGTCGGTGCAAAGCAAAACATAAAAATTACTATATTTTGAAAATTACTAAGCACCGACTTTAAGATGTTTTAGATAATATATATTAATAATAATAGCTTTAGAAATAAGTTATTTTATACATTTTAGTTTTTTAGTTTTTGAAGTCGGTTTTTTTAAACGAAGTTTTTAAATTTTATAGTTTTTCAGGATGGCCGAGTGTAGTATGGTGGTTGCGTAGCAACGAGTTGTTGATAGATGGATTGTGAATTTGTGAGACGAGCATTGTAATATTTCTTTACTTTATTGTGTTTTAATTAATATACGAGTTTGATGATTTATAAATCATTTATTTAGTATTTTACATATATATTAAAGTGATCAGCAAAATCAAAGGATTTATTTTAATTCTAATTCCAGTGAATTTCTAAAAAAACTAAGTAATTATATCGCTTTTTCTAATACTTGGGTGTGATTGTGGTATCTATTTTTCTAAGTTATTTAGAGTTAACCTCAGTTTTGATTGTATTTTTAGAGTTAACCTCAGTTTTTGATTGTATTTTTCAATACGGTCGGTTAAATAAATAAAGCCCCTACCACGGTCGATTTGACCGTGGTAGGGGCTTTATTTATTTAACCAATTTAAAGAAGTATAACTTCTAACGCGTGTACACACACACTTTTTTTTAAACAAATATTGTATTCCTATATGTTTTTTTAATGATCAGTAGCAAATTTTATTTAATCAAATGTGCGATATTTTTCATCCCGGGAATCCCGTGGGAATTTACCCAGGAGGGCTTGAAGTTGTGCGGGTACATCACAATTAGCCTACTTCGACACAGTTTTCACTTAAACGATAGCTTACATTCTTTTTAAATGCTGGGGTACTTTGCGTCTCGGGTATCCCGCGGGAATTTCAATTCAGGGGTGGATGAACTCGCGGGCATGTCCTAATATCTTTATATAAATTAAAGAAAATATATAAATGCGATTGCGATACACTGATAATCTTTCACTTTTAGCTTAAGACAAAAAACTACCTTTTGTGACAAAAGCAATCTCGAACAGAGTGAAATTCAGTAACGAACAACACATAATTACACAAGTTATCAAGGACGTAATGGCAGACTGGTGACGAGGTAAGTTTCTTCCCACTTTTCTTTCTCGTGACCACCGCATCGGGTCAGCAATAAGAATATAATACAATTCATTCAAATAAATTTAGTCTAATAACATAAAGTTAAAACGCCTTTACCAGAATTTTAACAGAAGCGATCGTTTCAAATAGATCAATGATAATTCTAATAATTTGAAATGCTAATGACTTCGTGAGAACAATGAGTTATTTGCGAATTTACATAAATGTTATTATATGCATTTACGTGTCTACATTTTATGACGTCATCAACAACAGGATTCGCGCTGCGTCAACCGCTCGTATTCAGGGTCCCGCACCACGAATTGTAATCATAAATTATCAGACAAAATTCCACATATTACACGCTTTATATTAGCTTCACTTGTATGTCAGTCAGTATGTCTGTAACCGACCCCTAAATTTGACCGACTTCCCGTTTTCCGATTGAGCTGAAATTTTGCACGTATGTGTATATCGCGTGACAATGCAATAATATGGTACCATGGAGCTGATCTGATGATGGAGTCGGAAGGTGGCCATAGGAACTCCTGTACTAAACAAGATAGACCCTTCGTGTTTGGGCCCGTATGTTTATATCGCGTGACAATGCAATAATATGGTACCATGGAGCTGATCTGATGATGGAGTCGGAAGGTGGCCATAGGAACTCCTGTACTAAACAAGATAGACCCTTCGTGTTTGGGCTCGTATGTTTATATCGCGTGACAATGCAATAATATGGTACCATGGAGCTGATCTGATGATGGAGTCGGAAGGTGGCCATAGGAACTCCTGTACTAAACAAGATAGACCCGTCGTGTTTGGGCTCGTTTTACTTGTCTTGGCTAGCACTCTGCTGCTACATGATATGCAGGATCTCAAAAGCTTGTATTTAAAAACATTTAAACAAAAATCAACTAAAAAATGAAAAATAAATAATAGTTTAAAAAAACTAAAAAAAACACGCTTTTATAAAAAATCCAACTAAAAAAACAAAAAATAAAATTTAATATAATATAAAAAAGCGTGGGGTGTATTCAAAGCGCTTTTTAAGATATTATATTATTAATTGAATACACCCCACGCTTTTTTATATTATATTAAATTTTATTTTTTGTTTTTTTAGTTGGATTTTTTATAAAAGCGTGTTTTTTTTAGTTTTTTTAAACTATTATTTTTTTACATTCCCAAGCTAAAAAAGTTACGCTTTTAATATAGGTAATACACAAAAGATAACTCTAGGATCAGAATAAATTTTAAGTACGGAAAGTTTACGGTTTTGCTGGGTATCTATTGTATTCTAGTAAACTAGGCGATATTTGGACAATATTATTGTACCTTATGGTCTTACTAAGACCATAGAACTATAATAATGTTTAAAAGTTGTATATTCAATTTAAGAGTAAATCGACACCCACTTTTATAACAATTCTTTAATTTATCCGTGTAGAAACCGAGAAAGAATAAAATTTCCTGCGGCCGGGTGGCTCGTCTTGAGAGGCGACAAAACAATTCACAGTCAGGTGGTAGGGTATTTGCCCGTTTGGATGGCAACCACCCCTGTTGTAGTGTGTGCCGCCATAACAACCTTGAGTTGTGCTCCGGCATTGGTGGCCAGGTTCCAGCTTCCCTTAAGAGAGTAGCAGCGCATTGGTGTTGCACCTGTTTACTGTACTCATACAGTAAAAAATAAACTAAATATTTGGTTATGTTTTCCGAGTTTTTTATGCTACAAAAGAAATTAATTATTGATGAATTAAAAATTAAGGCTTGTAGTAACGCCCACGTCGCGATAGCGAGGGTACCATAGCCGGAGTCGTTGTTGATATGCATTATTATTTTATCTTATACTAATATATAAAGCAGAAAGAAGAGTTTGTTTGCTTGAACGCGCTAACCTCAGGAACTATTAGTCTGATTCGAAAAATTATTTCAGTGTTAGATAGCCCATTTATAGAGGAAGGCTTATAGGCTACATATCAGCACGCTAAGACCAATAGGAGCGGAGCACCATTGAAAAATATTTCAAAATCGGGGGGTTTATAACTTACATTTTTTTAATTATTCCACGCGGACGAAGTCGCGGTCAAAAGCTAGTTGTGAATAAAAAAACAAATTATAGTCTTCTTTATAAAAATGTAGATACTTTATTATCCTATTTTGATAGAAATTGGAAATGGTTCTTCTCTATATCAATAATTCGGATACGATTTAGTGAATTTTTTTTTCTGAACTTGAAATAACTGTAGCAAAATTACGAAATAATTAAGTTACGTCTCATATTGTGAAGATTTATGATATTTATTTGCTAAGTTACTGATCAGTAAATATCAACAAAAAGTTGTTTCGTTTGCACCCCACTTTCGACCTTTTGCGGGAATAGGAGCCTTAAAGTATACGGAACACACGACAGGGGAAGCACGACCCTCAAGTAAGTAAATTGTTATTGCTAATCAAAATACTGTATTATGTTAAATTTGGGTATTTGCTAAGCTGCCTAAACATAATGAATTCAGGCTTATTTGTGGTATTATAAAACAAAGATTGTAAAACGTGGAATGCATTACATTAATTTAAATTGTAATCATCGATTTAATGACAGTTTTATTTGTTAGGAAACTATTAAATGAATAATAATAAATATATAATCTAGGGATTAACTTTAGTTATTGGAATATTTGGTCACAGTATTCCAATGAATTGTGCTAAGTGCAGTATTAGGGTCTCGCTCTAATAATGTGGACGCGTATCCTAGTAAATAATAAGAATAGCCTGGGCAGTTTTTCAGGGCAGGACAACGTCTGCAGATAATGTGTTTGAGTGGATCCTGGGGTGGTTTACATTCACAATTAGACCCGGTAGGTGGCGCTGGAATCAGGTTCTAGATTTTTGTTTCTTCAGCGCAAGACAACGTCTGCCGAGACCGCTAGTGTGTATAACATGATTACAATCACCATGTACAATATAATTACAGTCTTGCTATACGCTCCTGCCATATGTCGGCGAAGAGGGTAGGCCCAAGAAATAATAGCTTAAGGTCATGAATGATGATACACGTGCCGACTGTCTCACCACAAGGGATGCTGAAGACTTTGCGCAATAGAGAGGAAAATGTAGGAAAGCGGACCGCGGACTCTAAACTTAGGTTATCATCCCATAAATTACGTTACACGTTAAAGGGGGGAAGTTGGTTGACGAAGTGTGACGTTGTGTGACAAGGGGTGGGGGGTCCTAAATTTCGTGACGTCACATTTCAAAATCAGGTATACTTATGCTTTAAACACACGAAATATTAACTTTTAAGTAAATGTTCAAAATATTTCCAACTCTGTCTGTATGATAGTGTTTAACTTGTTAAAAATAATTTAAATGGAAATAAAATAATTAATAATTTCTTGATGTAAAATTACAAAATATGTGATGTCACACTAGGCAGGCAGGAGTCTCAGGAATAGACCAGCTGTGATAAGGACGAGGGAGGAGTCAAAAAATTATGAAATTCATGTGATGTTATTTGTGGACGGCCCCCTCATGACAACGTCTTTGTTAGTAACCCGTGACGACCACACTTCATTTAAGTGGCAAGGGTAATGTTCATTTGGAAAAAAATTACTGCCAACAAGGGATAGATTTGTTTAACAATTGGTTGTTAATATTTTATTATAGCAACTTAGGCGAAGGCAAAAACTGATATCATGGTAAAAATAATGTATTGTTTGAACAGTAATTAAAATTATTTTTTTCATGATTTTCGAAAAAGTAAGGTGATCGTGTATTTTAACATCCGTTTCTTATAATCATTGTTTAACCTTAACTATGCAACAGTTCATCACGAAATTTTGTTTACACCTCGTCACGGGTGGAGTAAAGGACGTAGGGTAATTTTTATTTAAAAAATAAACATTGTTTATGACGATAGAAGAATATGGCTGAAAAGTTGGCGCAGCGATCGAATTTTATTTGGCGCCACCTTTGCAATTCACTAACAAATACATGATTATGGCAACGACAATGACAACGGGCTTTTAATGTGTTGCTCTCATGGTCCGCACTATACTGGAACACTTACAAAGGCAATAGATGGCGCTGTGCAATAATGGAAGTCGCAAACTATTCCCGACACGCACAAACAATATACGAACTATAATAGTCGGGCTGTCGAGGGCAACACGATAGTTTCGCGGAATATCATCCCTTTGAGGGTTTTGAACAGAGGATAATTTCATCTTGCTCCTACCTACACCCATACGGTCATATTCCTAAAGTAAAAGTACCACTTTCGCCAGATGGTGTTACGGGTATTTTGAATTACAAAAATAAGTTTTTTTAAGACAGCGTGTGGATTCCCAACGGCTGGTCCGCCACTAAAAAATCTACATTAACGCGAGCAAAGCCGTGTAAAAGCTAGTTTACTATATCATGATTGTATCGTCTACCCAATTTATTTATTTTTTACAATCATCGAATTAGACTGTAACCTCCCAGGCTCCCATTATAATGTCAATTTATACAGGATGTTTCGTATCTTTATGTTTTTATTCTATGTCAACCTTAATTTGCGTCATTTCCTTTCGAAATTGACAATTGATCATTAAATTGCTATATCAGTAAAACAATAAACGCCTTTTGTGGTTATTGCAACATTTATACGACCCACTGATAAATTTTGAATGCATGACTTTTATGAGAAGGTGAAAAAGACTACGTGGACTTTAGGTATAGGGAAACTATGAAGACAATTTCAGGGGATCTAAAGCGGTCGATTTTGCAAGATTTTTTTGTGAAAATGACACGTGTCTAGATATACTGGTATTATGGTATAAAACATAACATTCTATTACATTCCTCCTGTTTAAACCCTCCATCCTTCCTATCCCAGGGGTGGCGAACTTTTGTGTATTAACGTGCCATTTTTTCTAAAGAAATGTTTAATAAGGCCATAGACGTGCCATCCATTTTGAGTTCGTGATTACTGAGAAAGCAATAATGCGATCAACTTAAAAATTTACTACAAAAAAATAAATTATACATTTTGTAATGTTTAATAATGTTTCAGTTATACGCGTAATCTGTAGTAGCATTATAAGCAGGAAAGATTTTGTGAACGAGCTTTCAGTCATTTATGGTCTGTGTATCTCGGAACGGCTCCACAGTGGTCCAACGTTAATTACCCATAATAAAGCATAACTTGCATAGCTTGGGAAATTTTTTGCAGTTAAAATGTGTTTGTCAGTCGTCATGCCGATTATTATTTTCCTTGTTGTTGATCGTAACATAGCACATTGGGTTATTTTAAAATTAAAAAAATAGTACATTGTAATTTAAAAGAATAATACAAAATAATAATGTAAAGAGGCCCTCCTCGACAAAATGGTTATAGGGAAAATGTATTATAACTAAAATCATCCAATAATTATACCTCTGTTGGGCTTGAATCTCCTAAAACAAGGGAAAAAGATAATGTAACCTCAACAGGTTTCTCCAAGTCGGTATGACTGATTTCACCCATCGGATATTTTGATGTGTAGATTTCATGTATCATGCACGAGTTGATTGTAAAAATACATTTGACTGTGGCACAGAAACCTCATGGGTTTATTTGTGCCGCAGAGTGTCGTGCAAACAATATTGTTATATCAAAAATAGGAGCTGAGGCGAGTAATAATTATCATTAATCTAGTGTTTAGTTATTCTAGTGTATGGTTCTGTTTTAGTCCCAGCTCTGCACATGTGAGCCTGATGGGCCGCTTTGGGAATCAATAGAATCTTTTTAAATTATATTTGAGCGATATGTTGTTGTTGTGTACTTTGATTGCAGGTCCTTTGAGAGATCATTTAATTAGCTGGTATATGCTTCTAGGCTAGGATTCGAATCCATATCGTGATTTTGAGACGTAAGCGCGTTTGTTGTCTAACTACTACGGCTTATTTTAATTAAACGGGTGTCACACTTTAGTGATTTTTATATTTTATTTTGTATTTGAGCGGCGTAACGAACTCCCTAGCAACATGTTTACTTTATTTATATAAAGTCTGATTTATATTTGCTTTAGTTAACTAACTAAAGTCCTTATCATTGTTTGTTGAAAAATTTACTTAATCGACAATTTTTAACTTAACTGGAATATGTAGTATATCAATGTAAACGATGATAAGGACTAGTCAGTTAACTAATGCAAATGTAAATCAGGCTAAAACCTGATTTATTATTATCAATATATAGTCGCTGCCCCCCCCCCCCCCCTCTTCGCGATTGGCACTATGTCAGTCCCTATTGGACACACTTGTGGATATATTTATCCACCACACATCCACAATTCTATTGAATTACGTACCTAATACTCCCAAGACAGCGAACACACAGAAAAACAAACAGACAGATACGAATTTGGCCTGCATTGTGTATGAGCGTAGTAACTGCACTGCAACGAATGCCGGCTTGCCGTCCTTATATTGACAGCGGATTTGTACCAATAGCACTTAGCTGACTTGAATGGGTCATCACAACTGGTCTTGTAGTTGAAGGGTCAGCTTATTGTATAAGTCCTGAGTTAGATAGGAATATTTATACAAATAATAGATTTTTTAAATATTGTGTACAGAGTACAGTTTTATTCAAACTTCGCCACCCTCCTTTAGGATTTTCTACCTAGTAATAATTTTTAAGATAGTTAAAAAAAAATATGTTTTGATTTTTGGATTCATTGAATTTATTTATTCAAGGGCTTCTGTGAAAAAAATCATACGACAAATTATTTTCATTTTTTATTTTATTTTATCAAAACAAAATCTTTATATAATAAAATTCTAATTAATAGAAATTGTTATATCTTATACTTTTTTAAGGCTGTTGTGCACCGACTTTTAACCGATGGTTAAAATAAGATAATCGTCAAAAATGTATGGATAAACACTGATTATTTTTGGTTAACCGTCGGTTAAATTTCGGTGCACACCAGCCTAAGTGTATAAAATAATATTTTAGGATAGAAATAAATTGAAATTACCATGTCAAAGCCTAAATCTGAAAGTGTGATAGTTTCTCAACAAACTGTATCATAATAATGCATAGATTGTGAGATAGTGTAATAATAGTAGCTCGTAATTGTCCCACTTCTGGGCTTGGGCTTGAAATTTCTTAGTGGACAGTATACCCATTATACTTGTCCAGGGTGATTTTTTTTATTGCAGGAGTTCAGCAGACAGGCAGACGGCCCACTTGATGGAAAGCGGTTACCATCACCTATGGACATCTGCAAGACCAAAGGCTACAAATGGGCTGCTGCTCTCTTAAGGGAGACTGGAACCTGGTCACTAATGCCGAAACACAACTCAAGGTTGTTATTGCGGCATACTTTAGACCAGGGGTGGTAGCCATCCAGTCGGGCAAATGCCCTACCACCTAGCAAAAAGTGGTTTGGCGTTTTTGATACATCGGCTCTCTTGATGTGCTTAAATACGTCGTGATAACGTAATAGCTAGCTCAAGCGTTATCTCGGTGTGAAGGATCACGATGTTTCCTTCACCGTTGTTAGCATGTGGTAATTGTAAAACAATATGCAAATTAGGTCAGGAAGCTGCCTAAGCGGGCCATACTTTCCGGCCTGAATTCGAACATGCGTCTTTTGAGTTTAGGAGGCGAGTTTGTTAACTGCTAAGCTACCACGACTTCTTAACACGGACTTAAGGGTTCCTTCACTGTCAAAATGGTTCAGTAATTGAAAAAATCTCTACAAATATTTGTATATTTATTTAACACATGTCTATTCGCGTATTCAACATATTAATATTCTGAAAATAGGATATTTTGAGCAGTAAACGAATTCAGAATGTAACCAAGTGAATCCGCGTGGAGAGACCCTGTCACCAGCAAGTTCATTATTCTAACTTGCGTAAGAACTAGACAAGCGTCAGCAACGTCCTACCCTAAGGGCCTGATTTACATAAAGGTGTATATTTAGCGAGATATTCTCATATGTGGAGCGAGGCCTTACAATTACGTCACTTGAAGCTAATATTACGCACAACTTTAGAATCTTTGGGCATTTCCAGATGATGTATCTCTCTCAATTGTACCGGTTACGAAATGAAGATTGGGTCATACTAAAGGAGCGAAGCGATCGCGCGGCATTTACTAGTTATAGAAGAACAAATACTGGGAATCTTCAAACATTTTGGCATGACAACTAATTTTTTTTCCTGTTATTGTATCTGTCTTATTGAATATGCACTGTTTGTTACAACTCCATTAATTCTTCAAAAGTCATTCTTTCAACTTGAAGTTTTACGGGCAGGTTTTCAAATTGGACAAGTACATTAACAATGTACCCGTAAAACTGTGAGTAAATTTTTTTTTGCGATTCCTTTTCTCACTTGTCAGTTGAAGTTTTTCCACTTGTACGTTGCGAATCGTTTTTCCACTTGTCCGTTGAAGTTTCAGTTCTAATATGTGTCTCAGCAAAAATTTCGATTTTTTGTGTGTATCGGTTTAACTACTAAGTATTTCAATTTGTCTGGAAAATATCCTTGTTCAAATGTTAAGTTAATAATATAACTAAGTACTGTACAGATGTTTGCTGCAATTACTTTAATAATTCTTGTACTAATATTATCATATCCAACAGCCCGACTGTTATTTAATCCTAATATCAATTTATGTACTTCTTCAGGGTCTGTTGGCGTCTAAGGTATTTTTAGAGGTACTTTTTTTGCAAAATCACTAAATAAGTGACAGTAATGCGAGTGGTTGAGTCAGTGCCGGTTGACCGCGACGCACTCACCATGACGAAATTGGAATTATATTTTGAAGAAATATCACGTGAAAAGCACTTTATAATAAGCGTGTATGTATTAAGAGTTTAGTGAAAGTTAATAATGTGAAAAGTGTTTGTCAGGGTCATAGCAGGTGGAAATCCATCGTTTCTGCCTAGCTCTACCCTAATTGGCAACAGGCGTGTCAATATGTATGTACGTACGTTTTTGTAAATGTGTAATGCTTCGTCCAAGAAAGTGAAATAACTGGTTGGAATAGTTCTTAAATGCACAGAATAGTGTATATAAATGACTGTACGCAGCCGCGTTTCCTAGCGTCTTGCGCCTTTGTGGCTTAAGCTTTGTTTTGATGCAAATTGTAACCATTGGACCTTGAAGTTTTAACGATATCTCGATTTACCATACGTACATTATAATTATATCTATGTGTGATTGTAAATTGCTTGCTCGATTGTAATAAATATATATATTTCCATCCGTGCAGGATAGGAAAAGAATATCAATTCCTGCGGCCGGGTGGCCAGCGAGGTGGTAGGGCATTTGCCCGACTGGATGGCTACGTATGTGTTACGTGTGTTACAGCATCAGTGGCCAGTTTCCAGTTTATCTTCAAGGCCGGCATCGCCCTCTGGTATTGTTAATGTCCATAGGCGACGGTAACCAATTTCCATAGCAGTTGGGCTATTAGCCTGACAGCTGTGCTTTAGCAGTAAAAAAATGCAAGCGTAAGTTGCTTAGGTTGAGGGTATACAATTAGCAGCAAGTATACAAGCATTAGCAAACAACGCCCGAAATGCTCCCTTAGTCGTTCCATAAGGCGACCGCGGTCGTTGTGTTCGTGGCAAAAACATCATAAACATCATTTTCGATTACGCAACACTCAAAACGACCCATGTGTTTGTGATCCGCGTAGGAACGGAGAAAGAATACAATTTCCTGCGGCCGGGCGGCCTGTCGTAAGAGGCGACAACAACAACCCACAGCCAGGTGGGAGGGCATTTGCCCGACTGGATGGCTATCACCATTGGTCTAAAGTATGTCGCCATAAGAACTTTGAGTTGTGTTCCGGCATTACTGGCCAGGTTGCAGTCTCCCTTAAGAGAGCAGCAGCGTATTTGTAGCACCTTTGGTGTTGCAAATGTCCATAGGCGATGGTAACCGCTTTCCATCAAGTGGTCCTTCTGCCTGTCTGCTGAACTCCTGCAATAAAAAAATGTCAAGAAGTGGGTCGAAATAGCCGCTCCACTTGGGTTTACGATTGTGACGCCGGCAAGCAAGTGCAACGAGAAAAATCGCCGCCGTTGTGAGTCTCTAATGGAATGTAGCTAACGAATGTGTTGTCGCCCGATTTATTACAAAAAAGAAAAAAGTATTACTTTGATTGGGGATAAATAAGTGTTTGTGTTTATCTGTCGATTTAAAAAAAAGATGATTACTAACAAAATCAAGCACATACAAGTGAATGCCATAAATTATCGTTTAGTAAACCAGGATGACACTTAATTAGTTTTATACGAGTGTACGCCGATACCTATCAAATCTTCCAATATGAAAGTTGAATGCACATCTGGCGATACGTTTGGGCAGATAACCATTGATGGATAGCCGGGCTAATTTGATCTGCAGTTGATAAATCGAATCTAAATCACCTGTTAGTCTAAATTCACTTTCATTGGGGTCAGTGTACTTTTTTAACCAACTTCAAAAAAAAGAGGTTCTCAAATTTGTCCTGTAAATATTTTTTATGTATGTTCCGCTATTACTTTTTGTTCCTGAACCGATTTTAATCATTCTTTGCCATTGGATTAAGCGTAGGTTAAGGATAGTTTTATATAACTTTGATTGTTATTGGATGCCACGGGCGTATCTACCACCGTATCAATGAGGCGGGGCCTCTGTGGCCTGGGGCCCTCGAAAGTGTATAAGTAAAAAAATGTTATCCACAATCTTTTATAGATTAATAATAACTTTTACGAATAATTTCCCGGCCAACAGAAATGGCTATAATATTTGTCATTATTGTAGATAGAAGCAGAAAATCTGAAATCGTCTTCAGGTATGGATGATTTGATAAATAAGTTTGCTGAAAAAAAGGGCGAGAAAAGTGTCTTTGATTTGAATCGTTTGTCTAACATAGCTCCTAGGCCCCTCCTAGACCCCACGGCTGCGCCACGGGTCAACCTATATTACATGCCTCTTTTTTGAAGAGGTTACATCACAGGTTACATTGTATTCAATTTTTATGTTATTATTATTTGGCCCGAAATATTCACTTCATTTTATATCGCAAGCTATCCCATATCCCGGATGAAAAGTATCTTTACCCATGTTCTGTGTATTAAAACTACATATGTACATCAAAATTACCAAAATGACCAAAAAGACCAATTCGACCAAATCGACGAAATTGACCAATTCGACCAAGTCGACAAAGTCGACCAGTTCGACCAACTCGACGAAATTGACCAAATTGCCCAATTTGATTAAATCGACCAAATCTACCGATTCGAATGAGTACAACAAGTGAATGAATAGTAAGATATAGGAATCACCAGTGGGCGTGTAGGACGTCCCTACTCCACGACTCACCTCATATCCCGTTGCTATCTTAGCCTGTTTCAATTTATAGACTTAGAATAATTACAGGTGTAATTATTCTAAGTTTATAGATATAATATAAAGAGTATAATTTAATGTTAATAATTGTAAAATTATGTAGATATATTAACAGCTGTTATACAATTGTAAACAAAAATGTCCAATGGTTCTTAGTATATAAAGAGATATCTTAATTTTTATCCTTTATAAAGTCGAGAACTACAGAAGTTATGATGTTAAAAATATATTTCGTGCTGTTCTGGGCATTCTTAGTGACAATCGTTACTTCAAAAAGTAAGTTCTAAAATTTGATTTTTAAATTACACGTTAGTCAATGGTAACAAATACCTGAAATAGGTACTTGCACGGCAGGTAAAACGATCTACGGCATCAATTCATAATTAAAATTAAAAATTACTTAATATCATATACTATTAGAACTATTGCTATTTAATTTATAAGTCTTAAGTATTATAAAGTGACGGAGACATAAACGGCATCAAATTATATGATAACATTCAAATGTTTTTTTTTAATAAGTATGTTACATAAATGAAAAAATGATCTTACGATACATCACACGACTAAGGCTGGTGTGCACCGACTTTTAACCGACGGTTAAAATAAAATAATCGCTGAAAATGTATGCATAAACGGTGATTATTTTATTTTAACCGCCGGTTAAATGTCGGTGCACACCAGCATAAGTACATTAAAAATAAATCGACCCATAGTTACATTTTACATGTCTGGCGGCTACCCCTAATCAGGGTCTTTAGTTTCTTCGCATATTAATTTCATAATTTTGTGGCGCTAAGTAAACCAGTAGTGCTTGAGCATTGAGTTTTTCATATATGAATGTGCTTGAGATACTTAAAATTTAAAATGGTGTGGCGACATTAGTGCCAACATAAAAACAAGCATGCAAGCGCGGAACCAATATATCTGTGGCAAGCAAAACATCGCGCCGTTTATAACAAGCGCGCGCCCAATTTTTCGCGGCAATTCTCTGCCGCGAAACAGTCGAGAACCGAAATTCATTTCGGGAGATCTCGGCAGTCGGCACAGTCCGACTTTCGCCAGTTCCGGCCAGGCATTGGTGCGAGGCGGTCGCAGATGCCCTGTTCTCCTGGATTTTGCAGTTTTTGTCGCGCCTTTTCTTTCCAAAAAGGCGATAAATTGCGAATATAGTTGTGTAGTGTCAGTGTACAGTGATATCTAGTTCGATTCCGGCGCGAATCGCAGTTTTTTGGCTCGGGTGAGTGATTTACTCTCTTCGCTTGCTTTCGCGCGCTTTGGCGCATATTGCGCAACATTTAACGACTTATTTTGTACATTAAGTACACCCGCGCGCGTCGCTGGTTTCGCACGGGGAGCGGGCATCCAGCAATGGATGCCCAGGACCCAAAACCACCCCCTGGGCTTTCAGGTGCGCCTTGTAAGAGAGGCCACCTGGAGGCCAAGGACGGTTGGCAGGCTGCGGAGATCGGCGAGACGCGTAGGAAGAAGGTCCCGTCAGCATCGTTCGCCCGGCGCAGCAAATCTGCCGCCGGGCCACGTCCAGGCTGCCCGGCTGCTGCCGTTATCACGGCGGCACCTGAGGCGCCTGTCTTGTTAGGCAGGGCGGCGTCCGTGGTGGATCTCACCGTGGATGCCCCCGCTCGTAGGACTAACGTTATGGGGCCACCGGAAGGTCCCGTGACGCGTAGGCCCCCATCCAGCCGTGCGGCAAGTAGGGCCGCACACCTGGATATAGCTAGGAGCTCGTCGCTCGGGTCGCACTCGGCTATCTACCTGGCCGTGAGCGACGCGAGCGACATAGACGTAGGTGCCTTCGGGACGCCGTCGACCTCTGCATGGGCCTCACCTGTGCAGGGGAGCGACGGGCACGAAGGCGGCTTTCGTACGCCGCTGTCAGGTAGCACTCCAGAGTCTCTGGATAGTGCGCTTGACGGTGCCGTTCGCGCGTTCGATTATTCCCGCCCTGCTTCGCCTGCCTGTGGACAAATCGTCTACACGGCGGCCGGAACAGCGACGGTGGGGGGCGGTCGCCCCACGACGACGGTGGCCTATAGCGCGCAGGCCTCACTTGCGTCTCTGCCACTGGCTTGCGACCTAGCGGTTCGCAACGTCGGGGACGGCCGTCCCACGACCCCGGTCGTCGCGCGAGCTTCACTCGCGCTATCGACCGAGGTCGCGAATAGAGAGTTTGTAGGCGCGGCAGCGGCGACCCCTTCGTCTTCCTTCCCTACTGGGATGGGAGTCGCTGTCGCGGCGTCGGCGCCTGCGTGTGCAGCGACTGCGGAGACGGCGGCGACGGCGGCGGCGTCAACGTCTTCGTCTTCGGCGACTGCAACTTCGTCCGCGTTCGCGTCCACAGGTTCGTCGTCTTCGGCGGCGGGTCCAGCGATGCGAGCTTCGTCTTCGGGGACATTTGTGCCCCCTGTATCGTGTGCTCCGGTATTTGCGGCCGGATCGAGGTCACGGTTCTGGGACCGGTCCCGGAGCAGCGACGCCGATTCGGCCCCTACGTCGGGTGCGTCCACCCCAGCGCGCGCGCGCTCGCCTTTGCGCCCCACGTGGGGCGCAACCGAATCGACCGCGTCGGCCGCGTCGGTTCTCGCGGGTGCGGAGGCCTTCCTCCGCACTGAGGGGGGGGAAAAGGGGCGCAAGGCGCGCAAGGCAACCAACGCCAAATTGGCCGCGGCTAGCCAGTGCGCCGCCCTCGTAGAAGACATCACGGCCCTCGGCCCCGGGGAACTGCGCCTAGCGGCGAGCGCCCAGGTCGCCGAGATCCTTCAGATCGCCCAGACGTCGGGCAATCTGAAGGGTGGCTACGTGCGTCGGCTGAAGGATGCCGCGAACAGAGTGTCGGACATTGTCGACACGCTGGTCACGCGGAATCCGGAAACCGAGGCGTGGAAGCTCGGCAACGAGAATGCGCGTTTGCGCATGGAAGTGAACTCTTTGCGGGAGGAGAATCTCTCCTATCGCAAGGAGTTCGAAGAAATGCGCAAGGCCCTCAAGGCCTCCGCTCCGGCCGTGGAGCCGGCGCCCGCCGTCGTGGCGGCGCCGCCCCCCGTGCCCGTCAAGCGGAAGGCACGGGCGGTCGCGGTGGAGGTGGCGGCGATTTCGGAATCGCCCGCCGCGCCCGTCGCGACTAAAAAATCGCGTCCGACCCCCGCCGCGGTGGCGGGGTCGACACCGGTTCCCGCCGACGGGGCGGAGCCGGCCGCGGCGCCCGCCGACGGGGCGGCGCCGCCGTCCGTCCCACTCGGGCGCGGCGGCGTTGAGTACGATGCGTTCGTGCGCGTCGTGCTCGATGCCGTGGCGCCACTCATCAACGCGAGGTTCGCCGCCATAGAGGACAGGCTGGGCCCCGCGCCGACCCTCCGTCCACCGCTTGCGGCCGACGGAGGCAGGGCGCCGGCACCCAGGCCGACTCCCCGCGCGCTCGCGAAGCCCACCGGAGGGCCCAAACCGGCCACGGCTGCCGCTGCAGTCCGCCGGGGTCTGGGGGAAGCAAGTACCCCGGTCCCGATGGAGGTAGTGGCGGCCCCGGCCGCCGGGGTGGCAGACTCCCCACTGCCACCGACCCCCCCCGCGAGGAAAAAACACAGGGGGGGCGTGAAGCGAACGCTCCGAAAGCGGAGGAGGGCGGCCCGCGCCGCCGCCGCTGCCTCGGCGGCCTTCGCTTCGGCGCCCGCCCCGATCGTTTCGGCCTCTGGGCGGCAAATGGCCCCCGCGTCCGCGCCATCGGTGGCGCCCGTCCCGCGCGCCCGACGTGCCGCCCCGTATGTGGCGCCGTCGCCGGCGCCCGTGGCGCGCGCCCCTCACGCCGCCCCGTACGTCGCGCCGCCGCCGACGCCCGTGGCCCCCGCCCCCGCCCCCGTTCCCGAGGGGGGGGCGTGGTCCACGGTCGTGGGGCGGAAAAAGGGTAAGGGGGCGAGGGCCAACGGGCCCCCTCCCCCCCCCCAGGTGCAAGCTGCTGCCCCACCGACGGGGTGGAGGCAGCAACCGCGGAAGCAGGCCGCGAGGCCTGCCGTCGTTCTCCGCGAGCCGAAGTCGGCCGCAGTCATTATTAGACTGCTGCCGGCAGCGGCCGCGAAGGGTGTCGGCTATCGCGAGGTCTTCGCAAAGGCCTCGACGGTGGTCGACATCACCGCCATGGGCCTCCGCGAGGGGCTGAAGGTGGTGCGGACCGCCAGGGACGCGCGTCTCCTCGAGTTCCAGCCGGGACCCGAGAGCGCGGCCAAGGCGGACCGCGTCGCCGAAGCCCTGCGCGGGGCCCTAGAAGGGATGGCTGAGGTCGTCCGCCCCGTAAAGCGTGGGGAGCTTTACGTCTCAGGGCTGGACGACTCAGTCACGGTCGATGGGCTGCGTGACGCGATCGCGCGCGCGGGCAACTGCCGGCGCGACGACGTGCTCACGAAGCACATCGGTGCAGGACCGGGCGGATTGGGCGCATCGTACGTGCTGTGCCCCGTCGCTGCCGCCAAGACCATCGTCGGGTTGGGCTACCTTCTGGTCGGCTTCACCTCGGCGAAGGTCGAAGCACTGGAAGCCAGACCGATACGTTGTTACAGATGTTTCAACGTCGGTCACGGCACCCAAACTTGTCCGGACACGTGCCCGGACCGGACTAACTTGTGTCTCCGCTGCGGTAAAAGCGGACACAAGATGCCGGACTGCACGGCACGGAAACCCCACTGCGCGGCGTGCGCGGCGGGGGGACTGAACGCGGCCCACCCCACGTTGGCGAGGTTCTGCCAACCTCCCTACGTTAGGGGCCAATTCGTCCACTCACGGGCGAGACCACGTACCGGCAAATCGGGAGTACAGACAATGGACACCTCCAATGCCTAGTACACCCGTAACGACGTTCTTTCAAGCTAACGTAAACCACTCCCCCACCGCTCAGGACTTGTGCCTGCAGGCGATGGCGGAGTGGCAAGCGAATTTAGCCGTAATAAGTGAACCTTATTACGTCCCTCCTTCAGGGAACTGGGTGGGCGATCTCGATGACATGGTAGCGGTGGTGGCCAGAGCCGGGTCCGGCACACCGCTTACATGTCTCGAAAGAGGAAAGGGCTATGCTGTGGCGGAGAGCGGGAGTATCGTCGTCATAGGCGTTTACTTTTCGCGCAACCGCCCCCTGGCGGAGTTCGAGCTTCACTTGGACGCCGTCGGGGCCGCCGTACGCAGACTGTCGCCCAAAACGATCTTCGTGATGGGCGAC
Organism: Dendrolimus pini; assembly: GCA_949752895.1. Taxonomy (NCBI): domain Eukaryota; kingdom Metazoa; phylum Arthropoda; class Insecta; order Lepidoptera; family Lasiocampidae; genus Dendrolimus; species Dendrolimus pini. Next base: position 17,731,151 of record OX457140.1, on the reverse strand, counting down.
TTTAATGCAAAGCACCTCTCCTGGGGAAACGTACTCACGGACCCTAGGGGTCGGGCGGTCGAGGATTGGGCTCTTCAAGCCGGCCTGACCATACTGAACCAGGGGTCGGTCCAGACCTGCGTGCGCGCGCGGGGTGGATCGATCATCGACCTGTCATTCGCCACTCATGCGGCCGTCCGCAGAGTGACCGGATGGAGGGTGCTGGAGGAGGTGGAGTCGCTCTCTGATCATCGGTACATCAGATTTGAGCTCACGACCCCCTCCTCCGGTCCGAGCCCTGTTCACCGTCGCCCCCCTCTCCTCCCGCGTTGGGCCCTTACCAAGCTCGAGCCGGAGCAGGCCGAGGAGCGGGCACTCTCGGAAAGCTGGGCCTACCCAGCCGACTTCGCGAATCTGGATACGCAGGCAGAGCACATGCGCAAGACCCTGACGAGGGTTTGCGACGCTGCGATGCCACGCGTCTCCAAGCGGCAGCCTCCGTGCAAGCAATCGGTCCACTGGTGGACCGAGGAGCTGGGCGAGATGCGAAAGGCAGTTCGCATCATCAGCCACAGGCTCAAACGCTGCAGGGCGCGCCGTCCTCCGGACTTCGTCGCGGAAAATGGACTCGTGGGCGAGTTTAGAGAGGCCAGAAAGGCCCTTTCGATTGCAATATTGCGATCGAAAGCCCGGGCTCGGGCCGAGCTCCTCGAGACGCTCGATCGGGACCCTTGGGGGCGCCCGTACCGTGGGGCCCGCAACAAGTTGCGGCCTTGCACATCCACGGTCACGGAAACGCTCGAACCCGAGGTGCTCCGGTCGGTTATCGATGGGCTCTTCCCGGATCCGGGGAACTTCACTCCCCCCAGTATGGGTCCACCCATTCCCGACACCCCCACGGACGAGGAGCCTCACTCCATCTCCGAGGGGGAGCTAGACGTCGCCCTGGACCGGCTCCGGGGCAGGAAGACGGCACCGGGACCCGACGGGGTTCCAGGTCGACTCCTCTTCCTGGCTGCAAAACACCTACGCAGCCAGCTGCGGGACCTCTTCGAAGCCTGTATTCGCGCAGGTAGGTTCCCGTCGCAATGGAAAGAGGGTCGTTTGTGCCTACTTCCAAAGGGAGGTCGGCCTCCCAACGACCCGTCCGCCTACAGGCCCATAGTGCTGCTGAACGAGGTCGCCAAGGTCTTCGAGAAGATCTTGGCGGAGCGGCTTGTGAAGCATCTAGACACTGTGGAGCCGGGGCTATCAGATACGCAGTTCGGGTTTCGGCGGAGGCGCTCCACGATGGACGCCTTCGAGACGCTGCGAACGTTGACGGACGAAGCCGTCCAAGCGAAGGACGTCGTTCTTGCAGTGTCGCTAGACATAGCGAACGCCTTTAACAGCCTCCCTCATGAGACGATCAGGGAGGGGCTCCGCGCGCACGGAGTCCCCCCGTACCTCACGAGGCTGTTGGGCGAGTACCTGCGAGATCGGCACATCCTTTGGGAGGGCGGTGAGTCCGCCAACCACGTGCTAGGTCGGCGACGTGTCGCGTGCGGCGTTCCACAGGGATCGGTCCTCGGGCCTATCCTTTGGAACGTAGGCTATGACTGGATCCTTCGGGTGACGGTCCGGCCCGGAGTAGGGCTGATCTGCTTTGCGGACGACACCCTACTCACGGCACGCGCCGCGTCTTTTGCGGAATCCGTGGACGTTGCCAACGACGGGTTGGCGATCGTCGTAGATCGAATAGCTAGGCTGGGCTTGAGGGTCTCCCCCGCGAAAACGGAGGCCGTCATGTTCCATAGGAAATTCCGGAATCCTCCCCCGGACTTGTCCGTTACAGTTCAGGGGGTGGCGATCAGAGTAGGGCCCACGATGAAATATCTTGGGCTAGTTTTAGACGGGAAATGGCTGTTCAAAGTGCACTTTGAGCAGCTAGTTCCCAAACTTGTGAATTCCGCGGGCGCACTCTCCAGGCTTCTTCCTAACGTGGGGGGGCCGGGGGGTGCGACGCGGAAGCTTTATTCCGGCATCCTGAGGAGTATGGCACTCTACGGTGCGCCCGTCTGGTCCGATTCGCTTCACCGCCACAACCGAACCCTGCTGCACCGCGCGCAGCGGGTTCTGGCCGTGAGGACCATACGGGGGTACCGCACAGTGTCGTGGTTGGCGGCGACTCTCTTGGCAGGCGAGCTGCCCTGGCCTCTCCAGGCAGACGTCCTGTCCAGGGTTCGTCGCGCCCGGCAGGATGCCCTAGCTAGAGGACTGACCTTCTGTCAAGTCGAATTAGAGACGGTCAGGAAGCGGGAAACTCATTCCTGCCTCGTCGCCTGGTCTCGTGACCTCGAACACCCTGTGGCCGGCGGCTATACGGTGGATGCAATCAGGCCGCAGCTGGAGAGATGGGTGACCCGCACCAGCGGAACCCTGACCTTCAGGACGACTCAGATACTGACCGGACACGGTTGTTTCGACCAGTATCTGTTTCGCATTGTGGGCTGCTTGCCTTCCCCGGACTGCCGCCAATGCGGCGCACCCGATACGGCGTTACACACGCTTGTTGAGTGCGCTGCATGGACGCCTCAGCGTTTCGAGCTCGAGACACACGTAGGAGCCGTCCGATCGCTTGGCGACTTGGTAACGGCCATGTTGCACAGCGACGACCGCTGGGAGTCTGCGGTCTCTTTCTGTGAGGCGGTTATGTCTCTAAAAGAGGCCGCAGAAAGGGATAGGGAGCGAAGCCCTTCAGCGCGTGCCGCTAATGTCACCCGAGGCCGCCGGCCTTCAGCTGGCACTCGACGAGGCAGGTACGCGCGTTACTTCCCTCCCTGAGTTAGGTTCCGGTACGAGGGGCCCCTTGCTACTAGGCAACGCAAGGGATTCAGCCCCCGTTTCGAAGTGGGGTGTGTTCTCCCAGGGCACACTCCAGGCACTTTATTGCGCTGGATCGACTGTTGCGTAACTATGTTCTATATCTCAGTCTTTCCTTCACAACAAAGCGCAGGGTCGACGGGAGGAGAGGTTTTTTAGTGGGTATTGAGGTTGTTCGCTCGTGTAACATCGCTCGGAGTCGCCACACTCCTCTGTGTAATCCATCGCGGGCGGAGCGCAAATAAAGCATACTATTGCTAGCGTTATCGCCCCCGATGGATGCGTGCCGTTTCCTAGTGACGGCCCAGAGAGTGCGTAAATCGGTTAGCATTTTCCCTCGCCTCAAAAAAAAAAAAAAAAAAAAAAAAAAAAAAAAAAAAAAAAAAAAAAAAAAAAAAAAAAAGTCCGACTTTCGCCTTCATCACGAACGCACGATATGCGTGCTCGGGTACAACATTAGTTTTCGCGCTTGCTTGCTGTTTGCCTTCATACAAAATCCTTCTGAACATTATTGTAACATTGAGAGTGAGTGTGTGATTAAAAGTGTACGACGCAAGTAATCTTTCATTTCTCCGTACACCGCTCAACGGCCGCAACCAATCATCTCATCACCATCACACATCACCACCACCCTCAAATGGTGACCACCTCCTACACGCAAGAAGGCACAAGCACAAGTGGCACAAAACGAGAACTACGGACTCATCTACCACACCCACGTCCAAGGTAACTTCTACAAGTGCAGAGCAGACATACGCTGGTTCCTGTCGGCGGTGTCACGTCTATCGCTACCTGCATACACCACTCTGTTCCCGGGTGCCACTCATCTCCTGCACCCTCGGGTATAGACGGCCCTAAGCAACACACCACGGACGGGTGATACTTCTATCGCTACAACAAAGCGTTGACAGCCAACGCTAAACAGCGACATATTTTACAAACAACCATTGCGGACACGAGTAATTTTCGCCGCCACAAAACTCCGAGTTACAATTTTTGCCGCCAACTCTGACTTACGCGCCCAAAATCTGTGCATAACAACAACAGTTGCGGCCGGCGACGAGGCAACCATCGGCTGGTTGCCTAGCAACAACGAACGATTGGCGCCCGGTAACAACGATCCGTCAGCTGTTGCGCGCCAACATCACATCGAGTTCCCGCCAACATCACATCGAGTTCGCGCCAACATTACATCGAGGTATTAAGTGTTCTGCATTTATCGGTGAGCGATTTTTTTTAAAATAACAAACAAAAGTGCGAATCTAATCAAATTTCAAAATAGTGAAGTGATTATATAACCCGGTACAATATATTCGGACTACGTTTTTCGGTTATAAATATTGATTACGTACTGAATTATTGTCTGTATATTTAATTACCTAACTTTGTAGGACTTATTAGGTGCATTTTTTTTTCTTCAAAATAAATAATTGTTTAGTAAACAAACTTTTAATAATAATTTATTGTTGTAATAAAGTAATTATTGTACATATTCATTACCATATAAATACTTAAATTTTTCATGCCTTTTGTGTACATAGTTGTTTTAGATTAATTGTGTTTTCGTGTTTACATTTATTATTGTTTTGTGTATTTTATTTTGTTATAGACTTATATTTTTTTTTCTTTTCTTTGTGTATTAGGTGTACATATGTGTGTAATTTGTAAATTGTATTTCTTTTGTGTATAAAATATTATTAGGATTATTACACTTATACATAGAATTAGCTAGTATTGTCACGCGGTGTCACTTGGGTCATTTCTAACACCAACTCCTGACACTTCCACTAGCCTGTCATTCCAGTTTCCTTTCTTTCCTAGTAACGATTTTATTCTGGACTCCCTTCTTCCACCACAATGACATCACCTGTAGAGCAATTAGAGCTGCTTCAAGCTCAACTCCAACTGCTACAGGACAGCCAAGACAGTCGGACAATGGCAGTAACTGCCACATTGCCATCTTTTTGGGCTGACAAGCCTTCCGTCTGGTTTGGCCAGGTGGAAGCTCAATTTGAACTTGTTGGGATTACAAAAGACAGGACAAAGTACAACCACGTCATTTCTATTCTGGATTCTAGAATCGCCGACGAGGTTGCGGACATCATAGAGCAGCCCCCGGACACCAACCGCTACCAGTACCTAAAAACAGAACTCATCAAGCGCCTCTCTGCCTCCAAGAAGGACAAGATCAGGCGACTCCTCGGAGAGGAGGACATTGATGACCGCAAGCCATCACAATTCTTGCGACGCCTCCAGTCCTTGGCAGGATCAGATTTCAGGAGCGACGAGCTAATCCGACAACTGTGGATGCGTCGCCTTCCTGCAAACGTACAGGCAATCTTAACGCACATGAGGACCTGCCTTTGGAAAAGGCAGCCGATATCGCTGATAAGATTTTGGAAGTGGCAACACCTGCGGTTCACGCCGTTACAGCTAAGTCTCCCGAGCTCATTGAGCTCACCAACCGCTTCGAACAACTGATGAAGAAGGTGGAAGCACTAACGGCAGAATCTCAGGCGCGACCACGCCAAGGACATGAACCAGTCAGATCCAGAGCTAGCTCCAGATCTTCAACCCGCTCCTCCCCCTCCACCTTCTTATGCTGGTATCACAGGACATACCACAAGAAGGCCAGGAAGTGCGTTAGCCCCTGCTCCTGGGTAAAACAAGATCAGGGAAACCCAAAATGCAGTCAGTAGACGCGGCGACTGACTGCAACACGTTCTGCCGCCGGTTATTCGTCACAGATAAGACGACAGGGCTCAGGTTCCTAATTGACACAGGTAGTGACCTCTGCTGCTATCCTCAACGGTTAGCCAAAGGTCGTGCCAAGTCAGCAACGGGTTACCAATTGGCCGCAGCCAACGGCAGCAGCATAAACACCTACGGTAGCATATCCCTTTGCCTCAATCTGGGCTTGCATCGGAACTTCCAATGGAATTTCACCATCGCCGATGTAGAAATCCCAATCATAGGCTCGGATTTTCTTAGTTTTTACAATTTGTTGCCAGACCTCCGCCACAAACGCCTAATTGACGGAAACACAAGCTTGACAACTGCTGCTACAATTGCACAAGTCAACCAAGTAAGCGTGAAAGCCGTGTCAGTCATGGAATCCTCAGCTTACTCCAAGCTTCTCCTCGAGTTTCCGGACTTGACCAGACCTCCAGGCCTCCCACGGCAAGTGAAGCATACCACGGTTCATCACATCGTGACTACTGATGGCCCGCCTGTTTCTTGCCGTCCACGTCGCCTCGCACCTCAGAAGCTAGTAGCAGCCAAAAAGGAATTTGAGGACATGGTCAACTGTGGTACAGCCAGACCTTCGGACAGCGCTTGGTCTTCTCCTCTACATATGGCGAAGAAAGGGGATCAAGAGTGGCGACCGTGTGGCGACTACCGGGCTCTCAATGCAAGAACTGTGCCAGACCGGTATCCCGTCAGACATATCGCCGACTTCGCACACAACATCGCAGGTTCCACTATCTTCAGCAAAATTGACTTGGTAAAGGCTTACCAACAATTGCCAGTTCATGAACCTGACATCTGCAAGACCGCAATAACCACACCATTCGGTCTGTACGAGTTTCCCTTCATGACCTTCGGTCTTCGAAACGCAGGACAAACGTTCCAGCGTTTCATTGACGAAGTCATGAGGGGACTCGATTTCTGCTACGCCTACGTTGATGACCTACTGGTCTTTTCAAAAACACCAGAAGAGCACCTGGAACACCTGCGTACAGTGTTCCAGCGCTTGGTCAACTATAGCTGCGTAGTAAATGCATCAAAAAGCATTTTCGGCATCGACGAGGTTACTTTCCTCGGCTACCGTATCAACAAAGACGGTACACGCCCGCCTACAGAGAGAATCGAAGCGAAATTATCCCTTGCCGAAAAACGTGCAAGGCCTTCGCAGATTCTTAGGCATGATAAACTATTATCGCCGATTCCTCCCAAAGGCAGCAGAATTGCAAGCTCCGCTCATAGATGCCTTAGCTGCATCTAAACTCAAAGGACCAAAGCCAGTTCCATGGACGCCCGAACTTGAACTCGCGTTTCAGAAGTGCAAGGATAGCCTCGTGAGTGCTACTCTCCTTGCTCACCCAGTCAGCGACGCTAAACTGGGACTCTTCACTGACGCCTCTTCAGTTCATGTGGGATCTTGCCTCCAACAGAAGATAGGTAACCAATGGCAGCCTTTGGCCTTTTTCAGTAAGAAACTTACTGACAAACAATCACAATGGCCCGCGTACTATCGCGAACTCCTCGGGGTATATGAAAGCGTACAACATTTTCGCTACCTACTCGAGGTTCAACACGTGACAATCTACACGGACCACAAACCGCTCATCTGTTCTTTCACGCAACGCCGAGAAAAGCTTCCTCCTGTTCAGCTCAACCAGCTGTCCTTCATTTCCCAGTTCACAACAGACATTGTACATATAAAGGGAGAGGATAATGTGGTTGCTGACACAATGTCTAGAATAGAAGCCATCTCCATAGAACAGAGTTTCACTGAGTTAGAGGGGGCCCAAATTTCTTCACCTCCTCTTCCACCACTTCCACTTCACGCTCCATCCACACCGCCTGCTCCAACCCCACCAACAACTCCGGCTCAGGCCAACCCACCACTACCCCCCAGCACATCTTCTCCACGTCCCAAGTATGTCACTCGCTCGGGACGTCACGTTCGTTTCAAGGCGCCCATTGATGTGTAGTATATGTAAATATTTTAGACATAAGTTTTTTTTTTTGTAAATATTGTAAGCCATATTTTTATGTTTGTTGGGGGTACTTTTCTCCGTGGGTGGGTGGTGTGGCGACATTAGTGCCAACATAAAAACAAGCATGCAAGCGCGGAACCAATATTTATCTGTGGCAAGCAAAACATCGCGCCGTTTATAACAAGCGCGCGCCCAATTTTTCGCGGCAATTCTCTGCCGCGAAACAGTCGAGAACCGAAGTTCATTTCGGGAGATCTCGGCACAGTCCGACTTTCGCCTTCATCATAAACGCACGATATACGTGCTCGGGTACAACATTAGTTTTCGCGCTTGCTTGCTGTTTGCCTTCATACAAAATCCTTCTGAACATTATTGTAACATTGAGAGTGAGTGTGTGATTAAAAGTGTACGACGCAAGTAATCTTTCATTTCTCCGTACACCGCTCAACGGCCGCAACCAATCATCTCATCACCATCACACATCAACCACCCCTCAATAGGTATAAAATCTTCTTGTAGACTATTATACCATATCGCGCAGGAAGGCCCTATAAATAAACAGGTTTTTGAAAATATTATTATGATTTCATCAGGTTATTAAATTCACGCAGTATGTAAATAGAATAAGTGCCTGAAACTGTGTTAATTAGCATGCGAGAAAATATTTGCTATTATTAAAATTCAGGCGCCTAAGGCGCCTGAAATTAAGTCATAGCAAATATTTTTCAGAAACAAGATTAACTAACTGATTTTGGTTATATCTTAGTCCGACACGAAGAACGTTTGGTTGAGATTTAGTCCATCGACATTAATCAACAACAACACAGGGTTTACAGTAATCATTCTTTCAGATCAGTCTTGCCCAGAAAATGAAGTTTACAATGAATGCGGTTCGGCTTGCCCAAAGACATGTGCAGCAGACTCAGGAGATACAATATGCACCGAACAGTGCGTAGTGGGCTGCTTTTGTAAAGACGGCTATGTAAGAAACAGTGCTGATAAATGTATCTTGCCCTGCGACTGTTAAGCTTTGATATGGTTAACTTTGATCCAAGTGAATAAAGCTTGCACATTAACTCGTATTCGTTTTTTTTAATGACATCATTACTATACATTACATGTATTTATTTAATTAATTTGCTTAGGAAACATACAATAATTAATATTCTTAAATATTGAACACATAATAAATACAAATATCAATCCAGTTTCCACTAAAAAATAATTTAAACAGTACTAGAGTTTACCCCGCGGCTAAGCCGCGGGTCGACCTCTGGGTGTATCTCTTGTTTAAAGAGCATGCGGTACAGGTTACATTGTATTTTTTTATATATTTGCCCCAGGAAGATTCCTATCCTAGTTTCCGGGATAACCTTTACATAAATCTTTCCCAAAATCTATCCCATTATCAGGGATGAAAAGTATCCCTTGGCCACCCTCGGTGTTAAAATCACATATCTACCGAGTTTCATTTATAACAGTTCAATAGTCTTTCCATTCAAGGATAACAGAGAGACAAATATATTTTTATCCCGGAAACTATCCCATTTTTCGGGATAAAAAGTATCCTATGTTCATTCTCGGCATCGAAAATATATATGTATATACTGATTTTCAGCCAAATCGGTCCAGTAGTTTATAATATTAATAGGGATAAATAAAAATTGGCTCAACAGTTAATTAAAAAAATAACATATCTATTATACGAAAATGGCATAAAATGTCTATTTAATTGAAAATGAGGTTAATATATTGAACAAAAACGAGACGAAACTTCATACAGAGTAAAAAAGTTAAGGGGATTAAACTTTGTATGGGACCAATCATTTCTCAAGATTATAGATATTAAAAATCATCATGTACAAAAAAATAATCGATAATAACTCGGTCTGCCTATCTGTTAGCTTTTACGGAAATACTACTGAAGTACTACTGGATCGGGTTTGCTGTAATTTCGTGACCTAGTAGTTTTCATACCGAAAATGGACATATATACTTTTTACCCCAGGAGATGCGTTATAAAATAAAGTGAAAGTTCCGGGGGTAAATAGCACTAACGTAATAATGTATTACAATGTAACCTATAGTAATGCTTTATAGACTAGAGGTACGTTATAGGACCACCCGCGGCGCAGTTGCGGGCAAAACTGCAATACCCAAAAATGTCTTAGCTAAACGTGTTGTTGGAGAGTTCCTTTTAGTTTCTTCTCTGTAAAACAGCGATAATAATAGATTGTACAGTGCCGTACAAGAAATGTTTTTCGTCAGAATTTTGTGTAACAAAACTTAAATTTGAAAACAAATAATAGAACAATAATCTTGTCCTAAACTTATTATATTTAACAAAAAGAGTGAAGAAAATTAGCAATCCTTATAATCTATGCAATGTCCTGCTCGATTTCTGACTTTGTTCCTCTCACAGAAGCACCCGACAGCGCACTCCCTGGTACAAGGCCTCAGCCTGGGGTGGTCGCAGGTCCGATCACAACTGACATTAGCATGGCATTCGGAGTATGTCTCGTTCTTCGGACATGGCCTGGAATATTCTGGAACAGAATGCCTGTTAATATTATAAACTCTGTCTGTTATGCTTTCATGGAAATACTTCTGGACCGATTTAGTTGAAATTCGGTATGCATATATGAGTTTCAGTACCGAGAATAGTCACAGATTACTTTATCCCGAAAAATGGGATTTACAATACTAACGGTGTATAAACTGGCCACTGGTACTCTAGAAAAGGTAGCCATCCAGACTGGAAAATACGCTACCAGCAGGCGATCACCTCCGTCGAAGCTCAGCAGACAGGTAGACGGCCCACCTGGTGCAAAGCGGTTACCATTGCCCAAGGACATTTGCAACATTAAATGTGCTAAAAATGCGCTGCAGCTCTCTTAATGGACACTGGGACCTAGCCACTAATACCGGATTACAACTCAAGGTCGTTATGGCGACATACTTTTGACCAGGGGTGGTAATGGTAGGGGTTGTAGTGGTACCATCCAGTCGGGCCCTACCTAGCTGTGGGTTGTTTTGTCGCCTCTTACGGTAGTTCACCCGAACGCAGGAAATTGTATTCTTTCTCCGTTCCTGCATGGATAAAAGCAAAGCAGATTTGTGTGCTTATCTCTTTCCATCGAGTTTCAAATCACAACAAGTCTAAAGAAGTATGTATTTAAAAATAAAATACTTACCTATAGACTCGCCAATTGCAAGCAGACTTAAAAGAAACGAAACCGAAAATGTCTTCAGTATCATTATTGCCGAGTATTAACTAAAAAACATTCGTCTCAATTCCTTTTATTTGCACATGTTGTTCGATAATATTTAAATAAAATTTCAAGGTACAGCCATAAAACTAATTACATAGACGATTGATACAATTGTTTTTGTTAATTATTTACAGCCTACGCTCTGAAAACAAAACCTTGTTCATGTTATTTGAAAAGTGTGTTTGTTAATCGCCTAAGGCCAGGTCTTAAGAATTTATTTTGTTTACAACGCTACGGACTCTAGTTCCGTACCTTTTTTTACAATTATATTAGAAAAAAGTTTGGTAATTATACGCGCTTACTTACCTATTTGTTATTTTTATTATTGTGTGTCACATTTATTGCATGTATGTTTGTATTGTGGTGTCCCTTAAGAATAACTTATATTAATTTATTCTAATTTTAATATTAAACTTATACTAATGTAGATTGTATCTGTTACATGCTGGTGTTGTTAGGAAGCGCATGTGTAGTGTGTGCCTTCTGTCTATACCTATATATATTAACCTAACTAGTGCCATGTGTGTTGTTTTTTAGTTTGTGTCTGAGTTATTAACAAGGTGATATCAGACAGAATGCGTTTTTAGATCATTTTCTCAAGCATTTTTACAGTAGTTATACACACTTTATTGCGGTGAAAAAAATATATGTCAATCTTGATCATATTTCTGACGTAAACTTTGTACTCAGAACGCATTTACGATAAATTTTCTCGATAGAAAATAATTGCAAAGTAACCTCTAAACGAGTTATTCAATCTTGGTTATTGTTATTACTGTTAATCGTACATCGCTAAAATAAATAACAGTAACATATTATATTATAACAAATTCAATTATAGATCTTTTATTGGGTTACTTAACTTAATTTGGAAGTAATTAATTATTTTATTAAAAATGACTGCAAAAATCCCGCCTGCCGGTCCCAATGTATGGAATTTATCATAACGCCCGAGGCTTTCGTCTAAACTGCACGCGCTGCTCTGCTCCGCGACCGCCATTGAAAAATAATTTTAAATAAACGAAGGAGCAATAATAACAAGAATTTTGAAGCGGTCGCGCTATACTTGTTTGGCGTATACGGTAGAGGTCTGGTCTAAATCACTAGCTGTGTGGGTTCGAACCCTACGAGTTTCACTTGATCTAGAAGAAATTTTTATTTTGATATGAAAGTTGATAAAATGCTCTTTTTCTCTTCCTAAATAATTTTATAAAATGCAATAAAAATACTTTTCTAAATTTTTATATTTCATTTCATCTGGACTTTTATACTATTGACAATAAAACGTATTTAAATCAATCTTACCGGTAACATTAAAATTCGAAAGCGCCATCTATGATTCTTCATAGAAAATTACGTTGACACGTGGATAAGTAGAGTTATAAATATTACAAAACTTTCAATACTTTCTCCAATGTTATTTTGGTAGAGTGAGTTGATACTAGTACACGTACAATTAGAGTTCATGGTTCGTGTGCTCATTTCATTTTTCTCTCTAATTTTTTTATGTTTTATCTATTATAATTTATTTTAAAGTTCTTATCTATACAGATAAACAAATGGTTTGTTTGTAATGTCAAAATAAAAACTAAAAAATTGGACCAGGAGATTCCAAAAATGCAAAGTGAAGTGCCTGTTTGAAATCTCAAAATAAATTTTAAAAAAATCGGACCAGGAGATTCCGAAAATGCTATTTATAGAATTTTTGTCTGTCTGTCTGTGTGTCTGGATGTTCCGGCTAATCTCGGACACAGCTGGATCGATTTTGACGTAATTTTAAATGGCAGATAGCTGATGTTATAAGAAGTACCTTACGCTACGTTTTTAGGGTTCCGCGAAAAAATATCCAAAAGCATATTTGTCTTTCTGTTTGTTATTCTTTTATGGACAGACTATTGAACCGATTTGGATGAAACTGGGTACATATTATGTTATTTTAATATCGAGGGTGGCCAAGAACTACTTTTCATCCCGAAAAATGAGATAGTTTCCAATATGAAAATATATTTGGCCGAACGGGCCTAAATGATCAAACGGCTGAATGACACAAATGGTCGAATTGACCGAAACGACTGAAATGGTTGAAATATGGCCCTAATGACCGAAATGGCTGAAATGAATGAAATGGCTGAAATTGCCCAAATGGCCGAAATAGCTGAATTGACTGAAATGGCCGAAATGGTTTAAATGGCCCAAATGATCGAAATGGCCGAAATGACTAAAATGGCCGAAATGGCCTAAAAGGCCCAAATGGCCGAAATGACTGAAATGGCCAAAATGACGGATGTGGCCCAAATGGCTGAAATAGCTGAAATGGCTGAAATGGCCGAAATGACCAAAATGGCCGAAATGACTAAAATGGCCGAAATGGCCTAAAAGGCCCAAATGGCCGAAATGACCGAAATGGCCTAAATGGCCAAAATGACGGAAATGGCCCAAATGGCTGAAATAGCTGAAATGGCCGAAATGGCCAAAATGGCCGAAATGGCCTAAATGGCTGAAATGGCCCAAATGGTTGAAATGACTGAAATGGCTGAAATGGCCGAAATTACCGAAATGGCTTAAATGGCCAAAATGACTGAAATGGCCCAAATGGCTGAAATGACCGAAATGGCTGAAATGACTAAAATGGCCGAAATGGCCTAAAAGGCCCAAATGGCCGAAATGACCGAAATGGCCTAAATGGCCCAAATGGCTGAAATGACCGAAATGGCTGAAATGGCCCAAATGGCCGAAATGACCAAAATGGCCGAAATGGCTGAAATGGCCCAAATGGTTGAAATGACTGAAATGGCTGAAATGGCCTAAATGGCCAATATTACTGAAATGGCCTAAATGGCCAAAATGACTGAAATGGCCCAAATGGCCAAAATGACTGAAATGGCCCAAATGGCTGAAATGACCGAAATGGCCCAAATGGCCCAAATGACCAAAATGGCTGAAATGGCCCAAATGGTTGAAATGACTGAAATGGCTGAAATGGCCGAAATTACCGAAATGGCCTAAATGGCCAAAATGACTGAAATGGCCCAAATGGCTGAAATGACCGAAATGGCTGAAATGGCCCAAATGGCCGAAATGACTAAAATGGCCTAAATGGCCTAAAAGGCCCAAATGGCCGAAATAACCGAAATGGCCTAAATGGCCCAAATGGCTGAACTGACCGAAATGGCCCAAATGGCCGAAATGACCGAAATGGCCTAACTGGCCAAAATGACTGAAATGGCCCAAATGGCTGAAATGACCGAAATGGCTGAAATGGCCCAAATGGCCGAAATGACCAAAATGGCCGAAATGGCTGAAATGACCAAAATGGCCGAAATGGCTGAAATGGCCCAAATGGTTGAAATGACTGAAATGGCTGAAATGGCCTAAATGGCCAAAATTACTGAAATGGCCTAAATGGCCAAAATGACTGAAATGGCCCAAATGGCCCAAATGACCGAAATGGCTGATATGGCCCAAATGGCCGAAATGACTGAAATGGCTGAAATGACTGAAATGGCCCAAATGGGTGAAATTACTGAAATGGCCCAAATGGCCGAAATGACTGCAATAGCTGAAATGGCTGAAATGGCCGAAATGACCAAAATGGCCGAAATGACCAAAATGGCTGAAATGGCCCAAATGGTTGAAATGACTGAAATGGCTGAAATGGCCCAAATGGCTGAAATGACCGAAATGGCTGAAATGGCCCAAATGGCCGAAATGACCGAAATGGCCTAAATGGCCCAAATGGCTGAACTGACCGAAATGGCCCAAATGGCCGAAATGACCGAAATGGCCTAAATGGCCAAAATGACTGAAATGGCCAAAATGACTGAAATGACTGAAATGGCTGAAATGACCGAAATGGCTGAAATGGCCCAAATGGCCGAAATGACCAAAATGGCCGAAATGGCCCAAATGGCCTAAATGGCCAAAATGACTGAAATGGCTGATATGGCCGAAATGGCTGAAATGGCCCTAATGGCCGAAATGACCAAAATGGCCCAAATAGCTGAAATGGCCCAAATGGTTGAAATGACTGAAATGGCTGAAATGGCCGAAATGACCAAAATGGCCCAAATAGCTGAAATGGCCCAAATGGTTGAAATGACTGAAATGGCTGAAATGGCCGAAATTACCGAAATGGCCTAAATGGCCAAAATGACTGAAATGGCCAAAATGACTGAAATGGCCCAAATGGCTGAAATTACCGAAATGGCTGAAATGTCCGAAATGACCAAAATGGCCCAAATGACCGAAATGACTGAAATGGCCCAAATCGCTCAAATGACCGAAATGGCTAAATGACTGAAATGGCCCAAATGGCCCAAATGGTTGAAATGACTGAAATGGCTGCAATGACCGAAATGGAAAATCACAAAAAACCTACCCCATTTTTTGGGATAACCCATAATATTGATTACATAAATCCATTATACCGAATTTTAACTAAATCGGTTCGGTAGTTTTTCCGTAAAAGGATAACAAACAAAAAGACAAATATATTTTTATCCCGGAAACTATTCCATATTTCGGGATAAAAGCATCCTATGTTCATTCTCAGCATCGAAAATATATATCAAATGAATTTCAGCCAAATTGGTCCAGTAGTTTTTCCGTGAAAACGGAACAAACAGACAGACAGTTACTTTCGCATTTATAATATCAATAGGGATATTATGAATTCATTGTTGTTCCATAATACAATGAAATGATTTTTATAACATTTACATCTAAAAACTAATATCATTAGAATAAAG
Organism: Dendrolimus pini; assembly: GCA_949752895.1. Classification (NCBI taxonomy): domain Eukaryota; kingdom Metazoa; phylum Arthropoda; class Insecta; order Lepidoptera; family Lasiocampidae; genus Dendrolimus; species Dendrolimus pini. The sequence goes on along the minus strand of OX457140.1, from coordinate 17,715,566 downwards.
TTTAACTGTATCAAAATTAGTTACAAAAAGAGAAAAAAAAAAACCACCTGTGTGCGGCGGGATCGAGTCTTCAACCTCCTCACTACCTTAGTATTAGAAAATCACTAGGCCAAACATGTTTAGTACCTCGTGTCGAATTTTCAATACGTATTATCCGCGTGAACTTCTCTCACTTTATCATGTTTTGTCTCGCTTCCTCTTGTTCTCAGCCGCATGAATAGTGTGATATCGGTGCCGTGCAATGTTCGTTAACTACGTATACACCTATTTATGTTACGTAGCCTATGTTCGGTGATATACAATATTTTACCACACGCACGCACGCCTTAAATTGGCGCTGTCCCATCGAAGTAAACATTGGTTGCGCGGGGGTAAATTATGTGAAACACCGATTTGAATTAGTAGTATACAGGCCCTTAAGTTAAGTTTTAGGCCCTTTGTGGGTATGTCTTGGTTTATTTGTGAAGTGTCCGGGCCTTTAGACGAAATCTTGCATTTTTAAGTGCCTTAGCTAACGAGGAGTTGTAACTAGAGCAGAACAGAGTAAATCGAATTGATTCTCTTGATAGTCTAATTTACATGTTCGCAAGTTGCGGAAAATTTAAAGTAATATATATCTATAATATTATTATAAAATTCTACTCATGCCGTATCTGTACATTGAAGCTATTTAGAAAAAAAAAACCAACTGGAATACACTATATTAACGATGAAGAACACGATGCAGTTTTTTGAGATTTTTATCTGTTTGTTCGGGATTCACGTAAAATCTACTAGGCCGATTTCGATGCGGTTTTCGCTGATCGACAGCAAATTGTTAGGTTTAAAATCTGCGCTACTTTTAATTCTGGGTATCTTGCGGGACTTTTTTCTGAGAATGATTTAAAATGAGCAGATTAAATAAAATTGAATTACAACATAATATTATCATCGCGGCAATTTTCCAGGGAGAGGTTTGAAGTTGTTCAGATGCTTAAAAATTGGCTTATGCCGACACAGTTCTACTAAAACGATTTCTTACATTCTTTTTTTAATTCTGCGGTACTTTGTATACCAGGCTTCCTGCGGGAATTTTAAGTCAAGCGTAGAGAAAGTCGCGGGCATATTCTAATGTTTACGACTAAATAAAAGCCTATAATGCTCATATGTATGTAAATGGAGAGTAAATTCATTCGTTTTGAATTATCTATGTATGTCAAGTGTACATGTACACTTATACATCACACTTGTCAGTTTTTCTCAATTAGAACAAATTAACAAAGTGTTATTTTAAAATTCGTACATATATTAGATTAATTGAAATTGTGAATCAATTATTATAGCTTAAGAGTCAAGGACATTTTTATAGTCTGAAGCAGACAAACAGGCAGACGGCCCACCTGATGGAAAGTGATTCCGTCGCCTATGGACGTTTGCATCACCAGGGGTGTCGCCAACGCGTTGCCGACCTCTAAGAAATTTTAAAACGCCCTTTTTAAACCCCATGGTCATAGCGCAAAGAGAAAACCGCGGTGGGAATTTCCCTCCAGATCATTGTAGTACGCGGAATAAATGTTCTAGAGAACCGTTGGTAGTTGAGCGTGGGAGTTCAAGGAAATGGGGGTAAACATCCCGTCGCTAGCGAGCGGTGTGGTTGTAAAAGTGAGGCGCTGGCACCAGATCAAACAGTTCTTCGGAACACTCCCCGTTGTACAGGCCGTAAAATACGCAGAGGGTCGCAAAGTCTCTGCGAAGGATAATCTATTCTAAGCCGCTTGTAAGTGTGGGATCGTCGACGATGCGAACGGCGCGACGCTGGATGGAGTCGAGGGGGTCAGTCTAGTAAGCGGTTGACGGTCGGCGGCGACGGCGGTCTGATTTGCGCTTTGGGGACTGCCAGACCCTCGTCACTTTATAAAACCTGAAAGCTTTTCTGTGCATCTCCCCTATATAGATAAGAACGACCAGCGACTATAAGAGTCTAGGTTATGGTTACTAGAGCAGGTAACAGGTAGTAAAGGTGTATAGAATAGTTAAATTCGTTAAAGTATAAAGGTCAATTTATTTATATTTTCTTCGGGATAACTTTAAAAATATCGTCAGCCATTACCGGACACGTATGAAAGTTGCTACCCCCTGCCAGGCACCCCTAAACTTTAATAAATAATACTTTCGTTATAGTATAAAAGCTAAATTTTATGTTACTTGGGGACCCATAAAAAATGTAACCTCAATAGCCGGACAGTTTTAATGGTTTTTACATCTTGCCAGACACATTTAAAGTCCGCTGTAGGTGTGGTTGGTTCTATACGTCTAAACCAGCCATTAGATAGGCTGTATTTATGTATAGGTGGATTAGAGCGGCCTTCTAAAGCTAAGTATAGTGACACCACTGTGGAAGGTACCGTGCGGAAAGTTCGGACTGAGGGATTGTTGCTAATGGCGTAATGCTTCGGAAATTCCGCTGATGTGTCATAGGATATTAAAGAAATAATTGCGAGTGTATTTAGCCAAACCGAAAAACGTTCCTCAGGTGTGTTGTTAGGGTTACTATCCGTTCTTTTATCTTTTCACTGGTAGAAAATGCCGTAAATAGCCTTTTATGCGCCCTATGCGAGCTTCTATAACTGCGCCCTTGTTTTTTTAGATATTACTAGCTGACTTGGCGAACTTCGTACCGCCATATTTTCTGAATTCCTAAAAGACTTTGTTTCATGACACAAAATCAAAAACACCAAAATCGCTCCCGGTTATTAGGAGAATTCTAGAACCCGATCTCAGAGCCACCTACCGGTTCGAATTGCAAATCTAAATCATCCGGGAACCCACTCAACACACACAAAAACAAAATCACCAACATTGCTCCAGGTGATAATGAGAATTGTAGAACTCGATCTCAGCGCCATCTACCGGTTCCAATTGTGGATCTAAACCATCCTGGGACCCACTCAAACACGCACACAAAATTTCATCAAAATCGGTAAATCGTTCACAACTTATAAAATTACAACGTGGCATTGATTTTTATATATATATAGATATAGCCTAGCTAGAGCAATGTTATGTATAGGCCTACTTTGTTTCATTCAGGGTGATAAAATAACGCACAAAAACCTTGGTGTTGGTGGATCAATTATCTAATGTTTTGGAAGAAAAATCTATTTTTTTAAAGAACTAGAACACAAATACGCTCGTAAGCTGTCAAACAATGAGCGCGGTGTTTTGTCTAATTTAACAGACTTTTTGATGATACTGGCATGTAGGTACTCGTACATTATGGAATCAAGCACTGAGGGCGCAACGGGAACTTATCAGGAGCAAACCGACAAAATAATAGTCCAGCCTGCTCTGGTCATTCTTGCGCCCCCCAGAATCTAAGCCCTGTGCTTGGGCACCGATGGCACCGCCCTATTTACAGCACTGCTGGTGGAAAATTGAGTTTATACAAAATTTTTAGCGATAAGGTAAATGTAAATGTAATGTATGAATGTAAACATATTATTTAATTAGCAATAACAGTTTCATCCTTGGAATTCAATATCAAGTCTAGGACAAAACCATCTTCTGGTGATGGTAAGTGGAGGGTTGAAACATTTGGCGCACTCCTCGCTCCAATACGTCTTTCCGTCTGAGGCGCATACTGGCATCATCAAACCCTGGCACGGACAGGTGTTCTCTTCTACGAAGGTGTAGCTCTTGCTTGTGTATATCAGGGAGATGACCAGCAAGATTTCTGTTGAAGATAGCATTGGTTAAAAGGTTGGCGAATCGAGGGGGCGTACATAAACGAGAATTCCTTTGATTAGGTGCCAGGTGCTTTCCAGGTGGTAGAGCATTTGCCCGACTGGATGGCTACCACCCCTGGCCATAATAACCTTGAGTCGTGTTTCGGCATTAGTGGCCCGTTTCCAGTCTTCCTTAAGAGAGCAGCAGCGCATTTGTAGTGCCTCTGGTGTTGCAAATGTCCATAGGCGATGGTAACTTCTTTACATCAGGTGGGCCGTCTGCCTGTTTGCCTGCTTCAGGCTATAAAGAAAAGGTACCTATCTCGAGGCTTAACGTTTATAAGTTTAGTCTTTTCGCATTGCTATTTTCAACGAAATGTTTACCACATGATTTATATAACGCACAAGGATATTTCATGGTCCCAGAAGTCCAGACCCAACCTTATTTGATTTTTTTATGTGTGGGGGTACCTTTTTTATACAGGGGAAATCTGTTTGAGGACCATAGGCCGTGAGGGGGAAAGTTCGCGGCCCGATTCGCTAGGTCGGGATGGCGCTAGCACCTCACGTGTGAAGTGCTATTGCCACGCCGCGGTTAGGAATAACCGCTAAAACCCCTGTCCGATCCTCGAGCATCCTTCATGTGGGCTCGCTCGCACATTCACCTTTAGCTCGGACGGAAGGGGGGGCTGAAAATTCGGATTTATTGCTATAATTCAACCCCAATTACCCACTCTTACCCATGATGATAGACAAGTAGTTAAAAATGATACTTTTCCTCCATATCGTTTTTATGTTTGCTTGAAGGGAAACTGGCAAACGGTTCCAATTAATAGCAAGTGGTTACCGTCGCCCTTGGACATTTGCAACACCAAAGGATGCGTTTCTTACCTCGTTGAGAAAATCTGTTTACGCCCTTTTTGCTCCAAATTGTAGTTGTTGTGGTAGCGTGTGTCTTTCTAAATTATTTGTTAATTTAGTGACAAGCAGATACTTCCCCATTAATAGAAACTAGTCGTCACCCGTGATCGAAATTCGACAATGATAATTAATTTAAATTATATGTTTGAACATTATTAAAGCTCTGTTGGCAAAGACTAATGGCCTTACTTATAATCGTTTGTTAAAGTTTGAGAAACTGCTCAGCAATTGATTAACGAAAATCTTACCCATAAACTCCTCTTAAGAATAAGAGATGGTGACAAAGTAACTCATAAATATCTGACATAAATAACCAACATCGAGAGGCAGTTTAAGTGACTGCTAAGAGGCAAGATGGCAAGTTTTATTTGAAACAGCCATTGATTAGAGGCTTAAGAGTCTCTTATTTAAGAAATGGCTAATCCTTTCTTAACGTGATTATTATAAGTAAGGCCCTAAGTATATAACTTCTATAATCACAAATTTCGCCAAGGCAACAATAAACAAAACAGTATATATGCGTGTGTGTGTCAAATACATGGTAGTGTGTGTTTGTTGTTTGTTTGTTGTAATGTTTTTTTTAAATTGGTTAATGTGTTTTTATGCATAATTAAAAAGCATTCTGCACTCCTTTTCTATATATTTATAAGTGTGCGAAATTTAATACTTCTCTATTCGCACAATTTTCGTTAAAATGGGTACAAAGTTTTTGCTTCACATATTATTATATAGATGCTATGCAGCAATAGATAAATCCACGTCCACAACGCAATAATACACACATATCTACATACATAATGAATACCTATTTATAAGAATCGTACTCACGAAATTTCATTGCTATATTTGTTGTAACAATAAACCTACACAATGTTTGGAGTATACTTCAATTGCACAAAACTGTGTTTATTCAACATTGACGCATTTACGCCTTGTTTTCCTATAATATACCAATTTATCATCTCAACATTAAGGCTTATTCTGTAATATCTTTAGTGTGTAATTTAATTTGTATAGTGTATATAATAATAGAATAAAACGTTATATTAAACACTAAAAACTCCTCTTTAGTGTTATTACATTAAACAGAAAGCAAAGTAATGATGAGTAAACCTGGGAAGATCAAAATCACGAAGGCGACTAAGATATATTGACAATGACTATTCTGGGAATAGAACTCGGAGCCTTAGAGTACAACCATGAGTCATTTTGGTCCGTGCTGAAAGGAGAAAGCATACTGTTACATACAGACAAAGAAATGCGCACACCTGGCGGTCGTAAAACGCAGTTTATTACCTTTCCTGTATTCGAAGTTCTTTTGCTCTTCGTGTTTCAAAAATTGTAATTAAGAAGAACATCCTATTGTTATCGTAGCCTCGCAGAGATTTGGGTAAGAAAGTACCATATATACCAAATATTAACTATTTGGGCAGGGTTTCCCCTTTATTGTTCAGTATTTGGTGTGACTATTCGCAACGCACAGTAAGCAATGAACACCGTATATTAATTTGACTTGACTTTATGTTGTTGGTCCGAAGACCTCACAACTTTACCGGGGTCTTTGCGGCGAGCGCCTTCGCCAGGCGAAGGTGCTCGAGCCCGGGGGCAACTTACTTGAGGGAGCTCCCTAGGGAGTTTTACCTCGGCTGGACTGTTGCCATGAGAGGGGGATGAATCTGATGATGCCCGCCAATGGGCGACACAATGAACTAATTGAGAACGGGTACGTCGGGTAATAAAAAGCCCGAGAAGAAGGATCCCGGCGGAACGGGATCGGCGGTTCGCGGCGGCCTACGCTATCTTACTGCCGTTTCGCAACGTGTAATGGCTGGGAAAGAAGAAACGGCGAAGGAAACTTCCCAGCAACACGCCTAGTCTATCCTGTGGGGGGGCTATGTCTCCTGGCGTCCCTCTCGAGGACGTGGAGAGATCGTGATTGGCGTTGTCTGAGACGCCGCCGTCTATGTCTGTCTGTCGGTGCCTGCCAGCCTGCCGTCCTAACCGCGGGCGGGCTGATCCGGGCCAGCCGTTTTGTAATAGCGTCGACCTTGTCCGTAAGGACATTACGCGGTCGTCGCACGAGAGCCTTTCGCCGAGGCTTGTAATCGGACGCGGACACGACGAGCGGATTTCGATGGTGCGGCGCGAGATCGAAATACTTACGCGAGAGCGACGTAATGTAGTTTTTGATGGAGGGAAGCTCCAGATCGCGGTGGAGGTCGACGTTACGCATATAGAGGGGAGCACCGACGGCTCTGCGCATGAATTTATTCTGCACGATTTGCAGTTTATTTAAATGGGTAGGCTTGGCATGGCCGAATACCACACTCGCATATGTCATGATCGGGCGGATGCATGTTTTATATAGAGTAAGCTTGTGTCTGAGGGACATTTTGCTTCGGTTATCTATCATGGGTGCTAGACGACCCATCACAAATCGCGCTCTATTTCGGACTATAGTGATATGCTCGTTGAAGCGCAAGTTCTGATCTAGGGTGACACCCAGGTATTTGGTGTGCTTTGCCCAGGGAATTTCTTGGTCATAGAGCGAGATGGCTTTTAGGCGAAGGGAAGCGCGTTTGGGGGAGCGAAGCGTGCCCGGGGAAAAGAACATTGCTGCGCTCTTCTCTGGGTTCACCTCTATCCTCCATCTATGAAACCATTTGCCTAGCTCTGTGACAGCTACCTGCAGCCGGACGTAGGCCATTTGTCTGTTCTTATCTGATGTATAGAGTGCGGTGTCATCCGCGAAGAGGGCCAGCTCCACATCTGGAGTTTTTGGGATGTCGCTGGTAAACAACGTGAAGAGTAGTGGGGACAGGGCCGAGCCCTGTGGTACACCGGCTGTGAGTGGGTGAGGAGACGAGCGCGTTCCCTCCACTCGAAAACGGAAGCTACGACCTAGGAGGAAGTCTCGCAAGATGAGCACGAGTCTGTCTGGCACACCGAACTGGTACAGCTTGTAAATCAAGCCGTTGTGCCAGACCTTGTCGAAGGCCTTAGCTACGTCTAAAAACAGGGCGGCTGATCCTATAGAGCGGGGGCGATGGGCAAAGTGAGATAGTATGTGCTCCGTGATGCGGTGCACCTGTTGCACGCATGAGTGACTGGCACGAAAGCCAAACTGCTCGTCGGGTAGTAGATGTTTGCTGATGGCAAAATCTCTAGGTCTAGAGAGGATGACCCTCTCGTAAAGCTTGCTGAGTGCGCTCAGTAGGCTGATCGGACGGTAGCTGGACGGTTTATTAGCCGGTTTTCCAGGCTTGTGAATACCGATGACATCTGCCTCCTTCCAAATCGCGGGGAAGGAGCAGTTTGTTATGGCGGCATTGAAGATGCTCACCAATATTATAATTAGGTGGCCGGGGAGGAGTTTTAAGACGCGATTGTTACTGCCATCGGTCCCTGGGGCCGTTCGCGGTTTGAGGGACTTGATCAGGTCTTGCACTTCTTCGACCGTGACCGGGTCGAGTGTGGTTTCCGCTGGTAAGGAGGATCTACGTTCGACCTCGGAGTCCACCTCCGACAGGTGTGACTGGTCGACGTTTTGTGTAGTGGGGGAGCATTGAAGCTCTAGACTCTGAGCAAGGCATTCGGCCTTCTCCTCGTCATCGAACGCTTCGGTGTTGTCGGCTCTTTCTAGCGCGGGTATGACAGTAAGGGTGTCTGATTTGAGTGCTCTAGCCAGCTTCCAGTATGCCTGGTGAGTTGGTTCAATATCTCTCAACGTTCTGTCCCAACGTTGCTCCCTGACTTCCCGGATACGTAGTTAGACCTCGCGCTCTAGTTCGCGAAGTCGGACTCTGTTTTCCTCGGTGGGATATCTATCGTGAGCTCTGGAGGCGGCTCGCTTTTCCCTCAACAGTACCCTCACCTCGTCCGGCAGGCATAAGTGCCGGTCACCCTCTACCGGTACCTGCCTGGACGAGTTCCGCACTGCAGATTGAAGGTGGCTAGTAAGGGTCTCGATCGCCGTCTCCGTGTCTTGGCGGGACTCAATGTGGTCCGGGATGCGGTCCAGGTCTTGTGAGCTTGTTGCCTTGAGGAGGTTCCCAAGTCTCAACCAGTCCACAGACGTCCTAGTTTCAGATGTCGGGTCTGTCTGTGGTCCTAATCTGAGGATAACCGGGCGATGGTCCGAATCTATATCGTCCATCGTTTCGATCGAATGGAACTGAAGGGTTACGCCCCTCAGTAATGCTAAGTCGAGAGTGTTTGGGGTCCCCCAGTCACGGTTGGGGGGGTATCTTGTGGGGGTCATGGGAGTAAGTATATCAAACAAAAGATTGTCTGATATATTTATTAGAGCTCTGCCATTGGGGTTAGTGGTATTGCAATTCCACTGCTCGTGTTTGCAATTCAGATCTCCGGCTATTATGACAGCCGGGCCTAAGTTGAATAGGGCTTCTAAATCTTTCTTAATAAGGGTTTTTTGGCATGCAAGGTATGCTGAGACTATGACTAGAGGTTGGTAGCCAGTCATTGCTAGTCTGCAAGCAGATACCTCCATACCTTCTAGTGGGGGGGTGATTAAAGGCATACAGTGTAAGGATCTTCTAAAATAGATCAGAGTGCCGCCACCACGGCCTACCCTGTCATGTCTAGTGATCCGATAGTTAGAGATCTTTGGATCTCTGTTACTCGGTTTCAGGAAGGTCTCCTGTACTAGTAGTATATCTACTTGATTGGTAACCAGGAAGTCATGGACCAAGTCGCGCTGGTTTCGAAGGCCGTTGGCGTTATAAGTCGCCAGAGTCAATGAGCGTGGTTTATTTCTTCCTACATGTGCCATTTGTTACCGGTAACAATAATTTGATTTTATTGATTAATTACAACGATCTAAGTATTTGGAGGAGGTACGCGTGATCCATTTCGATCACGAGTTGGTCCCGGAGAGAGGGTTGACTTGACTCTGAAACTTGTCTCAGTTTCCTAGCTAAAAGTTGGACCTCTTCTAGGTCAAAGGGTAAGTTTTTGGCGAATTTAGTCGCCAAAGCTAAGTCCTCCGCTATAGAGTGGTGGGCCGATGGCCCAGAAGATATCTTAGAAATAGGGGCGGGGGCGAGGGTGGCCGGGGGAAGGCTGGTCATAACTGGGGCACGCGTCCTTAGCGGAGGGAACGCTTCCGTCGTGGGAAGACCCGTCCAGTGGTTTACTACTGGAGGAGGGGCGGCCACGAATGCGGGTTTGTTCGGCACTTTTCTAGTGCCTTTTTGGGCATTGCCCTTTCCAACCTTGCGTTTGGGTCGGGGGGCAGCAGGGCAGCCTCTGTAGTTAGCGGGGTGGCCCGCTTGGCCGCAGAGGATGCAGCTCGGTGGCTCTGGGGAGTCCCGGGTGCGAGTGCACTCCGAGGTCCCGTGGTCGCCCAGGCACTTGACGCACCTGGGACGGGATTGACAGTGAAGGGCAGAGTGTCCATAAAGTTGGCAGCGATGACACTGCCGCAGTGTATGTTTTTCGTGTGGACGTTCCACACGAAGGCCAGAGAGGCCACAGACCTTCTCAATTTCGAAGATCTTTTTCCCCTCTGGGGAGAGGTCGAGGACAACCAATACTAGGTTTAGAGGCGACTTTGTGGAGTCGCCTCTGTGCATACGGTGTACTTCGTGCACCGGTAGAGCTTGGGACTTAAGGTCCTCTAGAATGTAGGAACTTTCAATTTCCTGAGGTAGTCCGCGGATTACAGCTCGAAGGCGTTTTTCTTCCGGCAGAGCGTAAGTGTAGTAACCGATTTTACGGTCACATAATAGAGTAGTTAGGGCGCGGTGGTCACTTGAAGACGTGACCATAACTTTGATGCCGTGCTGGGTATCACGGGCTTCTTTTATGGAGATTGCCTTACCTGGCAATTCCTTGGCGAGTTGAAGCCAATGGGCTTTCTCGCGTATGATCAGGGGTGGCGGCGGGCGCTGTGAAGGTGGTCCAGGGCGGCTGGACGGTGCTGCTGTCGGCTGAGTGCCGGCAGTGGGGGTGGGGTTGGAGGGGACTTCCCTCTGGGTCTTTCGTTTTTTCGTTCGATTGACGGTTATGAATCCGTCATCGTCTTCGCGGTTTAACGGGATGTTCGCGGGAGGCGCGACATCCATGGGGGTAATTTCATCGGCCGATGAAAGAGGGGAATCCCTGGGGTATTGCGGAACCTCAGGGGTTAAATCGATTTCTCGACGAGAGTCGATTACGCGGTGGATGGGCGATCGCGAACGCGATGTTGTCGAACTCGCGGAGCTCGAACGTGGTTGTCCCGACGCGGAACCATGAGACAACGAGGCGCGCGACTTTGATGCCACACGGTGGGCATCGTTGAGCGGGGGTGCGGGTAGTGGGCGCATCGGTGACGCGGCGGGTACGGACGCGTGGGACGCGGGCGCTACGGCAGAGCGCACGTGGTCCGCGGCAAGTGCGGTGGCGGGGGTTGCGGGGGGTGCGACGCTCGCGGCAGGTACCTGCCCGGGGGCCCCTTGCACGTGTAACTTACGGGACACGGGTTTCTCGGAATTAAGTTCCGAGATGACGGACGCCATTGATTGGGACTCCGGAGTCCTCAAAAATTGGTCGAGCGCTTGAGGGAATTGCTGTCGTAAAAACGACAACAAACCCTCTAACGGCGATAGATAGGGCTCCACGCCGTCCATTGTCCCTGAGGGGGACGAACGATTTGGTGGATAAACCACCTGATGACGCACGTTTCACTGCACTGTCACAGATAAAACACAAGTCGACCGGGTAAACGAACGAACACAACGAACACGAATAACGGACTGCCGAGGCGGAACGGGAGACGTGCGCGCGCGACGAACGACAGCGGTGAACTAGTGAACAGTTGAACACCGTCTAGTCTACACGCCACTAGCCTTTTTATACAAAAATGCTACCCTACAAAACAATAACATTGTATCATTGCTAAAAATAGCAATTATATCATAGTGTTGCCAAGATCATAAAAGCAATTATAATAATTAGTTACTGATGCACTAAATTATCTAGATGATAATTTAGTGGGCCCATAAAATTAACTAACCGGCAGAAATAGTAATTTAATTATAAATCGAATTATCTGACAAATCGACTAATAATTATATATCTATATATAATTATTAGTCGATATATATCTATGACGATTGTCTGTGTGAGATGTGTGGAATGTGTATATACCCTATACTTCTCATGACTACTGTGATGGACATCGTGTAACACGTACTTGTTTAATGGCCGCCATTAGTGTCGAACTAATCCTTGTTGTTATTCCATTGCGTCAAAGCTTGCCAGATGTGCGGATTAACTCAGTAAACGCGGTCCTTTTGTTGTATTGTACAGTTAGTATAAAACAATGCCCGAACGTAGGGGTGAGGCAGTCAAGCGACGATTACGATACTAGCAAGACGTCTGTTGTACATTCAAAGAGCGATATAGTGACGGACTTTGCGCGTGTTATTGAATCGTGCAGTGTGACTGGTTTTATCCAATCATAATTGTGCCTGTTTTATACGTGTTTGTGCAGTTCTAATAAATTCTATAGTAATTCCAACGGCATTTTTATTCGAGTCCTATGTAGCTCGTAACAATACAGTTTCCCGCGTCCAGCGGGAGCCTGTCGTAAGAGGTGACAAAACAACTCATAGCTAGGTGGTTGGGTATTTGCCGGTCTGGATGGCTACCACCCCTGGTTTAGAGTATACCTTCGTTGAGTTATGTTACGGCATCACTGGTTAGGCTCCAATCACCCTTAAAAGAGTAGCATCGCATTTGTAATACTATTAGTGTTTGTTGTAAGTGACCATATGCGATGGTAACCGCTTTCCGTCAGGTAAGCTGTCTATCTGCTGAACTGATGCAGTAAAATACAAAAAACATCAAGCGGTTAATCTACTACCGATGTACGCTAAGTAATTACACCAGAGAAATTGCAAATACCTATATATACCCAAAGAAACTGCGGTCGAACTCGCGGGTATACAACAGGCTTTATCTATCTATACATATAATAAAACTGTACAGATCGAATTTCTGTACAATGAAAAAAAATGCTAAAAACCGAGTCAGGGGTTTGTAAGAAGTGACATAGAACTAATTTAGATTTTTTTGAAATTTATTGTTTCTCTGTTTGTCGGTTTGTCTGTTTGTACCGGCTAATCTCCGAAACGACTGGACCGTTTTAAATGAAATTTTGTATGGTGGTAGCTTATATCCCTGGTCAACATATAGGATACTTTTGATCCGGAAAAATTAAAGAGTTCCCGTGGGATAGTTAAAAAACCGCACCACGCGGACGAAGTCGCGGGCAGAGGCTAGTATAAATATAAGTAAATTCAGAATAGCATCCCGTGTTTACAACTTCAAAACTCTGAACAGGAAAATTACAATTGTTTACCATGGTATTAGGTATTATATAGTCGTGGTAGCTTAATGGCTAGCCACTCGTCCCACACTCCAAGGGCGCGGGTTCGATCCTGGTCGGAACGCATGCACCGCTTAGACACTTTTCTGACCTAATGTGCGTATTCTTACAATTACCCCGTGCTAACAACGGTGAAGGAAAACATCGTGATGAAACCCGCACATCGAGATAACCGATGTGTCAAACCCGCCAAACCACCTATGACAATAGTGTCCGTTCCCCAATAGTGGGAGGCCCAAGCCCAGCTGTGGGATGTTTATGGGCTGCTGTTATTATTATAACCATAGTATTAATGATAATGCAGTGATTATTGGCAGGTGGGTTTAGTATAATAAAAAAAGACCAGGCACAAGTTTAATCACAGGGCGAAGTCCCATAGATACGGTCATCTATAGTTTATGTCATTGGGCTACTTAAATGTCAAAAGGGACTTATACAACTTTATTTATGGCCTTGCTCTATTTACTGGTGACTGGTGTCTGCATGTCAATGATGGTCCAAAAAGCTTCAATTTTAGCTTTATTTGCTGCTAAAGAGTGGGGGCGAAATCATTTTATAATAGACAAGGGATCTTCGAACGTCTCGTGTCTTCCCGCCAAACTGAATGTTCCATGTTTAATTTTGAAATTTATTTTTAAAACCCTAGCTGCGCTTGATTTACTAGTGTGCCTAAATAAAATAAAAAATATTACCCTGAGATATGATAGTGGCGTACATGTTTGGACTTCCGTAAGTGCTCTATCGAAAATAAAACCAAAAGTTAGTGTTGTGATTATTATCTCATTAACATATCTAAAATTTAGCATATTTATTTGAAAATGGATAACTATGTTTCAAATATAGACTACTTTCATATTACAAAACAGAACCCTAAAATGAGATGGAACCTTCCTTTTACATTATTTATCATGTATAGGAAATCCTCGTGATTATCCATGTAAAAAATATTTGCAATGTTAAATAAATTAGAGCATAAAGCCAAATAATGGCATTCAAATATTGTATAAACTTTTCCGCTTCACAAATGGCGCTAAATAGCTGCTAATCTTATCTAATTCAAAATACATTATGGTTTCATTATCAGTCGCGTATTTATTGCTAAACAAAATAAAGTTTCCTATAAAAACTGGCTTCACAAATCTTATAACATATTACTTTAGCAGTGATAAACAAAGCAGTATTAAAATTAATAACCAGAGATTACAAAAATCAAGATGGCGGTGATGAGGAAAGTGACAGTTCTGTTCTTCGTTCTTTGCATGTTGGCGCTGATTGCGCAAGGATCAGCTGACAAGGGCCCATCCAGAGGACAGTCTGGATCAAATCAAGGGGCTCCTCTTGGAAATGGAAATCGCCCTCGTCATATTGTAAAAAGAGACGCCGAATACGACGATGGTGACGATAGTGATTACCAGCCAGCTGCAGAAAACTTCTATGACAGGCCACACAGAATCCGCGTGTTGCCAGGATTCCTACATTAATTCGAAAATGTAATATCTAAATATTAAGAAACGGAAAAACGGGATGTGCTATATTAATTGTAATTAAAGTTAAGGTAACAAATAAAACTTAATCCATGTCTGTTTTTGTATTTATTTTTTTGTAAATAACTTTCAGAACATAAATGTAGTTCTATTTTTGACGTTTGTTTTTGGCGGCAGCTTGAAGGATGAGGTGTTTACGTACTATCTAAAATAATCTAAATTATATGTTAAAAGCACGTTTTGCATTCATACAAATTGTATGATAGACACTAACAATGATAATACAGTGATTTTGAGTTTTTTGCTACTTCGGCATTGTTCACACTGATGCTGTTACAGTGAAACCTGTATAATAGGATCTGAATAATATCTGAATGTATAATAGGTAAAAAATATAGGTCCCCTATATTTTTACAAATATGCAGGTTTACATTATATTTGTCTTATTTATAGAGAGTTCCACTTTGATAGGTCGAAATGTACCATTTTTCACGTAAGGTGGAAATGTTAATATGGAAAGCTAATATAATGGAAGGGATTTGACTGTTTGCAAACTAACGCGTCATAAATTGTCTAAACCTGATAAATTTTCTCACTTATACGGCAAAGAAAGAAAGTAAAACTTTATTTGAAGAAATTACTAATTCTAGAATGTGTACTTGTTTTAGGAGTCTCTGTTGTACAAGAATCGTCTAATCATCTAATGGTTCATCCATTAGATGATCCTCATTTCTTGTGCTGTTTTTCGAAATTCCCTCTCTTATTGCGGGACAGAGTATCCATGTACCTCGGCATTGGTTGTGAACCAAGGTGCCTTTATTATGGTTTTTCATATGGTGTTCTGGAACCTTCTAGGATTTCTAAGTCCTCCGCCATTTGCTTTTATTTATATCGATGTCGTGAAGTGGTAGTGGCTTACGCACTCGGGTTTCACATGAAGAGGGTTCTACACCGGGGATCATTTAACATTTAGGTAGTTTTTTGAACTAACTTACAGTTCACACGTGTTAACGGTGTAAGAAAACATCGTGAAAACCTGCCTCACTCCGCCTTGGATAAGTTTGGCGTGTATGAAGCCTAAATCTTATGAATGACAAAGCCCGAGCACAGCAGTGGGGCGTCTAAGGGATTTATTATTTCAACATCGTTGTAGCTATTTTGAATGATATGAAAATAAAACTGTAATGTGCTTTATAAGAAAAATATTTTATTCAAAAATTTAAAAAAATTCCAATACATAGTTCTACCCAATAACTAAACATTTGCTACATGATAAAATTTGTTTTTTTACTTCTTGGGATCACGATTCCAGTATGACATTATTTGCCATAAAAATAACAGCTCCATTATATAATAAAATAGTTGCTTACTATTAAAAAATTAAACATTAACCGATCAAAATCTTGTAAACTTATCAAAACACTAAAACTAAGGACATAAGTAACAGGTTACATGATTATGTTCACCTATAATAATTTTAAGTAATACTTACTAAGTAACTTATAAGTAGGGCTAGCGCACAGTGCATTTTTTACTTGTGAAAAAAACAACAACTGCAGAAAGAAGAAACAACTGATCTATTGAGCGTTTATTCCGCTTATAACAACGACTTGGAGGGAATTTCCTACGACATGTGCTAATTTAAGAAGGGCGTTATAATTTTTTTTCAACACATTGAATACACTCTTAGTGTTGCAAAGGTGGCGGTCACCACTTTCCGTGAGGTCTTTTGGCTGTTCGATAACTTTTTGCTAATAAAAAAACTATAATATTCACCTTTAAAAAACTCTTATAAGGTTTCAACTAAGTAAATAATAACTACTTGCCATACTACACGCCGGCCCTGTATAAGAATACTAGAAAGTGGCATTGTTTCAGTGAAAATATATCTCTGAAAACCTCCTGAAACCTACATGACTAAATATCAGAGTCTTTTGAAAATTGAAAATTAATAAATTTATTGACAACGCCGGACAATATCGGCGACATCGTAGAGTTGCCTGATTTTGGTATTCTATTAATTCCAATAGGTGCCCGTGGCTTGTCACTCTTGTCTTGTCTTTATAAATATTTATAAACGAAAACTCGATTTTTTTTTGGCAGCTTTTCAAAATTTATTTTGGCTAGCGCTTTGCTTTTAATGCTAATACAGTATAACCTAAGACGAACTTGAAGGGAGACGCCAAAAATTCGAGTTATAGAGTTTTCGACTTATGGAGTATTTCAGCTTAAGCAAATTTTGTAAGGAAACCTTCGACTTCTGGAGGGATTTATATTTATAGAGGTTTTTTTGAAATTGTATACCGGGCTCCTCTGTCATGTTCAAGACAGAGCATCTATTTTTCTTTCTTTATTTTTACTTTACTAACTTTACATTTTGCTATTGCTTTCTACTGGTTCTAGGGATTGAGTAAATACTGCTTTTATACATTGGGTAAAGATTGGTGAAGATTGGCTAGTATTATGACTGGGTAGATATATACGTTTAAAATTCTAGAGAGGTGGTTGGTTTACGTTGGCTATTGATGGGATATTATATTTATAGAGGTTGTAAAGGTCGGTTTTCAAATAATTGAGATACATAGGTCCAATAAATTTTTCGAGTGTTAGAGGGAAAATAATTACTGAATTTGCTTATAGGGACTCATTAATTATTTTGACTTTAATTATAGAGGGTTCAAATTTCGATCAACGTTAGTTTTGAGTTTGAAGGGAAGAGAACACATTTTTTTTTTGGGTTTGGGAGATTTTCTACTTATCGAGGTTCGACTTAAGGACGTTTTACGAGTACGATATCAATTTATCTACTATTATTTTGCCGCGATGATATCGAGAATATATTGTGAGTAGTATTAGTAGAGTATGAATTTTTGACACTCGCAATGGAATTGTACTTTGTATATCGCAACGCCAAGATATTGAACTAGCAGAATTTGGCACCAACTCTTAGGCCCGGCACATCGGTGTAATGCCACGCTCTCACAGAATATAATAAAGATCAATAAGCTAGAGGAAAATTAACTCTAGCGCTATCTAGTCATGTGTAAGAACTTTTCCGAGTTATGTTTTCACGAGGTGATATAATTCCTAGTATTCCGCATCAATAGATAAACAATAAAACTAAACATAAAACTTAAGTTTACTTAAAGTACTCAGGAAGCATATGAAAATTATATTTGTATCAAATTCGATTAATTTGTTGTATATAACAATAACACAAAAGATTCTAACAGATTGTCATTAATAGTCACTACAAATATACCATATTTCCAGACCATAAATAAAAAAATATAAACGATATTTCGATACAAATAATTAGGATGGCACAGATGGCAACGTTTTATCCCGTTGATTACTTCTTAAATGCCTAGTTTTATAATTACACACAAAATCTTTTACATAACAAGCACCGTTGATTCAGCGACTTAAAATATCTTTTAGTAAATTTTTGGTTTATAGGTAATATGTGTAATTATTACGTTAGTAAAGGTAAGTGTAATTACTAGGGATGGGCCGAAAGTGGTTTGAACCGAATACGAACTTCGGCCGAACATTCGGTTAAAACAAAAAATTCGGCCGATATTCGGCTTGATTCCGCCACGCTTTCTCAAACGCAATACATCGCGACCTGTTGACAACGTCAACTTTGTCAACACCGAATTTTTGGCCTTTTAAATCATAACCTGCCTCTAGTAAATTTTAACAATGAGCAGGTGATAAAAGAATAGTTTTTTAGACCTTTCATTTAAAAAAAATCACCATTTCATAATTCTAAATTCACAATGTTTAATTCGTAAAAAGTGATTTTAATCAAAATAAAGTTATATTTGCTGATGTCCCTTAGACATATTTGTTGTTTAATTCAAGTTACGCATTATTACTAAGCAGTTACTTGCACATGTTTATTAGAGGAATAATAAGTTTATTTTAGTTTTGTTTTAATCTGATATCTATTTAATTAGGCAAAGACTCAATCAAGAACTATTTTTTTTATCACATTGCATGTTAAGATTTTTGTTCCTAACTAAAATAAATGACCATGAGTATATAGATGCTAATGTTTATATTACGGTTATGATAGATAATAACATGATTTCAACTAACTTGTACCTTCCTTGCACCGAATGTTCGGCATTTAAACCGAATTTCGGCCGAATGCCGAAGTTCAGCTGCCGAAATTCGGTCAAACCGAATGTAAAACGAATTTCGGCCCATCCCTAGTAATTACTATTTAAATATTAATGGACATGTAACTTGAGCACAAAATGTGAGAACGCGTTGGCTACTTGTTGCTTACAATACTCATAATGCTCCTTTGCTAAAAATATAGCGTAAGGATACCTTAGTTACAATACTTTCTCAGGTTATTCCAATGCCCAAGTTACAAGTCTAGAAATATAAAAGTGCTAAAACTCCGGTAATGGATTTTGATTATTATAAATCTAAGTGATTACTTCAAACCCACATATAGTAGGAACCGAAAATAACGACAGATCGGTTATAACAACCGAATGGCAAGGTCCCGGCCGAGTCTATATACCAATATATAAAAGAAAGTCGTGTTAGTTACACTATTTATAACTCAAGAACGGCTGTATCGATTTGGCTGAAAACAGGAGGGGACGTAGTTTATAACCAGTAAACGGACATTTTATCCCGTTGGAACCGGTAGGTGGCGCTGGGATCGGGTCCTAGATTTTTATGTTTTCATAGCAGGACAACGTCTGCCGGGGCCGCTAGTCTCTATATATATATCTATATATAAACTAATAAGTACATATACCGCCTATAACGACATCGGATACAGCGTCACATCACTTAAAACGACGAAACTTTAACGATATTCATCGGCTATAACGACTAACTGTTTACCTATTCCAGCAAAACAAAACATTACGAACATTTTTCAATTTTATACTAACAATATGAAGGAATATTTTGCTTAAGGCTTATTATTGAGCCTAAGAAGGATTATTATTCTCCCACCTTATCCGAACCTCTTTCCCGCTCTTTGCCCAAATGGCATGTTTTACGCCTTTAATCAGTGCGATAGTTGACCGCGTGAATTAGAGTTTTTTTTTTAAACTCGTGTGTTTACGCGTTACTACATATGTCGTATATTAATATGACTAAGTACTTGTGTATATTTTATATTGGTAACAACAACGGTTATAACGTCGAAAGTATATGGTCCCTCCAATGTCATTATATCCGGTTTCGACTGTATATGTGAGTAAGTAAAATTTTTGCATTTCTAAATAATTATGTTCTTAAAAATCGAGATTATATTGTTTGAGTTCACTAAACTACTTTTCAACTCAAGCTTCTGAAGGAAAAGGACATTAATTAATGGCATGACTATGGCATCGCAATATTTAATTATAATCAGATAAAACCACGATAAACACTTATATACTATCATTTGGCACATTGAGAATTCACTGGCTCTTTGGGTTTTAAATCTATAATAATTAGATATCATTTTGCGTTATATTATTTTTTAATAATTATTTTAAGTTAGAACGAAAACTATTGTAGAACTTATAATCTGCAATAACATATTATTATTTACAAAATAAAATAATATTATTTTCGAAATCAAACTTGCCAACAACAGTTTTAGTTTTAAGTAGAGCAAGTATAAGGGGCCTAAAGCAGCTGCTTTTGCAGATTCGTATTACGTATATGACAAGTGTTCCAATGGAGTACAATTTTATATAATGTTTCAAACTTACCAGTTCATTTAGAGATGTGTCAATTTCATTCCACGATTCTGCAAAAGCAGCCGTTTAGGCCTCCAGGGGCCCAATTTTGTTATTGCAATATATGCGAATAATATATATATGCGAAGATACACTGAACGTATTAAATTAAAACTTTTTAACGCAAAAAGGCATCTGATTTCTTAATTAACATGCATCATACAACATAATTATAAAAAATATATAAACAAGAATAGGGGAGCGGACAGTCAAATTAAATTAGATCATTTTATAAATTTAAAGTAAAAATTTGTTTTATATTACATTAGATATTAATTTACACAACTTTATTAATGAACAAGAATTTATTTCACAAATAACTTAAAAGTTAAACTGAAGTATACTCTATACATAGCATACTATGTAGCAGATAGCAGCTAAGAAGGCTGGCTGTATTGCCGCGCTGTATGGCAATAATCACTTGTTGTGCGAAATATGTCAGCAGACAGGCAGACGGCCCACTTGATGGAAAGCGGTTACCATCGCCTCTATAGGCATTTGTTGCAAATGTATAGACATTTGCAACATCAAAGGTGCAACAAATGCGCTGCTGCTCTTTTAAGGGAGATTGGAACCTAGTCACTAATGCCGGAACACAACTCAAGGTTGTTATGGCGGCATACTTTAGACCAGAGGTGGTAGCCAACCAGTCGGGCAAATGCCTTACCACCTAGCTGTGGGTTGTTTTGTCGCCTCTTACGACAGGCAGCCCGGCCACAGAAATTGTATTCTTTCTCCGTTCCTGCACGGATAGGAAATATATATAGATGATGAGCTGTTATTTTAACGCCTATTATTTTATGTGCAGAAATATTAGAAATTATTGAAATATAGTGTACGTGTCCGCATCCCTATTAATTAAATTCATTCCACAACTCAAACCCATAATAATTATAATACTCGATTAACACAACAAAAAATCTCAATAATGACACACCAAAAATATTATCTTAAACAAATATAAAATTTACATATCTAAATATACAAATATAATTCATATAAGTATCTGCAATGCCATTTGGAGTGTCAACTTATATTAAATTTAATAGTAGGATAATATAATATTTTATATATTCTTTTGGTTTTTCTTATATATAATCGAAATATACATTTATCTCTTCCTAACATTATCTTAAATCTATCAAAAATAAAAGAAGACGTAACTGCCTTATGTTTTTTAAATCCTTATAATATATATAATACAGGATCTTTATTTTGCTTTGGTGGTGAAATAATTTGTATTGTCACATTATAAAAATGCTATAAATATGGAAAATGAAACCATGAGTAACAATCGCCCAAATAAAATAGCAACTTTAATAAAACAACTAAAAATGGCTTTAATAGCAAACCAAACTAAAAAGTAGAGAATATTAGGTATGAGGATTTTATTCTACAGCAGTAGGTCTAATTAATTTTCCTGATAAGTCCGTCAGTGAGGAAATTCCATACACCTCTTATTATTTCCGTGTTTGAATAGTTACGACGACAACACTGTACACTGCGGTCAAATGCACTGCAACAAATCAGTCAGTGAAGTTACGACACCATTGTATTCTGTCTTCGAATTGCAGATGGCGTTAAATTCCGTTTAAAAAAGTTAAAAAGCTAGCTGTGTATGAACTTACGCTTTACTTAAATTAAATATTTTAAATTTTGAATTAACTTATTTTATTATTATAGTTTGCGCGTTGTTGCATTTATTGAAAATAGTGTTGTACTGATAAACAATATTCTAGAAATGCAACAATTAAAGTATTTTAATCAAAATAACATTTTACCGGGGTATTGTCAAACTCAATTTATTTCCATAGGTGTCATAATAGGTGTGTATATTTTTAATTCATTTAGTACTCCCTGCGACAGTAGTAGCCTAAGGAACGGCATTTCTGGCACAAGTGCTGAGGATGAATCTTCGACTGGTCACTTACGTCGAGTCCGTCTGGCTTTTCGAGAGGCCTCTGAAAAATATATTTTTTATATGTATTATTTATATTAAACACTAATGGCCTTACTTATAATCGTTTGTTAAATTTTAAGAAACTGCTCAACAACTGATTAACGAAAATCATACCCATAAACTCCTCTTAAGGATAGAAGGTGGTGGTAAAGTAACTCGTAAATAACTGTAAAAAATAACCAACATCGAGAGGTAGTTTAAGTGAGTGCTAAGAGGCAAGATTGCAAGTTTTATTTGAAACAGACAGCCTTTGATTAGGTCAGAGTCTCTTATTTAAGAGATGGCTAATCCTTTCTTAACGAGATTATTATAAGTAAGGCCCATAGTTATGTATATCAGTTAGTTATGTGGGGACTTCTTTTCTACCAGGAGCCCAATTCAGATTTTTCAATTTCTTGGCGTTGCGAAGAGTTTCGATTCCATTGCAATAGTGTCAGATTTGTAGTCTACTAAATCCATAATATCTTTCAGATATCGTCGCGGCAGAATAATAGTAGAGAAAATTGTAATACTAATACAAATTACAGACAATTTTAGTGTAAAATGGTAAAAACCATAAATAATCTAATACAACAAAAGAAAACTTATTTATATTGTGTTCTACTCATAGTCCCTTATGACTATAAGTAGAATACTGAGCCTATATCACCGTCTTGCACGAATAAGGTGCCCAGAAGGCTGGCTACGGTTCCTCGCTAAATCGCCTAGCTGATCCGATGCCCGAGGTAGGCATCAGCCTTCTGATCACAGTACTAAATAACAGAAATGGCTGGATATTGACAAATATAGAACATTTTCGCTTATAAATATTTATAAAGATGGAGTGCCAATGACACGTCATTGGAAGTATATATTATACTGAAATCAGGCTAACCTACGATTCTGACGATAGTGCCCAGCGATTTAAACGAGATATGAATAGCAGAATTGGGTCCCAGGTCCCAGTATGGCAGACCCAAGAAATACTAATTTGATGCTGTAAGGGATGGCATGCTTGTCAATGTTTTCGCAAATAGGGATGTCCAAGATCGATCAAAGTAGAGAAGGAAAAGCAGGAAAGAGGACCCCGGGCTCCGGAAAATAGGAACTTAGTTCGAATATTATTTTTATATTATAATATATTATTTTTTTAAAGGAGAAAGTTTGTGCGAATAGTAAGGTGTTTGTTACTCTTTTAAGCAAAACCTACTGAATGGATTGTGATGAAATTTTATAGTCATAGGTATAGCTCATATATCGGAATAATATATGTCATATTTTATAAATATATTGTTAAATTTGGCCAAAATATAGCGATGTTTCAAGTAGAAGCGTCACCGAGTCGTATTACAATTTCTGGCGGTCAGCAGTGCGGGTGAGATGTCGTCGTTAACGGTTCAAAAAAAAAAACATAAAAAAATATGCAGAGTAAGTCACGACACGCCGCTGATATTGTTAGTCAATTCTAAAAACATTGTATCAAATCTTCTATCTATCTTCTATATAAATAAAAATGAATTGAGCGCAAAACTCGAGAACAGCTCGACCAATTCTGCTAATTGTTTGGCTCAAATTTACAATAATGGACACTGAATTTTACGAAAATCAAGTTTAGGGGTATACATGCGCCTTATATATAGACACTAGACCTCTTATTTGGGCTAGGAAACAAGTTTTTAGGGTCCACCAACAAGTTTTGAATGAATAATGGGGAAAACAAAAATACGTTTGATAAACAAGGTTATGTCACTTTTGTTGAAAAAAACTGATTTGTCTTTAGGAATACACTTACACATGATATATAAACACTAAAACCATTTTTTACTTTAGTAAACAAGTTTTGAATTAGTTATTATAATTTTAAAGTACATAATAATAAATCTAAATCACAGTACTGTCACTTTTTTTCACTTTACGACGATAAATAAATGTTACCAAATCAGTATGTCAATAATATCGATTTTTTAATTCGAATATCATTCGATATTCCAATAATATCCATTTTGAAATACGAAAATTATTGTTATTGCTTATATATTACGAGTTTGAATGAGTAGTATTTGTAATCGATTTATTTTTATTACAAACATCGATGCATTAGGCGGCACTATGAATATTTTGCCGCCTTTTTATTTTTTAATAATGAGCGACTACGAACTGGTGCCAGAACAGTGTTTCTCGCGACCAGTAACTTAAACAGTGAGTTGGTTGGGTTGGGTTAGTGTTTAGACCAAAGCGCACGAGCCGAGCGAGCGAAGCGAGCGTGCCGCGGCAGCGGCCGGCGAGTGCCAGAACCGACTGTCACCATTCATTTATTGATAACTATTTAAATGGTGGTTACTAATCGGTTGTGACATTTGTTGACCGCTGTCATGGCACACTTGCTTTGCTTGATAGGCTTGTGGGCTTTAGTCCACGTTTTTAGACTGTATTAAATGTTTTTTACATTGACCACTAACTTTTCTTCTGCATTTCTCGTCTTTAGACACAAGAAATAAGTACACCATTTTGAAAAAAATTAGTAAAGTTATGTTTACAAAAAAAATCATATCTCAAAAACTACATGTCTCCTAGACATGGGGGTTGCAGGAGCGAGAAGTACTCTTTCCCCCCTTCCCCTTCCCCCCCTCCACTACTTAAAATTCAGTGTCAATTATTGTAAAGTTGAACCAATTGTTTTTTCGTATGTTCCTTAAGGCATACGTAAAGTTTTAATAAACAAAAATCAAAAATATGAATTGCGTGAAAAAAAAAGCTTTTGACAGAACGAAGTCTGTCCGGGCAGCTAGTAATTAATAAAACAGAGTATTTACCTGTTTGTGTGGGAACACATTAATCCGGCACTTGATGCACTCTTGGCCATTGTTGGCCCACGAGTTGCCACTCATCCACTTGCGCTTGCATTTTGGGCACTTGTATTCGCCGAAGCATCTCTTCTTGCCTTGGTACGGAGTCAAACCCTCGCCTTTTGGTCGCGCCTGAAATAATAATAACAATAAACATATATAATCGAATAACTCAATAAGGGAATTACCTCTCAAACACTATAAAAGAAAATTATTCTCATGGCTGGTTGAGAAATATTTTTATCGGGTTTCAGAATTATTTAGATCAGACGTTAATTTATTGTAATATTATTTTTTATTACCAAAATGCGCTCGTAATTCAATATATTCGACAATTAATTATTACTAATAAATTTGACATTCATCAAATATATAATTGTATCAAACTTTGACACAAAGGTGACAAAATTGTACAAAAAAGTGTAATAATCATCATCAAAAAAAAAAAAAAAAAAACTTAAACGACTATTAAATAAAAATATATGATGTTTATAAACTATATTATTTTTTAGAAAATTTGTATGTCAGTAAATAGCGAAACATTTTCTCACCAGAACATAAGGCCTTGTTATACATGTTTCATAGAAATAAAGAAATAAATTTATTTACAGCAAAAAAGTTATGCCGGGAAGTTAATTATATGTGACGGCCTCTGTGTTTGAGCGGGTTAAGTCTTTAGAGGTCAACCTACAACGCAGAGGCTCCGGGTGCGATTCCTGACATGGTAACGATCGGCCCCAGAGTGGCCCGTTGTAAATTACCCATAATACAGCGAACATCCTTAGCCTCGGGATATACAATGTATGTATTTGTCTGCCGATTTAAAAGAAAAAAAACATATTTCATTTGTAAGTATGTTTGTAATACTTTTCATTATTTAAGTTTTTTTTATTTTATAGTATAAAGGTATATAGTATTGTATATGTATACAAAGAAAAATATATAAAAAATATGAATTGAGAACCGTTTTTAAAAGTCAGTTAAATATTTTCTATTTACTTCTAGATATGATTACGCTGCAAAATATAGTCACACAAGTATTATATTACTAACATGCGCTGGCGCAGCATTAGGATGTGGCTTCTTAGAAATTAATCAGATTACGTGAGGTTACTGCGATTTGCACTTTTCTCGAAACGTGTCTGAACTTTTTACTCTTATTGAAAAATTAACTCTACATTTAGACAGTAAATTATATTTTAATATTAAATCCATATAAGAATATACTTAATTTCATTGCAGTCAATTGTTTTGACGATAGAAAAAATATTATGTATGTATGTATGTATATTAAATATTAAGATAAAGAGGAAAGTTTTGTATTTTTGTATGTTTGTAACGAATAAACTCAAAAACTAAGTTTTAACACTTCTGTTATTTGACCATGGTGTGTACGTCGTGGTCTACCGTTACCAACTCTACTATTCACAATACTGTCATACACTTGTTTTGTGATTCTATTTTCATCCATCCTCTCTACATGCCCAAACCACCTTAACCTTCCTTTTTCAACTCTTGTTATTACATCTTCTTTCAAACCACAACATTTCCTTATCACACTATTCCGTATCATATAATTCATGCTTACCTCGCATAAACCTCTCAAAGCTCTTCCAAATTGAAAGACAGAAATGAACCGTCTAATATCAGCTTAATTAGAATTTTCAATATATGACTAGCTGTGCACGCGACTTAGTCTGCGTGGAGTTTTTTTCACGGAACCTTATAAAAAAGTATAAGGTTAAGTTACTGCTTAAAACATCAGCTATGTACCAGTGAAAATTCCATCAAAATCGGTCCAGCCGTTTCAGAGAATAACCGGAATATCCAGACAGACGGACAAAAATTGCATTTTCAAATTTCCTGATCCGAATTATCCCCCCCTTTTTTACATACAGTCATTATAAACAGACACTTCAATTTTATTTATCTGTATTGATTTCAATATGAAAAAAATAACACGTCGATTGTTGACTTCTCAAATTGAAGTTATTTATTTATGTTATTTTCCACTGCATGATTGGCAAAATATACAAAAGAACAGAACAGAGGTCCCTTGTAGACGCACAAGGCCACATATTAGTGGTTTCTTTGAACTAATAAATAAGTTTGTTATAGTTTCGGCTCGTTTCTGGGTTAACAAACGCCTGTATTGTTTCAAAACGTGTTCTAGATTGATAACCACTTTGTCTTGGTTCCTTGTTTCATCCATATATTGTATTGTGGAAGAACACTGACTAATACAATACTAAGTATATTACAAAAATATTATAATAAAAATATAGAAAAAAGGCCAAGACGTAGAGGCCCCTTGACAAATTTAATGTAAATGTGGCGTGACACTGATCGGCGATTGTCCCTGTCTACCCCATATAAAAATGCACCCACGGACAAGCCCCGGTAAGTGTAGGAACATGGTAGGAAATGAGAACAAAAGGTAGCAGGCTTGGGATGAACTTAAGCAGATATCATTATTAAAATAAACATTTTTCCGTTCGATCGATTCGATCGTTGATTTACGAAAAACTCCCCAACGTATTGTTACAATTTGGGCCACCTGCATATCTCTAAACAAAGCACATTTATTACCCGGCGGCGTTTGAGCTAATAAGATTGAAACTCTTTATGACCGTCTTCTTTTGTTTACTTTGTGTTTAAAAAAACCGACTTCAAAAACTAAAAATTATAAAATAACTTATTTCTAAAGCTATGTATTATTATTAATATAAATTATCTAAAACATCTTAAAGTCGGTGCTTAGTAATTTTCAAAATATAGTAATTTTTATGTTTTACATTGCACCGACTTCGAGATGTTTTTACATAATTTATATTAATAATAATATAATATAGCTTTAGAAATAAGTTATTTTATACTTTTTAGTTTTTGAAGTCGGTTTTTTTAAACGAAGTTTTTTAATTTATTTGTTACTTTTTAGTGTCAGAATCACGTAAATCGGATCATAAATCTAAGAGTAATCGGTGAACATACATAAAAAAGAACAAAAACAAAAAAAGAAGATCCCGACGAAATGAGAACCTCCTCCTTTTTTTGAAGTCGGTTAAAAATTTGGGATTAGAAAAACAGCCTATTGTGTATTGTAATCTTTATGATAGTCATTAGTCAGGTGTGATTCTTGAAAATTCAGTCAACGCGGTCGAGTAGACATATTGTATTTGTACAGTATAAAGCAATGCCCCAACGGAAGGGTGAAACAGTCGAGCGATAACCAGCCGCGAGGATAGACTTGTGTACATTCGATAATTTATTTAGTGACGGACTTTGCGTGTGTTATTGAATCGTGCATTATGTTTGGACTGATTGTGTTCAGTTATATTTGTACCTGTGTTATACGTGTTTGTATAGTTCTAATCAATTCTATAATAATGGGGATTGTTCACAAAAAATTACCCTCTGATTTTATATTTTTATTACGTAAAATAGGGTATTTTAA
This sequence comes from Dendrolimus pini, assembly GCA_949752895.1. Taxonomy (NCBI): domain Eukaryota; kingdom Metazoa; phylum Arthropoda; class Insecta; order Lepidoptera; family Lasiocampidae; genus Dendrolimus; species Dendrolimus pini. Next base: position 17,687,061 of record OX457140.1, on the reverse strand, counting down.
AATACTAATTTGAATATTTTTGTATTTTAAGCGTTAGTTTTTTATAATTCCATTTTAAAATTATTTCTCCGATGACGCCATAAGGGACAAGTTTACATTGATTTCTTTGCCTAGAAAACAAAAATAATAAAAGTAAGTTTTATCTATATATAATCATAGTAATCTGTGCTACTATTTAAATGTCACTGTCATTATTACTCATTACGTATCGTGATCATTTTAGTGTTTTTTGTCGCTATGCTTATAATTTTTCGTGTTCAACCATTATTATTTTCTATAGTTATCGTTAAATTTTTTAAAGTGGTCTTTAGGGAATCAAATAATGTACAGCTAGAGTTTTTTTTTACACCTGAAGCAGGCAAAATGGCAGACGGCTCACCTGATTGGATTTAGTGAGGTCAAACGCATTTCTTACAAAATACAAGAAGATTGTACGTTTTTTGGAATTTTAACTAGATAGAAATGATTAGGGACACTATTCCTCGAAATGGTTTTTCAAAAAGCTAAATTGAAAAGTGAACAATCCCAATTCTAACGGCATTTTAATTCGAGTCCTGCAACTCGTAACAACGTTAACGACAATTTAATTATTTTCATAATTTCAAATAAGTCTTGGCGATTCAGAAACCAGTATTTCCGTTATCGTAGAGTACGATCGCGGCTCGGCGTTTTGCCAAATCATTGAACAAAACCTACAATATAATAAAATTTTCATTTCTCCTATTCTGAATATACGTTTGGAGTTGCCTGACTGATCATAGGGATGAAAAGAGTACTACTCCTCCCTGAGAAACCTCAAAAAATTTAATTATTTATTTAGGTTTATGGCTTGGCAGCTAGGCCTTTAAGCCAGATCTTAGTTTACAATATTGTATCGTCATTTCATGAGCCTATGTGTAGCACAGCTGAACTGTAGGTAATCAGCTAGTGCTATTCAACGGAGTTCTTGTAACATAGGCCATATTTGACTATACAGTTCACATTTCTCTCATAACATATAATTACTACTCAAAAACTATCAATATCCAACAACTATTGTTCATTTTAGAGTAATTTTACACATTTTTAGAAAATAAAACTGTACAGCACATTTCCGCCAAAAATTCGTAAAAATATTTAAAAGCTATGCGAACCATAGATAATACATGTGACTCATGTCCTAACTTTCTTTATAGCCACTGTTAAATCGCGGCACAAATTGTAGAAAATATCATCAATTTGTAACATCATTTTATAATTGTAAATTACTTTTCACTAAATTATTATTTAATTTACATTAATTTGAGCAATATTTATTATAATCAGTGACAAAAAAAAATACTGGCTGGTAAAATGCCACAAAAAAAGAAAAGAATAAGAAATAGAGCACTAAATGAGCTATATTTACTTAGTTATGGATGTAACCTGATTTCATTAGAGCAATAGTTGTTTGTTGAATAATCAGTTTTTATTTATTTTCCTCATAATGGAAATGAAAAGCCGAGTGTTAGCCTCGGGTGAAAGACCTATTTAGGCATTTGAACTATTAGCGCCGTCGCTACGCTCGTGCGCCAAACCACCTGTTGCCTAAATAGGTCACTTTCACCTCTCATGTAACTACTATTTCATTTAATTTCAGATATAACGAAAAGCCCAGGAACACTCGTAGGTCAATTGACATAGTTAAACTACGTTTTGTATAACAAGAAGCGTTAAGGCTAATTTACATTGGTCCTGCTACTGATTTGGGGAGTGGACTTTAAAATATTTCAATCGGGAATATTGAATATTTTTATCTGAGCACGAACGGAAAATGTATACTAATTACCGCGGCCGGGCGGCCTGTCATAAGACCAACCCTGGTCTAGAGTATGCCGTCATAACAACTTTGATTTTGTTCCGGCATCAGCCGCCAGGTTACAGTTTCTCCTTCGAGGCCCGCAGCACAATGGCAGCAACTTTGGTATTGCTAATGATAGGAAACCCTTTCCATCACAGTTGGGCCGTTACTCTGCCTGCTGTGTTTAAGCAACAAAAAAAATTGAAGACTTGGTAGCGCTTTACTGACTTCTAATTAATTTACTCGATGCCATTATATAAGCCAGGACTGGTTTCCTTCAAATTTAAAGCTTTAAGTGCGTTCTACCGTCTATATAAATAGGAGAGCTCTAATGAACTATATATCATGGCACTACTCGCCGGCCATCATGCCATATATGCGCAAATCATGATATTTACTCTTTTCTGTGGACTTCCCCAGAGAGCTACAAAAGCACATTGAGTCTTTTAGCGTTGCAATTGCCCATAGGCGATGACAACCACTTACTATCAAGTGCACCGTCTACTATGGGCCTGCTTCTGCTGTTACTATCTCTTCAAAATCACAAAACACTATCGTCTTAATCATAGGTTTGCCTGATTTTGCTATTCTTTTAACTATAATGGCGAGCGCGTAGCAAACCACTATCTTTATAAACGACAAGTTTCTGGCTGCAATTTTGAAACATTCTTCATTGGTACTGGGCTCCTGTTGTTATTAGCGTGATGATAAATAGCCTTCCTCGAGAAATGGGCTATCTAACACTGAAATATTTTTTCAAATTTGATCTGTAGCTCCTGAGATTAGCGCGTTCAAGCAAACTAACAAACAAACTCTTCAGCTTTATAGATTAGTATAAATAATGTATATTTATAAGCGAAGACTCGCAGAACAATGTTTAAAATGTTGGTAGCTTTGAATATTCATTTCTGCTTATGGTATTACTATTTTTTTTGTACTAAAAATAGTAGAAAAATAAATAGTATTACCATAAACGACGATATCCAGAAGATATTGTGGATTTAGTAGAATACAAATTTTTGACTCTATCGCAGTGGAATCGTACTTTGAATGTCCTCGCAACGCCAAGATTTTTTTAACAACTCTACGGACTCTATTTCCGTACCCTTTTTTTACAATTTAATTTAGAAAAAAAAGTTTAGAAGTTTTACACGCTTGTTTGTAATTTTTATTATTGTGTGTGACATTTAATGAATGTGTGTTTGTGTTGTGGTGTATCTTAAGAATAACTTATTATATTAATGCACCGCCAAGATATTGAAATAACAGAATTTGGCCCCTGTTTGATTGTAAGCAATCATATTGCCACAAAGTTCTAACCTGTGGACAATCTCCAATATAATGTCCCTTCTTGAAACATAGGTGGCACATATAAGCCGGTGGCGGCGGACGTGGTGGTCTTCGTAAAGACAACGCTGTCAGTTGCTCAGCTAGGGAGCTGGTGTCGTCTGATGGTGGCTGGTTGGACCCCGGGGCCGCAGTTGGTAGCGGACCCCATACTGAGCCTGGCATCCACTGGAACGTAAGAAAAAATAACATCATTACACTGGTTATGACTCTGGGAATTTTTTTTTGATGGGAATTTGTAAAAAGTGGGCATAAATCTAACGACACCGGAGTATGTATTTGTTATAGGTAACTAGCTGACCCGGCAAACTTCGTACAGCCTCACAATCAATAAATAGAAAACGTTGATTTCTGAACGACGGCACGAACATCAAACGTTTGACATTCAAAACCAAATAAATGAAAAACATACTTCACTTTTAAATTTAATTTGATTTCTGAACGACTTTTAAATTTAGTTGATTTGTAAACGACGGGATGAACATCAAATGTTTGACAGGTAGGAATAGTTTCTAAGGGAAAGCGAAATTGTTTTTTTTACAATATTCCAAGCATTTTTTTCCGTGGACTTCCACAAATAATTAAAAACCAAAATGAGCCAAATCAGTCCAGCCGTTCTCGAGGCGAGACTAACGAACACCAATTTATTTATTATATATATATATATATATATATATATATATATATATATATATATATATATATATATAATCATTGAAGAAGTATAGTATTATTTTCCAGGATTTGAACTGAACGCGTAAACGCCAATAAATTCATGGTGCTTTCGACCTTTTGATCGCTCTAGTTCATCCTTTCCCAAAGTGGGCGATAACGCCCCCTTGTGGACGCTGCAGGCTTAAAGGGGGGTGGTAAGAGACCCAGAAAAAAAACGGGGGCATTGTGTAGAGGCTTGCGGGGCGATTTGTAATTTCATCTAGCTAGCTCTTAGACACCGACTGATCCCTAGACTCTCGATTATAACTTGTGAACATCAACAAATATTAATTAAGAATACTATAAAGTTGCGTTTCAATAATCATTCTCATTGGCAGGTGTAGCCCGTAAACGTAACTTGAGACCTCAGCGCTGTTGTGTACTACCTACTGCGCTTAGGTCTCAAGTTAACTCTTAAAAGTCTCGTTTAGAATGAATGTTTAATCTCCGCTAATATTGCTCACAATAATAAATTAATTTAATTTGACGTTATAGTGGTTTTTAAAAAATGGGGGCGCTAGAAAATAATTTATTCTCAAAGTGTATATACTAAATAAACTTGGGAACCACTGCTCTAGTTTCTTAAAGCTAGGATATGGGGAATCGAGTTGTACTAGTCCAGGCTATTGATATTTATTCTTCATCTCTTCATTTTCTCAAATCATAATCTCAGATTCATAATATTCTTTGTATAAAACAATGCGTCATTGAAGAGTACATTTGACATACTTGAGTCTATTAGCCAAATGAAATCGCAGTAAACAGTGGCGCGTACCAATTGGTCGGTTGTGGTGCGCACGCGCATCTGCTCAACGAATTATTGCTCGCCACGGGTTTCTTAATTCGTAAAGCATGTCTTGTTGCTTGTACATGATAGCTACTCTGCTTGAGTGGTTTTGCCTTTACACGCCTAATAAATTGGAACGTTACGGTTCCTAGTTCGATTCCTAGGATGGTATATTTTGCAAATGCAACAATAAACAATAATTATAATCCTTTCAATAAATTATCGTAACGTAACACGTAAATTAATGGACATATCAGCTAAATTTCCACAAAAAAAACGTTGTTACGTTATCGCGTTTTTTATGTGTTATTATTTTTGATTGTTGTTAACCTTGTGCATCAAGTTATTGTGAACGAGGAATAGTAGTAGTATTCGTCGGAATATATTTATTTATTTATTTAATTTGTTTGGGAAACATACAATAATTAATATTCTTAAATATAAAACACAAAATGAATACATATATCAATCAAGTTTTCACTATAAAATAATTTATATAGTACAAATTGACTCAAACAGTTAATTACAAAAAAAAAAGAAATACAATTATACGGAAATTACATAAAATGTCTATTTGATTAAATTAGGTCAAAATTGAATAAAATAAAAAGAAAATGTCAAAAAAAGGAAAGTATAGGAATGGCAGGCAAAGGATCTTAGTTCATGCAGCCTATTTTGAGATATGTCTTCGTATAGCTCACCCGAATCCGACAACTGAGTATTATTATTTTAGAGTAATAAGATTTTTAGAAAACAAAATTGCACAGTCCAACGCCCCGTTTTAATCCCTTCCAAAAATTCCAAGATATGCCAACTACCATTCCAATCACACAATATTGTAAAGACAATAACAAAGAGTTGTAAATTTTACACAGTAATTTAAATTTCATATTCTTCTTCTATACATGTTCTTCGGCTGTTTACAGAAAACACGAGGAAAGTTCGTACAAAAATACACAACGGTCTTGATGTGATATAGTGGGACTGGTTTCCTAAAATTATGCCGCCCACCACTCCCGCCGCGGTATAAATAGAGCATCCATTAATAAACAAATATGTGCAATATTGTGGTTGTGACCGCATGGGCTGGATAAACAATAGGTATTTTGTGATATGCATGTGCTTTGGGTTGAAACGAGCACTACACTGTACCCTACTATAATAATACTAGTTCGTAAGTTTTTCTGTAATGGTGTACAATAAAGTGTTATCTATCTATCTACACGAGCGCGGATGGAAGAGTATAAAATTTCGCACACTCATAGTTTATATAGAGAAGGAGTGTAGAATGCTAATATAAAAAAAACAATTATACATAAAAAGTACATTAAACCAATAAAAAAAATACACACACAATAGTATTTGACACACGTACACGCATATATACCTACTCTTTTGTTTATTGTTCAAGTCAAATTAACTGTGTAGACTTAGCGAACTCTTTAACATCGATCATATTGATCGATGCTCTTTAATTATAGAAGTTATAGTCTTTGACAACAGAACCTTAATAATGTTCAAACTTATAATTCAAGTTAATTATGGTCGCTTGGCCTTCGGAGAGACTTCGAGTCTCTCTGCGTATTCTACCGACTATACAATGGGGAATGTTCCGAGCCCGAGGGCAACTTGCTCGATGGAGCTCCCTAGGGAGTGTTACCTCGGCTGGACTATTGCCATGAAAGGGGAATGAATCTGATGATGCCCAACATAGGGCGACACAATGAACTAATTGAGAACAGGCGACAGGTAATAAAAAGCCCGAAGGTAAGGGTTCGCGGTGGCCTACACTATCTTACTGCCATTTCGCAACGTGTTATGAGAAGAAACAGAGAAAGAAACTTCCCAGCAACACGCCTAGTCTATCCTGTGGGGGGGGGGGGGGTATGTCTCCTGGCGTCCCTTGCTAGGACGTGGAGAGATCGTGATTGGTGTTGCCTGAGACGTCGCCAACTAATTACAATGGTGCCTACGTCTTCCTTCCTCACTGCACGCCATCGGCTGGGCGTTCATCCCCACTTCCTAGAGCCGCTTCGCTCTTGTACGCGACGGTTCTCTAGAACATTTCTCTTGTGCACCGTGGGGATTTGGTATGAGCTCGCCGTGGTTTTCCCACGGGGCTACAATATGGAGTTTTTTAAAAAGGGTGTCAACATTTCTTCGAGGCCGGCAGCGCGTTAGTAACACCTGGTGGTGTCGCAAACGTTCATAGGCGACGATAACCGCTTTCCATCAGGTGGGCCGTTTGCCTGTCTGCTGCACTTCAGATATAAAAAAGAAATATATAAGTTATTTTTCGAGAATTAATCTAGCATAAACAATAAGCATGTTAGCGATAAAATTAGTCACTAAAAACTCTCAAACATAAAAACGAACATAATTATTATCTACTTCCTCCAATTATTCCCTGACGAATTGTTGGCATAAACACACATCTCAGAATGTTTATACAGTGTATTGTTACAATTATTTCTCACTCAAACACCGACGTAGTTTCGTATTTCCTAAAACTAATGATCACATCCTCTCGGCGTCTTTGATCACCTCCGTGCTACGGGTCATTGTATACTAAAATATTATTTACATTCATTTGAAAACAAAGATTGCTGTGAGCTCTTGTTGTAACATAGCAGAATATTTAAGTATTTTAAACATACTTTAGTCCTAAATTAATATTTTTTGACTAAAAGAAAATATCTGTATTAAGACTTTTAAAAAAACAAAGTAAAAAATATAAATGCAGAGTCTAGAAGCTAGGAAAACTATACAAAATGTTGAGTTTTCTCTGACTCTCAAACTATTGGATCTTAAACTAAGTTGCTTGAATTTGAGATTTCTGAGAGTTCAGGGATGCCAAGAGGGTCCTTCTCAAGCCTCCCCATATAATTTTCGCTACCGGAAATAAGTCTAGATATTTAAAAAAAATATATAAAATCTACAGGAATCACTCGCAAATTCGCGTAAGAAATAGAATTACAATTAAATTAACATTAACATAAAAAATAAGGTACAAAATTGAATAACTTGATATATAATTAATTCTAAGGGTGCGATATGTACATTGGATAACAGAATTTTGGCTTTAGCACTCGATAAATAATGCAATATTTACGCATTCCATTGTTTTCCAGACTGAATTCAGATTGAGAACGTAAACAAAATAAGCGACCGATACGACATCGTCATACAGAGAACGTCTCATCTAAAATTGTCACCGGGGTACATTATACAATAATTACGGTGACTGAAGATATTGCGATGAAACCTACACATCGAGATTACTGATGAGGGAAACCTAGTAAAACTCCTCGGAAAAGTGTGGTTCATACTGGTCATTCCTCCAAAATAAGAGCCCGGACCCCAATAGGGGCTTATTACTTAAGTGATTATTTAGACCAGTGGTTTTCAATCTTTTTGAATACGCGACCCTTTGAATCCGTACAGTTTGAAAATTTTGGCGACCCCCTTGGGTCATAGACAGATAAAAAGTTAGTAATTTAAAAGACTACGTTTATGTTTTTCTCTAATTTTTTACCTATGTTCATTATTAGGACCTATACTCTACAAAAAGCTGCTGAGCGTGGTAAGTACCACGAGATATAAATTTAAATAGCCTTTTCCCTTTTGCCGGCAACCCCCCTAGGGGTCGCGACCCACAGGTTGAAAAACATTGATTTAGACCATAGATACCAAAAGTGGGTTATATTGCCCCCCAGAAGTCGATTGTGAATTTTAAGGGGTCTAAATGGGGGTAAGGATTATTTAATGGGCCATTATATTGTTGAGAGCCCTTGGAATTTGAATGATCTATTATTCGTGCTAATCTCTTTGTTTACGCCACCGTAAGACGTCATAAAACCTTTTTTACTGTGTTGGTATTTCATGCGAATTCTTGGAAGCTAATAAACTGACCATTTACCGATTTCAAGAACCAGTGGGCGGCATTTTGCTAGGAGTCTATGTTTATTTTACAAATGGATGAGGGTCAGTCAGTCGAGAAATGCGCCAGTCGTGTTCTGACTGCGAACGAGGCGTTACCTAGTGCACTCTCGGAGCGAGTATCTTATAATGACGAATCTTGCGCGATTAATGTGATAAAGATTTTCTGCCCTACGGGTTAGTTTTGTTGTATTCGTCTATACTTGTAAGAACTGTGAATTACGTGTGTGTACTTCTAATAAAGTTTGTGATAGTTGTAATGACATTTTCGAATTTACATCCTACAAATTCCCTAAAAATTCGTAACAATATACAAACGGGGGCCTACGATAATGGATCTCGTTTAATCAGGGCGGGACTATAAAACTTTGAGATCCACGAATAGTGATCCATGTACACAGAGAGTAACTACGATGTACTGTAGAGTACATTTATTTTTACTAACGTTTATTTCAAAATGATTTCTAATTAAATAAAATTAGAAATAACTATTGAAAAATAAACTATTTGATTTACCAAATTTTCATAAAAAATATATCATCAAGAACTATATTAATATTGGTACTTCCCCGTTTTCACTTTCTATATTTTCAGTATCCTTTTTCTTATTCCGGAATAAAAGTATCCCACGTCTAACCCTGTATTATTTAGAACCACCAGCGTGCACAAATTGTGCGTGCCAAGAGGATTGACGGAGACAGTTAGACACACATCGCATTCGGCAATGTATGCTCTGTGAAGGCAAGACGGGACGCATTAGCTACATCGACCACTGCATACTGTTGGGGTTCTGTGATATGAAAAAGTTTAGGGACCTATGATCTAGATTCTTGCAGAAAAAACCATCTAGCTTTTAAAGATTCGTTTTTTAAAAATAATTTTAAGAGTTGTCATTATAGTACGAACATAAATGATGACCAACAGGCAATTTCTTATGTTTAAAATAGTTGTGAGGGGTGAAGCGCTAAACGCGATAGTACAAGAACGTGAACTTAACAAATTTCTCCGTCCCTTTCCTCAAACGAAAAGCAGTAAAACAAATAAAGTGTGGTGATGTTAACCAAACAGGTAGCGGTGTGATGTCGGCTAATTATAGAATTATGACCGGCGTGCCGGGCACCGGGCGTGTGGTACATGTGGCGAAAGGATTCCTATCCACGCTTCGTAGTTTTTTAATAACAACAACAAATCTAAAAAATCAGACGCAAACAAACTTTATTATTGTTTTATCTGGGATGCTTCTGTTTTATCTGGGATAATGACTAACATTAACATTATATTGCGTCACGCAGATGTAGGGATGGGTTTAAAGCGTCTTTCGAAATGTGACATTGTTAATGACGTTAATGACTAATATAAAGTATGTAGCTAATCGTTAACGGCGTTACTTTTAACGCTATAAACAAGATGACTATAACAAATTATCCTAGGTGGCCCGAGAAAAAGGATCATTCTCGAATAATATTGCAGAATTAAGGCTATATATATGGACATTACCCATGAAAGAAGTCAGCTCTGTGAGTTTTTTAATTATACTTGACAGTTTCTAGTGCGAAAGAGATAGAACGCGGATAAGTAAAGCGTCCGAGCGAGATGCAAGTCGCCCTTTGCCATGATTTGTACGAACTTCAAGGATGCATTCAAGTTTTGCACGTACTATACAAACTTCTGTATTGTTTAAGTCATGTTTAAGATCTTTCAGTGAGGTACAGTAGCGAGACTTTTGGGCGCCTTACCCACAGATGATAGTCATTTCGGCAGTGTTCTATTTACAGCCTTAAAGGATTATTGGTAAAATACTATACATACATACATACATACATAACTTCACGCCAGGTCCCTTGCGGGGTAGGCACGAACAACAGAGCGCCATACAGGCTTATTCTTACACACCTCACTTGCTTCTTTGACATTCATAGCTCTTGTCATGCACGCTCGTCTGTTCTTAAAATACTATATTATAATTAAGGTTACTTTTTGTGTCAGTTTATAATAATTTAAAAGTTCTTTGCTGCAATTCCAAATACGTGCAGGAACGGAGAAAGAATACAATTTTCTGCGGCCAGGCGGCCTGTCGTAAGAGGCGACAAAACAATCCACAGCCAGGTGGTAGGTTCTTTGCCCGACTGGATGGCTACCACCACTGTTTTTTTTAATTTTTTTTATTGCAGGAGTTCAGCAGACAGGCAGACAGGCAGACGGCCCACTTGATAGACATCGGTTACTATCGCCTATGGACATTTGCAACACCAAAGGTGCTACAAATGTTCTGCTGCTCTCTTAAGGGAGACTGGAAACTGGCCACTAATGCCGGAACACAACTCAAGGTTGTTATGGCGACATACTTTAGACCAGCGGTGGTAGCCATCCAGTGGGGCAAATGCTCTACCACCTGGCTGTGGGTTGTTTTGTCGCCTGTTAAGACAGGCCGCATGGCCACAGGAAATTGCTGTTGCAAATGTCCATAGGCGATGGTAACCGCTTTCCATCAAGTGGGCCATCTGCCTGTCTGCTGATCTCATGCAATAAAAAAGTACATAGAATCTTGTAAAAATATCGATTACAATATGTCTTTTTCAGTCCTGCGTAGATGTACGGCTGTCTCGCTCGCAAACTAGGAACGTGCGAGCGCGACGACAATACTTGTGCGAGATAGAAAGTCTTTGTATGAATATTTTATGTTCCGCAGGGAAATTATTCGAATGTCTTTATTAACAAAAACCTTTCATAATTTTGTAATGATATAAATAGAAATTTAAATTTATACACGTATGTATGTTTGTGTGTCAATGACCCCATGGTATGGTAGTGTTTAGTCTGAGTGTACATGGTGTAAACGCATGATCAACGTTATTTTGGTTACAAACAAACCGCACCTATGAGATTTTTTATGAAATATATTTTGTGTTTGAAAATACGAGCAAAAAGCTAAGCAGAAAATCAACGTCACAGAATAGTTATAATTATCTTATTATGATAATTAGTTTACGGCGCTGGCTGTCAAACTCTGGAACATGCTGCCTATTACTGTCAGAGAGGCTAAATCCATACCAACATTTACAAATTTGCTCACAAAACACAACTTGTCCACAAATAACTATGTCTGATTAACGGAATATAATCATGGAATTAATCTTATATATATAAATCTCCTGTCACGATGTTTGTCCGCGATGGACTCCTAAACTACTCAACCGATTTTAATCAAATTTGCACACCGTGTGCAGTTTGATCCAACTTAAAAGATAGGATAGTTTTTATACCGTTGGAACCGGTAGGTGGTGCTGAGATCGGGTTCTAGAATCCTCTTAACAACGGGGAGCGATTTTGTTTTTGTGTATTTGAGTGGGTGTCCCCGGATGGTTTAAATCCGCAATTGGAACCGGTAGGTGGCGCTGGGATCGGGTTCTAGAATCCTCCTAATCACCGGGAGCGATTTTGGTGATTTTGTTTTGTGTATTTGAGTGAGTCCCCGGATGGTTTAAATCCACAATTGGAACCGGTAGGTGGCGCTGGGATCGGGTTTTAGATTTTTATTTTTTCAAAGCAGGACAACGTCTGCTGGGGCCGCTAGTTTATTATAATAATTTATGTATTATTGTATATACATGACTATGTATATATGTATGTATTTGCATATTTATTTCTTAAATTAGTTTGAGTATTTATGTATCTATTGCTATTTTCCTGCACCACCTGTATCGCCTGGTTCAAGTTTCTTTATTTTAGGTTGTCTGGAAGAGATCGCTTTGAACGATAAGTCCGCCTAATGCCTAGAAAATATTGTAAATATGGTTCCTGGACGCATAAAAATTACTACGTGCTAACGGTGAAGGAAAACATCGCGATGAAGCCTACATGCCGAGATAGCCGATGTGTAAGACCTGCCAATCCACCTTGGACAAGCGTGGCGTGTCTACTGTTCCCTCCCATAAAATGGGAGGCCCGAGCTCACCAGGAGATCGTTTATGGGCTCTTAAGGATGATTTACATTTATCCAACTACTGACTTGAGAAGCAGATCAACTTCAAAATATTCACTCTTCTTCAAATCACTTTCAAGATTCCAGTAAGAAGTCACAGGCACTGGATTCCTTATAATTTGAAGTCAGTAGCTAAATCAATGTAAATCAGCTTTTATTATTATTATAAAACAGTCATAAACTTTGGCGCTCAGTGTACTAATTTTATAATATTACCTGATCATTCTGATCATGAGTGAGGTACAGCCAGCCGAGCAGCGCCTGCGGGCATCCATCCGCCTTGCCGCACCACTGAGGCAGATCGGTGCCCACGGCGGTCGGTGACATAGCTACATTAGAACACAACACTACACAGGATACTGCACAACACTAGCCAGAATTTTAAGGATTTTGATGTAATATGGTTTTTGGTTTGTCTGCTTTTTCACATAATATTTTTTGTTTTATTTTTAAAATAATTAACGTTTATAACTCGTTCGAAATTTAAGCGTTCTTTTGTGGACTCTATCTTCTATAATAATCTGTGCAAAATAGGTGATGTTTGACAGCTGTCAATTTTGAGAATAATGATTTGTTATTCTAGAATTATTCGTCATTAATTAATTCGGTTGGCGGTATATTGACATTATTGTTATACTACTTTTGTTTATTGTTCTATTAGTATATAAGCAACAAAAAATAGTTGGATAGACGTAAATAATGTTTTTTTTTGGTTTATTTATTAAATTTAGAATGCTTGTTAAAGATAATTTATATTATTATAATTTTATTTCTTCGGAACGCTTTCGAGAACTCTCTCTCTCTCTCTCTGTCTCTTTATCTTCTAAATTATTATAAATATGCTAATTTCATATAATTATTTCTACAATATAAAATGTTACGAATCAAATAAAACAAATCTTATGAAGTAAACTTTTGAAGGAACGCACTTAACCCTCCAAAAGTTGAAACGGAAACATGTGTTTCATACAAAACGATTGTATGAGATGACGCAGAACTTTCCGTAAAAGCTTAACGTAAATTCATTTGGCATACAGAAATAACTGTTAATTATAATTTTGATTTGTTTTCACGAAAACTGTGCCACGATAACCTCCAAATGAATTAGTATGACAGCTGTCAAATCTACTATATTATACGAAACGAAGAGTCTATCGCAATCTGAAAAGACGCGAAGCGACTCATTTGCGTTCTATTCTTTCTCTTTACTTAAATTATAGAGACGGCGTACTCTATCTTGTAATCTTACATAGTTTTCTATTCTGGTATATATACAATTTCTGTCACATCTTGATGTCATCATTCACAGAATCCATCACATTTGAGACAAGGAAAATGTATATTTAATACTTAATATATACTTAAAGGGTTAGACTAACAGAAGAAAGCTTTATAGTAAAAACTGATGAACGTCTGAAACTTTTTATGAATTATTTGTGTTTGAACCGTTTTAATAACTTTAAATCAATGAAAGGACAAAAATAATACATTTTGAAAATAAATCGTTTGTGATCTCCGCTTGCAAGAAAAACTATTAGGCAGATCAGTTTTATATGGGGAAGAAAATGAGGAAAAAAGAGAAAATGAGGAATAATCCCAAAATAGACTTAAACAAAAGTGAATAAATATTGAGAGTCCAGCTGCAAACTTTTTACTAGCTGTAAATTCCAGCAATTGAATAAAATATTTTAAGGGCTTGAAGAAAAACTCTGCCGAAAGAGTATGGAAAAGCTCAAAGATTTTTCACGCAACGTTCTGCTCTAAATTCACTAAAAGACGAGAGTCTTAATTCGGAATTACAAGTCTGCCAATATGCACGATGTACTCTGAGATGAAATATGTTACGATTCTGACCTCTTTTTTGGAAATGTCCCAAATTTGCATATAAATTTGGGGTTTGGCAGTGTTCTTTATTTTTGCTTACTGTGTTCGCGAATAAATTAATTTTTTGATGTCGTCCACGTTTCGTTTTGTACGTCACCTCAGCCCATGTCAGCGCGTCTGGGCTGGTCGTGCGATATTTTTGGATCGTCCGCGCTGAGCGGGATGCGCGCGCGCAGGCCGGGCGATGACTAGCCGCGACCCGCCACTCCTTAAGACGGGAGATGTGGATAGGGACGGGATGTTGCCCGATGATGTCAATTAATATCGATTTAATTAATATTATAAATATTTTTTAGTATCCGTGCCATCTTCTGGAGGTCGGGAAACAGTTTGCCATAAAAGAGTTAAACACTGTTGTGTCTAACTATGCCGCCTACGCCACGTCCCAGTCGAAGAGGTAGGCCCAAGAAATGCTGGCTTGATATTGTGACGGATGACAGTTTCAATACAAGGGATGCTGAAGACCACGCAAAGTAGAGGAAGGAAAGCGGACCCTTGGAGACTAAGAGAACGCTCCAAACGCAACCGGGATTTAGCACTCAGTTGATGATGACTGTGTGAATGGTTAATTGTGTAGATAATTTAGTTTTAAAAACTTGTTGTCTATAATTAACGTTCCAGTTTGAGTTTTGACACTTACTCTCCAGCTCGTTATGTAATTTTACCCTGCAAGTATTAATATTGTTACAACCTAGGCGCCGACAAAAACAAATTCACATCTCCATATCTATAAAAACACGTTTTATTACCTGTTAGCATTTGAACTAATTGTAATACTTATGTGATCGTCTTCTTTTGTTTACTTATTTATTAACGCATGCCGCGTTTACTAATTATTCTAGAGAACAGTCCATTGTTTTATTGTACTCGTTTATGGCTGATTATTAGCCAAGTGTTACGGATAAGGTCGACTACAATACGGGCACATTTGTATTTGTAAGGTATAAAACCCGATGGAAAGAGGAGGCAGTCGAGCGAGGACCACGATCAAGGCGAGACTTGTGTGCGAATTACGGCCTTCTGCATTACGTTTGGATTTGTTGTTCGGTTATATTTGTACTTATGTTATACGTGTTTGTATAGTTCTAATAAACTCTATAGTAATTCTAACGGCATTTTAATTCGAGTCTCGCGACTCGTAACAATATATATACTTTTCAAACTTATCAAGAAATATTGTGCAATTATTTTGGAATACTTTTCACATGCGTCGAGTGTTTCGAGCTTTTTCTAATCAGTGGCTATTTCTATTTTGTTTCTCCTAATTTCATTTCATCATCATTGAAGTAGGGTAAATGATTGTATAGACACAAGCACTACCTACATGTTTGTGAACAGCAATAAATTCAAATATTGGCGTTGTTTAAGAGATTACTCTTTCCGGAATCAAGTTCCTTTATACATACTTGCCGTTTATACTTGGCATCCTTACAAGACATAATAGTTGGTCTATTATACAAAAGTATCGATATAAAATCCAGCAAGTATACGAACCCATCACTGATTGCGAACATGTGGGCGCACCCGACCGCGCCGGGAACTCAGAGGAGAGCAATATTTTGGTTCACCGCCTACCAATACAGAATATATCGTTACAATTTATATCGTTACATTACTTGGTAGAAGTTTATACAAATTTTGCCATAGTACATACTTTTCACATTGGCTAAACGATATAGAAACGAAAATAAATGAGTGATAAAGAAAATTCGAATTCATATATACACTATCATCATCAATTAAACTAAACACATTATATTTTTTTATTGCTGGACTATAGCAGACAGGCCGAAGACTCGGCGGATGGAAAGCGGCATATTCTAGATTCTAGACCATGGGTGCCTCAAATGTCCTACCACCGGGCTGTGGGTTGTTTTGCTACCTCTTACGACAAGCCTCCGGCCGCAAGATTTAATATTCTTTTGCCATGTCTATACGAATTTTGCAAAGTTATCCTGAATATGTGTGGTGACTGTTATGTTTTACTCAATGCAGAACTCCAAGATACTGGACCTAAATGGCCTTATTTATCTATACTATTTACTATATCAATGTATAACTGTTGAGTTGGTCTGAAAGAGAGTGTCGGGGTGAAGGGAAGGAAAGGAATTCTCCGGTGGTACGGGCATGTGGAAAGAATGAATAATGGAAGAATGACTAAACAGATATACAATGCAAAAGTGGATGGATGCAGAAGTCGCGGAAGGCCACGACACACCTTCCACGATCAAATTGATTGTGTACTAGCAGAAGGTGATGTCATGAGCCTTAAGAACAGACGAGCGTGCATGACAAGAGCTATGAATGTCAAAGAAGCAAGTGATGTGTGTAAGAATAAGCCTACATGGTGCTCTGCTGTTCGTGCTTACCCCGCAAGGGACCTGGCGTGAAGTTATGTATGTATGTATGTAATGTATAATTCTATACTACAATAATATAATATGTATGCAATATAAATGCGAAAGTTTTGGATAGACCTTTGTTGATCAATCACGCCAGAACAGCTGAACGGTTCTGGCTGAAATTTGGCATAGAAATATTTTATAGTTTGGAATATATAGGCTACTTTTATCACGGAAAAATGTACGGTTTCCGTGGGATAACATTAATGCAAGCGAAGTCGCGGGGAAAAGCTAGTATATAAAAAGCCTTTTATATGACCATTGGAAGAGGTTAATATTTCAGCAGTATGCCAAAAACGAATACTGAAGTATTTTGGCCACATAGTCCGCTAAAAACCAAACAACATGAAGAGGCTTTTGGTCACTGGAAACGTTAAAGGCAAGAGACCTCGAGGTAGATCTTTAAACAGATGGATTGACCAGTTGGACATATCGATAAATTCGGCCCTCTAGCGTGCTCAAAACCGATCTCTGTGGAGGAGAGCAATTATTCACTGCCATCAAAGTCACGATCAGCAGTGAGGGAACTTAAAAGAAGAAGATTCAATTTAATTCATTTAATGCGAAAATGGGTATACAAAAAGGTGTTAAATTTAATGTAGTACAGTTCTCCAAATTCTGTCATTCGGCATGCATGTATATTTATCTAATTATTTAATTAACTATTTACCTAATAAAATGTCGACTAATAAATTATAAAATTGTCTATTAAACTACAACGATGTCAATTAAAATAAATAGTAACTTCCAAGGTTTATAATATCTTGTATATATAGATACATAAAGGTTTTTATACATAAAAGTTCATAAAAAATATATTACAATTTTGCCATTTAAGTATTTATTCATTTATACTATAATATGCTTTATCGGTTATCATCTTTGATCCATATTGACCAATAATAATATATAATAACAACAACAGCCCATAAATATCCAACTGCTGGGCTCGGGCCTCCCATTATTATAAGGACAGCTTACCCGCCACGTTTGTCCAATACGGATTGGCGGCTGAGATGCATCGGTTATCTCGATGTGCATGTAGGTTTCATCACGATGTTTTCCTCCACCGTTGGTAGCACGTGGTAATTGTAACAATACGCACATTAGGTCAGAAAACTGCCAAAGTGGTGCATGCGTTCCGGCCAGGATCGAACCCGCGCCCTTCCAGTAAAGGACGAGCACGCTATCCATTACGCTACTACGACATGTCGTACAATAATATTTTATAATGTTAGTCATTGTTTTTATAACTATTTTGTTAAGTTCTGCCCTTCTAGCAAAATTGAAAAAAATGTTTTAATGTGGTTTAAGTGTTTCACGACATTCCTTCTCAATTTGCTTTCCTAAAATAATACTTGTGTGTCAAGGGCCTATAAGTGCTATTAAACGCCAATTTTATGGGACGTCTATACTTGAACATGTCAGCCAGCAATAGAGCAATTAACATTTAAGGATCTCTTAAAAATCGTTTCACAGTTCAAAAAGTAATTTATATGTATTCAACTCAATACACAACATTACAAGTGGTAGCGTAGTCGTGTTATCGTACTACTATACTAATATATAAAGCTGAAGAGTTTGTTTGATTGAACGCGCTAATCTCAGGAACTACTGTTCCGATTTGAAAAATTATTTCAGTCTTAGATAGACCATTTATCGAAAAATGAACGACAATAGGCGTTTGAGAGAGGTGACGTATTAATACAGTTAAAAAAACTTGAAAACAAAATAAACTTAATTGTATAATTGTTGTAAGATAAGCATCGACTCCCGCGCATCGAATTGGAAGATTTCAATTAATTTAGGTCAAATGTGTTACACTGAAAATAAGTGGGGCGAGGTTTTTAGTATGTCAAATAATTTATCTAAATTAATAAACATCACCAACATTTTAGACTTTTTTATCATCATCCAAATATTTATAATGCACTAATACATTGATGTAGCAATTTCTATTCTTAATCACTAATAAATAAAATATTGATGCGGAATATAAAAAGAAGACGTATTCGCTTTGATAGATTCTTGGGCCCAGATGTAAAAAGATTTATTTTTATTATGTTGCGTGAGAGAGAGATATTATATCCGTGCAGGAACGGACAAAGAATACAAATTCCTGCGGCGAGGCGGCCTGTCGTAAGAGGCGACAAAACAACCCACAGCCAGGTGGTAGGGTGTTTGCCCGACTGGCTGGGTATCACTCCTGGCCTAGAGCAAGCAACAACCTTGAGTTGTGTTCCAGAATCAATGGCCAGGTTCCAGTCTCGATTAAGAGAGCATCAGCGCATTTGTAGCACCTTTGGTGTTGAAAATGTAAATAGGGACGGTAACCGTTTTCCATCAAGTGGGCCGTCTGCTGAACTCATGCAATAAAAAAATTACAAAAGAGAGAGAGAGATATAACACTTTATTACACACCAAAATATACAATTACAAAAATAGAGCATTTTTACATTATTTTGTACGCATTACAATAGGCGGCTTTATCGCTCAAAGCGATCTCTTCCAGACAACCTAAATCAAAGAAATTTGAATCAGGCGATGTAGGTGGTGCAGGAAAAAAGCAATAGATACATAAATACTGAAACTAATTTAAGAAATAAATATAAAAATACATACATATGTACATAGTCATGTATGTACAATAATACATTTCATATACATATGTTGAAATTTTTTATACTTAATTGTAGTGGGTTTAGTTATATTGAATGAATTAATCGTGTGGTGTCTTTTCATATTATTCATTGTTGAAATTAATTCACATAAATTGGTCATATTAATCGATAATTTATTTTATTTCTACCTTATTTTTAAGATTTCTCGACTTTAAGAGAAGAGTAGAGAAAGAACTTAAGCCTGATGTTTCCTGTTTTTAATAGAAAAATACAGATTAATTAGTTTCGAGATGTTTTTGCGTTTGTAGTAGTGTACTGTCAGCACTTAATAAATAAACTAATACTTTTTATATATTTTAATAGGCAGGCTTAATATGAAACGAATAATATTAAACGACATTAAAATAATAAATTTTAATATTAAACAACATTTTTTGTAAACAAGGTAAGAAGTCTTGTAAATATACAAATACTTTCTAACTAACTAAATCTCGAAGCTAATCTAACGCTTTTTAAGGTCGAATCATTACATTTCTTTGGCCGGAACGTCCCTGTCTCCTTTGTTAGTGAATTGTTTAGATCTATTAATGTTCTAAGGTAAATTGCAATAAATATGTTGTGATGGCAACGCGAACGAAGTTTCGCTGGCACTCTTATCGCCTTGCATTCTATCTACTAATATAAAAACTGTATATCAGTCGTACATCACCGAAGCATAAAACACATGAAGTAATAGATTCAATTGAATAGCATGACGCTCTTTAATTGGGCACAATAGAGTGTCCGTCCAATAACCTCACCCGGACGAATGGAAGATGTATATTGCGACTGTGAAATATTCATATGTTAATGTACTTATACAATTTGGTTGGATTATAGCATGATTTAAAACGTCTTCAATAGATATTGATGGATTTAAAAGGTGGCCTGTTATTCAAACATGTTTGGTTTTTCCTATTTATAATGCCTCGCAAATAACCATACTCACTAACACCTTAGCCATACTCATCACCTCAGGTCATCGGAAAACATACGTCTGGAAAAACCTGTAAATCACTCGCGATTTTACAATACATCTTTTACAGTTCATGCAGTGTGCCTGTGGAATGCGCTACCTGTGAAAATCAGGCGTGCCCAGTCTCTTCAGGCGTTCAACGGACTCGTGAAGGATCATTACCTCGGGCTCTAAAGTCTATAATAACATCTTCCCCATATTTACTTACGTAATTCTATACATTATTACTATGATTATTATTTATTTATGTATATCAATATATGTACATTTTTGTCTTATTTCCATGTCTATTTATACTTGCCATCTCAAAATCTTATATATATACTTTTTCTCTCTATTTATATTGCAAAACCCATATATTACACAATGTTCTCTAATCCATTCTAAAGTTGTCTGGAAGCAATTGCTTTTATTGATAAGACCGCCTATTGTCTTCTGTACTTGAAACTTCTTGAATTGTATCTTTATGCAATAAAGTATATTCTATTCTATTCTTTTCTAAATATTACTTTTCAAAATGTGATTACACATTTACTTGTGCATTACGTCCACTTCCAAGGCAGCAAGCAGGAAAGTCACGAGAGAAATCATCTGCGAGAGTACGTAAAAAAAAGTTTTTTGAAGTGATAACTTCTTACTCTTCGTTACGTAACGCGTTACGGCGCCAGTCTGTCTGGCTTCCGTTTCTCTCACGGCAGCGGTAGGCAGCTTCCTCCTCTCTCACTCTAAACCACAGCGCTAGCCGTATCTCTGTAATTAAGTAAAATAATAATACTAATAATGTATTTACATACACAAAATTCTAATATACATATTCAAGAATTGTAAGTAAGAATACAATATATTTTATAATCAATAAAAGTTTTTATTATTAAATAACTTTTCCTTAGATTATCTTATTAATATACATAAAATTTAAGTAATAACCTAAGCTTTTCTCAAGTTAAACAATTTCAATATTAAATAGTTCAACTTGGATTACTTTAAGTTATCATTTCTGTCGGGCGTCCCGAGACGCACCTTTTTTTTAAACTAATGGCCACCACTTTGGCAGTTCTCTGACCTAATGTGCATATTGTTACAACAACCAAGTGCTAGAAACTGAAGGAAAGCATCGTGATTAAAACTTCATATAGAGATAACCGGTGTGACAAACTTGCGAAGCCGCCTTGGATAAGCGTGGCGGGTAAATGAAATGAAATGAAATTTATTTGCATATGACATGGTACATAAAAATACAGGTCTTAAGTTTTACATATATGAGTTCACATGTCATTACCCATAGGGTGTACAAATATTACATAGTCTTAAATTAAAATATTATTTACGTTAACCATGGAAAATTAAATTAAAGTATTGATGTCAAAAGATAATAATGTCAATATAAATGTATGTCATATAAATGTCATACAGCCTCATCTAGATCTTGTTCCAATTAAAATAATCATGCACCGAGTAAAAACACCTCTCCAATAACCAATTGTGAAGACTGACTTTAAATAAATTCAAATTAGCACTTTTTATGGCAGCAGGCAAATTATTAAATATTTTTACACCCATAAAATTAGAAATTTTTTGTAAGGACAGGTTGCACGACGGATATAGAAGTCGATTTTTTATGGAGGGCCTCAGTAGTCTCTGACTTGATTCTCCGTACGTAGGGAAGAAATCTGGATTCTGTTTTACGAAAATTGCTAATTCCCTAATGTAGACAGAGGGTACCGTAAGAATTTTGTGTTCTTTGAAGAGAGGTCTACATGAGTCCAAAAAATGTAAACCATATATAGCACGTAGACACTTCTTTTGAACCTTGAAAACTCTATCTACATCTGTGCTAACTCCCCAAAGAACGATACCGTATTGTAATACTGAGCCTACATAGCCATGATAAGCTTGCAAAGCTACTTCTGTTGAAACATTTTGAGCTAGTCTACGCAGAACGAAAACAAATCTATTGAGCTTTGAGCAAATTTCTTCAATTTGGCGTTTCCAGTTACATCTGTTGTCTATCGTGACTCCTAGGAATTTCGCAGAATCAACTTCTTCGACGTTTTGATTATTGTGTGTGACTATTATTGTAGGAAATTTACTTTGGTAGAATTGAAATTGCATTAGCTTAGTTTTTGAAATATTTACTTTTAAATTATTATCCCCTAACCATGAAGTGATATTCTGCAATGCCGTATCAATATTATTTTTTAAGTTTATGTTGTTATTTGCTGATATTAATATTGTTATATATTAATATCAGCAAATAACAATATAAACTTAAATATATCTAATAATAATATGTATCTAATAATATGGGTATACTGTCCGTTTCCCTATAGTGGGAGGCCCGAACCCAGCAGTGGGACGTTTATGTGCTGTTATTATTATAAGAATGCCTTTCTCTCTGACTAACCAGTCAGAGTTGGTTTCGTACTTTTTCTTGTATATACCTACTAGCTGTACCGGCAGCCGTTGTCCTGCCTTGAAAAAAACAAACAAAACCCGATTGCAGCGCCACCTACTGGCTCCGATTGTAAATCTACACCTGGGATGGTGGAACACACACTAAAAATTCATAAAGATCGGTCCAGGGGTTTAGAAGGAGTTCAGTGACATACACACACTAACATTAGAATTTTTAAAGTAAGGTCAATAATCATCATACAATTTTTTTCAGATTTCTTGTCGTTTACCAGTTTGTTCGAGATTCACTTAAAAATTACTAAGCCGGTTCAACGCGGATTTCGCTACTCGACAAAAAAAATTTAGACTTAAAATCTGGGCTACCTTTCATTTCGGGAATCCCGCGGGAATTTTTCTGCGAATGATTTAATAAGTGGCCAGATTGAAAAAAAATCGGATTCCAATGCGAGTTGTTCACTAATCGATAACAAATTTTACGTAATAAAACGTATGATATTTTTTATCCCGGGAATTCCGCGGGTATTTTCCCGGGAGCGGCTTGGATTTCTTCGGGTACATAAAAATTCGCTAATTCCCACACCGTTTTCACTAACACGATGGCTTACATTGTTTAAATGATACGATACTTTGTGCCCCGGGAATCCCGCGGGAATTTCACGTAAAGCGTGGTCAAAGTCGCAAGCATATCCTAGTAGTATATATAAATAGTATAATTCATTCGTTTTTAACCAAAGCTAAAAAAAGAGAGTATTCTGGATTTTGTGTTTGGAGGTTATTGCGTCAAGTCAAAAACACAATCGTCGAAGACACATGGTTAGAAAGCAATAAATCTTTGAAAGGGTCCTTAAACAATGGTTTTAACAAATTGGTCAATAGAGTGCGTTTTAATTGCAAACATATTTTGTACTTGAAATTGTCTATTCAAATGGTTTTAGGGGTCCGTAGATATTTAAGTAAGAATCCGTATGAAATCTTTAATTCGGTTTTTTGCGTTTCACAGTTTTTTTCTCTTGGTAACTACGAAGTCAATGTATATGTTACGGTAATTTTGATTAATCTGGTGATTATATATAATAAGCGGTAATTACGCATAATCACCATTATATTTGGTTAATTTAATAAATAAATGAAAATTTATTAAAATAACCGTTTTGTTTGCATAATTATGTAAAAAAACTGTGTGTGCAGTTCAGACCCAGTAGAAGTGAAACTTCAGAGAATATACCCACAGATAATTCTTCCATAACTTATATTAATATGAATATAATCCCTTTAGTCTACATCCGTCAACATATTATAATTCAAAATAAACTTCTTAAGTCACTTCACTTTAAATTTTTAACTGTTTTAATTAAGATTAATCTCAAAAATATTATTATCAGTTTTATTTCGGTCCAAATTGGACCTATGTTTAATCATCGGTCTTATTGACTCTCTAATCTGTGCTGTTTTACAATGTAAAACTTGTTGTTACGACCCCTCTATGGTACCCTTCATTGAACGGGGACTGTCACGCACTTGTCAGATTTTATTATAACTAACCGACCTCGCTTGAAAACATATTTATTCCTTTAATTACATTTATCTATGGTCAAACGTTTTGTCTTAAAAAGTTTTGGATATTCTAAATTGGATCCGGACCTATTCTATTCGTTGATTTACTAATTTACACAAAACAGCAGCCATGTATGAATATTTTTTTTATAATTACCTGTACATTTATTTACATTAAAAACCTACTTAAAATACATTAAATTGTGAATAAATTAAACAATACAATAAATTAAACTATATATACAAACAAAAATTAATTGTCAGTCAGCCACATTATTTCGCTGAATGCGTTGCCCGAGATATAATCCAGTCTTTTATTAGATATCAAAATAATGGAGTATTGTATGAAAAAATCTTTCTTGCATATAAAGATTATATTACATGCACCTTCATTGATAAGCAATAATACTGTCCATACATAAAAACACAGTTGACATAAATAAGTAATTCGAGAAATAATTTAAAATTGACACTTTTTGTTTGATTTGTGTTTTATAATTTGATAAGAATTTCTGTGAATATTAATTATTGACAAAAATAAAACGAAAAGGGGTTTATAATTTCAAAAAAACAGTGCATTTGTTATTTTGGGTAAGTTATTTGATGTTCTTTTAATTTACGTAGGGTTTCATTTTTCCTGTGCATACCGATACTGCATTGTACATTAATATAGGCCATATTAATGTACTTTGTGATTATTTCGTAAGCATATTTTTAAAAGGAGTCTTTGGCGGGAACTGAAAGGAGATGTTGTGCTGTGCAGTTTTATTTTCTAAAAATGTGTAAAATTACTCTAAAATGAATTATAGTTGTAGGATATTGATAGTTTTTGAGTAGTAATTATGTATTTTGTGAGAAATATGAACTGTATAGACAACAATGTGGCCTTTTGAGTTGTCACAAGAACTCCGTTGAATGGCACTAGCTGATTACCTACAGTTCGGCTGTGCTACACATAGACTTAAGAAGATGAAGAAACTATATTTTAAACTAAGATCTGGCTTAAAGGCATAAACCTAAATAAAATGAAAACATATTTTTGAAACGAAACAAAACTACATCAAATATTTCGGGGTCTTTTTTGGCGGGAATTATAGGATGACCTTATGCTGTGCAGTTTTATTTGCTATAAGTGATATTTATATATTTTTGTATAATATGAACAATAGTTGTAGGCAACAATAGAAGTAACAACCTATTGGTATGCTTTGAGTGAAAAATTTGATCTATATATTCAAATTTAGTTTCGAGTTGTCACAGGAAGTCCGTCCGTTCTTTCGCTTCAGCCAAAGACCTACAGAGTTATAGACAAGGCTGTATGGATCAAGTTCCTATGCCTGCCATTGTGGAAACTACTACTCAAATATTTCAGCATTTATATATAAAAATTACATACGAATGTTCTAGCAGCATTATTCATAACTTAACTTGGTTTGTCTTACCTAGTATTATAATAAAAATGAAGTAAATACGTGAAATATTTAGCTCAGCTACTTTTTTCGTCGTGGTAGCGTAATGACTAGCGCTAGCGTCCCAAACTTAGGCATTTTTCTCACCTAATGTGCATATTGTTACTATTACCACGTGCTAATAACGGTGAAGGAAAACATCGTGATGCAACCTACATATCGAGATAACCGATATGTCAAACCTGCCAAGCCGCCTTGGTCAAGCTTGGCGGGTATACTGTACGTTCCCCCTATTGTGGGAGGCCCGAACCCATCAGTAGCGCAGTTATAGGCTGTTACGAGTCCTGTTTTACATTTTTTATAAAGTTCGGAATAATTTACCGATTGTCCTGCGAGCAGTTGAGTAATAAAAGTATCATAAAAAGGTCCGTCGACACAGTGACCTGGTGAGCTGAAGCGTTGACTGGAAGCAGTTCCGCCGGAGGGGAACGGCACATCTCTTCCGCTTTTACCAACATGTGCCTACAAACATTTTTGGCGTAGAATTTTGAGCCAATCGTAAAATTAGTATCTATCTTAGCTCAATTGGGTTATACAAAATGAAGTCTTTTGGTCTCGCCCTGAATTCTGTCTGTCTTAATCCAAGCTAATCTTTATCTTTGTGTCAATGATCTAACAGTAATGTTACTGCTACATCTGGGATAATTTTATTGTTAATGACGGATTCACGCAGATGTAGCGATGGGTTTAATGCGTTATTTGTGAAACGACATTGTTGTTAATTGTGAATGACGTTAATGTAATTTTATATTATATTTAAATTTAGTATGTATAGTAGTATACAGGTAGTTTGTTGAAAATTTCAACAGCCTGATATGTAAAACTATGCTTTACAACATTTAGAGATGGCATTATTTTATTTCTTAAATCTTTCCTTCTTGTAGCTTCTCTATGTTTTCTTTCTTCCTACGTCTCAAACTCTGTAATATTTTTTGCGAGATAACCGAGGACAACCCGTATATAATTTGCCCACAGGCACTAATTATAACATTATCCCGGATGGAGCAGAGACATAATGTATAAGAATTGGGAAAGCAGATTCTTGTTTCGTATCTCCTAATCTAATAAAGAATCCTTTGAACAAAAAAGCACTGAATCTACTTACTACTCAAATTGAACTCAAAGTTAGTTCGATCTGATTGCATAACTTACATAATTTACATTGCAAATTGCAAATACAACTTTTCTTTCCAAGTTTGAGTATTAGGGTTAATTTATATTGTGTAGTAGTCATTTCTAGTCATTATAACTTCATTAATGTTGTTGGCATATAAAACCTCAGGAAGTGTTCATATTTTATCGCGTAAAATCTAACGCCTCCAACACGATTTCTTTATGTAGGTTAAACCTTTACATGCTTTTTTTT
The DNA here is from genome assembly GCA_949752895.1 of Dendrolimus pini. NCBI lineage: Eukaryota > Metazoa > Arthropoda > Insecta > Lepidoptera > Lasiocampidae > Dendrolimus > Dendrolimus pini. The sequence goes on along the minus strand of OX457140.1, from coordinate 17,659,747 downwards.
AAATCACCTTCTCTTTCTTTCCTCGGTTGTTTTCTTTTATTTCTTTATTTTCAGTATACTGTTACTGTCGGAGAGGCCAAATAATTACCTATATTTTGGAACTCACTTAGAAAGTACCATCTGTTTTTAAATCTTATCCGTGCAGGAACGGAGAAAGAATACAATTTTCTGCGGCCGGGCGGCCTGTCTTAAGAGGCGACAAAACAACCCACAGCCAGGTGGCAAGGCATTTGCCCGACTGGATGGCTACCACCCCTGGTCTAAAATATGTCGCCATAACAACCGTGAGTTGTGTTCCGGCATTGGTGACCAGTTTCCAGTGTCCCTTAAGAGAGCAGCAGCGCATATGTAGCACCTTTGGTGTTGCAAATGTCCATAGGTGATGGTAACCGCTTTCCATCAAGTGCTAAAAAAGCTTCTCCGCCAGATCCTTATAAATTAATCTCTTTTAAATTAGTTTCCGTTTTATATTCATTGAATATTTCTATTAAAACTTCAATATCCATTGTATGCCGTCAGTATAAATTGTTCAATTCGTTTAAATATTTAAATCTAACACGAAGCTGAATAATTCCTAGAAAACTTTATATTAATCGAAGTTTATCGTACTAATGCTACATTATTAAACAATAATATATTTCTTTATTCCCAACATTGTAACACAATATAATGCGATAAATTGTTTTGTCTACACGTATCGAACTATCAAGTTTCGTGTGTCCAGCTGAGTTGGCATTCGTTCTCAAATTCCCAGTATTTCTCTAGGGGTCTTCGTAGGCTGGTCAGCTGATGTGCCTTTCTTTGAACGCTATCTCGGTGTGGTGTGACCATCATGTTATTTCTGAGTATTGGATAGTTCTTATCTGCAACGGTTATTTAACATTCTATAGTCAAAAATAAAAAAATAGAAAATAAATACAAAACACAAACGAAATAGCTTTGGGCAAAAATCTTTGGCAATGCTGTATAGATATAAAAGGAAAAAACATAAATTAAAAATCAAACTCTTATAAAATCATCACATGTAAAAACTCTTGTTTAAATCTACCTGGGGCCCTATTCTGCTATTAATATCTCGTTAAAATCGCCGGATGCTTTGTCCCAATAGAACTTCTTAATCGGTTTGGCTGATGTCGGTATCCTGTTAATTATAAGCCACTATATCTTTATAAATATTTGTTAGCGAAAATTAGCCAAGTAAATGTTTTAATTTTTGGTAGCTTTTCAATATTAATAATTTGACTAGCGCTATTTCTGCTAATAGTACCAATTTTTTTCTACTATTATTCCACCGTGACGATATCGAGATATTGTTGATTTAATAGAATACAAACGTTTGACACTATGGCAATGGATTCGTATTTTGAATATCTTCACAACGCCTAGATATTGAGGAGGCAGAATTGGGCCCCAGAAAGTTGTGTTCTGTTTCTATACCGCTATATAAAGAAGTGATCAGAACAAAATTGTGTGCTACTGCTGCACTGTTCACGAATAAATTCAAAGTCGAATGTTTTTATTCAAAATTATCATTTGCCTGCGACTTTGTCCACATTGGACAGATAACAAAGACCAGAGTGATTGTGCTAAATATAAAATCAATGGTTATTTTCACCAGGATAATGTATTTTTTAGTATAAAGATACATTAAAATACCCGAAATTCCTGTAAAAACTCGGAATAAGTAATGTTACTAAAGGCATACACAACTACAATTGTTTTACTAAAGATTTTATCGATCACTTAAAATTTTACAACGGAATCATTTTTTTTCGACCCGGCTACTTTACGCCTATTAGAACGTTGTGCAAAGCCCTCTTAAAGATTTAAATAATGGCGTAATGCTGATATTAGATAGATCCACCAAATTGAAACAATTTAGTTGAAAGGCACAGAAATGAAATGACACGACGTTATCCAATGACATTGAATGATTCAACTTTATGTTCGTATGGATCACTTTAGTTGATTCATCCAAATTGAAAGACAGAAATGTTCTGTTTAATATTGATTTAAGAAAAGTTTTGTAAACATTAAAAAGGAACGAGGAAGTTAAAATTTTTAAATAATAAAGCGTAGGTTTGCGACAGCGGGACAGTCCCATATAGCACAGGACATGTGGTCACGCTAGATGGCTGAGTTCTAATACTCACAAGTGGGATTTTGTTTAGTTCTCCCGACGAGTGATCGCATTGCTAGTTAGTTAATTGTAACAATGTATTAAATTTCATTAAATGTAACTCTTTATTCCTGTGAACTTAATCTGCTGACTTCTTTTTCACCGACTTCAAATAAAGACGTTCACAATTCGTCTTTGTGTAGCCAGTGCCAATATCCGTCGTCTTCAATGTTGCCAAAAAGAAAATTGGAAGTACAATTAAACGCATTTACTTTTACGTGTGTCTTAAGGACCTACCAAATGCAGTTTTTTTTTTATATCACTCGCGCATTGTTACATTTATGAAGATATAATATGGGCCGCTTGCATAACGTTCCTTAAATTTATTTAAGAAACACTAAACGTATTTAACACCTTTAAACACGATTAGATTTTACACAACGCAAAGTTTGAAGAACTGTCAATACATTTTGTGTAAAACGTATTTAGATAGTTTAATATGATTAACTAATTTTATTTAAAGGCGATCGTTATGCAAACGACCCTAACACAGAATTTACGTAGGACAAATTTGTATTTTTTTTATATAATGAATAGGTTCGCGTTTGACGGACATTGCGCCTGATGTCAGTTGGAAATGCAGTCTAAGGTGGAGCACGTTACCTAGAAGATACCTGTTCACGCGAGACTTAAAGACACCTAGATTGTATTCTTCAGGTAAGACAGACGCCGTTAAAGAGTTCCACTCTTTAGCGATGCGTATGATAAAAGTGGACTCATAGCGTTTCGTCCACTTTACTGGTATTTTCACCATATGTCGGTGGCGAGAGCGCGTATGTCTGCTTGTCCGGTGGTAAAGGCTTTAGGTCTTCAGATTCATCAACTTATACGCATAGGCTGCTTGAAAAATGTTCGAATGTTAAAAGGTTGACCATAACAGAAAATGTCTGGTCAATGGCCTCCTAGCCAGACATTTTGCCAAAAATTAAAAAGTAAACATCACTCGGCCACCCCCTTGACCGCATGTTGCAGGCACGCGAGCGGTCATCGACCTGCATTCGTGGTTGAATGTGCTCTTATCGTAATCCATAATTGGTCGTTATATGCGTATTATGCCATTCAAACACCGCTGAAGTTAGTAAAGGGAATAAATATTTAGGATTGAGGTCACTTATCTTTGTCGTCAGCTAAAAAAACTAGTAGGTAAATTAAAAAAAGAAGATAGAAAACTTTATGTAAGGTTTTCAGGGTGGTATAAGCTCTGGAAGGCTTTATTCATCAGAACTCATCATGGCATGGCACGAATATGAAGGTATCTATATATTAATACGTGAAGCAAAAACTTTGTACCTACCCCTTTTTACAAAAATCACGCGGACGGAGGAGTATAAAATTTCGCACACTTATTATTCATATAGAGAAGAAGCGACGAATGCTAAAAAAAATTTTATTTGCATAAAAAATACATTAAATCAATAAAAAAAACATTACAAATACATTACACCATGTATTTGACACACACGCATATATACTCTTTTATTTATTGTTCAAGTAAAATCAACAGTGTAGCCTTAGCGAAATCTGTGATTATAGAAATATTGTCTTTGACAATAGGATATTAATAATGTTTAAACTTATAATTTAAATGAATTATTGTCGAAATTCGACTAAAGGGCGACCATTAGTATTGTTTAAACGGCTATACATAATATAATGGTGCACAGTTGTCCTTGATGTATTTTCGAAACAGGGTTATTTTAATATTTAATGGGTTATTTTAAGGTTTTTCTAATATTTAAAAGGAAGGACAATGACAAATCTTTATATAATTGTAGCACAGTAATTCTCAACCTTTTAGGCACTGCCGCTCCATGCAGGAGAGGAAAAGCTATCAACGACCGTTAATCCACAACATTAATATTATTGTCGCGGAAGGCCACGACACACCTTCCATGATCAAATTGATCGTGTACTTAAGAACCTTAAGAACAGACGAGCGTGCATGACTAGAGCTATGAATGTCAAACAAGCAAGTGAGGTGTGTAAGAATAAGCCTAAATGACGCTCTGTTGTCCGTGCCTACCCCGCAAGGGACCTGGCGTGGAGTTATGTATGTATGTATTAATATTATTTTTGCTGCGACCTGACACGCTAGTAATACCGGCTGAAACGCAGTATTATACAGGTGTTGAATACACATATTATTCGAATATCGGATAAATTTGTGACAGGGGTTTATGTTAGGTGAATTCTCTTCTCACCTTCTGGAGAAAGCTAAATAAAAATATCTTTATAAAAATAAGTATTTCAAATGTAACTTGCTATGTTGAAAAATCAGCCATTTTGATCGCTCTTCTAGTCTCCCAACGCCTTCTGTTTCTCTTCTGACCTCTATAGAAGATTCCAGCCCCTGAGAGGCTGTACCGCCTACTTGGGAATCTATGGTCTAGCTTCTAGCAGCATCTTCAGTTTTATATCAAAGTTTTAAATTACTCGTATACATAAAGCTAGGGAGACATGTTTCTAAAGCAGTAAAAATATCTCCCTTTGGTAATTTTACTGTGGAATATATTACGTGTATAGTATAAAAAAATCTTTTAACGAATTTTAACTTGAAGAATACGTTGGGTAGTTTTAAAAGTATGAAATATTTTGCAGTTTTTTTAGAGGATTCATAGCTAAATAACAAAATCTGGAGATAGTGTTTTTTAATACAAATCGAGTTAAACTCTTCACAGTGAAAAGTCCGACAAGAAATTGATTGTTTTTTTACTATTGACATAAATAACTTAGAAATCTAGAAACTTGTCGTATATATATTTACTTATTAGGTGGAAAATTACAGGTGTCATCCACTTGATAACAAACTATATGAAAATGTGCCATATAATTGAAAATGTAGGCCACATCAACAACTAGTCAGAAATACACGTGTTGTATATACATTTTTAATTCAATTACAGCCCGCTTTGTTAAGTTCTAGGGAACGCTTTAAAATTGTTTATGAATATTTTAAGTTGACGTTCTTTATTTGTGTGTGAAATTTATGTTTTTTTTAATGCATGAGTTCAGCAGACAGACAGACGGCCCACGGCGTTGGCGCTGTCGGACATTAGTAACACCAAAGGTGCTATCAATTTTGTGCCGCTCTCTATAGGGAGACCAGAACCTGGCCACTAATGGCGGAACACAACTCAAGGTTGTTATGGTGGCATACTCTAGACCAGGGTTGGTTGTGGGTTGTTTTGTTGCCTCTTGCGACAGGTCGTCTGCCGCAGGAAATTATATTGTTTCTCCTATTCTGCACGGACAAACTAATAATAAAATATGTGATATTAATATGAAATTGTGGAAGGAACAATAACTGTTGAGTGTATGAAATATGGATAACTAGCTTTTGCCTGCGGCGTCGCTCGCGTTAGTGTTATCCCACGGGAACCGTACATTTTCATTGAATAAAAGTAGTCTATGTGCTACTTCAGGCTCTCTCTCTCTCTCTCTGTGCCAAACTGCAGTTCAGCCGTTCTGGTGTGATTGAGTAACAAACATCAAACTTTCGCATTTATTAAATTAGTAGGTATAGTATGCATTTTTAGGGTTCTTTAGCCAAATAACTAAGACAGTGGACGTTCCGTCTAACGAACGCGTGAGCTGACAAGCACTCGGCTAATTTTCTTTATTTTAAAGTAAGACAAAATTTTGCACATAAGTAATATTATGAATTCTCTGTTTTAAAACGTTTTCTCTGTGCAAGTAGACTTTTCGTGCTCTATATGATTTATGGCCGCGCAACGTTGCCCAGTCTACAAACGCACTACGCGGCCAAGTCGCGGCGTCTAGGTCTTTGCGGCCAGTGAGATCTAACTATTATCCATAAGTTTGAAACCCCGCACGCATCTAACGACACGAAACAGCGATAATAATTTACGGTATCGTAATTTACGAATAGGTTAATTAGTAAAATTAATAGCTTGATAGGTATTTGCATGTCAGTTTGGCAAGAATACGTTTAATCTGTGACTTTTTTGTAAATCATATTTTTATGAGAATAAATAATGGGCCAACGTGATTTGCTTGTGAGGTGCAATACTGGCGTGGCCACTGGCCAATATTGGCCGTCTAGGTCACAACAATTATTCGAAACATAAGCAGTAGGAGCTAATTAGTTACTGCTAAATATAATCCCAATATTTTTCAATATAAGCTAAAATAAAATTAATTTTTTAACTCATGTAATTATGAATATATTAGCTTTTATTAACTTTTTATTACTAATTACTTATTACTATTATAATTATATATCAGTAAAGTTACTGATTTAGAGAGTTTTAAAAATGTACTCTGTCTCGTTTATTCTTGTAACTTTATACGTAAGTTCGATTGAAACAAATATCTGTCTTATATCGATCGATATCGTATGCAGTCTTGTCTAGTAATATTATTCATTCACCCGATATTAAAGGTTCACTATACTATATAATATAAGATATAAGAAGATACTTAGTATATGTAACAAAAATAGATATATACAAATAGTTATACGACCATAGGTCACATACGGTGATACTAATGGCCTTCTGTAATGTAACGACTAACCTCTTTAGTCGTTATAATATATTAAGAAACATAATTTATTTAAATTTAACCGAAGTACGCCTCCCAAACCAAGAGAAGACAGCTTTATATCGGGCCGCGAGTAGAACACATCTATGTAAAAGTATCTCTTCGTTTCTACTCGTAATATAAACTTATCTTCTGAACCAGTCTCTTATTACAGATCTCGGCCAGCTCTGGAACCGCTGGCCGTTGATAGTACCAACTATTGTCAACGTATTACCTGTATCGCTTGGCAAATAAAAATTCATTCGTTAATTCTAATAAAGTGAACATTGGCCGCGATATTGTCTGTCTAAAGCTGCTTGCTCGCCGCGACTTGTCCGCAGCAATCAATCCGCTAAGTGCGTTCAGTGTTTTATTTTGTACTTTGAGTATTCGGTAACTAATGGTTACTGTATTGTACATGGAACTAGCGCACGTATTTTTATTTGTTTCAATGACAACCGCAAAAGGCCTTTAATGTATCTTTCATATTGCAAAGTACTTGCAAAAGTTTATTTAATTTGTTTTCTTTTTAAAATATTTGTATTTTATTGAAGGTGATCATGCTGTTCTTTATGTTATAAATAAATATATAATTCTATAATTCACACACAACAGTGGCCACCACGATTGACCAAAGTGGACTAGCGGGTTTCATTATGATGTTTTCCTTCACCGTCACTACTTGGTCATAATGTTATAACATGGGTCATAAAATTATAAAGATAAACAAATGGAAAATGTAATGACTGATCATTTTATATTTGGTTCCTCTTTACAGATCCTTTATGGTTATTATGATCTTTAGATACTAATATAAGAAAAATGTTCGCTTTGTATGCCAGCGAAGTCCCATATAGAAGCTTATTAGTCTAGTACAAGAAGTAAAATACATAAACAAATATTTCCAAGTAAAAAATTAAATAATATGCTATCTTCTTTAACTGGAGAAGGGACTACCGATTTTGATGAAATATTTTTTTGGTGTTTGAGTCGGTCCCCGAATAGTTTAGATCTACAATTGTAGCCGGTAGCGCTGGAATCGGGTTTTAGGATCCTCCTAATCTCCTGGTCCGATTTTCATGTTTTTTTTGTTACGTTTAAGTGGGTGAGCTTTTTAAATTTTTTGGGGCAGGATTATACGTAATTATTACGTAGTTGTACTTATTTTGGTCGTCAGTCTACGCGGACACACGATCGTAGCCGCCCGCCCCTTACGCTCGCTACGCCGTAGCCGTGCTACGCTACAATAGTCAACACGTGGTTTTAGGGAAACACTTGTAAATTGTTTATTGGATTTATATTATCGATTAATTGGAAAAATTATTCGTTAACAAAATGGAAAATTTAATGTGTCATTACTACCGAAAGTATCAGAAAATATGGTAAGATTACTTAGAATTATTTTTCAGTCAATTATATTGGCTTTAATTAGTTTTTGATTAAAAGTATATGAGTGTAATTTTTAATCGCCTTAGTAGATATTTAGAGTTTGGAGACTGTTTCACATATAATGGCTATTAAGAGTGTTTTTAATTAGATTTTTTATTTTGGAAATCACAGTATTCTGTCTGTGTTCTGTCGTATTTTTAATTAGGTTTGATATTTTAAAATAAAGTAATGCAAATTGAAAATTCATGCCTTTATATTCAAATTATTGACATTTAAAATTACTAAAAAAATGTCTTCCTAAAAAATATACTCTTGTATAATAATTAATTTTACAAATATAATTCTTATATTGTTATTACTTATTTTTGGTTTCATATATATAAATAAAAACTAAATTTTAATAGCTTCTTATTTATTCCACATCAATAAACATCGCAGATATATCGAAAAATTTGAAAAACATGATAAAATATTAATAGCATGGGTAATCGATAATTTCTCTGGTTAAAAAGATACACAACCTATCAATCAGTTATTATTATTGCCATTATAAACTCCCAGACCATTAGAAAAGTAACATCTTCCTTCCAATCACGTGATGTGACGTGACTCTACCTTTCATGCTAATAATTTGTTATGAAGGCACCGGCCGGGATACGAAACGCTGGGTCGACGACCACGGTATGCTTATTATGCATTTTTTTATAAATAGAAAGGGGGAAGTTAAAGATATGCTGGCTTTATCCAAGACACGCAATAAAACTATTTTTTTTTTATTGTTGAAATTTCTCTCTTTCTCATGGGTTGGTTCTTTCAAATGGTTACCGTCGCCTATGGATATTTGCAACAGCTAAGGTGTTACTAATGTGCTTTCAACCTCATAGGGAGAACTGCATTTACTTAGCTGCTCGCTCCAGCCTTAAGTTTATTATAGTGGCATCTAGTCCAGGGATGGTGGCCATTTAGTCGGGCCAATGCCATAACACCTGGCTGTGGGTTTTTCTGTCACTCCTTACGACAGACCGCCTAGCCATTATTCTTTGTCCGTTTCCGCATGGACAGTTTTAGATAATTCTTATCTTTTTTTCCTTTTGGGTGCATTTTCGCGTACTTTGGGGCCCTAGATAACCGAAGGGTTACTGAAGCTCCTAGCGGTCACTTCATTATACAGCGCTCAAAGAGAAATACTCTAAATAAGAAATACTCTTGAAAACTCTAAGAAGAAACTCTAAGAAATACTCTCGAAAACAAAGAGTAGTTCAAAGAGGAACTACTCTTTGTTTGGTCTTATGGTTATATAAAACGAGCGGCCCCGGCAGACAATGTCCTGCTCTGAAAAAATAAAAGTCTAGGACCCGATCCCAGCGCCACGTACCGGTTCCAACGGGATAAAAAGTATCCTATGTCGTCGTATAGTTCTAGACTACCTCCCCACCAATTTTCAGCCAAATCGGTAAAGCCGTTCTTGAGTTATAAATGTGTAACTAACAAGACTTTCTTTTATATATTTAGATGTCTCTTAGCTCGATGTGTCACTTGACATAAGCCTCCTCCAACTGCTTTCATTGCTCTCTGTCTGCCGGGACTCTTGTCCAATACGGTCCCAGGGCCAGGCGAAGATCAACTTCTTAGTGGACGTGTCCGTACTCTTGCACCATCCCTTGGATACCATAACGTGACCTGTTGGCTTCATTTGTTCGCTCTGCACTGTAACATGTGTCCTGTCCAGCCATTGATGTAGCAATAATAGAATGCTACATCAATGTATCCAGCCCCATTTTAGATGGTCGATTCGGATGAGTATGTCAGGAACTTTTATTTCTGTCGTATCTCAATTGAGGTGATTTTGTCGCTTAGCTTTATTCCCAACATACTCCTTTCCATCGAACGTTGGCACTTGGCAAGTTTTTCACGTTGGCTTTGGGTGAGCGACCAAGTTTCGCAGCAAGAAAAGACTTGATATCCATTAAACGGAAAACATACAACACAGTTCCATGTTTGACATAAGGTTGCCAAACTTGGTTGGCTAGTACTTGTCTGCAAATATTATTTGGTTCTAATTGTACGACCATTGTGTATTCTAAGAAGCTTGGTATTGTACAATCGTCTAAATATTATTATGCAAGTTGTTTTGGTGGCTCACGGATGTAAGCCTATAAATCAAGTTGTACGGAATGTGGCGTGCGCTCTCCGATTTGTGTCGCGATATCACAAATTACTAATCAATAAAGTTGTTTGTTGGGCTACGGAGTGACTTTTTAACCTCTATGTCTTATCTAAGCACATTTTGCTTTATATTCTATAATACGCGAAGAAAACACTTTGTCCTCTATTAACGAAAATTGCGCGGACGAAGGAGTATGAAATTTCGCACTCTTATACAAGTAGTTTATATCGGCAGACAAAGACACACATTGTATATCCCCAAATTAAGCAAGTTACGCTTGTGTTATGGGTATATTGAAGCGACGAATGCTAACATTTTTTTTAAATTATGCATAAAAAATCGTTAAATAAATAAAAAAGCATTATACACACTACCATGTATTTGACACCCAACCACACAGTCCACACACATATGGGTATATTTTGTTTAATATTTAAGTCAAATTAAGCAGCCTTGACGAAGTCTGTGATTATAAAAATATTGTCTTTGACAACAGAACCTTAATAATATTCAAACTTACAATTTAAATTAATTATTATGGTCGAATTTCGAGCACGGGTGAGATATTTTCGATAAAATATTTTTTCAAGGTTTTTCAAACGATGGATGTTCGTCAGCACCGCGGAACCTTTCATAGTTCATAGACTGCCACGGTCGTTACCTAACTTTTTCTATTTATAACTTGACAGTGTTATCAATAGATTGTTCCAGTTCTAATGAGATTATTTCCCCACCCTATTAACGTCGAACACATTCAAGGACAAACATCAGCCTAAAAACGTCATTACTGTCGCAGGTGTGTCAGATCGATGATATATTCAATGATAACGAGAACGAGTACCTCGTTGAGAGTCTTAAACTACACCTCTATATATACCTATAGTGTCGTGGTAGCGAAATGGCTGGCGCACTCATCCCAATATCAAAAGGCGCGGGTTCGAATCATGGTCGAAACGGATGCACAACTTAAGCAGCTTTATGACCTTAATGTGTATATTGTTTTTTTTATCACCTCCTCCTCCATCATGGGTTTACTTACCCATTTAAGATAGAGGGTTTTTCTTCTCTTATTTATTTTTCTTTAAAAAAAATGCTTACTTACTTATACATTTTTTCTTATTACTAATTGCATTTTTATCTGTTTATCTAACACATACATACATACATTGGCCCACAAAAAGGAAAAAGTGGCCTGTACTTTTGACTAGACCAGACTAGACTATATATATATATATATATAGCAAAGCCCGAAATAGATTATTTTACGTCCAACGTTTGACTAAAAAGTTAGGTCATTCTAGGTTTGTTTAAAAATACTTTAGTCAAAGGCCGAGATTGGAATTTATTTCGGGTTTTGTCGAAAGGCCTTTGTTAAACCTAGGACAAATCAGTCATTCCGGGAACAGACTGCATATCGACCTTTGACAATGATCGGTCTACAATAAAACTAATCTAATAGTTAGTATAATTATTTTGATTTATGTTCTATCGAAAATAGAAAATTTCAAGGTTAAAAACAGTAAAACAAACAAATTACATAAACGCCGTAATGGGTTTTAAATTATGGCACAATCAATTTGAATGGGCAACGTGGGTACACAATGAAACGCTGAAGGGGTGATGTATACAGATATATGAATAATGGACATTCGACATTGACCTCTCGAGGTCGACGATTAAGCACACGATATGTCACCATATGGTGACATTGTAGCTTTTGTCGTCATACCACCAGTTACTATTTTGAGTCTAGGCTTTAGACGATGCTTTATTACGAATGTTATAAGTCTACTTTCAGTATCTTCTAGAGATGTGCCGATTATGACTTTGGCCGACTAGCCGACTAGCCGATTAGTCGGTTGTAAAGAGGCCGACTAGTCGGCAAGCCGATCACGGTTTCGGGGATTTCCGTGACGCTTCGTTTATAGCTGATTCGCGCACAAGTCGCAACCGCCGCATACGAGCGTGTCGGAAATACTATATTATCTAATATATAAAATTCTCGTGTCGCGGTGTTTGTAGTTAAACGCCTCCGAAACGGCTTGACCGAGTCTCATGAAATTTTGTGTGCATATTGGGTAGGTCTGAGAATCGGACATCTATTTTTCATCCCCCTAAATGTTAAGGGTAGTCCAACCCTAATTCTTTTTTTAAATTTAAGATAATTTTTTTCTCTCTTTATGATACAGCAATAAAAAATACATACAACCCTAAATTTTCAACCATCTACGATCAACCCCTATTTTTTATTTATTAATTATAAACTATAATGCTGTCGGCATATCGATTGAAGCTTTTCCGGCCAAGACGACGTCTGCCGGGACAGCTAATATATACTATATTATCTTCAAAAAACATGGCAACCCGAATCTCTCCTGATGTTAAGTGAAGAAAGAAGAAAGAAGCGATCTAGGATGGAGTACCCTTACCTAGTATCTACTACTTATTCACTCGTGTACACCTGCCACATTTAAAGAAGACACTTAAATATTCTACATCATAAATCAAAATAAAATTGAACTAAAGTAGCAGCAGTTTATTCCAACATGATCTAATAAAGAGAATTTTAAAACTCTGTACGCGCCGTTCATTGAATTCATTCACTCCTTCCCGTTCCGTATTCAAAATCTCCCCCCTCTACCCCACTCCCGTACAAAAAGGAGACGTTGCAAAACTCGCTCGCTACTACCCTACTCGCTCGCACGTACACCTACTAAAAAGTTATACTTAAAAATATTTAAAATAAAAGCTTAAAATTAATATATCCGCGCCGCGACGTGTGTAAAACATTAATATTTTTAAACTAGAAGATGCGAGAGCCACTTAATTGCATTATATTATCGAAGAAAAATTAACGTAATAAATAGTACATAATATCGACCCAGCTGGTAATTGTTCTACAAGCTCTCGTAATTACAGGCCAATACTTAAACTGTAATTAATGGTCTGTCTTTATATGAAATTCATATGACTTGTAATTAAAGTAGTAACAATTGCTAGAATAATTCCATAATCTAAATTATTTAAGTAGATTCACGGTATAATAATTAATATGCGAAATGCAAATTGCCGTATCATTTATTGCAACTGAGATAGATAGAGTTGTCCCGTTATCACCATGGATTCTTCCATTTTTACTGCAATTGTTTTTACTTAGTATTCTTACTGAGCAAAAACAATTGCAGTAAAGAAACGTAAATCATAACATTAACATTTTCAATTTACACCACTCATAAATTGAAAGTCTTATTTCAATTTCGTAAATATTAAGAATTTTATAGCATTGTAACGCACTTAATTAGTAATTTTAATATATGACTGGATTAAGTTGAAACAAATATGTCATGTTTAAAAATGTGTCGATGTTTAAAAGATGTCTCAATGTTTATACATGTGGCAATGTCAAAAAATGTGTCAGTATTTAAAAATGTGTGTCAATGTTTAAAAATGGATAAATGTTTAAAAATTTGTCGATGTTTAAAAATTGTTAATGTTTTAAAATGTGTAAATGTTTAAAATGTATCAATGTTTAAAAATGTGTTAATGTTTAAAAATTTGTCGATGTTTGAACATGTGGCGATGTTAAAAAAATGTGTCAATCAATGTACAAAAAGTATTTTCATTTTGTTCCAGGTGTATTTCTAGTGACAGTTGAAAATGTCTGCCAGCTACGAGTGTGATGATGATGAGATTGGACCGTCGCTCGGCGTTGTCGCCATCGACGCCTAGCAGTCGCGGCATGGACAAATATGAGCAGTTGGCTGTCGTAAGCAAAATTGAGACACTAGTAGTGTTGTGCTACTGCTTCATCTAGGATAATGTTATAGTTATCGACCGTTTCACGCACATGTAGGCATGGTTCTAGTCTGTTATTTCTGATGCGATTTTGTTATTAAATTGTTAATGACGTCAAATATTCACAGATAACGTAAGTATATACATTAATATAGCTGTTTGTTAACGGCGTTATTTTTAACGCTATAAATAAGACGCATTTGGCCCCCAGACAATAACTTTAACAGTATCCCAGATGAAGCCCGAGCATCCAAGTTATGAGCAGCAGCGCATTTATTTGCACCTTTGGTGTTGTAAATGTCCATAGGTGATGGTAACCGCTTTCCATCAACTGGGCCATCTGCCTGTCTGCTGAACTCATGCAGTAAAATAAAATATACAGAGGAAACTTCTAAAAGTTGCAGTTTCGGACTCTGCTATGTAGATAGAAAATTGAAGCTGAAGTTGATTTTGTTTATTTGAGAAAGAGACAACGACGGCCCATTAGCTCAGTTGGTTAGAGCGTCGTGCTAATAACGCGAAGGTCGCGGGTTCGATCCCCTCATGGGCCAAAACATTTTTGTGTAAATTTAGATTGTAATTGCAATAATTTTGATGAATGACCGATTTGGTAATGGCAAAAATAGACGGTTCATTTCTGTCTTTAAATTTTGATAGAAATGAGGCATTATCAACTTTAAAAAAATGTACGATCCAATTTCTTTTTTTTTGTGCACGAGTTTAGAAGACTGCCAAAAGGCCCACCTAATGGAAAGCGGTTACCATCGCCTATGGACATTTGTAACACCAAAAGCGCTACCAATGTGCTGCTGCTCTTTAAACGGAGATAGGAACCTGGGCACTAATGCCGGGACACAAATCAAGGTTGTTATTGTTGTTGCTATAAATTGTTGTTGTTTTTGTTATGATTGTTGGTGTTTCTTAGAATTTTAAAGTACTGTGTTTAAAGTAAAAAATGATGGGTATAAATAACTAATAGAAATAAAAGTAACAAAATTTTGAACTAATTATACAATAAAATAAAAACTAACACAATTTCAAAGACAATGGATACGTCTAATTTTGGCTTTAGTTCAAGTGTTACAAAATAATTGAATATACATAAGTTTCGGTTTTGTATGCAATGGGAAGTATTGAGTTTTGTGTGATGAAAATTCTGTCTTCTCTCGCTTTTTGACGACTTCATACTCCTAAATTGTATACAAGATTGTTAGCGCCATTGTTCCGCCTCTGGTGTTACAAACGTAAATAGGCGACGGTAGTCACTTTCCATCAGGTTGGACGTCATCTTGTCTGCTGTACTCCAGCGGGATGAATGATTGAATATTTGATACAGGTCGGTGAAGGGTCGTATGGTGTAGTGCTAAAATGCAAACGCCGAGACAACGGCCAACTGGTGGCCATCAAGAAATTTCTAGAGACGGAGGAGGATGCTGCCGTCAGGAAAATGGCACTCAGAGAGATACGGATGCTTAAGGTACGTGACTCACCTGATTAGTTTGTCGAGCCATTGCACAGATATATCTGATGAACGCTTTTACGAAAATTTCGGGTGTATGTTCAAAACAGTGGTAGCATATGGCCGCCCACGACTCATCTCAATTAGGTTTGAGTCCTAAGTAGGAAACAGGCATCGCTGGACAGTAATGATTAAACCACTGTTGTCTAGCGGCGAGAAATCATATCTTTTTCTTAGCGACTTTTTTATTGAAATCAATGGTTAGATTATTCGCCAACGAATTCGTAAAAAAGTACCTCCTCTCTACAATTTTAAGCAATGACACTTCATCTATCATTTAGATTCCTTTTCAATATCTTTCACTGAAAATCCTGTAAAACAAACGAGATGAAAGATTAAAAAAAGGTAAATCCAATGATCAAATTTCGAAGTTCATTTTCATAATCTCTAAATTATTACGTGACATTTTTTCTTAAGTTTTCGCGACTTGTATACATAATAAAAAAACGTTTTTACGGTTTTAAGCGCGGTAATTTATTTGATCTTGGTTTATCCGACGTTTCGGCCGCTTTTCAGTGGCCGTGGTCACGGACGACAAAGATGACATTTGTCTAACGTGTATTGTTAAAGTTTTATTTAGCCTACCGCCAACTTTTTCATTTTAATTATTCAGTTTTAATTTTGTTTATGGATATTATTTACTCTATGGGAGCCTAATCTAATTTACCACCGCTTCACAACATGTTGTGGCTTGAAGAGAAGAAGCGGCGCAAGAAACTCTTCAGCAAACATGCCTAGTTCTAAAAATTTTACGTGACCACGGCCACTGAAAAGCGGCCGAAACGTCGGATAAGCCAAAATCAAATAAATTACCGCGCTTAAAACCGTATAAACGTAGTTTTATTAATACGTGAAGGTAAAACTTTGTACACCTTTCTACGAAAATTGCGCGGACATTTGAAATTTCCCACACTTATAGCTTATATAGAAAAGGAGTGCAGAATATTATATATATTATAGCAGAATATTAGATTTTTTTTAAATTATGCATAAAAAATACATTAAGTCAAATAAAAATACATTACACACACTACCATGTATTTGACACACACACGAACATATAGTCTTGTTTATTGTTCAAATCAAATCAACAGTGTGGCCTTGGTATAATTTAAATTAATTATTATGGTCGAATTTCGACCACTGGGCGACCATTAGTAACGCGTACGGCGTTAAGCCGGGCGCAGCCTACGGCGCTATAATGTGTCGCCTCACCACGTCAAATGAGCACGAAATATTTAATTATATAATATAACATATTTAATTATGTTCTGATGAAGAACGAATCTGTTGATTATACCTAGGTTTACAGTAAGTAGTTTGCTTAAATATTTTCAGAAACTACGTCACGAACATCTGGTGAATATGATCGAGGTCTTTCGCCGCAAGCGGAGGTTTTACCTCGTGTTCGAGTACCTGGATCATACGTTACTGGACGAGCTGGAGGCCGCGACCGGCGGTCTTGGCGAGGACACTGCCAAGAAACACCTATATCAACTATTGAAGGGGATCGATTATTGTCATCAGAATTCTGTGAGTGGTTAATACTTGGAGGGTAACATTAAATACCTTAACGTTCGGCTGACAAACAAAACATAAATGAAAAAACTAATCAGGTGTCTTTGGGACACCTGGTGGGTGTCAGTTTGTGCTGGGTTGTGATTTTTAAACGTTATTCAAAATATTACTATAGATGATGGCGCGCGCAATGAAATACATGAGAACAAGAAACAAAACAAAATGGACTTCACAACGCGCTCTATAAACGCGTGCCTTCGCTCGCATCCCTCATTATACCACATAAGGCATTAATGATGTTAATTTGAAGAAAAAAAGTAATTTCATCGCTCACAAATATAATAATTAAGTACAATTGTTTATACATATGTTTTATCAAAAGCTAAATTCGTTTTAGCATTTATTTTATAAGGGAAATAAACATGTTTTGGAATATATTTCATGTGATGTCAATTAGTAACATTCTCGTTGGGTCATTATGAGTGTAAAATTCTTTCAGATAATCCATCGAGACGTGAAGCCGGAAAACGTTTTAGTGTCGAATACAGGAATCGTGAAGTTGTGCGACCTAGGGTTCGCGAGGGCTCTGGCCGCGCCCGGAGAGCCGTACACGGAGTACGTGGCTACCAGATGGTATAGGGCCCCAGAACTATTAGTGGCTGAACATAGGTGAGATCGATAATAATAAATCTATCGGCAGACAAACACACAGAGACGGTTGAGCGGGCTAAACCCTTGCCGGCATACGGCATTGCAACGCAGAGGCTCCGGGTTTGATACCTGGTAAGGTAAATTTCGGAAACGAATTCTCTCCCCTATTTACTATGGTCTGTTTACTATGTCTGGGATGGGCCCCGGAGGAGTCCGCTGTGTATTACCCATAACACAAGCGTAATTTGCTTAATTTGGGGATATGCATAAGTGGGTGATTCTTTGAAAATGTGCAAATCGGACGGCCCTTAACAAATAACATACTTAACTACCACTATTGGTGAACTTATGCTTGTTAATAGACCGATCTAAATGTTTTCTACAAAGTGCAAAATATATTATATATGTATATTAAATTGAAATACTGAAAATTAAATGATAACTTATCAAAATCTAATAAATAATTACCATCAGTGTCCCTTTTCCCAGATTTCAAAAAGTTATTAGTCCAGTAATCAAAATGCAATTGAAGAACGAAGTAATGGTTACATATTCGTAAAATAGGATATTTTAAGACTGTTTTAAATTCTAAACAATTACACAAAGAACATAATTTAATTAAGTTAGGGTACTTTGAAAAATGTCCTTATGCTTTTCCCTACTTACCGTTCGTGAACATGGCCACAATTATTTCTGTGTTTTTAAATATTATAACAGCGCGATCAGAGATAATAAATGTACAGTCAGTCGTCGCTCACTCGTCCACCGTACGATTTTGTCGAAGAGTGTTGCATTCCGGCGAAATTGAAGATTATCCTTCGTCGCGAGCGTTTTGGTTCAAAATATTTCTCACTACTGTTTGTGAGCTTTTGATGTAGGTAACATGTTTTTTTTATAAAATGTAGGTCAGTAGATTCCGTTTAAAGGACTATTTTTCAATATTTATTTTAAAAATTGCATAGTCTTACTAAATACTGAAATTTTCCAATAATTATTAGAAATTCTAACCACCATTTACCAAATTACCATTTGTACCGTTCGTATTAATAAAATGGTAATGAGTTCATTTGAATGGTAAGAAGAAATTATTATATTAATTACTATTATATATGGTTCATGAGGGTATGCAATTCAGATTACCTGATCAAATGTTTGTAAGTTCGATTATCAGAAGACAAAAGTAATTGATCCACAAGATTTGTTCCAATTAAATTCTGTTAATGACAATTGTCAACGAGTATTTTCATCTTTGTGTTTTGTGATTACGACCACTGAAAAGTGGCCGAAACGTCGGAATAAATAAAATCAAATAAATTACCGCGCTTAAAACCGTTAAAACATAGTTTATTATGTATACAAGTCGCGAAAACTCAAGAAAATATTAAATTTTCTTATATTTCTAATTACCATTTAAGGGAATATCATTACCATTTTGCCAAAAAATATATTTTCCTACAATGTCTACATTAACAGCTTTATCGCTGGCCAATTAAAATATATGGAAATACAACATAAGAAACTACCTTAAAAATCCATAAAGAACAGTTTTTAAACACATTTTTGTAGTGTTCTTTGAAATGGCCGAATATACATATTCAAATATTCACCCAAGTGTGTTTATGTGTGTTTAATTATCAGCAAACATGCTGATAATTAATATATCCTCTATACTAATATTGTTAATGCGAAAGTTTGAAATTTGAATGCATGTTTGTTACTCAATCTCGCCAGAATGGCTGAACAGATTTAAATGAAATTTGGCACAGGAATAGATTATAGTGTGAACTAGCACATAGGTTACTTTTTATCTTAGAATAATGTACGGTTCACCTGAGATATGAATATTAAATAGAGAGAAGCCGCGTGCTATATATATTATATGTTATATTTTGGCCATATTATCTGTATTTACATTCAAGGTATTATGACACTAGTATTCTATCCTGCTGTACTCATTGCCTTTATCTACCAATCATTGTCTACTGATAGACGTAGGCCTCCCTAACTGTGCTCCATATATCCCGGTCACCGTGTATGTCTACTGGAGCAAGAAAAATCCGTTTCTATTTCAGATATGGTCCCGAAGTGGATATTTGGGCGATTGGTTGCCTGTTCGCTGAGATGCTCACCGGCGATCCCCTTTTTCCGGGCGATTCAGATATCGACCAATTGGCACTCATCATTAAGACTGTAGGTAAGACTTAGACATCGAAAATGTTCAAAGGATTTTTGGTGAAAACTTATTTTTTATAGTAGAGTTCTATTTTCATCATTATTATATTGAACTCAATTCGCAAGCGGAAATGGCAGTGTTGCTTGCTATGCATTCTTAAGTCTGTTCTGCTTACACGATTCGCACATTATCGCAGGCAACTTAAATTTGTCCACTGCGCAGGTTATGTTGGGCAGAATATATAGTTGTGTAAAACTGTAATCATGTTTATTGTTTTAGAATTAATTAGAATACAATTTACTACTAATAAGAAAATGAGAGTCTTTTTAATCTATGAAGGCTTAGTGTGTTTTAGCTTACACTAGAAGCATCGGTTGCTGGTGGTTGCGAGCATGCCGTCCAATCACACGCACTTTTGGTTTTACACGCATATAGATACGACTTTGCCACAGCTAAAACCTGCTTGCCTTCTTGTATTACAAGAACTATAATATTAATAGCCATATCCTATATTACTAACCGTTCAATTGCTTTACGAGAGGTTCTATTCTATTCTATTTTTGGCGATTTGGCTCCAACGCTACTGGCGCTGAATCGGCCAATGTCACAGTAACAGAGAATGTCAGGTGTGGGTTATTGGCAATAACAGCTCGAAAAAAAAATTTGGTCGGTTTTCTTTCCAGTCGTAACTTATGTGAACCTAGGGATTACGAGAGGTTAAAATTTGACACAAGCCTCATACAAGTAATGTCACATTTTACCAATGGTAAGACAAGTAAGTGAAAGGTTTATCGCCTGCTTAATCCACTGACACAATTAAAAAAAAAAACTTAACAGGAGAGCCAATTTTTAAGCATAAATAGCGAAATGCCTTCGTAGTGGATATTTCTGTTTCTTTAAAATCAGAATCAGCGCTACTACACGTACTTCCATTTTTAATATAGATGGCATTTAAAAGTGGATTTGGCAAAATTTTGGGTAGTGTCAGTATTGGATAAAACGTGCGTTATATAGGATAGGTATTAGTAGAAGCCCGGCTTAAGTCTTGTGTCTCTTTCGAATTTGAAGGTAAATTAGCTCCGCGCCATCAACAAGTGGTGTCGCGGTTGTCGGGTGGCGCGGCTCTGGGGGGCAGTGGATCAAAGGGCGCTTTGCCCGGTACGGGATTAGCAAAGGAACTGATGGCGGCGTGTCTACGCACTGAGCCCAGGGCCAGGCCGTCAGCGTCGTCTTTGCTGAGGCATAAGTATGTTTTATTTGAATCGTGATTCTAACAATATGTGTTATATGTTAATAAGGCCTATAAACCTTACTAATCCGTACATTGTTTTACATTGTAAGGTCGGCCCGTTGAGTCCGAGTTATTTGAGTTTCAATTACGATCGAGGCACATTTAAGTGTGAATTTGGAACGGGAATATTTCCTGTCTAGTCTGTCAATGGATATTCCATTGCAGACTTGCATGTTTTATAATATAACGATCTTTCAGCTTACGATTTGGACTGTGAGGGCGTGGTATCACGCCGAGCGAGCTGGACCAATAAGCTGTAATCAAGATAATGATTCCAGCATAGCTTAGATACATATACTCATAGTATTCTTCCTCCATTATTTGAAAATATTAAATAACTGATCGAGTTCAATTTATTTTCTTTCATTTTACAGGTATTTCATATCGGATGGTTTCGCAGAGAGTTTCAATGCAGAATTGAGAAAAAAGTTAGGGAAAGATGTTGAGGTATGTGTTGTCATATATATACAAGCAAAAATAGTGTTTTCTTAGTAAATTTCTGGTAAAATGTTGGTAAGGATTTGGACAGCTTGCACTGTAAAGAATTATCATAAAATCACAATAGGATGAAATCTATACAGGTGTCATAAGTTTTCGATACGATATTTATAATAACCGTCTAAGAAATCTTCGCCTATCTATAACACGGGCCGATTAACGTCCCACCGTTGGGCCTATTCTATACCTAGAATAATGGATATAATTATTAGTATATATTAATTGTCAAATTCATTCATTCATTCCTCCTTCATTCATTCCTCCTTCATTCGTTTACTTCTTCTGAACATAATTTAAAAAAACCATGTGTTCTATTACAAGCATATCGAATTGGTCGTACACACACGTCACAATTGCACAATAATTGTTGCTTTTGTATATAATAGCAACCGTTTGATACTAAATAATTATTTAGTAAAAAATAATAATCGTTCCAGAGTCCTCCGCAGCAACAAAGTGCGGCGCGAGTCGCAGGGAAACCCCGACAGCATTGGACCCTTAACATTTTTCCAGTGAGTTTACTCATGTATATCTCATATTTAAATTTTGTATGCCTCAAGGTAAAAAGTCTAGGTGACTTTTTACCGAGGCAAAACCTTAATCATGTATTAACTGAGAAATGTATGTTTAAAAATTTTCTAGAAAAAAGGTACAAAAGCACTCACAACGCCCAAAATGCTCCGACTACCATTTCACATGGCAACCACGGCCGCTATGGTCGTGGCGAAAAATCACTAATGACCTCATTATTTTCGATCACAGCACTCACCACGACCCATGTCAATAGGTGAGTTGAAGTGGGCTTTGATCACAGAGCATTCTCTCTATCGATTGACATTAAAAAAGGGCGCGATTTTCAAATCAACCAATGACATTTGTGTATTTCGTTGTTATTCGTTCGGTAAAGCAAGTGGAACGCGAAAAATCGCGGTCGTGAACGTGGTCGTTGTGACTCTTGTGGAACGTAGCCTATTAAGTACTTATTCGTTACTTTCTCAAACTTTTCAATTAAAATTGTTTTCAGAATAACAGTAGATCACGTACGGACAGCGTTGCCGGCGAATCTCTGATAGATTATAACTATACACCAAGTAAGTATTGTTACTGTGTTAGAGCATCACGTGAAAACTACTGAACCGATTCAAATGAAACTCGAAATGTAGCTAGCTTATAATATATACTATATAAGTCAACGCTTAGGATAATTTTCCCCTCGATAAATGACGTCGTTCCCGTGGGAAGTTGAATATAACTAAATAGCTGGCACCGAGATCGCTTTTTCTGGAGTTTGTGTTGCAGTTCACTAACAAATTAGTCGTTATCGTGACAACGACATATTATATTATCTCTAATAGTATATAATAATAATTATAATGCATGACAAGAGCTATGAATGTCAAAGAAGCAAGTGAGGTGTGTAAGAATAAGCCTAAATGGCCCTCTGTTGTTGGTGCCTACCCCGTAAGGGACCTGGCGTGAAGTTATGTATGCATGTATGTATGTAATATTATAAAATTGTAAAAGTGTAGCCTGTTGTTTTTTTTAGATTTTTTGTGTTTGTCTGTTTTTTCGGGATTCACCCAAAAACTACTGGGCCGATTTCGATGCGGTTTTCGTTAGACGACAGCAAATCCCCGGACTTAAAATACTACTTATCTATATACTTATATCTTAATACTAATTATAAGTACTTTTTATCCCGGGCATCGTGTGGGTTTTTTTCAGGAAGTGATTTAAAATGGCCAGATTGAAATTTTTTCGAATTCCAATGCAATTTATTCACTGATCGATAACAATTTTTTATTCCTAATAAAATGTGTGATTCTTTTTATCTCTGGAATCCCGCGGGAATTTGCCCGGGTATGGTACAAATTAATTAGTTTGCATAAATATTAACTGATTTGGATACGATTTCACGAATCGAGCGATAGCTTAAATCCTTTTCCACGTGATGCGATAATTTATATTCCGGGAATCCCGCGGTATTATACCTAAAAATTAGCTTATTCAGTTCTGATGTATTTTATTTTATTTATATATTTGGCACAAAAAGCAAGAAACAGCTAAAAGTAACATTTAATATTATATATCAATTATTGGGTCTGAGCCGTGACTCTAAATATGTGAGCACATAACTTACCATGCATTGACAAAATATTTAGTGGTTAGTATTATTAGTATGACCTACTATAATGTTAGTTTTAGGGTGGTTTGGTAACAAAATTATTATGCAATTGTCCGAAAAATTGGTGCAAATAATAGCCCAAATTGCACGTTTAAATTTAAAAAAGGAGGAATTAAAAATATCAATGGATCTATTTGCACTTGCAATGAATCTCATTATTCTCATTAAGTCGCGGGCAAATCCTGGTCTTGAACTTTTATTTTTATTTCATGAGCAGACAGGCAGACGGCCCACTTGATGGAAAGCGGTTACCATCGCCTGTGGACATTTGCAACACCAAAGGTGTTACAAATGCGCTGTTGTTATTTTAAGGAAGACTGTAACCTGGTCACTAATGCCGGAACACAACTCAAGATGGTTATGAGGGCATACTCTACACCATGGGTGGTAGCCATCCAGTCGAGCAAATACCCTACCACCTGGCTGTGGGTTGTTTTGTCGCCTCTTACGACGCGCCGCCCAGCCGCATGAAATTGTATTCTTTCTCCGTTCCTGCACGGATAAATATAAATTAAAGAATAAATTGAGAGGGTGCAATCAACGGTTTAGATGACCCAGTTATTTGTTATGTTGTTAATTTAGGTTCTGATATGCAAATGGAAACGAGAGCAAGTCCCGTCGAAAAGAAACTCCAGTCGATTATTGCACCAACGCACCATGAACCAGTCGAGGTAACGTTTTCATACATACACTTTGATTTGTACGTTCTGAGAACAGCGATTAGAGCCTTAAGTCTGCTATTACTGTCGCGTCGAAATGATCGATCACTGGCACCATAATGATTACAGAAACATACAGTACGCGCAAAACTGAAAGGCTTCAAGTTTAATTTTATTACACTTATGGTATGTTGTGCGACAGAGATGGCATTCGAGTCTGGATAACCGCCGAGCAAGAGCGCAATACTTTCCCTTCTTCGCTCTGTTCAAGCCCTGGAAGCCGGTGGAAAAATGAACCGGTTACAGCCTAAGTACATAGGAACTGTCCTTTTCGGTTTTGTTCTCATTTCAAGCTCAATTAAACGATTTATGGTAACATAATTACGTTAAAAAAGTTTTGTTGAATAAACCGGTTCAAAACTAATTTCGAACGGTTTTTGTCGCACACCTTCAAAGCGCATCCATGTGTTACAGTAAATTTTCAGTTGTACACAAACACATGTTGAGAGAAATAGAATAATACTTCCTCTTCTTGCGAAATAAACCGGTAAGTGCAGGTTTATATAAGAATCTCTTTAAGGTTTACACTCCGAACGAAATATCTGACAAAAACCGGTTATAATAATTTTAAACCGGTTCTAAGCCTTGAATATGTCTGCGAACCTTCTAACTGTGCTCTGCGCAATTATGTGTACGAACTTTATGAACGCATTTTTTTCTGCGCGTATTATAAAACGCAACCATTATAGTGCGTGCTATTTTAACACCCGTGAACGTCCATTCCGATGTGATAGTGATAGCATTTATAAGACCTTGAATCCATCTTACTTGCAAATAGAGATTGATTTAATTTGACGAATACTAATGAACTAAAATCGCCCACTGAAAACGATCACTCGCTCCAATTACAGTCGGCGCCACCAGCCTGTTCTTGTTTTTATAGAAAAACAAAACACAATTAACGTCTTAAGGTCTTATTCATATTGAGTTATAGCAAGTTTTTAGGCTTCTTTAAGTTTCTTAATGAAGTTTATAAACTTACTTTACCTGAATACGAAGAAGACCGTTATTATTTTTTAATCTTAAGTCAGTCATAAATCAGTCAAAAGAAGCTGGTGATTACAAAATGCATTCTTTTTTTGTCAATATGTAGTAATTACGGAACCTTAAAAATCAAATAATATTTAAAGCATCATATGGCTTAATAGGTGTTTAAATATTAAAGCTGTGAAACGACTATTTTGTTGAATCTATCCGACGCTCTGTTATCAGCCTGGAGATGTACAAGGGGCTGTTCTTCCCCCGGCTTCGAAACCCGCGCCCTCTAGAACATTGGCGAGGGCTATCAACGACACGTTTCAGGTGAACATAGAGAATGTATTATTAATAAAACAAGAATCATTCGCAAATTATTCATAACTAGCTTCTGCCCGCGACTTGGTCCGCATGGTGCGGTTTTTTAACTATCCCACAAGAGCTCTTTAATTTTTCGGAATCAAAAGTATCCTATATGTTGACCAGGGATATAAGCTATCACCATACAAAATTTCATGTAAATCAGTCCAGTCGTTTCAAGGATTAGCCGGTATAAACAGACAGATAAGCAGACAAACAGAGAAACAAAAAAAAATAAAAAATCTCGGTTTTTAGCATTTTTTTTAATTGTACAGAAATTTGACCTTTACAATTTTATTATTATATTCATAATTTAAATTGAAAGGTAGTTGAATAGACAGAATGTGTGAAAAGATCTTTGTCTGCCTAGCTTAACTTACTGCCTAAACTATAGCGAAAGTGACTACGTTTGGGTATATGGACAAGTGTCAAATCAAAAATTATTATCATATATAAGGGCGGGCGCCAAAATACTATGTTTGCTTATTGTAAAATATTATAAAGAATATTTTAATAACTGGTTTAAGACTACTATCCAAAATACAGAATGTTTTGGCGTTTTCTAAGATGATAAATTGTTTCAGCTGATTTCACTTTCTACCACCGGACTCTTTATAACAGAAACTTTTTCAGACATTCCCGGTTCCTGTGAACACGTATCTTCGAACGCCATATATTAAAAAGTGAGTAAATCTCTTTCTTAGATAACCTATGTTAAATTTATGTATTCATGGAGGTCCTTACTTTATATGGAATAATACAATAATCACAGAGTTTGACCTCATAATATGTTGGG
This sequence comes from Dendrolimus pini, assembly GCA_949752895.1. Taxonomy (NCBI): domain Eukaryota; kingdom Metazoa; phylum Arthropoda; class Insecta; order Lepidoptera; family Lasiocampidae; genus Dendrolimus; species Dendrolimus pini. The sequence goes on along the minus strand of OX457140.1, from coordinate 17,632,990 downwards.
AGCCCCAACACAAATTGTATTTTATTATAGTGGCAATACTGCTGTTATTCTGTTGACTTTCCTCTCGCAAAAGGTGTGCTACGAATAAGTTCTCTTGGATCGTTCATTTGAGTGTGTCTAGAAAAGTATATGTCTTATTTGACACACTCATTGTTTCAATTAGGTACTGCTAGTACCATCCAATTAACATCAACCCACATGCTACACAAGTTTTCTCTAATCCATCCCAAGGTTATCTAGAAGAAATTGCTTTTAGTGATAGAGACCTATTCTTACCTACCCTTTCTATTGTCTTCTGTACTTAAGCTTCTTGAAATGTATTTCAATTTTATGCAATAAAGTATATTCTATTCTATCAAAAACGCCCATTTATGGTCGAACGAACCAGCAACCTGTGGATCGACTGTATATCCAAAGTTTACTGGTTTCTATCACGCTTGAAGTACCGCAAGTCGGTCCTTTTGGCTGAACCACTTCCAATTGTGACGATTATTAACACATGCTGAGGCAAGTCTCACGTGGACCAATGTATTTTTCTGAAACGTGACAAGAAATGGCTCGATTATAAGTCCTGTGAAAATATTTCACAGAGTGAATAACAAGTTGGTGATGGACGAAGAGTTGCTGCGTGGGCGAGCGAAGGCGAAAAAGGCGAACAAGAAGTCAACTCTACCTGATTTTTCATTGCCCTACGTTCCTGGAGGTAAGAATAATATCTAAGCCTCGAAGAATATTAGGGGTGAAAGAGAAAGAAAGTTGTATAGGTGCGGCTGTGATTTTTTCTTCTTCTTTATCTTCGATTTTCAAGATTTGCTATAGAAGTGAATTTTTCAAGTAAAGGCCTTCAGGGTCAAATCCCAAATAGCGAGAAAAAGTCAAAAGACGTCTCGAAGCCGATTTTGACGAAAACTGAGGTGGTATCATTAAAATGTTAAAAAAAACCATGTTTTGTTAATAACGCGTTACACTATTTGACTGGACTATACAGCGCGCGGGACGCGCAACAACAACATATACTACGAAACTGAGATTACGCCGCGAGGACTGTACTACAAATGCAAAAACATCTCCAAGCTGATTTAGGGCTAATGGCTCGATGTTATTCTTCCAGCTAGCAACAGTCCAGTGAAGAAAATTAAAAAACCTCACGCGCATCCCGCCCCGTCAAAATCCTACGATTGGGACAATATTGTAAGTTTTGTGATGTCATTATTATCCTTTCGCAATGCAGTGACAACTGATGTATCTAATCATTACTTATCTCTTTCAGTCGTATTGCTGTCAAACTCGAACGTTTTTGCTCACACATCAAAATGTGCGAGCAAAAAGCCTATATTTGTACGCGACTAAAAGAGATAGGTAGAGTTGTTAAATAATTCCTACTTGATGAGTAAGAAATAGACAATCAATTTGAGCATTGCCAGATAATGCCCCAAATTTTGGGCAACTACTTTTGGAAGTTTGATCTAATTATTTTTAATGATGTTTAAATAAAGTTGTGGTTGTTTAGTGGCTAGCGCACTCGCATCCCGAATTGAAAACGCGCAGGTTCAAATCCTGGCTGATAAGTATGCCCACTCGAGCAGTTTTGATGATCTAATGTGCACATTGTTTGTTACAATTATCACGTGCTAACGGTAAAGGAAACATCGTGATGAATGTAAATGAAACCGGCACATCAATATAATTGATGGGTCAAACCCGCCAATCCACCTTGGTCACGTGTGGCGGGTATACTGTCTGATCCACACTAAATGAGAAGCCCGAGCCCAGCAGTGGGCAGTTTATAGAAGCTCGAGTTTCGAGATCATAAAATTGTATGATCTGTGGCCCTAACCCAGCAGTTGTGAAGTAAATATCTAATGTTAAATTTTTATTTTGTAGCGGAATGGTGCGGATCTGACGCCGTTCGTCCGCACTCCCACCAACCTGCCATACATGTGACTATACAAGCACGGCTTTTGGAAAGCCGCGTACTATTGAACGGACATGACCATAAAACAGTGAAATGTGTGCAATAATAAATCTTAAGCCACACCGACGAAGTGACGCTAACGCTATGAAAAATATCCAGGGCCGCCAACCCCCAAGCTCTGTGCTCCTGTCTCATAATGAGACCTGGCATCGGCTCAGGTGCAAACTTCAAATGACTGCACCGTCACGTTTATTATATATCTAAACAAAGAGATCTTTTTCTTTCATACGAATTCTATATAAACAGAGTGAGACTACAACAATAAATCGTTTCGTTTTAAATTCAAGCACAAATTTGTGCGCGACGCTGAGCGTCAAATTTGTACTAAAAGAGAGCTTCAAAGAGCATATTGGGCGCCGGGGAAAGTGGAATTTAATTGTCATGTTTCATTTTTTAGGTTCTCTAGGCATTTTGGCAAACAGAACCCTTATTTATTTGTCATATCCGCCCGTCCATTTGTTTTTGTATGTCGCAATATTTTTTCTCAGAAACGATTGGGGATCTATGGATGAAACTTGACAGAAAGATTAGGGCAAGTTTGAAGTGTTCTTTAAGAACCATAAGGAATACTACAAACTTACTCAAACTTAATATGAATAAGACTGCTAGTCTTTATAACGCTACACACCGGTGTAATACATTTAACAGAGAGTTGATTTTATAAACGTATAACCCATAATCGTGTAGAGTGTCGTTAGTCAGATCTCGAAAAACCATGACGCGATTCAGCAATGATTTTTTGTTGAAGTCAATCGACTTGCACCCCCTAAATCCTTACGCCCGGATACTACACACCCCTTGCATCTTCTGGTAAAGACGGCCCTGCAAATATCTTGACACGTGGCTAAAGTTTTTGCACCACTTTGGCGTGACTTAAGATTTATAGAAAAATGAACCAATGTGGCACCGCTTTCTATACATTTTTTATTAATAGATATTTTTATATTACATAATATAAATCATAACTGGCATAACAAAACCATAATCAAATTAAATTTTATATGACAGCATTGACAGCGAGCTTGTATGTAGTTTAAGAAGTTTTTCGAAATATGTCTTGGAACCGGTGTCATTGACTCGAAATTAGGAAAAAAGACTGTAAATTTTACATAAACTTAATTTTATAAAAATAATTATGATATATTTTATCGATATCAGATAACATTTAGTATTAGAAAAGTTGTTTGAGTTTTAAATTTTAGGTATCTATGTAATTTGTTTTTGTATACCAATTAAATTGTTATTTATTATATTATTATGTTGGTGGTACTGTTTTGCATCTTTGACACTGGCCTCTATTCTTTATTACCACTGGACTGGCTGACGCATATAAATAACTGATAAGCATATTTTTGTGCAGACTCGAAGCGTCACTTGCAACAGTCTCTGGAACTAATGTTAGTATTAACATAAGCGACTGTTTAGTTTAGTGAATGGAGGCTAAAGGTAACTAAGGTAAAGGAGAACCATCTTATATGGGAGAATAGTTGAAGTGTCCAGCTGTAAGCTGTAAATAACAGTCCAAAAACCGTCCAGAATGGTGTTGGTGTAGACAGAATGTATGATATGAATGTAGATGTAGATGAATTGAAGTAACATAAAAGTGATACTGCGGTATGACTGATATTATAATATGGTGGAACCGATTAATCTGAAATTTAGTCCTCGGTTTAATGGTTTCTTTTCGAATTAGCATGTCTTTTTTTATGTCGCTTCTGCCAAAGGTGTTGGAAATTTAATGTTACTGTACGGTTTTTATAGAGATGTGTAAATCACTTACGTGCAGAGGATGGTGTTATTTGTATTGTAAATATTGTATAGTGTTAAATTTTATTACACGCGATATTATAATAAACACTATAAAAAGCGAATTACTTTATTTTATTCACCGTAATTGAAACATCTTATTTTTTGTATTTTTTTATGGTTCCGTAGCTAAGTTACGTAAACAATGGAAGTATGTCAGGCTGCTACTCAGCTATCCGCTGCAAAAAATTTAATAAGTGGGTGGGCGTAGTGGGTAGGGGCAAGGTATACTTCTGCAATACTTACCCTTTTTACCCCTCCTAGGGTCCGGAGTTCTTGAAGTATTTATTTTTGTGAAAATAACCTCACCTATTTTTACTAACCTTTATTGTGATGGGCGGTGAAAGGTCGCGACCAGTGACTAGAACAGTGATTTAGGTTAGATTAGCTTCAGACCAAAGCGCACGAGCCGAGCGAGCGAAGCGAGCTTGCCGCGGCAGCGGTCGTCGAGTCCCAGAACCGACTGTAACCATTTACTATTTATTTTATACACACGATTTATAATTTCCCTGTATTGGCCGCTTTTTTGAATATTTTTATGGTTACTCTTATAGTGTATGTGAATGTGCTCTGTTGTTTTTTCTTAATTTTTTGACGATACTGTTTTTGGTTCTTTTTCTGTTGATTAATGACATTCTTTTTGACGTCAAAAGGATTGTTCAACTTTGTAAGTGCAATATTAGTGAAAAAATAAGTAAGGTTATGTTTATTAAAAAAACTGAAGATCTCCGGGCCATAGGAGTTGTAGTAGGGGTAAGTATGCCTCCCTCTTCCCCATTCCACCATCCCGCTACTTAGAATTCATGCACCGGAAACTGCTTTTTGCGAAACCCTCGTGGAATGCTATATACTGACCTGATAAACTATTGTTTGGATTTAAAAAAAATGAATTAAAGATATAAGAGCAAACGATTAGCATCAGACATGCGTGTTTTATGAAATCTTGTCTCGCAGAAATGATTATGTATTAAGAAAACAGATATTTATCCTTGTTTCAAGTACACATTATAAATAATATGTTATATAAAGTAAGTAATAATACAAGAGGGAATACTTCATTCCAGCTCTAAAGTTATGAGTTTTGCATTAAAATAAAATAAGTCACTATACTTTTTAATATTTATTAATTCTAATTGGCAGTTAATGACTAAAGTACAATAATATCATAGATGTAGGTAGATTTCTATGAAACGACAAACGGCGTGCTACACCTTCAAAATGCGGGTAGCACGACATTTTTCAAACACGCGCAGACAGCTGGAGATGACACATATTTAGTAAGCCTCTAGTATGAGATATAACTAACTTGGATTCGTTGGCAACATCTCACTAAATACAGTTATGTGGATCAGCTGATTCGGCGGCGGAAACAGCCGAATCAATCAAGCAATCATTTTAATGAATCAGAATACTCAAAAAACACGTGTAAAATCAAGTACTTACTGTTTACCATTTTCAATTTATATCATACTAGCTTGTACTCGCGGCGTCGCTTAATTTCTAATTCAAAATAGCCATGACGCCGTCTAGCGGAAGTGGGACTAACCACGAGAGCAACACATTGAAATTGCGGCGTTGTCATTTTCGTGGTAATGACGGTGTATTTTTCGCTTGTGATCGGAGCACGATTTCCGCTTCTATCCTTCGGGAGAAGTACTTAAGTACTGGATGAAAGGTACCCTTTGTCCTTTTCTATACCCCTGACAAGGTGTATGTAAAATTTCATAACGATCTGTTGCATAGTTGAGTTATGAAAGAGTCACAAACAACCAATTTACGCTTGCCTTTACAATATTATACTTTTGATTACATAGCCCATAAACGATCCCACTTTTGGGCTCGAGCCTCTAGGCGGCTTAGTAAGTTTGACACATCGGTTATCTCGATGTGCAGATTGCATCACGATTTTTTCCCTCAACGTTGGTAGCACGTGGTAATTGTAACCATATGTACATTAGGTCAGAAACGGCCCGAGTAAAGCTTGCGTTCCGGCCGGGATTCGAACCCGCGCTCTTCGAGTTTAGGACGCTTACGCTACAACGACTTTTAATTTTAGTTACTCGATTTTTAATTTCCTGGACTAAAATGACAGCTGCTATCAACCACTGAAATGAATCCTGTAGATAATATGGAGGGCTTATTAACAAATGGTCGTACAGACAAAAGTGTAGTTTTACACAAGGGACAACATTGTGAATAAAACAAAACTAGTTGATTGTGTAAGGCTGAAATTTGGAATAGGCTTCTTTTCAGGTACACTGGTAAAACTTTCTAAATTGTAACAACATGCACAGTTTTTAGTGAATAACAAAAAATGACATTCTTGCGTATACGCTTGTATGCTATGAAGCCCACGATATATAGGATTCAAATTAGCTCAACTCACTTCTCTTAAAAATGAGTCATATTACAACATACAAAAAAGTCGATCGCAACTGTCATTTTAGTCCAGGTAATTAAAAATCAGAGTAATATTAAAATTGTACTTAATATTAATTAAATTTTTAGATATTTCTAGAAATACAGATTATGTGAGCTTAGTTTCATAACTTTCTTCTTATCAATTATACATTTGATGACTTTGGATCTTCTCATGTCATCATAAATCCGACATTTGTACCAAAATGAATTTATTGTATAAAACTAGATCAATTTTCAGAGAAACAAAGAGTTGATTACAGATGTATGTGTCATCTCCCATGACGGGAAAATTCCGATTTCCGTTAATGAATGCAACTTTGGTTTAATTAAATCAGAATTCGGGTTTCGACAGATAATACTGAAGCGCCATTGAAGATTAAATTAAAATTTATCTATCACATTAAATAAACTAAATTAACTAAAGTATACAACTTTGTTCATTTATTACTAAAAATGCAGTAAATACAATACTTTAAATACTAAGATAGAGTTTGTATTTTTTTTTATGTTCAAAATGTTCGCGAGATCAGATTTTTTTCATTATTATTGTTATGTATGAACCCATAGTTTTTGAAATGCACATCGTTGTTACTATAATAAGCACCAAACATTATAACATCGCTATATTAGCTGCAAGACGCTGCGTAATGGTTGATGCAAAACATCTATAATGCAGCATAAAATAACTAAAAAAAGACAGCGGCTTACAAATAATTCTTCTCTAGTGTTTTGATACAGAAAAACAATTTATTCATTTTATTTTGAACTAAACATGTAATTTAAATAAATAAAGTATATCGATCCTTTACCGCCATTTTATCGTGACTTTTGGACCTCAGTAATCTTTTTGTTGCAAAAGGTATTTTAAACTATTTGTTTTAAGACTTTCAGTTTTAGTTAGGTTAAACCCTACTGAATCAAAAACTAAAAGTCTTCAACCAAAATAATATTTTAAAATACTTTTGCAACAAAAAAGTTACTTAGGTCCAAATGAGGCTTACGACAAAATGACGGTAGAAGCTCGATATCTTCCACTTGAATTAAAACCATTGAGACAAAGCAAAAGTACCTTTTTGGGATGATCATGTTGTATCAAAACTCTATAGAAAAATGTTGTGGAGCGCAGACTGCAAATTTTATTTCGGCAACTGTTAACCAAGTTAATTGCGATACCACAAATATGTTTCTCCTCGGTGGTCTTTCATACACATCATATAAAATATTATGAGGTGATCACGCGACGTTGCGTGAAGTGAAGTGTAACATATGTCTGCTATGCAAAATGTTTTACTTCTTACGAAATATACTTGGACAAAATTCTAGTTGTTGCATACTAACAACAGGTAGACTATCCTATTGCATAACATATTACTTAATAACACTTAGCAATTTTGAGGGCATTCGAGGTCTTATGAATGTATAATGTTTGCGCTAAATATCTTTTATTTCCCTCTAATTCCTTATATCACCGGATAGTCTGTGGCTTTAAAATGGCCACTTCTGCAGAATCGTATTGTGGTTCTGACGTATATCTATACAAGATATAACCATCACCATAGCTTTATCACTTTGACACTTGACAGCTGTCAGTTCTGTTAAAGTGGCCATTTTAACTAAGATGTGAGCTTTATTTAGAATAACACCATCTAGTAGAATAGTATAGTACAGTTACTATACTATTCTACTAGATGGTGCTGTACTAACAAACACTAAACATTTTATTCAGTCATCTACTAGAATTCAAGTAGAGTAATTTAGACGCTGGACTACCTTTTAAAGATTCTTCTCTTTTAATTAATGCTGATTTTGGTTAACATACAGTCAATGTTAAGCCAATAGACAGTTAGCATTTCTATCTTTCAATGATCAGCCGATCCCTGTAAACATGAAATTGAATCTTTCAATGTCATTAAACCCCATCGTGCCCTTTCAACCGAATTGATTCAATTTGGTCGATTCGCCTAACATCAGCATTATTTATTTAATATAATTTTTTTTAATATAACTTATAAGTCCAATGTTGAAGTTTTCAAAACGATAATGACTATCGTAACAATATATATTTTTTTAAGTTTGAAATCAGCAAGTAGGGCAATAGAACATAAATATTGCATTGTTTCAGTAGTTGTAGACTTTTAACATTCACGTAATATCTAAATTTAATAAAAGTCTAACGTAAACTAAAATATTTTGAGTAGTTACAACTTAATGACTAAATAACATATTGACTGGATGTGTAAATGGTCCCTTATTTATAGGATTTGATAGGTGGTCTTCATTGAGGCACAATGTGGGATGATTTCTTGTACACGTGGGATAATTTTTACTTGAAAATTCTCTTTAAGTTTTTTTTAAATTGACTGACAGCTATTTCCGTGTGTGTTATGTGTAATATACAACTGAGCATTGTGGGGCTGATCCCAGACACCCAGACCATAGTAAATAACGGAAAGTTTATTTCAACGCATGATAATAATATGTGAATATATAAAAATAAAGTTGCATTATTTTGTGTTATGTCGTCGGATTTCGTTTGCGGTGTTAAATAAAGAGACATGTAGGAAATAATAGATTTTCTTAAGCCAATATTAGACGATTCATTTCTGTCATTTTTCGACCACTTTGGTTTATTCAATTTGGATGAATAGTGAACCAAAGTGATTCATATAAACATAGATTTGAATCATTCAAATTTATTGAATACCAACGTATCAACCGATCAAATTGATTTAATTTCAATTTGGTTGAAAGTCATGATCACTTTGGTTGATTCATCCAAACTGAAAGACAGAGATGAACCGTGTAATGTCGGTTTAATATCAGCATTATAAATGTCTTCGATAGTAAATCAACCCTGATCAACAGAGTATTTAATATCTAAACATTACAAATTTGTTTGTAATATTCAACCCAGCAATTGTGCCCCAAGAAGCCACGATTCGAAGACTGCATTGGTTTGGGGGTACCCTAAGGGGTGTGGTGGAGACAAGTGGGGGGCGTCGCGGGCGCGCACGGCAGCGTCAGCAGCTCGCCGCCACTCTCTGTGATGGCCACGCTCTTGTGGTACGATATGAGATCAGCTGAAAACGTAAAAAAACAATTAAAATTAAATTAATTAATTATCCGTGCGGAAACAGTGAGGGCGACCTGTTGTAAGAGGCGACAAAACAATCCACAGCCAGGTGGAAGGGAATTAAAATTCAAATTAATATGAAAAAGAAAAATCGGGGGGTTTTTATTTATTTATTTCAATCTTATACATTGATCAGTAATTTCTAGTAGCCCCTAGACTAGGTTGCACTGTATTTAGTGTCCTCTCCCTTAATGTAAACACAATAACATCAAATAGGTATATTTAACATTACAATGTAATAACATAAAATAAATATTATATAATTCTTTTTAATATTTAAAGTTGAAAAATGGTCTTGAGTCATGGTAACCTTAAAATTAAATGAACAGACATGTGAGAAATATTGGATTTTTGGCAAGTGCAGTGAGTTGGTGAACTTATTTTAAATGGCGGCCACCGTAAAAATTACTGAATTTAATGAAAGTGATTGATTGACCGGTAGTTTGGACCCTAGACCACGCAGCCGACGGACTTCTATATGTATATATATATATATAGGAAATGTACTCATAATTAATATTAAGGACTATAACTTTCAGGGCTTATTCCCCGACATATACAAGAAAATTTCGGATGGGGACCAAGTGTCGTTGTATCTGTTGATAGTACGATATACGAACATAGGGCTGATAGTACCAAGCTTTTGAAGTGTCTGGAATATGACCGACGGCTCCATACCCACTTTGTGTAAGGCGATCACTGCAATCCTATTTTCTTTAACACATGGGGTGTCCATATTGTAATTTGATAATGAACACGAAAAATATGTGAAATGGCGCAAAACGAACGAAGTTTTTAAAATAATATACCGTAAAATGGGGGGAATCGGGACACTTTTTAAGTTCGACATTGATTTTTTATCGTTTTTTTTGTAGTTATAGTAATAAAACGGAGATCATAATGGTTCCGGTAGTTTAAATTTTCATTTCTAATGCATTAAGATATAGTTTATTAAAGAGTAATCATAAAAAGTTACAAAAACTCACTTGTCCCTATTCACCCAGGCGTTGGGGTGAATCAGGTCGCTTAAGGGGTTAATAAAGTTTTTCGCTAGGGCTGACACTTTCATACTATAGGCAGGTACCTACAATACAAATTTCACACAACTTTGACCCAATGTTTTGAAGTACTTTTTTTTAAATACTTATGACAGGATGACTGAGCGTTGTCGGATTATAGAAAAAATATTGCAGGCTTCAAATTTAAATCCTACCACAAAGTGTAACACGTAACATAAACGTAATTCACCCCCTAGACCCTATTCCCCCTATTTTACGGTACGTGTTCCAAATTCAAAATAATTAAAAATTTGAAAAAAGAAGTTTTTATGTAACGCTGTTTATGGCCAGATTAGTTATACGTATTCCAAATTCAAAATAATTACAAGGTTGATAAAAATAAAAGTGTTTATGTAACGCTGTTTATGGCCAGATTAGTTATACGTGTTCCAAATTCAAAATAATTACAAAGTTGAAAAAAAGAAAAGTGTTTATGTAACAGTGTTTATGGCCAGACTAGTTTTATACGTGTTCCAAATTCAAAATAATTACAAAGTTGAAAAAAAGAAAAGTGTTTATGTAACAGTGTTTATGGCCAGACTACGTTATACGTGTTCCAAATTCAAAATAATTGCAAAGTTGAAAAAAAGAAAACTTTTTATGTAACAGTATTTATGGCTAGTTACATATAGTACGCGAGCAAAAGAGCAAGATTAGCGCCGCCAATTTGGTTTAGTTTTTTTTATGAAGCAAGTGACAGTGGCAAATGGAGCCTTGATAACGAAATGGTACCGACCTAAGCTCTGATGGGTGATCTGCCCGGCCCCGAGCAGCCGATACCCGGCGGAGGTCTCGACGAGGTAGTGCTTGCAGCGGCCTTGGCCGCGGAACGAGATCGCGTACCCCCACACGCGCTCCGAGATGCGCACCAGGAAGCTGCCCGCGGGCTGCGAGCTCAGCAGCTGCTCCGCCTCCGGGCGGGTGATCAGACCTGGGGCCCAAGTTTTCTTTTCTTTTATTGCGTCTTTGTCTTACTGAGTATGGATTGTTTGCTACGACTCCCTAATTGTTCAAAAAGTACTACGCGTACGCAGAAGGTTTGCCGATAGCCTCATGATGTCACGCGTCGACGGTCAGTAGGGTTGACAAAAAAAAGGTTACATAAGTAGTTGTTGCAATAAATTTATTATTGTATATACTTTGCATGCTAACATACATATATTACATACATAAGTATATACAATAATAGTAAGTAGTCATCGGCAAACCTTCTGCGCACGGCTTATAATTGTGTAACATATTTCCACATAAAATTTATTTTAAAAAAATTAGTTTATTCAATTTTTGGCTTGACGTATTGCTAGGGAGTTTCTTGCCGTTTCTTCTACTCATCAGCAATAATGCGTTACGAAGCGGTGTAACTAAGAAGTAAAATTAATTTTTAACTTATATGTATGAATTTCAAAAAGTGGTTTCCAGTGGAACTAACTTTCCATGTTATGTAAGTTTTCAGTTCATCTAAAAAATAATGAGAAAAAATCAAGCTTAGGATACCATTTTTTGCAAAAAATGAAGAACCCAAATATGTCCATTACTGCAAGTGCAATTAGTAAGGTAAAATTACTATCGATTAAAGTATGGTTGATTTGAAAATTGCGCCTTGGTCAACGTCTTAATAAAGGGAAGTAATGTTTTGTGGTTCGACCCACCGCTTTATATATGGCTCGTTTTGAGCGCGCGTGAGCGAAAGTTTTGACATTATTAGTGACGTTTTCGCGGCGACCATAACGACCATGGTCGCTATGTAGAACGGCAGGAGTATTTTGTGCGTTAGAGCTACAAGAGGAACGCGCCCTAAGTATATAATTAAACTAGAGATATCTATCAATGTTTATCATTATTAACAGTGTCGCATCTCAAATAACGCATCGTAACCCTTGGCTACATCTGCGTGACACAAATTAGTAACACTAACATTATATCACGTGTAGCAGGGGCGTGAAACGAAGTATTCGGATTGTAAACAATTACTAACCGTGGAACCAGTTAATAGGTTTGTTGTTCTCATCGAGACCGACGCCTCTCTTCATTTCTTGCGTTCTGAACCACTCCAACACTGCTTCCCTATTCGGGGGCCTGCCGGCTGGAAATAGAAAAAATACTTCATCAAACTTTTACATCACCAAATTAGTTAAAATTACCTTCTAGCCAGGATACTGGAAAGAGATCGGTTGTAACGATAAGGCCGCTTTTCATTTTTAAATAGAAGAAAAAAGAAATAAACTAAGGCTCTAAATGTCTACCGTGACGCCAAACGTTTAGTAGACGAAAGTATTTTTTTTTAATAGTTGAAGTACAGCAGACTGGCAGACGGCCTGATGGAATCAGTTACTGTCACCTATGGACGTTTGCAACACCAGAGGTGTCACCAACGCGCTGCCGGACTTGAATAAATTTTACGACACCTCGGCCATGGTTTTTCCATATGGGGTTTTCTTTTTAACCCTATGTGGAAACACCATGGCCGGGGGCTTATTCCAATTCGCCACGGTGCGCAAGAGTAACGTTCCAGAGAACCGTTGCGTACAAGAGCGAAGCGACTCTAGGAAGTGGGGATGGACGCCCAGCCGATAGCGTTCGGTGCGGTGGTAAAAAGAAGACGAAGGCACCATATTAAACAGTTCCATATCTTTTTATTTATTTATGTTTTAATGGAATTCTGTATAAAGTAATATGCATAAGGGCTATGGGACATGTTTTCCTGTAAAAAAATAAATAAACACTGAGATGTAACCAATGTTACGAATCTCAGTAAGCGACTGTAACCGGTTTCCATCAGGTGGCCTGAAAGTCTACTTCCCTTACTCTAGCAATAAATATGAACCACTCACACTGTGGATCGGGGGTGACTTGCGCTCCAACCAAGTCGGTGCTGCGTCGGTGTGCTTCTCTCGCGGCCCGAGCTATTTCACGCATGTTTGCTTCCGCTTCCTTTGCTTTACGTTCTGGAATATCAGATCCTCAAATGGTGAAGGTACTCACGACCCTGCATATGCTAGGAGCAAGTACAATTATCGAAGATAGTGGGTCCCGATTGAGGTCCCGGGACTGGAACCACAAAGGCACAGAAAGGAAATCTTAGTCCATACAGCCAATTCTAAGGTATAATAACGCAGTTAAATTGTAGGCTACAACTGACACCATTTAATGGAGTTCTTGTGAAAACTCGGAAGGACACACTAGACTACACAATTCACATTTCTCATAAAAACACATAATTATTTCTCAAAATACCCACTGCAACACAGAAGCTCCAACAACAGAAGGTTTGATTCCTGGCATGGTAAATTAAAGGAATTTTCTCCGTTATTTAATGTATTTTGTATAAATAATTTTAAAAAAAATATTAGCATTCGTCGCTTCTTCTCTATATAAACTATAAGTATACGAAATTTTATATTCCTCCGTCCGCGCAATTTTCGAAAAAGGGGTACAAAGTTGTTGCTTCACGTATTAATATATAGTAGAGATGTGCCGACTATTCGGTAAAGCCGACTATCCGGCCACTACCGTAGTCTGCGACTGGTCGGCGATTATTCGGCAAAGACCGCCGACTATCCGGCTTCTTACTTTGTATTTAATAATCTATACTTTCGTAATACATTGTAATCCATACATGAGACTCTCTTTTTGACATGATTAAATTTTAATTGAGCTCATTCACTTTAATGAACAATGAAAAATAGGTATTATCTTTAAACAAAAATATTTTTTTAATTTTTACACAAAAACACCGCCCTGACCAGTACAAAAGTAAAACTGAAAAAAACGAAGTAAACAAAACAGGTTGCGACTTGCGCGTGAATCAGCTAGAAACGAATCGTCACGGAAATGCCCTAAACAGTGATCGGCTTAGCCGACTAGTTGGCCGATTAGTCAGCCTCTTTACAACCGGCTAATAGGCTAGTCGGCCGAAGTCACATAATCGGCACATCTCTAATACCGTAAAATGGGGGGAATAGGGTCTAGGGGGTGAATTGGGACAAACCTCAAGTTTTATTTGCGACCTTATATACATTTATGTTACCTACGTGTTACACTTTAAGGTGAGATTTAAATTTGAAGTTTGCAATATTTTTTCTATAATCTGGCAACACTCAGTCATCCTGTCATAAGTATTTTAAAAAAAAAAACGTACTTCAAAACATTGGGTCAAAGTTGTGTGAAATTTGTATTGTAGGTACCTGCCTATAGTATGAAAGTGTCAGCCCTAGCGAAAAACTTTATTAACCCTTTAAGCGACGAGTGAGTTTTTGTAACTTTTTATGATTACTCTTTAATAAACTATATCTTAATGCATTAGAAATGAAAATTTCAACTACCGGAACCATTATGATCTCCGTTTTATTACTATAACTACAAAAAAATCGATAAAAATCAATGTCGAACTTAAAGTGTCCCGATTCCCCCCATTTTACGGTATATAGATTCTATTCTAACCTTGTGCGCCAAAGCTTAGTTTTATGCTACTGTCAATAGAATTGTATACGAACCCTGCTCTCTCCACGCGCGGTCGTCGTCGTGCGCGTGCAGCTGCGCGTCCCTGAGGGTCTTCGCCCGGCGCGCCTTCAGCCCGCGCAGGATGTCCCCCGCCCGCGCGGCCGCCACTCGCCTCTCCCAAGCAGCCACCCGCCCGCTTACACCATCGCCGTTGTTGCATAACCCTATATCCTGATGTACAAACACACATATTTTCATAACTTTAGATGAACACTAATATTGGTATAATAAAACTACGTTTTTACGGTTTTAAGCGCGGTAATTTATTTGATTTTTGTTATTCCGACGTTTCGGCCACTTTTTTTTTAATCTATGGCTCCAACGCCTTCGGCATTGATTTTGCCAATTACAAAGTTAGAAAAGACTGGTGTGCTATTTTAAATGCAATTTTAGCCACTAAAATTTGGTCGGTGGTTTATACGCGTTTTTGCGAATCTGTGGACAACACACATAAAGTTACTAACTACATTACACATATGTATTATTAAGCATTAAAAATTTACAAAGGACATTCACAAAATTGCTATGTACTAATGTTAGTAGAAAATTTACATTAATGGGACGAGGACATTCTACAGGAAGGATATCATATAAGGGATCAGTAATTTCCAGTGGCCGTGATCACGGAAGACAATGATGTCAAGTGTCAATGAGTATTGTTAAAGTTTTATTTAGCCTACCGCCAACTTGTTCATTTTAATTATTTAGTTTTAATTTTGTTTATGGTTATTATCTACTCTATGGGAGCCTAATCTAATTTACCACCGCTTCGCAACATGTTATGGCTGCTAACAGTAATAAAACAACATAAACAACCAAAAGCATATATTGACATAATAAATTAAACTAAGTAACATAAAGTAGCATAAATAATATAAAAGTAATACATAGATGTAAAACACAAAATGTGAAGCTAGACTAAGACAAGCAGGTATAAAATAGATATAGAAATATGAAAATGTTAATATAACAGTAGATATATAACTTCATAGACGTAAAAATTGTAAATAGAAAGAAACATAAAAGTAACAAGCATAGAAATGTAAAATAAATATAAGTACACAATGTAATAGATATAAATATTTTTGAAAGTAATAAAAAATCCTACCCATCCTGGAGTACATAGATGTAAGAAATAAACAAAGAATAAAAAAAAGAAAAAGAAAATAAAGACCTCTGTCTTATCACATGACGGAGGAGAAGGCGAATTAAAAAAAAAAAAAAAAAAAAAAAAAACATGTTATGGCTTGAAGTGAAGAAGCGGCGCAAGAAACTCTTCAGCAAACATAACAAACCTAGCTCTAATAATTTTATATAATACTAGCTGTACCCGGCAGACGTTGTCCTGCCTTTAAAAAATAAAAATCTAGAACCCGATTCCAGTGTCATCTACCGGGACCAAATGTTAATCTAAACTGTTCTCAAATCCACTTGAACAAACAAAAAATTTCATCTAAATCAGGCCCAGCGTTTAGGAGTATCGCGGCGCCACCTACTGGGTCCAATCGCTTATTTAAACCATTCCGGGACAGACTTCAACACAACTAAATTCTGGTACCCGATTGCAGCGCCATCTACCTGGTTCAAATTAAAATCTGAATCATCCCAGTACAAAATTATAAAAATAATAATTATCGCTATTAAAAAATAGCGGTTGATCGTAGAGGGTTGAAAATTTAGGGTTGTATGTATTTTTTAATTATGTATCATAAAAAAATAAAAATGAAAAAAATTATCAAAAAATTAAAAAAAATATATTTAGGGGTGAACTACTCTTAACATTTAGGGGGATGAAAAATAGATGTTGGCCGATGCTCAGACCTACCCAAAATGCATACAAAATTTCATGAGAATCGGTCAAGCCGTTTCGGAGGACTTTGGTAACTAACACTGTGACACGAGCATTTTATATATAAGATTAATTCCTTCCACCCATTTAATATTATATAAAATTATTAGAGGTAGGCATGTTTGCTGAAGAGTCTCTTGCGCAGCTTCTTCTCTTAACTCTAATGACGTCATTATTTTCAATCACACAACGCTCGGTCGAATAACCGTTCCACTTGGATTTATGATTATAACGCCGGCAAGCAAGTGGAACGGGAAAAAGCGCGGTCTTGACCGTGGACGTGGTGAGTCTCTAATTAATAGAACGGAGCCAAAGTGGAACATGTATGTCTTATAACTACCAGTATCCAGTAATCTACACAAGTTGACACTTGTTCAAATTGACATTTGACTAAACGATTCTCCAAAGAAGATGCTTTAGGTTCAAGCCCTCAGTAGTGAAATGTTGGGTGAACAAAAACCTTTATTGTCAAGACTTACAATTCATTACACGAATAACTGATTATTACAGTATTCACCAAACTCACCTGCAGAACATCCCTCTTCCCTTCAATAAAGTTGAAATGTAAGTTGTTCTTATTCAGATCCAACTTGATATTCTCGTTGTCCAAATTGTCTCTGATGTCTGATTTCTCGGAGATTTTGACTTCTGGTTCTAGAGCTTCGATGCGCTGCCGTAATTCGTCCACCGTGCAATATATTTCTAAATCATCAAGTGGATCTATACTCTTCGGGGATAGGTCGAATTTCTGAAACAATTTTTTTACAAGAGTTGAAAGCAATTACCACAAAGAGTCATTTCTTCTCTCAACTTCGGATTCGCATCACACGGAAAATGTTCCATTTGACGAGATGCTATGTAAAAACATTGTAAACGACAGAATTTAGGTATTCCCCTATTCTATTCTATACATATGACTAAAATAATATAGATTCTAATATAAAGAGCGTTAGGCCCATATCTGCAGTAGATAAAATCAGCAAAATTACGTTACACTAAAAATCGGAAATCTGTGAGTCATATATTAAAAAATAATTTGTAAAGTAGCTCTCCTGTAAAATTTTATACATGTCACTTACAATATTCTTCCATAACAGGGTCGATATTATGTTCTAGACTGAGTACATTATTGGCTCTAATACATGCCTCATTGATAGAAGACGGGATATCCGAAAGCAGATCATTCATAAACTGACACTGGTAGATAGTTTAATATAATATATTCAGGACACAAAATTCGGTACCCTAGAAGCCGGAGTAAAGAAATATGAGAATAGAGGAATAGAGGAGAGAGATTTGACTACACGCTGTAGTCAAATCAACTGAAATACTTTATATCATCTTACAAGACGTCGGAGCCTCATAGATTTTGTACAAGGGTAGTAACTTATAACATCATAAGTTTGTAGAAAGAGAGAAGTCTAGTAACGCATTAATTTTATCGTTTAAACAGTAATAAAAATTATTTCTATGACGATATTTTAAAAGTAAAATGTTATTTTAGCACCCGTTCTTTTGTATGTCCTAAAGAATTCTAGAATTTATTATAATATGTGTCTATATAATTAAGAAAATTAAAATTCAAAAAAGAATTATCCGTGCAGGAACGGAGAAAGAATACGATTTCCTGCGGCCAGGCGACCTGCCGTAAGAGGCGAAAAAACAACCCACAGCCAGGTGATAGGGCATTTGTCCGACTGGATGGCTATCACTCCTGGTCTAGAGTATGCCGTCATGACAACCTTGAGTTGTGTTCCGGCATTCATGACCAGATTCCTGTCTTTAGAAAGCGATAGCAAATTGGCAGCACCTTTGTTGTTAAAAATGTTCAAAAGCGATGGTAACCGCTTTGCATCAGGCGGGCCGTCTGTCTGTCTGCGGATCTCATGCAAAAAAGTCATCAAAAAATATCGTTACCTGCTCCAAGCTATCCAATGGTTTGTAATCGATCAGCTGCGTTAGCTCCTTCTCGACTGATTTCCTGAGCTGGTGTGCCTCCTCGCGCGCCTGAGCCAGAGCCCGCTGCCTCGCTTCTTCTGCGAGGATACTTTCTATGGATTTGTCGTCTTGGTGCTCGCCCATCACCCATACCTGAAATTGTTGACCGAGATCTTTAAATCTTTAAATAAGTTATATGAACGTTGTCATCTTAAATTTGCCAGTTCCCAAGTACAAATCTCGGAGACAAACTCCAGTACCAACCAAAATTAGTACGACAGCAACCGGCTTATTGAATAAGTTCTTCTAATATTATGCAAAATGTTGTTGCAGACAACTCTTTTATCGATTTGTATTCTCTATAAACTTCATAAATAAATAAATAAAATAGTAAAAATAAATTTCTAGTGATTATTTGAATTGGTTTATGGAGCCTTTTGGCCCTCGGAATCTCGTAATCGAAAACAGGCGTGTACTTAATACTTACCCATGGTTCACCATCCTCTCCTTTAAGGAACTGCACTTGCTTCTTCCCGTTCTTCTGGAACTTGGGTCGTTCATCTTCCTTGCTCACCTTTTGGTCCCATATCTGCCACCGTCGCACCTGGAACGCAAATTATTTAATCAGCATTATCGGTTAAATTCATTCTATTTCATATCAAAATTATTTTGGCTTAAATTACTGTATTTTATTTTGAATTAGCATGTGTATATATATATTTCAGTTAATTTTCGTTTTTCAATACTTTACTTAGGCCGGAGTCTTACAAAGGACTTCCTGTCATAAGAAAAAAAATACTACAGTATTAACTTTTATCAAATTTGAAATACTAATAATTCTTAAATATGCTCAATAAACATTAAATGTAGAATGTGTCCTCCGCATGCGACTCATGGCAATAAGATTTTTTACAGAGTCAGAGACGCAGGAAACTGTTAAGTTGTCTTACTCAAATGCAAAGTTATTTTGATTAAATAGTGTTAGGCTGATATTTTTGTTTTCAATTTGAAGGAATTAAACAAAGTGTTCCATATAAACATTAATTTGAATCATTCAATGTCATTGAAAAATGTTTTGTCCTTTCAGTTCTGTGCTATTCAACCAACTGATTCAATGTGATTGATCCCTCTGATATATGCATTACCAGTACTTTACCAGGTACCGATGTTTCAAGTCTATTGACTGATTTTATCACCACAAGCGCCGATCAAATGGCTCATAAACATCTCCGCATACTCTTCCAATTGAGAAATAATGTTATTTTTATTTTTTACTGCCCATTTTCATGAATGCAGTCAAACTAATAGAGAACATTATGAAGTCTTTATTGATAGACAAACAAAAAACGACCTTGTCTCAATTGAAAGTAAAGCTGTATCATTGCTATTCGTCAAAATAGCAGATAAAAAAACGAACAGAATTGAAATATCACGATTTTAACAAAAACTAAATCGAATCGAGAGTGTTACACTACATTATGAGATTAAAATCATTGCTAAAGTAACAGGTATCTATTTTGATGAAAGAATCTTACATATTTTTTGTTGGGTTGATGGCTTTTAGTGTTGTTGCAAGGACAAAGCTGATGCTTAGTTATGCGAGTTTACAGGCTACAAGAGACCAGACACTATATAGCAGGGGTGGCTAATCGGTCGATCGTGGCAAGGCGAAAAAACTGAAAAATACTTAATCATTGTAGGAGTGTGAATTGGTACATCGCAGTTTCGTCAGTAGAACTTGGTTGTAATCAAGTTAGCCACCTCTGCTATACAGGTCATAAAATATACACAGTTGATACTTTCTTTCTGTCTATACATTAACAGGATGATGAACTATAGTAATTCCGTACGTACAAGGGTCGACAGATTCGCCGACTCTGCTCTGTGTATTAAGAAACGACTCAAGACTGTTCAAATGCTCTTAACTTTGTCACAGCTACTTATGTTTTGTTATTACCACTCTAAGACAATACATAAATAGTTCAGAGTTGCATACATGCAGTGTTTGCATAAACAGAATATAATGTTAAGAAATGAAATGGTTTAGTCAATATATAAGAAAACTATCTATATTAAATTCAATTATAAAAATAATAAAATAACAGTGCAACGGAACATTTTGCTTCCAGGTTCCTTATATGCGCACGATAGATGTGGAACGCCCTACCAGAATCATGTTTTCCGATAATTACAAACGCAAACTTATTAAAGTATGTGTTTTGGTTTGCTTTTGCATTCTGGCATTGGTATTCTACAGATTACATCTTTAAACTCATAGTAAAATTGGAACCTCATGCAGCCCTCATAAGCATTTGGCAATACAGCGGAAGAAATATACTAGGATCTACCATCGCCCGGTAACACAGTACTTAATTTTGAAAATTTTATTAGTTTGAAAATCATTCTTCAACGTGATTGTTTCTTCAACACGGTTCTTCAACCGACAACTGATAAGTTAACAGCTTAGCCGTCAGTCGTCGCTATCAATTCGCTAGCTGGCTAATGGTTGTTGAATAAAACCGACAACTAACAAGTTTACGGCTAATTACCGGTTCCTACATCTTACTATTCATTCACTTGCCTTAGATCGGTTAAATTTTGACATTACTTACATGGAGAATGAACGGCCGGTAAGGAATATAGATATCGGCTATTAGCCGTAAGCCGTCGGCTATTAGTTAGCGAGTAATTCACCCATTAGCTGTTTTTGCAGCCGGCTATTGCATCAACATTAGGCAGATGGCAAAGTTTTTGAAGTTACGGTTGGTAACACATCGCTAATAAGTATTCTTCCATAATTCCAGTACTTACTTTATTATATCTTATAAAATATATACATAAAAGCCCGGCTTTAGTCAATACGTCTTTAGTCATACACATATATTGAGCAACATATTTCAATAGATCAATTTCATGATTCAGTACCATTTATTACATCTTTCTGTCAGTTCGTGTAGACAACAATATATGCACGTACGAAAATCACTTGCGAAATACGTCTAGATATGTAGGAATGTTACATATATAGATGACATACGCGTAGAAAAAATTGACAATCGCGTGCAGCGCCTGCAAAGGAATAATGAATCGTCGCCAAGACTATAAAAGGATGTTCTACGTTCACTTGCCAATGCGGAATCTGATTTATAAACGGCTGTAGATAGGAAAACGATTACTTAGCAACGTATAAACGGTACAAAAATATTTTAACTTCAACTGTAAAACATGTCTGTCACTAAGTTTTACTTCCCGGATGCAGCATGCGCCTATAAAATAGTCAGAAGCATCACCACGTCAAACTTGACAACCCAGATATTCACAAGCCACGGAGGGTTCTCTGAATACTTGAACCGGTTCAAGTTGAAGGAGGACCCATCGTGCGTCTGTGAACCTGGAGTACCAGAGACCCTCTTACACGCAATCTGCGATTGCCCCTCTTTGCCATGGACCGGTACGTCGGGTGTATCCTGAAGACGGACATAAGTAAGGAATATCTGAGAACTACTTGGTAAGAAGCAGCGCGTAGAATTTCTTAAGTACACAATAAAAATCGTAAAAGTAATTATTAAACGTAACGGGTCAACAAATAACACTGGTGGTATATAATTGTATATACCCACAAAAATTAAATATTAAAATGTAAATATCCTGCATAAATAGAAACGTAAAAATAGTTGTAATACAAGTAAATACAATTAATTAGATAGATAGATATATAACTGTTTAATAATTGTTTATTAGTAAATAATAAATATGTATTACGAAATATAGGTATACTAGTATAAGACTATTACAACAAGACAAGAAAACGCTCTGTCTTGGCATATGACGGAGGAGTAGGCGATAAAAATAAAAAAACTAAAAAAAAACTGTAAAACATGACCGGTAAACTCACTTCTAGTATATGGCAGTGCCATCGAAACTTCTATTGCATTGCCAGTATTGAAAAATGTTGTAGTGAAAAGATTGTCCATGTCAACACTTTTTATTGAAGTAATTTTAAATTGTGTTATAAAAATATATAAAGCTGAAGAGTTTGTTTGCTTGAATGCGCTAATCTCAGGAACTACTGGTCTGATTTGAAAAATTCTTTCAGTGTTAGATAGTCCATTTATAGAGGAAGGCTAGAGACTATATATCATCACGCTAATACCAATAGGAGCGGAGCATCAATGAAGAAGGTTTCAAAATGGGGGGGGGGGGGGGGGTTTGAAAACAAATTCCACGCGGACGACGTCGCGGGCACAGCTAGTTGTATTATAAACAATAGGATTTATTAGTTCTTGTTAGCGCAGTTCCAGGGCACGCCCCCTAAGATATCAAACACTATAGGGATCCGTCGACATTTCGAGCCGAACTAAATAAATAAATACAAAATATCTTTATTAAGCCTTAAGAAAACAAAGTACAAAAATGAATTAATGATGAATGGAACACATTTTAGAGGCTAAGAACACTATACAAGATCTTAAGTTGACTCTGACTCTCAAACTAGGTATAATTTACCTGTAATATGAGTCAATCAGAGGTTCCTTACGCCAATTGCCAGTGTTAAAATTTCATATCACCATGTAGTGTGTATGTTGGTCATGTTTATGTACATATATATATATATATGTCGGAGGGAAGCTATGACTTCATACGACATGACGATGTATTGTTGACAGGATGTATAACGCACAATATCATTTGTTTACATTATAATCACTTCTAAAATTCTTAATGTAATTTAATTTGATTTGTTAAATGTTGCTATAACTTAAAGATCGTCCTAACCTAATAAAAGTTATGAATATTGTAATTTAATTAACGACCAATCAGAGCAGAGCATAATAATATGGCGGAGCGGGTTGAGGCGCCCTCTATACTTTGAGTAGTATCTACTTGGGTAGACTGAGGAGTTTTTGTGGCACATTCGGTTGGTGGCTACAGGTCGAGTTGGACCATGGAGTATTTTAAAGAAAGTATTGTAGTTGAAAGTATGAGCGGGTGCCCTGAACCCGCTGCTCGGTCTAAACTATGTCATAATGTTGATCAAATCTAAATTACAAGTGTATAAACCGTGGCTATTGTGTTTTATGCTCGCATTTTATCCTGATGACGCCCACTAAACCTGAAATAACTAAAGATGTCGTGAGAACGAGGCCGTTCTGCGACATCAGAAGTGGGATCTCAACCTGTGCCCACAATAAAAGCAATGACAGCGAAGCCTTGCCAGTATAAGAAGGCGTGCTTATGGATTGAAGGATGCCCACAGTGGAAGCAAAAGCATTTGAGGACGATTGACATGTCGGGGCCATCGGCGGCAATAGCGGCGACGTAGTGGTGACGTCCTATATGTGCCTGTGGAGCGGCGGTGTGTCGGCCTATGCATGGTTTGGTCACCGTTGGGCTTACTATGTGCCGGCATGGTTCAAATTCACGTTAGTACAGCGAGTGGAAGTGCAATTTTATGGATCGTGCAGGGTAAGATAAAAATTACGTGCCTATTCTACCTGGCACAGGAGGTATGGTAATTTTTAATTATTATTATAGTGTGAATTCTGAAAATTAAGAATTTTAATGTAAAAAAATTATAGTTCATCGTTTGTGGTAGACAATTTTACTACCCTCATATTTGAGTGATATTTTTCGTGTACGAAGAATTACGATATGTTTGCCAAAAAAATGGAAAACGAACAAATTACGTAGGTAGTTTACTTTTTCATCATTATTTTTGGGAGTTGGTTACTTACAAGAAATTTGTGTTCGTTATAAACGATATGCGTGTATTCATTGTCTATTCAAGTCTACCTTCCAAGAGTTTTTATAATGTGAAAATCGGGTCAAGTTTTTTTAAAATTATTTTACTTGGATTATGTATGGTAGAAAGTTGCCTTTAACATATTATTCCTATGCGACGTTTTCCTTGGTTTTCTGATTAAGATAAGAAAACTTCTGTATGTTATAAACGATGTGCATGAAATTCATTATTTTCAAGTTTACCTTCCAATAATTTGTATGTGAAAATCGGATCTAGTTTTTGAGTTATTTTAGATTATGTATGGTGGACATTTTGTTTTGACACATTATTCCTATGCAATGTATTCCGCTGGTTTTATGATTAAGATTTTCTTTCCTGTAAAAGTAAGTTTGCAGGCGTTATATGAAAGACGTTTTAGATTCAGATGATAATAATTTTACCGTAAAGAAAGTGTGGCTATGAAGAAGTTTGAAAGCCACTATAAGGTACTCAGGGGGTATTTACGTTAGTAGACACTTTGGTAAGTTGATTTTTAAGATTATTTTTGTGATAGTTTCAAATTCGAATTAGGGTGAATACCCTAGTTATTGAACGCATTGTAAATTGGAAAATTATTTTGAGTTTGTTTGTTCCTCTATTATTATGAGTTTTCATAAGTTGTCGACCCTGGAGCCCGTAGTGACAACCTTGGTTGCTCTGATTGTATATTCTGATCAAAGTGTCATCCGAACCACGCTCAGCGGGGGTTGGTTGAGAGTACATCACTTATTTAGATGTATTGGTTTGATAGACTGATTGAGAAGTGTTGTTAGCGGATTGGATGACTGATGCGTTCACACGGTTTTTGTTTGAAGTTAAAATAATGGAATTTCAATAATTATTAAACTTGGTAAATGCAGTTGACTATTATAATGGGTAGTTTTTAAATTTAGAGGTTCATATAGAGTGAGCGATTTTAGTCTGATAGTTAAAATGCTAAATGTTTTTTTTATATTTTGAAAGTTTATTTTGACTTGAATGTTGAAGTATGAAGGTCAGGAGTAGCAGAGTGCTTGTTTGGGTTTATTTAAGCTTTGTAGCGGGCGCGGTGGCCATTACAAAGTGAAACAGAGGCGAGGTGGCCAGTGAAACAGAGGCGAGGTGGCCAGTGAAACAGAGGCGAGGTGGCCAGTGAAACAGAGGCGAGGTGGCCAGTGAAACAGAGGCGAGGTGGCCAGTGAAACAGAGGCGAGGTGGCCAGTGAAACAGAGGCGAGGTGGCCAGTGAAACAGAGGCGAGGTGGCCATTACAAAGTGAAATAGAGGCGAGGTGGCCAGTGAAATAGGTGCGAGGTGGCCATTACAAAGTGGAATAAAAGGCGGGGTGGCTATTGAAAAGTGAAATCGGTGGAATGAGAGGCGACGTATCGATTGAAAAGTGGTATCGATAGAATGAGAGACTGTATACTATTTGGATATTTTTGTGTTTGATGTTTTGATTTGTGCTTTGATGTTTGACCCAAAATGCGTAGCTCGATGGGCGACGAGGTGGCAGTTTCGATACTGCTGAATTGATTTGGTGTGTAGTCTGGAGTCTGTTAGGACTCAGATCTCAGAAAAAAAATCCAGAATGAAAATGTACACGATGTCCTTGGTCAGGAGTGGCCGAACTATAATATCTCTTTCTTTTTGCAGATAATACATAATGGGCGACCTATTACACGAGGGCGTGTAATACGTCAGGAAGGCCGTGTCGGAGGGAAGCTATGACTTCATACGACATGACGATGTATTGTTGACAGGATGTATAACGCACAATATCATTTGTTTACATTATAATCACTTCTAAAATTCTTAATGTAATTTAATTTGATTTGTTAAATGTTGCTATAACTTAAAGATCGTCCTAACCTAATAAAAGTTATGAATATTGTAATTTAATTAACGACCAATCAGAGCAGAGCATATGGCGGAGCGGGTTGAGGCGCCCTCTATACTTTGAGTAGTATCTACTTGGGTAGACTGAGGAGTTTTTGTGGCACATTCGGTTGGTGGCTACAGGTCGAGTTGGACCATGGAGTATTTTAAAGAAAGTATTGTAGTTGAAAGTATGAGCGGGTGCCCTGAACCCGCTGCTCGGTCTAAACTATGTAATAATGTTGATCAAATCTAAATTAAAAGTGTATAAACCGTGGCTATTGTGTTTTATGCTCGCATTTTATCCTGATGACGCCCACTAAACCTGAAATAACTAAAGATGTCGTGAGAACGAGGCCGTTCTGCGACATATATATATACGCTTTTTGCTAGTGTATTCTTATTTTCAATTCCTTTGTCATAAAGTCATAAATACACATGTCATTGTCTTTGTTAAATGTCATGTTGTATTAATTAATTGCAACAATTAACCCAATTTAGCGCTATCCGCCGAGTTCGCGGAACTACAGTCACTTTTGCTTTGAATAATATCACTTTTTGTCAAGCCATGATATAACATGACGAGATTTAGATTAGTATTTTGTTAAGATTATCTAAAATTATCTGTGTTGATTTTTTGCCGTGTTACAGTGTTACCAAGATTAGCATAGCTGTCGTTTTTAGAAATTGATTCATTTTATTATACACCAATAACTATGATTGATATTGGTTTCAAAGTACTAGATAAGACAAGACTGTATGTATGTAATGTAATTGTAGCGAATACTACTATACCTCTGATTTTTAATTACCTGGACTAAGATGACATCTGCGATCGACCTTTTGTATGTTGCAAGTTTATAGTATTTATAAATAAATAATATTTAAATATATATATGTATGTATGTATGTATGTGTGTGTGTGTGTGTGTGTGTGTGTGCGTGCGTGCGTGCGTGCGTGCGTGCGTGCGTGCGTGCGTGCGTGCGTGGTGCGTGGTGCGTGCGTGGGTGTTAATTCTCATTAATTAATAAATTGATTTTCTTAAACTCAATCAACCGGTTTTTGTGAACATATTTGCGTTTCAATAGGTTTTGTTGAATGTACCGGTTTTCAAGGATTTCGAACAATTTTGCTACATATATTCAAAGCGCACCCATACGGTACATCAAATTTTCAGTCACACAAGAACATATATTGGGAGAAATAGCAGAATACTCCCTCTTCTCGCGGAGTAAACCGGTTAAAGGTTATTGAGAAATACTTTAGGCACGTATACACTGTTTATCCTTAGAAAATCGCTTGCGAACATCACTAAAAGGATTTTTGCAATGAATTACACTATTTAACGATGTTTCAATGAGATGTGTGTCTTAGACTACTTAAGCCACGTCTAAAGTTAGATATTACAGTAGAAAATATTTTATATTAATCATCTAAATACACTATTTTACTAAAACTTTATCCAAAAATTATCTTGTAAGAAAAACATTTTTTTTTATAGCTGGAGTACAGCCCACAGGCAGACGGCCCCCCTGATGGAAAGCAGTTACCGTCGCCTATGAACGTTTGCAACAAAAGATGTCACCAACGCGCTGCCGGCGTCGAAGAAATTTTATGACACCCTTTTTAAAGAACCCCATATTGTAGCGCTGTGGGAAAACCACGACTGGGAGCCCATTCAAAATCCCCACGGTGCGCAAGAGAAATGTTCTAGAGAACCGTTGCGTACAAGAGCGAGCGCCTCTAGGAAGTGGGGATGAATGAATGAATATGACACGTTTTGAAATCATTGGGAGACCATATAGGGCGGGTTATAAGATTTTCTTGTTAAGCGTTCCTTGATAATTTACCTGTTCCTCTCGCATTTTGCAGAAGAGTGTTTGCTTCTGGGTCTCATCTAGCTCCGCGAGGATCTCGGGGTCCACCCACATGTCACGCAGGATCTGCTGCAACATAGTGCTGGCCCTGTGAACAAAGAGAAAAATGTATAAAATTCAGCTTCTATGAAGAACTCAAACGCCGCAAATATTGAG
This sequence comes from Dendrolimus pini, assembly GCA_949752895.1. NCBI lineage: Eukaryota > Metazoa > Arthropoda > Insecta > Lepidoptera > Lasiocampidae > Dendrolimus > Dendrolimus pini. The sequence continues at coordinate 17,604,638 of OX457140.1, read as the reverse complement.
AATACAATGCATTTTTTTTATTACAGAGACTAAACTCTCCTATTGTATTAATGTACTTTGTGAACTGATAGTTTGTAAATGTCAAACTTAAAAATAATGTACTTATGCATTTTGACACATGCTTGAAACAATTAATTTGCCCAAAGAGTACATTAAAATTAAGCCTTGGCGAAATCTGTGATTATAGAAGTATAATCTTTGACAACAGAACCTTAATATTATTCAAAATTGCAATTTAAATTAATTATTGTCGAATTTCGAGCACTGGGCGACCACTAGTTTTAAAATAATAGAAGATAGCATTATCATTTTTGAGAAAGATTACAATTAAAAAATATACCTTAAGAAGAGGTTGCTTATTTATTATGCCTTTTGGGATTGAAACTTTCAATTCCCGGAGTCTATCGGCAAATAATTTCTTAGAAGATATCCTTAAAAATTGTTTTACACTACCCATGCTCAACGGGCTGGTAGGTACATATTCCAGCCAACGAATCAGTATTGCCTTTCAGCGTGGTAATGCTTCCAGCCTTTTAGGCGCGCTTCACCTTAGCAATGATTTGATACATAATCTATATAATCATGGTCTTCCTAACTTTCTTTACTAGTCTTATCAATATTAAAAATTAATAAAAATAAATGCGTGTTTTAGCGCGAATAAAATATAAGCAAACAGTTTACTATATTTTCGTTCAAGCTGTCTTTAATTCTCTATGCTTCATACTTGATACAGAAACTATCTTTCAATTTCAATGATCTCAAAGATAACACCAATCAGACAGACCACACAGATCAGACCAAATTGGTTGCAATGGAGTTCAAAGCAATGTTAAGTCAATATAAGACGCAAATTACTAAGGAACCTGATACATTACTAGCCTGGCAAGTGAAAGTGGACAAATGTTATGTATATGTATGGTTGTTTAAATGTAATAATGGTTTCCGGGTTACGAGAACGCTGTGTTTACTCAAATAAGGTTTTTAATAAACTATTATAAAGTATAATTAATATCATTTCCGTATAGAAGAAAACTTCAACGGACAAGTGGAAAAATGAATGGCAACGGACAAGTGGCAAAACGAATCGCAACAAAATTTTAACTATAGTAGAATTATTTTCTCCGTGTAGTTTGGGTCATAAATAATCGGAGCAGTGAAGCGAGTATTTCGCTCTCTCTTCCACTCACGGGCCTTATGGGCAGGCATAGTGATACGCATTATTGTTGTCGATAAGCGTTACCAATAGTGTATTTAGTTTTGTCATTTTGTGGGTTAGTTATATAAATGAAAGAAAAAAATAGATAAAACAACGTATTTATTAAAATAAGAATAATAATTATTTAAAATAAATTATTAATTAGGTATCTATGTTAAAAAACTATAAGTACAAAAGTCTAGAATGTAACAAGTTATATTAAAAATAAATATAAATACTTATATATAAGTTTAAAATTAACAGCAAAAGAGATAATAATGATTTTTATAAGAATAATAATTTTTCTTTGATAAGAATGAGTTTTTATCGTTAATGGCGTTGCGCCCGCGCAACATGCTCACCGCCCTAGCCGGGCTGAGGCCGAGTTTGATTTACGACACAAACCGCACTGAGAAAATAATTCTACTATAGTAGTTTTACGGGCAGGTTTTCAAATTGGACAAGTATGTACATTAACAATCTTTCAAGTTAAAATTTGGTTGCGATTCGTTTTGCCACTTATCCGTTGCCATTCATTTTTCCACTTGTCCGTTGAAGTCTCACTTCTACTATGTGTCCGAACACACAGTTACGAACTCTTTCGTATATTTATTATTTTATTTATTTTTAAATTTATTTTAAATATAGGAGAATGACATTTTTGTTTATTAGTTACCAAATGTATGTATTTTCACCACCGTTGTCCAGCGTATTTTTTCAGTATCTTAAATTCATACAGTCCCTACCCTAACACACACATTTCGATTTTTCGCAGGTTTCGCAGGTAGCTTATATCTTGGATCCATACTTAGGATCCTTTTTTATCCCATTAAATTACGTTGTTTCCATGACGACATGATGAATATATCAAAAAATACGACACTATACAATCACTATACATTTTTTGTTGGCGCTGTTGGAATACACCAGTGCTTTTCAATCTTTATTAATACGCGACCCTTTTACAGGTAGAAAAATGTTGGCGACCCCCTTGGACCGTAAACAGACAAAAAGTTAATAATTTAAAGACTACGTTTATTTTTCCCCTATTTTGTTACCTATATTCATTATTAGGATATATACTCTGCAAAAAACTGCTGAGTACCTAAGTACGAGGTATAAATTTAAATTGCCTTTTCCCTTTTGCCGGCGACCCCCCCCCCCCCCAATAAGGCTGGTAAATATGTCTGTTGTGTTAAATGTGAGAGCAAGGAAGGAATAGGGACTTACCCGGCTTTAATACTCGCACCTGGACCCCGCACAGTTTTGATAATTTAAAATATTTTCGATTTTAACGTACGTGTCGTTTGAGAGAAAGAGAATTTTAAGTTGACAGCTTTGACGTTTTGCAGTCGACCGCGTAAACAGATAGCGCCATATCTTGACATCTTCAGATTTTCCTTTTTGTTTTTTTTAACCGAGTTTATAGAAAGGGAATGGTTTAAAAGGATGTTTAGGTAGACACAAAAGCTCTTCGACGCCCCTGGGGCTCGCGACCCACAGATTGAAAATCACTGGAATACATTAACAAACACGTCATTGTGTTTATAAGAATGCAGATTTCATAACAAAATCGTTATCATTCATTCATCACACTTGACAATGTCTCCTTATAAAAGCAACAAATGTTTTGAAACGACAACATTGTTAAACATTTCCAACAACACATTTCAGTATATTGTACAGTAGGATATTAATAGTTATATCTTAGCCATAATCCGTGCAGGAACGGAGAAAGAATACAATTTCCTGCGGCCGGGCGGCCTGTCGTAAGAAGCGACAAAACAACCCACACTCAGGTGGTAGGGTATTCTCCCGACTGGATGGCTACCACCCCTGGTCTAAAGTATGTCACCATAACAACCTTGAGTTGTGTTCCGGCATTAGTGACCAGGTTCCAGTCTCCATCAAGAGAACAGCAGCGAATTTGTAGCACTTTTGATGTTACAAATGTCCATGGGCGATGGTAACCGCTTTCCATCAGGTGGGCCACTCACTGGCCTGTCTGCTGAACTCAAGCAATAAAAAAATAATAAAATAACAACGCTGAGTAAATAAATAACCGCTTTGAACTTTAAAAGCCCGGTTCGTTACATGCCTTCTGAGAAAAGAGGCGAACAATATGACAGGTCGTGGGTCTAACGGGCGTGGAATATCAATCAGTGTTGCGACATGCATAATTCATGGCAACACTACGCTTGTGCAGGGCGCTTATGAAGTATACAGATATCAGTTGATGTTTTAAAGTGATAAGGCTCGCCGCATACATGCGACGTACGACTGCTACGAAACTTCGCGCGCGTCGCTTGCCAGCTAATGTCTTTTTATGAATAGGACAGTATGCTGACATATCTATAAAACTGTAATTTGTGTGTATATATTTTATTTTTTTAGGGGGCCAAAAAACCGAATTTTTTTTGAGTCTCGAGTGTAAAAATATTAGTTTTTGGTGTTTTAAGAACTGCCTCCAAAGGACAGCTCAAAAAAAAAATGTGGTCACTCCAAATTTTTTAAGATTTCAAAAATCGCCAAAAACTGTTTTTTATTTCTCGTTACGGTATAATTTTATACACCAAAAAATAATAAGTTTCAGTTCAAAATTTGAAATATTATTTTATTAGTAAATTTCAAAAAAACAATATAGCGTCTTGAGGCGTGTAGCTGCCACAAACGTCTATAGTGTTTCATGTTGCTAGATAACAACCGACTGGCTGAGACGGTAGAATGTGATTATTTTCTCTTATGGTCATTTGGCAATAGCAGAGGAATTACCAGCGTGCTGCGGGCCTCGAGAAGATTTATTAATATTAATAATATCATTTTTATAAACCCCATATCGTTGGGATCCGGGACAAATTCTGCGCTATTTATGCGGCAACTTCATATCTACTGCACGAAAAATTCTGTTCATAGCTAGCGCGTGGCTTATGTGCGGTGAGCCTAACATTCTTTACTATTTATTATCTAGGAAGTGTTTCTCTGACACTTATGTGCTTACTTAATTTATAGTTGGAAACAGAAAAGGCACACAAGATCTAAATCAGGTATTGTATAACAATATAAAAGTTTTTCTAACCTACTGTCCATATTGTTACAATTACTATTAGCAATGGAAAAGAATATTAAGAACAACAATAGCCTAGTAAAAATGTTAGTAAAAAGCTCCTAAATTGTCCATGACTCCAATATACCACGGATTCTTCATTTTCTTTATGACTTTTTATTATTTAAATCATTTTTATCAAAAGAAAATAAATCAAGAAATGAAAAAGAACTTAACTGAAAATTTCAGTTCTTTGGGATTCTCTTCTCTGTATTTTTATTACTTAAAACATTTTTATCAAAATAAAATAAAGCAAGAACTGAAAAAGAACTTCATTGAAAATTCCAACTCTCTTTCTTATATTATTTAACATATTTTTATAAAAAGAGATAAATAAACTAAATAAAAGGAACTTATTTGACATTTTGAACTTTTTAGTCATATAAGATTCAGAAGCTTTAAGATTTAAGTTTTTTACTAGTTGATTGTCATTCTTACTAAGGCGAAAGAATAACACTATACAGATAAATATAGAATAAAATAAAAACATGAGAAGGTATTCTATTATGGTCAAAACGATTACTCATTCGACTAAGTTAATAGGTATAGACTTTAGATTGATTCGCAACAGGATATCTTTAGATAACAATATATAAATGTATATGTATAAAATATTCAGAAATATTTCCAAACCAATAGTAGTGTAAATTGAACAAAGATCGTGACGACATTACGCCAATCGCTTTAAGAATTTACTATAGATAACATAGCGTAGTATATAGTTTAAAAGTGAAGGTAAATTCATAGATCATGTAACTTGCTAGTACATGTATCGTATAGTGATCATAAAGTAAGTATTCGAAGTAAGAAAGTGGTATTAATAAGGCACATCAATCACATCACAAACGATTTAACTTGACAATCTTGTATATACCAATAAAATTGAAGTGTCTTGTGATTTCAAAATAAAACCAAATAATTAAATGATAACTGTTTTATAAGATACTTAGTCATAAATGAGCATATTCGATTTTTTCTATGTTACCGCAAGTTTTTCTTAACTAGACTCCGAAACGGCTCAAACGACTTCAAAGAAAATTTTAAGGTTTAAGGCTGCAGAAGTTTCTGGATCTTTAATAGAAAATCAAGTATATAAATGTGCTAAATCTACTACCGCGCTTAACGCCATTTAAAATACTAAAAATCTTTATAAAGATGAAGTTATTTAAGAAATTACAAATGTTATAGATTCTATAACATAACCACAAAATAAAGTAAAATGTAATAAATTACGTAGATACAGTCAATAATTTCTTTAATAACATCCTGATAATAAATTAAAAATACATGTTGCATTCTGGACATTTACAAAACAACGAGAATGTCTAGACAATGAAAGGATCATAAAACGTTGTATTTCAAAGAGCCATTACTAGATTCGTTCATGCGCATAAACTTAAAAACTTCAATCACAAATGTACGCAATAAAGCACGCAAGTCGTAACAAAGGAGCTTTGTGAGCGAGCAACGAAGGCACTTGGATTTATCCTTGACCTCGCTTGCTCCGCCCGACCGACTATTCGCCCGGTAAGTTGCGCCTGCGCATATTGTGCACTTTCTTCTTCATTTGATATAATCGTTGGTGTTTACATTTTGATATTGAAGGTTATGTAAGCATAAAATTATTATGTTTAATAGTTATTGATAGTATCTGTCTTATGGACTTAAAACAACAAAGTAAACAACAGTAAAAGATATAATAGAACAGTCAGTTTTGGAACCTGCGAGACAATCTTTTTACATTTTGGTAATACAAGTGGATGGTGCTAATTTGAAATTCATTGAATTAGCGCGGTGATATATTTTTTGTGGTAAATACCATCTTAAATGTATCAATGATAACTTCATTTCTCTTTGTTATGCTATCCTATTTTAAACAGTTAAACAAACATGGTTCTCAGAAAGGTATTAATAAACGACCCCTCATAATTAAGTTCCTAAATCAATAGAAGCTTAGCTAAAACTTCCTTTTCTAGATTATTATACGTCTGCTGATATAACTGTTTAGTTATTTAAAAGCCTAAAGTCTAAAATGTCGACAAATTAGGAGCCATGTTTAATATTTAAAATATCAAAGATTCCCAGCGCAAGTTTATTATTAAATTACCTCAACCGAGTAGAGATGAAAAAAACACCACCACGGCACATCTATTTGGCTATATCCTTCTAACACACGGGTAAAACGTCGTTTATCTGGAAGAAAGTTACCCCAAGTGTTGACCCCGAATATAAGATAGCTCTTTCTCGAGTTTCATTTAAATCTGTTCAGTAGTTTTTATCTGAAGCCCTAAAAAACAGACAGACAAAAAATCTAAAATTTGTATTTTTGGAATCTGTTGGTGCGAATTGGCCTCATCTAATATTTTTCAGATTTATTATAGTATAGATAGATTAGAAAAATCCTTCCATTGTATAGAATTAATTTAAGAGTTCAAAATGAGGACCAAAGACAGTGAATGTTAGAAATAAATAGTGCACTGATGTTTGCAGTAGCTTTAAATAAAAAGCTCTGCTAACGAATGACGTAAGTGCTGTATCTATGTAGGCTGCCTTCAAGGTAAGGAAGGCTGTTGAAGACAATTTGCAATCTGCAAGTTGACCTTTGGATGAATGATTGGTAGTTTGAAAGGTAATTATTAAACAAGGAGACTGTTGTATTGTTGATATTATGAACTGTGGAGGTCGTATGGTACTGTGTCTTTCTGAGGAAGTACTACTTGATCGGTATTAGATAAAATACCTACTAGAATAGTTATTCCTGAAATTAATAAATGAACAGTTTTCTGTACGAATTTTAGTTAATTTAGTACAGAAAACAATACGGTTGCAGGTTGTAGTCAACCTTGAAAAAGTGGCTCTTATTTACTTTGGTTTTGATAAAAACCAATTTAAAATGTATGTAGATTATAAGTTTAGCTAACTACTAGGCGCCTGAATTCATACAATCCATTGTGTTCGACGTACTAACATGACCAGAATAACAATCCCGAAATCATCTTATTCTTGTACTTGGAGCCCGGGAATCCACTTTCTTAGTACAGTTTCTCAGTACTGTATGAGTACATAAAACCCTTAAATAATTAGGTAAATGTTTAACAACGAAGTAATTTTATTATCCCACGTTTCTATACCATTTACAGAATTTCGGAAAAACCTATCAGTTTCTATTGTGTGATAAAAACTTCGTTTAAAAAAACCGACTTCAAAAACTAAAAACTAAAATGTATAAAATAACTTATTTCTTAAGCTATATATATTATCTAAAACATCTTAAAGTCGGTGCTTAGTAATTTTCAAAATATAGTAATTTTTATGTTTTGCTTTGCACCGACTTCAAGATGTGTTAGATAATATATATTAATAATAATAGCTTTAGAAATAAGTTATTTTATACATTTTAGTTTTTTAGTTTTTGAAGTCGGTTTTTTTAAACGAAGTTTTTAAATTTTATTTGTTACTTTTTAGTGTCTAGCTATGTATGGGTGGACCTACAAATGGTGCCGCGCTTCTTAAAAAATATAGGTCCTAAGAACCCGGAACAAAAAATTTTTCGTAAAATGAAAACTACTGGGCCAAACTATGTCAAATTTTTAGGGGACCACATGGCAGCTATTCCGCATCGAACAAAAAAAGAATCACGTAAATCGAATCATAAATCACGGAGTAATCGGCGCACATACATAAAAAAAAGCAACAAAAAAAAAGATCCTGACGAATTGAGAACCTCCTCCTTTTTTCGAAGTCGGTTAAAAATAAAGCTAATATAAATTCAGAAAATTTGGAAACATCATTGATGATCCACCATAATTTCAACGGAATGTTTCAGTTTAAATTCTACAAATTATTATATTGTTTAGTTAATACTGGTTCCTAACATTAAGATATATACGTTCATGTAGAGTATTATATAAGGCAGGAACCCCCATTGTTCCTTATCGCCTAGAACGAAACAAAGCGTGAAGATGTGTAGATAAAGTTAAAGGTACTTGACGTGACGCATACGATAATTGATTATTTCTATACCATCGAAGAAACCATGGTAATGTTTAGCTCCTACGACTTGTATAGGAAATTACTCTATAATTTACATTATACCTACTTCTACGGCATTAAGTGGCGAAGGAAGTGGGCAAAACAATTATGCCATGTTTAAAACATGTTATGTTATTACATTTCTCATTACTCGCATTGCTCATTGTCCTCGCCACATCACTGCTTGCTGTCATGAAAGTAGTCATCTCGTAAACGAGGCATAAGAATTATTTAACCTTTGCGATAAGTGAAAACCTACATAACAGAATAAGAAGTAGTCCTCGTTATGATTAAGAAAAAAACTAAAGCCTATATTGCGCTACTAATTTAGTATATCATAGAAAACTGAAATTTTAGAACAGTTTTATAACCACCAAAACCTAATAGTCTTGAAATGAATAACTTTTTTTCTGTCAATCTACAATGTATTTTAAGAGATACCACTTTATAAAACATTATTGAAGCAAATAAGCGATATGTATGTAAAGGGCCATTTCCATTGAGAGTTTATCGCACGTTTTGGGGCGAGAAGTCATATACTATTTTCGTCGGAGATACTCTTCACATAATAATCAAATAGACGTATTTACATTGAACCAAAAATCAAAAATTCGCTTACGAGTATGTCATGCGATAATCGTGAGGTAATTATCGCCGAGGAGTTTTGTTTACACTGCGACACAAATCGCCTTGCGATATTTGCCTGCAATTTCTCGACTTGTCTAAACAAGACCTCGTATGACATTTTTCAAGTTTATGCGAGTATCGTACAAATAAGTTTGAACCGATTTGTATGCGAGACTTGCCATTCGATCTCGGTGTACTTCTGTAGTAAATATGAAAACTGTGATTTAATAACACGAAACATATTTTTAAATGTCTCTTTAATTTCTAGTCGTCATTCAGGACACAACATATTTGAGGCTCATCTTTCTTTCTTCATCCACTTTTTAATCCAACATCTTTTTTTCATTTTTGTTTGATTAATAATAATTCTTGTCTTAGAAGAGCAGAGATAATTAAAACATCCTCTTGCACTATACTCATACTTGCGACTGATGACTAGTCATTATCTGAACTTGAAATACGATTTTTGATTTCAAATTTTGTTTACACAGAAATGTCAATATTCAATGACCGGGCGATTATCGTCTTTCCACCTACGATATCGTATGTTTAGTTTACATGATCACATTTTTTTCTTGCTTTCGATAAACGTATTTTCAAAATTAGCAAGTTGAAGTGGCAGTGGGCCGGTCACGTCTGCCGCAGGACCGATGGCCTTTGGAACAGACGAGTCCTGGAGTAGAGACCGCGTTTCGGTAAACGTAGTGTTGGACGCCCTCCCACCCGATGGACGGACGACCTACGCAAGGTCGCCGGTGGGCGCTGGATGAGGAAGACAGTGGACAGGTATGAGTGGCGCCGTCTTGGGGAGGCCTACGTCCAGCAGTGGACTGTGAATAGCTGACGACGACGATTTTCAAGGCAAGAAACTCTCTCCATGTAAATGGCCCTTAAAACAAATAAAGTAACAAGATATAAATCTGTTACAAACTCTATGGTGCGATGTAGTATCATAACCTCTATGGTTGGAACCTCTAATTTGCCCGCGGCCCACTTTCCACCGGTCTGCTTTGTTTCCCGCCACTCCGTGTCATCTGCCGTCTGTCATTGTGACAGCGCATTGTTTCGAAGTTGCGAAACCGCGAAATTTTAGGCAGTACGAAAGAACACATTTGCTTTTGAAAAAACAAATTGTGAAATTCTACACGGTGCATTTAATTTTTTTTACAGTTCCACATTATTGAAGCGTGTCAATATAAGGCCCCTGCTTTACCTGCGTTAGTATTAGAGATTGCGACGAAATAAGATTTACTTTTAACGTGCAAAAATAACGCGTCAACGATTAGCTACCTTAATGTACACATATTTACATTTTCACACAACTTATAACTCCGATCAGCAGTAGTCGTTTGCGCAGAAAAGTGCAGACCGGTTTCCGATATTTTCGATATGTAAATAATCTATATTGAACTTTATTTGCAAACGTAAATGGCAGTGTTACTTGCTATGCATTGTTAGCTCCTTCGCTTACACGATTCGTACACCGCGCTACTAAAGTTTTTTACTGTGCAGAAGCCACAGATATGTATGTACAATGAGAGGCATTATTAATTGTTTAAAACCATATCTGTCAATATTTAAGATCATTAACATGTCGCATCTATACAGAAAAATAAAATTAAAGTGTCTGTTTATAATGTTAAAATAAAAATGTGAAAAAATTAGGGGGGATAATTCGAACCAGAAGATTTCGAAAATGCACTTTTTTTGAATTTTTGTCTGTCTGGATGTTCTGATCTCTGAAACGGCTGGACCAATTTTGACGGGACTTTCACTGACATATAACTGGTCCGCGAAACAAAATTCTACGCGGTCGAAGTTGCGGGCACATTTAGTATCAAATAACGTACTAAACCCTTGGTTACATCTGCGTGACATAGTCACTAACACTAACATTATCCCAGTAGAAGAGGCATTCCGTAAATTCTATTTTACTGATGAGCCCTATGGCGGATTTTGTCCATATACAACATGGTCCATATACACTCACATGAGACTATGATGTCATATCATGTGGACTTCAAAACACGTGTATAGCAAAAACGGTTAGTAATCATTTACGGCAGGGCGTGGCGCAAAATGTTATTAAATATTTTAAACCGTGGCATTACATTAAAATTGGTTACTAATTTAAGCGTAATCCGCCATCTTTAGAAATTAACTCTTTGGGTAATATGTTTTATGATTTAAAACCCATATTTTTACAGGTGAGAATGCGTAAGTTGAATCCGTATTTCACGAGAATTATTCCGTTTATTAGAATAAATATATGTATCTTAAACACAAGTTTCTTTTTTTACGCTGTTATTTAAAGTACACAAGGAATTAAAATAATTAAGTTATTTAATTGTAGGTATAAAAAAACCTGTGTGTGTAATTTTGACACAAGTTTGACGTTTGTAATTGTCAATTCGTTTTTTATCATCTATCTCTCAGCGCGTTCCATTAGTAGCTCACAACGCCCAAAAAGCTCCGTTAGCAGTTCCACAAGGCAACCACAGTCGTTGTGGTCGTGGCGAAAAGGTCAATAATGACGTCATCATTTTCGATAACACAGCGCTCACAACGACCCATGTCAAGAGGTGGGTCAAATAACCGTTCCACTTGGGTTTGCTAATATAACGCCGGCAAGCAAATGGAACGGGGAAAATCTCGGTCGTGAACGTGGTGGTTGTGAGCCTCTGAACGGAGCCAATGTGAAACATGTCATGTCATACAACTACCAATATATCTAGACAAGTTGACACTTGTTCAAGATGACATTTGACTAAATGATTCTCCAAAGACGACGGCTTATATCTAAAAATCAGGGTATAACGCTGCCTGCTACTCGATCAACATTCGAACCATAACATTCGAATTGTGAATTATATCGTCTTATTCATAGAATTTAGTTGAATTCCTAAAAAAACATGTAAATAACTGAAGTGTTATTCTAATTATTTCCTCACTAGAAAACCGCAGAACCAACAATCAATACTTGAATAATGCATGTAATCCGTCCAAGTCGTGTGGATTAATCGTTTTTAATCCAAAGAAGTGACAATTAGTAAATCGAGTAACATGCGAAAGTGGGAATTACCATTTTTATAACATTTTCTCTCGCGCATTAACGAAGATCTAGACTCGAATATTGTTTGCTTGATAATCTTAATTGAAATTGTTTTTTGCATTTACTTTAGATTGCATGCAGATGTCCATATCAAATGAAACAGTAAAAGCCATAGCTTTTTAAATTTTGTTGATTTCATTTATCTTTATAATATATGGATTTTATTCATAGAGATTTAGAGTAAGTTTGAACGCAAGGAAAGGGAGATAGGTGCTCGTGCGACTCACGGGTATCGACGTTAGTGCGGTATCCGAAGGCGCAGATATGCCCAAAATCTCCCGTGATTTCGTCACAGAGGTCCGCTGCATCTGGGGATGTGATGGAACTAAACCCCTGTTTGTGAAGTGAGTTACCTAGCGCCTTAATGCGCGAATGAACATGGGTGTAACTTTGTTCTACGTTTCATATTCTTCCAACCACAAACGCAGGCACATAGGAGGCAGGTCCAGGTTTAGTGGTGCATTTGAGAACGCCTTTATCAGAGTCCCACACAAGTCGTGCGGCGCTTAATACCGCTGCGTAAGGTCTAACCCCCACAAAGGGCCCTGTATTGTACGAAACGTATTCCCCCTACTTCAACAAAAAAAGGTTTGAACTAACTCTCAATGAATAAGACCGCATATGTAAAATATATTTCTTCTATTCGTGTGTTTGTCAGAACTCCTCCCAAAAGGTTGGATCGATTTTTTGTGTGTGTGCTCAAGCGGATTCGAGAATGGTTTAGATTCAAAGTTAGTCTCGGTAGGTGGTGCTGGTATCGGGTGCCAGGATTTTGACGGTTCAGTGCATCGAAAAACATAAGTATTAAAATGAAACGCGCGCGTGGCCATGTTAGGCGAGAACAGAACTTTATTAGTTTGACACATTGCATACGTCACATATAATGTCAGTTACATTTTTAATTTTATTACATTGGATCAACACTTTCTCTTAATAAAACTAAAAAATTAACTAATAATTAACACTTAACTAACATCCTTAAGACCTAACTTTTTGACAAAATAATCATGTTTCACATAATATCTCAGATTTTTGGTAAACAAATCTGCTGCCTTTCAATGGTCTGTAAATAAAGTATCTTAACAAAATTACTTGCCATATCTATATGTTTTAATCTGTGATGAAACACTGGGTTCTAAACTATTTCTTTTTGTATACTCCGACAATCATTTTACAAAACAATAGATGGGTCTGGTCAAAAGTACAGTCAGGCTGACGCAGGTCCTCTCAACGTAAGCGGGCGGTGCATGTGGGGCCCCTTGGGGTATAGGGGTTCTCACTCACCTGTACATGCCGTCGAGATAAGAGCGCGCTCCGCGCGCGCTCACCTCTCGTCGCGTGGGGCGAGTTACAAACCGCCCCACGCACACAGAGCTTGAAGTTGCCGGAGGATAAAAGGAAGCCCCCGGCGGTGGAAGTGGCCTTGTGAGGCCCACGCCTGCGAGTGCTGCGGAGAGGCTAGGTCATATACCCGTAGCCCTGGCATAAGGCGCAGGACGGAACACCCAGGCGTTTTAGTGGGTATCCCTTAACTGGGGAGTGACAATAGCATGGCACCAGTTTTGACTGGGCATGCTAGTGTCACCCCGATCTGGCGAATCCCACACACGGGTCGCGAATTATCCCCCTAAGGTTCTGCCCTTGTCGCGGCTTAGTCCTCAAACGGATTTCCCCTGGATAAAAAAACAGGTCCAAAGTAAAGACCACTTTATTTGAGGGCCAGAGTTGTTATTTAAATTAATTTTCATAATCCAGAAATGGAACAAACAGGACAGTTTCACAGTAATTCCGCTGGTCAGTATTATAAAACGAATAATGTAATTTAATATGTATTAATACTATGGGACATGTTTTCCTGAAATAAAATTATAAATAAATTGCATGTGAAATAACTGAAATTACAGCGAGTCGAGATAATTAATTTGATTAAATGTGACTGTTGCTAAAATTACGCGATTGCAATTACGCAAATTACAGTTATAAGATCGTAACGTGAAATTAGATGCGCGGCCATTAACCCGGTGTGCGCGAAAAGGCAAAAAAGTGCGCCAGATGTGAGCGATTTTGCTGCGGGTGGTGCTCGCTTATTGGTTAAAATGGGTATTTAAATAACATTTGTAAACTAACGTATTAAGCCATATTTAGATGAGAATATAAGGTTCATTTCAATTGAGAATTTTAGCTGAAACAACCAAAGGAACGTTTTAACATGGTAGAGCCATGCTGGAATCATAATCAATCAATCAATCATCATTATCGTCATCAATCAATCAGTCGTCAATCAATCAATCAACTATGAATCATATCAAACAATCAGCAATCATCAATCAATAATCATCAACCATCTCCTAAGGAACAATCCACAAAATACGTTAGATTGTCAGAAGAATTTCATATTTTTTTACTCCTCCCCATCCTTGTCAATCATGGTCATATTCGTGAAACTCGTCCCTCCCTAGTTTGAGATCAAATATTTTGCAATTTTACATTAAGAAATTATTAAATTAAAACAGCAGTTTTGTAATTAAATTTATTTCCGTTTAAATAATTCGTTTAATAGCTCACACAGATGGAGTAGGAAATATTTTTTTTCGTTAATAATTCAAATTTCGTGACTTAAAGCTTAAATATATTAGATTTTGAAATGTGAAGTCACGACTCTCCGTGCAGGAACGAAAAAGAATACTAATTCCTGCGGCCGTGCTGCCTTTCCTAAGAGGCGACAAAATAACCCACAGCCAGGTGGTAGGACTTAAAGGCGCTACTTTTTATCCTGGGACTCCCGCGGGACTTTTTCTGGGAATTATTTAACATGACAAGTTTAAAAAAATCTAATTTCAATATGATTTTTCACTGATCGATAGAAAATATTATGTTTTAAAAAGCGTGTTGTTTTTTATTTTGGGAACGGTTCCCGCCGGTTTGTAATTGTTCGGGTGCATAGAAATTTACTTATTCCGACACAGTTTTTAATAAAACGACTGCTTACATTCTTATTACACGCTGCGCTACTTTCTGTCCCGGGAATCCAGCGGGAATTTCAAGACAAGCGTGGATAAAGTCGCGGACCTATCCGAGTAAAAATAAAATTGAGGCATAAAATGTCATTGAAAGTTGTTGTTTCCTTTCTCGTCTAACATCTGCATTAGCGCTTGTGTACACGGCTAACACCGTCTAGAGATGCAAGATGCCACTATTCTGCCCCTGTGCCGCCGCCACCCCCAGCATCGACCCACTCAAGTCCTGATTGGAACAGAGCCCCGAATGCCACATAAAATGGGCATATAAATTCTTATTATTATTTTTTTCAGGGGAAATTTGCTTGAGGACAAGCCGCGGGGGAAGTGCGGTGGGGCGTGTGGGATTAGTCTCGTCGGGGTGGTACTAGCATCCCGCAAGAACGCTAGTGCTGCGCCACGGTTTGGGATACCTACTAAAACCCCTGACTGATCCTCGTTGCGTCCCATATCCGGACTGTGACGGACGATGACCGGCCCGTTCACAGGCTGGCCCCTCCATTGTAAGTTGGAGAGCTGGGTTTCTCCGGCTACGTCTGCTCTGATATAAATGCTTATTCAGTGCAACTATTTTCAACTTCCCGTTATATATATATATATATATATATATATATATATATTATACTGTTAGTACACATACCAAAATATAACTTTTGCGTATTTAAAATAAATGTTTTCCGCTTTGGTATTTTATCTATGACAATGAGGTAATTTCCGCTATTACGACTTCATATTATTACTATGTCCTATGTTTATGGTACCTTTTAAACAAATACAATTTAATTATGTTTTACCTAATTATTTGGATCATGTCAAAACATCATCTAAATACAGGCGCAAGCCTATTTTGGAGGTCAGTGTATATTTCATGTAGACGTATATTAAAATCTATAGTCTATTGCTATTATAAGTATGTATGAATATTCTGTACAGTGAAAAAAAATATAACTAATAAATAATTCATTTGTAAGTCTTTTTTTAATACGCTGAAATTAATCGTACAAGACTAGGTCGTTCAACAAATAATTAAAATCATGACTCATTTCCATAAAGGGATTTCAATCCTGACCGAAGAGCAAGCACGACTCTCTGAGCTCTCTCTCACGGCTTCAATGAACGAATGAATGAATGAATGAAAACTCTTTATTGTTCACCATAACTTATACCTAGCCATTTAACATAAATACATTTCTATAAGAACAATGAGTGGCCTCATCGCTTACAGCGATCTCTTGCAGGCAACCCGGTGTCCAAGGAGATATTACAAGAAAAATCAAATAATAATATTTGGTGGTTTAACTAAATTAAAACTAATTTGATCGTAATTAAAGAAAAAACAAAATAATAATAATATTAAGCTAATATAGATATACATAATTAAATAAATGATAATAATATAAATTGCACATACTTACATCCGAACAATAATACAATTCCAATTAATGCAACAAATTTTATTTAATGGACAAATAATGGTCAGTGATCAAGTGTTTGAATGTAGAAATGGATGTAGCTTGTCTGTCTTCAATTACAACGTGAAGGTAAAGATTGAAGCTGAGATTACCGATATGTGAAACCCGCCAATCCGCCTCAAGTGTAACAAATTACTACCCGTTCCCCTGAAAGGGTGGCTGGAGTACCGCAAGGCATTTACAAACGGATATTTAAAAACACGTCGTCCTATTACGAAAACACTGATTAGTAATTAAATAGTGAAAGGCGTGTCAAAACAGTAGTTTAATGGCGTTTTGTTAGATTAATATTTCAAAGCGTCTTCTTAGTTGGGAAACATAAAACAGTCGCATTATGGCGTGGAAGAATAAACAAAACGCAAGCCCGCTTATTTGGTGTTACGAGATTGGGTTTGAATCAATTTCTTTTATAAATAGAAAGATCATATATACAAGTTTAATAACGAATTATTATTTTTTTCGCGATGAACAATAAGTTATATCAAATTAAAAATATGTTTTTGAATCCGAAGTACTCGAGTACCAAAAACACGCAGACAATTCCCGAACAAACATGAGCACGCATGTGACGTCACTGTGGTAATTACTCATCGAAGCTTCGTACCACATAGCTGATGAAGCTACGATGACTTTGTCTGTGCAGGAACGGAGAAAGGATACAATTTCCTGCGGCCCGGTGGCCTGGCGTAAGAGGCGACAAATGCATCCACAGCCAGGTAGTAGGGTATTTGCCCGTCTGATTGGCTACTACCCCTGCCGTATGCCGCCATAACTACCTTGAGTTGTGTTCCGGTATTAGTGGCTAGATTCCAGTTTTCCTTTAGAGAGCAGCAGCACATTGGCACGTTTGGTGTTACAAATGTCAATAGGCGATGGATGGATATTACCGTTTCTCTTAAATCAGGATTAGCGCTATTACGTATTTCCATGTTTTACGATAGATGGCGTTAAAAAATCAAATTTTAAAGGCAAAATTTTGGATGGTGGCAGTATTGGATTAAGCGTGCGATATGTATGTACGTATGCCAGTGTTCCTTACCAAATACGATATAAGTTCGTGCGTCACCGTAAGTACGTGAACTTACAGAAGCGAAAAAGGTAGTTGAGCTATAAACGCGTACCCGCTCGCACGTCTATAACCCGCTTTATATTCAACAAAAGTTTACTTAAACAGACCCAATTACGTTATTAAAATAATTAAACCGATTTAAAACAGTAAAAGTAGGATAAACAGATTAACCAACTTATTTTTGTTAATAGTTATAATCTTTTCGCACGCCAACATTCATTTGTCAAGTAACAATGTATTACGGTAATCTCGTAAAGCGAAATGTTATCTAAGTCAGAACAACTCGAATTAACTTGATGAATAACACAACGGGTCATTTTTTTTTAAAGTTTTTATAACCTGTATATTTTTGTACTGTATGCCATTTTATTCATTAAGAAGTATTCAGCTGCAGTATGAAGTGCCATTCTAAAAGAGGATCATTATTTACTACAGGCTGGCTAGGTTGATTAGATTATAATATGGGCGCCACTCTCAATTTATCTTTAAGCAACAACAATTATGTCAACGGTAATTTTGGTACTTATTAGTAACTTTAGTATTACGTCAAGCATCGTGCAAGTATCAAGTTGATTTATTTACGGCATACGTACTTTGTCAACATAACCTACAATTTAACGTTAATAATAATTACTATAATTTTGTAAGCAAGAACTGTGATTATTAATGGAACAATTGTGTGATTAATAAGCTTAGCGCACCATTACAAAATTGTCAAATCGGCGGTTCTTTGGAAAAATCGCAAAAATGCAATGACTGAAAGATGTTTATGTTTTGTATGTATATTATGTATGTTGAACACTGAGTTTGAAAAGTTTAAAAATCACTGCTCGTGCAAAACGTAGTCTTGTTATATTTGTGTTTAGTTACTTTTAGTTGATTTTAGACTTGGGTCAAAGTTAAAATATAAATAACATGGATAAATTCACTTTGTTTACAATTTACTGTCATTGACTACAGATAAAACAGAATATTGCCAGAAAGCAAAAAATAATAGTTATTGTTTTAGAAATTACAGCCAGGCTTTAGGCGTAAAAAAATAATTTTTTCTAGCGAATGTAAGATGCTAATGCAGTCATTGCAGTAAGCATAACGGCCTGTGGTTTAGTAGGCTAAGATTTTGCACGCCTAGCTAACGACAATATACCGGCGAGATTGATATATCAGTTATCTTGATGTGCTATGATCAGGATGCAGTGATCAGTTCATCAGGATGTTTTCATTCGATGGTAATTATAACAATATGCATAAAAGGTCAAAAACTAATGCGATAACCATTTGCTTGATACTTAATCTAAAACTTGAATATTCATGGAATATTCGACACTGGCTTAACACGCAAATATTTCAAATTCATATTAGCATATTAGTTATAATTATACATATATAGTTGGTCGGTGTAATAAGTGAGTTTTTGTAGTATGATTCGTATCTATTTCTCAAATTTTTCGCCATTTTCAAATGTGGGTTGGCTAATTGTAATTCTTGGTATATATGCTGATTTTACGATGATAAGCTGTTTCACACTAGTTCACATCAAATCATCAACATTATAATGTTACTTCGCACGTGCTTTTGTTCGTTTTATTTGAATACTTATACAAAGAACAAAATCAAATAGTAGGTATAAGAAAGATGACACATTATACAAAAGAATTAAAACAACTTATATAAGTAGTAACTTGCCTTAGGGTCGATTTCTCAATCGTTACATAAAAGTTCATCGAATAAAATATAATATGAATAAATTAAAAACCAACAAAAAGCGGTGCTTTAGGAGGGCCCGCAAAGCTTTCTATCTAATAATAATTAATTAATTACTGATTATTTATTTGTGCTTAACCAAAAACAAAAAAGACGTATTTTTAATTAAACAACATTCTGTTTACATGTTTACATCGATATTAGTTCTTTAGCTTCCGAACAGATGGCGTTAGTAGTAACAGAGTTGACATTACACATGTTTTATTAATATAAAATCAATTCAAATTTTGGACAGATAGTGTTAGGAGTACAATAAAATTATAATTAATAAATGTGTGTGAAATAATATTGTTATGATAGATAACACATCTAGAAATAAATTGAAATTACTATGGCAAACCCCAAATCTGAAAGTGTGATAGTTGCTCAGTAATGTGTACCACAAAAATGTATAGATTGTGGGATAGTGTAGTGATTACAGTTGCCTGAATAAAACAGTTGAGTTGTATCACTTTTACATTCAGTCAGGTTATAATTCATTCGATGGATAACTTTTATATGATGATTGATAAATCGACAGTAGTTCCCAAGATGATGAACCGTGATATACGGACAGACTGTTTTTATTGCTAAGCTGGCAAACCTACGGCCCATCTAATGAAAGTGGTTACCCTCCCCTATAAACGTTTGCAACACCAGGAGCGCAGCCAACGCGTTGCCAGTCTTTAGGATATATAAATCAGACAAGAGGAATGGAACATGAGACTGAAATAGACGTATGAGACAAAGAAGGTAGGGTAGGTGGAGGAAGTGGGCCATCGGAAGTCTAGGAACAGATATCGGAGTGCGATCATTAATGTTCTCTTTTTTAGACACAAATCCAATATTTGAACAATACAATACTCTTTGTTGTACAACAACATTACAGAGAAAAATATACAGTAAGCTAAAATACTAAACAGTAGTACAATGGGGGACCGTATTCGTTAAATCAATCTCTTCCATGCAACCTTTGGATGGACAAGATCTAACTGCAAAGACAGCGTTGGCGTGCAATTGAAATAGATACTAATAATATGTGAAAATAATTATTATACATATATTAGAGCTATAAAAATATATATGTACATAGACAAATAAAACAAACAATCAACACGTTCTACAGTTAGACAGTGCTCCTTCATAAGCCTGTTATTAGCACCTTCTTTTTAAATTTAAATTTTATGGTATTAATTTTAATTATTTTATTATTCTCTTTAAGTTTGGTGTGGTATGTTTAAATACAACATTATTTTTAAATAATATAATAATTTGGCTCTTTTTGTTCTTTATAGTCATGTCTCTGCAAAATTTACGCGTGACAAGTGTTCATGATAGATAATTCTTTATAATTCATCACAACAACAAAACAGACTTGCGGTCTTATTCATACTCAGGTGGAGTAATTTTGGAAGGTTTAAGGCTTGTAAAGAAGCCTACAAACTTACTCTAACTGAATATGAATAAGACCGTAAAAGTTATATCTAATTGTATGCAAAAGGCGGTCTTATTGCTAAAAAGCGATCACTTTCGGATAACCTCAGGAATGAACTGTTTTGACCCCAAGAATATTCTAGTTTTCAAGCAAATATAGACCAAGCGAAAGCCGAACATAGATAACAGAACTCTCATTAATTTTAGATCTCGAAAATGCACATTTTACTAAACAGCTGAAACACCAATGCCAATGCATGAAAAGCCATATTTAAACAAGAATAAATACAGTAAAAGTCTTATAAATAAACTACTATTTATCTCACGATAGCTTTTTAATTAAAATAAATAGGCTTTAGAAATTTCTAACACTGATCTCCTTCTTGCTATATTTACACGTGTTCCCAAGAAGCGAAACATCAATCGTTCAAGAGAAATTGTTAGATGTACGTTTCTAAATTACTGCCCTCTTTTACTTTATTTATGTGTCTATATGGTCTCTATGCCAATACTAAGGTAGTTTCATACTACATAGTATAAAATATATTTAGTAGTTTAAATATGTAAGATACTACAAGATATTAAGTTATGTTATGGACTTTAATAGATTTAATTCAGATCACAGACAAGTCTTGCACAGCAGACATTACCGAATTGTATTCTTTTACGTCAATCTCAGGAACTACTTCTCTAATTTGAAAAATTATTTCAATGTTAGATAGCCCATTTATTGAGGAAAGCTATAGGCTATATATCATCATGATAAGACCAATAGGAGACGAGCATCAATGAAGAATGTTTCAAATTCGAGGGTTTTTTTAAACTATTCCACGCGGACAGTCGCGGGCAGAAGCTAGTACATGATTTCATAGTTATAAATGGAGGTTGGTTGTAACAATACAACCTCCGTGTTATATATATCATTTAAAAAAAAAAAAGTATGAGGAAATAAATACCAATGTAACTTTAGGTTGTTACCTCTTCATGTCTATACGGTTGAACAAAAGAACAGAATATGTTGATTAGTTTATATCTCAAAAACAATCTAAGTGGGATAAACTAGGAAATAAAAAAATTGTATGAGCAATCCATAAGTCATAAGATATATTTTTTTTATTATTTGAATGTGTACTCAAAGATATTATTGTCATACCTGTTTAACATAGCGGCAGGCAGTGACGATTGTTCTCCACTTTTTTTTTACTGCAAGAATTAAGCAGAAATGCAGACTACCCACTTGATGGAAAGCGGTTACCACCGCCTCTAGACATTTGCAATAACAAAGGTGCTACAAATGCGCTGCTGCTCTATTAAGCGAGACTGGAACCTGGTCACTAACGTCGGAACACAACTCAAGGTGGTTATGGCGGCATACTTCAAACCAGGGGCGATAGCCATCCAGTCGGGCAAATACCGTACTACCTGGCTGTAGGGTGTTTTGCCAACTCTTACGACAGGCCGCTCAACCGCAGGAAATTGTATTCTTCCTCCGTTCCTGCACGCATAAAACTCTTTCTATAATCTTGGCAGACTCTTATTACTTCCATATACTTTTATTAATCTCTTCACACGTGCACGTTTATAAGAGGTGCTTTTTATCTGACCTGTCTTTTCAAAATATCAGAGCGAATTGTTCGTTGGACTCTAAATGGAGTTCAGAACTTATATTTCACATTTGCCAAGAAAAAATTCATAGACACGTATTTGTTTGCAAGAGCATGTGTCCACGCCCTAACGTCTGTGTCTGGAATGCGTACGCCATTCGCGCCAATTTCAGGTCATAATCGTCCATTTAGTCTCTATACGGCCAATGTTGCAATTACACGAACGTTGCAACATTTGCATGCTTGAAGTGGGTGAGGTATTTGAGGCTATGCTCTTTATGGCAACTAATACTTTTACTGCAGGCGAATTCAATGTTTTAAATAAATAATATCGACCAAAAACGTCCAACTATTGGGCATCCCATTTTATTCAGGTTTGACACATCGACAAATAATATCGACATCAATTGGTTTCATCACTATTTCTTCCTTCACCGGCCGCACGTGATAATTACAGAAATACCTTTAAGTTAGAAAAAAAATTGCTTAAGTGGTATTTGTGGGTTTTAAAACCGGGCCTTAGAGCCAGGTTATTGAAAATACGAGTTTGAGAAGAGTTAAATTGTTGGACAAGGGACCATAATAATATTTTACACCTATGAATGATTATGACCATACTAGTGATGTAACGAATATTCGCATTGGCGAATTCATTTGATAAATGAAGAGGAAATTATATATGGAATGATAATGTATTATTCCATACACAGGGCATCTAACGGCTATTGGACACGAAGAAAAACTATGTAATATTCTAACATTCATTATGTTATTTTACTTATGGTTTCAATTTTGTTTTAATCCATATTTTATTTAATGAACATGTACGTACTTTATTTCAAAGGTCAATATTCGTATATGCGAATGTGACATATTCGACATTCGTTACGTCACTAGCCGTAGCCGAATTTTTCGCTTCGTCGAAGGAACTCCAGGAAGTCTACCAGCTTCTTAACGTTGCCGAAGACTTCTCGAAGGCTACTTGGAGTATCCGGATACTCCGCCTTGTATTGAACTACCACTGGCATTCTAGAAGGACATGGACAGCTGTTACCACTGCCTCCAGTGGCCAAATTCGTCTATTACAATCTCGCCAAAATCGCCAGACATTATCGTTTCAATCGTACGTTTGTCTGGTTTCGATATTCTGTTGATTCCAAAGGTGTGCACGCCACTGTATCAATATTTATAAGCGAAAACTCGCGAAACAAATGTTTCAAATTTTTCAGTATTAATTTCAATTTCAAAACAAAAAAAAAACTACTGTTATTCCGCCGCGACGATATTGGGAAGATATTGTAGATTTAGTAAAATACACGCACTTGAATAGCAGCTTTGAGAAGTATATGTACGGTTAGCTTGAATGATATGGTAAAGAACATTGTAATAAGGGAACGTTGTGGATTGAAATAAGATGTAATAACAAGAGTTGAAAAAGGGATTTTTTTAATGGTTTCAACATGTACAGATTATAGAAAATATATAAGTATAGACATAAGGCCCACACTGCACATGCACTTCCTCACAACACCAGCATGTAACAGATACACTCTACACTAGTACAAGTTTAGTATTAAAATTAGGATAAATTAATATAATAGTCACTTTATAAGATACATACACTTCAACACAAATTAATTAATGTCACACACAAGAACTAAAATAATAACCGTGTTAAACTTTAAAAATTAAATCTAGAAATAAAGCTTTAAAAAATGGTACGGATCTCGAGTCCGTAGAGTAGTTAAAAAAAAGAACATTTAGAGAGAATGGGTAAATCATAAAACTGGAGTACGACAGTATTGACAATGGTAGACTTACTGCCGCTAGACCGAAATGAACACACCATGATCAAATATCAGAAGTGTTAAAGAGAGGTCAGGTAAAAACCTTCTCAAATAACAACAACAATCAACAGTAACACGTTAAGAAATTAGCTCTGTAAAGCAAATGAGTCGCAAAAACGACGGCAAGAAAATTTCTACAAACGACCTCGATATGACAAAGTACTTAAACAAGAAAGACTTCAATGTTGATAGAAAAATACCATTGCTAAGTACGCGGAAGGCGTCTTGTCTATGGACAGCAATTTACTCATAGCTTCGTGTGTTTGGTCGACAATTTTTACATACAAGTTATCACTTTTTTAAAAAACATAGTTTTTTAATGTGTATTTAATAGGTGCATGACTCGATAAAATTGTCGCATCATAAGACAACCTTTCTATACAAAATCAAGGAAGCTCTGATATTTTAGAACATGACTAGCTGTCCCGGCAGACGTCGTCCTGCCCGTAAAAGCTTCAATCGATATGCCGACAGCAGCGCCACCTACCGGGTCCAATTGTGAACCAACTCATAAACCTTCTCTGGCTCATGCACAAAACTTTGCTAAAGATCATCACATGATCAAATGTATAGTTTACGATTCCATAAAGGACATACAGACAAACAGTCATTTTTATATATAACATAATAGAGTATCATAGTTCCCGCCAAAAATTCAAAGCTTTCCTTTCACTTCCTATTTATTTATAATCTGCAGAATAAATTATACACTATTGTATAATCAACTCATTGATGTTATAATCATGTTATTTATGAATGAATGGAATACATAATGAGCCGAATTATACAGTTTCCAAATAGAAGCCAGTAAATAATTCACTACAATAGCAAACATTGTAAAAGAATTCCTAAGGAAACGGCAAAAAAAATAAGTACAGACTTTGACAAATGGTACGAGTAATATGGTTATTACGGAGTAATTGATTGCCACACAAAACGACAGAGTAACAATGTGCTATTGAAATTGTGAGATTAGGAGACACTGTTTGAAAGACAGTGGGCGCGGTTTGTGGAAATACTTTTACCTTGGCGCTATTAATGTTTTATTAAAACATTTTCATTCAAGATAAGTGTAGAGAAAACTTTAAATGCGTGTACATGTTTTACGACAGCTTGCGAATCTCGATGGTAAGTTTTGCAAAAGTACACGAGTCTTTGATAGGAATTTTTTTAAGAACCCTACGGATTCTAGTTCCGTACTCTTTCTACAACTTAATTTAGAAAAAGTTTTTACAATTTATACACGCTTATTTCTTATTTTTGTTATAGTGTGTGACATTTATTTGATGATGTTTGTGTACCTTACGAATAATTTATTATATCAAGTAATTCTAAATTTAATTATAAACTTTGCTAATATAGAGTGTATCTGTTACATGCTGGTGTTGTTAGGAAGCGCATGTGTAGTGTGTGCCTTCTGTCTATACCTATATATATTAACGTAACTAGTGCCATGTGTGTTGTTTTTTTGTTTCTATGTCAGGGTTATTAATTTTCAGGCTCTTTTTGTATGTCTTGGTTTGTTTGTGAAGTGTGCGTGTAATGTAATGCGGTGGTAGTGCGCGTTGGTGTGAGTATATGTGTAAGTTTTGTTGTTTGACAGGAACTTATAACCTCTTAATGTAAATTTTTTTTAAGTCACAATAAGCTTTTTACTAATTGTATACACGGTCTTAATGGGTTAAGAACTAAATTAAACATATTTTTAAAAGAGCAACAACTTTCACAACAAGATCTAAAACATGACACAAGTGGTATTTAATTTAATTGTTATGTCGAATCTTTTATTTAATTTCTGCAATACTAGTATATATAACACTTATATATTTATTCATGATTATTATTTTCCCTATTTTTTGTATATACTACGTATGCATGTGTGTGTGTGTGTGTATATATATATATATATATATATATATATATATACATATATTATTTCAGATTCTACCTTCATGCTTTGCAATGATGTAATGTCTGCCGTGACACTACCTTACGGGCTCAGCGGAAGATCAGCGCTGGCTTTAAAAGACCAGCATTATGATGAGTCTATGCCCCTTTCAGGACAAGATTACGTTGTTAATTTTAAATGTTTTAACAATTATACCTACACTACACCAATGTAATGTGGACTGAATAAAATTATTTTCTTTCTTTCTTACTTATATCAGTTCACACAGTACAAATCAGTTTGTCTGTCTGTCTGGATGTGCCGGCTAATCTCTGAAACGGCTGGACCGCTTCTGACGGGATTTTCACCGGCAGATAGCTGATGATAATTTTTTTTACCACGCAGACGAAGTTGCGGGCACAGCTAGTATAAGAATAATAATAACAGCTAATAAACTCACTGCTGGACTTGGGCTTCCCATTATAGGGAAACACAGTATACAAGCCACAAGGTTTGACACATCGGTCATCTCGATGTGCAGGTTGCATCACGATGTTTTCCTTCAGCGTTAGCACGTGGTAAATGTAACAATGTGCACCTTAGATCAGAAAATTGCCTAAGTGCTTCCCATCAGATTGTCTGCTTGTCTGCTGAACTTATGCGAAAAAAAATATAGATCATTTTATATTATTTTATTTAAATTTCCGACATAGCGCTACCCGCCTTCTTGGCCTCAGTGTACAGCACCATGGACCTCATCGGTAATTTATTAAATCCATCACTTCGTGATTTTGAGGTCCCGTGTTTGGCTGAGGCTAAAAATGCGTGGTCTCTTGCCTGCCCGAATCAAAATTTACCCATAAGCCCAAAGCGCCAGAAGCTTTGGGACGAGCCGCTCAGCCTTAAAACCTACCAGAAACTCATTTCTTCTTGTAAGGGAGAGGCTGAGCGCGCTCGCCTCTTAGCTGTCTCACGTTGGGAATCAGGTCTTTGGCTACAGGCGTTGCCCTCGGCGAATCATGGCACACTTTTGGATGACGCGACCTTCAGAATCTGTGCCAGCATTCGCCTGGGGGCAGCCTGTGTGGTCCCACACCTCTGTCAATGCGGGGATAGGGTGAAACGTTTGGGACACCACGGACTATCCTGCAGTAGAAGCGCCGGTAGAATTTCCCGACACGCGGCACTCAACGATATCATCCGCCGGGCTCTTGTCACCGCCGGGGTACCTTCCATTTTGGAACCAAACGGCTTATGCCGCGACGATGGCAGGAGACCGGATGGAATGACGCTGATTCCCTGGAAGTTGGGCCGCCCCTTAGTGTGGGATGCTACTTGCGTTGACACTCTGGCGGCGTCCCATCTTTCAAGTACGAGCACTACCGCCGGTTCTGCTGCAGCCGAACAAGAGGCCCTCAAGCGCCGCAAATATGCCACTATTGGAAATGGTCCGTGGGGTCCTAGCGCCCTAAAGGTCTACCGTGACGTCGCCAAACGTCTGGTAGACGTCACACGCGACCAGAAGGCTGGCGTCTATTTTGCGCAAAGATTAAGCGTTGCTATCCAACGTGGTAACGCCGCCAGCCTTTTGGGAACGTTCCCGGTAAATGACAGTGGTTTGGGACCATTAACTCAACTTTAGGCGT
The DNA here is from genome assembly GCA_949752895.1 of Dendrolimus pini. Lineage (NCBI taxonomy): Eukaryota > Metazoa > Arthropoda > Insecta > Lepidoptera > Lasiocampidae > Dendrolimus > Dendrolimus pini. The sequence continues at coordinate 17,576,849 of OX457140.1, read as the reverse complement.
TTTTCCCCCCCTTTTTTATTTAGTTTTAGTTTTTATATACTTCATAGTATAGTTTGTAGTTTATATTTAGGTTTACATTTATAGGTTAATTTATTTTTAGTATTTAATTATATGTTTTAGGTTACTTTATACTTATGTCTTATCAAAATAAATACCTACATCTATTATTAGAAACAGTGAAGGAAAACATCGAGATAACCGATGTGTCAAACTTGCCAAGCCGCCTTGGACAAGCGTAGCAAGTATGTCTATTCCCCAATAATGGCAGGCCCGAGCCCAGCAGTGGGACATTTATGACTTGTTATTATTTATTATAAAAAAATCGTGGGTACTTCATACCTAATGTATAGCTATAATGCCTATAGATATATGTATGAAATATACGTAACATTTGATTTAATAATCGTCTCTAATTAGTTGTGTTTATGTATTAGTTTATGAATAGACAAGTTGAAATGTGTGTAGTTCGTTTTCACTGAATCTTGACAAGAGAAAGTCCTAAAACAATATGAGTATCGTTTCGCAACCATGTATTGTAACTGTCACTTAGCTTTCTTGACGATTTTCATAATTTAAAACGAGGAAAGTTTGAAAATAAACCTCTTGAAGTAAATTCATATGTTAATATTGCAACCATCACATTAACAAATGATAATTCATAATTTTCTCTTTCCCGAGTATACCTATCACTGAAATTCGTAAATAAATGGGAATGCGGTCAGCAGTTTGGGAACGCTCCCCACCGACAGCGATCGGCACTTTTTACTTGTAAATATGTTTATAACAGTATTTAATTTAATAAATAATAAAACTACGTTTAAACTACGTTTTAACGGTTTTAAGCGCGGTAATTTATTTGATTTTGGTTATTCCGACGTTATATTATATAACTATTAGTTATAATGTAACATTATTGGTATTTAATTTTAATTCGTAAGATTGTTTAATATAAAAATTGAAGTATAGGTACTGTCATCAGACCAACCAAAAGATATACAGAAAATAAATATATATGTCGGAGGGAAACTATGAATCGGATTGATTGTTTGGATGTATAACGCACAATATTATTGGTTTACATTTTAACTACTTTTAGAATTCTTAATTCAATTTTATTTGATTTGATAAATCTTTGTATAACTTAAAGATCGTCCTAACCTAATAAAAGTTATGAATATTGTAATTTATAGATGTGTAACTCAGGAGTGATTGATTTAAAAGATGTATAATCTTTCAAAATTCGAAATCACTCTTTAAATCTTTGATTTTAGAAATACATCTTTAACTCACTACGTTAAGATTGATTTTAGTCACATGGAATGATGAAAACTAACAAATCAGATACTTGGATGTAGTTTGAGACACAGATAGATAGACACAGGATATTGTGAATTGAAATGATATAACATGCACACTCTAAGAAATACAATGATGATACACAGTAAATTAGACTCTCTAGCGTTATTTTAAAGCTTAAACCCGGTCAAATGAATGAATTATGTCATTCGAAACCAAAGATTTAAAAGAGTGATTTTAAGATTTAAATCTTTCAAGGAAAAAGATTTATAAATCACTGATCTCATTGGTGATTTAGTTTGCGCATCGCTATTGTAATTGAATAATCGACCAATCAAAGCAGAGCATATGGCTCGGAGTGGGGTCGGGGCGCCATCTGTGCTTGAGTAGTATCTGTAGTATCTTGTGTTGTATGCTCGCATTTTACCCTGATGACGCCCACTTAACTGCAACTACTAAAGACAATATCAACGAGAACGAGGCCTTCTCCGACATATACATAATTATATCATTATAAAATAAACAAGTTTATATAAACAAATAATAACAGCCCATAAGCGTCCCACTGTTGGGCTCGGGCCTCCCGTTATTTGGGAACAGACAGTATACCCGCCACGCTTGTCCAAGGCGGCTTGGCTGGTTTGACACAGCGGTTATCTCTATGTGCAGGTTTCATCACGATGATTTCTTTCACCGTTGTTACCACGTGGTAATTGTAACAATATGCACATTAGGTCAGAAAACTGCCTAAGTGATGCATGCGTTCCGGCCAGCATACGAACCCACGCAATTTTGAGTTTGGGACTCTTACGAGAGCCATTGCGCTACCACCACTTTTATAAACATAATATCCACTTAACACAAAAGCCACTGTAAGAATCTTTTTTACCTATTCTACAATTATATATTTATTTTAAAAAAAATACAAAAGCCATTATAATTAATAAATATGTATTTTACAAAATAAATAGTACTCATTTGTTGTATAAACAATTTTAAAGTCTGCCAATTAAAATGTGTAATATTTAAAATGAATAATTATGTATTTAGGGCAATACTCACAAACTGAATTCAACATATAACAAAAGAAAGTTCGAAACAACGGAATATGGTATTCCCAGAGATACCTCATTATAATTGTAATGTAATTAATAACATTAATCACATTAAATTTACTAAAAACAGTTTTCTAATTATCTCTGTTAAGGGACAACAAAAACAAATAACGGTTAAAACAAATTTTTGAGGACCACAAGCGGCTCTCTGATCTAGTGTTTCTTGTACCAATAAAAGACACTTTGTTTTTTTTCCATAGAAGAAGGTAACCATAATCGAAAGCAATTTGAAAATTCGAGATTGGGCGTTCATTGAATAAATCAAGGAAAAGGTCCAAGCCATTATTGCCTGAAGCAGAAACATTATAAATTTAAATTTAGAAAATAATAAAAATGCGGAAACGGTACTACGTCAGAGGACTGATAAGAAGCGCACACGCGTAGAAACGCGACTTGAATCGATTGTCATACAAATCAATACAATATCCGTCAATACCAATTGTTATAGAATCAATTGCGCAATACCTTGTTTGCAGTTCGTATCAGAGGTGGAATTATATCACAGTAACGACTGTGCATGTTTTTATTCCTGCTGTTAATAAGTTATAGTACGACATTTTTGGGATTATTGCACATAATCTTGTCCTAGTCTACTAGCTACGGTGATGGCGTGAAGTCGCGAAACGCACAAGGCCTCTGACCAGAGGCCACAGACGGCCACCTAAATCCCGTGATGGCCAACTAAGCCATACGAGCCTGAGCGAAGTCAGCAAAGACCATCAGACACCGCAGATTGACCAAAGTTACCTGCTAAGTAGCCTTCGCCACGCGGGGAATTCTCCAGCTCCAATTAGATAATTTTTCTATGAAGCCGAAAACTATGGTAGTATCATTACATTTTTGAAACATCAGTTACCCTTGTCATGAATCGAATCGGCTGATTTTGAAAAATAATCACATCTGTATTATTATGCCGAATCATCATAGTATAGTAATGCAGCTTGTAAGGATTAAGTATTGTGAAGGAATGTCAAACGGCAACCCGAAGGAAAGGGTAGATTTTGACCAAACTATTATTGCATAATTAAACAAATTATTTGCATATGAGTAAAACAGAGGTAAGGGGAGTTCCACAAATTTCGTCAGAATTACCTTATTTTTTGACCCATCCCCGTCCTTGTCAAATTCATAACACCCCTCCCACCCTATACATCGCATATTTTATAGTCCAAGATCACAGTCAACCCAGACTTATGTGATTTTAGGAATTATGAAATATCTTTGTTTATAACAATATCATATATGAGATATGTAAAAACTAGGCTTGCTACATTGACATAAGTTAGCATGGTTTTTTCCACCTTTGATACCTGTTACCTATAAAACGGCCCCGCTTTCAGCTTAGCGAGTATCCATTCCTTTCTAACTTTATCTTAAACTACCGATCTTAAAAATTTAATCTTTCCTAAAATCACGTATGTCTGCGGGGGCTGGGATCTTGAACTATAAGGGGTTTCCACAAATTACGTCAGAAAAATTAAATTATTTTTTGACCCATCCCTCGTCCTTGTCACATTCGTGACACACCCCCACCCTATACATGACATATTTTACATCAGATTATTAAATTAAACCAGTAGTTCCGTTTTTAGGTAAAAAAACATTAGATTTGAAATGTGACGTCATGAAATTTAATATCCCTCCCACCACTTGTCACACAATATCACATTTCGTCGATACACCAGTCCGTGTGTACCGTAAATATATGGATGGCCCCTATTGCTTAGGGTTTCCGCGTCCGATTAAAAGCCTCGTCGAAAGGCTCTCGTGCGACGACCGCGTAAGGTCCTAACGGACAGATTCGACATTGTTACAAAACGACTGGCCCGGATCAGCCCGCCCGCAGTTAGGGACACGCGGTTATTACCCGTCGCCCGTTCTCAATTAGTTCATTATGTCACCCTATTGTGGGCATCATCAGATCCATCCCCCTTTCATAGCAACAGTCCAGCCGAGGTAAAGTCCCTGGGGAGCTCCCTCGAGCAAGTTGCCCTGCGGGCTCGCGAAGCGAAGGCGCTCACCCCAAGAACCCCGGTAAAGTTGTCAGGTCTTCGGTCCAACAATATATAGTCCCAATAAATAAAAAATGCTTAGGGCTTGACCCGCAGCACAGGCGCGAGGCAATCTCTAGTAACTTTTATACAATTAAACTCTTTGTTTATGTGAATTCTATAATCAAAGATAAAACCGAACGGTCACACCGAAGCAAAACCAGTGAGGAAATCTTTATACCGCTTATTGGATTGTGAAGCAATTAACATGGTTAAAATATGGCGTGACTAAACTTCAATACGTGTGAACCACGTTTACGAGTTTAAAATATTGTTATAATCCTGTTATGCATTTCTAAGGCTTGGGACTTGTAAGCTACGTGAGTTGTTTATGAAACGTTGCGTATACTTATTACATATTGTTACGAGTTGCAGGACTCGAATTAAAATGACGTTGGAATTACTATAGAATTTATTAGAACTATACAAACACGTAACGTCTTACTCCGCGTGTGTTTATCGCTTGACTGTCGCACGGAGGTGCGGCATTGCTTTATACTTTCAAATACAATATGTCTCGACACAATACTCGACCGTCTGGACTGAATTTCCAAGAATCACACCTGGCTAATGACTATCATAAAATATTACAATACATAATAGGCTGTTTTTTTAACACAAAGCAAACAAAAGAAGTCCAAATACCGAGAAGGTAATAAAATGTGTTTCTACAGACACAGGTGTGAATTTTCGTTTGTGGGAATTTGGTCGTAAGAATATTATGAATGCGTTGTTATAATATGATAATATTCTAGTTTATTGCTATATACTTAGATTAGACGTTGTATATAAAATATCGAGTTTTTATATAGGAAGTTGTTATCAGTCTTCGTTCATATATGATTGCTGTGGATGTGTTTTTAATAAAAAAAAATGCTTTATTAAAATTAGAAAATGGTTTCCTAAATAAGAATAACATTGAAAAAGTTGTTATTAATTATTCCTGGACAAGTTAAAGACTGTAATAACTTACAAACTTTATATATCTCTTTTGATACCAATATATAAAAGTGAAGTGAAGTTAACGCGGCAACTTACGCACTCGCATCCCGAACTCAAATGGTGCGGATCCCACTCCTAGCCAAAAAAGCATGGTCCTCTTCAGCAGCTTTCTGACCTGATGAGCATACTGTTACAATTATTAAGTGGTGAAGATGGGAAATCGATAGCCGGTGTTTTAGGTCCGCCATGCCGCCGAGCCCAGCTGAGCGAAATGAGCTGAAAAAACTATGGACCAGTTTATGTTGGATATTTCCTTAAGGCGGAGGCATGTTGCAAAAGCCGTAGGCTGCATCCAGTTTGATGCTACAAGTAACCGACGAATGCTTATTATGAAAGTTCAATATATTGATCTCCCATAGACGTCTGACGTATGGTCACCGCATACTGCGTGGGCATCGCGTCAGATAAATTTTATCCCGTTAATTAATGTTTATTTATAAATACTATTTATGCAATTTACTTCCGACCACGTCGCCATGGCAACGCGAACGAAGTTTCGCTGGTACTACTTGCCTCAGAACGTGAACAAACTTAATACCCATGCACACTCTCGGTTAAACTTGATGGTCTGTGTGCAAGGGTTCTAATATATGACCCAAAAAGATACAATAAAACGAAACAACAAATAATGATTACGTTATGAATGTTTATTAATTAATAAAAACGACAATAACATAAAAAATTATCGCTGATGAATAATATTCTGACCTAATCTCTGCAGTGGTTGCGTAAAACAAACATTTAAATTTATTAAAAGTTGCTTTAATCATCAAACAACAAGAAAAAATGATATATAGGTATAGTAGTAATATAGGTTACTGAATGGGCGTAAAACGTCAGTAAACAATATCTCTTGGGTCTATTCGAGTTGGCTTTTTTATATTAAATAGGTTCCAACCAAGATCACATCCAATGCCGGACGATGATGCGGTCAAAGATGGAACACGCTTACCTAGATGGTACCTATATTCACACAAGACTTCAAGATAGCCGGATTGTACTTTTCGGGAAACACGGATTCTGTTAGTGCATTCCACAATTCTGCCGTACGTAGAAAGAACGTGGAGGTGAATTGTTTAGTACGCACTGGTAGCGTTTCCACCGTGAAACGATGGCGTAGACCAGAGCTCCTTGTGGTCTGAAGATGGAATGTTATAGGGGGAATCAGGTCGAACTGGTTTACGGCACACTCTCCGAAACGAATCCTATTTAAAAAATAAAAACTTCGTTTAAAAAAACCGACTTCAAAAACTAATATGTATAAAATAACTTATTTCTAAAGCTATTATTATTAATATATATTATCTAAAACATATTAAAGACGGTGCTTAGTAATTTTCAAAATATAGTAATTTTTTATGTTTTACTTTGCACCGACTTCAAGATGTTTTAGATAATATATATATTAATAATAATAGCTTTAGAAATAAATTATTTTATACATTTTAGTTTTTTAGTTTTTGAAGTCGGTTTTTTTAAACGATGTTTTTATTTTTTATTTGTTACTTTTTAGTGTCTAGCTATGTATGGGTGGACCTACGAATGGTGCCGCGCTTCCTAAAAAATATAGGTCCCAAGAACCGGGAACAAAAAAATGTTCGTAAAATGAAAACTACTAGGCCAAACTATGTAAAATTTTTAGGGGACCAATTGGAAGCTATTCCGCGTCGAACAAAAAAATCACGTAAATCGGATCATAAATCACGGAGTGATCAGCGAACATATATTAAAAAAAAGCAACAACAAAAAAAAAAGATCCCGACGAATTGAGAACCTCCTCCTTTTTTCGAAGTCGGTTAAAAAACCGATAGACTAGCAACCCGGCGTCAAGCTTCTTTTTTTTGACAATGCTGGGGGACTGCATTTGCGCATATCCTTATGCCCCGAGGGATGCCACCAAGGGGTATGTGGGACTCCCAGCTGCTGATGTTGCACCCAAACTTCAACATTAGAGCTTGCAAGCACCGAACGCCAGACTACCCCCTAAGCCTTCCAGCGTCCCTCCGCATTTGAATGAAGCGCCACGGGACCGCAACCATGAGTATGACTGCCGTAACACCTCGATGCAAGCCGACAAGGAGGTGTGTCCCTAAGACTAGTTCTTAAGAACATACAATCAGAAATGAAAATGTAATGTAAAGACATCACAGTAACAACGTAGCAACAAACCTAGGGTAGATTTTTTAATTCACTTTATTTTTGTTTCTTTAAGGTATGAAGAGTACCCTAGCGGTGACGTTTGTTACCTTACGGTACCCATTCACAGTTCGTGGACTGCTATACACTTTACAGTCGTATCTAGACCGCGCGCGAGCTTCGGTGCGATAAAATTTTAAAAAAAATGTACAATTGTTACGAGTATAGCGGGACTCGAATTAAAATGCCGTTAGAATTACTATAGACATTATTAGAACTATACAAACACGTATAACACAAGTACAAATATAACCGATCAAAACAAGTCCAAACATAATGCAGAAGGTCGTAATTCAATAAAACGCGCAAAGTCCGTCACGATTAGATTCCCGAATGTACACACGTCACGCCCGTATCGTAATCGTAGCTCGACTGCCCCCTCTCTCCATCAGGCCGTCGTTTTATACTTCACAAATCCAAAAGAATCCGCAACATCTGGCTAATGATGCTAATGAGCGAGAACAATAGGACAATAGACTATTCTCCGCAATAACTAGAAACGTATGCCAATAAATAAGTGAACAAAGGAAGACGATCATAAAAGGATTACAATTAGTTCAAATGCCGACAGGTAATAAAATGTGCTTCTACAGATCTGTACGTAGAATTTATTTTTGTCGGCGCCTAGGTTGTAACAATATTATGGAACTGCATAGAAACGCACATAGCACAGAAATAATTCCTCACCGGATTTAATTTTGGACCTACAATTTTTTTTATGTAAAATCTTTGTGATTCCATAAAAGCGCGCGCACAACGGAATTAATTCCGCATCAGATTTAAATTCCATAGTTTGCTTAGAATCGAAGCGTGCTAGGCGTTAGTCAATACAGGTCCTTTTCCATCAATATCTATCCAAATAATTCCATGCACATCCAAACAAAGTTGAACTGGTGAAATAATCGTTACAAGTATTTTGTAATATTTCGTACGTTAACCAAAACCGCATTGAACCAATTTTTGCTATCACTAAAAAGGAAATCCAGTGTGTAATCGATAACAATTACGATAGTAAATTTGGCACATTTTTTTTGTTTCCCTTTAGTGCAGCTTATCGATGTTATCAATTAATTTAATTAATTGATAATGCACTTCTATAACCTACACATAAACCACTTTACTAATATATAGATTTATTTTTCATGCATTGTATGGTTTTGATTCTTAAAGATCTGGGAGCATAAAGCGGCCGCTTTCGCAGATTCGTACTACGACAATGACAAGTATCAATAGAAAGTGAAACTCGATGCTGTGTACACCTATCCGTTTATCTACACGTGTCAATTTCACTAGGCGATTTTTCAAAAGCGGCCGCTTTAGCACCCTAATTAGCCCCACAGTATCTAAAAAAAATACAACCATTACACATGGCGGCCACCGCTAATCTTTATTTTTGCCATATCCATACAACATTGTGTTGGTGTTTTCCAATTTTTTAAGGGGACACTAAACCGGCACGCTTATTCAAAGCAACTTGGCGCACATCGTTTTCTCGATGTGCAGGTTTCATTACGATGTATTACTTCACCATCAGCCATTGTGCATATTCCTCATATATCATCACATACATTTCTTAAATTTCACCTACATTTATAGAGCCAGTAGTTTGCTGCAAAAATAACTGCGACCGCCTGTTCATACTTGTCGGGTGTCGGGCCCGACTAAAATTCGGTTGCTCTAGTAGCAGAGCATTTTATATGAAGCTGTTCACACTTACCAACACCGTTTTTTTGTCGGTGCTGACAAGAAATGTTGGGCATATTTTTTTTGTTGAAGCACGGAGAATACGTTTTGTACACTACCGGGCCTTTCGTGAGGGTTAGACCAAAGCGGTGAAAGTTAGACCACACGACTGGAAAGTGGTGTAACAAAAGCGCCGCCGGCATGTGTGAGACTCAGCTGGTAAACTCGATCCCAATATGCTACTACTCCACTAAACCTTTCTGCATCCCATGTGTCCGCGTTTGTGGTAGGACGAGCATGAGACTTAGAACCTATGAGTAAGTATGATGCTGTTCACACTTATCAGATGTCGGGCCAAGCAAAACGCTCCCCGCTCCCCCTTTTTTCACTCATCACTAGCTGCTCTCTGCCGCAGATCGCACAGGTAGGTGGTCAGACAGACGTAAAATAAATACGAATCTTTAGCTAAAAAGACTTAAGTTATCTCTGTATATCGTATAATAAATATAACTGTAACAGTACATAATGGGCGCGTGCGCATCCTTCAACGACAATCCGCACGCCATTATCATGTATGCGAACCATTGTGCTCAATAACTGGAGCGTGGACAGCAAACTAGTTCCAAAGGAGATAAATATGCTTATTTTTACGAGTGTAGCACACATAGTTTTCGTATATAGATCAAAATTATTTGAATATTTTTTAGAGATAGTAACACGTAAATTACCATAATATTTTACGTTGTAGAGAATACTAATCTCTGAATCTGATTTATCTGAAGCGTGAAATTCTGGCCTCTATGCTTCTATGAATAATTATAGTAGATACATTTAATATAATATTAACATATTATAATACCTATTATAAAATATGTCAATACTAACTAGGCAAAGATAACGCACATCTCAAACTATCCCATTTCGCAGAGAAGAGGGCAAACCTCGGCGGGAACTTCCCTCCAGATTATTGATGTAAGTGGGATAGACCCTAGTGAACCGCTGAATAGATGAGCATTTACATGCTCAACTATGCAACTCCATTTCCTTGACTTCACACTGAAGCAAATGGAGTAATCATCCCGCTGATAGCGAGCAGTATGCCTATGGAAGTGGGTCTTTGGTATCATCTTAAGTCCACTGCCGGAAGTAGGCCTAAAGTCTGTGCCACATACCCCGATCTCCCGCTTACCTCATCCAACTTCTATCGGTGATCTGGAGGACGTCCTACGCAAGATTTTTGAGACGAGATCTCCACACTACAACACGTTCGCTCAACGTCAGTACGTAGAGTCCAACTTGGCATCAGATCAAACAAATAAAGATGAATTTTTGTAAATACCATAATTAGGTAAATATTTGTAAATCAAATAACTCCTTGCCCATAATATCTGTATCCCTACAAAATCGCATTTAATCGATCAATTTGAGTGCCCTTATCGTTTTCTTCGAGGATTGTTTCAAGTGTAATACCCTTTTGGTAGTTGTTTAGTTGAAATAACATGTTACAATGTTGTTACAATAGTACGATAACGGGGTTTACCCATATTTGTCTTGGCCGTTCATACAAAGCGTAGGTATTGTGTAAGAGCCTTTCTGTCTATATGTAATCTACATACAATAATAAATATGTAAGGGAGTAAAGTTTGTATAATTAATTAAAAAATAAGAAAATAATTAGGTTGCCCAAATCGGAAACTGAAACCCCCTTAACCAAGCATTTAAATAACAATCACTTTTCAGGGCGGCCGCTATTTACTTTGTCATCAACTTACTGCACTTGCGAACAATCTTATTATTTCTGACATGTCTGTCTTTTAACACCACAAACGAATCCGACGACAAAATTGCAATATCTTCCAAGTTATAAGGAAAAATTGGGGGGACAGAGATAGATATATACATACTATTATACAAAAAGAGAAGGAATATGTATGTACCAAGAATATGCAATGCGGTTTGAACTAGAGATGACGGTACCAGGACTTGAAAACCATAGTTCAACATTAAATAATAAACACAAGGTCATATACATATCTTTTAATATGAATAATTATAAAGTTCTAATTACAAATGCCCACTCACGGTGACGACCAAAGCTATCAAACATACATTTTGTTTGGTTTTTCTTCACGGCGCGTTGGAATGAATAGTCGGGGATACACCGTCCATTTTTGCTACTGATTACTATCAAGATAATTTTCCGTGAATAGCTTCATTTTGATGAGACATCCTACTTTTTCTATTACAAACATTTTCGATTATAGTGTTAGCTAGCAGGGGTAGCAGCAATGAAATATGTCGATTTGACTTTTGAGCGTAGGACCGGGATAACGTACCACGCAATTTATAGGACAATGTTGCTGTTAAATTATATAAATATGCAACAGAAAAAAAATCAGATGATTAATCATTTTTGATGACCACGTTATCAATACATGTTGGGTGATGAAGTTAACTCGAATAATGTTGCAAATATGTCCAAATGAATTAAAATTAATTATATATTACATTTCAGACTGCTCATTTAATTTTCATAAATTCCTAGTAGGTAAGCGAGTACGCTCTTGTTAATATTAAAAAAAACTGGCCCATGAGGGGATCGAACCCGCGACCTTCGCGTTATTAGCACGACGCTCTAACCAACTGAGCTAATGGGCCAACATGTACAAGAAACTAAATTACAAGGCAAAGACACACTAATATTATCATGTTGTAATATATTTAATACAGTTATCAGAAAGCATAGACTTGAGTAATGTATTGACGTTTTAAATAGAAAGTTATGGTACTTATGATATACCTATCATGACATTATGTTCTGCATCGAAATCTTCTAATGCCTTACTATAAATAAATATGTTGCGGGAAATGAGAACAAATGAGGGGGACTAATTGGGACCAGTTCATTCCGTTGATATTTTTTTATTTTATTATTGCAGGAGATCAGCAAACAGGCAGACGACCCACTTAATGGAAAGCGGTTACCATCACCTATGGACATTTGTAACATCAAAGGTGCTACAAATGCGCTCCTGCTCTCTTAAGGGTGACTGGAACCTGGACACTAATGGCGGAACAAAACTCAAGGTTGTTATGGCGACATATTTTAGACCAGTGGTGGTAGCCACCCAGTGGGACAAATGCCCTACCACCTGGCCGTGGGTTGTTTTGTTGCCTCTTACGACAGGCCGCCCGGCCGCAGGAAGTTGAATTCTTTCTCCGTTTCTGCATAGATAAAAACGCAACTTTTAGAATTTTGTCTTTATTTTTAATTTTGTTTATTTTAGCTGCGCCCCGGTCTCCCCCGCGTGGTGATGCAAAATCGTTACGTTTTGGATAATTCACACTATAACTTCATAAATTATAGCCTATGTGTTATTCTGATGTGTATATATAGCTATATTATTGTAAAGTTTCATCAAAATCCATTGTGTAGTTTTTGAGTGAAAGATTAACAAACATACATACATTCTTACAAACTTTCGCGTTAATAATAACAATAGGATTCATCAACAAAGATCACACAGCTGCACACTGCATTATAAAGGCGATACATTTTAAAAACTGAACATGAGCCAATAATGTATCTTATTTTGAAGGCCAAACTTATCAAAATAATGTAATAATTTAATTTAATTTATATCGACATCAAAACTAAGGTCAAATAAACAATGTAGTAAATATTAAAAAAGTATGAAGGTCGGTATTTATGAAATATTTCATTTGATTGTGTAAGAGCATCATGTGAAAACTACTGTACGGATTTTAATGGAACTGGATACAGAGCATATAACCCGCATCAACACTTACGATACAATTTATCCCTATAAATGACGTCATTTCTGTAGGATGGGCGAATACAGCCTAGATGACGCTGCGGTCGTGTATTTTTGGTGTCGGCGTTGCAATTCACTACCAAATACGTCATCATGGCAACGCGAACGAAGTTTCGCTTGTACACGCTAGTTACAAATAAAATTAAAGTGTAAGGTTTCAAGCGAGGTAATTTATTTGATTTTTATTATTCCGACGTTTCGGTCACTTTTCAGTAGGCGTGATCATGTAAGACAAAGATGTCAAGTGCCAAGGAGCATTGTTAAAATTTTAATCACCATAAAAAATTAAATAAGTATAAATTAATATATATCATAATATCATTTTGAAAAACTTCTAGTATGCTATGGAAATATTTTCAAAATTATTTTTTTCCATAAGGAACCAGCCGTACTTTACATACATAGATAACATCTGATCTCTGTTGCAGCCATTTCTGTCAAATTATAGAGACGAATGAGTTGCAATCATACAAAATCTGGTCACGTAATTGGAACAAGGTTTTTGCTGTAACGGAATAAACTTACCTTTTACAACCGCAGGGCTAATTTGAGACGTGGCCACGCATCAATTACCTGAAATTGAATTATATTTTATTACTTAAAACATAAAGTTGAAACTTAAGATGCATGCACACCAGTCCGCACAACAGCCGTACGTGGCGCGTGGTCAATATGGAACGACAAGAACTTTAGCACACAAGATACTTTTACCAAAAGCAACGACATGAAATTTAATAACAGTCTAACAAAATGGCCAATATAGGAATTTTTCCTGGTAAACTCAATAAACGTCGGTAAATTATTCAATCAATAAATTATACACATAAATATTATTTTGTTCAAAGGGGAAACACATTAACACAAACCTACTTGGACTCTCCAACAAATAGTTTTTATTTATTTAGTGCGGCATAGTACTGGCCACCAAATATATTAAATGTTTGAATTTAGAACACAAATGTTCTTTTGTATTTTTAACCGACTTTAAAAAAAAGGAGGAGGTTCTCAATTCGTCGGAATCTTTTTTTTATCTGTACATTTTTTCCCTCCATTAACATCGTCATATATTAAGCACGTGCAGTTTATTATTATTTCATTATTTACCGTCCGCTTATTATTATTATTTAGGTTTATGACTTGGCAGCTAGGCCTTTAAGCCAGATCTTAGTTTACAATATGGTGTCTTCATTTTCTTAAGCCTATGTGTAGCACAGCTGAACTGTAGGTTATCAGTTAGTGCCATTCAACGGAGTTCTTGTAACAACTCAAAAGGCCACATTTTACTATACAGTTAACATTTCTCACAAAACACATAATTACTACTCAAAAACTATCAATATCCTACAAGTTTTGTGCATTTTAGAGTAAATTTTACACATTTTTAGAAAATAAAACTGCACAGCACAACATCTCCTTTCAGTTCCCGTCAAAAACTCTACCGGACGGTGTAGTTATTAATATTGAAAGAAGTGTTTAACAAACATACAATTAAAACAAATTCAATATGTTTTCCAGCATGATATGACAAGCTGTAATTCAGCTTACACTTGGACTAATAGCTTTAAAATGTTATGTTCGTATAATATTCGATTTAAAATAAAATTGTTATTTTATAGCCTTACGTTTTTAAATTTTTCTACCCCGTCTAAGACCACCCAGTTAACTTGTTACTAAATGTCCATTCAATACGCACTAATTACCAGTTACGCGATATTCATAAACATTTCGTAAACATATTTCATATTTTACACTCAAGTGTTTTGTAAAAGCATCTCGATGTTTCTATAATCTTGCAAGCGTGTGAATTATTTTCGGTATGAAATACCTGTTGCTAATACCCAGCAATTTTATTTATTTACAGCTACCTTATATCATGTGACTTATGGCCAGTTTCTATATCTTACCAACCGTCTTGTGTTTGATATTAAGCTCCTTACAGCTAATGTTAAAATTCAGCCGATGATAAGGCAAGTGAATGAATAGTAAGATGAAGTAACAGGCCATAAAAGAATGTTTAACTGAAAGATTTATGAATCATTGATGAAACATGGAAATCTTATCCACGAGTTATGTAGAGCTCCATAGGTGAAAAAAGCCAATCGTTTTCGACATGATCTGCCTACAAAACACAACACTACGAAAATTGGTCAAACACGAAGCAGTCGTTGAAAGTTTTATAATGCTTTTTCAGAATTTTTCACTTCATAATTGAAACGTTAAAGAGGGGGACACAATCTGCATGTCTTCGAGATTTAATAAATATTTCAAAAAGTTTTCAAGAAACATCGTCAATATGTTACAAGATCTGACTATATGACCATGCAAAGGTCTATTATTTATATAATTATACAAATGTATTGTGTGTGTGTAATATAAGTATGTCAAACATATTACAAAACCATTTATTAACTAATCATATCGATAGCAAAGCCATCAAATAAATAACATTCCACAAGATGCAATTTCCGAACGCATAAACATCCGACATATTCAAAATGCCACTTGCAACTCACAACTTGTTAGTAAACGGGTCGTATTCAATTCCAACAGGTTATACGGTTCCTATTCTGAGAATGACATGAATTCGTAACATGTTCGTTATTTGAAAGCAATTGTTTTCAAAGTCGTGCCCACGGAATATTGCATCATTACTATGCAATCGATATTAGTCCTTATTTTGAGAGCAATAAGTCCTTTGTGTTCTATATTTAGTTAAAGTTAGGAAAGGGGTTCTAATAAATGGAACTATTGTAAAGGAAGACATTCTCAATTCTTCTTTATATTTATTTTTATGTGTACGTCTGTAACTTTTTTGTTTATCCAGCGATTATTATAGTCTTTTTGTGTTCTACACAGTATAGCTACAAGGTGACACCATGTTAATTTCTATATACGTTAAAGATTACGAATAACGAATCTATCTCCGTCGAAAGAGAATTTTTATCTTCGAGAAAGTGTTTTCGGATACATACAAAATGTATGTGATAATGTCGTACAGAATAATCTGTTGCTGGGAATTTTGTTGTTTTGCAGGTATTTTATAGTTAGTGGTAGAAAAAAACTTCATTTAGGTGTCGGCATTAGGTAATGAACCTCCTTTAAATCCTTTACACGATTACAGACGATATTTCTTCCGTAAAATAGCTTGTTACGCTTTCACATATTTTACATAACAGACATAATAACCAAACGTTTTTGCGTTTAGTTATACAACGTTAAAAACGCGGATTGAATACTAATTCATAAACTTTAAATAGGAACTTTAAATCAGACAAAGAGTTTTCGGTTGGAACTTTAACGGCCTCTCAAACGTTTGAGCAGCTCTTAAACTACAAATTACTCAATCGTTAACTTTGAGCATATGATAAATTTGATAATTATTAACAAATTATTATATAAATGTGGTTTGGACACATGGTCCACCGTTTTAGCCAAATAAACGTAGTCTCACGACGCGATGATGTAACGCCAAGATGGCTTCCGCCCGTGACGTTTCTCGAGTGGAATATTAATTACTTTATTGGATGTCCAAATAATAAATAACGAGTTATTGCTAGTAGACACTTTCTTAATTTGAACATTGTACATAGACAAAATTAAACTGTTTTTAATTCGACCCATCTACAGATTTAATCTATAATATTATAAAATTCTAAACATGCCGTGTCTGTAGATTGGAGCTATTTAAAAAAAACAAGTGTAATACACTATATAAATGATGGAGAATGCGTTGCAATTTTCATACATTGTTTCGTGTTTATCTCTTTGTACGGGATTCACGTAAAAACCACAGGCGGTTTTCGATGCGGTTTTCGCTGATCGACAGATTTTTAGACTTAAAATCTGCGCTACTTTTCATCCTGGGAGTCCCGCGGGAATTTTTCTCAGAATAATTTAAAATGGCTAGACTGAAAAAAACCGAATTTCAATATGCTTTTTTTCTGATCAATAGCAAATTTTATGTAATAAAATGTGTGATATTTTTTACCCCCGGAAAATTGGTTGGAGAGGTTTTTAGTTTTTCGTATGCATAAAAACTAGGTTATTCGACACCGTTATCAAGAAACCGGGAATCTCACGGGAATTTAAAGTCAACTGTGGACAAAGTCGGAGGCATATCCTAGTAAATACATAGATGCTATTGACCGATGACGTCAACAAACGGCGATTGTCGTTGGTATTCGGCAAGTAATTTGATAACAATATTAAAATACATAAATTAACATTATAATATCTGTTGCAATCTATAACGCGCTAAATTTAGTTTTAGGTTCCTTTTATGCCAATATTAACATTGTTTTTATTATAATACACCTAATAAAATTTCCATTATGTTTTATGGTTAAATAAAAAACTATTTAATCAATGGAAGGAAAAACGAATATCACTCTTTTTTTCATAAAAAACCAAGTAAAATAATAAGTTTTTCGTCTTAACTAGATACAAAAGGCAAGCAACACTATACTTCGAAATGGTTTTTAAAACAGAGAATGGTCTTTCGCTGTATTTACTGTCAATCTCTTTACACATACAATACAGGTCAGTTTAAAGCGGTAGTGTTAGGTATTAAAATGTTTGTTACATTTACATCTAGGTACCTATTTATATCACATTGATTCCATATTTAAGCGTAAAAATAGAACAAACATACAAAATAAGTATTATTTCTGTATTATTAAATATCCCTTATCAACATAAAGGATACTTAACTGTACAGTCTGTTAAAGGGAACGCAACAAAGAGGTACATAAACTTGACAGATCTATAACATGTATTGTTTGTGGTAGCTTCTTTCCTAAGATGGCCGACCTCCATTCCACAAGTGATCTGCTCTGTCCATCTACAAAAAATATATTAAATAGAAACTAGAAACAATCACAGGCTTTCATTTAATTACAGTCTCCTGTTAAATAAAAATTTGGTGTCGATATTATAGAGATGTAAGGTAATAAAATACATACGGCCTCGACCACCGAATTTCATGGAAATAAATGTTTTACAGCTATCAGCAATAAAGTTCAAATCTCCATAGTCAAGTAACATTAATGGTTAACTTATCCATACTAATTGGTACCTATTTGCCTAAGAATTAGCCTTGAACTCAAACAATGGAAACGCAACGTGCGAAAATGAAAGTACCCAGTATAGTAGCATATTGATCTTTCTAAGTTTCCCACTTCTTCGTGACGATCTATGCGATATTTACGTCTTTAAATGATGCTGAATTTCAGACGAGTGCGAAGTTATTATTGAAAAAAAAAAAAAAAATTTTAATGTTATAAGCGCTCCACATTCTCGGAAATACGAGAGAAAAGCATGAAAAACTTGAATGTGTCTCTCCGATTATTGTCTGGTTTTGGACCAGAGAACATTCTCGTATTGTTCTCGCGACAAAGTAGACAGCTCTATTACAGCGATTCGTTTTTTAAATATTCTCCCTATCCTGACGTAATTTTTATTCAGGAATATTTTCATTACGGAGCTTGTTTAGCTTTTATTTTTATTCTCTACTTTGCTATTTTATTTACAATAATTTTACTCTACTAACTATACAGCTATACATTTTATTTTACCGCCGTTTAATCTACTAACAGTGTTGGGTTTCGGCAAAATAATTTGACAATTTTACTTATTTTTGCTAATTGGTCTACATTACAACGTCTTTGTTTAATGTGACCAAACTCGAAACTTCGCCTCTTAAGTTATATAATAATATATAACAGAACCTTCAAGGCAAACTTTGTGAAATGCACAGTGTCCCATAACTAACCCACAGGTTTATCAGTTCATGTTCAAATTCCAAAAAATAATAATACTTGTTAAAAATGGACAAGTTATAGAATATCGATTAATTTATAGAAGAATCGCGGGTTTGTGATTCACATATCAACTCTTTAGTAAAATGTACCTTTTCGACTACAAGTACACCCTCAATTGATGTCCATATATATGTAACTAATAGTCGCCCGTGGTCGAAATACGACCGTAACATTTTTTTAAAGACTAAACTTCTATAATCACAGATTTCGCCAAGTAAACAAAAGAGTATATATATACTCTTTACACGCATATGCGTGTGAGTGTCAATTAGATGGTAGTGTGTGTAATGATTTATTTATTGATGTATTTTTTATGCATTTGTTAAATAAATATTTGCATTCGTCGCTTCTTCTCTATATAAACTATAAGAGTGCGAAATTCCATACTCCTCCATCCACGCAATTTTCATAAAAATGGATACAAAGTTTTTGCTTCAAGTATTAATATATAGATAAGCAATGCTGAGTTATATACACAAAGTAGGCAGTAAACTTACCTTTTTAACTTATATGTATGACTTTTAAAAACGATTCTTAGTTCTAATCAATAGTTTTGAATTCGCGGGCAAGTACTAGTGTGCACTAAATGGAATATTTAAGAAAAAACAAAATAGAAACTACATACTCAGTTTGCACTTCAGTGGAAACGGTTTACTAATAAAATTGGGACATTAGCACACGTATCTCACGAGGCTACGTAAACATCAATGAGAAAAAACGAATGATGTACAGTTGCCGAATGAAAATGTGCATCACCTTAGAGTCAACTTTTGCTCACACGAGTACAAGAAACAATACTGCCAACATTTCAATAAACGTTACATTAATAAAATATATAAACGCGAAAAAGGACAATTGAAATGTTGACAATGACAGATGCTGAGATTATTATAAGATACAAAAAATATATAATCACTATTACGCTAAACATAAATATTAAAAAGTTTCTTGAAATGACTAAACAATATTCCTAGACAAGATAGAAAATCAAACAACTTTGATCTAAGTGATTTTAAACTTTATTGTCAAATAGTTAAACATATTTTTTCTGTAACAGTCTGTTCTGTCACTTATTTTGAAAAGATAACATGTGCTCGCGGAACGATAAATTAATCAATTTGAAAACTGGCGAACATTTTCATACCAAGACTGCACAATGTTAAATGGTGAGTCATGATTGTAATTCATAAGTTTTTATATACAATCATACAGATGTCCGAACTATAAAAAGCATTATACAATTTGATTTAATTTTATAAGGACATGTCTATAAATCCATCATTATGGCAGTGAAGCATGGCCTGTACTTAAGCGACACAAGCAAGAACTACGTGTCACGGAGATGAATATGCTGCGATGGATGTGTGGAATAACGCGGAAAGACCGGGTCAGGAACTCCCGCATCCGCGGCAGTCTTCATGTCCGTGACATAGCAGACAAACTGCAAGAGTGTCGCTTACGCTGGTACGGCCACGTTTTACGGAGACCGGCTAATTATGTAGGGACAAATGTCTAGCCATGCCGCCTCCGCCAGGTCCCGGTCGAAGGGGAAGACCCAAAAAATGTTGACTTGACGTTGTGAAAGATGTCATGCGTGCCAATAGTCCCAAACGGGGGATGCTAAAGACCGCGCGAAGTGGAGTAGAAAAAGTAGGAAAGTGGACCCAGGGCGTCGGAGTGAACGCTCGGATGATGAAGAATTTGATTACATTTTTATATCGACATTCTACCATGTAGTGTTCGCGACGTCTTAAGAAGCTGGGCGCCTTTTTGAAGAAGTTACGCTGAAAAGAGTACTACCCTTCCACTCTCGCACAGAAAAGAGTCGCTACGTCGTCGGGTTGCCGAAACAGCACGCTGCAGAAGAAGAATATGAAATGTTCCTATTTGTTGACAGCGTAAAAAGACGTTTATATGATCTAAGGTAAAAACTTAAACCCGCAATGTATTGGTTTAGAAAACCCCTGCCGAAGAAGAAGGTGGGCCAAGTCTAGTTATAGATTCCTGCTCTCTTTTTATTCTTAGGCCAGCCTGATTTACAAAAAGGCTCCGATCATATTTTTTTTTATTGCACGAGTTCAGCAGACAGGCTGACGGCCCACTCGATGGAAAGTAGTCTCTCTTAAGGGAGGCAGGAACCTGGTCACTTATGCCGGAACACAACTCAAGGTTGTTATGTCGGCATACTCCAGACCAGGGACGGTAGCCATCCAGTCGGGCAAATACTTGGCTCTGGGTTTGGGATATATGTGCAATATGTGATTAATTGCTATTTATTCTGTTTTGAATGATTTGTTCTAGAAATAACTATATGTTTAAAAGCCGATTTTTCAATCGTTAGACGAAAGTTATCAGTCGAATAATTTATAACCTGAGTGATTTCGAAAGTGGAAACATTAAAGTGTTTTGTTAATGCAATTGCATTTGAATTATTCCATTTTGTACTTTATTTTATGAATAACTTTTGTCTGTTGATTGAAAAATGGTATCTTAAATTATAAAACATTAAGTGGAAATTTTATAGGTGTCTTTAAGTGCTTTCTGATCAACAGATGTGTAAGTAAATAATTTCATTGTCTGGTCGTAGGTCCAGTCACAAACACTTCAGTTAATAAATGAACAGTTTACGACGACTTTTTCCTGTTTATTTTATGAAATATATATAGGTTGAATTCAAGATTCAGTGATCAGAGTGGTACGTAATTTACCATTATATTCTATAAATATATGGAAACAACAGGCACAATGAAGACATCATTGTTTCCCTGTTGTATATGTATATATATGAAACTGTTATTTCTAAGTTGTATGTAGACTACATTCAATATAAGCCAGATTGCCCATGACTACTTACTATTATTGTATTACTTACTATTATAGTATATTCATTTATTTATATACATATGTAAAGTAACACAATAAAAATAATAAATCATCATGAGGCTATCGGCAAACCTTCTGCGCACGGGTAGTAAGTAAACTAATAATTGTTCCGTGCAAATACCATCCAATACTTGCTTGCTACGATTACTATGCAAATTTTAGTCATTTTATCTCTTGAAGGTTTAATGTTGTTTACATATCACGTATCATACGAGCAAGGGCATATTATCATCTCAATTATCTTATCATCTACTTCCAAAGCGACAGCACGTCACACTTATCACCTCGTATTTCGTTTATTGCACCTATTTTGACGACCGCTCCAAATTCGCTATCACAATGTTCTTATTAATCTGTTTGTATTGCGAATACATTATCCCTATTATTTGGATTTCAGATAACACCAAAAATAATTGTATTACTGATTCTTTATGCGGAATTGTCGATAACAACTTAATTGTTGCCTATTTTTGTTTGTTTACAAAAAAAATTGCGTATAATTAATGTTTTATTACAGGCGTATCAATGTTTCAAAATAACGATGACCTCAAGTTATTTGACTTTAGTGCGAGTGTTTACCTACATATGCAAGTATAATGTGTTACTTTTAATTACATTACTAATTTGCTGAATTAGTGTAAATACTTTAATTTACAAATAGAATTCATATTCTATTAATATTATAAACTATCATGCAGGAACGGAGAAAGAACACAATTTCCTGCGGCCGGGTGGCCTGTCGCAAGAAGCGAACAAACAAACCAGTCAGATAGTAGAGTATTTGTCCGTCTGGATGGCTACCATATCTGGTATAAAGTATACTGCGATAGCAACCTTGAGTTCCGTTCCGGCATAAGTGGCCAGATGTTGCAAGTGCAACCACTTCCTAACAAATGGGCCATCTGCATGTCTGCTGAACTCACACAGCGCCCACAACGACCCATGTCAAATGTAGAAATTAAGGTAAGAAACTTGTGACTGTTTCTACTGATGCTAAGGTATGAAGCGTAGCGAAGAATATGCTATCAAAATGCACAGCCAAATTTCGGTCACAAACGCGCGCCTATTGTAATTCCACTGCTCTGCACACAACTATACCACTAGCGATTATCCATAGGACGTATCCTTCCATATAAAGAACGTAGCTTAGTAGAATCAGTATCCATTATCAGTGCCATGCAATGTGGTCCAATGAATATGATTGATGGATATCAAACGCATCCATAGCAACTTTGCATAGCACATCTCTGGTAGAAAGGCACCCACCCACCCTAATAATTGTGGCAACATGCCTCTTGTTTATAGCGTTAAATAACTTCTTTTTTAAAAATGTTTTTAAATCCTGCTAATTTTAAAGCTTTTGAGATCCTGGATATCATGTAGCAGCAGAGTATTAGTCAAGACAAGTAACACGAGCTCTAACACGACGGGTCTATCTTGTTTAGTACAGAAGTTCCTATGGCCACCTACCGACTCCATCATCAGATCAGCTCCATATTATTGCACTGTCATGCGATATACATATGCGTGCAAAATTTCAGCTCAATCAGAAACCGGGAAGTTGGTCAAATTTAACATGCAAGATTCCACCCGAACTTACACACATACATAGGTATATCCATTGCACGTTAAAAAAAGACGGTGTGCGCCTCAGGACGCCCGACAAACTAATCTAACGTGAGAGAAAGGGAAGCCAGACAGACTGGCCCGTAACGCGTTACGTAACGAAGTGGTTTACCCTCCAATAAGAAGTTATCACTTTAAAAAGCTTGGAAAATCACGTTGTTACTGGTTAGCTATATTAATGTAAACAATATACGCACATACGTCGTTTCTTCTTGTTGTTACACAAATAACGCATTAAGCCTTGTCTATATCTGCGTAACATAGTCGCTAGCACTAACATTATCCCAGATGTAGTAGAGGCATTTTAACACATATTGTAGTTATCAGAATTCAAACAACTCTAATGTCAAAAGTGTAAACAACATTATCATCGGTTTCCGTTGACAGCATATCGTTCCGCGCCTAAAGAATTATTGTGGACTCGATGTGTCACTTACAATAGTACTCAGTCCTAAGTGAACTTCGGAGTTCAGTTAGATGTGTGAGTCACATGAACTCAACACCAAAGAATTTACTTTTTTATTGTTATGCATGTTAGCTTTGTAGTTAATCTCGTGAATATGAATTATTAGAGCATTCCACGCGGCTCTGCTTGCGCAACAAAAAATATATAATCCTGAAGACTACATTTGGAAAACTGGACGCAAGTTATACTCATCAACAGACATTCCGATAAGGCTGGCAAGATTGCTTCATTGATCGCTAAGCATGCGTTTTCGTTGAGGTGTCAATGCTCATAATGGATCTCGTAATGACTGCCCGTATCCCTCTATTCCCTCGAGATACGGCAGGGGTGAAAACGAAAAGTGTAAGGGCGCCGTAAGGACGCTTAGCAGGGGCGTCAATTAAGCTTCCCTACCGCCTTTACACATCACCATCAGACGTCCCCAATAGGGCTGCCGCCCTAGCGAATCGCGGCTGTATTAAATACTTCATTTGTATATTCTGCATTAAGTATGAATGGTTCAAAACCGTGTACTGTAATATCACAGACGCCCTGTTGTTTATTACATTCGTATTGTAACACACAACAAAAATTAAATTTATATTCTAATGAATTTAATTTTAGTATAGGTTACATTATTTATTTAAATTTAAAACTAAAAACTATTTTATTGTTGCTTTTTATTTAAGTATATTTAATTTAAGTAAAAAATTGGGACATTTAGGTTTTACGCCAAAAGGAAGGATTACACTGAAAATTGCGTTGTGTCGCATATATAATAGGCTGAGTCTGAACTTTGTTTGTTGAAAATGCAGTGTACAAATTCTCAAAACATACTGTTTATGTATAATCATAAATGCAACGAATGTAATTACGTCTCTATTTCTTCAAATAACTTTTTTCTTTTATTCTTTCTTCTTTTGAGAATTTCGCATCCCTATGTAGGTACTTAACTTAACTTTTCCGATTTTTTCATTCAAATGATAAGAACAGTGGTCCTTCGTCACTTCTACAGAACTTTTCAGAAAGTGAATGACAAGATACGAACTTGCCTCCATTTTAAGTGTTGATTATCTACCGAAAATTTGGACTGTATCCAGCTATTCCACAGACCATAGACATGTTAGGTAGGAACTAGATAGTACATACATGCGATTTGTGGGCCATGACTTTGGTTCAACTACTTGTCTGACTGGTAATCAAATAAATTAATATTGATAGCTCAGTAGGTACCTTGCCTTTTTATTAATTTATATCTGCAAGTCACATGCGAATTATTTTTTATTATTTTATTAAAATTGCAAGGTCAAGAAACATCCTTTTTGAAAAAAAAATGGTTACAAATAATACCTACTTTTATTTAATACCGACAAAGGAAACCTGATTAAGACAGAAATGAAAGAAAAACAATGACAGTAACAAAAGAAAAATAACGGATTAGAAAACGCGACTAAACTAAACCTTGACAAATTCTATTCGGCCCACTGTACTACACAATATTTTTATGTCAATTTTTTACGTAAAAATCACAAATTCTTTCAAAATAATTTTTAAAATTGTATTTGTCATAATATGACAGATGTGATACAGAAGACTTACTAACTAATGTAGGTAGTAAGTATAAAATCAATGTGAATATAATCTTATGGTATATTCATATTGGGATAAAGAATCACCATAAAGAATCCTTCAAACTAACTCAATATGAATAAGATTAAAAATTCGGCTAAATCCGTTAAAATGTAAATCAAATTAAAGTCATAAAAACCTAGGTAATTAACTTCTTATATTTAATTCTATAATATAGAAATAATATTATTACCTAATAATGTACGCACTAATTGAAAGTAAATAAATAGTAGATACTCTAATTTTATATTAGTATATTAGCATCGAATAAGGTAAAAAGAAAATAACTTTTTAAGGTAATATAATGGTAAATAACAAAAAAAATGCATTTTTGATGCTTGACTTCAAAACGAATAAAGTAATTTTTTTTAAAGAAGTACTCTTCGCATACTCGTAATATCAGAATCAGAATATAAACTACTCACACAAAAACGTAATAGTCAAAATTTCTTTTAGTTTACCACTTCTCACTGCACACAGAAAATCCACAGACTATCGATATGAAAGAAAAGGGTGATTATGTTTGAATAAATTTTAATTCAATTTGTGCGGTTTACCGCTCCTATTGTTAAATTTTAAATGCAAATATTTCGAAAGTAACCGGTGAACGGAACGCAGGCCCACACAATTGGCGCGCTCTCGACAGACTGCCGCGTCGTGGAAAATCAGTGTTGCTAACCCGACTAGAACAAATGTCGCTAAATAATGGGTACTAAAGGGCATCACACACGGCGAAGATGCTATAATATTTCATGTTAAGATGCCTGGATATAAAATATTATAGCATCTTAAGGTATCACACACGGTTAAGATGCTATAATATATCCGTTCGAGTCATTCCATCAAAGGTTTATTTACAGGATGATATAATATGAATAACACAGCCTTATTATTAGATTTATTAGATAGCTCATCAGATGATAATTCTGACTTCGAATACAACTTAGAAATTTCTGCCGCACATTCTAAGTGTCGAAAAATCATATAAAATTTAGGAAAAACCGCGGTGAATTTAATCTTTACGAAGACCTTTCACCAAAAATTTTTCAAATATATTTTAAAAAGTCATTATATCAACATAATATAACAAAAATCGAAATGTGTGCTGGGACACATATTAGAAGTGAAACTTCAACGGACAAGTGGAAAAACGAATCGCAACGGACAAGTGGAAAAACGAATCGCAACGGACAAGTGGAAAAACGAATCGCAACGGACAAGTGGAAAAACGAATGGCAACGGATAAGTGGGAAAACGAATCGCAACGGACAAGTGGAAAAATGAATCACAACAGACAAGTGGCAAATCTTCAACTGATAAGTGACAAAATGAATCGCAACAAAATTTCAACTTAAAGTGTTACGAGCAGATTGTTAATGTACTTATCCAATTTGAAAACCTATACGTAGTTCGATGCAAACTTAAGTTTGCCTCCATTAATGTCGGCTTGGAACATTGCACATTCCGATGCGCTGAACGCGATTTTAGGTATTATAGGGACGAGGTATATCCTCGCTCGCTCTCTGGCTCGCTTTCTCGCGGGATTTCCCCGGCGCTCGGCTCACTGGGGCTTCAATAGCGCTTTCGGAGATAGATAAAGCGCTTTTTAGGGCAACCCAGCTCCCAATTCTATTAAACAACTTCTAGCGCAAATTCTTACGCTTTTTGTAATATGCACATATCGAATTAATTTTAAAGTAAATATATGAATATCTGGACTAATATTATTAAGAGGAAAGATTAGATTATTTGTTTGCTTTGACGAAGCTCTGAAACTACTCAACCGATTTGAAAAATTCTTTCCTTTTGGCAAGCTACACTATCCCCGGGTGACAAAGACTATATTAACTTTACAAAAAAATTAGGGATCCTTATTAAAACTCCAATAATGTAACGCAAGGTGTAAAAAATACCTAAAATCGCGTGCACTGCGAAAACTATTGATAATAGAATGAAATAATGTACTACGACTTTGCAGAACACATAATTATCTACAAAAAGTGTCGTGACAGCATATGTCTAACTATTATAGTTATCCCACAATAAGTGTTCTTTTATTTTAAAGTTTAATTAAAATGCCGCCGCTAGAAAAGGCTCTTTATTTGTATTTTGGTATTATTCCTTATCAAAATAAATTGCTTTATATTCAAGACTGCTTCAATACCTTTATGTAACTTTTCGAATTATTCAATTCGGACATTCCATTCGAAAGATATCACGAGTTTAAAAATTAAGTATTAGACCACGTGACTGTGATACTTTTTCGTGAGCGAACAATCGTACGACCCCCGTCTATATAGAAGTTTCACTTCAAAAGTACATCGAGTAATAACAAAAACTCGAGAGAAAAGGTAGTTGAATAAATAAAATATATTTCATTCCATTTTGCGTTGGA
This sequence comes from Dendrolimus pini, assembly GCA_949752895.1. Taxonomy (NCBI): domain Eukaryota; kingdom Metazoa; phylum Arthropoda; class Insecta; order Lepidoptera; family Lasiocampidae; genus Dendrolimus; species Dendrolimus pini. Next base: position 17,548,873 of record OX457140.1, on the reverse strand, counting down.
TATTAAGTGCACACTCTGTATAAAGGAGCTTGCTATATATTTTGTATCTTAAGATACTTGCTATATAGCAAGCTATACTTGCTATATAGCAAGCTCATATCTCGGCATCTTAAGATACTTAATATGAAAATATATATCATCTTAACCGTGTGTGATAGTTCATACAAATTGTATAGTGAGCGATATTCTATCTTAAGATGAAATATTATAGCATCTTCGCCGTGTGTGATGCCCTTAAAGTCGCTAGCCATTGTAATATTGTTAAAATTCTTATACAATACTAACTCTCATACATACTGTATGAGCAGAATCAGATTAATAAAAAAATAATTTTCGATTGAGACTGAAAACTGAATTTCCAGTTTTATTTTTCTAAATCTAAAACTTATTTTATTTCATGTCAATTTGTAAAAAAATGGAAAAAATAGTTAACACTATACAAACAAACACAATTAATTTTTAGCATTAAAATTTAATTACTGTTTAAGTAATTTTTTAAGCATTTAGTGTTGTATATGTTATAATGAGAATGTCACCATGTGTATTGTTCAAGCCTATACTTTGTAAACTGCTACATAAAAAATGTTTAACATTTACAATACGGTCCATACTATTGTCACGAACGTAGATATTTTACACTAATAATTAGATGAATCAACCAAACTGAACCAATTTTGTAGCAAAGCTCAGAACTTAAAAATATGACGGCATTCAATGACATTGAATTATTTAAGTTTAGGTCTATATTGCTTACTTTAGTTATTTCATTATTATGAAAATAATATTATATAATAAAATTGTTATACCACATTTAGAAATACGTTTCATAGAAAAGTCACTTAATGACGAAATCTAGCTAGATCTAGTGACAATAAATTGGCAACACTCTTGGAAATTAAAGAGAATGCCCGTATGTTGCAATTGCCTTTTTGCTGCACAATCCATTGTTGAAAACTTATTAAATTGTATAATTAATACAATTGCGGCCATTTTAGGCGAAAATTTAGTTGAAATAGTTCATTTAATTACTTCATGGCTATTATATATTTAATTTTGGTTGTTATGCATTGTTTTAATTAGTGCAATGCATGTGCAAATTAAAGCTATTGTGACACTGATTTTCTTCTATTTTTACGATGATAATAATATTATATAACAAAAAAAATATGTTCCTTAGAATTTTTTATAACCTGTCGGCGACTTCATCCACGTTAGACAGGTAACTAAGATTGTAATCTTCCTAATATTTAAAATCAAAGGTTATTTCCAACAAGGCAATGGATTTTTAGTATGAAAATAAATGAATCCCGGAAATTTCCGTATAAACCCAAGACAAGTAATATTACCAAAGGCATACAACTAAAACTGTTCTACTAAAGATGTCTAATAAAGACACTATATAGTGTATTAAATTCATTTATTGTAAATAACCAAATAAAGCTTTAATTGTAGTCGTTTGTATATATTTATTAATTATTCTGATACATGTTTTCAAAATTTTCGATATAATTTGTATTTTTTCGTGAATTGTTTCCCTCGTTTTATGATAGTCAAATAAACATTTACCACGTGACTCTGGCTGAATGCACAAAACGCGTCTAGCCAAATCAAGACAAAAAAAATACAGACATTGTCACGTCACCTCAAACAAGTCCTAAAATCATGTGATTTCGAAGTCAGAAAAACCCGGGAAATATAAAGATTCCAGATTAGTCAAATATGTTAATTGTTATGTTGTAGTAATTTAAGCCTTAATAGCAACAAGGGGAAATGGTTTTGCTATTTTTAGGCGTGTGATCGATTCTCAGTAAAAAAATCTAGGATATCCAGGTATCCGTGCAGGAACGGAGAAAGAATACAATTTACTGCGGCCGGGCGGCCTGTCGTAAGAGGCGACAAAACAACCCACAGCTAGGTGGTAGCGCATTTGCCCGACTGGATGGCTACCACCCCTGGTCTAAAGTATGTCGCCATAACAACTTTGAGTTGCGTTCCGGCATTAGTGACCAGGTTCCAGTCTCCCTTAAGAGAGCGGCAGCGCATTTGTAGCACCTTTGGTGTTGCAAATGTCCATAGGCGATGGTAACCGCTTTCCATACAAGTGGGCCGTCAGCCTGTCTGCTGAACTCCTACAATAAAAAAAAGGATATAATATACCACAGACTTTAAAAAAATCTTTATTTAAGACATTTTTTATACACATCAACCACTTTAAACTACTTCCGGAAAATTTTCCGCGGGATTCCCGGAATATACAGAATCATCACCGCATCATTTAAATAAAAAACTTATCCTATAGTTCTAGTGAAAGCGTTTCGGAATCAGGTATTTTTATGCAAGCAACGTAATTAAGTTATACCATTCCCAGGAAAAATGCCGTAGTATTCTCGGGACGCAAAATAAAACCTTTTAAAAGGAATGTAAAATGTATTGTTTTGCTGAAAATTATTTAATTATTATTTTAAAGCTAATTTTAATACGTCCTAAGAAAGCGAGCGTCCGTCTTCCGTGATCACGGCCGCTGAAAAGCAGCCGAAACGTCGGAATAACCAAAATCAAATAAATTACCGCGTTTAAAACCGTTAAAACGTAGTTTTATTATGCGTCCAAAGAACTGTAAACCAGTCCCGGGAGAATTCTCGCGGGATTCCCGGGATAAAGAATATCACAAATTTAATTTCAGAAAATTTGCTATCAATCAGTTAAAAAAATCGCACTGAATCGGACTTTTTCTTTACTCTTGCTACTTTAAATCATCCCCAGAGAAGTTAAATACTTGATGCACAGTAGTGCACAATTAAAACAACTAATTAAAAAATACAGAAAATTTAAACACCAAAGGTAATAAAAAATATGTGTTCCTAATAGGATTACAGGTTTTCGGATTAAGGCCGTAATAGCAATAATGATGTTACTTGCCGACAAAGTGGATGCACACCTTTCCCACATTTGGACTTCTTTTGTTTACTTTGTGTTTAAAATGTGTAATTAAGAAAAACATTCTATTGTTATTCTACTTGTTTTATGGCAGTCATTAGACAGGTGTGTCGAACTTATTTTTGGAAATGATTGTTTTCCGTCGAGACATATTGTATTTGTACAAAATTAAAGGAATGCCCGAATGGAGGGGTGAGTCAGTCAAGCGAGGATTACGATACAAGCAAGACGTACATTCGATAAGCTATATAGTGACGGACTTTGCGCGTGTTATTAAATTATGCAGTTTGTACTGGTTGCGTCCAGTTATATATGTACTTGTGTTATACGTGTTTGTATAGTTCTAATAAATTCTATAATAATTCCAACGGCATTTTAATTCGAGTCCCACACTCGTAACAACAATAAAAAATATTTCATTATAGTAGTAGCTAGCAGTATATTTGTTCATTAATATTTGAAGAATAGGCAACGTTCCTAGACCACCATACAGTCTCGTCATTTGTATTTGTAGATTTCGTGTTGGTACATTAAAGATAATTTCAAAAGGTAAAGCCTAATCGTGATGTACTCAATTTAATATTTTATTCTCTTTTCCACAGTACATTTTAATGTCCATATTGAAATGCCATTTCCAGTGGTCACATCAGGTATAATAAGTAGGTGTCAAGTCTAATTTCTCGCCTTAAAACTCTTGTGTAGTGTACGTGATAAAGTTATAAATGCAACAGTAACCGGCTGGATTTTTTAACAATTCGATAAGTGATGCGACACTTTCTCAACCTTCTCGTATACTACATCTAATAGCTCATCCATCAGCAGAAGGCGCTGAATACTACAAGATGGGCGGCCAAAAAAGATCTGTTCTGTCCAAAGTGTGAACATTAGCGGAACAATAATTGTATTTAATTATAGGTGTTGATAACTAACTTTGATAATAATCTAATTATATTAGCGTAAAAACATTAAAATATAATTCAGAGTGAAAACGTTGAATTACAGCAGAGAGGTTCATGAATCAAGTCAGCTTGTTATGTATTTATGTTTCTGTAAACATAAAATTAGGATAAATATTTTTAATAATGCACAAAAATGTTCACTCGTGCATTCGTTATGTAAGTTCATTATATTCGTAATGTGCAAATTATGAATTAAGAGTGATGCAACTTTCTAAATCGTGTGTAATGGCTTTCACTTCACTTGCCGACATTGATATTGTCAAGTCATTGATGGTTAAAGGTCTTGAGACGATCGACTCGTGACGTTAAAGAAATATGGGTATTGCCTTTTCATTCACGTAATGTATCGGGCGGTTTACTGTCGCCTTTCTTTTTGATGGTGTGGATAGCAGAAAGACCCAAGCACTAGCAAATTTGCAATAGATGGTGAAATGTCAGCATGAACAAAGTAAAATATTAGGATTCAGATGAAATTATATTTATAAAAGAATGTGATATTTCTAATGAAAAAATAATAGAATTGAAAAGAATTTCCAGTTAAGTAATAAGTATTAGAAATAAACCAAATTATAAATAAATTAAACTAAAAATAAACTATATATACAAACTAAAATTAAACCATAAAATCTAGTTCCCGACCGCTGTCAGTCGGAAACGTGCCCAAAGACTGGCCACCTTAGATCATATAAACGTCTATACCTCAATGCTGGCCACATTGCCTCGCAGAATGGCAATGCCGATGCGTAGCCCGAGGTATAAACCAGTCTTTTGGTCACGTGAGACATCCACCAGACATTTGGCTATGTCTCGATAAAGCTTGTGCGCCCCAGGCCCCCATGGTCCCAGTGTCTCGACCCCAAAAGCCGCAAATATGTAGCCATTCCCGATGGCTAAGTATTTGCGGCGTTTTAGGGCCTCCTGTTGTGCAGCAGCTGTACCGGCAGACATGCTAGTAGCTGGAAGATGGGACGCTACCAAAGTATCAACGCAAGACGCGTCCCATACTAAGGGGCGACCCATTTATATATATTTTTTAGTATATTACGCTTCATATATCAACTATGCAAAATTGATCCTTTTTTAACTTATCAGGTCATGAAACAGCTTCAAAGCGTATTAGTTCCAGTACGGTTTAATTATATTAAATTACAATACAAATACTGGTGACACGTTTTTGCGTTAACCAGGTCATCTGGCGACCGAGAACACATCCGCTTATGTCGTGCTACCAAACAATACACTTGATCGATGATAGGCTATGCGTCGCGTCGCACTCGTACACAAGTGATGGCCATATAGAATGTTGGTTTGAAGCAGTGTTGCCAGATGACCATGTCAATTAACCCCCAAATATTTTTCAAAAATCCCCAAATTTATGCTTTTTGAAAAAAAAACCCCCAAAACAGTTTTTACTTATTTTAAAGGAGAAATTAAAAAGCAAAACCACCGTCGTAGCGAAAACGTCACTAATGACGTCATCATTTTCGCTCACAGGACGCTCACGACGACCCGTGTCAATATAAAACCGTTCTACTTGAGCTTACAATTGTGACGCTAGCAAATAAGTAGAACGGGAAAAACCGCGGTTGTGAAAGTAGTTGTTGTGAGTCTCTAACGGAAAGTAGGCCTATAGGATACGACGTATACGAGTAGAGACGGCATAATAAATAAATAACGTAAATGAACGAACGAATGAATTGAATTATTAAAATGAACTATTGAATTGAAGTATGATTCACTAGTAAAATATAATCCTAAGATTAAGTAATAATACTGTATTATAACTTAGATATAATAATTGTGATGAGGAGAATTGTGTTTGTAGATGAATTACTGGTACTTAAAAAATCTCCAAAATTTCTCTCAAGAAAACTTTCCCCCCGAATGTCCCCCCAAAGAATCTTTACCCCCGAATTTCCCTCCAACGTCGAAAAAAACCCCCGAATTTGCAGGGAATCCCCCCCATCTGGCAACACTGGTTTGAAGGCACTGATTTAAATATAGAACATCTCACCATTTTTGGCCTACTCTAGTTTATGATTATTTTAATTATGGAACTAACGAATTAAAATATGACATTTTATTTATTTCGGTTTATGGCTTGGCAGCTAGGCTTTTGGGCCAGATCTTAGTTTACAATATAATTTCTTCATTTTCTTAAGCCTATGTATAGCACAGCTGAACTTTAGGTAATCAGCTAGTGCCATTCAACGGAGTTCTTGTGACAACTCAAAAGGCCACATTTAACTATACAGTTCACATTTCTCACAAAACACATAATTACTACTCAAAAACTATCAATATCCTACAACTATTGGTCATTTTAGAGTAATTTTACACAGTTTTAGAAAATAAAACTGCTCAGCACAACATCTCCTTTCAGTTCCCGCCAAAAATTCTAAAGATATAACACGTTTAGATACACTAGGTACAGATAGTTAAGAGGTTAATTCACTATCCTACATGGCAGTCCTGTAGTGCGCGGAGCTTGCAGATCTCAAGAGGTATCCTGCTCTGTTGCCGGATGCAATGCAGGCTGCAACAACATTCACAATCGTGCATTACGCGGCGGAATGCCATGCAGGAAACCGAATGGGCCCCTACACGCACCTTGCTCGCGTAAGTTTTATTTGTAGATGAAATAATAAAATTGGGGAAATGCTTGGTATTTTGCGGACAACGAAGGGTTCCGTATGACAAACGTCGAATGTTTTGTCATTTAAATAACGAAACAATAAAACACACGCATTCAATAAAGAAGATGTTGAAACCAATTCATTCACTTTGAATTTATTTTTAATGCATTACTATTTTTTTCCAGAAATTTCCACATGCTAATAATTTATTTAAATATTCGGATTTACGTGATTTTCCTACTTTAGGCTCCCACATACATTTAAGTTTTTTCTTTACTCCTAAGACTCCTAACTCGATGATATAAAAGTGTAAACGCAGCCTGCGTGAACAAAAATGTCCAATCAAGTGAAGCATTTTTAAACCTTGTGTGCGTAAACTTATGTATGTAGCGTGGTTTGCGTCTGTATAGTTAAAGGTATTCGCACATTACGCCGACTCAACGCCGACTCAACTCCAACTCAACTCACAGTATGGCATTGAAATATAAGCTCTATGCTATGTTACTTAAGAGTGAATTTGTCAACTTGTAAGTTAAAGGTATACGAGGCGTGTACGACGCGTGGTCAACGCGTTGTTCACCTGTTGACTGTCACCGACCCGTTTGCCCCACATTGTCGATGAATTGGTCACGAGTCGACAATGTGTTTACGGCTAGCGGGCGACGCGTTGCCAACTGGTCTTGGCCGGGCGCGGGTGCAGCGCCCCTCTCTCTATATTAATCTATTAATATATAGATAGTTCTTGATATGTGAAGCGAGACATTTTACGCTTGCTCTAGATGAAATTCAAGTAACAACTGATAGACCTGGCTGAGGTCGAGCTAGTTGACAACGCGCTTCCCACTCGTTGACGACGCACGCGTGAGCGATACGTTGATTGCCTAGTTGACGACTCGTTGATACCGAATCGATAGTTCTAATTGGAAGCGTGTTGGATTGGCGTTGAGTCGGTGTAATGTGCGAAGACCTTAATAGTAATGTATTCACTGGAAATTATTTTACCTTTATCAATTACTAGCTTCTGCCCGCGACGTCGTCCGCGTGGAATTTGCCTTCAAACCCCCCTATATAGAAACATTTATCATTGGTGCTCCGCTCCTATTGGTGTTAACGTGATGATTTATAGCCTTATTTATAGCCTATAGCCTTCCTCGATAAATGGGCTTATAGAGAGCCCTGAAAGAATTTTTCAAATCAGACCAGTAGTTCCTGAGATTAGCGGCGTTCAAGCAAACAAACAAACTCTTCAGCTTTTCAGTGGCCGTGACAGTCCGAGATTCTTTCTATTTATAGTCTATGAGTTAAGACTTCTAAATACGTTTTGGGGAAAGGAAATATATAAATAATAATACATAATAATTACCACGCCTATATATCACCTTTCTATATTACATTAATTCAATCCTCAGCGGCATAAATAATTCAGCAAACTTCACTGACGCAACCCACTGTCTCGTCTGGCTCACAAAATTAATCTAATTAATAAAATTTTTGTTAATGACCAAAAATTTTCACAGAGAACACGTAACGCTTTTTTAGGCACAACGAGCATAATTGCGTTACAAGAAATACAGTAATTAGTTTCATTATGTAATCACTTTCTCTGCTAACAATGCACAACTTACATTGCACTTTTTACTTGGCGACGTAGGAATATGAACTTTGACTCTTGTGTTTATAAATGACACTAATAGGCCCAATAAAAATTTGTTCGCTTTGTATACAGAGCTCGGAAACCGATTATAAGTCCAACCGGTTTAACCTGAATGGTCCTTGGTAACAAAGTTCATTAAATAGATTTTGAGAATTTTAGAGCGTAACCTAGTGGTACAGTAAGTTCTCAGTTGCACACAAAACGTGTTTATGATAAAAGTCATTCTCGCGGAATAAAGTAGTTAATGCAGTTTTTTATAACTCTCCTTTAAAGGTTTACACTCTGAACTCTATAGTTGACTAAAGCCGATACCTGCTTTTTATCCCGATTAACCGGTTTTTAATTAACCGCTTTAATATATATATAACAGATATATATATATATATATATATATATATATATATATATATATACATATATATGTATCCCAAATGTTAAGGAGAGGGAGAGAGACCCAGCTCTCCGGCTAAACGGCCGTCATCCGTCCGGGCTGGATGTGAATATGGAAGCAAGCTCATAGCCCGGACAAGGTACGTTCGCGGATCGAATAGAGATTTTAGTGAGTATGAGATGCTAGTGCCAACCAGACCTTGCGAATCCCACACACGGGCCGCGACTTACCCCCTCGCGCAACCTATGATTTAAAAAAAGGGATCCTACGTTTGCTGATATAAGATATAGCCCTGTGTCGTATTTCATTTAAATCCATTCAGTATTTTTCACTCGATGCTCAGAAATATAAAAATTCTAAAAGTGACATTTACGACATTTGATTCTCCAAATTAGTAACTATTACAACTAACAAAATCGACACCCCCAACAGATGAATTATGTTGTAATAGAATCAGATTAGTGAATAAATGTAGACACGGAGTACAGCTGGGTTATTCATAGACGTTTGTGTATAACCTTACAAATTACCTTAGACTTTCGATCACTAGGCGACCACTAATATATACAAATTTTCAGTAATAGCAGAAACAGCAATAGCCTCACTGGAAGATCTTCCTTTGATATGGAAGAGCATCTCGCTTCTCCGCCCTATATAGGGCAATAGGTCACACTTTTCATTAGTCAATGAAGCTCTTCTTCCGCGTGTATGTACGTACACTATGTAGGTACACTTACAGACAAAAACTTTTCCTTTTATAACTTTTAATATTCACAATAATGCTTTCAATAACAGCACAGAAACAGCTGGAAAACGCTCTTTGACACGCTGACAAAGAAATTGCACTTTCATAAGATCTTTAGTAGATAGTAGACGATTGCTAAGGCGTTGTGAAATTTATTTGCTTCACCTGCATTGTTATTAATTACGACGGTAACTCGTCTTATCGTTAAATATTAAATCGTTCGAGTATAATAATTTCATAACGCTTCAACCGTGGGATCCTGAGGCCATGAGCCTTTATAAAGAGCAATCAAAAGAACTCGACTCTTCAGGTGATCAGATGGTTGGGGCCTACCTCAGACAACCGATTATGAAAAAAATATTAATTTCTGTAAATACAGTGATAAAGTAAATCGCAAGTAAATTATATTGATGCAAAACAGCGAACGGAAAACATATATATCTGACCGGTTAGTAGCTAAGATTTTATTATTTATTGATGTGTGTACGCAATGTAGACGTCTACCGTGATCAATATAAAACTATAATAAATAAAATATAACTATATAAATTTTTAAGCATACCATTCTTATTGTCTTCAATGCCAATTGGCATTAATTTTACCAATGTCAAAGTCACTGAATGTTTAATTTTATTTACATTTTTTAATTTAATACTATTTAATAATAAAAACCATTGAGCATATAATTTATTACGGGGCGATTTTATAATTATCGGATAAAAATTATCAGTCGAATAAATTATAACCTGACTAAATGCAAAAGTATAACAAGTCAACTGGTTTATTCATGCAACTGTCATTTTTAATTTTCCCTTGTTGTATTTCATTTAATAAAATAACTTTTATCTGGTGATAGAAAAATCGTAACTGTACGATTACTTATTTGTTTATTAGACAAATAAAATATAACGTTTAGACATTGATTTAATATCTCTTAGACGTGACATAAAAAACCGCTGATGTGAACAGTAATTATTATTTTGACAAGATCTGAAATATGTGTATGGTCATGGGATGAGAACGAGTTTAAGGTCGTTCTAATAAAGTCTGACCCTTCAATCAAAGTGGGTCGCTGCAATTTGGTCTTTGTTATTGTTTACTTATTTTGATAGAAGATTCATTGAATCTTAGCAGCGCCTCTGGCATTGCCTACTTTTCCCGCAAACGGAGATAGGAGATAAATTACCATTTATTTATTATTATTTATTGATATGCACAATAAAAAGCGTTGGCGACAACACACAACCATGGGGCACACCAGTGTTGATAGGTTTGATGCTTGAACAGCAACTGTCGAGAACGATTTGAATGTTGCGCCCATAAAGAAACCTGGATAACTATGGGCAAAATCTCTTGGATATATATCACATAAAAGAACAGCTTCGACGGAAGAAGCCTGGAGGACTGCATCAGACTTGGTTAAACTTACGTCTTAGAACTAATATGCCAAAGTATGCCATTTGCCCGACTGGATGTGTACCACCCCTAGTCTAAAGTATGTCGCCATAACAACCTTGAGTTGTGTGCCGGCATTAGTGACCAGGTTCCAGTCTCCTTAAGAGAGCAGCAGCGCATTTGTTGCACCTTTGGTATTGAAAATGTCCATAGGCGATGGTAACCACTTTTCATCAAGTGGGCCGTCTGCCTGTCTGCTGAACTCCTGCTATAAAAAAAAATAAAAAAAGACCTATTAGTAGGAACAAACTGATTAGGAGCTATATTACGCATTATTCATTATTATTTACGTTATATTCGTGACTTTGTAGTTAAATTACATTAAACTATTATGGATATATACGTACAATACAATAAAGAATGTTATAAATTATAGTATAAAGAACAACGTAATATATAAAAAACAAGGAAATTGCTACGCGCAAAAAACACTCGTCCTCAAATCTAAAATTTAATTTAAAAAATTTACTTTGAATACTTTTGCGTTAGACTCATATATTGTTGTGTTTATTGTATTGCTTTGTAGTTAATTGACGGTCGAAGATTAATGTTCATAAAACTACATGTGTTATTATGTATAACGGATCTTTCGCAAAATTAAAAACCAGTATTCAACATGAATAGCCGGATGAATATTTCGCCAACTCTATGAAGAAACTGGTAGTACAAGACGCAATACGACATTTTTCATTAGATTTATTATCGTGTTTAAAGTTTTTATGGGGACGGTTTTTATCGGGCATTGACCCGATTCCACTCTTACTAACCGTTCGTTTACTATCAATGATGACGAGTAAATGAATAGTAAAATTTAGAACAGACCATTACTTAGGGCAGCCTCTGTGGGTAAGGCTAAATCTTTGCCGGTAGCGCATTGGAATGGAGAAGTCCAGGGTTAAATTCCAGATATGGTAAATCTTGCGAACGGTCCTGTGGTAAAAAGAAGACGAAGAAACTATTTAGCATAGTTCCTCGGAACACTCCCCGTTATACAATCGGTAGAATACGTAGAGAGACGCGAAGTCTCTCTGAAGGCCAAGCGTATGTAGACCGTTTCTCAGTATACGATCATCGACAACACGAACGACTAAACAGTCCAGGGGATTAAGCTGGCAGGCAAGTTCTCCAGCTAACAGGTGTGAGCAGTAGTAAATATGCGGCCTCACATGGGCTTTATAAAGCACCAACTTCAGCCTGCAACTTCGTCCGCGTGGAATAATTAAAAAAAAGTAATAAACCGGATAAACCAAAATCAAATAAATTACCACGCTTAAAACCGTTAAAACGCAGTTTTAATATGTATACAAGTCGCGAAAACTTAAGAAAATATTTAAAAAAGTAAGTTAAAAAACGCCCCGTTTTTGAAACATTTTTCATTGGTAGCCCGCTCTTATTGGTCTTAACGTAATGAATTATAGCCTTCCTCGATAAATGGGCTATCTAACACTGAAAGATTTTTTTAAACCAGACCAGTAGTTCCTGAGATTGGCGTGTTCAAACAAACAAACAAACTCTTCAGTTTTATATATTAGTATAAGATAAGTTGTTGCGCGGAATGTATTACTACGTGGACCAGTTTAGAACTCCCAGCTTCTTGGGGGCAAGTTTTGCTTTGACTTGCCTAATGTCCAATGAATATCATTTAAAAAACGTAAAGTTTCCAAAACTAGAAGAAATCTACTATATACAGGCTATACTAGACCGGTACGCATAAAAGTAACGTCGTAAACCTATGGCTAACTATATATAATAATTTGACTACTATTGATTATAATGGATATGACGACATTGCGAAGGCTTGATTCTTACTCGCTGTGTGTGAAGTCACAGAGAAAAGCTAGTTTATATAATTAGATTATTTGTAAGCTATACGTTGCAGCACGCTACTTCCTGACGAGCATTGAATGCAGATACCAACAAGGTGTTTTAGAAAACGGCTTATAAACCAAATAATGCAGAAATCGATTTGAATCTAAACTCTTTTAAATTAAGGTTCAATTTATAAAATAGTTTAAAAATATTCAATTACAAAGATACGAACTGCATGTGATGGAAGTCAGTGACATCCGTTATGGGAATGACTAGTTTACTAAATAAATGCTTTGTGTCACGTTTAAGGAAATACAAGAATAATAAAAACGTGTTTATATAAAGCATACACCTTCCTATCCCATAGAATTATAGTAAGTAGTTTTTCAAAGACCTTCAACGAGGATGTCAGTTGGCAGAAGTTGCCTTATTTGCCACAAGAATTTTTCACAATATTTCATTGTGTAGGTAAATATATTATTCTCTGTTAAATGTACTTATTAACGATAAAGCCAAAGACCTGGTGGTCTGTACTCACAATTATGTTAATAAAATAAAGTGTTTGTGGAAAATAAGCAAATTAGAATAATAACTATTGTGTGTTTCCAGTAATAAGCACTATACAGTAACTTTTATAAATATGTGAAGCAAAAACTTTGTACTATTACGAAAATTGCGCGGACGGAGGACTATGAAATTTCACACAGTTATATAGTTTAAATAGAGAAGAAGCGACGAATGCTAATATTTTTTAATGATATGCATAAAAAATACATTAAATCAATAAAAAAAACATTACACACACTACCATGTATTTGAAACACACACGCATATATTATTATAGGTAAGGAAAGGAATGCTCCGGTGGTTCGGGCATGTGGAAAGAATAAATAATGGAAGAATGACTAAACAGATATACAATGCAAAAGTGGATGGATGCAGAAGTCGCGGAAGGCCACGACACACCTTCCATGATCAAATTGATCGTGTACTAGCAGAAGGTGATGTCAGGAGCCTTAAGAACAGACGGGCGTGCATGACAAGAGTCTATGACAAGAGACTATGAATGTCAAAGAAACAAGTGAGGTGTGTAAGAATAAGCCTAAATGGCGCTCTGTTGTTCGTGCCTACCCCGCAAGGGACCTGGCGTGAAGTTATGTATATATGTACGCATATATACTCTTTTATTTATTGTTCAAGTCAAATTATCAGTGTAGCCTTGGCGAAATCTGTGATTATAGAAGTAGTCTTTGACATTTAATTATTTTGGTCGAATTTCGACCACGGGCGATGACTAGTATACTAAATTAAGAGTAAAATGTATTAGATCTAAGATAAACAAAAGTAAAAAGAATACCTTATAACCCCAGCAATATAATAAAACACAAATAAAATACAAACATACAAAAGTTCCGACAAAATAATAATAAGCCGAAGAAGAGAGAGAGAACATGTCTGGTGACAGTTATTTGTCTTTATCTCAAACTCTACTATTCATTATTATTATGATAGATTCTTTCATTTATTTTTGACGAGAATTTAAATGGTTTTATTATATATATTGATTAAAAGTGCAATACTAGGATATTTTTTACTAATAATTGTGTATTTGTGTCGAAAATAAACTGTTTAACGATACGTGCCTCTTCGTGCTGCCAGGAGAACTCATTCGTCTGAAGTCAGTCAAAAATTGTTTATTCTTGTTCCTGAACAATTAAACTTATTATCTGTTCAGGAACTAAACCCAAATAAATTCGTTTAATTGCATAAAACACGGATTGTAAAGATGTTACGTTTTAGTCTAATTCGAATGTAACATTTGCAATACCAAAATGAGTAGCGGAAGCTGTCCGGCCGATTACAATATAATATAATAACAATGTGTAACATAATGAACGGCCCGCAAATTACACTTGCATGCCCGACTGCGCCAGCGCATGACAGTTGCTAGGGTTGGTGGACAATTTCCAGTGCGTCTTGTTATTAATTTACTCATAAAATATAATAACTTGTATTATTAAAAGGTTTTTAAATACAAGCTTTTGAGATCCTGGATATCATGTAGCAGCAGAGTGCTAGCCAAGACAAGTAAAACGAGCCCAAACACGACGGGTCTATCTTGTTTAGTACAGGAGTTCCTATGGCCACCTTCCGACATCATCAAATCAGCTCCATGGTACCATATTATTGCATTGGCACGCGATATACATATGTATGCAAAATTTTAGCTCAATCGGAAACCGGGAAGTTGGTCAAATTTAATTTGTTGCACATCCATTGCTAGTTAAATAAAAGCTTGTAAAAACGGGAGTACCTCGACGAGTACTGATATGTAGAACCGAATATAATTTGGAGCTGCATTCCGACATGCGTCCGTGGATGCACATCCAGAGGTCTGTAAGATCCATATGAGTCCGGCTGACTGCCGAGTGCGGCTGACTATTGAATATACTGATCCGTTATTAGGCCACTTCTAAATGTAATCATCGATAGTGGTGCATGGATCTGCTACTCCACACTCGTATCTGGATATATTCTCTTTCTCCTGACGTACACCTTTATCTTTTTCTTTCTTATTCTAATACATTAATTTTATTACAAAATGTTGAGCCTACACATTCTACATTCGAATATGTATGCGGGTGTTTTAGTTCTTGTAGTTCTGCGCAAGGCTATCAATATTGTCGGAACGATAGCCTAATTGTTGTTGCTTGTAAATCCATCAATACTGCGATGGATGCATGTGCGAGGATTCTTATCCATCCGGGCCTACCCACCTCAAATGATGAGTGCTTAAAGCAGTTATTACAACAAGCTGATCTTCAGAAACTTTCCATAAATCACGGTGATGTGATAATAGAAATAGCATCTTAAGGTAGCCGCTTGGCTCCACCTATCATCTGTAGTATCCCTAAATCAGTGTATGCAATTTGGTTTTCTCGGGGTTGCCTATTATTTTGAGGCCTGGAGATGAAACCGAAGCGTACGCGAATGCCTATAACAATATTGCGAGTTACATGACTGCTGGATGATGCAGTGAACGATAACGAGTTTGATATAACTCAAATGTTGTAGCGATTCAATTAGCCGTGGCGTAATTTGCAAGCGCCTAACTTAAGTCTTTGGGTCCGTGAAAGTATCTCAAGTTGAATTTAGATTCCCAGTTCAATACTCCTCAGGATACATTTTAAAAAGTGTCAGCCCTAGATTTAAAACATGCAGACGATCATAGAGTTACATCATTTCGCTCCAAAATCGGACATTCGCACTGCCTGTGATACATATCGGAAACGCAAAACAAATTGTAATAACTTTTTGGCGTCATGTATTTTTCAATTTAAAGCCATATGTGTGATATTATTTGATTAAGTATTAGAAATATCATCCAAGCACTGTGAATATGAATCCTTCTTGAAGATAAAACGAATATAAACATCATGTTATCGCGTGATAGAATAAGCATGTATAATAGCTACCTTGGTACAGACCTTACTTGTGAATATAATGGATAAACGCGTCAATGAACTTAAACAATCACTAACTTCAAGATTTCTACCGGGCTATTTATTATAAGTGAATATTTTCTCTTAATCTTGACAATATTAGAAGGGTTGTTCGGGATTTTGCGTGTGACCGCAAGGCTTAGAAGTACGAATTGCCGCATCCGCGGCAGCCTTCATGTTCGGTCCATAACAGACTGCAAGAAATTCACCTTCGTTGGTACGACGCAAGTAAGCTATTATATAAAAACCGGCTAATTATGTGGGGTATGTGGTATGGTATAGATGTCTAACTACTTATGTCGCCTTCACCAGATCCCGGTAGAAAGGGAATACTAGCTTAACATTGTGAATCAAGCCATGGATGTCAACGAGTTCGTATAAAGGATGCGTAAGACCAAACGATGTACAGAAGAAGTAGCAGAAAAGCAGAGACCATGCTACGATGCAACATTCTAAACGCAACTCGTATTTAAGGATTGGATGTTAAGAAAAGCATAAAAGTACTCTGGCTCATCTCTTGGAGATCAAAAGGTAATAGTGTCAGTAAGTGAGGCAAAGTATTAGTTGTGAATAAGTATTAGAAGAACAAGGCCATTAGGACCAACAAAAAACAATTGACAAACTAACCCCATTTCTAACAGTAATATAACGGTGTTCACGGCCTAGCCAAGGTCGCTCTTAGTATACGCATCACGTGAAACAAAGCTTTCCACATTTATTTTGCTCTCAAACTACGAATAGTTTTGAACCTGACTTTACTTTCGTGCTTACAAATAAGAGATTGCAACTCGATAACCTTACTATACGATACTTACTGACGACCTTCACAAGGCCGCTTACAAGGACTAGATTTAAAAAGCGGAGAAACGAGACATATTATGCACACTTGAGAAGGCCTATGTCCAGTAGTGGAAATCGCTTTGCTGAACAAGATGTATTTAAACCGCATGTCCAACTTTCACAGGCATGTCATGTACAACCATTATGATCTAAGGGTAAAACATTGCTTCGTCAAGTTCCTCTGATATAAGAAGATTAAATTTCAGTGCCCATTAATGAAATATCTATAGCCTGATGTGTAATTAACGGATATAGTTATTGCTATTTAATTGTGTACGTGTCAGGTCCAAACTGATCGTTCTGTCAGACACGCAATGTGCATGTATTCGTTCAATTGCGAATAAAGCCTGGTAGACTTCGTGAATTGCAAAAACTACAAGCATAGAAAATTACAGTGATATTTCGATCTTCGAGTTTCAAACCTCATTGATTCGTCTTTTGCTTGAGCATCACAAAACTGTCAATTACTTACTTCCCCCTAAACTGTATTATATATACTTCGTCTTACGCAGTTATCGCCCAGTCCCAGCTACCACGAAAATTCCGGGAGTTACTGTACATGATTTAAGAAATAGAATCTTTGTCTTAACTGTTGGATCTAGGAATCGGCTGTCGAAGCCGTTCCAAACACCGTTACTGCGCAGCCGGGCGGCGCACAACGGAACGCGTAATTGTTACGTGGGAAATGCTCCACATCGGGATTCGAAAGTGATTCGTACAAAGGCCTTAAATATTTTCCACCTGTTTTGAGGTCCTCAGTATACTTTCCTCATTGCCAATATTTACATATATAAAAAGTCTCAATTGATTTGCTCGTTTTGTCGTCAGCCAATCACTGTCCACTGATGGACGTAGGCCTCCCCAAGTCGGCGCCACTCATCACAGTCCTCTGCCTTCCCAACCAGCGTCCATCGGGCTGGAGGGCGTCCGAGACAACGTTTACCGAGACGCGATCTCCACCTCCTCCACAGTCCTGCGACCAACGTGACCGGCCTACTGTCACTTCAACTTGCTAATTTTGCGAGTTATGTCGGTTACCTTGGTTCTCTTACAGATATCCTCATTTCTAACTCTATCCATAAGAGAAACACCCAACATAGCTCGTTTCATAGCCCGTTGAGCCACTTGAAATTTGTGGATCTAGACCAGTCCTACCGTCAGTGTCCACGTCTCGGCCTCGTAGGTCAGGACGGGGAGGACGCACGACGACGAAAAGACTTAACGAAGCTTACCGAATGCTACCCAGCCCAACTGAATCCTCCTATTGGCTTCCCCTTCAAAGTTGTGCCTGCCTACGTGTATTTTCTGTCAAAGGTCGACTTATTCCTGCACAACTTCAAAAAGGGCGCCATCAATGTTTGCCGGTCTCGGCATGACATGTTCATTGAAACTGGCTCGTTTGATATAGGCATTTATAAGGTAAGCTCCAGAAAATTCATCTTATATATTTTGCCTAACCCATATTTGATATCCATGTCATGAAAGTAGAATGAATAAATTCATTCATACAAACGGATGGATTGGATTAGAGTGATTTGCGCTATATGTGTTTGCTCTTTTATCACGGCCTTTGAAATGGGCCGATTTTCATTTTAATGGGTGTTATATTACTTGAAGGAGTTCCCTTAAATCAGTGAAGATTTATGCGAAGTATTATACAAAGTGTGTACGAATTTGAAGCAAATTGGGATAGAACCCTTTACAAAATTATAACATAATTATATAATTATGTATGTTAAAAATGAGATGCTAAATTTTGATTAAATGATGTCTAAAGTTCTTTTGATATACTAGAAGATTTCAAAGATATCGATAAGAATATTTTAATATGAAATTTTTACTAGATTTTTAATATATTTATAAACAACTTGAAACTATTTAGAAACTGGTATCATCGAAAATATTATATACACATAAATTCAGTTTAGGTTCATCACGTTTAGTATTAATTTATACAATATTCATAAATATATATCTAGCACACTGATCCGTGACATATCTTCCTATTCAACAATATTTAAAATGAGGTTAATGACATGTTACATCAGTGACGTCACTAATTATTGCAATACCCCAGAAAAGTTGAGCTAAAGACAATATGCATCAAGGTTGCCAGCATATTTAATTAATTAATCATGAGAAATAAATGTAAAATAGCAAAGCAAAGTGGACACAAAATCCGGTTACATATCCGAAAATAAATATTTAAATTGAATTGATTATATTATTTACAAATATTATATAATTATTGTTATCGCTAAATGCATAATCAGAAACCACTTTCGTTGTAAACAGAGCGTTGTGACTGTCAAACCAGTTTTGACAATATGGCGACCGGTTTGTGCTTGGCGGGTGAATGTTTTAGTATTGCTAAAAGCTGTTAATATGTATCATAACGAAAACACTATTTATGGTCTTATAGTTAGACATGTTTAAAATATAGTTTTAGGTAGTTACAGGTGTAATTAGGAAGTATTTATTAAGTAACTTCCTGTAATATTCGAGTAATAATGTATTGATATTTAAAAATTGAAATAACATCAAATTCTTATACTTCTTCTATGCTTCTACTTCTTCTATTCTGTGCCAATTAAAAGTATAGCTTGTCCTCTCCGCGTGGGGGATTCCATTTGTGGTCGGTTCCTACTACTCATTCCCTTGCCTTACCATCGGTAGAAATTTGATATTAACTTGTATCAAACTTATGGCAAATTTTAACTGATAGCAAGCCAAATGAATGGTTGGTAAGATATAGGAACCGGCCATTGACCAAGTTCGATACAAACGATAAGTTAATCTAAAAAGAAATACGGACAGCGCTGTAGGTTAGAATTAGAGAGGAGGAGACTGCCTGCCACTGCCGTATGCGTGAGAGAAAGGGAAGCCAGATAGACTGGCGCTGTAACGCGTTACGTAACGAAGTGTTTCCCATAAGAAGGTATCACTTCAAAAACCTTTTTTTATTTCTTTTTAGCGAGCCTGAAACCTATAACTATTATAAATAAGGAGGTAAAAGTTTGCGTCATCGAAGCTAAATATTGTATGGGATAAATATTATCCCGAAATATGGAATAGTTTACGATATGGATTATAGATTTAAGTAAGCGATACCGGGATAAAACATATAGATAATATTATAAATTCAGATCATAGTCATTAAAATAACATTCATTCATTAATTTGAATGATATAATTGTACTCATTCTTAATTTTATCTATAATACAAGTACCTACTTAATATTTACGGTAATTTCCATAGTAAAATAAAATTACATATATGGAAGTGAGATTTTAAGAGTTCCGTATTTTGCAAAAATTCTATTCTATTATATTTTTGGTTGGAATTGGGCCAGCGCATATGCATTGATTTTGCTAATGACAAAGTAAGTAAGGGGTGAAGTGACAGGTGATAAGATATGTAAAAAAAAAGTCTTTCATCAATATTCCATAGAAAGCACCTTCTTTAATCCTGTGGACAAAGGAACATATGTTATGTTACACTATCTACACTAATTAAAAGGGAACGCCACGTGCGGTCGATGACAGCCAAGTCATAGATAATACTTATCATGCCAAGTGTCGAGGAAGTGTGGTGGATGAAGTCAGGGATGCAAAAGATTGATATTGATAGTTTTAAATATCGTTAACAAAATATAGCTTTTTATCTTAGACCATTCAACCAATTGGTTGAATGGTCTAAGCTTTTTATAAACGTTGTGTCGACAATTGGAAAAACCATCGATATATCGTTCACAAAAAAAAATTAACATCGATGTGTCGCTTATCATATTATATTATAAATGTATCGATATTGCAATATCGATACATGTATGAGCGATATTTGCATCCCTAGTCGCAGTCGCCAGCGAGAAGCACAGTGATATATAGAATTGCGGCGCAGGCAACAGCTCAAATAGCTCTCTCTGCATTTACACAGACGGTTGAACATACTTGAGCCGACGTCTCTTCTCAGGGTTCTAAACTGAGGATTCCCAAAATGGATGATATATTCGACCCCAGGGGGTGGAAATCGATTTCCTAGGGGTCGACATAAACGAAAACTGATTTGGATTGGATTGGATTTGGACTCCACGAGGTGTAAAAATCGAATTAATTACCACAAGTTCTTCTTTGAAACTTTCAAGATACTGTATAAGTAGTGTTACGTGAACAAATATGTTTTTTTTTTCAAAAACGAATAATCTAATTAAATATTTAATAATCCCTGTTCTAAACCGTCTACGTAGGTATATAAAACTACTGGTACCTATACAGAAGGTAAAAAAATATTTTAGCAGAATTTCGATAAATATTTATATAAAGTACTAGTTTTTATATGCGGCTTCGCTCGCTATGTATATATATATATATAGATATTTATATATTTAGGTAATGAATTCTAGTATTTTATATCCTTCGGGAAAACATATTTTCAGATGAAAGGTATCGATGCTACTTTGAACAATATTATGGCAACTTCATGTTTGCCATGACGACGTATATAAAACTAATAGTAAATTTCAATGACACCGTCAAAAAAACATGCCTGCTACGCCATCTTTTTATTTAATTTTTATCCCTCGGGAATAACAATTTTTCTGGATAAAAATATTCTTTGTTCTGCAACCCTGACGTGTATACAAAATTTCATGATGTTCGGTTGAGTAATTAAAGCGAACATATAACAAACAAACTCATATTCGCGTTTATAATATTATCTAGGATTATTGTATAGCTTTCACATTTTAGTTACCATACAACATAGAATTCATAAGCTTAGAACCCGAGTAGGTGCGAGTAAAGGAAAGCACTTTTAAGTAGGACCTAAATGTCTCAGTTTACTTGTCAAATCGTTCGGTCCCGTCAGTTCACAAGACAAAGTCTTGGTTTGACGAGCCCCAATATTTCCAATTCCCTATTTATTACAAAGACTCTATTTACTTGCAACATTATTTGTGCCTTTGTGTGCGTGTCAGCGGTATAATTACATGGTGCTCACGCATACACCGATTAGTTTCGTGCTTCAACTGTGAATGTATTTGTGTAGGAAACTATCTCTCTATGTATTATTACTCTAAGCCATACAACAAGGCAATATAACGAGTTCTTTCATCGAGCAACCACTACAAGTACGTGATTGACACACCTACATTTTTGCTCGGGCTCGAATCCTGTTCTGAAGGTATACTTTGTCGTACCGCACGTACTTGTTCAACAACGTGGGAATACGTGGCGTGTTTTAATGTGTAAGTTGTATAAGATTTTTTTTATATCATGTAATTGCGTTCAATGTCTTTTGCTGTCACACAAACAAAAATCTTTTAAATATTTAAGATTAAACCCTGGCTATATTATGAGTGACGCATGACCTGAGAGGCCATTAAAAATAATTTATAATACACTAGCTTCTGCCCGCAACTTCATCCGCGTGGAATAGTAAAAAAAAATGTAAATAAAAAAAAACCGATTTTAAAACATTCTCCATTGGTGCTCCGCTCCTATTGGTCTTGGCGTGATGATATATAGCCTACCCTTCTTCGATAAATGAGGTAAATAACACTCAAAGAATTTTTTCAAATCAGACCAGTAGTCCTGATATTAGCGCGTTCAAGCAAACAAACTCTTCAGCTTTATATCTATACATATAAATAAAATTGGAGTGTCTGTTTGTAATATTGAAATAACCGCTTTTTACTACATGCATATGAATATATATACGGTACATACACCAAAATATATTTTTTACCATTTTTGTCTGTCTGTCTGTCTGTTTGTTCTGGCTAATCTCTGAAATGGCTGAACCGATTTTGACGGGACTTTTATTGGCAGGTAGCTGATGTAATAAGGAGTAACTTAGGCTACTTTTATTTTAGAAAAAACTTTTATTTTGTAATTATGACGATTTTCAATCACCATGGCGAGAGACCGCGGGGCGCAGCTAGTATTAGTATAAGATTAACGAGAAATTAAGCGTTAGTCTCAATTACATTAGTTAAGTAGTAAATATGCGAATAAGTCCTTACCATCGTTTGGATAGACTACTTAATCGACAGCTTATTACTATAAGGCTGGTTTACATTTAGTAACATACGTAACCGGCGAGTAAGGTGCTTATTATCGTCTGGACAGACATTTTGCAGTTAAACATAGAGATATAATAACATACTAAAACATACTATCTCAGTGCAGTTAAGTAATAAGTTGCGGATTAAGTATCCAATCGATGCTAAGAACATAAGGTAACTATAGTAGAATTATTTTGTCCGTGCAGTTTGAGTCATAAATAATCGGAGTATTTCGCTCTCTCTTCCACTCACGGGCCTTATGGGCGGGCATAGTGATTGCGCATTATTGTTGTCGATAAGCGTTATCGATAGTGTATTTGGTTTTGTCATTTTGTGGGTTGGTGATAAAAACGAAAGAAAAAAAAATAGCTAAAACAATGTATGTATTAAAATAAGAATAATAATGATTTAAAATTAATTATTAATTAGGTATCTATGTATTAAAAAACTATAAGTACAAAAGTTAAGAATGTAACAAGTTATATTAAAAATAAATATAAATATTTATATCTAAGTTTAAAATTAACAGCAAAAAAGATAATAATGATTTTTATAAGAATGATAATCTTTCTTTGATAAGAATGAGTTTTTATCGATAATGGCGTTGCGCCCGCGCAAAACGCTCACCGCCCTAACCGGGCTGAGGCCGACTTTGATTTATGACCGAAACTGCACGCACAAAATAATTCTACTATAACTACTTAACTAATGCAAACTCTAAACTCTAATTTAGCTATAAAAAAAATCTTGACTGGTTCTATTGTTAGTTTATAATCTCAATATATGGATTTATTATAATGGAAATTAACAGCTCTCAAAGTAATTAACTAAATATAAAAAAAAAACTAATAAAATTATTTAGTGGCTTAGACTTTCTTCCACGTTGTATTTATTTTCAACCTTTTTGAAGAAAAAATACTGACTTACATGGATAGATAGTGAACGAACATGAGGAATTTTAATTAAATTTAAATTCCTCGTGTTAAATTTGAGTACTGTACCCTAGAAACGTACATATTAACCAGTAAGACATAACAGTTGTGTATAATATATTAATATACTCTGTGGTATAAACGTAACAATAAATAAATACTGTAAATGTCAGTCCATCATAAACTTGATATCATGGTAACTTATTAGTTCCGTCGCAGATTGAAGCAGTAGTATTTATGGTCATTATTAATGACCAAAGTTTATATCTGTATTAAAATGGTTTGTCATTGTATAACTATAATAATTATAACGTATTTTAGTATTTTAGGTCAGCGGTTCAGTTATGAATGTCGGTTGGATACATTTTCAAGCATTTTATCCTTTATTTATAAGTAGCTGACCCATGTCCACTTCGCTGGGCGTCATTAAAAATATACACAGCACACACGCACGCATGTCAAGGTTTAATTAAGCTTTGTAGGTTTTAATTGATTCATAAACAGCAGCATTCATAAACGCAGTGACTCGTACGAGGATATGCCTAATTATTGGGTGGAACGTTATTGCTGTAACATATTTAACAGGCGTTCCCGCGCCGTGAAAAAATATCCATACAATATTATGAGTCAAAAATCGTCAGATGGGAACGTCTCAAAACGCTGGCTGCATTTCCTTGATGAATGGCAGCGCTACCTTAAATATAGGCCAGCAGTCCTTTAATCACGTGAGAATAATTTTCTCTTCTTTCACAACAGCTGTTTGGTATAAAATACATAAAATAATACTACCTAAAATTTTGTTTAGAGACGAGACAATTTTGTCGATAATTACTTTTATCGATAATTAAAATTAAATATATCATCGGTACATCACCGGATGCAATCGCGCGTCAGAGTCGCTGTCGCCGGTCGGCTAAATAACTACACAGCGCACTTTCGTGTGCGAATCTTCTAATTGCACTGTAGAAAGTCAACGAGATGCTTGTTTTTTTGTTGTTTTCGTATCAAAGAATCCTCTTCCGAGCGTTTACAGAGTGATTTTTGTACGTTACTTTAATATTATTACGTGTAGATTCCGCACTAACAAGATGAAAGTTTGATTACGCTTTTAATTAATGCAGTGTGCACCGCATTCCTTGCAACAACACCTCAATACTTTAAAATGGAATTAATTTTTAACAAAGGATGTGCTGAAAGATGGATAAGCAACTAAAGGTTCCATTGCGCTTGGATTTTCTAATCAGAATGAAGCCATCTTTCAGCTAATGTCCAACGACTATGAATTGGGTGTATTGTTAAACATAAGTAATTTCGATGGCATTGATAGTCATATGTGAATATATATCATAATTAGTTGAGGGGCCCTCACATTACACCACCCGACTATGTATTTAGTAGCATATGAAACTATTACATGTACACATGTAGTGACTAAGTTTTATATTAAATAGTAGGTATTTAATATAAAACTTAGTCACTAACCCTGGGACCCCATTTAATTAAATAATTACCTTGCGTTATTTTTACAAATTTATCACAACTGATGATTTTATTGCTCAAGATATTCTATTTCTATGAACATTTATTGCAGGCTACTTAAGAATAAAGACACAAATTTTGCCCCAACATAATTGATATCACTGGTACATGTTTAGAATGTTATAATATTATAGACTTTAAAATAGGTCAAGCGAATTAAAAAAGTGTGATAAATGTATGATATAGATATACGCCAGTAGCATGGCTATTTAACGTTTTACAAAATCAAGTATTCTTGGCTAAAATTGAAATAAAGCAATACTCTCAAAAATAGACATGTAGAAGTAGAATGTAATCGACAGAAAATCTTAGTTACCCAACTAATTAATGTTTTAGATATAAAAAGAACTCATCATATCTAAGCTGCTCTCGTAATTTAAAAAAAAAATTGGTCATTTTAAAATACACATTATTATGTAACTTAATGATTTAAGAAATGTAAAAATAAAAGAAAGTTTTTGTACAGTACTATAAATTACGCTAATTATTAAGAGTAAAGTCAGCGGTTAAAATTTAAAATTATTTTACGGAACTTCTTTTCCCCTCGATTATATATTTATAAGCTAAGAATCTTCATTCTATGATGTAGGTAATACCGGTTTAAAAAACAAATCTAATTCATAAGTCTGGGTCAAGCATAACTCCAACAGGCTAAAAGAAGATTAGATTCTGATCATGTACGTATGAAAATCGGTCTATTGAGACAATCTTGAAAGCGCTTTAAAATGAATATGGTTTACGGTAAAATTCGTATAGAACTTCGTCTAATTATCTTGCTGTACTTATTTTTTGTGTAACGCTTTTCAATTTTTGAAGTGATAACTTCTTATGGGATGGTAAACCGCTTCGTTACGTAACGGGTTCCAGCGCCAGTCTGTCTGGCTTCCCTTTTTCTCACGTCTACGGCAGCGGTAGGCAGGCTCTTCTCTCTCACTCTAACCCACAGCGCTAGCCGTATTTGGGTAATTAGATTAAATAATGATACTAATAATGTACGTACACAAAATTCTAATGTATATATTAAAAAATTATAATTAAGAATAAAATATATTTCATAATCAATAAAAGATTTTATTAAAAATAACTTTTGCTTATATTATCACTAGCAGTACCCGGCAGATGATGTCCTGCCTTTAAAAAATAAAAATCTAGAACCCGATTCCAGCGTCGTCTACCGGGACCAAATGTTAATCTAAACTACTCTCAAATCCACTTGAATAAACAAAAAATTTCATCAAAATCAGGCCCAGCGTTTAGGAAGAGTATCGCGCCGCCACCTGCTGGGTCCAATCGTTTATTTAAACCATTCCGGGACAAAACTTCAACACATACAACAACAAAAGAAGAACTAAATTCTGGTACCCGATTGCAGCGCCATCTACCTGGTTCAAAGTAAAATCTAAATCGTCCCAGTAGAAATTTATAAAAATACTAATATCGCTATAAAAAAATAGGGGTTGATCGTGAGGGTTTAAAATTTAGGGTTGTATGTATTTTTTAATACTGTATCATAAAAAAATATCAAAAAATTAAAAAAAAAAATTAGGGGTGGACTACTCTTAACATTTAGGGGAATGAAAAATAGATGTTATCCGATTCTCAGACCTACCCAATATGCACACAAAATTTCATGAGAATCGGTCAAGCCGTTTCGGAGGATGGTAACTAACACTGTGACACGAGAATTGTATATATAAGATATTATTATACATAAAATTTAAGTAATAACCTAATCTTTTTTTTAAGTTAAACAATTTCAACATTAAATAGTTCAATTTAGATTAGTATAAATTATCACTTCTGTCGGGCGTCCCGAGAAGCACACTTTTTTTAATTGATTAATTTTTTACGCACTTTTCACATAACATTTATAGAATAATATCACGAAAATGTGTTGAACCGTTTGAACTTGTCATCGTGTAGACGATTTGAGTCTTCTATGACTCATTTTGTTCATTAAAAGTCAAT
This sequence comes from Dendrolimus pini, assembly GCA_949752895.1. NCBI lineage: Eukaryota > Metazoa > Arthropoda > Insecta > Lepidoptera > Lasiocampidae > Dendrolimus > Dendrolimus pini. The sequence continues at coordinate 17,521,440 of OX457140.1, read as the reverse complement.
TTAAAGAATTTATAAATGCTAATATTTAAATTTGTTATCATGATTAACAAGATTAGCAAGATGCAGATAACACGCATATTTCACATTTAAATGTCAATGATCCTACTTAAAAAAATAAATGTCAATACTTTACAGTGATAAAAATGTAGCTTTAAAGCCCGCGTCAGGCTTTGATCTGTCCACAAACTCCACATTAGCTCCAAAATGCTGCGCAATAACTATGTATAAAAGAGTTACCATTTATTTCAACTAAATCGGTCGCAATCTAGCGCTAATATTCAAAATCTGCCATGCTTATACATATATCTACCCAACGTGAACTTAGAGGCTTAATTATGATTATCTGTCCACAGGCAGCTAAGTCTAAGTTTAATTATCAGTACCCTGTTACCAAAACACAGTCATTTGCTAAATACGAAATAAATATACTATATAACATTATAAATGCGAAAGTTCCATCCAGCATTTTTGTTGCTGAATCAATAGTCTGAAATAGCACATAGGTTATTTTATCTCAGAAAAATGTACAGTTCGTGTAGGATTAATATAAACGCCTCTTATTAATACCTCTTTATCTCTGCCGTATAGTGGAATCATACCTTTTTTTTTTTATACAGGGGCAATTCGTTTGAGGACCGTAGGCCGCGCGAGGGGGAAAGGTCGCGGCCCGTGTGTGGGATTCGCCAGGTCGGGGTGGCACTAGCGCCCCACGAGAGTGTGAAGAGCTATTGCCACGCCACGGTTAGGGATACCCACTAAAACCCCTGTCCGATCCCGAGCGTCCTTTGTCCGGGCTGTGGGCTCGCTCGCGCATTCACCACCAGCCCGGACGGACGGCGGCCGGCCCCTTTGCGGGCTGGCCTCACCATTTTGTGGCCGGAGATCTGGGTCTCTCCGGCTCCTCTACCTCACCGAAACGAGGTGAGAGGGGGCGCGCGGATCGGCGCACTTCCCTCCTCTCCGGCCTTAATGTGCGGGCGGATCCGGTTTCCCCGCCGGTCGCCCGCACGGCCGTAGCCTAGGGCGGCTGGAGGTCGTCCTGAACGACCCTCCGACACCGCCGCCGGCTCTGGCGGGAGGGGAGCGTGGTGGTTTGCTCCCTCTCCCGCTCCGCCGCCTCCTTCGCGGACATGACGGTCTCGCAGAAGGAGGCGGCTGCGTCCCACGCGTCGGCGCTCCCGACCATGGCCCTCACCACAGCCGGGAGGAACAAATCCGCCCCGATGGTCGCGACGAGATCTCGGCGCTGCTCGTCCCAGGCTAGACACACCTGGAGGGTGTGCAGCGCCGTGTCTTCGTCGCCGCCGACGCAGTGGTGGCACCCTGACGACTGTTCGCGCCTTATTTGACACAGGCACCTCCCGAAGCATCCGTGCCCCGAGAGGACCTGCGTCAGGCGGAACGTTAGGGTGCCGTGACGCCTCTGCAGCCATTCTGGCATGATCGGCCTCACCGCTTGGATGACGGCGAGGCCAGCGCTGGGGTTTTGTAGGCGATCCGCCCACTCTGCCACCTGGACCTGGCGCAACTCGTCCCTGTGCCCCTCGATTTCACGGGGCGCAGGTCGGCCCATACTGGCCTCCTACTCCTTACGCCACACGTACAAGGAGGCCAGTGTTCTGGCCTCCAGGTCCCACGGCAGAGTGCCGGCTAGTAGGGAGGCCGCTTCGAAGGATATCGTGCGATACCCACGGACGGCCCTGACGGCCAGCATACGCTGTGTCTATAGTGGAATCATACCTGACGGATGGCTTTGTCCAAGGCAAAACCCAAAAAGGCCATCGTCAATGGCGAATGTCGTGGGGTGTTCCCCAAGGATCTGTGCTTGGTCCTCTTTTATGGAACATCGGCTATGACTGGGTGCTGCGGGGTTGTTATCCGATAGGTGTTAATTTAGCATGCTATGCCGATGACACATTAGTTACGGCCCGCGGGAAAGATTACCAGCAGGCAATTTTGATTGCTACTATGGGCGTCGCCCAAGTAGTAGACAGGATTCGTCAATTACAACTAGAGGTGGCCTTAAAAAGTGCGAGGCCCTTTGTTTTCATAAACCTCGAAAAGGGCCACCGGCAAACGCGCATATTTTGGTTGGTTGGGAGCACATCGGCATTAACTCCACAATGAAGTACCTAGGTCTCATTCTTGACAGCCAGTGGGACTTCATTGCCCACTTTGCGCGTTTGGTTCCTAAACTGATGGCTACAGCAGCAGCTCTGGGGTGGCTGCTACCGAACGTTGGTGGTCCCAGTAATCTCTGCCGGCGACTTTATATCGGAATTGTGCGGTCAATGGCGATGTATGGAGCCACAGCGTGGGCTAAAGGTTTAAATCGTACAAATATTACCGTTTCGCCGCCCACAGAGGGTGATGGCCATCAATGCCATTCGTGAATACCGCACGATTTCGTGTGAAGCCACTTGCGCTTTAGCAGGAACGCCCCCTTGGGACCTGGACGCAAGGGTACTCGAGTCAGTATACCTTTGGTGTGTTGAAAGTGGCCAACGTGGACAACAACCCTCACATGCAGAGAATCAGGCTACAAGATCTGAACTAAATCAGTGCATGGTCGATCTGTGGCAGAAGCGGTTGTCACACCCCAGTTCTGGCCATACTACTGCTGCAGCAATTTTCCCCGTTCTCCAGGAATGGTTAAACCGGCAACATGGATCTCTTACATTTCGTTTGACACAGGAGCTTTCGAGACATGGATTTTTTGGAAAATACCTGTGCCAGATTGCTGGAAGGGAGCTAGATACGCGATGTCACCACCGTGACACCTGTCAGCACAAAGCTAGTACGAAATAAACTCCAGTTGATTCTTTCATATTTAAAAACTAAAATAAATTTGTAAGCGTCACATATTCATACTACAATCGATATAATCATACTGTTTCTTTGTTTTTTTGCTTCCACTGATTATGATCCATTTACAAAGAGTTACGTATTATATAAAAGATAATGTCTAAGAACAGACTTTATTACGCACACGTCCTAAAGAACCTACCTGCATAAAGTAGTTAATCAACTATTACTTAGTTGATTAATTAGCTTTTATAGCTTTCCCGATATAGGGGAATGATACTAATATACAATTATATGTTATAAAAATGATTACCTACTCAATTTTGTAATATCGATAATCACGACTTATCGAAGTTTAAAACGAGTCGAACTGGAGACAGTTGGCATGCATTCTCGAATTTTCAAGGACAAATTGTGCTTAGTCCCCTCACTAACATAAGGTCAATTTTGTTGGCCTTCCTTATAAACAGTAAGCACTTACTTCTAAGTGCTAGAGGAAGTAATTATTATTAATTACTGCTGCTGTTTTAAACTGCAAATTAAAGGCCAAGATCTGTCGCAAAAATGTTGATCTATTGATATTTTAAAAATAGGTCAGTTGGATACAGTTAAGAAAATCGTCTATCGTAAGTCATAATCAAAATTCATCACCTATTCAAAAGCAATTACTATATACAAAAAGGCAAGTTAATCACTTTTGCAATGCCTACATTTTGAATCAGAATAGCTTAGCATTATAAAACAAAACTTTCAATTAACTAAATAATAAAGCAATTAGTGACGGAACAATTCTTTAGAAACTGCTAAGACAAGATTTCATAACAAAGCTTAATGTACTGCAACAAAGACCATTGTTACTCTAGGCTTTATAAATTACAATCAAAACATAATCCTCTTCTTACCTTACTCCGTTAAATTCGTAAAGGACTATAAGAATTTAAAAACATAATATTCTGACGAACCGAGCAAGAAAGGTAAACAAAGCTTGTTGCACATACGTTTCGTTTATGGTAACCGGACGCAGCCGCGCGTGAGCACTCCGGCTTACCGCATACCTGACTGAGCGAGAAAACGGTGAGACGCGAACACTGACTGTACTTAATCCATTTTTAATGCAAATTATCGATAATTTACACGATACTCCTTCACCGTTTTTTTAACCGACTTCGAAAAAAGGCCTCCTCCTTTTTTCCTTCTTTTTTCTCAATTCGTCGGGATCTTTTTTTTTTTTTTGCTTTTTTTATGTATGTTCGCCGATAACTCCGTGATTTATGATCCGATTTACGTGATTATTTTTTGTTCGACGCGGAATAGCTTCCAATTGGTCCCCTAAAAATTTTACATAGTTTGGCCCAGTAGTTTTCATTTTATGAACATTTTTCATGGAAATAATTTTCACTCCGTTCCATATGTTCGCCGATAACTCCGTGATTTATGATCCGATTTACGTGATTCTTTTTTTGTTCGACGCGGAATAGCTGCCATGTGGTCCCCTAAAAATTTGACATAGTTTGGCCCAGTAGTTTTCATTTTACGAACATTTTTTTGTTCCCGGTTCTTGGGACCTATATTTTTTAAGAAGCGCGGCACCATTCGTAGGTCCACCCATACATAGATAGACACTAAAAAGTAACAAATAAAATTTAAAAACTTCGTTTAAAAAAACCGACTTCAAAAACGAAAAAACTAAAATGTATAAAATAACTTATTTCTTAAGCTATTATTATTAATATATATTATCTAAAACATCTTAAAGTCGGTGCAAAGTAAAACATAAAAATTACTATATTTTGAAAATTACTAAGCACCGACTTTAAGCTTTAACTTAAACTTTAACAGCTCTATGTTTAAAAAACCTTTTTTTTTTTTTACAAATTTAGGTTGTGTTACTTAAAATTAATAACGGGTATTTCCACCTCTGGCCCTGATAACCGCCTGCATACGATCAGACATGCTATGGATAATGTTTTTAATGTCCACCTGGGGTATTTCTTCCCAGGCGGCCACCAAGGCGGTTTTCAATTGACTGATGGTCTCTGGAGGGTTGGGACTGGATCGAATTCACCTTTTAAGCATATCCCAGACATGTTCTATGGGATTCATATCTGGACTTCGTGCTGGCCACACCAATTTTCTAATGCTCACCTCCGACAGGTAATCATCGACGCAACGGGCTATGTGAGGTCGGGCATTATCTTGCATGAGGATGAAGTCTTCGCCGCCGATGAATCCCACGAATGGTAAAAAATGTTCCTGGAGGATCTCTTCAATGTATCGCACTGCTGTTAGACGACCTTCAACAACTACCAACTCTGTGCGTGCGTCTGAACAGATACCTCCCCATACCATAACGGACCCACCGTGGAAACTGACGGTTTGCCTGGTAGTGATTGGCAGAAACCTCTCCCCATGCCTTCTCCACACACGTTCGCGTCCGTCTGGAGCTCTTAAGGCTACTCGGCATTCGTCAGTCCACAGAACTTTACTCCACTGCTCGTGAGTCCAATTTGCGTGTTCGCGAGCGAACCGTAGTCCAGCTACGCGATGGTGTCGGAGCAATTCTGGACCACGTGCTGGTCTTCGAGCACGCAGATTTCGTTCCTCCATTCTTCTTCTTACTGTTCGCTCACTTACGTTGATTCCTCTTGCAATTTGTAGCCGCTGCCGAATTTCGACCGCAGTAAGGAACCGATTTCGCAAAATTGCGAGGGTGATAAATCGGTCATCTCGCACTGATGTACACCTAATACCGCCACGACCTGGTCTCCTTGTGTATAGACCGTCTGGTCGTACCTTGTTAAGGCGTACCTGAGAGTTGTACGCGGTACATTTAAAGTTTCAGCAATTTCTCGCTGCGTTCGCCCCTGACTTCGAAGTAACACAGCCTGAGCAACTTGAGCAGGTGTTAGGGTCATTGTTTTCCAATTCTGGAAGCGTAAATTATTACCGATTAATAAAAAAAATAAACATAAAAGATTAAATGCACGACTATTGGAATATCTAATTTTAACTCACCCGTCTTTTGTGCGTTTCACTAACGAACTAACGTTAAATGTCACGGAAATTAAACAAATGAACATTTTTGAGTGCTTACCCCCTTAAATTAACAAAAAAAATGGTTCTGACAAACTGCCACTCGAAATTCTCATACGCGGTACAAAAATCGCCTGTTATCGGTCTGTTTATGTTTGGGCCATATTCCGTGCCGCTGACTGTATATCGTTTACTATCACTCGGAGAATAGTCTTTAGAGGACGCCGTACACTATTACAGCATTTTGAGATTAAGTTATCTATAAGTTAAGATACAAGCAGCTACTGATCTAAGGCCTCTTGATTTAATGGCTCCTGTGCTTGAATGAATGATTCCTTTACCGGCTAATCGCACTGGAAAGCGAAGGTCCCAGATTCGGTTCTTGGCATGATATATTTTGTCAATGAACTTATCCCTTATCCGGATTATTTTCTAAGGTGATGGCCTATATGGGGTTTGGCCCTAGAATCATCTGTTGTATATTAGCCATAATCCTAGCATAACTTGCTTGGCTTGGGAATATACAATGTGTATGTTTGTCTGTCTATTATTTACTTATCTATAAAGTCGATTTCAGCGGTTGCCTCTCTGTTGTATATTCGCTAACTCTTTCTAGACCACGCAACGGGATTTTAAGCGGTTTTCATCATCAGTTAAATAATTTTTCACTGAAGGCTGAAGAGCGAGAGAGAGAGAGATAATACTTTATTGCACACCAAAACATATAATTACAAAACCAGACCATATTTACAATATTTTTAGGCGATACAATAGGCGGCCTTATCGCTCAAAGCGATCTCTTCCAGGCAACCTAAATCAAAAACAAATTTAAATCAGGCAATGACAATCGTCATTTCACAGGATTTAACCCGCGCCATAGGCTATTATATTAACGTATCCTATTATTCTCAGAGATCCCGAAATCAACTCCCGGCAGATGTTTGCTTATAGGTATTAGAAGATAGATACCAGAATTGCCCCATGACTGTAATAAATTAAGATAATGAATGAGTTAAACCGGTGCATAGTAATTTATCGATAAGATCACTTGCGCATCCCTATTGGTGCGTATGCGCAGCGGCAGCGCATTTCCAATGTATCTCAACCCATCACCCGTCCGTTTGTTTACCAAGTGCATTACCACGCTGTGTGGTTTCGTCCTACTTTTATATCACACATGATTACCGATTTGGAAACTGTGTGGTTATTAATAGATTAATGTTAAGTGAAAAAGTTAACCGAGAATATTACGAATACATGACTTTCTTAGGAGATACTCATTACTCTGGAGAAGAGAACACACACAGCGCCAATGGCTCAATACTCTGAAACTACCACACATCCTTCAGTCATTTATTGGTTCAGAAAAACGTAATATATTGGTGAAGTGCTTCCAATAGACTATTCCAATATGGAAGGGCAAAGGTGACACACAAAAAGTTTTAGTTATTTACATAGGGAATCGTAAATAAAAAATTGTTGAGAATACCTTAAAATACTCAAAAACTACTCAACGGACTGTTCAATTTAATTTTGATTCTTGTATTTTGGGCGCACTATGAATTTTTTTTAGAATTTTTAATCTAAATAATATTTCGAACAGGACGAATTGGGACAAATTACATAAATAGAGAAAATTAAATAAACATCCTTTTCTTAAGTGTAAGATTATTATTAAACAGTAACAGGTTTATATGTACATATTTTTATATCGTCCTGAGCCAATGACTGTCCACTGCTGGAAACACTGAATATTATATTCTCAACACTTTTTTTATGAGAGGAAATCCGATTAAGGACAAACCGACGCGGGGAAGTGTGGGATTTATCGTTGAGGTAGCACTAGAGCCCCTATGGAGTGCTATAGCCACCCGGGTCGGGGAAACCCACGAAAACCCCTCGATGTCATTCTTCGCCCTTATTACCGGCGTAATGGATTCAACCTTAATAGTACAGTGCTTCGCGTAGATACGTAGATTGTGGATTCTAACTCGGTACTTATGAATCATTAACGTAATTACAGCTCTCAAGACAGGCTGGATTGGTATTAAATCCGCTTTCACAGAATTAGGGCGTGAAACGGCTAGCCTTGAGCTTATCGTGTTTCACACGGTAATGTTACGTATGTACCGATAGCCCAATTTTGCTTCTCCCTATCTCGTCCATTATTCCACCTAATACTAGCTGGGTCGTCTGCAAATTTGGCAGCGCGATAAAGAAATAAGAGAGAAAGAGAGAGAGAAAAAGATAGTTTGCGCCCGCTTTCGCAACGGCACGCGGCGGTGTAAAGCTGTCACGTTATGAGTATAAAACAAATTATACCTAAGTATATACCTAATGTATGATACCTTTTGTCTTTTCACCTAGAAGACCAAACACATTAGTAGATAATGAATTTATATATACAAGAGAGTGGGCAGGGGAGGGCAGCTCCACCCCCTGGATTGTATGCCTGCGTACAGTTTTAACCGTGCCCTGCAAGTAACCAAATAAATAAAATACAAACATGATACCACCCATTTCCTCTTCCTGTTTTGTCTGACAGCTCTCGCCATCGGACTCGAGCCAGCCTCAGTTCGATTCCAAGTCTCCATGTACAGACATCTCTATTTCTGTTTCTAAATCTTCGTCGATTCCATTTCTAGTTCTTTGTATTTTAATAATTTTATTCTGAATCCAGTAAATCAATTTTGGCTTATCAAGTTTCTTTTTAAAAATACTTCTTTGAGCGCTCCCATAACGGTATCTACTGTTGTCGACAAAAACTATGGTATAATCACGTTATCCTATATTTGTAGAGGACGCCACAAGCAGGATATCCAGATTAGGGATTTTTGCAACAAAAGCTTATTGTTTGGGATTAGAAATGTTTTTGGAGTAGATATAACTGTATTGTTATATAAAGTACTAGCTGTCCCGGCAGACGTCGTGCTGCCCGGAAAAGCTTCAATCGATATGCCGACAGCAGCGCCACCTACCGGGTCCAAATGTGGACGAACTCAGAAACCTTCTCTGGCTCATGCACAACAAATCAAACGAAATCGTATAAGTATAATGTACGTATACGTATTAATTGTATAGTTTACGATTCTATAAAGGACATACAGACAAACATTCATTTTTATATATATAAGAAGAAAAAGAAGAAGATAAACTTGTGTGCACGGCGCCCTGTAGTCCTACATTGCATGCATAAATTGGACGTTCTAATAAATTACTTCTCAATTTCATGATTAAGTGCATTAACTTCGAAAAATTACTCCCCATAAATGTCAGCACTATGACAATGGTACAGTTCTTCCATAATAATATTGTTACATACCGACAAAGAAATGCGTATCTGGTTTATTACCCTTCCCGCATTTGGATTTCCTTTGTTTACTTTGTGTTTAAAATTTGCAAATAGACAATAACCTATTGTTATTGTTTTCGACTTTGTTGGCCGTTCGCAAGAATAATTAACCAGGTGTGCAAATTACGTTTTCTCGAAAAACCTCTGTCAACGCGGTCATTTGTTCTATTATACAGTTTAGTATAAAACGATGCCCGAAAATCTGAGGCAGTCAAACGACAATTACGATACTAGAAAGACGTGTGTAGTTCATACGATAAGCGATATAGTGACAGACTTTGCGCGTGTTATTGGATCGTGCAGTTTATATTAGTTGTACCCAGTTATATTTGTAGCTGTTTTATACGTGTTTGTACAGTTCTAATAAATTCTATAGTAATTCCAACGGCATTTTAATTCGAGTCCTGCATAACATTGTCGTAATAATATGTTAATTGTAGGGGCTGATTCAGAGTTAAATTTCTAGTGTGTGCCGTTCCATGCTAATATCGAGGGGTGAAAGGCTGTTTGTTTTAAACGACATTTTGTGACAAAAGTGACATGATGGTTTTCTTGCATCCTAATGTCTCTAACTGAAGGAATTATATTGAACTGATTTCCAATTAAAAACTACAGATTTTTTCTTTTTTAAACAAAGTATGTAGTTTAAATAAAGTAGACCAAAAAAAAGATGGATGGACTGCGTGAAGGATGATATGATGATTTGTGGTGTGACAGAAAATGTATGTCAGATATAGAAGAGTGTGGAAGGAAAAGACATATTGTGCTGACCCCAATTAATTGGGATATGGTGAAAGAAAAGAGAGAGATTTTACAATAGTCTTTTTTTAGGGTTATTGAACCTTCAACCTCCTCTATCGTCACAATTTCACAAATGTCGCTTAAAACAAATATCCTTTGACTCCGATATATACTTCATTAGCGCAAACTCATAACAGCATATACATATACTTTTGTGCAGGAGTTCAGCAGACAGGCAGACAGCCCACTTGATGGAAAACGGTCACCATCGCCTATGGACATTTGCAACACCAAAGGTGCAATAAATGCGCTGCTGCTCTCTTAAGGAAGACTGGAACCTGGTCACTAATGGCGGAACACAACTCAAGGTTGTTATGGCGACTCACTCACACACGAGTATAATATTTTAATTATAATATTTTATTTTAATTTAATTCTAATGTGCATTAGAATTAAAATATTAGGGTATTATAATATCACAATAGGGGAGCGGACTACCAAGCAACTGAGATACTTTTTATAAAATTAAAGAGCATCCAGCCTCATAGCTTTTTTAAATCTACTTTTCCAATATTGTATCAAATATATGCTCTTGCCACCACCGGGACCCCAGCCATTTTAGAGCCAAATGGACTGTGTCGCGACGATGGCAAGAGACCGGACAGGATATCTTTGGTGTCATGGAAGATGGGACGACCATTAGTTTGGGACGCAACGTGCGTTGACACTTTGGCAGCGTCCCATCTTCCCGATACGGCTGTGGTAGCTGGTGCAGCTGCCGCCCGACAAGAGGACCTAAAACGCCGTAAATATGCATCCATTGGCAGTGGATACATATTTGCGGCTTTTGGTGTCGAAACTCTGGGGCCATGGGGTCCAGAAGCCCATCACCTTTATCGAGACCTATCAAAACGGTTGATAGATGTCTCACAAAAACGCTAGCCTATATTTTGGGCAACGCATAAACGTTGCCATACAATATGGAAATGCGCCCAGCGTTTTGGGAACGTTCCCAACTGACAGTGATTTGAGACCTATTTACTATTTGTAGCTTTTATTTTTTGTAAATTAAGCTGTATATATATAGATATTATTATTATAGGCAAATTTGAATAAATTTAATGTAAATAAATAAAAATGAAGATAAATAAAAGCATTACAAAAATCAAACATATTATAATTTTCTTATAGTTGTTTGAGCCAAATGTGTAATGTGAATTATTTTTTCGTGGAAACTTAACTGAACATGTGTATTAATTATATAATTTATATTGTCAGACTGATAATTATTATATGTTCCCCAAACAAATAGATTTTGTATGAATGTACCGTCCATTTCAAATACGACTGTGTATGGCTGACATCCCATAGAACTTTAATTGTAGCAATTCTTATACTTGATCTATATATTACACACAAGTATTAAGTATATAGAATAATTAATCTAGGTGTAACTTATGCTGATTTTCTTTTTTTTTCTTCTTTTTACGGTTCAGTGATAGAAAAAATCACTCTAACACTTGTCAGCTACCCTATTGTATTTCTGGTTATTGTTTTGAATATTATTTCCTATTATTACAACATTTAAGATATTAAATTTATTATATTAACTACTTTAACTCGGCAGGCATCTGTCCACCTTTAAGAGCAGCCAAAATGTTCCTTGCTGTCATATCGCTCATGGTGTTTCTTGCCTCTATTGATGCACTTCCAATATGCGGTAAAACAACACAATTCTTTAACTGGAACAATGGATTATCTAATGGCAATGGTTCAGGGGTAGTCACGTCTAACCCTGCCGCTCTTATTGTGTTAGTTTTTAGAGCTTCAATCAACGCTTCTTGGTCCACAACAGCACCACGGCTTGTATTCACAAAGATTGCTGTATTTTTCATCTTCTGGAATGCTGCTTTATTAAATAGCTCTTTTGTCTCAGGAACTAACGCTGCACAACATATCACAAAGTCACTTTCTGCTAATAATTCATCAAAAGACACCTTCAATGCTCCAGTTTCTTTCTGTTCTGGTCTTTGGCTACGGTTGAAATAGAGAATTCTTGCTGTATTAAAGGCTTTGACACGTCTTGCAACAGCCTGGCCTATGCGTCCAAAGCCAACTATACCAACAGTTGAACAAGCAAGACCTGGACCGGTCATCCATGTGGGAGCCCATGACACCCAGCCACCAGTTTTTGCTTCGAGCTGAGCTTCAGGGAGTCGACGGGACGTTGATAGAAGCAGTGCTAGCTGAAAATTACAAAACAATTATTATAGCAAAATAAATGACTCACAAACTTAATTATAACGCAATGAAGAATTTATGGAAGCCTTTTCTAAATTGCTATAATGTGACCACTACCAAATTTTTTCTACACGAAATATTGCTTTTCACAATACATTGTTTGTACTCACAAACTATAAATATATAAGTTTTAAAATTTACACCGACATTTTCTGATATTAATTATATATGAATAATAACATCAAAATCTCCTACACTCAATGCCGCTCCCTCTACCTCATGAATAGCTCGCCTGGCATACAAAATATTAGTTGCATGATACAATGGATTTACATTGGTAATACCTCTTCTGTTGTAAATGTCTATAGGTAAGGATGACAAAATACAGTATTCCTTACAATACTTAGCACCGTGTTTCATAAAAATTCATGAAATGCAGGAGTACTTAGAAATGCAATCAATTAAGGAAGTAATAAACAATGTAACTATCTGTTACAAAGATAAACTAATTAACCACACAAACTAACTGGCTGTAGTTGAACTGTGAAATAATGAAAAGATACCACATTTGCCAGCTTGGTGGCACTTATCAAATAAATTTATTAAGATATGTCCTTTAATGCAAGGACTCATTTCAACCGTCAGATCTTCTTACATCACTTCTGTTTATAGCAATGCCATTGATTGCAGGATTGCAACACTAAAGGTGCTAAAAATGAGCTGCTGCTCTCTTAAGGGAGACTGGAACCTGGTCACTAATGCCAAAACACAACTGAAGGTTGTTATGGTGGCATATTGTAGACCAGGGGTGGTAGCCATCCAGTCGGTAAAATACCCTACCACCTGGCTGTGGGTTGTATTATCGCCTCTTACGACATGCCACCCGGCCGCAGGAAATTGTATTCTTTCTCCCTTCCTGCACGGTTGAAAAATTGCTAATACAAAAGCAATCATAGTCAGTGTGAAAAATAATAAGTGAATGACAGACAGACAATGACAGTTTTGTTAAGTTTTTTCATAATGATGAATGATAGGACTAATAAATTTAACTTGAAGGTCAAAATTAACTAAATTAAGCTATAATCAGATACATGATATCAATGGAATAAGATTAACATTTAAGGCCACGACACACCTTCCATGATCAAATTGATCGTGTACTAGCAGAAGGTGATGTCAGGAGCCTTAAAGCAGACAAGCGTGCATGACAAGAGCTATGAATGTCAAAGAAGCAAGTGAGGTGTGTAAGAATAAGCCTGAATGGCACTCAGTTGTTCGTGACCCTGCAAGGGACCTATCATGAAGTTATGTATGTATGTAGATTAACATAAATTAGGTTCTCTGAAAAACTCACTGTTAATTCAGCAGTAGCATCAGTAAGGACATCTGGAGTGTAGCCAATCTTGATACCTTTTTGCTTGCAAGACGCCACATCAATGTGATCGTAGCCCACTGATATAGTTGATACAACCTTCAGTCCATCACCTGCTGCCTCCAACAGTTGTTTGTCAATTTTATCATTGAGAGAACAGTAAATACCATTGACACCTACAACTGCTTTTAGGAAGTCTTCTTTAGGAATAGGAGTGGCTTGGTCCCATATTGTAACATCACATCTGGAATTAGAAATGTCAGCATTTGATATAGTATTTAATTTGAAAGGAGGTTGAAATGTTTTTTGTATATTGAAGTATAAACTGATAATATTGTACTTTGAAAACAATCTGTTCGGTAGTTGACAATACTTCCAGTGGGTACCTATTAGGTATTTAGTTAGGTGCACTAAGTTTTAACTGAGACAAAGTTATTATAGGCTATTAACTTTTATAGTAAATAATACATACATTTAATTTGTAAATATAAATACCAAGTTTGTGAAACAAAATTTTAAGAGGTGTGCAGTAACCTAAAAATTTGGTGAATACATTTTAACTTAATACTTTGCAAGTAGACAAGTCTCAGATTTACTTACTCTTTCTTTAGCAAATCCACTCCACAGCTGGGCATATCATTGCGTGTCACATAAACTTTAAATGTCCCAGAATCACTCATATTCCTTACAATAACAGCACTACTAGCTAACCTACTCGTTACTAAAAGAAACCTGTTGTAAATCATGAATTTAAACAATTCCAATGACAACTTCCGGGAAAGTTCAAGGCTTCTTAGTTCTCCGGCAAATACTGTGGCGGCGTTGTCTGAGTTTTTGTGTCTTTATTGGCCTTGAAAAATGAAGGTTTTGCCAAATAAATAGAGATGTGTAAAACAGCGACCGTCGCGAGTAAAGCTTTACCCCTTGCCGATTTTAAGAATGAGAGCGCGCTCATGTTATCAAAAGTTCGAGTTCAAAGTAAATATTACGTTATTACGTAAGAGCAATGAAACATTTCTGCAAATTGTGCGAATATCTAAATAAAGGTTATAATAAATTTCAAACATTATTGACCTTGAAATTTATGACGTTTTGCAAACGCTTGACATTTGTAGAGATGCCCAGGCACTTAAAGGCAGTTAATACCGATATCGAAAAAAAATTACTGACAGTCCAGTATCACTTAAACCTTGGCAGTTTTGCCTTATAATTGGTTGTTAGCATCTTGCGTAAAAACAAAATGCAAGTCACTATAACATTTGCATTTTTAGGATAAAAAGAATTCTAACTTTAAAACATATCAGACTACTTCAGTAATTTTCATAAAGACAAACTTTTATATAATTTAAGTTTAGCAAATAATCATTTATCATAATCAAATCAAATGAAGCTAATAATCATTTATCATGTTTATTTGAAAAATAAAAGATGTTCATAATTCATTTATTATCAAGAGTTTTGGCAGAAACTGGAAGGGGTCATTGTGCTATTCAATTTTATTTTCTAAAAATGTATAAAATTCATCTAAAATGAACAACATTTGTAGGATATTGATAATTTTTGAGTAGTAATTAATTTTTGTGAGAATGAGAACTGTATAGTCAAATGTGGCCTATGGAGGTTTTAAGAATGACTCTGTTGAATAGCGTTGGTAGCAGCCTACAATACAACTGCAGCAACTGCATACTAGCTAAGCTACATACCTCTCAAGAATTTATCGAGTAATAATATTTCGTACGAACATCACTACAAGTTCAAGCTTATAGCTATTTCATTGACGTTTACGGAATAGTTTAAAAATTGATTTAATTTTTTTATTAGTTTCGTTTTTGTATTGATATAAAAAACAATTTAACTCCGTGATATTAAGATAAAAAATGTATTTATTTACATTTCAGAGCTTATTAATGTTACCTATTGCAGCTGATATGGCTATTCTTCACACATACCTAGTAAAATATCGCATAATTCAAGTTCATGTTTTTTTTTAGTTTTACAAATTAATTCATAAGCTAATAGTGATCAGAATAGTTATCCTTTGTAAATATTAGTATTTTTATATATTTCTATTCATTAGTTACTAGTTTAGATCTCTTCCTAGGCTATAACACATGACTCTGGCTGAATGCACAAATCGTGCCAAGCCATTATTGAACAAAGAAGTTCATGATATTTTGTATACAGTAGAGAAATCCTTTCGTCATAGCTCTCAAAGTTTAGACTATTTTTCTCTTAGTAATAGGTAAATCCAGATTTCGGTTTTGTCTATTTAAGACATAGTTCTTGGCATAAAATTGATATATATAAATCCTGCAAAATTTTATTAGCAGCAAGTGCTAGATGATATTCTGGTAACAGAATATAAATCATCTGTCTGGCCCTTACAAAATGAGACGTGGAATGAATTATAAATATCATAAATAGTATTCAAAGAAACGTTTGAATATTAATCAGTTTGTCATGAATGTTAATTATGAATATAAAATTCAATTTCATTAAAATATTTTAAAGTGCATTCAACTTTTCTTTAACAAAATTTCTTACAAGTACAAAGATACGATAAGAATTTTATAACTATTAAACACACTGAAAATAAACAGATTAATTCATTTAATTATTATAAATAATTTATTTAACATCTTTGACAATCTTATAACTTAATCATTGTGTTCATGCTGAGCTTCAGATTCCCGCCAATTATTCTGAACCATCTCGACAATCATACGCCACCACTTGGACTGCATGAAATAATACACTGAACAAACAAATATAAAAAGCCATGACAAAACTAGAAAATAGTCTGTATCCTTCTCTACAACACTTGAAACAGGCCCTTGGAAATCTTTCGATGTCACTAGCAACACTTCCGGATTCATTCCAGTGATTGCATGAACAAATTTACTAAACGAGTGTATGTTATATTCAGTACCATTAAATTTTCCAACTGGTCGGCCGTTGTGGAACATTTTTAAAGTTGGAACACCTACTATGCCGAATTGGGCATTAATGCCATGGTATTTCAAAGCATCTAGACCTACCATCTTTACATTAGGATATGATCTAGCTAGTGCATTGAAATGAGGAGCAGCATGAGCACTAAAGGGGCATGCTCTAGCATAAAACAATACTAAAACACAATCAGCCTCTGTATCTCTGCTTGTGATGTCTGGTTTAATCTGCAACAGCTTAGCTAAATGACTGCCATTTATAATCTCAACTGATGGTTCAATTTCTTCAGTTGTTTCATAAACTATCTCCTTACATTTTACTAGCTTTCGGGTTTCATTTGCACTCTGAGTCTTATTTTCTGCAGTAACATTAGCCAATGTTACTGTATTATACAGACTAGTAAGTGTTTTGTTGACATCAGAGACAACATTTGAAAGCAATGATTCTGACTCATCGACATTAGGGACATCAGAATCTATCTCTTCTTCTCCATTTGTGACTGTTTCTTCTTGTATATCAAACTGATGAGATACTGTAGATAAACCTGTAATTTAATAATAATTTAGAGAAGTTGAATAATTCTTCATTTGAGCTGCATGATTATCTGTCAACAAATATGTCATTTTATCTTAAAGGAGTTTTTGGCAAGAACTGAAATGTTGTGGTGTGCAGTTTTATTTTCTAAAAATGTGTAAAATCACTCTAAAATAAACAATAGTTGTAGGAAGTGATAGTTTTTGAGTAATAATTAGGTATGTGTTTTTGTAAGAAATGTGAACTGTATAGTCAAATGTGGCCTTTTGAGATTTCACAAGAACTTGGTTGAATGGTGTTAGTTATCGCCTATAATAATCTAAAGATTTCTTTGCCTGCCTTGGTGGCGAATTCTACTTGTCAGATGGTGTAAAAGCAATGGTAAAATAAAATCACGATACTATTAACAGTCAATTCCTTTCTGTGTGTAACATTTAGTCACCAAATACATTCCGAATAAATAATAATAACTTTATTGTAATTCACTATAGAGCTTCGTAATATAATTATTCAAAGACCTGGTTTAAGAGATGTAAATATTTACTTACCAATTATAAGTAAAAGAATAAGAGACAATTTGTTTATATTCTGTAATACCATTCTAACGATTTACAGTATTATACTATTCATTAAGACAGTTGGTAAACGAATAAACTAATGTAATTTTAATTTATAATTGCAAAGCTTTAATTTCACAGAACAAAAACAGCATTATTTAAAATCTTAAAACAGTGACAGTTCTTGACAGTTCGAGTTCAAAGCCAACAAAGCTCAGAAATATCAACTGATAAAGTTTTAGAACATATATGACTTATATTATTCCTTCGTGTGCAAAAGAGATAGAAATAATTTCGTTGAGAAATATTATGTCAAAAATATTAAGTATGTACTTTGTCGTTCAAATGGAACACATTCAGTGCTGTTTCGTTTTACGCATACGTTTAACCCTATACAATTAATTTTCTTACTTCTTTAGAAATTAAAATAAATTGTCTATAAATATGGCCCGGACTTTTAGAAAACTTGCGTGGGGCCATGGAAAGGCCAACATGTACAGGTTCCTTGACATATTTAATGTAAATATGGCGTGACACTGACCGGCGATTATCCCTGTCTACATACATACATTACTTCACGCCAGGTCCCTTGCGGGGTAGGCACGAACAATAGAGCGCCATTTAGGCTTATTCTTACACACCTCACTTGCTTCTTTGACATTCATAACTCTTATTCAGCACGCTCGTCTGTTCTTAAGGCTCCTGACATCACCTTCTGCTAGTACACGATCAATTTGATCATGGAAGGTGTGTCGTGGCCTTCCGCGACTTCTGCATACATCCACTTTTGCATTGTATATCTTTTTAATCTGCCGTCTGCCCGTCGCAATGTTCGGGGAACATGGAAATATGGACAGACGGTAACTCGCTAGTCCCTGCATGGGCCCCAAAAATGCCATAGAAGACAGTGGCAACATGGGTGTGCGTGGCTAAGTGGTGTAGAGAGGTGGACTGCAGGTTCACTGAACCTACTCTCGACGTTATGCCATTTATCACTTCCAACCCTGGAGCTTGAGTCTCAACTCTAGCGATCTTCTCTCCATATCGGCTGGCTAAGGCTAGCACGGAGGCGAAAGCCTTGCTTTAGCCTCCGGAGTCAGGGTCAAGGTGTCTCTACTCACCTAAGGCTTCACCACAAAGTCCCCCTGAAGGTAAAAAATAAATATTATTATTGGCTTTTAATTTTAGTGATACATTTGGAAACGGTTAAAAATAAAAGTAAAGTAAGATATCTTTTGATATTTCAATGTAATCGAAACAAATACATCGGAAAATATTTTAATACTGCATCACACTTATTTCACTAGATAGCGTAGTAGATATTGTATTTGTTATATACATAAAACACGTCCTCTTCGGATTATTCCCGGATGAATGTTAGGTCTTACCTAGAGTTGCCAACTATTTTTGTCAAAAATAACGTATTACTATTATTTAATTAGGGAAAAATAAAGCATTTGGAAGAAATAAAAGTACTTTTCAAAATTTTATTGTTTCTTCTCTCGGAGACACTATTTTTGTGTACTTCTAGAACACACTAACAAGTTTTCACTAACCTTAAATTTTTGGAAGCCATCTTTACATTCCCAATTTAATTAAACAAACAATATGTTTTTTTATTGATTTTTCATGACCGTATAAACTCTTTCAGGGAAAGCTGGATCGATAATAGTTCAGTAATTATCCATATAAGTATTTCATTTTACACATCAAAGTAAATGCTGGAAATAGAGTATTTTCACATACTTTATTTTTACGCAAAAGTATAAAGTATTGTGGCGAACGATGGTAGAACCATCTAGTTAGTTTTAGAACTTTTGGAAAAATCTAGAACAAAAAGACAAGGACGGATATATTTAGAAAAGGATAGACGATAAATGAAGGAAAGAGATAGATAGATGTTAGAAAGGGATAGATGTATAAACGAAAGTTCCCGAACAGAATGTTCGGGAAAGAAAAGACAGAGATAGATAGATGGGTTCTAGAAAATTCTTCCAGGTATATAAACAGCGTAAGGCGCGGCGCCTACCGGGCAGTTTAAAGTTGAGTTCAGTTCAAGACGGTGAAACGACAAGTGCGATACTAAAGGGTTATCAGAGAAGGTTAATAGAGTACAGAGACGGATTAAGTGGTGAATTTAGTGACAAGTTTGGTGGACAGATACGCGAAGGAGGTGTTTAGCGTAGTTCGAAGGAGGAACCAGAAGCGAGTTACCCGCGATAATATTGGAGGTGGTCCGCGCAATATCGGCGACGGTATTGAGGGTGTGACAACTTATCGTCGGGACTACTCGGGAGGTACTACGTGCGGCTGTGTAAGTCAATAAAAGCTTTTAAATTAAAAACTGGTGGTTTTTTCCAATCCATAAGTGGGTAACCCCGCTCGCACGTAACATTTGGTGTCAGAAGTGGGATTGGAAGATAAAATGCCAATAATGCCAAGAGACGGCATCAACACCCGTGCTAGGGCCGCCGCCCAGCAACAAGAGAATTTGGAACCAGAGAGCTCCGTTGAAGAAAACCCTGGGGAGTTAAACGATCCTGTTGAGGGGACTTCAACCGATTCATCGAGTACGCAGCCCCCTAAATCGGAGTTCTGGAAATTGTTAGAGCAGATGCGAGCAATGCAAGAAGAACAGGCCCGTCGTCAGGGAACAGCTACGAGCAATTCAAGACGAACAAGCCCGCCGTCAGGAGGAACAAGCTCGCCGCCAAGAGGAACAGCTGCGAGCGATGCAGGACAAGCAAGCTCGCCGTCAGGAGGATCAGCTGCGCGCCGTGGAAGAACAACTGCGTGCTCTGGGGGAAGAGCAGAGAACCAGTGAAGACAGTATTCTAGAGGCTATTAAAGATAGTGCACAGGTAGTTGAGGAGGTAAGAAATAAGCTTCAGGTACATGAAGAGTGTCTGTCTGGGCATGAGGAACGAATTTCAGCCATGGAAGAAGATTTGCATAGAATAAAGGTTAGGGGTGTGCCAATCTCAACGGTGACAACTCCATCTGCCATGAATTTTAAGGCACCTCCTTATGATGGAGCATCTTCATGGGCAGCTTATAGGCGGCAGTTCGAAGCGGTGGTACAGATGAATGGATGGGATAGTGACAAGTTTGGTGGACAGATACGTGAAGGAGGTGTTTAGCGTAGTTCGAAGGAGGAACCAGAAGCGAGCTACCCGCGATAATATTGGAGGTGGTCCGCGCAATATCGGCGACGGTATTGAGGGTGTGACAACTTATCGTCGGGACTGTGCACCGTTGGTCGTGCGTATAGGGGCAACCCTACAGAGAGGTACTACGTGCGGCTGTGCAAGTCAATAAAAGCTTTTAAATTAAAAACTGGTGTTTTCTTCCAATCCATAAGTGCGTAACCCCGCTCGCACGTAACAGTATATTTACCAAAAAGTAAGCAGTCTTACCATCATTAAAAATAAGGCAAATTACATTGTTAATTTTAAAAATGTCTGCTAACTACTCTCATTTGACTATTAAATATAAGCTAAAACATATATATATATATATATATATATAGGTCCTTTTAATTAAGATAAAATCCGATTTACCAGAGTCAACGGCTTAGTTACAATTGTCGTGAAATAAGATCATTATTCTTTTATCGACGTCTATTTACTGACATTTCTTTAATCCCGGATATCAAGGTTCATAAATCCATCCTGTCAATCCCGCAGGTGTTTTACAAGCAATATAAATGCCGCCAACGTTAACAGATAGAGCGCGACGATCTGACGACGAGATATTTAGGGTGTTACCGATGACGTAGCACGCTGAAACTAATATTGTTTTATTTTGTTAGTTCATTCGTGGCTTTCCAACCAGCTGACGCGACGTTCGATACGTATTATCGTCTACCATCCTAACACATTGAATCATAATTTCATAACGTTTATTATTTTGAATTCAATTGCAGTGTTCTGAAGCAAACATGTCTAAGTCCTGGGAGAATAGAGTTGCCTTCGTTGTTCGATATTTGTACGGTGAGTTATAGTGTATGTAGGCTTATATGTTACTTGCGGAGATATGTGCTTTTCTATTAGGATATGAATAATGTTCGAGTGCAAGTGTAGATAATTATGACCGGTTTGTATTGCCGGGTTGCTTCCTGTATCTTAAAAGCCATTTATGCCTTGCTACAGTATGCTACTGGTTACAATTTCAGATAAACTCCATACATGTATGACTGTTTTCCTGTTTTTTTTTTAATTTTAATCAATCAATTAAACTAATCCATGTAAAAATATAATTGAATCATTCAATGTCATTGAATAGCGTCTTGGGATTTCACTTACGTGCCTTTCAATCAATTTAATTCAATTTGGTGGATCCGTTCAGTATCGGCATTAGACGGTTCATTTTTGTCTTTGAATTTGAATGATAACCAGTGATCCATACAAATATAAAATTGAACGATTGTAAGTGAATACCATCGTGTCTTTCCAGTTTTAAGCCTTTCAATCAAATCGATTCAATTTGGTTGATCAATCTAATATCAACATAGAAAATAAAATTCCCGGCATGTGTGTACGTGTAGTTATAAGTGCTTTTTACCTGACCTTCCTCTAAAGTGTCTGCAATTTGGTCTCGGTACGTATGCGGCAGTCTACCGATACCTAATCTGCCATCCAGAAATCGGTCATACAATGATTTTTTCAGTTTATAATAACTTTTATTCATTACCTTTTTTATATAGTGCAAATGTCGTGGTAGCGTAATGGCTAGCGCATGCGTTCCACACTCAACACACCACTTGGGCAATTTTCTGACCTAATGTACATATTGTTACAATTACCACTTGGTAACAACGGTGAAGGAAAGCATCGTGATGCAACCTGCACATCGAGATAACCGTTTGTCACACCTGCCAATCTGCCCTGGACAAGCGTGAGGGGTATACTGTCCGTTCCCGCCTATAATGGGAGACCCGAGCCCAGCAGTGCGACATTTATGGGTGGTAATTATATATATCGTGTTAATTATAAGCGTAAGCCGTTGTAGCTTAATGTATAGTGTACCCATGTCTCAAAATCAAAGGGCGCGGTTTCGAATCCTAGCAGGAAAATACATACCACATGCTGCACATCGATATAAATGATCTGTCAAAACGGCCAATCCACCTTCGACAAGCGTGGTGGGTATTCCGTTCCCCTTATACGAGGGAGGGCCGAGCCCAACAGTGGGACGTTTGTAGGCTGTTATTACTAGCTGCCCGCTGTTGGCAACACCAACATAAAATTGTATTTTATTTTATTACTTGCAACATTGTTATTGCATTTATTTTCTTCTTCCGATTGAATTGTAGCTGAAGGCAGACGCCTTCGTATATAAGTGATTTTATTACAAGTTTTCACCCCATATACAGTGTTTTAACTTCCACCACTACATCGACCTGAGTATCCTAGGCCCACCACATCAGCGTGCTAACAAATATTTATTATATATGTGCGAGGAGCTGCGCACACCCGCAACTTCGTTCGCGTGGATTTTTATTTCGCGGAACCCTAAAAAGGTAGATTAAGTTACTCGTTATAATATCAGCTATTTCAGAGATTAGCCGGAACATCCAGACAGACAGCTACACAAAAATTCTAAAAATTCTCTGATCTATTTCACATTTTTATTTTGAAATTACAAACAGACAATCCAATTTTATTTATCCGTATGGATAGTCATTATAAGCGTAACTTGCAACTTTCTTGTAAATATTTCACAAACTAGACGATGACTCGACCAATAGCGTGCTGGAAAACATCGTGTCGATGAGTGGTTGATTTTTCATAGATATTTTTCGGTACTGACTCATTTAAACACAGTCATTCTAGAATCATTATGGTCTTGACTGTAGCAATTAAGGCCGGCTCCAGCTACGTTACATTAGGGACTCACAACGACCACGTTCACGACCGCGATTTATCCCGTTCCACTTGCTATATATAGTCTATGTACACCGCTTCGCAACGTGTTATTGCTGTTAAGGAGAAGAAGCGGCAAGAAACTCCCCAGCAACACGTCTAGCTAAAATTGTTGTCTTCATATTTCTTATTCTATTTATACATCAAGTTCTTTTACAAGTTTTTTTACAAGTTTTATACAGAAGTAGGTTACAAAATGACTTTGAAGAGTTTTTTTTTGAAGAGTTAACGGAGTTATAGCAAACAGTGCATATTCAATAAGACAGAGACACAATAAAAGGATAGAAAAATATGAATATAGTTATAAATATCAAGAGATGACGTACATATTTTTTTGCTGCAACATATCTCCAACGTTGTGAGCGTTGTGTGATCGAAAATAATGTCGTCATTAGTGAGTGCCACGACGACAACGACCGCGGTCGCCTCGTGGAATGGCTAACAAAGCATTTTGGGCGTTGTGAGCTACTAGTGGAGCACCCTATCGATCGGTGTAATATCACTCTCTCACAGAATATCAGTGTGAAACATCAACCTTGAGTTAATCGTGTTTCGTGCTTTGAGTGAATTCCGATTGCCCGCCCCGCTGTCCCCCTTTTTATTTTATATATACGTTTTAACTATTTAAAACATTATACTACTAAACATAAAACTGTCCTATAAATAAAACTAACTTTTAAATATATATTATACAAGATAGAAAAAAATAAACACCTATACTAAAGCCTGTCCAGCCCCACCAGACCACTGTCGCTGGCCATTGTACCTAGAAGGCTGGCAGCATTACCTCGCTGGATACAGAGGCTAACCCTTTGAACGAGGTAAGCTTCTAGTCTCCTGTCGTATAGACCGGATTTTATTGAACATTTTTAAAAAAATATTTGTTAATTAAAGTTATGGGAGAGTCGATTTGCCCGCTGTCGCGGCTACACGTCCGGATCGAACTTTTTAGCTGCAAAAGCGTGTGTTTCACATACAAGACCCAACCACGACCCACCATCCTAACAGCACGATTATCTCAAAGCTAAACAATTCACGCCGATATTGTGTGAAAGCGTAGTATCACATCAATCGAGCTGGCACTGAGAGCTGTGATAGCTGTAATCAAGATAATTCCAGCATATAAATTACTTAAATGATATGACGATATGTAACAAATGAAGGAATGAAAACACTTTATTATTCAACGAAAAAATGAAACTACGTTCTTAAAACTAAATACATTACATGTTGAACAAAGGGCGGCCTTATCGCTTAAAGCGATTTCTTCCAGGCAACCCCCTAAAATAAGGAAAAAATTAAGACAACAGTGGCGGAGAAAACAATAAATAATATGAAACATTCCAAGAGTAAGTAAATAAATATATCATACTATATATAGAATCAGCAGCATGTGTTAGACTTGCGAGGACCAAAAATATTTAGTAACCATTAGTTTAAAAGACAAAGTAGTTTTTATATATTGTATTGAACAAAGACGGCGGTCCTGTGGCAAGTTGACTATATATACTACTTATACACACGTCAATATATTATTATAAGTGCTCTCAAACGAAGAGTAATCCGTTAGTTATTAAAAGACTGTAGCAGACAATCAGTCGGTCAGTGGACGCATTGTTATATTGGACTTGAACCAAACGACGCGATATCTTTATTTTTAAAATACCATATATCTTGCACCGACCCTGAAAACGGTGGAATCTTACGACACTGAAAAAACACTTGATCAGTATTTTATTATCTTTATGTATTGTATTAAGTCGATCGTACCAAAGTGCATTGAGGAAATTCTTTAACCAGTAAGTCCTACCAACGACTTTAGCAAATACTAGCATTTGCCTACGGCTTAGCATTTTATAGATAGAGTGGAGGAGTGACCATTGCCTTCCT
Source organism: Dendrolimus pini (assembly GCA_949752895.1). Taxonomy (NCBI): domain Eukaryota; kingdom Metazoa; phylum Arthropoda; class Insecta; order Lepidoptera; family Lasiocampidae; genus Dendrolimus; species Dendrolimus pini. The sequence goes on along the minus strand of OX457140.1, from coordinate 17,496,042 downwards.
TAGAAATGTTAAACTTAATTCACAATACCCGTAACGCCATCTAGCGAAGGTGGAACGAACCATGAGCACCACACATAAACTTTGCCATTGTCGTTACCACGACGATGTATTTGTTAGTGAATTACAACGGTGGCACCAATCTTTCCGGGCATATTCGTCTATCCCTCGGGAATAGTACCTTTTTCTATACCACTGTGTGCTGAATTTCATGACGATCTGTTGCGTAGTTAACAAACAAACAAAATCACATTTGCATTTTGAATACGAAGTGTTTAGTCGTTCACGAACCGGATGAATAGATAGTATTTTAAATAGTCATCCGCTAACTGGGCGACTAGATAATCTTTTGAATAATCGTCGGCTAACCGGACGAATATTATTCATGCGTTTAGTGCACGTCTAGAAAGATCCTTTATAATATTAGTTAGGATTGGGATAACAAACTTTATGTCGGTATATGGATGCCTAAGACCATTCCACCAGTTTAGAGCAGCTTAGCGAGCTATGGGAAAACACGGGCTCAAAATAGGTTTTTTTCATTGAGCCTTATTTTAGAGTACTTTCCTTTACTTTGACTTTTATTTACCTGGACTAAAATGATAGCTGCGACCGACCTTTTTTATATTGCAAGCTTGGAGCAACTCACCACTGTGAGTTGAATCCTATACAATTTGTATCGACATCCTGTAGCATTTAACTAACAGTACATGCAGTGGGGAGTCGTTGATTCAACTCACACAACTCACTTATGAATAAAAAAAAATCGACCGCAGCTGTCATTTTAGTCCAGGTAATTAAAAATCAGACTATAGCTAATAGACAAAATAGTCGACTTGCTGTCTACGGAACCCTGCACTATGTCATGCACTTAGCCGCCTTACGCGATTACACTCCACTATTGAATGATGTATTAAATATAAACCGAACATACATATTCTAAGTAAAAGTAATGACTAATATTTGTCAGCTTCGAATAGCCATAGTTCGTGTGCGCCAAGATATTAAAATCTCTGAAATAATTGACGTTTAAGATTTACAGCACAAGTGTTTGATACACATTTTGTTTAGCAGGAAATTCATTGCCAACGTAAATAATTATTTAGAATGACATTTATATGTCGTTACTCGTTACTAAGTGCACACAATATGCGAAATTTCCTGAAAATGTACTTCTATAACTACTAAGCAACTTTGTTTTCGTATTAAAATTATATTTTAAACCACAACTTTCAGCGCCACCAATCGGTTCCAAATATGAATCTAAAACACTCGGAGGTTTTTGTGTGTCTATGAGGGTTCATACACACACGAAAATTTTTACCAGAATCAGTTATGCGCGGTCCTACATACAGTTCTACGATTCATTTTTATAATTTATATAGATTTAAAAAACATCTTTACAAAATATAGCCTATGTATGATTCTGTATAAGCTGTATATTACCATAAACTTTCAATAAAATCTGTTCATTAGTTTATGCGTAAAAAAGTATATAGTAAACATTCTTCATAGACGAACGACCGCACCGAATGGGAAAGATTCGATCGTAATCAAGATATTTCTGTCATATAAACTTTGTATTATGTCGTTTAAGATTTCAAAAAAGAACCCAAATGTATAAATGTACATAACCATTATAAAGATGTATACATAACCATTATATAAGGTAAAATCTGTTGCTGGGCCGTTTATTGCGACGCTTCGTTCTTGAACAGTAGTTAAAATGCTTTAGAAGCGGTGTAGAATAGACTCATGTCTTTAAATAAGTACTTAATGTGTAAGATTCCATTTTGAAATGAATACATTCATCCATCATCACAATGTTTCTCGTTTATATTATTAACAAGTAGAATTATTTTCTCCATGCAGTTTGGGTCATAAATCTAACTCGGCCTCAGCCCGGCTAGGGCGATGAGCATGTTGCGCGGGCGCAACGCCATTATCGATAAAAACTCATTCTTATCAAAGAAAGATTATCATTCTTATAAAAATCATTATTATCTTATTTACTGTTAATTTTAAACTTAGATATAAGTATTTATATATATTTTTAATATAACTTGTTACATTCTAAACTTTTGTACTTATAGTTTATATATATATATATATATATATTTGTTTATATATATGTTTGTATATATATATATTAATACATAGATACCTAATTAATAATTTATTTTAAATCATTATTATTTTTATTTTAATAAATATGTTGTTTTATCTATTTTTTTTCTTTCATTTATATCACTAACCCACAAAATGACAAACTAAATACACTATCAATTAACCCTTATCGACAACAATAATGCGTATCACTATGCCTGCTCATAAGACCCGTGAGTGGAAGAGAGAGCGAAATACTCGCTTCACCGCTCCGATTATTTATAACCCAAATTGCACGGAGAAAATAATTCTACTATAGCTGTGTACACGACTTCGTCCGAGTGGACTTTTTTACGTGGAACCTATTTTTTTTAAAGTAGCTAAAGCTACTCTTTATAAAATCGGCTATCTGTCAGTGACAATCCCATGAAATCAGTTCAGCCGTTTCGAAGATTAGCCGGAACGTTCAGATGTAGATTTGATACAGACAAATTTTAAACATAAGAACTATTAACAAAAACTAAAATATCCTAAAAATAAACCTAACTTAAAAATAACATTTTAAAAATTAGTTTTTTATATAAGTACCGCATATACTTTCATATACATTTAGTCATAAGCTATCATGATGATATTACAAACAGCCACTTCAAATTTTTTTATCCAATGATAAGGCCGCTCAGTATACTAAAAAATACTATCTGTATTTTTTTTTGTCTATGCTTTAGAGTACAACAAAGAACTATATTTGTTTATTAATGACTTATTGACTAATCCAGTGTGTGTCCAGACTATTGTGTGTCTTAAGCACGTAGCTATATTTTAGCAATAAATCGTGTACTATCATCTCACCTGTCTATTAATTAGCGATCGTGTAGGCGTTTAAATTGCTCAATGAGTTGTATCATTGAGCCAAACATTTAGGATTATCTTACAATACCGCCGGGGTGGTGAGTAAAGTAGTAATTGTGAAATCTTGGCAGGCCCGCGAAACGCTCCGTTACTTCTGCGATGATTGACAAAGTTTTGTATTTAGATATTCAATAACGTATAGGGTTTCAAGATCTGGTGTGATTTTTTAATGCACTAGCTTTGTAATTGCTGCTCATAGTGTTCTAGTCATTAAGTAGCATCCAGTAGAAAATTTGAATTTTAGACAGGGCAATATACTTCCTTCCATACTTTTAGCCGGACAATGTAAATTCGGTTACATTTCCAAAGGAATTATGTAAGTTTAATTCGTTTAAGGGTGGGGTATAGCTATATGGCACATTTATTTTTTATGAACACATGCGAATTTTTTAAATATAGCTTAGAAAACTAAGGCGGAAGGTCCGCTCCACTTCGCTTCGCTTCCTCCTTAGCCTTCTTGGTTATTTTTTTATAACCACCCAAAATTCACTTGATATCTCAAATAATAAATACAATTATTATTTTGCCCAAGATAACGTTGTCATTATTCATACTGACCGGGAAATGTGATTAATCGTGGAGTTTTATTTATATTGCCCACTTGATACGGGCATTATGTATACAGACCGGTCGTTATTCATAGTGACCGGATTTATCAAATTGCCTGTAACATATTTATTTGTAAGAAGGTTGAGTGAATATCCTCTCTCGAACTGCCACAAATACACTTTCGTTTGGCGTCAGTCAATGAATTAGATTTTTTTTACATAAGTCTGACTAGCTAATAGCTATATTTTTAGAAAAACAATTAAAATTTACGTTTGCATTTTTATTTATTTCTAGACATAGACAACAACGGTTACCTCGACGCTCACGACTTCTACTGCCTCGCAGTGCGGACTTGCGTGCTGGAGGGCAAAGGCGAATGCAGCTCAGCCAGACTCCAAAAGTACCAGCACGTGATGCTGAGCCTATGGGAGGAGATCGCGCAGTTGGCTGACTTCGATAAGGTGCCAGACTATGTCGGTTATCCCCACACTTTACACTTAGCAACGCAGAGCTTCGGTCGACGTGGCTTTCAGTGGACGTCGGTGTTAGCACGAGTAGATAGATAGAGTACACCCGACTACGGTAGTTATTCTATTTTTAAAGTTTAATTAATCTATCATTACTTCTTTACACAAAATTAATAAAAAAAATCGAAATGTGTGCTGGGACACATATTAGAAGTGAAACTTCAACGGACAAGTGGAAAAACGAATCGCAACGGACAAGTGGAAAAACGAATAGCAACGGATAAGTGGCAAAACGAATCGCAACGGACAAGTGGAAAAAAGAATGGCAACGGATAAGTGGAAAAACGAATCGCAACGGACAAGTGGAAAAACGAATCGCAACGTACAAGTGGAAAACGAATCGCAACGGACAAGTGGAAAATCTTCAACTGACAAGTGATAAAATGAATCGCAACAAAATCTTAACTTGAAGTTTTACGGGCAGATTGTTAATGTACTTGTCCAATTTGAAAACCTGCCCGTAAAACTTCAAGTCAAAATTTTGTGGCGATTCATTTTATCACTTGTCAGTTGAAGATTTTCCACTTGTCCGTTGCGATTCGTTTTCCACTTGTACGTTGCGATTCGTTTTTCCACTTGTCCGTTGCGATTCGTTTTTCCACTTATCCGTTGCCATTCTTTTTTCCACTTGTCCGTTGCGATTCGTTTTGCCACTTATCCGTTGCTATTCGTTTTTCCACTTGTCCGTTGCGATTCGTTTTTCCACTTGTCCGTTGAAGTTTCACTTCTAATATGTGTCCCAGCACACATTTCGATTTTTCGCAGGTTTACTGCAAATTATGATTTGGTTAGGTTAAGTCCATTTTAATGGTGTATGTAATACGCTACCCACGCACCGACCATTTTTTACGTCAACACTTTTGTCGTTCGTTGTCGTTCACTTTTGTTATGACTTTCGAAAAACTGAACAGTTGGCAAAGTTTTCTCGTTGTTATTTTTGTTTCCTCAACAAACTCTATTTATTTATTTATATTTTTTTACACATACCACAAATAGAGGCAGTGATGCCTTGTCATGTGGAGAGCAGAGCTATAGTTCGATGCAAACTTAAGTTTGCCTCCATGAATAGCGGCTCGGAACATCGCACTTTCCGATGCGCAGAACGCAATTTTAGGTATTAGAGGGATGAGGTAGTCTGAGGACGCGGTATATCCTCGCTCGCTCTCTGGCTAGCTTTCGAGACTTCCCCGGCGCTTGGCTCACCAGAGCTGCCAATTTAGCGCTTTAGGGGCTAGATATAGCGCTTTTTAGGGCAATCCAGCTCCCAATTTTATTAAACAACTTCCAGCGCAAAATCTTGCGCTTTTTATAATATGCAAATATGTAATTAATTTTATAATAAATATATATGAATATCTATACTAATATTATAAAGAGAAAAGATTAAATTCTTTGTTTGCATTGAAGAGGCTCCAAAACTACTTAACCGATTTGAAAAATTCTTTCACTGTTGGAAAGCTTCACAATCCCCGGGTTTTTTTTACTTGTTAATTTGTTTCCTTATTGGAACATCCCACTTTCCGATGCGCAGAATGCGATTTTAGGTATTAGAGGGACGAGGTCGTCGGAGAACGAGGTATATCCTCGCTCGCTCTCTCGCTCGCTTTCTCGTTTGCGGGACTTCCCCGGCGCTTGGCTCGGCTCACCAAGTCTGCCACTTTAGCGCTTTCGAAGCTAGATATAGCGCTTTTTAGGGCAACCCAGCTCCCAATTTTATTAAGCAACTTCCAGCGCAAAATCTTACGCTTTTTATAATATGCAAATATCTAATTAATTTTATAATAAATATATTTATGAATATCTAGACTAATATTATAAAGAGGAAAGATAAGATTGGTTTTTGCTTGCATGAAGAGGCTCCGAAATTACTGAACCGATTTGAAAAATTCTTTTACTGTTGGCAAGCTACGCTATCCCCGGGTGACATAGGGTATATTATATTTACAAAAAAATTAGGGATCATTACTAAAACTCCAATAATCTAGTGTCCAAGGTATAAAAAAATACCTAAAATCGCGTGCGCTGCGAAAACTATTGATGATAAAATAACAAATAAAATAAATTACTGAACCGATTTGAAAAATTCTTTCACTGTTGGCAAGCTACGCTATCCCCGGGTGACATAGGGTATATTATATTTACAAAAAATTAGGGATCATTACTAAAACTCCAATAATTTAATCCAAGGTATAAAAAAAATACCTAAAATCGCGTGCGCTGAGAAAACTATTGATGATAAAATAAAATAATGTACTACGACTTTGTAGAACACATCATTATTTACAAAATGTATCGCGACAACATATATCTAACTATTATTGTTATGCCACAATAAGCGTTTCTTTATTATAAAAAATTTATTAAAATGCCGCCGCTAGAAAAGGCTTTTTATTTGTATCTTGATATTAATCCTTATCAAAATAAATTACTTCATATTCAAGACTGCTTCAATACCTTTATATAACTTTTTGAATTATTCAATTCGGACATTCCGTTCGAAAGATATCACGAGTTTAAAAATGTAAGAATTAGTGACGGTGATCACGTGACTGTGACATCGTTTCGTGAGTCAAAACTCCATAAGACCCCCTCTATATAGAAGTTTCACTTCAATAAAACAATTGCGAAACTGTTTTTTATAGCTTAAATTCAAATTTAGAATTTGCAATTACAAACCCAATGAGAGATTTGATTTCTTACTTGCCAGTATTAAGAATGGGCAATGTAGTAGGTAAGGATTTAATAACATCATGCATTATCTATTTTGTAATGAAAAATATTACCGCAGATACAACAAGAACAAGTATGTTAGTAGTACCGATCAATGAAAAAATGTTGAAACGATGCGCTACGATCAGTACGTAAAGTTGTGGTCTGTAATCGCAACCGGTGTATTTGAAATGTCACACGGCTTTGTAAGACGCATCATGCATTCGAAAATACATTTTAATTTAGACGTATTACTACCTCAAGCGATGGTTTAGCACAGACTAGTTAGAGATTACTACATCATCATCATAGATTAAATTACGAAATTGAGTTATTTATACAGTTCGACTGGAAATTCGAATGATGGAAATTCTCTATCGAATGCTGTTATTAATTGATATCTTGAATTTTTTTTGTCGAATACGTTAACAAAAATTGCTGTTAACCTAACGACAGATCTATTCTTAAACTGTTTTTAATTTTTGAAATAAATATTAATGCAACTCCACATTTTTGAAAAAAAATACGTAAGCGCCATGATAATTTCTAAACTATAATACCAGTCTTTTCAAGACCCTTTTTCGCTAAAAGATTTCTAATATTAAGACAATATTTACAAACAATCATTTCAATAGGTCGAGTATATAAAAAGTATATAATACTTTTTGTAATTTGCCAACTAGTTTTTAGGCTCTCCTCAAAGTCATCATTTGGAGGTTACATTAATTCATATTACTAGGGACACGCTTGACATGATATAATTTAATTCTTAAATTTCGTTAATTCAGAATATTTTTATTGTCGTTATGGCTTGACAGCCACTTGACTTTAAGCCCAGTTAAAAAATTAGTTAAAACTGTAGTCGGGTAAGTAGATTGTTGATGTGTTGTGTTTTACAGGGTTTGCATGACAATATTGATGAACGATTGTCTATGTTAGCAAATGTGGATGTCCAATTCAGAATGTTACCAAAGCATGTATAGGACAGAAAAATTCAGTCAAATTCATAATATCATCGTAATATACATTAGAAAAAACCATAGCAATAAAAAACATACCTAAATTTGAATTTACACCATTTACGAGGGCTTCATAACAAATGGGCGTACAGACAAAAGTGCAGTTTTACACGAGGGACAAAATTGTGAATATAACAAAACTAGTTGATTGTATAAGGCTGAAACTTGGATTACCCTTTTATTTAGGTACACTTGCATACTGGCATGACTTTCTAAATTGTAACATGCCTAGATTTTATAGTAAACAACAAAAAAATGGCATTTGTTATGAAGCCCTCGACATGTATGTACGTATTATTTGTAGTTAGAAATAATGTGATATGATTGTAGCCCGATTTCGATAAATGTGCTTACTAGAAAACTTTGTCAACATCAAGGAATTGTATGTTTAAAAAATCCATTAACTTGCAATAATATTTAGTTTTGAGTTTATCTTGAAGAGGCTGATCTATCTTGGAGTATCATTCTTCCTTCCGATCGGTTCTAGGTACTCTACTACTAAATGTGGGCACAAATGTCCCTTTCTCGTAAACCACGATTATTATTTTTCTATAAACTTAAGGCCGCTTACATAACGATCGCCTTTAAATAAAATTAGTTAATCATATTAATTTGCCTAAATATGTTTTACACAAAACGTATTGACAGTTCTTTAAACATATTTAGCAGCAAATTTTACGTTGAGCAAGACCTTAATTGTATTTAAGGGTGTTAAATACGTTTTGTGTTTCTTAAATAAATTTAAGCAACCTCATGCAAGCGGCCCTTAGTATTAAATTTACACCTATCCAATTGTCTATGAATATGTATGTATGTCAAACCAAGAGCTTGTCAAAGTTTTCTAGCACTGTCCGGTTGTGATGTATGTAGCATTTGGCAAAATTGAAACAGCACGCAGCAGCTAAGCCCGCCCACGCCTCGTGCTTTTATAATATGAATCTAACTTTAACAAATCCTTTCATAACCCAGCATTTTCTAGGACGGCATGGTGACAGTTGAAGAATTCAAACAAGCAGTGATGAACAGCTGTGTCGGTAGGAAGTATCAAGATTTTCCGCAAGCAATGAGGGCATTCATAGAACTGAATTTCAGGATGATAGACTTGAACTGTGACGGATTGCTCAATCTTGAAGAATACAGATACGACTGTGTACAACGTATGGTGGTCGATGATATTAAGATTATAGATGAAGCCTTCAATTCACTGTTAAATGTAAGTATTTTGATACTAGATATATTACTAAAATACTCACGGCCGTAGCTGGGGGGAGGTGGGGGGGGGGGGGGGTATTGTGGGGCAATGCCCTACCTTGAAATCACAATACCCTTCCTTAAAGATGGCATTTGAAGCGCCATCACATGAAGCGATGGGTCTATTTAATTATAATATCTGTGATGCAGAGGGGATTCCCCGTACCACAGATTGCAATATTGGCTATATTGTAATATATGGTACGGGGAATCCCCTTTTAAACTAAAATAAACATAAACTAGAGATTGATTATGATTGTTTGTAGTTTGGTTAAGTGAAATGTACAGTAGAAGAGTGTTTTAGTCAAAATTTGATACAATTGTTTTTTTACTTCCGCACTACCTGTAACTAAAGCTGGCCTTAAATTCGACTTCACCTACAGTGAAGAAGAATGAATGAAGGGGAAAGAATACAATTTCCTTTTCATTTGTAGCATCTTTGGTATTGCAAATGTCCATAGGCGATGGTAACCGCTTTCCATCAAGTGGACCGTCTGCCTGTTTGCTGGAGTCCTGCAAAAAAAAAAAAATAGAGTACATCGCTTTAGAATTACCATTTGAAACTATCGTATTATTTCCGGACGTGTTTAGTCTATAATCATCTCTGTTATCGAAAGTATGTGATGAATTTCTTGATAATGGGTAATCACTTATCAATTATTCTAGCATTTTTTCGGGACTCGGGGTATCATGGGGGTATAAAGCCATTGAGAGACACAATCATAACAAAGTATGAAAGCTACCTACGACACAAAGACAATTTGTTACAGTCCACATTTGCTTGGACTCGTGTTCCTAAAACCAACACCTAAGTCCAGAAATAGTTACCGATTACTTTGTCGGTAGCGCGGACAAGCCGTCCATCTGGCATTTTGATGTCACTGACATGCTCCGGCAGATTGCCCTTGAAAATTTCGTTTATAGACACACATAAATTCAATGTACGAAATCGAGCGAGATAATTGTCAAACGCGAACCTATGCGTGATAAAAAAAACATTTATATTCAATACATGTATGGAAGTATTCCTTTCTTTGAAATGTACATTTGAGTCCTTTGTTTTGTTTGTATTTCGGTCTGCTATTTTTGTTTATTACATGAGTTCAGGACGGCCCACCTGAAGGAAAATGATTATCATCGCCTATGGACATTTGTAACACCAGGGGTGCTTACATAATCTCCTTAACAGCACTCAGAAACAAACTTACAAATGAAATAAATAACTCGTTGTTGTTGGCGAGTGCTTCTGAAAATCTTAGCCGCATTTCTGTACATACAAAACAATATTGTAAATGTAAGCCATGCGAGATCAGAACGCATTAAAAGTTCCTAATAAAAATGATAACCCTCATGTCCACATGGTCGCAGAAATTATTTTTGATTTCTGTCACCAATTATATCAGTTGACATTCATATAATTTCAAAATTAAATGACGTAGTACGTGCCTGTTTACACGTTTAAAGAATAATTCACGTGCCCCTTAATTGATGAAATGTTTTTGGCACTTAATCAAAAACAATTAAATAACAATTAATTGATTTAAATTATTTCCGCATTACTATTTAATCACTTGGCTTAGTACGTTGAGATTTCATGAAAATAGTTCTCAGCTGTCTTGATTGATGTGGTGTATAAAGTACTTGATAAGTTAATATTAGATTGTTCTGGTTTTTTAATATAATTGTAAAATAGGTATTTAAATATTAATGCATAATTATGAATGGATGATATTAATTTAAATTAAGAAACCACATGAGCATACGGGCAAATTAGATATACCTGCTTATAAAAACAGGGGGAAAATCACAGATTTACAAAACAAAAACATAATACTTTCAATAATCAATACTACTGATGTTCCATTAAAAAAAAAAAAAAAAAAAAATATTGTTGAGATTCCAACAATAATCACAGTTCTATATTAGGCATCGCTTGTCACGACATTTAACAGCAATATCCCAAGTATTCAGATTTTTTCATACTTTTTAACACAAACATTATTTAATTTTTATACGAAATTTAATTAGATTTTGTTATATACAAACCTTCAATACATTAGTTTCTCATTAAACTTACTAAAATTAGAAAGAAACTAAGTCAATATAGGGTTGACAAATGCATAGCAAAACATAAAGAAAAAGAAAAGACGCAGCCAACCTGATTTGAAATACGTAATGAATGACATGTGGGCAACCTGACAAAGTATTTGTTATTGAATTACAGCGATGGTTGTCCGCAACACAATTACAGCGCCATATATTGTGTTAATCCGGCTATTCCAAGTAAACGACATCTTTTATCGGGATAGAAAATATCCTAAGCTACACCTCGGGATATGAGCTTGCTCTGTTTTGAGTTTCATTTAAATCAGTTCAGTAGTTTTCCCGTGATGCTCTAACAGACTGATAGTGTTGAAGTAAACCTCTTCATTTCAACAAGAACCTTTTTGTAGCGCGTCTTCTATATTTAAATGATTTTAGAATATAGTATGTCTTTGCGTCTATTGTTATTAGGTTTCTAAGTAAACTGTAATCCGCTACGCGTATATGAATGTAAGAATAAAACTCTGCCAGTATTCATAATATGTGCTGTATTATTAACCTGTTGGTTATGAACAAGACAGAAAGACAGACAATGGTTCTATACAAATTTTAAATACCATTTGTCTCTTCTTGAAAGCGTTAAAGCGTGCATGACGTTTGTACTAATAATATAAATGTGAAAATAACTGTTTGTATGATACGTTTGCACATCAAAAGGGCTGATTAGATCTTAGTAATCTCCACCTAAAATACATCACTAAACCCTATTCTGCAATACATTTTTTGTTTTCATTTTTAATCTAAAATTATCGAAACGATTGGGTCAATAGGCAACTATTTATAAAAACAGATATTAAATTATGCAATTCTATGAATAAAATTGTAAACGGGAGCTTTCTCCATGGCTTGGTGCCAAAGTGTGTCGACAATGGGCGTGGGAAGTTTTCTACATCTTGTCCATTTTAACCAATTTTGATCAATAAGAGTGGCGTTATGGCGACGTTTACCTTTGCCTTTGTATATCATGAGAGACAGGACATATTAATTATTTGGAAGATATTTGGCGGGAATTTGAAAAGTTACGTTTGATTAACGTAATGGTCATATGGAAGAATACTAATCAATAAGTTTTATCTATGATATTGTTACATGCCTACAAAAAGTAAATGCACAGCTGCCTGCCATAAACCTGGTTTATTACCTTTCCCCACATTTTGACTTCTTTTGCTTGCTTTGTGTTTAAAATTTGCAATTAGACAATAGCCTATTGTTATTGTACTTGTTTAGTGGCCGCAGGTGTGCGGATTACGGTTTCTCGGAAACTTTAGTCCAGGCGGTCTATTGTTGTATAGTACAGTATAAAACGATGCCCGAACGGGGGGGGGGGGGATGCAGTCTAGCGAGAACCACGATCAAAGCAAAATATGTACATTCTATAAACGATATAGTGACGGACTTTGCGCGTGTTATTGAATCGTGCAGATTGTACAGGTTGTATCCAGTTATGTTTGTGCCTATTTTATACGTGTTTGTACAGTTCTAATAAATTCTATGGTAATTCCAACGGCATTTTAATTCGAGTCCTGTAGCTCGTAACAATAATAATGCGGATATTACCGTCTAATCAACCAATTGAAACAACTCTCGTGACAGTTACGTATTTGTAGCTTTCGGGGTCCAGACCTTGGGGCCGTAGGGACCTGAAGCTCATCACCTCTATTGAGATCTCTCAACACGACTATTTGAGGTCTCGCGTGACCAAAAGGATGGCTTGCATCTAGAGCAATGCATCAAAATTGCCATCCAACGTGGAAATGCGGCCAGAATTTTGGGCACGCTCCCTACCGACAGCAATATGGAGTAAATTTTTTACTTATAAATTTATCTTGTTTTGTCATATATAGTAATTATAATTAAATTATATTGTAATTTATAATTAGGTTTACTATTTTTTATAGCACGTATAATACATTTGCTATGCATAATAGATAAACAAATTTATATATATAACTGATTTAAGTTTAAAAGTATGTTTTAAATAACTCTTAAGAGACTTTTATTAAACAAATTCAAAGGCCATATCCCAGCCTGTCAGTTTTATTTACTTTTTAATATCTCATGCTGGCTGGCTGTAGGCACGTTTCGAAATTAAAAAATAGCTTTATTTTCAATATTTTAATGCACATTATTCAATTCTTTCATCTTTTATAAACATCACTCTCAACGCGGGAAATATTTTAACGGTTTGCACATGACGATAGTATGTTCCGTGATGGTACTACGCAAATGTGTTTGCTTACTCAATTAAAATAATAAATTCGAGAATGTCCAGTTTGAATCCCTCTATAATTAAAAAAGATATGTATCTATTTTTCCAAGATTTCGGTTCTTATCTCAGTTACATCCACCAAAACATAAATATACCTAACTAAAGTTAGTTAGTAGGTAAGTACCTATATAGCAAGAGAAAGGATATCTTGCGGAATCCAGACCTACGTTAGCGCCCCTGGGGGCAAATACCGCTTCTAGTCATGATACTAAGCAGGCTTCCTCAGCACTACCACCACGACGAAAGCAAACTATAGATTAGATTAAGCTTTAAACCTCTATAATGTGAGGGTTTTGATTGATCAGGGCACTGGAAAGCATACCCGCCACACTTTAACTCAAGGCCAATTCGTGGGTTACACACATCGATAATCTCGACATGCAGGTTTCATCGTGACTTCCTCCTTTCCTGTCAACATGTAGTTATGTGACAATAATTATGAATATTATACCCAAAAACTGCCCAAACGGTAGATGTATTCTTGTTTGCCAGGATTCGAATGCATAACGTTGGAATCAGAGGCGCATTTCTTAGTTGTTAAGACACCACGCTTTACCACCTAATATTTGAAGTTCTCAATAGTTCGATATTTTTTTGTCTTTGCAGGATGACGACAGAAGAAAAGGTGGGCTTACACTCTCAAGATATCAAGAACTATTCGCCCAGTTTCTTGGTGACATTAGCGAAAACTGTCAAGCGAAAAACCTTTTCGGCCCATTAGACCTCTAACATATACTGTTATATACTAAAGCGACTGAGAACATAATTTACAAAAAAAAAACACGTTGTTATAATAAGACATAATAATATTCTAATGCGTACGTCTTATTTTAGTTTCAAGATATTCCTGGTGTTGAAAATGTCCATAAGCGACGGTAACCAATTTTCATCTCGTGAGTCGTGAACTGGTAAATTATTTGCTATACATCCTCCATTAATAAAAAAATAATTAGGCAAGTACCCGAACCTTAACCATCAAAATCAGTCTGAGCCGAAAAATTTAAAAGTTAAGTTTGTTACGTTATACGTTTTTGAAATTCGGGATCAACTTTCCACTTTTTAAGTTGCCAAACTTCTAAGGATATAATCTGTTTAAAACTATCAAATTATACAGGATATGTGTTCAAGATATAACTAACTTAAATACAGTCCAAAGAAATACCATAAATAAACAGTGAAATGAAACGCTCTGTAATTTATAGACTGCGATTAATTCACACGGCATTTGACATGCAATTTGATCTTAGACCATTAAAAGAATTTGATAAATTAACATAAACAATCTGAATCATCTAGAGCAGTGTTTTTCAACGCGTGGGTCGCGACCCCCTAGGGGGTCGCGAAGCCTCCTTAGGGGGGTCGCGAAGCTTCTATAGTGGAGTTGCAAAAGGTTGGGAAAGCTACTGTAGTAAAGTCTGTAATATCCGTAGATTCATCACATTGCAAGGACACAAAAGTACGTTCTTTTATTTTTTCTATGACCTGATCACGAACATCAGTCACCATATCGCTTATCCTGCGTTGAATGGTACTGTCAGACAGAGGTATACTTTTGAGTTTCTCGACCTCTTGTTTGCCAAACAATCTCCGCCATATCTAAAGCCGCTGGTAAAATCAAACTCAGCAATAGTATTAGGTTTTTCTGCTTTAGATACACGAAGGGCTACTCGATAGCAACGCTTTCTCATTTATGCGGGGCGGCCGGCATCGGACGTAGTCGTACGTATTCGCCTAAATTGCGTTATCTATTGGCGACGCATTCCATGTAAAAATAGTGTTTTACGTACTTAATTATGTATTTAATCGAACCCTAATTATGAAAATTAATAAATATGTTTGATTAAATATTTGTCACAAAATAAAATACATGAAAAACAAATAATGATTTAAAAAAACGCTTTTATTGAAAATCTAACTAAAAAATAGATAATGAATTTTAATAAATTTGAATTAATAATAGTTTAAGAAAAAATGATTTTATTGTAAAAAAGCATGGGGTGCTTTTCAGGATATTATCAAAATAACCCTTCTGTTCATAAAATTTTATAACTATTGATACCATGCACCCCACGCTCTTTTTTTACAATAAAATCATTTTTTCTTACACTATTTTAAATTCAAATTTATTAAAATTCATTTTTTATTTTTATGGTTGGATTTTCTATAAAAGCGTATTTTTTTAGTTTTTTTTAAACTATTATTTATTTTTCATTTTTTAGTTGATTTTTTTAAATACAAGCTTTTGAGATCCTGCATATCATGTAGCAGCAGAGTGCTAGCCAAGACAAGTAAAACGAGGCCAAACACGACGGGTCTATCTTGTTTAGTACAGGAGTTCCTATGGCCACCTTCCGATCCATTTCCATTCCATCATCAGATCAGCTCCATGATACCATATTATTGCATTGTCACGCGATATACACTTACGTGCAAAATTTCAGCTCAATTGGAAACCGGGAAGTCGACCAAATTTAACTTGAAAGATTTCGTTACATACTAACATACGTATGAAGCTAATAAAAGCGTATTAAAAAGTAACGGGTAGGGGGGTCGCGAAATATTTCTTCATACTAAAGGGCTCGTGTCACGAAAAAGGTTGAAAAACATTGATCTAGAGGATACTAACGAAAGTAGTGCCCAATAAATGTCGAGCGAATATGAAATAATATTTTTATAATACGTGGAAGAATTACAGGAACTAATCAAGTCTGAATATAAAAATGTATATTTTACGACACCGCGCAAAAATACGTAAACTACAAACAACGTCATCGATACAGATTAAAAATAAAATGTTAAGTCTGTTCCAAATTATACAAATTGTTCTCTTTTACTTTATTTTCAGGTTTGTTTTTATAAACAACTTCTATTTTAAGTTTTAGTTTTTAAATAGTGCTTTTTATATTTATTATGTAAGTTGTATAACATATTTCGAAAGTGTATTTTAATCGTTTCCTAAATTAGGTTTGCCTTGTTAGTTGTCTTGCTCTTTGTATACAGATGTCCTTACAATTTTATTATTTTTGCTTGAATATCTTTTTTGTTCTTGAGTCTTAGAACCACAGACTAGTATTGTACCTAAAGGTACTCAGAACTATCCTGATTAAAAGACAGTGACTTATATTTTTGTAGATTTTTTGTATAACCTATTTCTGTAGTTTAGAGAGGAGTTACAACATATTAAAAAATGGAGGGAAAATTCGTATATGTATTTTTTAAAATAAATTTTGCACTTTGATAAATTGATAGTTCTTAAGGAATGTTTTTCACGTCATCATGACAGAACTAACGAATTAGTTCAACAAATAGTAGTTATATGAACACAGATAGACACAGAATTGTACACAGATATTGTCGTCTGAACTTGATTTAAAAAGTTAGTTTATAAAATTGACCATAACGCCAATAGAGTCTCAGAGACTCAGAGCTATGCCGTAAAGTTTTCAAATAATGATTTCATATTATACTCAAAGAAAATATTTTGTCTAGTCATAAAAGTTACATGAATAATGTAAATTGCCATTTTTTAAATAAATAGTATAAAATAAAAACCCTTTAATTTGCAGTTTGTTTTTAAACTTATAATGTTGGAAAAAGGTAAGGTTGTAATAAAAATCCTTGTTCTTTTTTAATAGTTTATTAGAAATTCTATCACACATATATAGACAACATTTAATGCCTTTTAATAAAGTAATACATAGATATCTGACACTTTGTACTCTGTAAGTCTGCGAAAGGTTATTAAGTTATTTTTAAATATTTTTCTATCTGGCAATGTAAATACAATTCCAGTTTTGGGCAGGCCTACTTAGCACATTGTGTATTGTTATTATATTATTTACTAATACACGAATATACGTTTTAAAAACAATATAGGGTAAAAACTATACCATTGTTAGCAATCTCCCTCAATGATTGGCACCCTATTAATTTATTCAAAACATTAAGAAAACTTAATATTTATTTTATTTTGTAGCCATACAATGACAATACTGATAATGATTGTATGGCTAAAAATATTTAAAAATTTCATATCTTGGTGGCAATGACTGGGTGGGTGCCAACAATTATATATTTTACCCACCAATATATTATTTATTTACAAAATCAACATTACATAACGATTGGTATAAGATAAATTTATAAATATTATTTAAATCATAACGAAATATAATTCACATTAACGTTTAGAAGTCATTGTATGGGAATGGGAAAAGTTTGAACGAAAATGACCCATAATATATAAAATAAGTTATAATAACTTGTAGGATAAAATACTTTAGTTTCCATTAAATACCGTGATTTTAATCCAACCTATGTATAATTTTGCCTTTACGAGGCCCGCTTGAAAGGGTTAGTCAAAGTAATACTGGCACGGTATCATGCAGGATGACACACGTGCCAATGGTCTCACAATAGGTGTCATCCACAAATTAATTAAAGTCACATTGGTGAGACTCCTCTCTCCCTATGTGACATCACAAATTTGAAATTTTACATCAAGAAATTATTAAATTAAAATAGCAGTTCCGTAATTAGTTTTATATCAATTTAATTTATTTTTTAATAATTTAAACACTGCTCATACAGATAAAATTGGAAATACCTTGAAGTTTTTCAGTTGTTTAGTTTTTCAACGTGTGACGTATATGTATGGCCTATAAGGGTCGCAAAACACCATGCGAAGTAGAGAAGAAAAAGTAGGAAACCAGACCTAGAGCTCCGATGCGTACACTCTGAACGTAACCTGAATTTAGCGCTAGGATGATTATATAATATATATGTATACAAAGATGTAGTTTAAATACATGATTTTAACAAATCAATTTTCATGATAAATCGTGGTAAAATCTCCACATCGAGATAACCGATGTGTCAAACCCGCTAATCCACCTTATTGGGTGTACTGGCCGTTCCCTCTATAAATCGGAGACACGTACCCAACAGTGGCACATTGTGCACATAGGAAAATTGATACATAAGTACTACACGAGAAGATAAAAATGGGTACTGTTTTTTTTGGATATTGCGATCTTCTTTACAGATCATGGAATCCGACTATACGCGAGCAAACACATGGGCAAGTAGTAAAAAGTAATGTAAGTATATAATATGGTACAAAAGGTAATTATGATACAAAAATTGTCGAAAAATAGATCTGCCAAGGTATTTACAAACACTAGTCGAAGCTACATATTGCCTAAGAGCGCCTTCACATTAGGTCGCAGGCAGTGCGGCAACAGCGCGACAGCAGCAAATGCCTTCTTATTTAATTACAACTACAGCCGCGCGACTTGTTTAGATTAGGGTGGCGCACTTAATTCCAATAATGGATTCCAACGAGGAAACATCATTGTTGTTCCCATTGAGGTATAATGTACTATGTACCTCAATGCTTGTTCCTGTTTTTGGTTCTTCGGCGCCATCATCGTTGCGTTCGTAATAAAAAACGACAATACTAGATTGATCCTTTGTTTGCCAAATCGGCGTGTGAATAGTGAATATGTATATACACAGTGTTGAAAAATTGTAATAATAAAAAAAACCTTTTTCATTTCTCAAATTCTGAAAGTACGCTTGGAGTTGCTTGTTCACAGGGATGAATACAGTACTTTTCGTCCCTGGGAAACGATTTTTCTTGTCAATTTTTTTTAAAACTATATGAACCGACTGTCGCGCGATAGTCTCGGCGATGATCGTCTTTTTGATGCTCGACTCCAGAGTCTAGAGCATAGACGGAAGGTCGCGGGGCTGACTGTGTTCTATCGGATACATTTCGGGTAGTGTTCCTCAGAATTGCACGAGCTGATTCCTCCATCCCCTTTTTACCATCGGACAACCAGACGGACCGGTTTACGCCACCGTTACATGGTGGAAACACCACCAGTCAGAACCAAGCGTTTCGCCTCATCTTTTCTGCTGCGCACAGCCGAAGATTGGAATAATTTGCCGGAGTCTGTTTTTCCTGACAAATACAATCTTGAAGTCTTCAAATCACGAGTGAATAGGTAATAATAATAATAATATATATTTATTTGCTCTCAATAAATCAAACATGTTACATAGTACGATAGGTAATTATACATATTAAGTTGATTTAGAAAGAGCCTGGTGTCTGTATTAGGTTTAAAAAAAACCTGTTTGACTGATCACCAGGCCCCCTCCCTAGAAGTCGAAACATTTAATCGCAAAAAATACTAATGAGTGTTACAAGCGTGTGTGAGAGCTATTGTGTAATAGGCTAGTGTGTGTATGTGTGTGAGTGAGTGAGTGAGTGAGTGAGTGAGTGAGTAAGTGTGTGTATGTGCGAAAGTGAGTGTGTGTGTTTGTGATTGGGTGTGTTATTTATTCTTTAAACATACATACATACAGAATTAAATATACAATTTAAGTATAGTTGCATACATATAAATTTACACGTGAACATGACTACCTGGATATACATATACTACAGAGGAAACAAAAGGAAATATTATCTACGTTCATGAAATAGGTGCTAGTAAAGCTTCCGTTGAGTTGTAATCCAATGTAATTATTCATTTAAGTATTTTACTTTTACATGCAGTTTTGGTCAGAGGGTAAATGTCTATTAATTTGTTAACACGGTTGTATAGGAATCCACCAAGATAACAGAGAAATCTGCGCGCAAAAGTGGTTTTGAAATCAGGTTGGCGACACACGTTAAAATGTCTTCTTTGTTGGGTACTTTGTGTCAAATAAGGGAGTAATAAGTGTTGTTTTAGGATAATATCTCGAATAAAGAGTTGTCTTACAGTTGCTACCTGAAAGCGCTGATAAAGTTCCCTAGTTGGATATGTGTATGGCAGTGACAAACTGACTTTAATTATTGCACGTTAGGCACGTTCCAGCTTTAGTAATATTGTTTTTGGAACACCGCCCCAAGATGCAATACAGTAACTTAAAATTGATTGGGTAGTAGCAAAATATACCATTTTTAGAATATTGTTATCAGCAACTGATCTAAGGTTCTTGAAGATGAAAATCAATTTGCGTAGTCTAGAAGTTAACGAATGGATGTGTTGATGGAATGAAAGTTTATAATCTAAGATAATCCCTAAATATTTAATTTGTTCGACATTTTGAAGTTCTGGACATGAATTACAAGTTAATGAGTGAATGTTGCAACAATGTCCTAAAATATTTAAATTTTGCAACTTAGGTTGATCTTGGGGCCTAATGGTAAAAGTTATATATTTAGTTTTATCTACGTTAAGAGTTAATATGTTTGCTCTCAACCATTCGAGAACTGTGTTAAAGCCATTTTGGGCATCAAGAAAAACTTCTTCCCATGAATCTGAGGAAAATAATAGGGCCGTATCATCAGCAAAGGTAAAGACTGTTCCATTATGAAGTTGAAGACTACAAAGATTGTTAATATAGACTGAAAAGAGGGTAGGGCCAAGGACACTGCCCTGAGGTACGCCAAACGTGATTGATTGCTCATCACTCAAGATATCATTAATTCGTACACATTGGGTTCTGTTAGTCAGGTAATCAGCAAAGAGATTCAGTTGAGTTCCACGAATACCGAAAGCCTCAAGTTTCAAAAGGAGATGGGGAATAGAAACGGTATCAAAGGCTTTAGCCAAGTCTAAAAATATAACTAAAGCCTTTTGTTTTCTATTAAGGGTTCTTACTAAATGATCAACTAAAGAACTAACCGCCATGTCAGTGGATTTGCCAGCACGAAAACCAAACTGTTGACAAGATAAAAGATTATTAAGTTCCAGGTATTTCGTTAGGCGATTATTAAGCAAACGTTCAAGAATTTTAGACAACGCTGGTAGAACTGAAATAGGTCTATAGTTGTTGACACATTTAGTGTCCCCAGATTTGTGTATAGGTGTAATCACTGATTTCTTAAAGAGATCAGGAAATACACCGCTATCAAAAGATAAATTACGTATGTAAGTGATAGGAGGGATTAAGATGGCTTTATATAATTTTAAGAATGTGTTCAATATCCCATCTATTCCCACCGCACAGGAAGATTTAGAATTACAAATCAACAGGTCTACTTCTGAATGAGATACAGGAAGAAGAGCAAACGAGTGTAAGACAGTATCAGTTAATGTAGATGCATTATCTTTAGACGGGTGGCACAAAATATTTTGGGCCAAACTTTTTCCCACATTAGCAAAAAAAGTATTTACTTCATTAATAGAGGTTTTAGGATCATTAGATAGAATTAATTTATTAGCCGATTCATTGACTTTTTTAGTATGCGTTATTCTTTTTATTGTGTCCCAAAGTAACTTACTATTATTCTTAGCTTCACGAAGTTCTATTTCGTCATATTTGTTTTTAAGTTTTTTGATCATGCCGTTACAAAAATTCCTGTATCTTTTATATGTTATGTGTAAGGTTTCATTATTTGGATGCTTTTTAAATTTCTTAAATAAGTTGTCTCTATTTTTCATGCACCTTAGGAGACCAGGAGTCATCTAAGGCTTTATTATTCTTTTTCTGTTGGAAGTCTTCACTTGCTTGGTATTTATTTTAATGGCTTCAGATAACAACTCAACAAGTACTTTAGTAGCAATGTTAACATCAGATATTTCATAAATTTTACTCAGATCTAAGTTTTCCATATATGAATTAAGAGCACTGTAATCAATATATCTTTTGAAAGATACAGACTCACAAGGTTTTGAATTTACGATTTGAATTTGAATGTCTGGTAATGAATGATTGGTATCTTCTAGGTAAGCGTGCTCCATCCTAGACTGCGTCATCACTCAACATCAGGTGAGACAGTGGTCAAACGCAAACCTATACTTCCATAAAAAAAAGTCTAGCTGCTGCTGCCGCGTTGCGTGCGACTTAGTGTGAAGGAGCTCTAAAATGTGAGTGCCCTATTATATAAAATTACCAAAAACTACAAAAGTACCTACATATATAGAAATGATATTTCGTAAAGTTTTCATGAAAGTTTTTGTAAACGAAATGTTTAATAGATATGACAATTATTTAAGATGTTAGTATAAGATAGACGCCGCGCACAGCGTCTCATCGAACGCAGCTTACGGCGTTTGTCACAGACCGACGCCTCACTTATTACTATCTGTTCACTTTGGATGGTCATATTTATTTCTACGTATCAATGCGACTTTATATTATCATTATAAAGATCATTTCATGTATTTATCTATCAATATATACTTTAAGATTTTCATCACTAAGAAAATAAGCTTCGTTAACATTTGATTTTGAATTCACCGATATATCGACATAACTGTTTATCTACTATTTATATAGTTTTAAATATTTGTTATGGTTTAAATATGTAACTCAAATTTAAGTCACTTTCATGCTTAGCAACTTACAATATTTCAACATAAAATCTAGTAATAACATCTGATGGAAAGCGGTTAACATTCTCTATGGTCATTTGTAACAAAGGTGCTAACAATGTGCTGTCGCAGTCTAAAGGGAGACTGGTACCTGGCCAGTAATGCCTGAACATTACTGAAGGTTGTTATGGCAGCATACTCGAGACCAGGAGTGATAGCCATCCAGACGGTAAATAATCTACCTGGCTGAGGTTTGTTTTGTCGCCTCTTACGACAGCTCTCTTATGACTTGGCGTCTAAGCTATACTTAATACATCAGACGAGGCTGTATGGACCAAATTCCTTTGCCTGCCATTGTGGTACCTGCTGCTACTGTTGCTTTACATTATTCTATGCTTTTCAATTATGGAGGGTACAGGTGAGGGGAATCATCTCATATAGGAGAAAATTTTAAAAACCGTCCACAATAGCGCTGATGTAGACAAAGGGTATGGTATGAATGTAGCTGTTGTAAACGAATCGAAGTATACCGAGTTAAAAAAAATATCTTTAGCGACTAGAGCAGTTCGTGGCCGTAGACTGTTATAAAACGAACTATTTACGTAGTACAAAGTAATTTACTTTGTACTTTAAATATAACCTCAAAGAATTGTGATGTGAAAACGTGAATAGTGATGTTATTTCGTGAATTTCGAATAATACGCTTAGTGATTTTGTAATATTTAATTTTATAAAACTAACACTATAATACTACTCTAATGATTTTTAAAATTCACCCTGATGCCAAAGTGGCGCCACCCTAATTTAATGCATTTCGATGGACACTTCTTCATATAAAGAGATGGTTCTACTTACCCCTACCCTCCATATTTTCAATGCGTCAATTTGACATTAGAAGGCACGAGCCAAATCACAAAATAAGTACACAGTAAAAACTACATAATGTTAAATAAAAATATATAATATACATAATTTTGTAACATCATAATTACTGTTAACTCTATCCTAGTTAAATATGTTTAGCATATTTACAAATTAAATATTATATTATTTGATCCTATAAGTTAATAAGGAATTGAAGACATCGATTTATAAATTAAAACTTTTACGGTTTCTTAAAGAGTCTACAAACTCTACCTCAATATGAATAAGAGCGTTATAATCTACAGATGTTCTCATGGCTATTTTGCTTAACTGACACTAAATTTAACCCACATTAACTATAGTCAGAAATAAAAAAAACTCTAAAATCTGCAAAAATCCTCACTGATAGTTGAATTTGGAAAAAACTCATTATTTAATTCATGCTAGTATATTGTTTTTTTTTTCAATTACTTAAATACTAAATCAAATAAATAGTCAAGTCAAAATAATAAATATACTTAAAATCACATTTCAATTTTTTAAATACTTTAAAATATATGAGTATTATTAAATATTTTTGATTTGGTTATATTAGTATAGGAAGCGCCGAAATTCTTTGGTTCGTTAGTTTTAAATACTTTGTCAATTATAACCATTAACAGTGTTGTTTTCTTCAGTGTTGCCATATTAAGAATAGCTTTTTAAGTATATTTTTAAATTTGGTCAGAATATAAATTAATAAACCCGTTAGAATAACTATAATATAATCTACCTTTCTAATACCCCTTTATAGTTAAAAAATAGTAATATATCACTAGAATAATCGGAATTTTAAACTCCTTTAGTTATAATAATACAAATTAACTCTAACTTGAACTACATTGTTCTATTAAAGTTATTTTTTGATAACTAAAAAAAAACTAAGTTATTGTATATATACATATATATGATTTTGCTAAAATTCAACGTCATAGTGTAATATTTTTTTAAATGTAAAAGCTTCATAACTGTATCATTTTTGAGAAATTGTAATCTTTTTAAGAAAATTTTATAATATTCTAAATTTTTCATTTATGCACAATCTACTTTTAAGTATAGCTCTTGCCAAATTTTAGTTGCAAGAGGCTGCGCAGTAACTGATTTAGTACGAAACATCTCTACTGCACAACTAAGTGTTTTTCAATAAACCACATACATATACATGTATAAAGAACACAAAACTTTGCAGCACTAAATACCTGCGAAATATATAACTTTTCATAAAAACTATTTATTGCGCAGTCTTATGCTATCTATTAAAGAGCTTATCAGGTATAGGTAAGGATATGTATTTAATCAGGACTACAACAGAGCTGTAGTAGATATGTTTAACTACAAAATCGGTTACTGCGCAACTTCCTATTTGGCGGGACTATGCAAAAATGTACTTATTACATATCGATTTTTAGTCTGAAAGATTCTTTGCAGCCTAAAACGTCAAGACCGATTTACTTATTAAATTCCTATTTAGAAACAGTGTCCCTATTAAGCATAGTACACACAAATGCAATAACTTAAAAATATTTTATGTCTCGCAATTATTTGCTTTGAGTGTACCATGTTTATAAGCCGATCTGATACTGGCATTATTTTACACTGGCAAGTTATATAATTACTGGTGCTACTGGTGATTTCATATTTACTTAAATGCTAACTCAAATATATCTTTACAAGTTAACCAGATACCAGACGATATTAATAATGATATAATGTATAGATAGATATGTATTTATTGCTCACCAAAATAAACAAAACGCATAATTACAATACTTCTTGGCAAAACAACAGGCGGCCTTATCGCTAAAAGCGATCTCTTCCAGGCAACTTAGTATAAAGCAATTCTTAACTAACTGGCGATGTAGGTGGGGCGGTAAAAACCATTTAACTTTGGGAAAAGTATAATTTTCTGCTTGTATTCACCATCAAAATCTTAATCAAAGCCAATGCAGTACTTCCATGAATATATCCGCAAATTGTGTACTGGAAATTATAAAAAGCTGCAAACAAATCTAGAGCAACAATTGTTTTTTAAAATTTGGTTGACCTGTGTCTATCAGTCAATCTACCCGATTTCAAAACATACCAGTGTAAAGAATACCAGTCATGAAAATGTCAAACAGTTCAATAATAACAAAAGAAATCTGTACTGCTGTAATATCAAATAAGACCACCCTAATATCCTTAACTAATCATACAAGTCCGTGAGAAGGCTACATCTCCTCGGTGAGGCCGTTGATGAGGCCGGCGCTTGAAGTTCCGGGGGCCATAGTGGACTCTAGACTGCCGTAGGTGGGGCCGCGTTGCGACAGCACTCGCCAGCGTCCCCGACGACTGGTTATGCCTGGCGGGGATAATCTTACATGCAGGTATTGTTATACAATACCCTAGTCGGGTAGCATTTAGATTGAAAACTGATAATCAGCGTATAGTTCAACATAGGAGTCGTCCAGTAGAAGAGTGGCCTAATACATTTTACAATAACTGAGTTAAGTAGATAATTGTTCCTTTATAGACCGTTGTTTCAGGTAAGGCTCGAGACGGTAGGCACGGCAGGCAACTGCCTACGGCGGCAAAATTGCCTGCAAAAATAGAACAAACACAACACCCAAAAATATTTTTTTTATGGATGCATAGGTTTGTATTTGACCACTGTCTCACCTGATGTCGAGTGATGATGCATGGATCTAGGATAGCGCATGCTTACCTAGAAGATACCTATTCACTCGTGACTTGAAGACTTTAAATATTGTAATTCGTTCACCTATCTAGAAAATATATGTAGTTTAGAGTAGTCAACTCAACAAGTACAGACAACACGAATTGACAGGATTCTGGGAGAAAATGCTAAATAGAAGACTTCTTTTAGTTTTCTTAATCATCAATGGGGGCTGCATTTATCAAGTTTGACTACGGTGGCAAAAAAGCTAGGGCCGGCGCTGCATGGTGTATGGGTGTAGATCTACGAAACCACAGTGGCCTAAAGTAGTTTCGGTTATTTTTAATAGATGATACAAATTCAGGCCAATACCTACTTAAACTCTGTTACTGTTTTATGGATTAGGCCACTCTTCTTCTGAGCAACCCATACGGACCCAAAGCTTGAGCTAATTGATATCTCATCGCTCTTAAAGATATATTTCAATTTAATTAACCAAACTCAAGCATTCTTTGATAGTGCATTTTTATTGCCTAAAGCCGACAAACCAACAGACTGCCCACCTAGTAGTTCCCAGATGTCCGGTTTTCGACCGGACAGTCCAGTTTTATTTACGTTTGCCCGGTCAAGAAAATCTTGGTAAGGTAAAAGATTGTCCGGCTTTAAAGCAAATTCGTTAATTATCTAAATGGTAATTGCACTAAATTAAAAAATACCATCTCAGGCGATAAAACTTTATCAAAAGCATTTACTCATGGCTTCGAATACTAGATATATGAAAAAGTAGGTTGGCTATTAATTTACCATTCGACGCTTTAGTAACTAAAAAGTTAGTTCAGTCAATTTTAAATTAGTTATCAAAAAAGTCGAACACATCTGGCAACCCTATGGAATTATGCCCACCTGATGGAAAATGGTCACCATCTATGTGTCTATAGAGTCCATTTGCAACACCAAGGGAGAATAGAGCATTGCCAGCCTTTACGATGGGATAGAGGGGATGTAACCTATCTCATCTATGTATCCTATCTCATTGCCTCTATATGATGAGCTGGAAGGGACAGAATAGAGGGGATGAAATGGGGGAAGAGTAAAGTGGAAACCGAAACTCACTCACCGTATGAAACAATTAGCTCAAGGCTGACAATTTGACGCCGGTATTTTGTAAGAGTGTATCTCACCGATAGACCGGGACAGCGAAATTAAATCAAAATAAGAATTCCGGGATGAATTATTTTTTTTTATAATATTTATGGCTTGGCAACTAGGCCTTTAAGCCAGACTTACATTTTTATAATGACACTGGCTGCGTTCCATTGGAGACTCACAGCGACCACGTTCACGACCGCGATTTTTCCAGTTCCACTTGCTTGACGGCGTTACAATCGTAAACCCAACTTGAAAGTTCGACGGTCACCGTGAACGTTTTTCCAAGTGTGATCGAAAATGGTGACGTCATTAGTGACGATTTCGCCATGAGCCAACGACCGCGGTCGCCTTGTGGAACGGCTAACGGAGCATTTTGGTCGTTGTGAGCTACCGATGGAACGCGCTATGTCTGATGATTTATTTAAACAAGATAAGAAAAATCTAGAGCTAGCCTCGTTCAACATGTCCGTATAATATTGAAATGCTAATGAAAACTAATCTATTGAAACAGGGGATAAAATTAATATAATGAATGGATATAAATAAATACATTTTAATATAATAATGACAACATTGAATTATTATTTTAAATATGCAACACTACACAACAAAGTGTAAGTAGAAAACGTGTAGAATACAAACTGTGTTAAGTGTCATTTTAACATCTTATAATGAAGTATCTCCGTTTAACTGATAGAATACTTTCAAGTGTTTGGCAAATAACTGATAATATCAGTTTAAATGAATCTAATAAGTGTATACAGATAACCGTTTATGTAACACACGCATAGGGTTGAGCTGTAAGTAGGAAAGACTGTGTTGACGGCGAGAGTATCCTCACTATAGATTACAATTTTCTTTATTATAGATTATATTACCTCATGTAATCAAAGGGTCACTGTATACAGTACGGTGTAATAACCACATTGGTTGACCCTTGTGAACATTTTCAAGATTCTATATACCTCCTATTTCTTAGCAATGAAAACAAAATCGGAATACTGAAGTAGATGGAAATATTAAAGTGTTATTTTAGAGTAGTTTTATGCATTTCGCCACTATTTTTTTTTTTTAATTCCTTTGTGTTTTGTACTAATAAAATGTATGTGTCTATCAGTGATTTTTAAAATAAATGACAAAATTGTAATTAAAACAGTTATTTTTATATTGTTACGAGTTACGCAGGACTTGAATTAAAATTCTGTTGGAATTACTATAGAGTTTATTAGAACTATACAAACACGTATGACAGAGGTACAAATATAACTAGACACTACTAGTACAAACTGCCCCATTCAATAACAAGCGCAAAGTCCGTCACTATTTCGCTCATCGAATCTACGTTTTGCTCGTATCGTAATCCTCACTTGAGTGCCCCACCCCTCCGTTAGGGCATTGTTTTATAGTAAACTGTATAATACAACAATTGACTACGTGTACTGAGTTTTTCCAAGAAAACAGAATCTGCACACCTGGTTAATTATTCCTGCGAACGGCCAACAAAGTCGAAAACAATAACAATAGGCTATTGTCTAATTGCAAATTTTAAACACAAAGTAAACAAGAGAATTCCAAATGCGGGAAGGGTAATAAACCAGGTGCGCATTTCTTTGTCGGTATGTAACAATATTTTGAGACTTTTGTTTGTGAGTCTCTTTGATAGTTTGTTTCGAATAAGCTATATCTGCTGAATGAATTTCAATGAAAATTTTAGGGATACAACAGCAATTTCAACTCGAGTTTTCATGTGTTGAAGTTAGTTAAGGTTTCTATATCTTACTGAATTTAGAAGATGTACTATTGCCGCGGGAACGGCGTAGTGAGCGTAATTCGTCAGTAATGAATTCACAAAACAGCTTATATTTCAAGAACACATATTACAGAATCATAATGTATTATTTCACGGTTTCATTGAAAGTACCCTGTGTCCATTCTCAGTATTGAGACTACAAATATGCCGAGTTTCATCGAAATCGGTAAAGTGGTTTTTCCTTGAAAGGGTAAACAAACAAAGTTACTTTCGCAAATTAGTATGGATGAAGCACAACCCTATTGCATCAACAAATAAACGGTATTGTGTTAAATATTGAAGATAACGTAGTATCTATTAAAACATACCAGAATGCGTGTAGACTTTATATTTTTAGCTTGTGTGTAGTGTGATTTACGTGCAGTTTGACTGTTCTTTTAATACGTGCTATGAAGAAGGTTTCAATTTGTGCGTAGTTAAAATTACTTTTTTTTTAAACATATAAGCGATTAAAATGGTACATATTAATCCTAAATCAGATTTCAATAGCTAAATATGTCGAAAGGTAGAAATATGAACTACTTATTTATAGATCGACAAGTTCGTAAGTGACACTCTTATGGTGCGCTGGCATTATGGGTCGCATGTCAGCGGTAGTGAAAAGAAATAGGCGGGTGACAGGGAGGCGACGTCCTATTGTCATCGCTCGCGCGATTAGTGCGATGCGATCAAAAAATGAACGTGCGACCGTACGTTCAAACATACTGATCACTACTGAATATCCTATTGACGGTCGCGCGATCATGCGATGCGATCAAATTGTCTAAATTTCATCGCGCGACCATCGACGCACTTTTCTTTCTTCCACACTCATACGAGTATAACGAGTACAATCACTGCGTAAATCCATTACAGATGTAATCAATGTTTGTGTTGACATAGACAAATATTCATAAAATTCACTGCGTTGATTTCTGTTTTTAACCGACTTGAAAACAGGAGGAGGTTCTCAATTCGTCGGAATCTCCTATTTTTTTTATGTATATTTACCGATTACTCCGAGATTTATGATCCGATTTACGTGTTTATTTTTTTTTCGACGCAGAATAGCTGCCATTTGGTCCCCTAAAAATTTTACATAGTTTGGCCCAGTAGTTTTCATTTTATGAACATTTTTTATGGAAATAATTTTCACTCCGTTCCATATGTACATCGATTACTCTGAGATTTATGATTCGATTTACGTGATTCTTTTTTTGTTCGACGCGCAATAGCTGCCATGTGGTCCCCTAAAAATTTGACATACTTTGGCCCAGTAGTTTTTTATTTTTTTGTTCCCGGTTCTTGAGACCTATATTTTTTAAGAAGCGCGGCGCCATTCGTAGGTCCACCCATACATAGCTAGACACTAAATAGTAACAAATAAAATAAAAAAACTTCGTTTAAAAAAACCGACTTCAAAAACTAAAAAGTATTAAATTTCTAAAGCTATTATTATCAATATATATTATCAAAAACATCTTAAAGTCGGTGCTTTTTAAACGAAGTTTTTTTTATTTTTTATAAAGTTTTCTTTTTTTAATGTTATTTACGATTAAAGAAATATTACCCGATAGCAGAAACTGTGCATCTCTGTTAAGAGCCATTTCGAGTGTGATCGCATCGCTCCAAAACACGATTCTAAACCGGTTTCATCGTACGATGACAATAGGACAGCGCCTTCTAATCGCGCGACCGGTTTCATCGTACGATGACAATAGGACAAACGATGGACGCAACCATCGCGCGAGCGATGACAATAGGACGGCGCCGGATGCTTAGAAGCGTCAACTTTATCCGTGCAGGGACGGAGAAAGAATACAATTCCTTTCTTAAGAGGCGACAAAACAGCTCGCAATGTAGGGGTAGGGCAATGCCCGTACGGATGGCTATCATTCAGGGGTCCAATTCTGCTACAAACCATATGTGTTACGTTCGAACTTGTCGGCTTATAATTATTCGAACTCTCCCATCGGCTGAACTAGATGACGAAATGCACTAATCAAAACCTTCTTTAATTAATTGTGTATTATTCTAACGTTTTAATGTAATAATTTGTATATATAATAAAATATGTCCTTACGTTTGTTTGATTTGGACTCAGAAGCTCCTGTCATATGCGGAGGGGAAAAATAATTTTCATTAATTTTGTGATTGTAATTCTGTTGCACATTGGACCTTTTACTCAGTACAGTGTAAGCACTTGTGTAAGTTTCTTTATAATAAAAGGAAATACCACGAAATAATATTACATAACTATAAAGAAAAATACAATTATAATATACCATTATATGTAATAATTAAGAATTATGTAATATTATTTAGCGTGGCAACCCAAACATGCTCAGTATGCGTCACGTGGCAACATTGAGACGTGCTTGCGTCATGCAAAGGTGCTCTACAACTAAAAATAAAACAAAATAATTAAAAAACATAATTTTATTTCTAATATTTTAAACAACTATCTGTTGGTATACAATTAAGCCATAACCTTTGGAAAAATCCAATCTCAAACCCTCGTTATTAAGTACTATTATTTAAGTAGGAGATTCCTCTGCAAAAAAAATTCTATTACATTTATAAGGAAAAATATTACTGCAGTTATTTATTATACAATTTGTTTTTGTACAATATAATCTATTAGGAACTCAGAGGGCATTTAATTATATATTTTAAAAAAAACAATCTCTTTCGTTAATAACGATTTTAAATAATACAGATCATTCGTAATAAAGAACATAATTTACAAACAATTGATGAAATTCAATAAATATTATACGGTTCTTAAGTCCCTTGCGGTTTTATAGACGTACCTGTAAAGACAGACGACTCCTTGCAACTTTAAGACTATCTTTTATTTTTTTTAAATATTGTCGAAACCATCACCAACTTTACACCGAAATTAGTACATAGCCAACCATAATTTACCCTTTGTTAGTTAGAAATTGAGGTTCTTTTTTTAAATAAATAAAACAATAATACAAAGTGCACGATATTATGCTTATGCTGAAAGTGCATTTGAAATTTCTGTACAAATTGATCATTCGTCAAAAACCTTACGGTTTTTTTAAATATAAATAATTTAAAATGTATTAATAAATAAACCGACGTCTCATCATTTACACTATACTATGGAATATTACTCGCATTGCAAGTATGAAGTAAATAAACCTCTTTAATTTGTCAAAAATTATATAAAATTATTTTTCTCAATAATTCAAATGAATATTTTTTTTGTTGATAAAATTTATAAGAGATTAAAAAAACTGATTGTGTGGTTTTATGAAACCACGGTAAAGGTGAAACTTTTTTCACATTACTACACGGTCAGTTGCTGCGAACTATAGGCGCCGCCATATTGGCCTTGGCCGCGGCCGACCGTCACGCGACATGCAACACACAGACCAAAAAGTTTGAACGATCTAATAAAAGTTTCACTTTAAAAATATTATAACAACTATTGCATCAAAAAGCTAAAACAAAGTACTAAACATACTATTTTACACAAACTTGCATTCAATTTATTGCAGGCAGCATATTATGTTTAGAAATGATTTCTTATTTTTATCGAACTCTTTATCACATTAGCTGGCTGTTTTAGGAGAAAACATGTAATATAGTCCAGTCACTTAGTGTTAACTGAACGTTGCAGTAACAACTATAGGCCGGCAAGTTTATGCGAGTCACTCCCATGGTCCGTAGGTTGCGAGAGATGCATCAGATCGGTTTAAAGAGAAATTTGACGAAGGTAGTGTCACTTAGCAGGGCGTTAATAGGGTAAATGACATTCCAGTAAACTGAGACTGTCCAAACCGATTTGGACATAAACCTTTTTTGTGTTATTATTTCATTTAAGTTTTTTTTTAATTCTTGCTTCAGGAAATATGGCATTTTAATAATAAAAACATGTATTATACGAAATATTCCTTTTTGAACTTTAATCTATATAGTTTAAATATCAATTTTTGTACAGAGACACTTTTTATCCTCTTACAGAATGTTTAGTCGTAGTACCAGTATCACATCATTACTAGCTTATAATTATTTAAGCAATAAATACAATTATTTTTATCGCATTTTGTGCAAACAAAATGAAAGGAGTTCTTTTTTATTACAATTTTAAACGTTATTCTGCTGTCCTCACACCTCTTTTCACCTTCGATATTCATCTGATGGCCATGGACCGTAAGACTCTCATTTTGTATTCGCCTATTCTATCTCAAGGGTAGAGTATCTCTGGACCACGGGACTGGCTCATCCTGCCTCAACTGACAGACCTTTCGTATATACTGATCGGCTTAAAATGAGATTTTATTGATCCAGTATACTTGTAACGAAGTCGTCCAGTTATAATCAAAATGCGTTTTAGAAGTTACGGACTTTTATCATTACTTTCTCTATTAGTATGTTTAATAACTGCTTATCACGTATTTAGATTAAACAACTATTCCTATACACGACTAAATATTTAAGCAGTTTATATTATTATAAAAATATTTGTTCTACCACGCTTATTAGATCTATACTTAAGTACCGTCCTAAGTACTATATTTGCCATATTTAAGTAACATTAACTGGTATCATTAAAAATATGTTTTAAGACAAATGAGAGAAGTTAAACTTGGTACATAATTTTAAAAATAATGCGTAAAGACGACATACATTTAGATATAAGTTATTATTAAATAAACGAAACTTGTCGAATAAATACAAATAAATATTCATTAAAAAAATAATTAAATTCGAAATTAATAGGAATGATTGTTAACTACAAACAGTTGAAACATACAATGACCTGTATGACATGCAAATTACAATAAGAAACATTATGCTGTGATATCTTATTTTTTATCTACATAAATATTTATAAATACTGTCCGTTTCTCTATAATGCAGAGGCTCTCATCCTTTTATGGCCCCCTTTACAAAAAAAAACCCAACGCGCTCTTTTACATAATAGGCAGTTATACCTATTTTGTATGCCCGTCTATTATTTATTAATAATCACAAATTAAAACTTAATTCTCTCTCTCTAACCGTGCTCCTCGTGGCCGTGGCTGAGGGCAAATAGATAATCAAAACAGGTGTTTTCAGTCTTTAATAAGATTATATTTCTAATTAGTTAGACACCGATAGGGAGCGGTACCGCCCCCGTTGGGAACCTATGCTATAGTGGGAGGCCCTAACCCAGCAGTGGTACGTTTATGAGCTGTTATTATAGTATTATTATATAAATATTTATTAATATACCATTCAAATCTAGATCAAAAAATAATACAGAATATACTAAAACGATAATCGATAACTTTCACCAAAAATGTTTAAGTAGAGACAAAAGAATTTTTATTGTTATTACCTCAATTTTAAGAGATTTTAAGAGACGGGACAAAAATAGACTGAACCGATTATCATATCGATTCGATTGATTATATGATAATCGATATTTTTATGGATCAATTAAAATAAAACCTCGCGATTGTAAACCTTTTTTCGGTCAAAAAATAAGATTTCCCAACATGGTGCCGCTTATGATTGTTCAAAGGATGTTTCCATAAACCATTATGGTTAGAAACCATACCCTTGGAGACTTGTAATTTGTGTGCATCTAAGCTATAAAGTAATTATTAATATTATTTCCAAATAAGTGCCACAATATGACATTTTTCAATTATGTTATAAAATACTTTCAAGCACAAAGCGATAATAGGGTAGACGACAGGCAAATGAACTGACGCACTTTTTGTCATCTTAAAAAACGTAGTTATGATGTCATCACTATAACGAGTCAAATGGCGTATTAATTTATGATATTCAAAATTTATGCACTCTTTTAAATATAAATAATTTAACCACATTGTATCCTGTGTCATCTATCTAATGTGGTGAATTGGTAATATACACATATCACAATAAATCCTGAAACAATACTCATATACAAGACTTTCAAATACCACGTCATTTTCGAATTTCAAAATATCACGAAAGTCAACTAGAATTAATACGCTATTTGACTAGTTACAAAAATGACGTCAAAATTTGCAACTCTCGTGCAAATCTAAGTGGCTCCGGCGTTTTGTAAGACGATAAAAAGTATCTCATTTGATTTTGTGTTAATATTTTCACAGACAATTACTTGACCTCAAATTACTTTAAGCCCAGCTCCAATCACAAGTCGCGCTTTAATAAAATTAAATGCTTTTTAGACAATTATTAAAATAATGTGAAGAAAACCTTATAGACCTTGTCAGATGTCATTTTTGTGACTTTA
Source organism: Dendrolimus pini (assembly GCA_949752895.1). NCBI lineage: Eukaryota > Metazoa > Arthropoda > Insecta > Lepidoptera > Lasiocampidae > Dendrolimus > Dendrolimus pini. The sequence continues at coordinate 17,460,521 of OX457140.1, read as the reverse complement.
ACCAAACCGATGCCCCTTCAAATAATATACTAATAAATAAAATTTATATCTGTCGATGACTTCAAAATTAATGCATTAAGTGAAAATTATTTGGACGATGACGAAATATAAATGACTGTTTTGGAGAATTTGTAGCAGTCGTCTGAATGTATGTTTTAACAGCCCATTCAAGCGAAACTCAATGGATTACGATGAAATTAGTAGGGATAAAAAATTTGTTTCCAATTTAAGATATCCTGCAGGATTCAGAAGATATAAATACTAATATTAAAATTACATACGCAATCCAAAATCGAATAATATTTATCAGTGATATCTCAAAAGAAAAAATCAAGACCAATATGAGTTTATGTTAAATGATATAAAATATCTCTAACAATAAAATACAATAATATTTTAAAATTCTAAACATGCGTCTCTGTACAATGAAGCTATTGAAAAAAAATAACTGAAACAGACTACATAAACGATGGACAAGACGATACAATTTTTTTTAGATTGTCTTTTTCTTCCAGATTCACGTAAAAACTACTGGGCCGATTTCCATGCGGTTTTCGCTGATAGACAGCTAATTCTCAGACCTAAACTCTGCGATATTTTGTATCCTGTAAATCCCGCGGGATTTTTTCTAGAAATGATATGAAATGGCCAGATTAAAAAAAAATCGAAATCCAATCTGATTTTTTATTGACCAATAGCAAATTTAATGTAATAAAATCTAAAACGTGTGGTATTTTTTATCCCGGGAATTTCAGGTTAAGTGTGGATAAAGTCGCGGGCATACCCTAGTAAATTTACAACGGTCATCTTGGGATATCTTCTAGTATGGAACAGTCATGCCGTTTCCAGACTATTCTATCAAATGTCTACCCACAACAGCGCCCCTGGCGGTAAAAATAAGCAACTATTAATTACCCACTCTAGTTTACTGTAATTCCCACTAGAGGGATTAATGGATAATCCTATGTAAATGATATAGAACGAATAGTTAGGTTCTTGTAATCACTTAAGTTCATACTCATTCCAGGAAATAAAATAGAAAAGCTAAATTAAGCTTTGGTGCATCGCAACACTAAAATTTTACGCACTGAGCTAAAAACTCCTTACTCAATTATTTACGTACATCGACTGTGTAATAGCATAATCAAAAATGTGTATTATAAACATTTAGTGCAATACCCTAGAATCTTTCGAACAACTTTACAGTAGCGTAATGTACAGTCATTAACACTGTATTCAACTACAAGCCTCGAATGATAGGACGACTTCTTAAAAAGCAGCAAGCGTATATATATATATATATATATATTATATTGAACTAATATTCCAATTATCTTTTCACAAGGGCTTAGTTTCACAGCTAAGTCACAAAAACATCGAACTTAAAAATAATGAAATGACTCATGAACACGACTGTACGTAGACTATATTAAAAATGTAATACTTGTGATTTTCTTAATTCATTAAAGACAGCTCTACGTATTCGGATTATTAAGTACAGTCGCATACATAAATTGAAAACTTAAATAAAAATACAAAATTGCGTTAGTGCGTTGTTTGTAAACGAGAATGAACTACTAACTGTTAGATCGTATATGATTATTAACATTTATTTTCTTATATTCACTATAGAAAATACTATGTAAATCCTTATGTGAAATGAGTAATAAAGCAACTTATACATATACTACTGGTGTAAAATATTCTTTCAAAGGTATTCAACAGGATATCTGCTAGTAAACAAAATTGATACCGTTACTAAGCTATGTTAAAAACAAAGTGACGGGACAAAAATAACATTGTTATAATCACACATTGTAAAATAGACTTTATTACCTTGCAATACAGTGTTCATTCTCGTTTATAATCAAGTTCACGAGACAAGCGTGTCAAAGCTATACTCTCTGTAAACCTTTCCATTTCTTACACGTGTGAGCGAGGTTTCCGCTACCGCCATCTCTTTCCCTCGCAGCATTTGGTTCGCGATCTTCAGTTTGTTAACCGGCGAGCCTGAAAAACGCATTCGAATCACTTACCTGCTTCATTGTACGCATACAAAAAGCAATTGTTTGTCATTAAATCGATTATACTTTTTGCCACAAAACTGTGAGCCGAATATACAAACAAGCGGAAATCCAAGTCGACCACTTCCTAGTAGTCTTGTGTATTTCATGAACAATGAATCGAATCAAGGTTCCTAATAGAGCCGCAATTCGATTACTAACAAAGATCGAAAAGTTCTAATGATCGAATTTACCATTAAGGTGAACTAGTTCAGTGACCGAATTGTCTAGAAAGGAACGCTCACTTAGATGACTGAATAAGCACAATACTACTTCTTAACAACGTTGGCTTTTTTTATTTTTTAGTGCAGGAGTTCAGCAGAGATGCAGACAGCCCACTTGATGGAAAGCGGTTACCGTCACCTATGGACATTTGCAACACCAAAGGTGCTACAAATGCGCTGCTGCTCTCTTAAGAGAGACTGGAACCTGGTCACTAATGCCGGAACACAAATTAAGGTTGTTATGGCGACATAATTTAGACCAGGGGTTATAGCCATCCAGTCGGGCAAATGCCCTACCGCCTGGCTTGCCTATCAATATTTCAAGGTATTTGTGATTAATAAATGTTATAATCATTTATTAGTAGTTTAATAAATCGATTGCACTTACATGATTGAATCTCTAATATTCATTACAAATTATATTTATTACACATCGTTGATACCATAAACTAATTTGTACCCGAATGTAGTATAAATATACTATAAATATTGCTTAGTGGGATCTATAGCAATATAAACAGATATAAACGTGAATTTGATTGGAATTTTTATTTATTCCTTCTTTACATACTTTGGAATTATCTGATTTACATGAAATTCGGTATATGATATTTTCGATAACAGGCGATGAATGTATAGAGTAAACTTTTTATTTTCAATAATTGCTTCTTTGTGAGGATATTAATGCAATATTTACGCGAATGACACCATATGAGAACTCAATATTATTATTACACGAGCGAAGAAACCTATCTGAAATTTTAATGCCAATAGATTCTTTTCTCTGTTATTGGGGGGTTCTGCAGTTTTAAATATTTTATTGTATACCAACCTCATAACCAATTTTCAAACATATTCAATTCCAATATGCACCAATTTCTAACAATATCTAAAACTATATTCCAAATGTGAGTGCCACAAAGATCTTCTTCTTTTAAATTACTTTTAGAGTTATTATTAGATGATTCATACATCAAATACATATTAGAGACAACAAAAAGTATATAACATAGATAACAGAAATACCAAAATCATCACTATGCGCAGCGCACAGATAACAAAAGAAATCGATTTCCATGAACGAAAGAATAATAAGGAAATGTACTCACACCACATGACTCATTCTCTTACTATTTTACCTTCGGTTCTGCGATTGCAACTAAAACTTGTCATAAACCCAACTCAACAGAAACCACTACAATAATGAACTAACAAAAAAAAACTGGACAACGATACCAAGGAGATGAATATTCAAATAGTAGAAAATTAGCAAAAGAAGCAAAAATGACATGCATATTATAGTTAAAAAGTTATTTCCATTTTTTATTTCTTACCGTGTTAGAATAATAGTAACATTGTTAATCATCCCGATGTTAGTGCATAAATAATTAGGTTAGTGCTTACGACTTATATACGCCCGCAATATAAAAAGAAGATATCTGCGCTAAACACGATCAACAGTTTGGGCTTATGACCAAATTCAGCAAAGAAACAAAATCAACTTGTCTTGTGCAAGAATATTTTAAGTTCTAAAAGCAATGCTCTTGAGCTCCGTAGACTTATGCAGAAACAGTGCAACCTTCATAGAACTTACACTAGCACGCATTTGTACTGTTTCCAAGCGTTTATTTCACTTTTAACTTTTGCACGTTTATAAAGTTACATTTTTACTGTCATTAAAGCCCACATGAAACAAATGACATAATCGTCGTACTTTTTTTCTTGTGGGTTCGTATTATCCCCACAAATTGTTAATGCGCAGGAACCTTGTCAAATTAACATTCAGGTGACGTCACAATGAACTCGATATTTTTTTAATTAGGTTTATGGCTTGGCAACTAGGCCTTCAAGCTAGATCTTAGTTTATAATATAGTTTCTTCATTTTCTTAAGCCTATACTGTAACACAGCTGAACTGTAGGTATTCAGCTAGTGCCATTCAACGGAGTTCTTGTGACAACTCAAAAGGCCACATTTGACTATACAGTTCACATTTCTCACAAAACACACAATTACTACTCAAAAACTATCAATATCCTACAACTATTGTTCATTTTAGAGTAATTTTACACATTTTTAGAAAATAAAACTGCACAGCACAACATCTCCTTTCAGTTCCCGCCAAAAACTCCTGAACTCGATATGTACGCGTACACGGGCCAGTGATGCTATCGGTACGGAGTGTTCAGCTACGGTTACGTCACCAAAATGGCGGCCAGGGTCATTAGCAATTTATTATTTAGGTTTATGGCTTGGCAGCTAGGCCTTTAAGCCAGGCGCATTAGCAATTTGCGGGGATAATAATAGTGATGTTCTGTGAGTCATGTAGCGCACAGACTATTAAATGAATCGACACTATACGTAAATAAATCGAAAGTAATCGATTTGAAAATAAAAAAGTTTTTATTACATTTTTCAATTAATTACAAAATTGGTTAATTTAATGCGTGTAAACTATGTTCATTGAAATTGATCTGTACTAATACTGATCTGGACATAACTAATTGACCCATCATCGAGCTGTCAAAAGTAAAATAAATGCTTGGAAAGGGCATATACGACACTCAGAGATATTCTTTGTCTTGTAGGTAGAGTATTGCTTATACTGCAAAAACGTAAAAGATCCAATATACAAGCAGGAATATCAAACTTGAATAAATGTGCAATATAAAAATATAATATATACATTATATATGCAGGAATGGTAGCACGATAAGGTATAAACTGTATACGAAATATACACTTTGAATGGATGATAAAATACATCAACCATGTGATGATCTGTACATATGATAAAACTTACACCTATGTAATAATTATGATTTGCGAAATAATTATGACGGGAAAATTATTAAAAGAAATATAATACACTTCATGCAATGTGGATCTTGGTCGCTTTGAAAACAGGGACTCACTAAATTCAATTTATATTATTTTACTTAATTTTCGGTGTTTTCAAAAATGTTTCATTAGTGTGTATTTGATGTCAATAAAGATTTATTTATTTATTCTTAATTATATTTAGAAACTAGCCGTGCCCGCGACGTCGTCCGCGTGGAATATGTTTTCAAAACCGCCCGATTTTGAAACATTCTTCATTGGTGCTCCGCTCCAATTGGTCTTAGCGTGATGATATCAGTCAGCCCATTTATCGAGGAAGGCTATTCCTCGATAAATGGGTTATCTAACACTGAAATAATTTTTCAAATCAGACCAGTAGTTCCAGAGATTAGCGCACTCAATCAAACAAATAAACTCTTCAGCTTTATATATTAGTATAAGATTTATTTGAACCTATGGTCGCATATAAAAAACGCTTTCTAAAAGGTACACCTAAGCTCCATCGAAAAACTAAACAATTGTAAGCAGTTTCATAGAAATAAATTTTGTAAGACAATGTGAGTATAGAAAGACAAAAATATGAGAAAATAATAGTTATTAGTTAGTTTCGTATTTCAGCTTCTTCTCAACTTTTACTAGTAAACAGGCAGCTATAAGTGGCAAGAAATTAAATCGCGGAAAGCGGTCAAGGTACATGGCGCGCACTGTAACTATTGTCATCCTATTAAAGGTCTACATATTATTTTAATTGTTTTATTGTTTCTATTTAGTGTGTCGTTTATAGGAATCGGGCCAAAAATCCACTATCGGGCGTTACAATGATAAACTCTAGTGGAGCGGATTATGGAGCGTTAATGTCATTAACGACGAATTAATTCTCTGTGGCCAACGCTCGCTTCGACCCACATATGGGTCGTCGTGAGCGCTGTGTGATCGAAAATAATGACGCTATGTGGAACAGCTGCCGGAGCGTTATGGGCGTTGTGAGCTGCTAGAGGAGCGCACCCTATGTGTCGTGTGCCACTCACCGATATAGCTGAGCATGACTGGCAGGAAGATGAGGCCGTGGGCAGCCCCGATGAGCACGATGCCGAGGTACATGCGGAAATAGAACACCTGCAATACATAATTATTTAACATGCTAAACGTGTTACCATATATACCATGTCTATACAGATAAATGAATTTGGAAGTGTGTGTTTGTGTACGCGCCATTAATTCCATTCGTTCGCTCCTTCCTGTTCCGTACTCAAAATCTCCCCCCTCTACCCGCTCGCCTTCCAAAAAAGAGAAGTTGCAAAACCCACTCGCTATGCACGCACACGAATTGAAAAGTTTCTAATTAAAATGATTTAAATAAAAGCTCAAAATTAATCTAAAACTGGTGCCTGGATCAAATAAGCTATCGAAGGACACTCTGCAAATTGTGCAAGGTACCTTATTATCTCAGTTTGTAATGTGAAAATAACAGCTTTTTACTAAATGCACATGGAAAGTATACGGTACTTAGGTCAATAAATCAATTTTTAAATTGTTTTGTCTGTCTGTCCATCTGGATGTTCCAGCTGATCTCCGAAACGGTTGGACCGGTCTTGACGTCCGGTGAAACGGGCCTTTCACTGACTGAGAGCTGATGTCATAAGGACTAACTTAGGCTACTTTTTTTAGGGCTCAGCGCTCAAAATAAGCGTGCTAAAGAACCGCTGCGTAACTCAGCGTGATAGATCAAGAAAATGGTGGTAGATATCTGATAAACAAATTTAGACTGGATAATCTCTGTGTTTAAATGTGTCTAGTTTGTAGTATGTTTAGAAAGTAAAACGATCTTAATTATTCTTGTTATCGCCTCTTCTTCAGTCTTTGTTCAGGGCAGAGGGTCTTTTTTGGCTTTTTTCTTTTTGGGAAAAATGTTGTTACGAAAAAGTTTCATAAGTGACTTTTCAAAAGTATAAAGAAGGCATACCTGGTATAGACCACGACGTACACACCATGATCAAATAACAGAAGTGATAAAACGAGGTGGAAGTAGATGAAGCGAAAGTTGTTTGTCAGGACCGTCGCAAGTGGAGATCTGTCTAGAGATAGTGTCTGCCTACCCCCATGGGAAAAAGGCGTGATAATATGTATGTATGTATACCTGGAATATCTGGCTCTTGGCCATGGCCAGCACGATGATGCCGCCGAACTTGGTGAGCGTGATCCCGGAGAGCACCGAGGAGCCCATCTTGGTGAGGGAGTCCTTGGCGCGCTCCACGCGGCTGGAGCCCGCGCTCACGCTGAAGCTGTGCACCAGGTGCGAGCAGAACTCCACCGCTATGCCCACCGCCATCACCTGCCACCGGACAAAGGTGTTCAATCAATATTTTACCATAAACATAAATCAGTGGAAGACATTTCTGAACTAATGTGCATATTGTTACAATTATCAAGTGCTAACAACAGTGAAGAAAAACATCGTCAGGTAAGCCCTGTCCCTGTTTGCCAGCTTTAAGCCTTAAAAATTCTATGTTAATCTCTATTACTAAAAATACATTTTTTTTTTATTTTACATATTTTTAAAATATTTAAAATACATTGTTTTTTATGTATTTTTAATTAACTCTAATTATCTAACTCTACTTGTTACAATTATCACGTGCTAATAACGGTGAAGGAAAACATCGTGATGCAACCTGCACATCGAGATAATCGATGTGTCAAACCTGCCAATCCGCCTTGGACAAGCGTGGCGGGTATACCGTCCATTCCCCTACCGTGGGAGGCCCGAGCCCAGCAGTGGAATGGTTATGGGCTGTTGTTATTTTATCTAACCCTAATATACTATATAATAATTATTTGATTAAATCTAATTTTAATTTATGTTTAAGTAATCTAATGCTGCAGAGATAAAAAAAATTCTAGGATGTAACATATATCCTATATTCATACCTCGATTAATGAATGTACCTCTAAAATCCAATAACCCTGAACCAAATTAGTTTGTAAATTTTATAATATTTATTAACCAACTTTAGTTTTTGAAATTTTCATGAGCCAAGTCGTTACAACCTCAAATAACTATTATGAATAAAGGAGTTAGTATATAACATCAAATAACGAGTTAAACTCCAATATTTATTATCCATCACATACTCACCAAATTGACGAGGGACACTGCGTTGAGACTTATCCCCCACCAGTACATCAGCCCGCCGAGGTTCACCACTATCATCGTGATCGTAATCACCACCACCTATTGGAAAATATATGTTTCATTTTTTATTTCCATGTTTCGGCTACTACTCAGCAGCTGTGACCATGGAAGTCAAAGAAGTCAAGAGTCAGTGAGTCTTTCACGTCTACTGAAAATGGCTGAGAGGTTGAAATAAAAATTTAAAATCAAGTAAACGACACGACACAATTTTAAAGATGCGTACTAGTTGCTACTAGGATAAAGTAGCAACTATTTCCTGAGTTGAGGCGGCCTGTCGTAAAAGGCGACTAAACCCACAGCCAGGTGGTAGTGCATTAGCCCGACAGGATGCCTACCACCCCTGGTCTAAAGTATGTCACCATAACAACCTTGAGTTGTGTTCAGGCATTGGTGACCAGGTTCCAGTCTCCCTTTAGAGTGCAGCAGCGCATTTGTAGCACCTTTGGTGTTGCAAATGTCCATAGGCGATGGTAACCGCTTTCTATCAAGTGGGCCGTCTGCCTGTATGCTGAACTCTTGCAATAAAAAAAGTTGCACAAACTGCAAAAGACGCTCGTATACCGTCTATTTCTCACACAAAAGCTTAAGCCCTAAAGACAAGACAAAACCATAAGCATTTCTCTTAGTTATGCACTGTGGTACTTCAAATAACAGATAAAAACTCACCAAAGCTGAGAACAAATCGAAGCCCATCAACAAGAAGGTCACTATGAATATGGACAGCACTGAAATGCCCATACTCTTCAACGTATCGGGCCACATCGTCAAATATTGTTCGTAGAACACATAAAACACTGAATACGGGAACACATTCACTGGGTTCGTAAGATTCTTGCCGAGATCCTTTAGATTCCTGTTCAACGTCTCCGTCAGGTTGGCAGCGACCTGTCTGGCCGCCCGCAACGCTGAATAGTAATCGCTGCTCGTCTTGAGCACGGTGTGGTAGCCTTGATAGTATGTTGCGTACACTTCGGTCTTGTTTTTGAGGTTCTTGTAGTTGACTGCGTGGGAGTAGGCAGCGTGCCCGCCCTTGATGCAGCCGGCGTCCGCGGAAGGGTTGTCTTGCAAGAAGTATGGCAAGTACTTGTCGAACTCGGCCGGGCTCGGCCGCTGCTCGGTGCCGTACAATTGGATTTTGCACGATTTACAATCTTCACTATCGGCTGAAATTTGAATGATCTATGATTATACAAGGAAGTGGATTACTTTCGGTCTTATTAGTAGAGTTAGAATAAGTTTGAACACTTCTTTATGGTTCTTAAAGAAGCATTTAAACTTACTCTAACTCTCTATGAATAAGGCTATTTATCTATACTAGATTTGTATATTTTGCATGTTTGCATGGAATAAACTCAAAAACCACTGGATCAATTTCAAAAATTCTGTCACCAATTTTGAATGCTGTAGCATATAATCTTAATATAAAAACTAAGAATTGGGGTCTACGTTTTTGATGAAATTTTATGTGTTTGAGTGGGTCCCGGGGTGGTTTAGATTCACATTTAGACCCGGTGGTTGGCGCAGGATTTGGTTTTTAAATTTTTATTTTTTCAAGGCAGCTAAACGTCTGCCGAACCGCTAGTGTTTTATATTTTTACATACACCCTCATTTACTTAAGCTCCCACACTCCAATGGTTCTCCAAAACGTTTATTCATAAGGCAATCATCTGGAAGAAACTTCCCGCCGTGGATTTCCCTCAGCGCTACAACATTGGATTATTTAAGAGGCGTTATAAAATTTCTTAGAGGCCGGCAATTCCTTGGCAACGCCCCCGGTGTTGCAAACGTCCATAGGCGACGCTATCCACCTTCTATCAAGCGGGCCGACAGAGTGTTGGCCTGCCATAAGCAATTTAATATATATATATATATATATATATTTACTAGGATGTGCCAGCGAAGCTTATTTGCCTTGCCATGACGATCGTGTGTTTGTAAGTGACGTACAATGGCATTGCCAAAAAAACGCAACCAGAGTGCCACCTTTTTCGCTATATCGTCTATCCCACGAAAACGACCTATATTTATTGTTATCAAAAGGTCAATACCCAGGGCACACGCTAGCCGTGTCGAAATTCATTTAAATCCGTTCAAGTTACAGGGGGGAATGCACAATATCCAAGACTGGAAGCGAACATGTCCACATATAGACCTCATTAAAGGAATATTGCTGTTTTATTGTAAATCTGACTAACAATACACAGATTTTTTTATCAACCCTCATTACGTAATATGATTATATAACCTCACTAAAGTTTACCCTGTGGGCCAACCTCTAGTGTTATCTCATGTTTAAAGAGCATGCGGTACGGGTTACATTGTATTAAATTTTTATCTGTAAACTACACAAATGACAAATCGATGAAGTGGACCCAGTGGACCAAGTGGACTCAGTGGACTAAGTGGACGATGGACAAAATCACATAAGCTGTCCTAGTTTCCCGGATAACCTTTACATAAATCTATCCCATTATCCGGGATAAAAAGTATCTCTTGGCTACCCTTGGTAGTAAAATTACATATCTACCGAGTTTCAGTCTAATCGGTCCAGTAGTTTTCCGTGAAAACTGAACAGACAGACAGAGTTACTTTCGCATTTATCATATTAATAGGGATTACAAGTGTATAATGTATTGAACGTGTGAGCTTTAGTTAACTAACCTGCACACCTTAGTGTCCAGTGTAACTCTTTAAAGTGGATATTTATATTTAGCTCTATTTGATTACATGTGTGCAATAACAGATAATCGATCTTATAATGAGAATGCAAGCGAGCTCACAGTCAACGGGGCAGAAGCTGTTGTTGGTGGTGAAGTACTTGCAGCAGTCGGGGATGGCGGACCAGTCGAAGAAGTCGTCCAGCCACGCGTTCGGCGGCTGCCCGATGTACGTCTCGTTCTGGTTGCGGTATGCTACACATGCAACATTTACAATATTGTTTCTTATATTGGTTAATGGTTATGAGAAATACAACAACATTTCAAAGGAAAACAATAGTTATTTATGATACTAGCGCGGTAAGTTGGTTTTTTATAAACGACAGCACGTGTGTCATACAATGTTTTCTAACACATTCGCGAGAAACCAGTACAACGGATAATGAACATTCGAACATTCTTAACTTGAAAATGGCGTCACGTGTATGTGGTCAAAATGAGTACTACATCTTTCATCTCGTTTTCTCTATAGTATTAAAGTGAGAAAAATGTATTGATCAAAAGTGCTTCCAAAGGAGTTCGATTATTCGGCTTATTTATTCTCGTAATGTGGAACTCTTATTTTTTTTACACCTATAGTAGTATTATTTTCTCTGTGAAGTTTGGGTTATAAATAATCGGAGTGGTGAAGGGAGTATTCCGCTCTCTCTTTCACTCACGGGCCTTATGGGCAGGCTTAGTGATACGCATTATTGTTGTCGATAAGCGTTATTGATAGTGTATTTAGTTTTGTCACTTTGTGGGTTAGTGATATAAATGAAATAAAAAAAATAGATAAAACAATGTATTTATTAAAATAAGAATAATGATTTAAAATATATTATTAATTAGGTATCTATGTATTAAAAAACTATAAGTACAAAAGTTTAGAATGTAACAAGTTATATTAAAAATAAATATAAATACTTATATCTAAGTTTAAAATTAACAGCAAAAAAGATAATAATGATTTTTATAAGAATGATAATCTTTCTTTGATAAGAATGAGTTTTCATCGATAATGGCGTGCCGCCCGCGCAACATGCTCGCCGCCCTAGCCGGGCTGACGCCGAGTTTGATTTATGACCCAAACTGCACGGAGAATATAATTCTACTATAAGTACCTATTTTCCCGCACGCTGCGTTGCATGATGCGTAATTTTTACTTTCGAAAAATTTAAACATAGACAGGCTCCGTAAGTGCATTTTTTGAGCAATTGTGTCTTTTTTTTTTATCCAGAGACTACTACAGTATGTGAGTGACTGTGTAATTTTTGTGTCCACTTACCGGCATAGAGCTGCAAGGCGACGCTGTCCTCGCGGCAGTACCTGGTCCCACAGACCAGGTTCTGCTCCTGGGGCTGGGAGTAGTCCAGGCCGTGGGTGACGACGAAGTAAACGGGAGGCCCGATGTTCAGATACTGCTTCAGGTACTGGAAGTACTTCAGCTGGTAGCTGTCCTGAGGCATGGACAGCTCCTGGTCTAAGCCGATGTCAATGTGCGGCGCCACCTTATCCGAGACGAAAAGTTGACTTTATAATGTAACTAGATTCAAACTTTTTTTAACTATTTGTACCTATATGGAGTTCCTCATCTCTCACATATCCCCATTTTTTTGATTATATAAATTGGTAGAATTTACTTATCTACGAATTTGTATCCTATGAGAGATGTGTGTGTTTGATGTAGATGGAGTACTAATCAAGATAGTGCTTCGAGCATAGCTCTACCTTCTTCTCAAGAAAATTTAAATAATGTATGTTATATATATTATATGTATATTAGATTTTATTTTCTTTACATTTATTGATTTTCAAACGTAAAACTGCCTGTAAATTTTCCTCCTGATGTTTTTTTATTTATTGCAGGAGTTCGGCAGACAGGCAGACACGGCCCACTTGATGGAAAGCGGTTACCATCGCCTATGGACATTTGCAAGAACAAAGGTGCTACAAATGCGCTGCTGCTATCTTAAGGAGACTGCAACCTGGTATTTAATGCCGGTACACAACTCAAGGTTGTTATGACGACGACATATTTTGGACCAGGGGTGGTAGCCATCCAGTCAGGCAAATGCCCTACCACCTGGCTGTGGGTTGTTTTGTCGCCTCTTACGACAGGCCGCCCCAACTCAGGAAATTGTATTCTTTCTCCGTTCCTTCACGGATAATAGATATCTTATACTTATATATAAAGCTGAAGATTTTGATTGAACGCGCTACTACTAAGAACTACTGGTCTGATATGAAAAAAAAATTCAGTGTTAGATAGCCCATTTATCGAGGAAGGATATAGGCTATATATGATCACGCTAAGACCAATAGGAGTGGAACACAAATAAAGAATGTTTCAAAATCGGGTGGTTTTGAAACAAATTCCACGCAGACGACGTCGCGGGCACACCTAGTATAAATATAATATATTAATATTTGAAGCTTTTATATTGATAAAAGACGGTTTAACTACTGATATCAGGGTTTTAATAACATACACGAAACACATTACACAATGGCTGACAGCAAAGAGAAAAAGTGGCAGCGCTAGTGCTAACCATCAACACTCATTCTTCTTAATATTACAACCGTAAGGTGCCACAGCATTCACCGAAATCCCACTGTTTACCAGGATTTAATTATATGCCACTAGCCGCTGTGCAAGATATCACGTCATATCTTTAACGAGTCAAACAGCATAATTTAAAATTATTTTTAATATTTTATAAGTATTATGATTGTAATCCCCGCTCTTTATTCTTGTTGTTGTTTAGTATTCCTACTTAGGTACCGAAACTATATACAGAATAAGAACAACTCACAGCAACGGACGAGCAGAGCCACGCGAAGAATATAATCATGACGGACGCCCGCACTTCCCGCTTCATCAGGAAGGGCACATACACATGCTTGAACAGGTTGTATAGAGCGCCCTCCCCACTCTCGGACGCGTCAGACTTCTTGCCCTGGATACACCACAGCAAGTCGAACCTGGAATATATAATAACATATGGGCTATATTAAAAACCAGCTATTGTTCAAAAAAACAAATGAGTAAGTATTTTTTTGTATAAAATAAATAAATAAATATGTGTGTGTGTACTTATGTACACGCGTTAGAAGTTATACTTCTTTGGCATATCAAGATAAAAATCTTTGCAAATTTTTTATCTTTTGCATCATTCTACCTTTGTAGAAAAAACGACACTAACAATAGAAAAACTAAAATGTTGACTATAGCCAACTTCAGGGTGTCGGTTGACTATAGCTAACTTCAGATAGGTGATAGATAGATAACTTCAGGTGTAGGTTTTTCGTGTGACGGTGTGCGCACGCATCGTAAAAATTTACTTCCTGGCGACTACGTATGTCTCTTGGGCGTAGAGCGGAGAGGTGAGAACCCATCCCCAGAAATGTAGGTCTAGATACGCCTTCTGGCACCAACGCGTCCTCCTTTGCCGGAGATGGAGCTATTTTTTTTTTTATTGCAGCAGTTTAGCAGGCAGACGGCCCACTTGATGGAAAGCGGTTACTATCGTCTACGGACATTTGCAACACCAAAGGTGGTAAGGCAGATTCAGAACACAACACAAGGTTGTTATGGCGGCATACTCTAGACCAGGGGTGGTAGCCATCCTGTCGAGCAAATACCCTACCACCTGGCTGTGCTAATTGGAGGAACCACAGCCGGTACGCTCACTCCCCCCCCCTCCTGACCTGTTGTCGTTCTGGCGGTGAGTGTCGATGGCGAGCAACGCGACGAAGCAGGTGACCTGCAGCAGGAAGTCGACGAGCAGCGCGCCGCCGGCGTAGAGCGCGAACGCGCGCACCGCCGGCATGTCCGACAGCGCGCCCAGGAAGAAGCACACCGACTCCGACACGGACGTCAGCAGCATCGAAGGCCCCACCTGCCCGAGGCTGCAATGCGGTTCCGGAAGATAAGTGTCACTCGTTAGTCACGTTCTCGTCAGGACCACAACGATCGCGGTCGCCCTGTGGAACGGCTAACGGACCATTTTGGGCGTTGTGAGCTTCTAATGGAACACCCTGGTAAAGTCGAGTCGCGGAGCAGGAAGAATTTCGTACAATGACCTCTTTACCTACTGCCAGTGGTCACAAACATGTTTGTATTAAGTGCGGTTTACATAAAATGTTTGAAGGAGAAAAAATGTAAATAAAATAACAGTTATAAAAATCGAGTTACAATTACTAACTCGGATAGAAATAAAATATGAAAATTCATAAAACAGAATCCGATTCCTCTGTATCGGAGTTTCTGCTTTCCGACGACGTCTCGCCTGTCACATTTATTATAAAAGAATCAACAGTTTTGTTTACATTATCATCAAGTCTATCTAATTTCGATTCCTCTTTTTTTACGTGACTGACAGTGTTTAAGATGTTTTCTATGTTTTTTCATTATTTGTGGTGAAATAGAAATGTTGTGCGTGTACAGTCCACATGTGATATAAAAAGAGAATAAAAATATACATTTTAAGAGTGAGACGTGCGTGGTTTCAATTAAATAAAAATCCCACAAAAAATAGTTAGAACTTATTGATAAATGTATTAAAACAGTGTCTATCGTGTAAACATAATATTGGTCCAGAACGAGCCGGATGAACGTGAGTTTTATTGTTAAATATGTGTTGTGTTCTTTTGTGAAAAAACTTTGTCAATGAGTTCCGTGTGTTTGAGTTTGAGTAATTGCATGATTATAAAACTATACTATTGAAATATTGAGTGAGTGAATAAACTAAACTAATTGAGTATCATCTATTCTTCGAGTAATAATCACGTAAAATCTATAATATTAAAGTGCTTTTGTGGGATTTTGCGAGTATAACATTTATTCATTTGTTTTAACAAACCCGTAAATCGAGATGGCCACGATCGAGCAGTTAGTACAAATACAAAATGAGTTGTTTGATAATCTGAGGAGAGCTGAGAGTAATTTTCGGAAATCACCAAAAGAGGGAATTAAGGTATCATATTTACAAACTAGATTGGAAATATTAGATCAACAATTTAAGGAGTTCAAAGAAGGTCATAAGAATATAGTTTATTTATCGAAAAATAAAAAAGAGCTATACTTTACAGAAAACAAATACGACGATTTTGAGGAGTTATATATAGAATATAAATGCTGTTTACGCGAATCTTTGGAGTCACTGTTACCCAGTTCCCAACCGCCTAAGAGTGAGTCGTCGACATCCAACGTGGCTGTGAATAATAATAATTACGATGTCAAGTTGCCGCGCATTAACTTACCTACATTTAGCGGGAAATATGAGGAGTGGCAAACATTTTTTGACATGTTCAGCTCGTTAATTCATAATAATAAGAATCTTACTTCGGTGCAAAAATTACATTATTTAAAGGGAAATTTAACGGGAGAAGCACTAAATTTATTGAGGAATTATTCAATAACTGATTCTAATTATGACGGAGCGTGGAAACAATTAGTTGATCGTTATGATAACAAGAGATATAACTGTAATGCAATTTTAAAGGTTTTGTTTTCATTGAAGAAGATTAATACAGAGTCATCACAGTCTATAAAACATTTACTAGATACTACATCATCCTGTTTGCAGTCATTACAGAATATGGGGATTAATACTACAAGTTGGGATGCAGTCATAGTTTATATCGTCGTATCTAAATTAGACCCTGATAGTATAAAATTGTGGGAACAACATATTAATACAGATAACAAAGATTTACCTACCTGGGATCAATTGAGAGCTTATTTAGAAAATAGATTCAGATCATTGGAGATGGTAGATTCAAATATAGTGCGCTCATCACAAGCTTTTAAACCAATTATTCAAGCAAGATCGTTTCATACGTCCGTGGAGAGTAAGCAGCAAAATAGTGGAATTAAGTGTGCTTTGTGTCATAGTAACCATTATCTTAACCAATGTAAGGAGTTTGAGCGAATGACACCGAGAAATAGAGCAAACTTTGTACAAGAACATCGTTTATGTTTTAACTGTTTGTCACCTACGCATATAGCGTTTAAATGCAAAAAGCCAATGAGATGTAGGAAGTGCCATAAAAAGCATCACACTATGTTGCACTTTGAGAGCGAGTCAAACACTGAGGTAACAAAACAAATGAATGAGTCTGAGTCTTCGGCAATGCCATCGAGTGTAACACAAAACACTGAGAGAGCAAGTGCATCACAAGGTGACACACATATTACTTCTATGTTTTCTAGAGCGATACATTATAATCCTGTGTTAATACCAACAGCTATAGTTAAGGTACACAATGTTATTTCTGATTGTAAATTAGTTATAAGAGCTTTAATAGACCAGGGGTCACAAGCGTCTTTTATTACTGAGGCTACTGCCCATCATCTAGGACTTATATGTAAGCCGGCAAGTGGTTTTGTGTCAGGTCTGGGAGAAGGTCGTGTAAGTATTAAAAACCAAGTTTCATTTCGTGTAGAGTCATGCCGTAATCCAGATAAGTCAATTTTAATAAATGCTTTTGTTTTACCTTCTTTGACTTCTCTTATTCCAGCCAGTCTTAGTGTGTCTGAGTGGTCAGTTATTAAAAGCCTATTTTTAGCAGATCCTATGTATGAAACACCAAACAAAATTGATTTGTTACTAGGAGCAGATGTGTATAGTGAAATATTGCTAGATGGAGTAATAAAACAGCCTGATGGACATTTGATAGCCCAAAATACAATCTTTGGATGGATATTGTCTGGAAGCATAGGAAAACATTCTGAAGAGGAAGAAAACGTTGTTACAAGTATGCATTTATGTGTGAAAGAAGATGATTCCATGAGTAAATATTCTGAAACTGAAAATAAACCGAACTTAATGAGAAAAGAGATAAACGAGAGCGAGAAGAGATAAGATGAGCACTTCAACTACAGATAGAGATGAGAAAGGATTAACTAAATCAAAATTGCCTTTTGCTACACAGGAATTTATAAGTCTAACTGGTAACCTAAGAGATATAGCATTAAAGAGAGTTGAGATTCAAGAGGAAAATTATTTGAGAGGAACAGATTTAAGATAAGAGTGTAATAAAAACAATTTAGAGTATGTGAATCTTAATCATATGAGAATAATAGAGAAGATAATGAATAGAGAATAATGTGTGCAGGACATGAGAAAAGTATGAGTTTCAAAACTGGAATACTAAATTGTTATTAGAGAAATTTGAGATGAGTAAATGAGACAGATCAAGATTTTTTCATAAAATTAAATAAGTCTATTAAAATATTAGTCGTGAGTAGAATAAAGTGTCAGGCAACTTACAATACGTTTTCGGTATTTGGAATCATAAGAAGGAAGTAACAAAGAGTTTAGTTTTATTAATTATAATGAGAATCTATAATACTTTATGGTGGATAGTTCTCTCCGTAATTATTGAGAAAGTTCTGAATCAAAAACTTATTTTTAAAGTATTACAGAAATTTATAACAAAATTATATATAACATATATAGAAAATACACAAGAAGAGAAGAAAGAATCAAACTTTAATTATTGCATTTAAAAATGAAGATTGTCTTCTATATTTTGACGTTTATATAGATTAATAAGAGTTCCGAGTTTGAGATTACATAAAAATAAACAAATAACTTTACTTAACTATGTTTACGAGAAGGAGTGAGAACTTACTATTGTGTATTAAAAAGATACACGACAGTAAATTTAAAACTAAGCTAAAACATGTTAAAAACTAAAAAATATGTACAAAGAGGAGTAAGTTTTTTATTACAATGAAACATAAAAATAACCAGTTTAAATAGTTTACAGTGAATTAATGTGATTTTTCAATTTGGCTGACGCCTGAAAGAGGAGTTAGATCTGGATAGGTAAGAATATTTTAAATTTTGAGATGATTAGTGCAATCGGAGCCGCGTCTAAATTATCGTTTACATTATTTACTACGTGACGATTTAGATGACTCCCTCCCACTAACACTAGGCCACGTATTCATTCGTGAAATTTTCTTTGTATTTAGCAAAAAACTATATAAAATGTTTATTTTCAACTAGGTGTATAAATTTACTACATATTGTGCATTTTAATTTAATGAGAATTGCTATGTATATGAGTAACTATTTGTACATTTGTGTAGCTTTATCTTTTTGTGTTAATACCTGGTGTGAATTTAATGTAGAGCTAAGTTACTAATTTTGTTTCCTATTTGTGTGTACATCAAATTGTTTAAATTTCTTTAGTAAGTATTCTTGTAGTACGGAATTTCTGTGTATCTTGTTTATATAATATGTTGCGGTGGGTGGATAAAATTAATTACTTATATATTAATTAAACATAAGTTTAATATCGACCAGAGTTATAAATTTCAATTCTTATGTGTAGAGCTTTTAATTCTGAGAATTTAATTATTTGTGTTGTTTTAGTCTATCTATGAGTATGTTAATATCTATGTGTATTTATTTTTTTTGAGCTGAGTAAAGAACATCGTATGTTCTTGGCGGGCGGTGTGTTTAAGATGTTTTCTATGTTTTTTCATTATTTGTGGTGAAATAGAAATGTTGTGCGTGTACAGTCCACATGTGATATAAAAAGAGAATAAAAATATACATTTTAAGAGTGAGACGTGCGTGGTTTCAATTAAATAAAAATCCCACAAAAAATAGTTAGAACTTATTGATAAATGTATTAAAACAGTGTCTATCGTGTAAACAGACAGGTAAAAGGTTTACAATCCCTGAGGACGGTGGCCATTGCATCTGTGCGAGCGAGACTCATTATATTTACGCGGGAGTGACAGAGATAGGTAATAACAGGTCAACGTACGAAATTCTTCCTACTTTGCGCCCGGACTTTAGTAGTCTACATATACTACACATACTTCAATCTTTCATGACCCAGACTAAAAATGACAGTTTTAATCGACTTTCTATTGGCGCGTTCCTCTCGTAGTCCATAACGCTCAAAATGCTACTTCAACCGTTCCACATAGCGGCCGCGGTTACAGTCGCCGCGAAAACGTGACTAACGATATCATAATTTCCGCTCACACAGCGCTCATAATGAACTCACCAGAGGTGAATCGAATAATTCGTTCCAATTAAGTTTACTATTGTAACGCCCTCAAGCAATTGGAACGGGAAAAATCGCGGTCGAGGGCGTGGTCGTTGTGACGTACTCACGTAGACGCCTTTATGTTGCTAGCTTCAAGTATAGTGTTGTAGTATGGCTCGTTTCATAAGTGAGTTGTTGATATTTGTACGGAAATGCTATAGGAGTCAACTCACTCACTGTGCGAGTTGAATCTAAGCTTTATTACATAAATGGGGTTTTGTCACTTTATGATAATGTCACCCCGTCCAATCTTACAATTATTTCTACTTCCTTAAACTAAATACACTGATATAATAACTGAACAAGCACTCTGGCCTCCCCAGAAAATGGAGAAGACAGAATACTCTCGTCCAGTTACCCACATTGTAATCGGCCGGAAGCTGAGGCCGCAGCGCCTCGCCCCGGACACACTCCGCCAACACGTGATAGATATCTTCAATTTTGTGACATTCAGAACAATTTGGTGAATTCGAAACCTTCATCATATATATCTAGAACTCACTTATCTATTAGCCATACTACAAAATCAGCAGCTATCATTTTAGTCGTAAGGAAAACGACTTATTACGTGGATCAATAAGTCCTGGGACTAACCAAGAAAAAAACATTTTTTTGGCAAAATTCCACTTTATTCATAAACATAGTCTCCTTCAAGAGCAACACAATCAGTCCAGCGCTTCTCCAACATTTCAATACCTTTCTTGTAGAACGATTCATCTTTGGCCTCGAAATTAGCATTTGTTTCAGCGATGACTTCTTCGTTGGAGTAGAATCTCTTTCCTTAGAGCATTTTTTGAGGTCTGCAAACAGGTAGTAGTCGCTGGGGGCCAGATCCGGTGAATATGGTGGGTGCGGAAGCAATTCGAAGCCTAATTCTTAGCTCCAAACAGCGGTCGGAATCAACGACACGTTGCCGTTCTTGATCCGCCGTGAGCAAACGCGGCACCCACTTTGACCACAGCTTCCTCATTGACAAATATTCATGCAAAATAACGTACATACTGCCGTATAATATCTTTAAGATGCTATCAGCAGCTGCAGCTATCTCACGCAATTTTAATTCACGGTTTTCAAAAACGATTTGTTGGAGTTTTTTGATGGTTTCCGGTTGAACCACCTCATTTGACCGGCCGGAGCGTTCAGCATCTTCAGGGTCTGTACGACCACGTTTAAACTCAGCATACCACCGGCAAAGGGTTGATTTGATGGAGCAGAGTCCCCGTAACACTTTTCAACCCATTGCTGCGCTTGCATTGTATTTTTTCATCAAAAAGCAATGATATATCAAGACTAGCGTCACTTAAATCACTCTAACTCGTGGACCAAACATCAGAATGTCATGAAATTTTGACAAATATCTTTTGAAGGTTGGTACTCATGAAAAATCATAAGGAACTTTTGTTGGCAACGCCATCCATGTGTCAGTCCCGGGACTTATTGATCCACGTGTTAATAATTACGACGAGGAATTCGAGTTAATAATTACTCACGTGCGTCCGATATGTTCGGCGACGGTCTCGTCTGGCCTCCTGCCCTCCCTCTGGCTGGTCTGCACCAGGATGAAGATGTTGTCCACGCCCACGGCCAGCACCAGGAACGGGATCACCTCCACGATGATGAGGGTGGCCGGCACCCCCACGTACCCGAATATGCCCACCGAGCATATCACAGACGCGAGCACTATCAGCACACCTGCCAAATCGGACGGATCAATTAGTAATGTCCTAATGCGTTACCTAATCAATTTGTTATAAACATCAACTTCATTTACAAATAAAATTTAATTTATTTATTTTTGTAGTAAATGTAAAAAATGTGATAAAATGGAACATTTATCTTCAAATCGAGTACTTTCGATTTATTTACGTAATGTCGATGTTTTAATAGTCTGTACGTTACATGACTTTCAAAATATCACTATTACCTCATCAATAACAATAAAGTACGACAATTATGTCATTTGTTTCATGTGGGGCTTTAGTGTCAAAAAATATGTAACTTGATAGACGAGCAAACAAAATAAAATAAACGCTTGGAAACAGTGTTGGCGGAACGTAGCCTATACACAAGACGACTCAAAACCATTACGTTCACGTCTGCGATTTTCCCGTTCCATTTGCTTGCGGACGTTACAGTCATAAACTCTAGTGGAACGGATTATGGGGCGTTGATGTCATAAACGACGAAATACACAAATGTCATTGGTTGATTTGAAAATCGCGCCCTTTTCAATGTCAATCGATAGAGAGAAATAATGCTCTATGGTCAACGCCCACTTTGGCGCCTCTTTTTATAATATTTATGGCTTGGCAACTAGGCCTTTAAGCCAGATGGCACCTCTTGACATGGGGTGTTGTGAGTGCTGGGTGTTCGAAAATTATGACGTCATTACTGACGTTTTCGCCACGACCATAACGTCCGCGGTCGCCTTGTGGAACGGTTGATGGAGCAATTTGGGCGTTGTAAGCTACTAACTGAACGCTTTTAATCTAATCGTGTTTCATGCAATGAATGAGAGTTCTGACGACCTATTTCCCCTTTCTCCTACCCCATCCCCATCTATTCCATATCCCAATCTTCCTGTCTGACCTCTCATTCCAGCCCCTCTATCCCTACCTAAAGGTTGACAACATGATGGCTAGTGGAAAATTAATCAAACAAATAATAGAGATAAGGCATAGCCTGTAGATATAAGAAAAACAAAAAAGATATCAAGTCAATCAACACCCCATTTTCTAAAATGGATAAATCAAAATCTATAATAATATAAAATTCTAAACAAGGCGAGACTGTACATTGGAGCTATTTAAAAACAAAACCAACTGGAATAGACTATATTAACGACAGAGTACACAAAGCAATTTTCTTTAGACTTCTTGTTTGTCCGCCTGTTTGCCAGCTATGCAGTAAAGAATAGAGATTGTAAAAAACCAACTTACCACCAAGACCCAGAGTGACCTTGCTGTCGATCAGGAGCCTCGAGAAGGTGGTGAATCTCCCCAGCGCTATAGCAATGTACGCGAACATGATCAAATACGAGGCGAGTATAGTGGTCACGTCCGACTGGGACGCTCTGTCCAACTCGTCCTCGATGGATCTCTCCGAAGTGTAAGCTATGTCCATGTACGAAGGCATATCGTTGCTTGTGTAGTGCTTCATGAAGTCTGTGAACTCCTGTTCCCATTCTAGAGCTGGTGTTAGCTGAAATATAGACGTCATATTGAATTAAACATGTATTAAGCCTTAATAGTTTAGGGCACATAAGGCGTTTAAAGGGGGGTTGCAGAAAATTTGAGTAATTTACATAAAACATATTTCGTAAGTATAGCTATGTCTTACATAATTATGTATTTACGATTATTTAAAAAAAATGTATGTGTGCAGTTCACACACAGTAGACGAGAAACTTCAGAGAATATACAAGCCAAAAAAAACGAAATGTGTGCTGGGACACATGGTAGAAGTGAAATTTCAACTTGCGATTCGTTTTTCCACATGTCCGTTGCAACTCGTTTTTCATCTTATCCATTGCGATTCCTTTTCCCACTTGTCCGTTGAAGTTTCACTTCTACTATGTATCCAAGCACACATTTTTGAAGTGAAACTTCTATATAAACGGGGTCTTACGATTTTTCGCTCACGAAAAAGCGACACGGCCGCGGGTTCTAATACTTACATTTTTAAACTCGTGATATGTTTCGAATGGAATGTCCGAATTGAATAATTCAAAAAGTTATATAAAGGTATTGAAGCAGTCTTGAATATTGTCAGGTTTTCAAATTGGACATTAACAATCTGCCCATAAAACTTCAAGTTAATTTAATTTTGTTGCGACTCATTTTGTCACATGCCACTTATCTGTTGCGATTCTTTTTCCACTTGTCCGTTGAAGTTTCACTTCTACTATGTGTCCCAGCACACATTTTTGTTTTAAATTAAGCCCTTAGAATTCGTACTTTTACGTAAAATAATAAGCATGATGTTAGGGTGCGGACATACACGTGTGACTTATACACAGCAGTTAGTCGAGTGGCCGTTTGCCTAGACGCAAATACAAGAAAGCTTACCTGGGCCTTGTCGTTCTTGTTGTCGACGAGGAATGTGAGTATCAGCGCAGTGGCCTCCTGGTAGCGGGCGGTCCGGGAGAGCTGCTCTCCCTCCTTCAGGAACCCACCGAGCGCCACCGAAGGCAGCACCGGCCCGCCGTAGTTCGACAGACAATCCTGACTCACCGGGTTGCTGGTTTATAAACAGTAAAATTGTATTTACAAAGTTGTTATAACCACAGTACCTACAGTACTCGCAAAACTTAAATGCGCTTCGGGTGAACTTAGTTCCGGAGTTTCCGTAGGTCCAGGCAAATGTTACCGTTTATTACACCTTATGGTGTGTTGTGCGACAGAGATGGCATACGAGTCCAGATAGAAACCGAGCAAGAGAGCAACACTATCCCCATCCTATTCTGTCTGTAAAGCTTATAATTGTGTACTACATAATAACGTATACAAACTTCAAAGACGCATTTAAGTTTTGCGCGAACTGTACGAGTGCTGAAAAAGACAAGTGCCAATCATAACAGATTCCACAGCAAATCAAGTTTTATTTTTAATTCTTGTTTAAACTGTGCAGGAACGGAGAAAGAATACAATTTCCTGCGGCCAGGCGACTTGTCGTAAGAGGCGACAAACAACCCACAGCCAGATGGTAGGGTATTTGCCCGTCTGGTTGGCTACCACTCCTGGTCTCGAGTATGCCGCCATAAGAACCTTAAGTTGGGTTCCGCCATTAGTGGCCAGGCTCCAGACTCCCTTTAGAGAGCAGCAGCGCATTTATAGCATCTTTGTTGTTGCATATCTATTTTGCCAATATACGGGTTAATATTCAAGTGTGCCTTCAGTTCCAAATCCCAATCTTTGCTAAATAACGAAAAACACTCAAAGGAATCTTGAGGACGGATTTTAGGAAAACCAAAGCAGAATTTTGAAAAATTAATTAATCAAACCCGGTTAATCATCAAGAATCGAATTAGGTGATTTTCAAAAAATAAACACACGTGTATTATTATACCAAATCATAGTGCAGTTTGTAAGAATCAATTTCTGTGAAGGATTGCCACACGGCAAACCAAGGGAGAGGGTTATTTCTGAACAAAATGTGAAAACAAAACAAATTGTTCTATTTCTTATAAATTAATTAAACCTCATTTTATGCAACATGGAAATTATGAAAATTACTACTCTATTATTAATAGGCATCTATGAGTTAATATTCGAAACACACATCCTTTTACACTAATAAATCGAATCAGTCAATGGCTAAACATCGATTGCGTTCAAATGAGGTGCGGTCAAATGACCAGCGCAATTTGATGTTTGTGTAGTACTTTTTCATCGTTAAAGTGCGGGTTTTATGCCATGACGATACTCCGCTTTACGGTTTGGACTTGTTATATTTGGTTGTGTTTGTGTGACCTGTGAATTGCGTGTGTGTATTTCTAATAAAGTTTGTGTTCATTCATTTAATTTCGAAAAATGCAAGGATTAGAAAAAAATCGGTGTGAGCCGTCACGGGACGCCTGGCAGATGTGAAACATTGAAATTGTTTTGTATAAGTTATATACAGAAAAAATAGTGTAAGAAAAAATGGTTTTATTGTAAAAAAACTATTAATTATTTTTCATTTCTTAGTTGAATTTATTTTTAAATGTTTTTAAATACAAGCTTTTGAGATCCTGCATATCATGTAGCAGCAGAGTGCTAGCCAAGACAAATAAAACGAGCCCAAACACGACGGGTCTATCTTGTTTAGTACAGGAGTTTCTATGGCCACCTTCCGACTCCATCATCAGATCAGCTCCATGGTACCATATTATTGCATTGTCACGCGATATACACATACGTGTAAAACACAGTCACTTGCGCATGGCATCGCGGCGCCATGTCTAACACGCTATATTACCTATAGACTACGTATAGGAGTTTTTGGCGGAAACTGAAAGGAGATGTGCTGTGCAGTTTTATTTTCTAAAAATGTGTAAAATTACACTAAAATAAACAATAGTTGTAGGATATTGATAGGTTTTGAGTAGTAATTATGTGTTTTGTGAGAAATGTGAACTTTATAGTCAAATGTGGCCTTTTGAGTTGTCACAAGAACTCCGTTGAATGGCACTAGCTGATTACCTACAGTTCAGCTGTGCTACACATAGCCTTAAGAAAATGAAGAAAATATATTGTAAACTAAGATCTGGCTTAAAGGCCTAGTTGCCAAGCCATAAACCTAAATAAATAATAGACTACGTATAGTACATATATATTCCATAATATAGCGTGGCGAAGCGTCGCCACGCCAACAACAACAACATCAATCAAATGTAACATTGTTATGCCAATTACTTGGTGCACTCAATGATCCGGTCGAGGTAGGTGGCCTCCTTGAACTCGTCCATGTTGTTCTGCCACCAGCCGAAGGGCGTCTGCACGGCGCAGTCCTCCACGGTGACCGGGCCGCGGAACGGCGACGACAGCGGCGCGAAGCAGATCCGCTCCAGCCCGGTGCCGTTGCCCAACGCTACCAATACGACACCGGTCGGTAACTCAATTATTACATGACATTAATATATATATAAAAAATAACATAAAAACAAACTTTTACTCCTATTGCTTTACGAAGGAAACAAACTTTAAAGTACTACAGTTTTGTATAACTCATAATTCCGATCGGCAGTTTTCGTTTGATAAAACAAAATATCTATACATATAATAAAATTGTAGAGGTCACATTTCTGTACAATGAAAAAAAAATGCTAAAAACCGAGTCAGGGGGATGTAAGAAGTGAAATAGAACTAATTTAGATTTATTTCAAATTTTTTGTTTGTCTGTTTGTGTGTCTGTTTGTACCGGCTAATCTCCGAAACGACTGGACCGATTTACATGAAATTTTGTATGGTCGTAGCTTATATCCCTGGTCAACATATAGGATACTTTTGATCCCGAAAAATTCAAGAGTTCCCGTGGGATAGTTAAAAAAGCTTTAATTACTGTTTAAGTAATTTCTCTGCAACATAACAAATAGAAGCGGAGATTTTGTCAA
The DNA here is from genome assembly GCA_949752895.1 of Dendrolimus pini. NCBI lineage: Eukaryota > Metazoa > Arthropoda > Insecta > Lepidoptera > Lasiocampidae > Dendrolimus > Dendrolimus pini. The sequence continues at coordinate 17,433,333 of OX457140.1, read as the reverse complement.
GGTGTGGTGGCAAAGGACAGCTTTGAACAAAAACAATATTAACTTTGTACCCTCAAGAGAGTTAGAAAAAACTTAATATGTTTTTTATTTTGACCAATACAAAATTAAAATTATCATTGTATGAAAAGAAAATTAAAATATTTTAATGTTATCAACAAAACAATAGTCATTATGCTGGATGCCCACAATTGTTTAGTTTGCTGTGCAGTTGTCTACGCTTTGTTCATTTAGTTTCTTTGTAATTGTAGTGAATACAACAAAAAACTTGAGTGTTGAAGGTTTTTACATATAAACCAACTAATTAAATTTTTATGTATGTAACAGAGCTACTAAGCAGGGGTTTTTTACGCGACGAAAAATCTAAGTAATAATAGAAAATACGACATACCTAATATCTTGTTTTGTAATTGAAATACTTCTTTCATAAAGTCAAGATGAAAAACAGGACCGAAAGTGACAGTCACATTTCCCGATGTCGAAGTATAATTGAACGGATCCAGACCCTTTGAGCTTATTATCAACATTTCAGTCCTGCGGAGAAAAACATAAATATACCTTGATTAAATAAATATATGAACGAATGAAAACTCTCAGCAGCAGCTAGCGCGGAGTTCGCACACTATTCAGTATTTGACAAATCTATACATACATATAATAAAATTGTAGAGGTCGAATTTCTGTACAATGAAAAAAAATATGCTAAAAACCGAGACAGAGGGATGTAAGAAGTAAAATAGAACTAATTTAGATTTTTTTCGAATTTTTTGTTTCTCTGTTTGTACCGGCTAATCTCCGAAACGACTGGACCGATTTACATGAAATTTTGTATGGTGATAGCTTATATCCCTGGTCAACATATAGGATACTTTTGATCCCGAAATTAAAGAGTTCCCGTGGGATAGTTAAAAAGCTTAAACAGCTTATTACAGACTAAAAGTAATTTCTCTGCAACATAGCATAATAGAAGTGGATATTTTAACAGGGTGTGGTGTCGGTAAGAGAGTTTTATCTTATATATATAATATATAAAGCTAATAAGTTTGTTACTTTGTTTGTTTGCTTGAACGCGCTAATCTCAGATACTACTGATCTGATTTGAAATGTTTTTTTCAGTGTTAGATAGCCAATTTATCGAGGAAGGTTATAGGATATAAACCATCACGCTAAGAGCAATAGGAGCGGAGCACCAATCAACAATGTTTCAAAATTTTATAAATTAGTTTTAAACTATTCCACGCGAACGAAGTCGCGGGCAGAAGCTTGTCTTAAAATAAATTCTAAATTCAATGTACAGTCGTGGCATGGAAAGATTCGCCAGTTTTCATTAAAATTAAAAAATAATATTGCATTTTTGAGCCAAATGTGTTGAAAAGATTATTTTACCTGTAGAACGGGTCGAAGTGCGAGTCGAAGAAGGTCTTCTCCCTGCGCGACTGCGACTCGGGCGCTGCCCACAGGTCGACGGGGTTCGTCGTCACCTGCATCTTCAGGATGCCCATGCCGAGTGCCACCACCACGCACAAGCCTGATGGACCAACGATAATTCACATTACACACCGCTATAACAAGCCTAGCAGCGGTGAGTAACCAACCGAAATTCCAAAAACTTGGAAATCCGGCTAATAGTCGTTCATTAACCAGCTAAAAAACCAGCTGATGGCTTTTTGAACAAAGGCTGACTCGCCAACCGACGGCCGACGGCTAAAGCCGTAAGTCGTCAGGTGTCAGTTTTATTCGACAACAATCAGCCAGTTGATGAAGCATTTGACAACATAGGCGTGGCTATTTTGTAAACCACCGCTAATATGGTTTTTACAATAGCCATCGAATTCTAAGCCAAAGTAGCCAAGGTCATATACAGACTATATATACAGTGGAGCCAAAGCTCCCATTTTTTCAAGTGGGCCTCCATGGCTAAATCCGAAACTAAGATATAGTAAAACATAGTATCATTAGATTTTGGAAAAAAAAATTACCCTAGTTCAGAATTGAATCGGCTGATTTTGGAATAAAACACATCATGTATTATTACACCAAACCATAGAGTATGTTATACCCCGGGTATATTAGCGAATTGCTGACTAAGTCCACGTGCTCATCGCAATATACGCAATCTAGGTAATCGCTGACAAAGCAGCACGAGGCACGGACACGAGGCACTTCGTTCCTAGCATCGGGCGTGGAATCATATATTTTAATTAGTTGTAATTTTTAATATTAATAAATTCGTCTTAAGAAAATTGGTTTTTTTTAGTACTCCTGCGTCCGTATACGTAATAGTAGCATTCATTCAATCATTGTAAATATCAATATCTGTGCAAGAATGTTAAACATCAAACTAACTGAAACTTGATATTTTTTAATTATTATAGAATCGCTTGTTTATAGTCATAAGATTTATCTTAAATTTATAAACGGTGATTAAAAAATATTGATAATTAAAATAAACACTTACCGAACAGAAGGACCCACCACGGACTACTGGCCATATGGCAGCCCCACCACTGGAAGAACTCTTCGATTTTGGTCTCCGTTTGCGCTCCGAGCCTCTCGAAGAAGGTGGCTTCCGAGGCGCCATCTACTTGGTCAACGGTCCAACTCAATGTGGCCGGATTCGTCGCCATCTCCTGATTAGTCTCTGAGGCGACACCTACGGTTACGATGTATTACTAATTTTGATCTTTCTCATACAAAAAAAAACATGTATTTTGAAAAAGAAAACCTTCTCAAAACAGAGGCCCGAGCATAGCTGATAAAAGGTAAACAAACTAATAACTCACGCCCACAAATAGTTAGATGATATACCATTAATAGCTGTTTCCTATAACTCACCGACCGTTTGTTGCCTTACTATCGGTCAAAATTTGACATAAGCTCCATACCAGCGTCAAAATCAACCGATAGTAGAACAAGGGAATGAATTTTAAGATATAGGAACCTGCCATCAATGTAGCATAATAACTACTGGTACATATTAATCAATCTACAAAATAATTGTTATCTCATCAAAAAACAATGCTGCATATTTTTCTTTATTTTTAATGCTTGATGATTAAAAACGTTTCAGTGCCTAATAACTTTCTTTTCCAAAATACAAAATCAAAAACAAAAAAGCTCTTCAAACAAAAACTGACAGACATTAAAACATATTCCACGAACCGTACAAAACAAGGTTTCATTTTTACACGTTTAATGTTGATAAATGTTTCTTTGTAGTACAAATGGGATTAGACAGGAATATACGTAACATATACATAAAGCATGCACATAAAATAAACAAATAATAAGCAAATTGCAATAATACACAGCATTGCAAATTATAATATGTGTTAAGGATTGTGTACAGTTTGTTACGGGAACAAAGCTTTTTTTATGTCGTTAAGTCGTTATAGTTCAGCCGTTCTGGAAAGCCATATTTGACATCTGTCAAACTGATAGTAGTTACGTGAACTATGGATGATAATACAGTTCAAAATTAAAATCGATACGGGAAGACACACAATACCGAATCGATTAAAATAAAACTATTTTTAATTAATTAATTAATTAAAAAATATATATTACTTTCGTTGCCCTTTTTATCTTTAACATGTAGAAAACATGCATAACTTAAATACGATCATGAATTAACTTCACTTCTCTCCAGTTATACATCAATCTCGAGATAACTAATATTTAAGCAACAAAAAAGTGTTGACAAACATAACTTTGTCATGTCTTACGTTCCTAAAGAAATAGGATAATTATGGTGTTATTATATGTCATTTCAAATGGGGATTCTTAGAACGGCTCAACTATAAATATTCTGTATAGCAGATACTAAGCCACGAAATATAATTAGCAAGATTCGTACTTATAGACCTTATTAACATAGAAAGTAATTTGATTACGGCTTGTCTTTAACAGTTCAAATAAAGTTTGAGGTACTGTGAAATACCTATTTTTGGTCCTTCGAGCCAGATAGTCACAGTGAGAAATTTGAACAATAAATAAATTATGGTTTGAAAGTATAAAAATGCCGATGTAAATTAGAAAGCTATATTTATTTAAAAATCAAGAAGACATCTAGAAAATTATTTTTTTAATTAAATTCGGTAAAAACATTTAATTCAATTTTTGAAGCTGGAATATAAGAAATTTTAATTAATTTCTTTAAACCCCGGTTTAATTTAATAGATGAACTGGCTTTTAGTGGTTGGCAGTGAGTGCAGCGTGTGTTTGTGTGTGTGTGATATGAGGGTTGAGAATGGGCAGTGAATACGTACTGGCGCGGTGCTCCCTGAGCGGGCTGGCCTCCGGTCCGCCGACCAGTCTCGCCTCCGCGCCTCGCGCCCACCCCTCTGCCCAACACCACGTCACCGGTTATACTAAAGGTTACCTTAGCCTAACACTAATTACTTATTTGTTATACTACCTTTACCATACTTGATATTTTGAGTACAACAGAGTCTAATGCATAGCAGTACTAAAAATTTGCTACGCCCTCAAAAAATTATGAGCAATATACTAAACCAAACTAAGACAGTAAACAATTGCCTTTGAAACTAAAAATACATTGCCTACAAATCGTTGAATAGACTACTATTCCACTCAACATATCAACTATACTAGCCATACTGGACCCTCAGAGATTGTGCAAAGCTCATATACACTTTGACTCAGAAGTCACCACTAAATTACAAGGTTCTTTGAGAATAGTGTTATGGATGCACTATAGCCAAGGCAATCTTGGATCTATCAGTGGAGCGTCGTCACCACTGCGGTAAGTTCAACTTGAACGTATCGTATTTAAACAAAAATTCTAAGGTAGTCAAATTAGATGCAGATTAATGTCAAAGTGGATATGAGCTTTAATTGCATAGTGAGAACGAATTTATTTATATAAATGGAGCGTTGTGCAGAAGAAACTAAGTTGCAAATAAATATCAGATTCGTAGTCTATCATATCGAATACCGAAAATTTGGGCGTGCCGATGTAGCTAGTGACTATTCACTACTCCATCGAAGATTAGAATGTATGAAGTTTTTAAGAGTTGAAATATCAATTATTCAAAATGGAAAGTCCCATTTTTATGAAGAATTAACTAAACACGCGAAGCAGAAAGAGTTTGAACGATCGTGTCTCCACTTTCACACGCGCATAAGTATTTTGCCGTCAAGCGCACTAGACTTGTGACGGCAATAGACTTGAGCGCGAGTGAGGAGTAAAAGATGGAACTTTCAACTCGATAGAGTAGATTCTGCATATATATTAAACATATATTAAATAAATTTTAACGGTATTATAAACATACATTAAATACCTTATAGGGAACAAACTTAAGTATTCAAAAATTACATAGTAAAATAAATTATTATGTAGTTAATCACTTCGATGAAGCTTCAGATGTGGTTAAATGTTATATTTAGTGAAAATTATTTAGACCGCCACCATCGTCTCAGCGTAATCGTTGTCCATGCAAACTGTAAATATTTTTAGCTTTTCAGATTCTCAAACACCCGTAGCGATTAATTAATGTTATCTGCAGCTGTAGTAATAATGTCATAATTAAACATATAGCTTTATACTCTAACACCATTATTGTCTTGAGTCGCGATGTTTTGCAAGCATTTCATGTATTCTACGATTTTCAACCATACATACATAAGTTCACGCCAGGTCCCTTGCGGGGTAGGCACGAACAACAGAGCGCCATTCAGGCTTATTCTTACACACCTCACTATTTTCGACCAGTATTATTAAAATCTCAATTTAATACTGATGTGCTAGGATACGAACCATATGGACTCGATTTAAGATTCTTAAAACCGAGAAGATTCAAATAACTTGTGCTGTTTCACATCCTCTTTGACGTTTGCAAATCTCTCAAGTTACATATTTCCGGACAGTAAAGCCCACAAGAAAATAAATAACACAATTGTCGTACTTTATCGTTGTGTAACGTAATAGTGACGTTTTGTTAGTCATGTAACACATAAGACTAATAAACCATCGACACTATACGTAAATAGATCGAAAGTAATCGATTTCAATATAAAAGTTATTATACTTTATTACAGAAATGATATTTGTAATATATGTTCTTTGAAATGTGGGGATATTTATTACACGATATAATATTTTATAACAAAAATAATAGTGATGTTGCAAACAAATTTGTAATCGTTTATAATTTGTTCAAACTTTTTAAACTGATCTTTAATATTAATGCAGATTTAGATGTATTTTGTTAATTCGAAGGTGTTAAATCTGTCACCTATGCAAAATCTATATCCCATAGGTATCGAATCCTATATACAATATTAAGCATCGTTGGTAATTTCCATTTGTCTGCGGCTTCGACCACCAGTTGTAGCAAACAAATTGTATGACCTGCAGGTAAGTTTTCTCTTGTAAGTTTTGTCAAGTTTGTTAATCACGATTTCTAATAAACCCGAGATCAAATTTCACTAGTTAGATTACGTCACAATTAATGGCGGCTCCACATTAGTGCCGTGAAGCTCTGTGAACAGGCGTGAACGTGAATGTGGAATAGTATTCGCGGCAATCTCGCGCGTTTGCGCCTGTTCCCCGATCGGAGTCGGTATTTTGTCCCGTGACAAAGGGTTCGCGCCTCGTTCGCGCGGTGTTCACGCGTTCACATCCATATTCCACCATATGCCACCCAGTTCATTCCTGGCTACAGGTGCGTACGGACGCGTGCACTTGTAATAAATAATGGCATCGCAGCAGCGTAACATTTGGGACAACGAAACAGAAATGCAATTATTAGAGCAATATCACTCTGAAAATGTACTGTGGGATACAAAAAATCCGAATTACAAGGACAAAAATAAAAATTATGATGCCTGGAGGCGTATTAGTCCTCAATTGAATATTGAAATTAATGAATTAAAAAATTAATAAAGTAATTGCAGCAGCAGCTTCCACGTCCATTTCACGGCAGGTATATGTGTGAGTCGTGAATGTAGACGGGTACGACTTGCACGACTTGTGGAGCCGCTATTAGACGTGTGCACAATATGAATACGCAAAAGTGTCCATAACAAGGCGATCGGTCCTTGTAGCCGGACAAGATTCGAGGACGGCACACAATACTGACCGACAACGTTCTCCTGTTGGTTGCAGCAACATACGCCGCTGAGGAACAGTGTGGTGAATATGACGAAGACGATCGCCATGATGACCGCGTAGCCGTCGGCGCCGGCGATGCGGAAGGGGCCCGCGGGCGGCGGCCGCGGCGGCCACGCCGGGCACGACGCGTCGCAGTCCAGGCACGAGCAGCCCGGCTCACCCTGGACCAACAACATTCACCCTTCACACCCTTCACGTCACATGCGGCATCGATATATGGTGGATATTCCACCTATAAGAACGAAGCGCTTCGAATCCAGCTTCATCATACGCACCGCAAAGGAATGGAACTCATTGCCGGAGTCTGTCTTTCCCGATACTTATAACCTGGGTGTCTTCAAGTCCTGTGTGAATAGGTACCGTCTAGGTAAGCGTGCTACATCCTAGACCACATCTTTGCTCCACATAGGGCAAGATTGTGGTCAAACGCGAACCTATACTACTACAATAAAAAAAAACACGGCTAATTGGGAAGCGCCACAAATTTGTGGTCAAATACAGATAATTGAAATGAAAGTTTTTTTTTAATTACTTCCCGCTCCGGACGAACTGAATTACCCGGGCTTATTGCTTTTTTATATTTTTATTTTCTTTTTGTTTTATTTCCTTTTGTTTTATTTATCCAAATATTTCAAGAGTCTTTACATTCTATACATTACTGAGCTATTTCCATAATTATCTTATTTGTTTGTTACATGTTTTTAACTACTATCTATTTATCTCTGAGGTATTTTGACATTATGTACTTTTACAATTTTCTTATGCACCTATTTTCCATTAAATGAATGTTGAACTGATGCTCTCTCACTCTAACTACATAGAATTTGTATTAGAATAAAAGAGACGATATAATTCTCATGGTTTTGGCGCGGCAATTTTGATGGCAATTGGCAGCTTGTGGAAAAAAATTAAATTAAATTTGGCTCCTCAAAGGGGTTTAAAACGTGACAATACGCATATTCGCACTTATCACAAATCCATATAACACACATACAGCGCGTTCTATTAGAAGCTCACAACGCTCCAAACAGTCCGTCAGCCGTTCCACAAGGCGATCGCGGTCGTTGTGGTCGTGGCGAAAAGTCACTAATGACGTCATCATATTCGATCACACAATGCTCAATCACAACGACCCATGTCTAGAGGTGGGTCGAATAGCCGTTCCACTTGGGTTTACGATTGCAACGCCCGCAATCAAGTGAAACGGGAAAAATCGCAGTCGTGAACGTGGTCGTTGTGAGCCACTAGTCGAACGTAGCCATAGTAATCTTTTAATCTATATAGATAAATAAAATTGAAGTGTCTGTTTGTAATTTCAAAATAAAAATGTAAAAAAAATCTAGAGGAACAATTCTGACCAGGCGAATCCGAAAATGCAATTTTTTGAATTTTTGTCTTTCTGTCTGAATGTTCCGGCTAATCTCTGAAACGGGTAAACTAATTAAGTTTTTAAGTAAGTTAAGTAAACTAATGTTATTTCAAACTAATTAGGTGCGGCGAAAACACTAGTCTAATTAATATATAATGACACAATGTGACATGAAAAAAATTACTCACATTTTTCCCAACATTACACGGTCTCGTGGATGGATTGTAAGGTATGTACCCATCCACCGGCTCGTCTGTAGATGTGTAGTTCACCCGGAATGGCACTTGTGGCAGTGCATCGTCGCCCATGAACGAGAACCAGCGCATTGGGGTGCAGAACGCTGCGTTCACACCACACATTATATCCAAAGCGAGCTGATTCGTCACTGGATTTTGCACCTGAAAGAATGTTTCACAATGTGAATATATATGTATACAGATAAATAAACTTAAAGTGCTGTTTGTTACGTCAAAATAAAATCTGAAAAAAATCAAGGGGGATTATTCGGACCAGGAGATTCCGAAAATACAATTTTTAAATTTTTTGTATATCTGTCTGTCTAGATGTTCCGGCTAATCTCTGAAACGGTTGGACCGATTTTGACGGGACTATCATTGGCTGGTATCATAAGGAGTAACTTAGGCTCCATTTTTTGGGGTTCCGCAAAAAAAAAAAAAAAAAAAACTACGCGGACGAAGTCGCGGGCAAAGCTAGTTAGCTAGCTAGTAAATAAACCTTTAGCAAGTAACAAAATCTCTGCCATTTATCAGTGCAGGAATGAAGAAGGAAGACGTAAGAAACGGCAAAATAGCCCACAGCCAGGTGGTAGGATATTTGCCCGACTTGATGGCTACCACCCCTAGTCTGGAGTACGCCGTCATAAGAACCCTGAATTGTGGTCCGGCATTAGTGGCCAGGTTCCAGTCTCTCTTTAGAGAGCGGCGGCACAGTGTTAGCACCTTTGGTGCTACAAAAGTCCATAGGCGATGTTAACCGCTTGCCATCTGCCTGTCTGCTGAACTCATACATTAAAAAACAAATATGATTAACGATTATAGAGGGCGTACGAAGATAAGTATGGGGAAATAAGTCCTTGGAACTCCCACTCACACCGATATTTAAAATAAATAATTCAACTCTATAAAAAACTAATAATAAAAAAACTACTATAGTGTTACGTAGTTCCTTAATGATAAGTTTTAAATATAGGTGATAAGGTAGAATGTGAAGTATTTAAATATATTTGTAATATTTGTACCATATTAATATCATTAAGAACATATTTAAATTTAAATTATTTATTATTTTGTTAAATTTAGGATTATACATAATTATAACGTTGAAACATTAGTAATAATAATTAAAACCAAATAAATATTGAAATAAGCATGTACCTTATATTATAAGTTTAAAAATTGTACGCCGAACCGGCAAAAAACATGTGATGATTATAAAATAACAAGCCCTATTCGTATAACTATCATGTTTTTATGCAATGAATTATTTAATTTGATTTATTCTTTACAGTACTCAAAATAGTTACAAATATAACTACAAAATAGTGGTGATGTACAAACGCGAGCTTAACCCTAAAAAGAGTTTTCTTCCAGCAAACCTATGGGTCTGTCGAGAGTGGGAAAACAAAAGGCAGGATTGTGTACATTAAAGTTATTACATAAAACTACTTATTGAAAATATATATTACATTATAAACTTCATAAGGATATACATACACAAACTTACATACACATACCTAGTATATACATAATTTAATTTAATAACTGATATTAATTATTACCTTTATGCAGGAGTCAAACGTTTCATCCATGTAAGTTTTTCCAAGATAATAATGCAGGCCTTTCACTCTGGTTGCTGGAAAGTTTTAAAATAATTTGAAAGGGTCTAAGGGTCTTATTATCCCCGCAAATTGGTAATGCGTTGGAACCTTGTCAAATTAACATTCACGTGACGTCATCCGCAACTCGATATGTACGAGTTCTCGCCGGCCAGTGATGCGAACAGTACTGAGTGTTCGGCTACGGTTATGTCACCAAAATGGCGGCCAGGCGCAATAGCAATTTGCGGGGATAATACCGCGATAATGTATTATTTGGTTACGAGAGTATATTTGAAGAGGCCCAAAAGCGAAAGATAAGTAAAACACTAGTCCACCAAAATAAGAGCTATGTACTTTTACCTTACTTACCTTACCTACTTACTTAGCTTTAAGAACGTGGTTCGAATTTTTGGTGAACAATAAAGTGTTTTCATTCATTCATTCATTTTATTAAAATAATGCTCTCGCGCTTCGTCACACAACGGAACTCTTAAGGGCGCGTTCCCACTATGTCGTAACGAGTAATTCATCGTTGGACGACTGTCGTCTCTAGCTGTTCCCATTATAACGACTGTTTGTCGTTAAAAATGTTTAACGATCTTTTATCGTTTTAAGACTGTCGCGCTAGCCGTTCCCACTGTCATTATAATCTGTCGTCACTGCAAAAAATGTCGTAGACGACAGTAAGTCGTGTCGTTCTAAATGTGAACACCTCCATTTAAAAATATAAGCCACGACACTTAAAATTACACGACTATCTGTCGTCACGACATAGTGGGAACGCGCCCTAACGAATCTGGGAGGATGTTTAGCCTGTTAGATTTTCTGGCTCATTGGAAAATATTTTAAAATATTATACTTAATAATATATATAAAATTCAACCTTTCTAAAATGACGTAAGTTCCCACTTTTTTTTTAAAGTGTCTGTCAAAAGTTATGGCCCACAGGAAGTGTCTGGCAACTGTATATCTTTGTTTATAACAATATCATACATGACATATGTAAAAACTAGCCTTGCTACTTTGACGTAAGTTAGCGTGGTTTTTTTCCACCTTGATACCTGCTACCTGAAAAACGGTCCCACTTTCAGCTTAGCGAGTATCCATTCCTTTCTAAGTTTATGTTAAACTAGCGTTCCTAAAAATTTCATCTTTCCTAAAATCACGTAAGTCTGGGGTGACTGGGATCTTGGAGTATTAGAACTAATTTTATTATAAAAAAATTAACCCGCCAAACTTTCTTTTCGTGAATAAACCATAGTTGCGATAAGACCAAAAACATTCCTTACAGATTTTATTTTAAACGTGCTTATACCTTATTTTTGATCTTACATCCCTTTACAATTGGTAGAAATGTGAAATTAGTTGTATGACTTCGATTTCATGTTTGAACCAGTAGGGAAAATGGCTAGTATAATAATATAGGCACCGTAAGGGGTCCTTCAAGCCGGATATGAACCAAGGATCTATAGACGATATTCTTCTTACATCATAAAGTACATTGAAACCTAGATAAGAGGGCCTTGATATGTGAGAAACCTCGTGAAAATGAGGTCCCGACACTTTTGCATTGAAATGCCTCTATTAGTGGGAATTTCCAAACCTTTTTAACCAAGTCTTGATTACTAAGGTTTTTTCGATGTTTGCCTCTATTATTAAGGACTTTGTAACTCAAGAGGGCCGTATAAGTGAGACAATTTATTGGGTTTAGACAAGTTATAACACGTTTATATACAGTCTGATCCCTACCATTATATTAACTTTCGCATTTCGGGAAAGCTCACCACCGACAGCGATCTAGACTACATCTTTTACTTTTATTTGTAAGTATTTACTTTTAATTCACTAGACTTTTAATTATAATATTGATTTCAATTATTAGTTATTTATATAATAATTAATATGATAAATACTTTCGCATATAAGCATTTCCACTCCACATCTGTATATCTCTTAACCATAAAATGGTAGATTTCGACCTCTCAGAGTGGGAGACTGTATATATAAGACAACTGTCATGTTAACCTGCCTATTTTGGAAACTGGGTAAATACAAAACCTCTATAAGTGCAAAAAAAAATAGGTTCCTTAGATATAGATAAAATGTACGTACTGTTTTTGTACGGCTCAATTTGAGGCTTCAAGAACTCGCTCTGTCTTGGCGAACAGGTCATGCCGCAAATGTGTTCGACGAAATTGTCCATACAGGTCGGACACCTGCCCAACATGCTTTCGGCCAATTTTATATTAAATTGGAAGTTTTGCATCTGCTTGGTGTCGCAGCACGCAAAACCACCGGCTGCGATGTCTGGACAGTACTTCTGCAGGATCGGCTGTAAACAAAATAAAACAATGTGTTCATGACGCTAAGCAAAGTAGCAAGATTACTTTGTCGAATGGAACGCGCCATTCAAATATAATGACAGTTTGGACTGTTACGGGGATTTCCCTGTCTTAGCCTAACTCAGTTACGAGACAATACACGATATTGGCCTTTTTTATTCAAAGTCAATTACCAGAGGAGTATCTCCATCATACTTACAATGTATTATTTTAATCACGCTAATATAGTAAAACATCTTTGAATGCGTTCAAAAGAGAAACTAAATTAACTTTAAAAAATACAATTAAATACTAAAATTAATTACTTTGTGGTATTTTTCGATAGTACATACATACATACATACATACATAACTTCACGCCAGGTCCCTTGCGGGGTAGGCACGAACAACAGAGCGCCATACAGGCTTATTCTTACACACCTCGCTTGCTTCTTTGACATTCATAGCTCTTGTCATGCACGCTCGTCTGTTCTTAAGGCTCCTGACATCACCTTCTGCTAATACACGATCAATTTGATCATGGAAGGTGTGTCGTGGCCTTCCGCGACTTCTGCATCCATCCACTTTTGCATTGTATATCTGTTTAATCATTCTTTCATCATATATTCTTTCCACATGCCCGAACCACCGGAGCATTCCTTTCCTTACCTTCACCCCAACACTCTCTTTCAGACCAACTCTCTTTCTTACTTCGGTATTACGAACGCGGTCCGCGAGCGTCACTCCGCAGATTTTGCGCAGTGCTCGCATCTCGACTGCGTTTACTCTAGTACGTTTTCGATAGTAGCAGTAGTAATAGTATGTAATACTAATACTCATAGACGGATCAACCAAATTGAATCAATTTAATTGAAAGGCACAGAACTGAAAGGGCATGACGGTATTCAATGACATGGAATGAATAAAGTTATGTTTATATGGACCACTTTGGTTGATTCAACCAATTTGATGAATAACTGAACCGTCTGATATCGACTTAATTCGACGCCTAAATGAAAAAATGTGAGAAACAGAAATCAGTAGCACCAACAATAAATCGCAACACTTAATAATGGCACTATTCAAAATTTTGCCGAACAGACTATTTAATTCCAACTATCATAAAATATGGAAATAAGTGTAATAACGCTAACCCTGATTTAAAACTAACAGAAATATTCACTAAGAAGGCCTTGTAATAATGCATGTTAACTAGACGTGTTGCTGGGGAGTTTCTTGCCGCTTCTTCTCCTTAACAGCAATAACACGTTGCTAAGCGGTGTACATAGACTATAGGAAGTAAAATTAAATTTTAACCTACATGTGTCATACTTCAAAAAGTGTTCTCAAGTGGAACTTATTTTGAATAAAAACTTTTGAATTTGAATTTGTAATAATATTGATATTCATTCTCTTGAAAAAACTTTTTTGAATCTCTTGTAAAGTTCACTTTTTTTTGGATAATGTCAGTTTTGAATTAAACGTGCGAAATGTTTTGATAGTAGTTCTATCCGTATCAGATATAATAAACAATCGACTCGGAATAGTCATGTTTGGCATTTGGGGTATTGCGACGGACACGTTTGACACGTTGCCGAGGCATGTGACAAACGTGACAATACATCCGACACAATAGAAATATAAGAAATTTGACTAAGAATCATTATGATAACTAGATTTTTTTCTTACATACTCTCATACATTTTATAATATATTATTAATACTAGTGGTCGCCCAGTGGTCGAAATTCGATCATAATTAATTTAGATTATAAGTTTGAACATTATAAAGGGTCTGTTGTCGAAGACTTATACTTCTATAATCACAGACTTCGTCAAGGCTAAACTGTTAATTTGACTTTAACAGTAAACAAAAGAGTATATTTTATATGCTCGTGTGTGTCATACATGGTAATGTAGGTAATATTTTTTTATTGATTTAATGTATTTCTTATGCATAATTTTATTATAAAATATTAGCATTCTGCACTCCTTCTCTATATAAACTATAAGTGTGCGAAATTTCACACTCCTCCGTCCGCGCAATTTTCGTAAAAGGGGGTACAAAGTTGTTGCTTCGCGTATTAATATAATGATAAACACATATCGATCGAATTAATTTCGTAAAGTATCCAGCGAATTAGGTATGTTAAAACGTATATCTTAATCGAGATTTAACGTAAATCAGTCAGTTCTTAACGCCGTGAAGAACGTCCATGTCCGTCTGCGAAGTTTTATCATAGACAAAAAGTTGATTTATTCCTAATTAAGATTTTCAATAAACCGGAATTCAGCAGAAAGTGCTTTAAACATAAGAAATATGTAATTTAAATTTGTTTTTGATGTGTTACTGCGATGGCTTCGGGGTAATTATTTTAAGACTTATAGTCCAAACAAGGAAATCATATTCAACGACTTATAAGTCGGGTTATTATTAACTACAACAGTTAATGTAATAACAAATATACGCTTAATTTATTCCTTCATCATATATTCCGATTTTCTGACCGAAATAACCAAGAGAAAACATATTAATCCCATATACAAAAATACACAATAGGCACGGCACACCCGTAGGGAAAATTAGCAAGAAACATTTTGAAGTGAAACTTTTATATAGAGGGGGTCTTACGATGTTTCGCTCACGAAAAGGTGTCACGGTCACGTGGTCTGATTCTTACATTTTTAAACTCGTGATATCTTTCGAATGGAATGTCCAAATTGAATAATTCAAAAAAAGTTTTATAAAGGTATTGAAGCAGTCTTGAATATGAAGTAATTTATTTTGATAAGGATTAATATCAAGATACAAATAAACAGCCTTTTCTAGCGGCGGCATTTTAATTAAAATTTTAAAATAAAAGAACACTTATTGTGGCATAACTATAATAGTTAGATATATAGTGTCGCGCTCGCGACACGTTTTGTAAATAATGATGTGTTCTATAAAGTCATGGTACGATCGGCACAACTGATTTATGACCCACTTTGCTAATAATTCCTTTAAAACCGTCAAAATAGTAAGGTTTATTGTGTGTGTTGCACTTAGGACGTTATAAACATTAATAAAAATGCGTCACTAGCCTCAGAACTACGCAATTTTAAACTTTGTTATCATTGTACTAGATATGTTTTAGATAAAACAGTAATGATTTGAAATAATTTGAATCTCGAACTGAAATCTGCCTTATAATTCTAACTCTTTTCATTATAGAAAAAGCATTATAATTTTAAAAATAAAATGTCATTCTGAAAGTATTTCATTCATGAAGAAGAAGAAGAAGTCAAGTAAAGTCAATGAGAAAAAAATTAGAACTCAATATCTAAGAATTAAATATTTATTTAAATTGTATAATGGATAGTCTCGCAGAACAAAGAGCTCGGATTGTAGTGCTCAGTGAGGAAGGCTATGGCATTCGAGAAATATCACGAGTGTTAAATATAAGTCGGAACACAGTGAGAACATGGATCAGACG
This sequence comes from Dendrolimus pini, assembly GCA_949752895.1. Lineage (NCBI taxonomy): Eukaryota > Metazoa > Arthropoda > Insecta > Lepidoptera > Lasiocampidae > Dendrolimus > Dendrolimus pini. Next base: position 17,417,196 of record OX457140.1, on the reverse strand, counting down.
GCACGCTGAAGAGGGCATTCTTGAAGATAGACGAAAACATAATCATGGCGTTCGTCGAATAACAAACCAACAAAGTACAGATATGCAGCACCATTATGAAGAACATCCTTTTTCTCGTACCCAAGATTTCGCGGCACGTTACGACGTTTGATTACAGACCATAAGAAATCATTTACACCGTATTGGACTGCATTACCGGCATTATGCTAAGAAAGTACACTTAACGAATGCACACAAAACTGCAAGATTAAATTTTGCACGTAATTATTTACACTTTGACTGGACTAATACCATATTTTCAGATGAAAAATCATTTAGATCTTCTCAACATGGTCGCTTAACTTTGTGGCGTTATAACAATACGCGATACACAGAGGATCACGTAGTACCCAATCAATTATCTGGTCGAATTTCAGCTAACATGTGGGCCTGGATGGGTACCGGGGGTATACGTGAACTTGTCCAAATTTCTCCTCGTCAAAACGCATTAAACTATGTCGATTTGTTGGAAGAATCAATGTTACCGACAATGCGAATAGTGTACCCACTTGAAGAAGTCCCTGTATTCTCCTACGTTCACGACAATTGTCGAGTACATACCGCCAGAATTGTCTCGAACTGGTTTACCCAGTATGAAGATGAAATTACTTTAATTCCATGGCCATCTAGGTCACCAGACCTCAACCCAATAGAAAATTTATGGGGTTTGATGGTTCAAATGTGGGATAACAGAAACGAGAGGACAAAGGAAGCAATTGAGCAGCACTGTAATGATATTTGGAATTACATGAGGGGAACCGACATCTGCAATCGTCTAATCGGGTCGATGCGTAATCGACTATTAGACGTCATTGAAAACAATGGTGCTTATACCCGGTTTTCGGTTTAAGTAAAGTAAAATGAGTGCCATTTCTAACTTTGAAATACAACCAATTAATAAAATTTAAAAAAAAAAATTTTCTTCCACATTAATGTTGTTAATGTTTTATTTTCTTGTGTATTTCTGCTACCTAACGTATAACGATAACCCTAATATCTAATGTTGTATATACAAAAGGTTTGGCCTGTGTCACCTTTGGCTTGTCGATTTATGACCGGTTCCGATATCTCACTATTCACTACACTCCACTTCCCCTGCTTTACCGTAGGTTGAATTTTGACATTGCTTGTATAGAGATTACTTCAAATTTTAATCGTTAGTAAGGCAAATAAACGGTCGGTAAGATATAGGAAACGGCACTTAATCCAACATACTTAATGACAGACATAGTAATAGCACGTAATAGCATTTGTCAGATGTTACACGAGTATAGACGAGTCTCTCCGATCTGTTTAATACAACGTAGTCGGTAACTGCCAATGTCTAATAACATGATAACAAGTTCGTTACCAAGGAAATGTATGTTCAGGCGAATTTCAACCTAATTGTATTTCACGACTATAAGAAAATGACCTTATGGTGGGTCATGTTTCAATTTGTTTGATTGTACATTATTTTATTCTATGATAAATTTTTCAAATCAGTTCAGTAGTTTCGGTGCCTCTTTATCAAAACATGAGCAAACGAAATTTTATTGAGTTATTTTTTTGGAAATATTTTTCTGTTAACATAATTTGATGTCCGAATGAAGTTGATGACGAAAGATGCGCATTTGTTATAGAAAATGCATTCATTAAAATGTACCTAACCTAACCAAATCATAATTAGCAGTAAACCTGCGAAAAATCGAAATGTGTGCTGGGACACATATTAGAAGTGAAACTTCAACGGACAAGTTGAAAAACGAATCGCAAAGGACAAGTGGAAAAACGAATCGCAACGTACAAGTGGAAAAACTTCAACTGACAAGTGACAAAATGAATCAACAAAACTTTAACTTGAAGTTTTACGGGTAGATTGTTAATGTAATGTGTAATTTGAAAACCTGCCCGTAAAACTTCAAGTTAAAATTTTGTTGCGATTCATTTTGTCACTTGCCAGTTGAAGTTTTTCCACTTGTACGTTGCGATTCGTTTTTCCACTTGTCCGTTGGGTTTCATTTTTTTTAACACTTGAAATGTGTTGTTCTACTATCCATTCACTTGACGGACGCGTGGATGAAGTACTATTGATTAAAATGCAACATAGACTCGAACAAAAGTAACGACAATTATTTAAAACGTAAAAAAATGCGTATGATAGTGTTACGGGTTAGCGGGACTCGAATTAAAATGACGTTTGAATTATTATAGAGTTTAATAGAACTATACAAACACGTATAACACAGGTACAAATATAACCGAACACAACAAATCCAAACGTAATGCAGAAGGTCGTAATTCAATAAAACGCGCAAAGTCCGTCATTTATTAGATTCCCGATTGTAGTACACACGTCTCGCGTCGCTCGTGTTTTCCGCTCGACTGCCTGCTTTTCCATCAGATCACGTTTTATACTACACAAATGCAATGTCCCCGTATCTAAGTCGACTTGATCCGCCACACCTGGTTAATGACTCGGCCGCAAACTGCCATAAAGGAGTACAATAAAACAATGGGCTGTTTTCTAATCACAATTCTTAAAACAAAGTAAACAATAGATGACGATCATAAAAGAGTTACAATTAGGTTAAATGCCGGCAGGTAATAAAATGTGTTGTGTTTCAGATATGCAGGTGGATTTTATTTTTGTCGGGACGTGAGTTGTAACAGTATGATAGTAAAATACCCCGGCAATAGTCCTCTAGGCATTTTATCAATTCACGAAACATAATAAGTAATATAAAGCATATCTTAGAACTGGATTACTCATTAGGTGATAATATTCCTTAACACTAGATATCTAATATTAGATAACAATTCTGTAAAAATATAGTGACATCATTCAAACACGTAAGTGATCTATGCTTATCCATGTTTTGATTACGAAATGATTATACGTCTACTGAAATTTTTTGCGATTTCACGAATAACTAACACTTAAGGCAGTTGCGAAAATGCGGAAATGTGTTTTTTAGCTAACTAATAATAATATCACACTAATTACTTTTGTAGTACTTGAGATTGTCTGTAGGAACTGAATTTGAAATATATCGCACTTATAGATAAGAATTCCATATCATTTAGATTGGTATTCTAGAACAGAGTTTTTCAATCTGGCATCGCGACCCCTAGGGTGGTCGGAGGTCGTAGAGCCTTGCTAGGGGGGGGGTCGCCGGCATAAGCCAATTTAAGTTTATACCTCATACTTAGGTACTTTCTGAGCTCAGCACCTTTTTGCAGAGTATATAGGCCGCAATAGTGAATATAGGTAACAAAATAGAGAAAAACATAAACGTAGACATTTAAATTTCTAACTTTTTGTCTGTCTATGGCCTAAGGGGGTCGCCAAAATTGTTCAACCTGTAAAGGGGTCGCGTATTCAAAAAGATTGAAAAGCTGTGTTCTAGAACAATATGCATCATTTGCGTTTGCTTCGCCCCTGGTGTTACAAACGTGTTAAGGCGACAGTAACTAATGCCCTAGAGCTGATAGTTTGCCTGATTACTAGCTTTAAAAAAAAGTGTGTTCACAGTGTGTTGTGTGCACAGTTCACACGCAGTAGAAGCGAAACATAATGTGACAAGGGATAGCAGAGATTCTAAATTTTGTGACGTCACATTTCATATATAATATCGTTATAATATATTTTAGCCTTATAACACGAAATTTGAAGTATTAAGAGCCTGTATACTACTAATTCAAATCGGTGTTTCACATAGTTTACCCCCGCGCAACCAATGTTTACTTCGATGGGACAGCGCCAATTTAAGGCGTGCGTGCGTGTGGTAAAATATTGTATCAGCGAACATACGCTACGTAACATAAATAGGTGTATACGTAGCTAACGAACATTGTTATTATTGCTCCTTCGTTTATTTAAAATTATTTTTCAATGGCGGTCGTGGAGAAGAGCAGCGCGTCCGTATTAGCCGACGCTCTAAAGCGATCTAATAAATTCCATACATTGGGACCGGCAGGCGGGATTTTTGCAGTCATTTTTAATAAAATAATTAATTACTTCCAAATTAAGTTAAGTAACCCAATAAAAGATCTATAATTGAATTTGTTATAATATAATATGTTACTGTTATTTATTTTAGCGATGTACGATTAACAGTAATAACAATAACCAAGATTGAATAACTCGTTTAGAGGTTACTTTGCAATTATTTTCTATCGAGAAAATTTATCGTAAATGCGTTCCGAGTACAAAGTTTACGTCAGAAATATGATCAAGATTGACATATATTTTTTTCACCGCAATAAAGTGTGTATAACTACTGTAAAAATGGTTGAGAAAATGATCTAAAAACGCATTCTGTCAGTTATAACCCTGTTAACGAAAAACTTCAAAACATTTTCAACATTATCTGAATGAGCGTAATGTTTAAATTATTAAATATAATGTATTCTATCTAATTCTCTCGCAGGCTTAGGTCCTATAGATTTATGTGTTTATCTCTTTTTAGTGTTGCTGTCCTTTTTGGCTAGCATTATGATGAGACTTGGTCCAATTTAGGACTTATTTTGTTTCTTTTTCTATTTATAATAACTTTCGTTTTTGTCCTAAATAAAATATTTTCCTTTCTTTCTAATATTGGAGTTTTACATTCAGCCAAAGTAATAAATCTTAGGTAGTCATGTAATGGTGGATTAACTACAAGAACGTCGCCTAAGACGGTTCAGCCACGATATGAGTCTACTTGCTAAGTATCAGATACGTCACTAGCCGATTTCTCTTAGCCTACAGAATAACAGCAATGCAACTGACAGAGCAACAAACACATTTACGACTTATAAACAAAATTATTTAAACCTCATTTGACCGGGTCGATGTCTAACGTTGGTAAAAAACTCTATAAAATTATTTAAGTTTGTAAAAACACTCTGACCTTGCCGTGTGAATTAAGTTCTGATTATATTTGCAACGTTAATATAACCTGCTTAAAATTGCTTAAATTTTATTTGCTCGTGAACTGCAAAATTTCTTATCGGCAGGTTAACTTAAAAGATTAACAAATTAGACTCCTATAGAGTAAGACTATACAATAGGGTGCTTTTTTTTCAACTATTTTTTTTCGGTTCCATCGTGAAATTTTGTTGCAAGTACAAAAAAAATACCCTGAAAGTTTGGGCCCTTAATATTAAGACCTCGACCCAGGCGTTTGAAGATTTCCCCTTAAAAAAACACAGAAACTTTGGCTTTTTCATGTTTAAATTTCTATAGCTCAGTGGCATTTCATAGCATCGCTTTGACTATGGACGGGTTTTTTTTAGAATTGAATGCTCTACAAAAGTGTCCATCGCGGGCAAGTCGTAACTCGAACCGGCGAGGTAGTACAGGCCTCTAAACTAGATTTTTCCATGGAATTCGCGTTTTTTCGCAGTTATCTCGTGAATAACAAGAGCTACAAAAAAAATGCAAACAACAAACTTGTAGGAAATTTTCTACAAAAAAGGTCCTAAGCACCAAGTCGCTAAAATCAATATTTCCGGAGATATTTAATGATAAAGTTTTTGTAATTTAAATTTTTTATCGAAAATCATGTCAAATTATAAAAAATATATTTTTTATATTTTACGACTTGGCCGCAATGGACACTTTTGTAGAGCATTCAATTGTAAAAAAAACCCGTCCATAGTCAAAGCGATGCTATGAAATGCCACTGAGCTATAGAAATTTAAACATGAAAAAGCCAGTTTCTGTGTTTTTTTAAGGGGAAATCTTCAAACACCTGGGTCGAGGTCTTAATATTAATATTAAGGGCCCAAACTTTCAGGGTATTTTTTTTTTGGGTACTTGCAACAAAATTTCACGATGGAACCGAAAAAAATATAGAAAAAAAAGCACCCTACTATACAATCAAGGTAAACATGTGTCATGTGGTTGTTGTTTACGGATTTCGGGATAATCATTAGTGTAATATTTTCTTAAGTTTTAGCGACTATACTAGGGCCAACGAGAAGCGATACCAAATGTAAACAAAACCAATGCAAGATCATTAGAAAATACATAACTTTTTGAAAGTTGTATTATATATTTTAGTAGACAATTTATTTATTAATATGTTATTCTAAAAAGGTAACAATTAATATAAAGAAATTGAGTTGAAATGAGAATAATAATAATGTTTATGGAAATGAGGATAAAAGTGAAACATTTTTTTAAAGAAATCATTGTTTATTCAGTCTGACGCCGATTGTTCTGAGTCTGTAGAATCAGAATCTGTAACATGTATAATAAATTTATCCATCACGTCATCTACAATAAAATCAAGTTTGAAAAACTTCTCTTCTTCTTTATGAACGTGCTCCACGCATTTCTTCCACCGATCAGGCGTGACTTTCGCCATACCCTCACTTAATAGTGCCTTTACTTTTGCAAATTGAAACGTAGTATTGTTTCTAGCTACGTGCCCCTTTACATCAGCCCAAATCAACTCAATTGGGTTTAATTCACAATGATAGGGAGGGAGTCTTAGTACTTCGACGCCATATTTCTTTGCCAATTCGTCTACGACATATAATTGATATTGGTTCTTCACCATTTTTACTCTATTTAATAATTGTATTTTTAGTTCCTTTTCATCGAAACTGATATTTTTGTTACGAAGCCACTGCTGAATGTTAGCCTTCAACCATGTTGAGCTGGGTGATTTTTCCTGTCGCCTAGAGTGGTAAGGCGCGTTATCCATGACGACAACTGCATTCTCGCCTAACTTGGGCAATATCTTCTCAAACCAGTTTTCAAAATGTGCAGCATCCATTGATTCGTAATAATCACCGGTGCCTTTGGATTCAAACACCCAGCTACCGTCTTCCACAAAACCATCCTCGTTTCCAATGTGCACTACGATTAGTCGCCGGCCCTTTGAGGTAGGATTCTTCGCACCTGTACTAAGACCTTCTAAAAACGCTCGCCGTTTTGATTTTATTTCGGTGTCAACCCAGGTTTTATTAACAGTGTGACCTGAAAATAACATACAGGATACAATAAAACATAGGCAATACTACAAATAATAATCTTACACAATCTTTCAGGCAGAAATACTTAGTTTTGATTATGCGTTAAAGGATAATAAACCCCCCCCCCCCCTCCCCTACTGAAGATAGAAACTCTGTGCGCTCAAGTGTATTTTTTTTTTAAACTTAAAATTACTAACCTGCGTTCACCCATGTTTCATCCATATAAAAAATACGCCGATTCTCCTCTCTGTACTTCTTTATTTTATGTAAATATTTTCGTCGCCACAATACAATATCATCTCTATCAATCAGTGCATTATTTCTTTGCCTCTTGATATACTTAAACTTTAAATGTTTTAATATTTTTTGGAAAGTAGTCCTTTTGAAATTTGGTAGTGTATCGTCTTCATTAATATCTGAAAGTACTTTTTCCACTGTAGGCAGTTCGCCTTTAATAAAGAAAGCATGTACTTTTTTGCGTATGGCTGATTTAGTAAAATCTTCGATTTTGTCACTAAACGTTGGTCTAAGTTTGGTGGTGACAGGAGGAGAAATTTCGCCGTGTTCTTTATAGTCCTTGAGGATTCTATATACTGATGCAACGCCGATACCTAAAATACTAGCTGTTTTCTGCGCCATCTCTTTTTTGTAGGGGTATTTATCCTGAGGCCCAGTTTCTTTAACATATTTATAGGTGTTAATGTTAATAACCATATTTTTTTCATTTACCGTAAAACTAGTCACCTGAAATTGAAAATTAAATTAAAATGATATACTTTATTCACGTGCATTTTTAATAAATTAAAAAAGTTTTATTATTACAGTTGTTGTTTTTTAAATAACTTTAAAGTATACTGTATTTAATATCTATCAGCTAAAATCCAAATATCAATGCAATGGTAAAATATTTCCTGTACATACCTTTGGGCGTTTCTTTTCTGGAGAACTAAAATCTGTTGATTTATCTCTCGAAGTACTTGGTTGTGGCTCCATCATTAACCACTCTTAATAACAACAAACAATATTCAACAACAACAATCTAACAATAATTAAATAAACAACGAAAAATAACAAAACTTCTACAAATAACAAGAATCACCACGAGCGCGTTCCGAAACGGAATGAACTAAAAACAGTAACTCTTACTATAAAATGGCGCCCGAATGTTGGCGAACCCGTCTTGATCTTACGACAAAGACAGACAAATTACGACAAATACACGAGATGGAAAGAGATAGATAATAGATTGTCATCTCCACAGTAGTTTTTAGGTGAATGACCTTTTGTATCTCGTCTCTTTGGCCCAAGTATAGTATACTACGTTTTAACAGTTTTAAGTGGGGTAATTTGTTTGATTTACATTATTCCGACGTTTGGGCCACTTTTCAGTAGCCGTGATCACGGAAGACAAAGATGTTAAATGTCAATGAGTAATGTTAAAAATTTATTTATCCTAGTGCCAACTTGTTCATTTTAATTATTTCGTTTTAATTTTATTTATGGTTATTATTTACTCTATGGGAGCCTAATCAAATTTATCGCCGCTTCGCAACATGTTGTGGCTTGAAGAGAAGAAGCGGCGCAAGAAACTCTTCAGCAAATTTATTATAATTATTAGTGATTATTAAATAAAAAATGACAGTTATTTAATTATGAATTAATTTCTTTATCGCCTTACTTATAATAGTTTGTTAAATTTTAAGAAACAGCTTAGCAACTGATTAGCGAAAATCTTACCCATAAACTCCTCTTAAGGATAAGAGGTGGTGGTAAAGTCACTCATAAAAAACTGTCAAAAATAACCAACATCGAGAGGTAGTTTAAGTGACTGCTAAGAGGCAAGATGGCAAGTTTTATTTAAAACAGCCATTGATTTGGGGCTTAAGAGTCACTTATTTAAGAGATGGCTAATCCTTTCTTACCGAAATTATTATAAGTAAGGCCCTTAATATTTAGTTTTTTTTTAAGATGAATTAACAAAATTTGAGATTCTGTCGCAACCGAAATAAATTATTTGATTAGTTGCTACTTATACTAAAGCTAATAATAAATAAACTAATTGAGACTAGGCGTGCACACGTTCCACGAGCGCCAATCTCACTTGAACATGACATTTTGGTCACCGAGGGCTTTAATCTTCAGACCACTAAAAGGCTGTCCACTACATCACTGCAAGGGGAACAATAGATCGTCAGCTTGTGCTTGCCTCTGTTTGGCCTGCAGCAAACACCTCACCTACTCAGCAGCACCGTTCGTCATCAGCGGTGGTCACCCCCATTCCTTTGAGCTAGTTACCGCCCTTAACTACGTAACGGATTTTAGAACATTCCGCGAGAAATAACAACTTTAAGAAAACCTCTAGTCAAAATTTTCTCCTTGCACTATTGTATGGCATGGGTTTACTTAAAAAGGGCGTCATAGAATTTCTTCGGGGACAGCAATGCGTTGGCAACGTCCCCATTAATGCAAAAATCTATAAGCGACGATGACTGACACGTGGGCCGTCTGCCTGTTTTTGGCAATAAAAATGCTGGTCCTTTTTTTATTGCACTAAATCAGCAGACAGGCAGACGCTTAATGGAAATCGGTTACCGTCGCCTATGGACATTAGTAACACCAAATGTGCTGCCGCTCTCTAAAGGGAGCCTGGAACCTGGTCATTATTACAGGAACACAACTCAAGGTTGCTATGGCGGCATACTGTCACCAGAGGTGGTTATCATCCGGTCCGAGCCACCTGATTTTGGGTTGTTTTGTCGCCTCTTAAGACAACCCGCCCAGCCGCGGGAAATTGTATTCTTTTTCCGTTCATGCACGGATAAAATTTTCACGTAACAGCGAAAGTATTTTTCAATACGTAAGTTTCCTAGGAATTCATCGTGGAAATATATACATAAATAAAACTGTACAGGTCTAATTTCTGTGAAATGAAAAAGAAAATGCTAAAAACCGAGTCAGGGGGATGTAAGAAGTGAAATAGAACGAATTTAGATTTCTTTAAATATTTTTGTTTCTCTGTTTGTACTGGCTAATCTCCGAAACGACTGGACCGATATAAATGAAATTTTGTACGCTGGTAGCTTATATCCCTGGTAGGATACTTTTGATCCCGAAAAATTAAAGAGTTCCCGTGGGATAGTTAAAAAAAACTTTCCACGCGGACGAAGTCGCGGGCAGAAGCTAGTTATGTATGTAAAGTAATAAAAATAGTTTCACATTTCAATCACCGGCATTTAATAAACACGTGTATCTTATCAAATCGATCGATATATTGGCACGAGTTCTTTAAACATTGAAATTTATTACACTGTCACAGTGAATAGTAATAACATAACAATCAGAAAAACGTGTATCAATTCTATATTATATTGGATTTTCATACATATTATTCATTATAATAATATTGTTACAACCTAGGCGCAGACAAAGACAAATTCCACGTACAGACTGTAAAAGCACATTTTATTACCTGTCGGCACTTGAACTTATTATAACCCTTTTATGATCGTCTTCTTTTGTTCATTTATTTATTGGCGTACGTTTCTAATTATTTTGGAGAATAGCCTATTGTCCTCTTGGATTCGCTCATTAGCATCATTAGCCAGGGTTGCCGATTATTTTGCATTTGTGGAGTATAAAACGATGGTCTAATTAATGGAGGGAGGGGGCAGTCGACCTACGATTACGATACGGGCCTGATGTGTTTACATTCAGAATCTAATAGTGACGGACTTTGCGCGTTTTATTGAATTACGACCTTCTGCATACGTTTGGATTTGTCGTGTTCGGTTATATTTGTACCTGTGTTATACGTGTTTGTATAGTTCTAATAAACTCAATAGTAATTCTAACAGAAATTTAATTCGAGTTCCGTTAAACTCATAACAATATGTATGAAAATTCCATTGAAATTATATTTAATTGCTACCTAAATATTACGTTTATAAAAACATATTAGTTATCGTGCTTGGGCATTTATTTATAAGGGTCACAAGTTTACAAGGTCAGGTTTTTCCTATATTTCAAAATAATTTTTATCACTGTTTATGAACTATCATGATTACAAGTAAAAACCAGTTATCAAAAAATGGTATAACCTCCCACTTATCTTTGGGAATTTTTAACAGGCCTTGATTAAGCAGCCAAGAGCGTAAAATTCATGTCGAGTCCCTAATAAGCGGTTGCCTTATCGTGATGAAAATTCTAAGTGTCCATCCTCGAATTTGTTCCAACTTCCTGAAGCCTTTGGATAACTTTCGGTATAAATTCTATTATATACCTGAAGAAAGATACAGTACTCCGAATTTCTAAAACCACTCGTTTCAAAATACCCCGCCGGATAAAAAATACGCACATGAGGCAGTGCGGCATTCATAGCATACAAACTTTATTTACGCCAAGGATATTGTTACACGCCGACAAAGTGAATGCACACCCGCAGTTCATTACCTTTCCCGCATTTGGACTTATTTTGTTTATTTTGTGTTTAAAATTTGTAATTAAGAAAAACATACTATTGTTATTGTACTCGTTTATGCCCGCGGATGTGCAGATTACATTTTCTTAGAAATTCAGTCCACGCAGTCGATTGTTATATTGCACAGTTTAGTATAAAACAATGCTTGAACGGAGGGGTGGGGCAGACGGGCGGGGCAGTGCAGTGCAGACTGCAGTGCAGAGCAGTCAAGCGAGGATTACGATACATGAAAGACGTGTACATTTGATAAACTATATAGACGGACTTTGCGGGTATTATTAAATCGTGCAGTTTGTACTGGTTGTGTTTGTACCTGTATTATATGTGTTTGTATAGTTCTAATAAATTCTATAGTATTTCCAACGGCATTTTAATTCGAGTACCGCACTCGTAACAATATAATGAAATATTATATGTATACTTGGTGCAACTATGTACAGGACACTAGTCTCAATGGGATGGCCTCTTGAACAGGCAGTGTTAATGTGTATATCTATGTATGTATTGCATCTTCGTCAAAATAAAACCGATAGCAATAATGTATGGAATAGGAGAAATCGTTTAGTACCATGGGAACCTTCAAAGCCATGTCGACCATGGCCTGACCTTATGACCCAGAATCAAGCCAAGAGGGTCAGGTCACAGTCTACTCGTGTTATTTGAACTATAAATACACACTATGGGCCTTACTTATAATAATCTCGTTAAGAAAGGATCAGCCATCTCTTAAATAAGAGACTTTTAGGCTCCTAATCAATGGCTGTTTCAAATAAAACTTGCCATCTTGCCTCTTAGCAGTCACTTAAACTACCTCTCGATGTTGCATATTTTTGATAGTTATTTATGAGTTATTTACCACTACCTCTTATCACTAAGAGGAGTTTATGGGTAAGATTTTCGTTAATCAGTTGCTGAGCAGTTTCTTAAAATTTAACAAACGATTATAAGTACGGCCATATTATTACAATAGAGTCTCCCTAATCGGGCACTTCAGTAGTCCGGTACGTCCAATAACCCGGCACCCTCCGCTCACGTCTCTTAATCTTGTTGGGTAATCATTACAATAGCACGTACATATTTACCTGTTGTTTTCAAGTTGAAAATAATGTAGATAGCTAAATATGTCAAATAGGTACACGGTAACATGCTTTATTTTATGCACATACTAGCGGCCCGGCGCGGTTTCACCCACGCTCTGTCCCGCTCCCGTGGTATATAGCGCCATGTTATATAGCCTATGACACTCCCTGTTAACGTAGCTTTCCAACAGTAAAAGAATTTTTAGAATCGGTTTAGCAGATCCAGAGACTACCCCCTACAACATCACAAACTTTACCTTTTTGTATTATTAGTATATATTTTTTTTCTATACAATCCAATAATCCGAAAATTCCAATAATCCTATTTTTTTCTAGTGCCGGATTAGTGAGACCCTACTGTAGTTAACAGCCAACAGACAGTCATTCCGTCTGGTGGAAATTGTTCTTTAACGGTCTAATACCGTTTATTGTCTTTCAACCAAATTGATTCAATTTGGCGCTGCATTCATTTTCTTTGATTTTTGTTCCGATGTTTCCGGGCCACTTCTCAGTAGCCGTGATCACGGAAAACAAAAATGTCAATATTTGTACTAGCGGCGATAACTTACAAAATTATTTATCAGTCATACTTGTATGAGTCATAGATGTTTCATGAGATACAAGTTCATTGCTGAATAGGGAACTTTCGAGAGAAATAAAATAATATTTTTATACCAATCTTCTTTGTTTTAGATTAAATTCAACTCAATCACGTAATATTCAAGGTATAAATAAATTAACCTAATTACGCATAATTTCGCGAAATTAATACAACTGGTATTTTAATTATAAAAATTATTAATTAATTATAAAATTGAAGACAAAAATTCGCCACGAGTTCAATGAGATTTTTATTTATTAGTCGCTAGCAGGGCCAGCGCAACTTCCTTTGCGTCTTCATGATATATAACCATACATAATGGCCATGAGGACGACATTATTTAAGGTGGGGCTGCATCCGATATAGGCCCTTTCACGCAGATGCGGCGATGGGTTTAATGCGTTATTTGAGATCCGACATTGTTAATGACATTAAATATTGACTGATAACGTATGCATATACACTAATGCGGCTATTCGTTTACGACATTATGGAACGTGGAGTTTTACGGAAGTGGAGTTTTATCGACTTGGTCACATTAAACCGCTCCCAAGAATTTTCTCGCGGGATGACAGGGGTGCAACACATTTTAAGTCCGGGAATTAGCTGTCAGTGAACGAAAACCATCGAAATCGGTCGAATACTCTTTGCGTGGCTCATCAACTGACACAAACAATGTAAAAAACAAAAGACTACACTTTTACAATGTTATAATATTACTAGCTGACCCGGCGAACTTCGTACCGCCATATTTTCTGAATTACTAAGACTTTGTTTCATGACACAAAAACAAAATCACCAAAATCGGTCCAGGTGATCAGGATTCTACAACCCGATCTCAGCGCCACCTACCGGTCCCAATTGTGAGTCTAAACCATCCGGGAACCTACTCAAACACACAAAAACAAAATCAATAAAAACGGTAAAGTCGTTCTCAAGTTATGCGCGTACAATGTACATACATTTCTATGATTCATTTTTATATATAATATATTATACATTAACATTCGATCCTGGCCGCAACGCATGCATCACTTAGGCAGTTTTCTGACCAAATTTGCATATTATTACAATTACCACGTGCTTACAACGCTGTAGGAAAACATCGTGATGCAACTTGCACATCGAGATAACCGATGTGTCAAACCTGCCAAGCCACCTTGGACAAGCGTGGCGGGTATACTGCCCGTTCCCCTATAATGGGATGCCCGAGCCCAGCAGTGGGATATTTATGTGCTATTATTATTATTATACTATTGTTACAACCTAGGCGCCGACAAAAACAAAATCCACCTGCATATCTGAAACAAAGCACATTTATTACCCGTCGGCATTAAAACCAATAACTAGATATTATTTTATGGTCGTCTTCTTTTGTTTACTTATTGGCATACGGCCCATTGTTGTATTGTAATCATTAGCCAGGTGTTACGGATTTTAAAGTTGAAGCTGATTCTAGTAAATTCGGTCCACGTTGCCTGGCGGACCTATTGCATTTGTGTAGTACAAAACAAGGACCTGATGGAGGGGGGAGGCAGTCGAGCGAGAACCACGAACGAAGCGAGACGTTTGTACTACAATCGGGAATCTATTAGTGACGGACTACGCGTTTTCTTGAATTACGACCTTCTGCATTACGTTTGGATTTGTTGTGTTCGGTTATATTTGTACGTGTGTTATACGTGTTTGTGTAGTTCTAATAAACTATATAATAATTCCAACGGCATTTTAATTCGACTCCCGCAATTCGTAACACTATTATAGATAATGCACTTAAATGAGACTAATGATACATTACGGCTAACAGGAATGCGATAAGATCGTATAATGAATAATACGTTACATCTATTAATATAAAAAAATTAAATATTTCCTGCCTGTTAATATCTGTTGCAAACAAAATTACACCGTCATTATACATAATCGCGGAACGACGATAATTTTACCCAAATTTTCATTAGACAATTTTTCCGTGTTCATATTTAGTATAAAACATCGCATTGGTAATGCGGATATCAGAAGGACCAACCCAATGAAATCAATTTGGTTGAAACGCTACCTGCGTTACTGAAAAGACACGACGATATTGAATAACATTGAATGATTCATATTTATATGGGACGCATCGGTTGATCCATTCAAATTGAAAGACAAAGACAAAAGTGAGGAGTCTAAAATCGACTTAATCTTATACTAATAATATATAAAGCTGAAGAGTGTTTGCTTGAACGCGCTAATCTCAGGAACTACTGGTCTGATTTGAAAAATTCTTTCAGTGTTAGATAGCCCATTTATCGAGGAAGCCTATAGGCTATATATCACACGCTAAGACCAATAGGAGCGGAGCACCAATGAAGAATGTTCCACGCGGACGAAGTCGTAGGCAGTCTATACTATATAATAAGTCTGTTAATGGTTTGAGTTTGTACAGTGCGATTAAAAATGTGAAAAAAGACTCATTCGGACAAGCAGATTCCGGAAATTAATTTTTAGAATTTTTGTTCGTTTGTCTGTCTGTCAGACTTAGAGCATCACGTGATAAGTACTGAATGGATTTAACGGAGCTAACTTATATCAAAGGGCGTAACTTTCGATGCTTTTTATCGTGATGACGTCAAATGACGGCGTTTCCGTGGGGTAGACGAAAATAGCGAAAAAGATGGCGCTGCGATCGCATCTTTATTGGAAACTAATCAACGTATATGAATGTAACTAGACATATATTTTAGCTAGGGGTAGCCGCGAGGAAAACTGGTTAACTTTATATTTGTGAGAATGAACTCCGATAGTACTTATTTTTTGCGCAGATTAATATATAATTAATAATTGTACAACGTGATTTCGCAATTTTACTAATTTAAGCAATATATTTTTTAATGTTCGTTCGTTTCGGCAAAAAATCGCCATAATTATATGCCAGTCTGTATTTATGTATTTTTATTGCCTGAAGCAGGCAAACGGGCAGATGGCCCATCTGGCGGAAATCTGTTATCGTTGCCCATAGCCGTTTGCAACACCAGAGGTGTTACTAATGCGTTGCCAACCTAAAAAAAGAATTTGCGACGCCCCTTTTAAAGAACCCCATGTCAGCGCAGTGGAGAAACCCTGGCGGGAACTCCCCCCCCCCCCCCAGATCATTGTTGTGCGTGGAATAAATGTTCTAGAGAACCGTAGCGAAGTTGACCCAGAGAGATCCAGAAAATGGAGGTGAACAACTGAACATCCCGTCGACATCAGTCATTTTGCTGTAGAACTACTTTGTAGTTATAAACAGAAGGTGTTTAGTCGGAATTTAAATCTATATGCAGCAACCGTTAAAAATTATTTTTACTTTTATCGATTACTAGAAGGTGAAGAAACTGACAAAGCAGTTAAACTTTTAGTAGCAAAGGGCAATGTAATGTAATGTAGAAAATACAAAGGCGCACCAGACAATGCGGGGCTCCACTTTGCTGTAAAACACTCGTTAAATTTAACATATCGGATTACCTTAGATGACTTTATATTGAGTATAAGTAAAAACTAAAATCCGTTTTCAAACCGGCTTTGAAACTACGTTCATCGAAAAGTAGAAGCATATTACATCGTGAAACTAATTTGTGCGTTTATTAGTTTTTAACATAATAAATCGCTTAACAGATTTCAATATGGACTTTCACTTTAATACGGAAAGTAAAGCTTTCCATGTGTCCATACACGCATAAACTTTGATTAAATTTTATATTCATATACCATTTTTAGGGATATAATAGATTTCAATCTGTTATCCTACGCAACTATTATTATCTATATATTAATACGTGAATCAAAAACTTTGTAGCCCTCTTTAGGAAAATTGCGCCGACGGAGGAGTATGAAGTTTCGCACACTTGTAGTTTATATAGAGGAGTGCAGAATGCTAATATGCTTTATAAATTATGTATAAAAAATATATTAAATCAATAAAAAACGGACAGGTGGAAAAACGAGTCACAACGGACAATTTATTTGATTTTGGTTTGTCCGACAATTCGGCCGCTTTTCAGTGGCCGTGGTCACGGACGACAAAGGTGACATTTGTCCAACGAGTATTGTTAAACTTTTATTTAGCCTACCACCAACTTGTTTATTTTAAGTAGTAGTTCTAGTTTTATTATGTATACAAGTCGCGAAAACTTAAGAAAATATCACAACGGACAAGTTGAAAAACGAATGGCAACGGATAAGTGGAAAAATAAATCGCAATGGACAAGTGGAAAAACGAATCGCAACGGACAAGTGGATAATCTTCAACTGATAAGTGACAAAATGAATCGCAACAAAATTTTAAGTGTTACGGGCAGGTGGTTAATGTACTTGTCCAATTTGAAAACCTGCCCGTAAAACTGCAAACATACAAAAATACTAATCTTTCCTATTTATAATAATAGTATAAACACCTAAAACCGTTTCTTATAATGTTAAAGTATTATATTTTCAAATTGTTAAATGCAACAGACGCTGTCAACCATATTATTAACATTAATCCTAGAGGTTTCCAATACTATGCATAAATCGCTCAATTTTAAATTGTGTTTTGGTTTGTCTTGATAAAAAAATAAAAAAATGGTCCATTATCGGACTTTGAGCACGGTAGTCAAAACCCCTATATGGCTTTCCAAAGTCATGCATGTTTTGTCACAAAAATATTGAAGTATTTTTTTACAATTCCATTCGAAGGACGTATCCAATAAGATACAAAAAGGCTTTTAGTCCTTGTGGAACAAGTAAATACCGGTCTATTTAATTATATAATAAATAACAAGACAACAAAATAACAACATAATATATATGTTGAATTGATTGATTAAGCGATATATTACTGTAATTATCAAAGTATCTACCAATAATTAGTTTTATAGCTTTATAATGCTAATTTCACGGATTGCCCTAGTTCTGTCAACAAGAATTTCAGAAATGCTGTGTAGTAATTTTTAATCCTATTCATATATGTATATTTCCGCTTCTGGTAAAATACCCTACCCGTCTTATTAATAAACATGGAGTAAACCTAGATTAACTTTACTCCTAGTATTATCTCAGTAGCAACCAATATCAGTATTAATAAACGTGGAGTAAACAAGGAGTAGACTAATTCGACGTTAGTCTCAGAGTAAAAGTTACTCCAAGCTGCTGAGTAGTTTTACGATGGATTAAGCATAGAGTAAGCCCTGATAGAACTGTCAATTGACAATTTGACAAATAAAGTGACATTAACATAATTAAATAACATAGGAAAGAAGGTTGTATACCTCCTCATATTAAAGTTTTAGCAGCCATAAGAATACGGGTTCGTGAAGAAGTAAGTGAAATAATGATCATCTTACAGTATTCATCCATTTCTTAATAAATTCAGTATTATACAAACATTTTACTTAACAGGTTCTAGATGATGCAAGAGATCTTAGTGGAATGAGTCGGTCAACAATATCTGTTATATGCAAACAAGTTGCCTTTGGCACTAGTACAAAAGAGAGCTCAAATTCATACAAATGCCACATAGATAAGCATGTTGTTGAAGACTTTCTTGCGCCCTACTCTTCAAGCGACATGTTTGCTAAGCGGTGTGGTAACATAGATTACTTAAGAAAATACTAAAATGTGTGACTAAATAAAATTTTATTTTAAAATTAATATCTTATATATTTTATTCATTGCATTTATCATTTAAGCACGTTCTTGTCGGTGGAACCTCTTCCAATCTTCTCTATTATGGGCCAGTTGTTTTACTTCTATGTAAGACACGACACCCTTTTTCTTTTATTTGATCCATAAAAGCTCGCCTTGGTCTTCCCTTCCCTCTCCTTGCTTCCACTTTGCCTTCGATATATTTTATATATATACTTTTTTATTTTAATTATGCAAAACCCACACGTTACACAATTTTTTTTCTTATACATCCTAAGTAATTGACTTATCCTTTCCTCCTCATCCCAATTGATGGAGTGGTTACGTTTTTGACTCATGTTTTAGTGGTTTATGCGTGATACTAACTTTGTAAATGAAAGAAAAACTAGGCACTACGAAAAAATTCAAATAAATTTTATGTAACGTTTGTGTCGGAAATTAGGAATCATTTATCAACACAGAGTACTTTAATTATGAATTAGACAATATAAATGTCAATTGTCAACATTACTTGTCATTTCCACTCACCAAATCGGTCTTTTTACTTTTAAATGATACGTGTTGCCATAATTTATTCACTAATCTATGGTGTAAGGAAGGTATTGTTACTCCGAGGATACTCCTTGTTTATTAATAACACTCTTACGACGAAGTTAATGCTTAGTTACTCCAATAGTAACTAGTCCGGCATAAAAGGCGGATTACTCCTAGGATTAAGACTTTTTTATTAATAAGGCTGTAAAGTTTTAAATAAGGAAACTGACTTCATAGCATCGCGTAAACTGAATCTGTATCAATTTGAAAACGGCGGTTTGATTACGAGCGGGTGTTTAGAATAAGCGTTATATTAGAACGACAATAAAGTCTATGTTTGTATGCAAGTACAAAGTTTTAAGTTTGGCACACGGCCCAAGCACGCTATAGATGTAGGATCAGAAACAACGAAGTAAATATGACGTAGGTACGTAATAAAAACAAAGGTGAACATTGACCGGATTCTAAATTTGAAAATTTAAATTACAAAGAACAAAACTAACAATTTTTGAAGGGAAGGTAATTTTTTTTAACTGGTTATCTGTATTTTATGGCTTGGCAGCTCGGCTTTTAATTAAGCTAGAAAAAATGGTTATACATATGTAGGATATTGTTTTTATGCAATAATTGTGTTCGTGTGAAATCTTTATTTCATGAAAGATGTGTTATCGTGTTGCCACAAAACTGTCGGTTTAAGGGACTATACTTTTAAGGGACTTAGAGGCCTATAATTTGACTGAGACTAAGTTGAACAAGCAAAAGGATGAATTAATATCAAAGGCTCAGTCGCAATTCCGCTAAATCCAATAGTACTTTTGAATGGACTAGACAGCAGAAGGCCACGCATTTATTTATTTCTTTGGATTATCATAAGTATAATCTCCACTTGATATTCTAATGCTGGTGTGCATAGATATTTGATCGACGATTAAAATTAAATAATCGCTGTTTAGCCATATATTTTTGGCGGTAATTTTATTATAACCGTCGGTTAAATGTCTATGCACACCAGCCTAAGTTCAGTTACTGGCTATAACTTCCACGTGAATGTATGTGTGACAAGAACACGGAGTTAGGGGCCATTCATTAAATACCTAAGGGTCCTAACGGGAAGGGGGGAGTTAGAAATATCTATATAGAAATATATATAATATCTGGGACTTGCGTAATATTTTACAAGTTGAAATTTAATATTAGAAATCTCTTAGATTAAATAATTTATTAATCTAATTAAGTTCTATTTGAGGTGCCGAATGGTATTCTTCAGTCTATAATGTGCATTTCGATTTACATCTTACTTTACTTATTTTTAGAATAAAAAACTTTGATTTAGGTGAAACTGTGAGTTTTAGTTCTAACTGATCCTTTTCTAACGACGTTTTTCGGAAAAACGAGATTGAATCTTACGTTAGAAGATGGAGGGGGGCGTCGTCGAAAAATCTTATGTATCCTTACATGGGGGGGGTCAAAAATCGCCAAAATCTACTTTACGTAATTAATAAATAGCCCCTAGGTGCATTTGAAAGAGTAGGTTCCGGCGCTCATAGTGGAGGTATCTCTACCTTTTTTTTACCAGTGGAAATCCGATTGAGGACTAAGGGCGCGTTCCCACTATGTCGTAACGATTAATTTATCGTTGGACGACTGTCGTCTCTAGCTGTTACCATTATAACGATTGTTTGTCGTCAATTTTTTTTATCGTTTAGCGACTATCGTATCTAGCTGTTTCCATTGGATCGCAACAACATTTTATCATTTCACGGCAGTCCCTTTGTCGTTTACACATCATTAGCAAGCTATAAATCTACAGTCTCCTCTACGTTCTCTTGGAGATCAGTAGTGCGTTTATGCTCCTGAGTTCAATGGACGGAGACGAAATTTTAATAATGTATTACTTTTTGCAAAGAAGGAAGATGAAGCAAGCAATAGTGGCTACGATAGATTTGCCGTCACGATTTAGTCGTAACGATTTTTTATCGTTTTAAGACTGTCGTGCTAGCCGTTCATGTTCATGACAATCTGTCGTCACTGCAAAAAATGTCGTAGACGACAGTAAAACGTTTCGTTCTATATGTGAACACCTCCATTTAAACATATAAGCCACGACACTTAAAACTACACGATTATCTGTCGTCAAGACAAAGCGGGAACGCGCCCTAAGCCACGACAAGGGCAGAACCTTGGGGGGATAATTCGCGGCCTAGTGTGGGATTCGCCAGATCGGGGGTGGAACTAGCATGCCCAGTCAGAACTGGTGCCATGCTATTGCCACTCCCCGGTTAGGAATACCCACTAAAACCCCTGGGTGTTCCGTCCTTCGCCTTATGCCAGGGCTACGGGTATATGAACTAGCCTCTCCGCAGCACTGGCAGGGGGTATCTCTACCTGACATAACAGTGGAGTTGCACTGATGTACCGGCGGTCGCCATCTTTGTTCAAATCACTCGTGCCAATTGATATGTAGATAGGTTTTTTCAGCTAAGCAAATATTTTCATAATTGGGTGTTGCAGTAAAATTTTCCTTGTGGAAGAACCTGTTTCATGTGGAAGCGTGTATTATTTATGTACAATTTTCGCAAACAACTGATAAAAACGTTATTGAATGTTTAAATTATCTAATATATCTTGTAAATATATTTATGATATATATGAACACAAAAACTTGACCAAAATGTATTGAGCATAAAAATATTCATATGTTACTAATTACTTTATTGGAACAGGCTGTAAGTGTTCTTTTACAATTAGCCCGGTCAAAATAGACATTGACCCTTGCATAAATTCACAAGCTGAAAAATTACTGGCACGTAATGGATACCACTGTAATGAAATCCTAAAAAGTCCCCATTGATCCCGTGTGTGCAATTTTTTTATTCAAGGTCGCAAAAATGGGTATTTTGGATTTTATTAGTTTTTTTTTCAACCCAGGCTTGATTTTATAGATCATAATGATCATCGATAAAGCATATAAATGTTAATTGTCCAAGTTTTTCTGTGATAATAACCTTATACTTATAATACCTATCGTCGCATCCCTACGCCTCGGGTCTGCCGTGGCAAACTTCTATGCTCTGCGTTACAGCCTAAAAACCAACATAAATAATACATAACTAAAGCAGACAGAAATATATGCTGATTAAATAATTATGTAAATAATTTCACATATCAAAACAGTCGTATGAGATTATTACAATTTAACAACTGTCAAAACAACATAGGTGAAAGTTATCAATTATTATAATGAAAATAATTACTAACAAAGATAATAAAGGTCGACCTCATACAGACAATGTCGTTTACTCGGTATCATCAAGGCATAAATAGGCCCTCCACATTTTCGCGAGAACACCGAAAGAAAAGAACACGACAACCCATTCCATATTCTCGTTGCTTGCGCTTTTCTCGTGGTGGTATCCTTGGTGCCTCATGCACTCCTTACGCAAGAATGTGAAGGGCCCCTTAACACGTTAATTTATAAGCTTTATTTAAAAAGATTTTTAAATACAAGCTTTTGAGATCCTGGATATCATGTAGTAGCAAAGTTCCAAGACAAGTAAAATGAGCCCAAACAGGACGGGTCTATCTTGTTTAGTACAGGAGTTCCTATGGACACCTTCCGACTCCATCATCATATCAGCTCCACGGTACCATATTATTGAATTGACACGCAATATACATAAGCGTTCAAAATTTCAGCTCAATCGGAAACCGGGAATTGGTCAAATTTAACTTGCAAGATTCCACCCGAACTCACTTACACACACACCACACACACACATACATCCATTGCAAGTTTAATAAAAGCTTGTAAAAAGAGAAACGTTCAAACGATAGAATAAGAATATCTAGATACCACTAGTGGACGTGCTGCTGCAAAGCTTGCCGCTTATCCTGGCTGGAAACATCAGTAGAAGCAGCAGAAGGAATTACACTTATTATTTAGAAATGAATAAATATGCATGTATGACTTTCAAAAAACTGTTATTTAGCAGAATTTAGTTTAAATAAAACTTCTGAATCTAAGGTTTGATGAATTTAAGGATTAATCCAGGAATGTAATAAAGGATTTATAAACACGATTATTTTCTGTCCATTATTTAAAGGTCGATCTTTAAGGATAATTATATAGTTTATTCGATTTTGTGAATAAAAAATAATAATTAAGACTTGAAGAGACTTCATGCCAATTATTTTTCTGTTTACAATTATTTTTCTCTTAGAATATACTATTGTTTGGGGTGTGTATTTATATAAACACTAGCCCGCGACTTCGTCCGCGTGGTGCGATTTTTTAACTATCCCACGGGAATTCTTTAATTTTTCGGGATCAAAAGTATCCTATATGTTGACCAGGGATATAAGCTACCACCATACAAAATTTCATTTAAATCGGTGCAGTCGTTTCGGAGATTAGCCGGTACAAACAGACAGACAAACAGAGAAACAAAAAATCTAAATTAGTTCTATTTCACTTCTTACATCCCCCCTACCCGGTTTTTAGCATTTTTTCATTGTACAGAAATTCGACCTCTACAATTTTATTATATGTATAGATAATTAAATAAAAAATAAAAAAAACAATTGACTTTAACCTTTTCTATTTAAACAATAAAAAAATAATCATTTGGAGTCTGTAAAAGTTACAGTTTGGAAACATAAATTTAACATTCTCACACCCACCCCCGCAATCCCTATTGGAAATAGAATTTCGTAAAATCCTATTTGAGATGATTTCTGCATGACAAATAAAAGATTACTACCAAATTTAAAGTCTATAGAGGTTACAGTTTGGAAATAGAAATTTCACATTTTAACACCCACCACCGCAATCTTTTTTGGCGGTGGGTTGTTGTAAAATCCGCTCTTAAATCATTTCTGCATCACATATAGACGACTCTAGCTAAATTTGGAGCCTGTAGGAGCTACGGCTTAAAAAATAAAAAATTTCATTGTTAAATCACCCCCGCAACCCCCTGTGGGGTGAGCTACCGTAAAATTCGTTCATAGACTATTTCTACATCTCTTACAGAAGATTCCTACCAAATTTGGAATTTATAGGAGCTATAGTTTAAAAACGGGAATTGTTCATTGTTAACGCCCCCGCAATCCCCTTTGGGGAATGAATTTCTTAAAATCCGTTTTTAGTTGACCTCTACATAACGAAAGTAATATTCCTACCAAGTTTCACATTTCTAAGTCCTATAGTTCCCAAGATTTCGTGATGAGTAACTATAGAAATTGGAATACTTCGATTATCATCGAAATTTTTAACGTTTTAGCAGACTTTTTTAAAATTTTCTTACATATAAACATTCTCATGACAATTCTGAAGACAACAAAAAAAAATTAACCCAATCGGTCCAGCCGTTCTCAAGTGATACTCGATCATAGATACGGCATTTTATTTTTTATCAAAAAATGAAAGTGGGTGTGCAGGGGTGCGTGGGAGTTAGTGGGTGGATGCGTGGAAGTTTGTAAGTAGATTCTTAGCTGAATGTAAAAGAACATTATCCGTTCAGTAAACTCCGTTGAAATCCATGAAAACAAAAGAATCAAGAGAAAACGCTTGTCTTTTGTTTTTATTAGCGGGATAAATGTTCATAAAAGTAAAACAGCAATAAAAAAATGAAGGAACGTTAGAATTCGAAAAATAAATAGTCATAAACCATCTAGGAAAAATTTCGCATCGAATGGTGGTAGTTTCATGTCGATACGATCAGTGGTTTAAGCGTGATTGAGCCTCAAACGAACACCATTTTCATTATATATATATAGAAGATAGATAACAATTAGTGACAAACAATATTTTAAAACTAGAATCAGTAATAACAAAGCAATAAAAGTTTAATTTTATGACAGTCAATATTAGGGTGGGTCAAAAATCAATTTTTTTTTAATATGTGACACGGAAAAATGGTTTGCTAGACACCTAAAAAACCTTTTCCCAAAATGAGCTCTTAATTTTAATAGGAAGATCTTCCGTATCGCAGTTTTTTATTTTTTCCTCAGTCCAATAGAAAAGAAATTATACCTCAGATTTTACAGAAAAATGTTCTTGAAGAATTTTGTAGGAAATTTAATGCTCTATAAAAAAGGTATCCTATATTTTTTTCCGTAAACCTCACCATTTGAATGATATTGAAAATATAAGTTTGATTATTTTAAGACCAATTTCATTTTTATTTATGAATTTTATAACTCGACAATAAATGACTATTATTAAATGCACAATACAATTTCTTATAGAAGATTAGCTGCTCTATAAAAATCGTGCCTTATGTTTTGGCGATTAAATTAAGCGTTCAAAAGATATCGGCTTGAAATATGTTGGATTTCTCTATAGTAAATTTATTGATATTTTTTATTGTTTTTTAACTTGAGCATCCATAAAGTTTGCTAGACTATGTAACATGACATTTCGTACCATTGTTTGAAGGATTGTACATAATACTGACCACGAGGATCTTGGAAGACGGGCCTGTAAAAACTGGGTCACTATATTTAGCGAGAGTATGCAACTGTGACGTCAAGACTCCCATTTACATACAGTACTTGACACGAACGTTCCAGCAATCAATATGATTATTAACTATTTTTTATCGTGTTTATTTAAGTTTGTTTCATAGAAAATCATCTTGAATAGTCGCATGCGTTTTCCAATGCATAGGAATCGAAAATAATACCAATTTTATATTGCCAAAATTAAATAGTCAGCAACCCAGTGCTTCAAATGTTTTTTTAACGTAGTATATATATAGTACCTCGCCGTTGATTTGATAAAATAAACCCAAATCGGTCCACATTTAAAAAGCAAATTATAAACACTTTCATGCATTCCTTCTCAAATCATAACTCCGCTCTACATCCGGTGAGATCACGGTCTAAAGCGAAGGCATATTTGTAGTAAATACTATAAAAAAATCCACGCTGATTAGTATAGAGAATCAAACGGTACGTCAAGTTAAAATGTACATAGTAATGTATCTATGTATAAATAAAAATGAATCGTAGACGATAATTTATAACTTTTAACGTACGATAATTTGAGAAAAACTTGACGGATTTTGATGATGGTTGGTGGTTTAGACTCACAATTGGAACCAGGTGGCGCTGGAATCGGGTCTTAGATTTTTATTTTTCCAGGGCAGGACGTCTGCCGGGACCTCTAGTGAAATATAGTAGTATAGTTGGATAATAGATGTCAGATGCAATTACGTAGATTTTGGGTATTACACAAAGTATAATTCCGATCGGCAGTTTTCGATTGCGCAGATAAGACGGACCAGTTCGTAAATAATCTAGTGAATTTTATTTGCAAGGGCTAATGGCAGTATTGCAAGGCATTCACGCATAGCAAGGCAATCTTAGCTGTCGCGCTTACACGATTCCGTACACCGTGGCGTGCATTAAAATTTGTTTGCTACGCAGGTACGTCGGGAGGAATTATTAGTTGTTTAGTAGTAGTATATTTCGTTTTTTAGTGTTCGTTATTCTGAGGCAACGCATAAATCAAAATTATCATAATTTTTACTGTTGTTTAATTAATAAAACCACAATAACGTATTTTATCCTTTTTGACAAATTCCAGTTCTACTACTATGAATTGAACGGTATTCCAGGACAGTGAATCATTCAAGTTTGTGTCTTTATGAAAGAACTGTCAACAGAAATGAACTGTCTAAAGTAGGCTTAACGTAAGGTTAATAACGTAATGTTGGACGGCCTCTGGGTTTGACCGGGCTAAGTCTTACCCCGGCCTACCTCACTGCGACGCAGAGGCTCCGGGTTCGATTCCTGGTATAGTAAATTTCGGAAACGTATTTTCTCCGTTATTTACTATGGTCTGGGTGTCTGGGATCGGCCCCAGAGTAGTCTGTTGTATAATACACATAACACAAGCGTAACTTGCTTAATTTGGGGTTATACAATATGTGTGTTTGTCTGCCGATTGTTATTATTTTATTATTATTATTACATACATAACTTCACGAAGTCCCTTGCGGGGTAGGCACGAACAACAGAGCGACATTCAGGCTTATTATTATTATTAATTGTTTTTAATACTCACCAACGCACCGGCTTCAATGGCAGGTGCTGTCCCATTATAGGAACAGTAGTGTGTCTTTTCACCTTTATCTGTACACACTCCATACCAAACACAGTGTCCCTCCGCAGAACTTGTCGGGATCTGCAATAGGAGAAAGGGAAGGTTACACAACATTTTCAAAATACTTCGATTAACACGAACAATAAGGATATTGTTACAACCTAGGTGCCGACAAAACCAATTCCACCTGCATATCTGTAAAAACACATTTTATTACCTGTCGGCATTTGAAATTATGGTAATTCTTTTACGGTCGTCTTCTTTTGTTTACTTATTTTTTGGCATACGTTTCTAGAGAACAGCCAATTATTCTATTGTAATCGTTTATGGCCGCTTGCGACTGTATTCATTAGCCAGGTGTTACGGATTATAAAGTACAAGCTGATTCTAGAAAATTCGGCCCACGTTGCCGGCCGTTACATTTGTGCAGAATAAAACGATGGCCTGATTGAGGGAGGCGGGCAGTCCAGCGAGAACCAAAATCAAACCGAGACGTGTGTACTACAATCGGGAATCTAATAGTGACGGACTTTGCTGCGCTTTATTGAATTACGACCTTTGCAATACGTTTGGATTTGTTGTGTTCGGTTATATTTGTACCTGTGTTAAACGTGTATGTATAGTTCTAATAAACTCTATAATAATTTCAACGTCATTTTAATCCGAGTCTCGCAACGTAACAATATGAATTGTTCTTTAGCAAAATTGTACACTGTAGTGGGAAATCGCAAGTATTTGATTACATGTGACTTTGCGAGCCACAAGGACTGTTGTTTTACGTCAGTTAAAGAACTATGATTAGACTGAGGCTGGGTTAAAGGAAGAAGAAGAAGAATACAACTTATAAAAAAAGAACTTGAGGTATAAATAGAATAAGCAATACAAAGAAAAACAATTTTTAGATAGACGTCTTGCTGGAGTTTCTTGCCGCGTCTTCTCCTTAACAGGAATAACACTGCGTAGCGGTTGACGTAGAATAGGAAGTACGATAATGTCGAAACTTACACCGATATCCTGTAGTAATGTATGAAAAATAATTTTAATATAATCTGTGCAGTTGGTACTCAGTACTGTTTTGGGCGTGGCATAGCCAAATAAGAAACACCAAAAAGTAGATATTCATCGATTTTAAAAAATCCTTCACTTTGCATGATTGTCACACACTTGGCTGATTTATTAATACCGATAAAAACAAGACAAACTATATGACGCTTATAAATGTTCAAAATTCAGAAATATGCGCATATCCCGACACCCATGAATCTGCAATGTCACTCTGTGCGTCGGAGGATATACATAACATGAATAATAATCCATTACAATCCAGAGAAATTTCAACTGACACTAGTAAAATTTAAAGTTGAAGATTAAATGTTGATGGCTCAAAATTGAGATTTTTATATACATCCACTGCAGACAAATGTATTCAGGGTACGGTCACAGATGGAATATACGAATAATAAAGAGATTCGCCCGTTACACTGATATTGACAAGAGGTATCGTTTAACATACTACATTAAAGAAACAAGGACGCGCTTGCTTTGAAAAACTGTCGAAATGCAAAAATGTTAAATCATCATCTAAACAACTATCGATGATAGAATATAATTCAGTGATGTTAAAAACATCACAAAACACAATAATGAAAATAATGGAATGAATGTTAATCTTGTTTATCAATCCATGTAGAGAGAATAGATGAAATGAGACAGACAAAACAACCCACAGCCAGATGGTAGGGTATTTGCACGTCTGAATGGCTAACACCCCTGATCTAGAGCATGTCGTCAGAACAACCTTGATTTGTGTCCCGGCATTAGTGGCCAGGTTCCAGTCTACCTTTAGAAAGCGGCAGCACATTGGTAGCCGTTGGTGTTACTATGTCCATAGACGATAGTAACCGCTTTCCATCGGTTGGGCCGGCTGCGAGTCTGCTGAACTGATGTAATAAAAATTTAAATTACTTGCCCTGTCACTTTCTACACCAAAAGATCAAACGGATGTCTTTTAAAAGACGCTTAATAAAAGTAGTTAATTTAAAAGGCTACGCTGTATGCCAGAGTAGCAGGTGGAGATCCTTAGTATTTATACTACATACTATATACCACTATCTGAAGTTGGACCACTATAAAGATAAAAAGCAATAATTGCAAATGTTTACAACCTTTAGTGTGATGTCAGATGAATTATAAAGATAATACTGTACAATATACATTTAGACCTATATCGTTTAATTTGAGCTGCTTTCGTGCCTTGAAACCATAACAGTTCAAGGTACAATGATCCGGCACTACCCGCTTATATAAAAACTTTTTTACATCGAACATAATATAGGCGTATACGCAAATTTACCATTTATTTATTTATTGCAGGAGTTCAGCAGACAGGCTGACGGCCCACTTGATGGAAAGCGGTTACCATCGCCTATGGACATTTGCAACACCAAAGGTGCTACAAATGCGGTGCTGCTCTCTTAAAGGGAACACAACTCAAGGTTGTTATGGCAGCATACTTTAGACCAGGGGTGGTAGCCATCCAGTCGGGCAAATACCCTACCACCTGGCTGTGGGTTGTTTTGTCGCCTCTTACTACAGGCCGCCCGGCCGCAGGAAATTGTATACTTTCTCCGTTCCTGCACGGATAAAAATCCAAAATCCATTTTGCATTTAATGCAATATTTTTGTTGTTTTCTATAGACTATGCATGTTACAATTTAGAAAGTCTTACCAGTATGCAAGTTTACCTAAAAATAAGGGTATTCCAAACTTCAGCCTTATACAATCAACTAGTTTAGTTTTATTCACAATTTTGTCCCTTGTGTAAAATTGCACTTTTGTCTGTACGCCCATGTGTTATGAAGTCCGCGACATGAAGACATTGGGGTTTCTAATTTGACTAACTTCTAGCCATGAACGTTCATATTTCTAATTACAATGTTTCAATGCCTCCAAAAATACCAAGGTGAAGAGCGAACGGGAATCTCAAAGTAAACGGTGCTATCTGACATGAACTACGTACACAACTGTATCATTTATTTATATAACATTTATTTGACGGCTTCTGTGGTCGCCCGAACTCGCTGCTACTCAGAGGCTCCAGGTTTGATACCCAGCACAGTAAATTTCGGAAACAAACTTTCTGTGATTTACTACGGTCTGGATGTCTGGGGTCGGCCTTAAAGTGGTCTATTTGCAAGGTGTAATTTATCTCGCAATGCCTCAAATACGTTACCCATTGTTAATAAGTATTTTACAGACGTATTTCCACTCGTGTATGAAAACAATACTTATTGCCCCGTTAATTACTTCAAGGTCTTTACTGAAACCTTAGTAACACCCGATACTTCATCGACTGGCGCGTTCGTTAGCTCTAACTCTCGTAACTACGACTAAACAATACTGATTTGTACTTTGCACTCACGTGGAATAACCTATTACTAAACAACAAGAATCCTATCTACAATTAACGATATTAGACCTTTTACTTACGGCCGTAGAACACACATTTCGACCCCCGGTACAAATTCTACGGGTTCTTATTGTTGAGTTCGAACTCGTCTTGGAAAAATATATTTTATACGCAACAAGCAAAGCTTGTCAAAAATCAAAAGGAACCGCTGTTGACTTCTTACTGAAATACAGCACACTGGGAACCTACCAGGTGAAACACCTAAACAAATCAGGTAATCTTTAGGAGAGCTTTGGCAACTAAACAGTTCTGGAAGGATTAAAGGCTGAAATAGCAAAAATTCAGCCCTCCGATACAAAAAAATATGTATCCAATCTTCAATTTGCGGGAACCCACTCATACATAAGACAGAAGAAATTGTAAGCAGTGCGTATATGGTCTATGCATACTCTGTAATAACGTAACAAATGCGTGCAAGTGCACGTATTTGTTGTCATATAGCGTTTAGGTAGGTAAGTCTGCAGCAAGGTCAAGAAGCTGGGAGACGTATTGGAGGAGCTAGACTGGCTAGAGTTAGCACTCTTTTACCCTGGCACGCAAAATAAGCGTACCAAAGGTCGACTGCCGGAAACCGCCCGCAATGAAAACTCATTTAGCCTTGGGATAAAACCTTAGGTCTAGTACAAAGAATATTTCACAAAAAAAATTGAAATACAATATAATTCATAGTTGATCAATCTAGTATAAAACCACATTAGGATAAGTAAGTAACGAATAACTTGACCAATGCTAATGACTTGGCTGAAGAGTATTGAACACATGACGACATAAAGGAAAGACCTGAAATAACAAGAATTTGATGTAATTAATAATCTTAAATTAATACTTGTTATTAACACGGCTATATACATGGTCACACCGGTGCGTCATAATGTCAACCATCTTTGGATTATGAGTCAGTTCATTTCAGTCATATTCGAATCGAGAGCTTGAAAATTACCATGAATATTGTTGTATTACATGGATCAATAAGTCCCGGGACTAACCAAGAATAAAAATTTTTTTTGCAAAATTCCACTTTATTCATCAACATAGTCTCCTTCAAGAGCGTCCAGCGCTTCTCCAACATTTCAACACCTTTCTTGTAGAACGATTCATCTTTGGCCTCGAAATAAGCATTCGTTTCGGTGATGACTTCTTCGTTGGAGTAGAATCTCTTTCCTTAGAGCATTTTTTGAGGTCTGCAAACAGGTAGTAGTCGCTGGGGGCCAGATCCGGTGAATATGGTGGGTGCGGAAGCAATTCGAAGCCTAATTCTTAGCTCCAAACAGCGATCGGAATCAACGACACGTTGTCGTTCTTGATCCGCCGTGAGCAAACGCGGCACCCACTTTGACGACAGCTTCCTCATAGACATAGATAGAGAAATATTCATGCAAAATAACGTACATACTGCCGTATAATATCTTTAAGATGCTATCAGCAGCTGCAGCTACCTCACGCAATTTTAATTTACGGTTTTCAAAAACGATTTGGCGGAGTTTTTTATGGTTTCCGGTTGAACCACCTCATTTGGCCGGCCGGAGCGTTCAGCATCTTCAGGGTCTGTACGACCACGTTTAAACTCAGCATACCACCGACAAATGTTTGATTTGATGGAGAAGAGTCCCCGTAACACTCTTCAAGCCATTGCTGAGCTTGCATTGTTTTTTTTTATCAAAAAGCAATGATAAATCAACACACGAAATTGTTTCGAATCCATTGTTTTGGATATATCAAGACTAGCGTTACTTAAATCACTCTAACTCGTGGACCAAACATCAGAATGTCATGAAATTTTTTACAGATATCTTTTGAAGGTTGGTACTCGTGAAAAATCATGCGGAACTTTTGTTGGCAACGCCATCCATGTGTCAGTCCCGGGACTTATTGATCCACGTGTTATATCAATGAAACGTTTATGTCAAAGTGCCTTTATAAATTCGCAATTGATTTCGTTTTGAATTTTAGATAAGCTATTATGAGCTTGAAAACCGTTTGGAAATATGAATCATTCAACATCACAGCTAGCTTTTGAGAAATCTAAGTTCTGATTTACATTAGTTATTAAACTTGCTAAACTGGCGAGTGAAGTGCTTATCATAATTTTCATAATTTTCCAATTAAGCAATAAGTTGGCGCTTCAGTAGATGTATGTCCAAACGACGATAAAGTTATTCACAAGTTGACTACTTAACTAATGCAAATGTAACTCGGGCTTTAATGATTTAAGTCTGGATAATATAGCTATTTCATTTTATGTGAAGTTTAAAATGTATTTACAGGCTGTATAAAAGTATTAATTTACAAAATCACAATAATAATACAGTCGACTCTCGATAGTTTGACACTCAAGGGACTAGAGAAAATTTTCATATTACCAAGAGTTCAAAATAACAGGAGTTCATAACTAAGCGTGAGGAAGGAGAAAATCAAGTAAACAAGAGTTTAATCGAAAATTCATGGTTTATTAACTACTTTAAACAATTATAAAATTATTCTCAAATATGCGTTTTAAAAAACATGTGTGATTTTCTGTTGAGTGAGCGACATCAGTCTTATAATTGTCCAATGAATTTTCGATAGTGGTGAGAATCAGAAAAAAATCTTCAGTTGTGCCTGTTCTGAGGGCGTGGAAGGGTAGGGTAGCGTTTGAAATTATAGAGTCGGGAAGCCCGGACTTCGAATTCTTACATGTTGGCGGAAAATATACTATTCCTTTAACTTCAAATTGCCGGGGACCTATTGATATTGATTTTATTCAACTTATCGAGTATTTTTCAAGGCACCGAGAAAATTTTCAAATTAACGAGTGTCAATTTATCGAGAGTCGACTGTATCAACGGTATGTATATTGTGCTGTCCACTTTAGGTAATCTGGCGAGGCTGTAATATAGCACCAACTGCATCATTACTATCGTGTATATCTCTTTTTAAATTTTTGCTGGCATTGTGGCATCAACAAAAACCTTATAAAACCAAGTTGTCCATAAGTTGTACCGCTCTATGTAAGTCAAAGAAACTATTGAGTCATAGGCTGATTTCACACCGTCGATTTGGGAGCGAGTTCAAAGCAAACGGGCGCGCCGCGAGTTTGCGGCATGCTGTCCGCGATTTGAACAAAGTTTTTGAAGACGGAGTGTTCAAAACGCGGACAGCAAGACGCAAACTCGCTGCGCGCCCACCGCGTCTACGTGGCGTTTTCGGCGCGCGTTTGTTGTGAACTCGCAGCAAACTAGTTGCGCACTCGCCTCGCTTTGAACTCGCTCGGAAATCGCCAATGTTATATCAGCCTTACAGATAAAATAAGATATGAAGTTTATACTACATAACACTACACAGTGATGTAGTGAAATCGCAAAATAAATATATATTACGTGTAGTTTGTACACTTACACGTAGCGAGGAGATTAACGTTTTTATTGTGTAACATAGGCGTTTTCATTAAATACGTAGTTCTTAAAAAAACATATTAATGTTCTTTAATTAATTTTTAATGTCGTCAATAGGTGAGAAAATAAAAAATATGTCTCATAAGCTGAAATTATGCTTGAAATTACCTGTTCAAGGGATGAAAACAGTACTTTTAGTCCCTGGGAAAAGACTCTCTGCTGCCAAAAATTTAGAAACTATGCTATTTATGTCCCACTTTCTTATACAGCCATTGTTAAGTAGCGACATAAAATTGTAATTAAAAATATCATTTTTTATGATCGTAGGACTGAAGATCTATTATCTTTACCTAACCCAACCCTATGGGTAACAGGCGCGATAGTATGTATTATCTCTATAAATTTTATAAACGCGAAAGTTTGTAAAAATGTATGGGTGTACGTTTGTTGCTCTTTCACGCAAAAACTTCTGAATGGATTTTGATGAAAGTTACAATAATATAGCTTACACATCAAAATAACACATAGGCTATAATTTATAAAGATAATGTTGATCATCCAAAATATAAGGATTTTCCATCGCCACGCGGTTGAAACCGCGGGCGCAGCTAGCTAGTGAACCATAAACATGTTATTTATCAACAATTCTTATGTTTCAATTCCATTATTATAGATAAAACAATACAATAATATTTTCATTCTATCCTTTGTATTGTTTCAGTCACATCTCAAGTAAATATTCCATTTGTTTACTACTATAAATCATTAATAATCTCGACAAATCACCCCACAAATAACGCAGACGCTAGACATAAACAATTGTACTTTAACCCGATAATATAGAGTTCAAAACAGTATATTAACGGTTGGAGTAATTCGATACATCCCAAGTGTACATGTGAAAATGAACTTAATACTAAAGAATTAGAGATGATTATGGAATGTCATTTACGGAGTATATTCTTAAGGCGTGGTTAGATGTTTGTTCCGCTTTTTCTACTGACTCATTAAAGGCAAAAAACAGAGCCTATGCGAACTATGTGGGCCTTACTTATAATAATCTTGTTAAAAAAGGATTAGCCATCTCTTAAATAAGAGACTTAATTTAATCAATAGCTGTTTCTTGCCATCTTGCCTCTTCGCAGTCACTTAAACTCTCGATGAAAAAGAGGTATTTCGATGTTGGGATTTTTTGACAGTTATTTATGAGTTACTTTACCACAAACTCTTATCCTTAAGAGGAGATTATGGATAAGATTTTCGTTAATCAGTTGCTGAGCAGTTTCTTATAATTTAACAAACGATTATAAGTAAGGCCATGTATGTGCAAACACTATAAATGATATTCTAGTAAAAAATGTGAGTGAAAAACTGACATGGATAGCATATAATTAAACATGATCAATATTTTCTCGCATTTCTACGTTCGACACATACACATGCACATATGCAAGCACGTGTACACACATACACGCGCATGCAGCTACACATGCACACAAAGTTGACATGCGCGTTGGCTGCCTGTCCATTGAAGCAGGGCGAGGCTGCGAAGCGGAGAAACGGAGAAATATTACCCAATAGGATTGCATAAAAGTGGTGGTTGACACTTGACATCTTTGTCTCCCGTTATCACGGCCACTGAAAAGTGTCCGAAACGTCGGAATAACAAAAAATCAAATAAACTACCGCGCTTAAAACTGTTAAAACGTAGTTTTATTTCTAATATATAATTGTTATTTTAATTTAATAATTTCTTAATAAAACTACGTTTTAACGGTTTTAAGCGCGGTAATTTATTTGATTTTGGTTTATCCGACGTTTCGGCCGCTTTTCAGTGGCCGTGGTCACGGACGACAAAAATCGCGAAAACTTAAGAAAATATTAATTTCTTGATGTAAAATTGTAAAATATGTGATGTGTGTGGCAGGGAGGAGTCTCAGCAATATGACCAGCTGTGACAAAGACAGGGGAGGGTGCAAATATCATGAAATTCATATGACGTACTTTGCGGATGTCCTCTTAATCGCTTAAGACGTGCACAACTTTATAATTATAACAGTAAGTTGCAGGTAAATATGAATTCTAGAAAACACAGCAAACAAACAAACAACAGTATAACTACAATTAGATTTACATTTGCCATGAGCGACAATGCCAAGGAAAACCAGACGCTCGACAAAATATTCCAATGCTCAAGGTAGTAACTAAATTTTCCGATACATACAATTTGGGTGTTTTTAACTCCTCTGTGTGCGTGCGGAATCGGTATACACCAGGGATTCCCAAAGAGATCGATGTCCACCCGCTGGGGTTGAAATCGGTTTCCCAGGGGTCGACATGGACGAAAACTGATTTTGGGGGTGAACGAGGTCTAAAAGTCGACCGACCCCTATTAATTAACACAAGTTTTTATTTGAAACTTTCAAGATACTGTAAAAATTGTATTATATGTACCAACTTGTTATAAGAATGACTAATATTTTAGCAGGAAGTATCATTATTATTACGTTTGATATTTATTAAATTGTATGTCTATTTATTTTGTTAAATTTTGATGATATCAAGTTTACTCATTTAACAAACCGCAGTTTTTAAATTGGTAAGTATTTTGTGTCAATATGAAAAAAACTAGAGATAGGATTTTTAATGTAATTTGGCTATAGGGGTTTGCGGTATGAGTTCATTTTGGAAAAGGGGTCTCTTGTCCAAGATAGTTTGGGAATCCCTGGCAAACACGGTAGCGTTTTCTAATTCGCTCGGTGTATGCCGCTCCGGCAACAGATTAGAAAATAATTTTACAAAACGTTTTAGCTTTTCATGGCACTTCCTAGTACCTACTCTTCTTCCATGATTTTACCGAGTATTTATGTTACATTATTAAATAAACCTTGTATTTTAAAATACCTCACAACCAGTATGCATGTTGACATTAATCACGCTATATGACGTATACGAGTTTCAATACTATAGACTACTGAAGTATGTCCGTGTAAATATTGAATGATACACGTTATCCTGTGATAACCTTGTCATCAAAGGTTGAATAAATAATTATATGATTTCGTTTGCTTTATGAATGATTGAATGTAAAGCACTCTTGTCTTTGGTAAATGACATCATTATCCTAGCATTACATCTGCTTCGCACCTTAAGGTCTGCTTTACTACTTTTATTTCTTCACTTCAGGCAATCTTCAGCATCCCTAACAGAGTAGATAACAGTCAAATGAGATAAGCATCTTTATAACATCTTACAAAATGTCGCAGCTTTATAGATTTTAAGGAAAAGGAGAGTTAATTGCTCTCCTTTCTAACCATCTAATAGATATTATATTGCGCCAAACTGTGAAGACGACACTTGAAAGTACACCAAATAAAGTATTTTTTCTATTCTAAAATATGCGAACGTATTACACAAAATGGTGAATGAAAAATGCCTTTAATAACATTTCCTTAAACTCACTGAAAAAATTGCGATAAACACAATCACAAAACTAAAAGCACTACACAGTAAGTTTGTCTTTGTTGACATCTGAAAATGGCAAAATGAAAAGTAACGCCACGTTTCCATTTGATCAATAGCTTTGCGTTTTGCAATTCTAAATATCTCGCGCATTTTAACACTTTTATTAATTAAAATCTATAAATGAAACGAATTAAACAAAAAAAATAACATGTAATTTTACAGCAATAAAGGCATCATATAAAAAATTGTCTCGTATTTGAATTACATGCATATTCCCCACTGTGAGCCAATGTCATCCCGCAAAACGCCAAGGTCCTAACCCTCCTACAGGGACTAAACGGAGATGACATGGGTAAACATTTGTTCCTGTTCATACACTCCGTGTAGGAAAGAAAAAGGATACTAATACTTGCGCCCAGGCGGTCTGTCGTAAGAGGCGACTAAACAACCAACAGCCATGTGATAGGACATTTGCTGGACTGGATGCCTACCACTGCTGCCATGACAACTTTCAGTTGTGTTCCGGCATCAGTGGCAAGATTGCAGTTTCTCCTTCAAGGCCGACAGCACACTTACAGCACATCTAGTATTGCTAATGTCCATAGGCGTCAGTAACCACTTTCCATCATAGTTAGGGCCGTCAGCCTGTCAGCAATAAAAAAAAACTGTTCCAATATAATGTTGCCTTTTCACACGTTATTTACAGAGTTGTAAAAGATTACAAAAAAACCTATTTACGTAGTACAAAAAAACCACCGTTTGGCCACTAAAATTGATGTACGCAGCAGAGTAACTATTCCAATGAAATGCCTTCAAACAGACACCTAACAGTTTCATTAGTAAACAGCATGAAAGCATACATGTTTACTAATGTAACCGAAATAGAAAATCTGGAAACTTCCGATATTGAAAGACACTCTAGTGTGGAGGATGAATGAAATCTTTCTTTATTTGTATGAAACATGGATAACAAGGTCTTATGATATGGTGAGAACATGTTTCGCCATTTACTGGCATACCAATTTTCCTTAAAACTTATTATGGTTTATAAATATCACATATTTTTATTTAATAGTCCTTTAAGAGTATTGTAATTTGTTGCACTAATTTGTCGCCTTTATGTCGAAGTACGTAGTAAAAAAAGATACGTGATTTTTTCAAAAACGTGGTGACTCTATAGTGTAAAGTATTATTCAATATATTCGCGTGGCGGTTTCTCTGAATGTCAGTCATTTTTCTCAGAAGCTATCAAATCTTGTACGGATGAAATTTGGGAAGCCATGTCGTGAACATGGTTTGAAATTATGTAAAGCGTAAAAATATTCTCTTACCCCGCCCAGATTTTAAGTATAATGTGCAAAATTTACAACTCAAGTCGAGCTTAAAAAAAATATTTTACAAGTTGTGTTAAAATATTTTTAAGTTTGAGTTGAGTTGTAAATTATCCTTAAAAACAGTCCATAATATAAGAAACAGCATTAAATCACATATAAGCAGATAATCAGTTAGAAACGTCACGAAAACTGTTAAGTTCGTTTATTTTTTGAAAGTTGTCTTAATTCTATCAAAATTGAACAACAGTAAGGAACCGTTTATTTTCGGAATGATTAAATTCGGGATATTTTCAACTGTTTTTTTTACTAAGCCCCATCCTTATCTTCTAACTTTACCATCAAAGGGCAATATCCCTGCGCATGTCCGACTCGCACACGGCCACATGTTAGTAAACACGTCACACCTCATCTTCCATAGGGGTATCAAATAGGAAACTCATTAGTATTCCCAATTCGCGACGTGTGGCAAGTAGCCACTGAACCTTGGAAGTTTTGCAGCGACGCAATGACAGGTATCGTGTGATTATTCTTTTTATATGACATAGGTATGAGCAGTATTTGATCGATTATTATTACTGATTTCTAGGACATAAGCCAGACAGGAGTAAGATACGACCAAAGCGAAGCGGAGACGTAAAGATTTAAAATAACCTTAATATCTTTTGAAATATCAATAGTAATAAGAAAAATTAAAAGCTTTTAAATCATTTATTCCCAGGAAATATAGAGATATAAGATATTAAAATTAGATCATAGCAAAAAAAATTTGGCTGGTGAAGGCAAACAAACTACATTTTTTAATTATGTCTAAGATTATTATTTAATGCAAAGACATATATTTAACAGGTATTTACGTTACTAACCATATTGCATAGTGTTTTTATCTCTTATATATAAAAATGAATGTTTGTCTGTATGTCCTTTATAGAATCGTAACGTATATAACAATGTATATAACATTTGATCATCTGATGATCTTTAGCAAAGTTGTTATGCATGAGCCAGAGGTTTCCGAGTTGGTTCATAATTGGACCCGGTAGGTGGAGCTGCTGTCGGCATTTCGATTGAAGCTTTTCCGGACAGGACGACGTCTGCCGGGACAGCTAGTAGATCAATAAAAATTTAAATAAAAATATAAAATCTGATCAAATCTATGTGACTAGCCGAAACGTTAAAACATATAATTTAATTGTTCAATTCTTTTTTAGATTTAAGTGTCTGAAAATAAATAAATAATTATCTAGCGATCAGATTATTATATAAAATAATATAATACACATTTTCGTAATGCGACTTCAATGTGAACTACGACTTGTAAAAGTAACAGATTTATTATTTTCCTTCCTACAAGTCGGTAGTTAAAGAACATAATTATATTTATCGCTAAGCTAGAAGTGAATTCTTAATGATAACCTTTGTATCAACAGGATATAACTACGTAATCAAGGCCGGTCATTAGCAGATACTTCGTATTTTTTTAAACAGACTAGAAAATATTTCTTTGCAAAATTATTTTGAAAATAATAATTGATAAATTTAGTTCTAAACTTTAGTTTAAGGATACTTAGTTTTGAATAATGGTTAAAAGCGGAACCGGATTTAGACGTAGAAGGTAACATGTACAATTCCCTAAATGGTAACCATTCAAGGCGGCCAATACTAATCAACAGCCAACAACCAATTAATTTGATGTAAATCTTTCTAGAGGGTTCGATGTCCTTTCAAAATGCATGAAACACTTATCATATACCATGAAATTACAATTTAAACACTTATACGCTTTCGGACTCAAAAATAATTCTAAAACATTGATCTAAATCAGTGCTTTTCAATCTTTTTGAATACGCGACCCCTTTACAGGTTGAAAAATTTTGGCGACCCCCTTGGGTCATAGACAGACAAAATGTTAGTAATTTAATGTTTTTTCTCTATTTTGTTACTCATATTTATTATTAGGGCCTTGTACTCTACAAAAAGCTGCCGAGTTGAGAAATTACCTAAGTAGATGAGGTAGGTATGAGGTAGAAATATTTCTTTTTGCCGGCGACCCCCCGAGCAACGCTCTGCGACCCCTAGGGGGGTCGCGACCCAGGTTGAAAAACACTGATCTAAGTAATCAGACTGGGTTCATATTAATTTTAACTTTCACCTCCAGTGAGATATTAGTATAGAATTTCACATGGAATGAATTAAATTTATTATAAACCATTACAATTTTTAATAGTACAAATCAAATTAGTTGCGACACGGAACCTATTGCAGCGTATGAAATTAAACTTGCCAATATGCAAATTTTTCTAACCTCAATTAAATCATTAAGCTCTTCCGTAACGCGTAAACTAATAATAATAAGACTGAAAATAATCTAGCTTAGTTTGGATCACGTTTAATTTATTATTATTTTATTTAATAAGTTCAGTAACATTGGCCCACAAATAAGAAAATTGGTCCGTGCTTTTGACCAGACGCATCTATACTCGTGTATCTGGATCACCATTAAAATATATAATCGTATATGAACAGAACTGACCCTAGATTCGGGATTTT
Organism: Dendrolimus pini; assembly: GCA_949752895.1. NCBI lineage: Eukaryota > Metazoa > Arthropoda > Insecta > Lepidoptera > Lasiocampidae > Dendrolimus > Dendrolimus pini. The sequence goes on along the minus strand of OX457140.1, from coordinate 17,375,579 downwards.
GAGGGGATATTTCGGGGCGTCTGGGGAGCAGAGGATCCAAACCCTACTGAAGAACTAAGTCTACCCTGCTTCCCGAGGCATTCTCAAGCACTGATGCGCAGGATCAGCGTGGACCTAACTACCTTCTGTCTCATGCTCTTCTTACCATAAGCGCGGGCACATAGGAGGAGCGGGGTTTTAGTGGAGTATTGCCCATGGGTTGCCTCTCCTAGAGAGGGGTATCTCGCGAGTCTCCACGCAAGCCGGCAATAGACTCTATTATCTGCGATATCTTCATTGAGAATAACTCTCATTGCTTTGGTCTAATCTCAGTAAAGAACCCGGTAGTGTACGAAATGTATTTCCCCTTGCCTAGAAAAAAAAGGCAGAGAGGATAGGAGAATGAAATAAGATGAAGTGATAGGAAACATAGAAGAGGAGGAGGAAGAGGTGAACGTCGTAGGAAACATGATTAGCTCAAGGCTCACCGTTTTACGCCTATTTCTGTGGGAGCGTGGTATCGAGCCGGCCCTAAGAACTATAATCAAGATAATGATTCCAGCATAGCTATATCTGTCTTCTATCTGTATGCCATAATAATTAATCATCTAGGTCTATATGAATGTTTAGCAGGAAGGTTTATTCTATATGCAGCCACTACACATAATTGAAGTGAAATCGCGTTCAAAGTAAACACCGACATGTGTGCTGGGACATATATTAGAAGTGAAACTTCAACGGACAAGTTGAAAAATGAATGGCAACGGATGAGTGGAAAAACGAATCGCAACGGACAAGTGGAAAAACGAAAGGCAACGGATAAGTGGAAAAACGAATCGCAACGGGCAAGTAAAAAAAAAGAATGGCAGTTTAAAAATGTAAGTATTAGAACACGCGGCCGCGACGCTTTTCTGTAAGCGAAAAATCGTAAGACCCCGTCTATATAGAAGTTTCATTTCAAAAATTAGGAATAACCGTAGTATACCTACATAATTGAAAGATGAATTTAAACTTCAAGTCAATGGGGCATAATTTAAACATATTTTTATAAGTATTTTTATAAGTATTGATTGAAACCTACGCCACAATTTTCACCAAAACAACTACTCAATACTAATCAAGGTTTTTAAATATGTACTTTTCATAACAGGGAGACTAAAATATAAGATAATTCTTATCCAGAATAAATGGGATATATCCCGTGGACGTGACTCGACTCAATATTTTATGATAATAATAATATATACCCCTGCCTAAGATGCTTTTAGAAAGAAATTACGTATACTTACTTCAAAATATACTAAAATATACAAACAAGAACGAAATTATTTATTTTAATGAAAACAAGTCGTGAACAGGCTTAGTTGTCTCGTGGAAAAGACAAGACTCGAACACTTTTGTCTTCCTATTTTTTACTTAGCGTAATAAAGCAGAATAAAAATTCGGAAATCGTAAAACAAGTCCAGTACGAGGTTAAATGTTAATTTTAAAAATCAATGAACAACAGTGTTTATTGAATTCCGACTTAATAACGAGTCTCCGGCTAATAAGACATTCATCGATTAGTATACTAATTCGTTATACCTATATAACGTGAAAGAGTTTTACAGTCTAACATTTAGGGCAAATTTTGCGTTGTGCAAGACGCTAATTGTATTTAAGGGTGTTAGATTCGTTTTGAGTTTCTTAACTAAATTTAAGCAGCCTTAAGCAAGCCGCCCTTATAACAATTAGATAAAATTTAGAAATATCTACCTTCGTATACAGGTGATTTTTTACGATGGGCAAACCCACAAGCCGAAGCTAAGTATAAGAAATTTAAGAAAGCGAAAATTACTCAAAGGAGTTTTGGGCCCGATTTTGATAAAAACTAAAACGTCATAGATTTCTGAAAAAATAATTAGGAATAGAATCGGTTGAGTATGAAAAAAAAACAAATTGTACTGTATTATTACACCTACCCAGTGTAGATTGTAAGAATCAAGTTCGGTGAAGATATGTCACACGTAAATCTAAAATAATAACAATGCCTCTAAGCAAAGCGGCGTGATGAAAAGTTACATACAGTACGCGCAAAACTTAAATCTTTCTTTGACGGCCTCTGTGGTTGAGCGGGCTAAGCCTTTGCCGGCCTACCTCACTGCAACCCAGAGGCTCCGGGTTCGATTCCCGGTATAGTAAATTTCGGAAACGTATTTTCTCCGTTATTTACCATGGTCTGGGTGTCTGGGATCGGCCCCAGAGTGGTCCGTTGTATATTACCCATAACACAAGCGTAACTTGCTTAATTTGGGGATATACAATGTGTGTATTTGTCTGCCGATTATTATTATTATTATTAAATGCGCTTCGAGTGAAGTTAGTTCCTGAGGTGTGGGTCCAGTCAAACGTTAATGTTTATTACACCATACGGTGTGTTATGCGGAAGAGATGGCATGCGAATTCGGATAGCAGCGGAGCGAGAACGCAACACTCGCGTCTCAGCACTGTCTGAGAACCTTACAACGGGATACTGCGCAATGACGCGAACAAACTTCAAGTAAGTACGCATTTAAAGGTTTGCTCGTATAATAATTTACTATAAACAATAGACTGGAAAAGGCCAGTTCATACAAATTATTGTAATTAAAAAATCATGACTATATTTAAGATAACGATGAAAGAAGTCGCTCTCATTTTTATATCAATCAAGTACAAGTCAACTTGTTAAAATGATGTCAATTGTCAAAGTTCAAGCTTCTACTCTCCCCTATAAACAGTAACATTGTCGTACGGAGTTACTCCCAATAAAGACTACCATAATAACTTCAATCATCAATTGATAACGCTACACTGTCTGGTATTTGTTTAAATTAATCTTGATTGCACCATTTGTCATCTAATAATTGACGTGCGAGGTATTACTATTTAAAACCAATACAGTTCTTTCAATCTATTCGAGAATTTCTGGATAGCTGCTAATGGTCAAATAAGTTCATCTAAGTATAGTATAGCGGCTTCAAACAGCAACATGCTATTATCATCAATTAAACAATGCTATTATTAATAGCAATGACGTAACTGCGAAATGCATGTAAGCATTGTCTTCATAATTTTATACGACATAAGACAAAGTAGCACCAAAGCATCATGAAACAATAATCAAACATATATTTTCTATTGATTAGTAGTATTTATTTCTCTAAAAAATAATATCACTAAGGCCTTCCACACACTGCGTCGGTACAATTTCTGCCTTTGTATCTACGGAAACTTACAGAAATAAGTCTTCGTGTATTTTAATTACAGTATCTGTAGTAACTTCTAAACTTTCTATTATAGTCTCTAGTCTGAGTGTTTCTACAAACCTATATATATTATCACAAACGTATCTTGTTTAAGTTATTTATCTATAATATTATTAAATAAAAAAAATATTATTTAACAAAAAAACAAACTGGTATATAAACTTTTTTTTTAAATTCTTGTATACGTCTGTTTGTTCGGAATTCACGTAAAAACTACTGGGCCGGTTTTGATGCAGTTTTCGCTGATCGACAGCAAATTCTTACACTTCAAAATCTACGCTACCTTTTATCCTAGGAAACCCGCGGATATTTTTTGGAAATTATTTAAAATGTCCACATAAGAATAGGAAGCTATTAAAGACAGTATCTGCTTTTAAAAGAAAGCTATATCGATTTTACCGGGCCACTAAAATTTTAAAAGCAAAACTGCCTATTATCATTTTTATTTTTCTTTATATAACTAAATTCAAAACATACCACAGCATTGAGAATCATAACATTAAACTAAAGGACAATATCAAAATAAAAAGAGGAAAAACTTAAAGGATGTTAGGCAAATAATGAGATCACTCAAGGGTACATGATCAACATACAAGTTGGCGAAACAGATCAAAGATGATATCTGAAAAGGATAAGAAACAAAATGCAGGCAGATCTGTCAATGAAATAAACACTAAACCAGTAGCTCATAATGTTTGGATGTAAATAACACACACAAAACACAAGAGATATTAGTTTTATATTTTTACTAGCATCTGCCTGCAACTTCGTCCGCGTCTGCATAAAAAAAGATGCAAGTTAAAAAGAACCCCCGATTTTTAAACATTCTTCATTGGTGCTCCGCTCCTATTGGTCTTAACGTGATGATATATATCCTATAGCCTTCCTCGATAAAGGGGCTATCTAACACTGAAAGAATTTTTCAAATCAGACCAGTAGTTCCTGAGATTAGTGTGTTCAAGCAAACACATCTTCAGCTTTATATATGTACTAGAGATTACCCCGCGGCTGCGCCGCGGTTTTAAACTCTAGTGCGTGTCTCTTGTTTATAGAGCAAGTGCTAAAGGTTATATTATATTACATTTTTATGTATTTACGGAAGATTCACTTCATTTTATATCGCTAATTATACCATCCCCAGTCTATCTGTCAACAAAATAAATTACAAAACTTGACCAAAAAGGCCAAAATGGTCTAAATGACCAAAAGACCACAGTGACCGACATGGTCAAAATGACGGAATAGGCAAAAATGACCAAAAAAGCCAAAAAAATCAAAATGGTCAAAATGACCAAAGAGGCCAAACTGAACGATGTTGCCAAAATGACCAAAAGAGCATTGAGAATCATAACATTAAACTAAAGGACAATATCAAAATAAAAAGAGGAAAAACTTAAAGGATGTTAGGCAAATAATGAGATCACTCAAGGGTACATGATCAACATACAAGTTGGCGAAACAGATCAAAGATGATATCTGAAAAGGATAAGAAACAAAATGCAGGCAGATCTGTCAATGAAATAAACACTAAACCAGTAGCTCATAATGTTTGGATGTAAATAACACACACAAAACACAAGAGATATTAGTTTTATATTTTTACTAGCATCTGCCTGCAACTTCGTCCGCGTCTGCATAAAAAAAGATGCAAGTTAAAAAGAACCCCCGATTTTTAAACATTCTTCATTGGTGCTCCGCTCCTATTGGTCTTAACGTGATGATATATATCCTATAGCCTTCCTCGATAAAGGGGCTATCTAACACTGAAAGAATTTTTCAAATCAGACCAGTAGTTCCTGAGATTAGTGTGTTCAAGCAAACACATCTTCAGCTTTATATATGTACTAGAGATTACCCCGCGGCTGCGCCGCGGTTTTAAACTCTAGTGCGTGTCTCTTGTTTATAGAGCAAGTGCTAAAGGTTATATTATATTACATTTTTATGTATTTACGGAAGATTCACTTCATTTTATATCGCTAATTATACCATCCCCAGTCTATCTGTCAACAAAATAAATTACAAAACTTGACCAAAAAGGCCAAAATGGTCTAAATGACCAAAAGACCACAGTGACCGACATGGTCAAAATGACGGAATAGGCAAAAATGACCAAAAAAGCCAAAAAAATCAAAATGGTCAAAATGACCAAAGAGGCCAAACTGAACGATGTTGCCAAAATGACCAAAAGTCCAAAATGACCAAATAGGCCAAAATGACCAAAAAGGCCAAAATGACCAAATAGGCCAAAATGACCAAATAGGAAAAAATGACCAAATAGGCCAAAATGACCAAAAAGTCCAAAATGACCAAATAGGCAAAAATGACCAAATAGGCCAGAATGACCAAAAAGGCCAAAATGACCAAACAGGCCAAAATGACCAAAAAGGCCAAAATGACTGAATAGGCTAAAATGACCGAAAAGGCCAAAGTGACAGACATGGCCAAAATGAGTAAAAAGGCTAAAATAGCCAAAATTACCAAAAAGGCCAACATGAAAATTATCCCTTGTCCACCCTCAGTATTTAATTTACATACGTACCAAATTTCAGCCAAATCGGCCCATTAGTTCTTCCGTAAAAGCATAACAAACAGAAAGACAAATATATTTTTATCCCGGAAACTATCCGGAATTCATTCCCTTCATTACAAAATCGAAATCGCAACCACGGCATGGGTTTCTTGATTTATACTTTGGTAAGGGCGCGGTATTTTTGTGTAAAAATATTAAAAAAAATTGTATAAAGATATTATTGTTGTTCATTAAAGTGAAAGAGGGCAATTAAAATTTAATCATGTCAAAAAGAAAGTTTTGTTTATGGATTATAATGTACTCCTATTAGTAAAGTATAGATTATAAACTACAAAGTAAGAAGCAGGATAGTCGGCACTCTTTGCGGAATAGTCACCAACTATAATAGTGGTGTAGAGTCAATTTTTAGAAATCTAGAATGGGATGAAATGGGAATATACATAAATGGGGAAAGATTAAATCATCTGAGATTTGCAGATGACATAGTGATATTTTCAGAATGCCCCAAATCATTAAGAAAAATGATCCACGAACTATCAAAAGAAAGTGCAAAAGCAGGCCTTACTATGAACACTAAAAAGACAAAGATACCAATTCTGAACATTACCATATTGAAGTAGATGGAGAAGAAATAGAATATGTTAAGGAATATGTGTATTTGGGACAGTTGTTGTCATTTAAAGACTGCATGACTAAAGAGATAGAACGAAGGGTAGCTAATACTTGGAAAAAATACTGGGCTATGCGAGAAATTATGAAAAATTCAGACCTAAATATAACACATAAAAGAAAAGTTTTTAATCTCTGTCTACTTCCAATTTTAACATATGGATGTCAGACTTGGTCACTCACAGAAAAAGAACTTGGTAAAGTTAAAGTTTGTCAGTACAGCATTGAAAGAAGTGTTATAGGAGTTAAGTTGAAAGACAAAATTAACTTATCGACAATCAATAAATTTACCAAGTTCAAAAACGCATCAAGATTAATAAAACAACTGAAATGGGACTGGGCCGGACACGTAATGAGAGATAATAAAAACAAATGGACACGAAAAATAACTGAGTGGTACCCCAGGGACGGTAAAAGGCGAAGAGGAAGACAATACAAGAGGTGGGAGGACGATCTTAAACGAACAGCAGGAACAGTGTGGTCCAGAACCTGCAAAGACAAGGATAAATGGGCAGCAAGCAGCTTGAGGGAGGCCTTTGTCGAAGGACAAGCTGAGAGGGAGACAAAACTAGATACCAATTAGCGGATTAGGTTTTCTTGTTGTTTCAGCAATAAAGGCTATTTTTATTTTTATTTTATTATAATAGTGGCAGGATAGTCAGCTTTACAGACTAGTTTGGCACAACGCTACTTATTACTAAAGACCCAGAATAGTAGACAAAATAGAAACAGTTATCATAATTTGTTATCTCATATTAGTGTTTGATTTCATTTTCATGTTAAGTAGAAACTTATCAGATAAAGCTAGAAGTCCCAGTGCATACTTAAGAAATAGCAAATTGTGTGAATTATATCTGAAATTAAACAACCTCATTTAAAGAGATTGATAGATGTGCCAGCAAGTGCACCAGTACTTATGGCTCAATGATTTTCTTTGCTTCTAAAATTTTACATATGGTGGCAGACAGTAAAGAAGTCACTGAACCATAAAATATCAAGAGGAAGACCAAATCAGTGTTAGTCATTAATTACCAACATAAGTATAAGGACATGTGTCTGTGGTATAGAGGTAATCGACCTGGGATACCACGGTCTTTCTTGCCGCCGCAGTGCCGGCAGATGGTCACGCCACGCCGCCCTGAATGATGTCTTACGGAGGGCGCTTGCCACCGCTAACGTGCCGGCTCTATTGGAGCCGAACGGTATTGCACGTGATGATGGCAGGCGCCCTGACGGAATGACTAATTCCCTGGCAGCGTGGCAAGCCTTTGGTGTGGAATGCGACTTGCGTAGACACGTTGGCCGCATCCCATTTACCAAACACTTCTAGATCACCCGGTTCGGCGGCGGAAACAGCGGAATCGCTCAAGCGGCGGAAATATGCAACCCTCAGTGAGAGTTATATGTTTGTGCCGTTTGCTGTCAAGACGCTTGGACCGTGGGGTCCTGAGGCCATGAGCCTCTACCAAAATTTATCAAAACGACTCATCGACTCATCAGGTGATCAGAGGGCTGGTGCCTACCTCGGCCAACGGATCAGTATGGCGATCCAGCGAGGAAACGTAGCCAGCCTTCTGGGCACCTTACCCGTAGAAGACGGTGATCTGGGCTCAGTATTCTACTTATAGTCTTGAGGGACTATGGGTAGAATACAATACAAATAAGTTAAGTTTTCTTACATTGTATTCAATAGTATGTAATTTATATTATAGTTATAATAATAAAATTATTTGCTAAAAATAAAAAAAGATTATTTAGTATAAGGAACAAATATTACTAATAATATTAAGTGTTTTTGTATTGTACTGTGTTGTCTTGTAATGAATAAATAATTATGATTATATTATTATAAGCATGCATTATTAGGCACATGTCTATCACTCCTATTAAAGATTATCAATTGCACTCAGAGTGCATAAAATTTTCTAGCACCCATAGTCCTTAAAAAAGTACTTAAATGAGACAGTGAATAAAGCCCAGCATCAAATCCAATTTCCATTTCCAAGATTATCAATCAATTGCACTCATGATCATCATATGAGCATTAAATCCCGGTTACTAATTTTGAACCACCTCCTTTTTGAATTTGGTCAAAAAACTTATTACAATTACAAAGATATGGCAAAAGAAATGGAGTTCTCTAAGGTATTTAAGAAACTATTAGTCATCAAGACAAAAGAATTGAATTGAACAAAATTAATATTACAAAACAATGTGAAGTCAAACAATGGAGAAATATGTTGTTATCAGTCAACAACTTTTCCAAATTTCTGAATGTTACAGTATCAATCCTATTGTTGTATTTGCATAAGATAAATATGATCAAGGTTATGATTACATTTATCTATATTTTTATTAAAGAGGAATAAATAACGGAACAAAACTTAAAAACATAAGAATGTACAGTATTATTTTTTACTCATTGACAAGCATCAACATTAAAGCCAAGTTTTTATCAGCACATTCCTTTAGTAGCTCACAATGACTGAAATGCTCCATCAGACATTCCACCTGGCTACCGCAGTTGTTATAGTTGTGGCAAAAATGTCACTAATGATATCATAATTGTTGATCATGCAACACTCACAACGACCCATGTGAAGAGGTGGGTCGAATAACTGTTCCACTAGAGTTTGAGAGATGATTGTGACGCCCGTGAGCAAGTGAAAGGGGAAAAATCGCAGTCATGAATGTGGTCGTTGTAAGCTACTAATGGAACATACCATAAATGTCACTACCCATTCAGTTATTTTAAAAGTGGTTAAAATTTGATATTAACTCCATACCACAGTCAATTTACTAGGCTAACACACACAAAAACACAGCATAATCAAAAATCTCCATCCTTATTAACAAAACAAAAGGTTCCATGGAAATATGCACAGAATATTACATTTTTCAATAGCTGTAATATTGTTAGGGACGATTTCCTGTTCTCAGTTTTTCTTTTTGTTGTAGTCTCTTTTTCGTTTTTAATTTATTTATGTGGTTTTTATTTCCTCAGTTTTAATGCATGAGTCCACTCAAGGCTATTTTATTACATACAAGCACAAAATATTGGAAGCTGAGATTAAGTAGGACTTCTGTAATACTTTTAATTTTTCACGATTTGGGAGGTACTGCTTCTTCAAGGATAGAATTAGTCAGAATAATGTGTATCGTTTTATACTTATATCATCTGTGGTACGTAACAATTAGTGCGGAACGATTAAAAATATTTCTACACTTACGTATTGTGCTAATTGTAACAGCAACAGACATAAGAAGGCATGTTGTGTTAGACGTAAAAACCTTTCAGCACCAGCCATCTTCTTTGATGTTTATTTACACACAATTTCAACTTTTGAAACACAATTGTTTGTCATATCATAATTAATAAACAATAAATGTGATAGTTTTTTTAATAAAACGTCTTGGTTTATAACTTAATTTTATGCGACGCACTTCCTCGCAAGCCCGTCGATTGAACAATATTGTCGAACTTCAGAATGACAGCATATAAATTGATTTTGTTCACAAACAAAATGGCTGCTTGCCAATGTTGCTAGACATATAAAGATTATCGATATTTTCAAAGTTCAATAATTTATTAAACATGATAATATGTTTTACATAAATATCAGTATCTTAATATCAAAAACGAAACTCTTTTTTTCCAATAAACCTATCCATGGAAAATGAATAGTAATTGCTTATTGAAGATATTCCCTAGGGCCCACTCACGGTCTTTCATTGCAATCCGCCGCGTATTGCAAGGCTGTGAATGTCAGTGAAGCCTGCATTACCTCCTGCTACATCGAGCACTCGTCTTGCAAGCATCGTCCACTGCAGGTCTACACTACATGATCTTGTGTAGGCTCCTTAATGAATATATATCATTTTTTTGTGATATTTTTGAACGTTAGTGTTATGAACAATGTTATAAAAAAAATATTTTAACATCACCATGTACGATCTAAAGTGGCAGCAAAAGCAGTAAAACATTTGAAACAAAATTCTAAAGCAATTTGACCAATTTGTTTTTTGGATATGTACATTTTTATATCTATCTAAGTCTTAAATACTCTTTCCGCCCTGCCAACACCCAATTATCCTACTTTCTTATTAAGTCGATTTACTGATAGTGATGTTAAGTGCGCTGTAAAATCCATTACATCGAACGCTGTCGGCAGCGATGGTATTAGTCGCAACATGATTCTGCCCATACTGGATGTCATTAATCCTCTCCTCACCCATATATTCAATGCCTCTATAGTTACTGGTACCTTTCCAGTCTCCTGGAAGGAAGCCCAGATTATTCCTCTTCCTAAAAAACCTAATCCTGTTTCTTTCTCTCAATTCCGTCCCATATCTCTTCTGCCATTCCTTTCTAAAGTCCTGGAACGCCTAGTCCACCAACAATTAAGTGTTTTCCTTAATCGGCATTCTCTCCTTAATCCCTATCAATCTGGTTTCCGTCCTGGCCACACCACAACTACTGCCCTCGTGAAAATCACCGATGACATCCGTTATGGTATGGATAATGGTTTATTGACTGTGCTATCGCTGCTGGACTTCAGCAGTGCTTTTAACAATGTTAACTTTGAAATACTACTTGGTATTCTAAGCTCTCTTAACATATCTCCTACAGTAATCGACTGGTTTCACAGTTACCTGTATGGCCGCCGGCAGCGGGTTCGCGTCGAGGATGATTATTCATCATGGTGTGAACTCACTGCTGGTGTTCCTCAGGGCGGCGTGCTTTCCCCCTTATTGTTCCCTGTTTTTATTAACTCCATCTCTAATCAACTCACTTCAACCTATCACCTCTATGCAGACGATTTACAAATTTATACACAATCACCTGTCGCCACCTTAGACAAAGCAGTTTCAATCATAAACTTTGATTTTGAACGCATTCTGCAGTGGGGCAAGTCTTTTGGGCTTCATGTCAACCCTGAAAAAACTCAAGTCATCGTCATCGGTAGCTCACGGATGCCTAATAAGGTCGACTGGAGTACCATACCTAGTGTGATGTTTGACGGGGCAATCATTCCTTTTAGTGATAAAGTAAAAAACCTTGGCGTTATATTTGACAGTGAGCTGTCTTGGCGACCTCATATCACCGAATTAAGTCGGCGGCTTTATCTCTCATCCAAATCCCTCAGAAGGTTGAGGAATTTCTTAACCACTACCACCAAAATTAAGCTAGCAGAGTCCTTATTACTTCCTATCCTTGATTATGCTGACGCCAGCTATCTAAATTTAACCCAAGAACAACTCAATAAACTTGAGCGCCTCCAAAATTTTTGCATAAGGTTCATATTTGGACTACGCAAATATGACCATGTCTCTGAATTCCGAAAAAAACTCAAGTGGTTGCCAATCCGATTTCGCCGGAATACTCTCATCCTTGCTCTTCTCTATAGTATTTTATTTGTCCCTAGTACTCCTGATTACCTTAAACAAAGTTTTGAATTTCTTTCGTGCTCTCATAATTTACGCCCTTCTACTAAACTTAAATTGAACACTCCTGCGCATAACTCAAGTTTTTATAACAATTCTTTTACAGTTAAGGCTATACAGCTCTGGAACGCGCTTCATGTTACAATTAGACAAGCAAAATCGCTAGCGATATTTAAAACTATGATCAAAAAATACTACCTGTCGTTGGAATATGATATTTAAATTCACTTATAAACATTTATATATTTTGTAGATATGTATTTGTATGGTATGTATATTAAGTATATATCTATGTAATATATAAAATTTATCCATATATTTATATATATATAATTTATGTATTTATTATTAAAATGTAAGTAGTTTGTACTATATGTTACGTATACCACCATCGCCATTATCATCTAAATTTATTTCTGGGGTTGTCTGGAAGAGATCGCTTTTTAGCGATAAGACCGCCCTTTGTACATAACTAGATATAATTTTAGTCTTAAGTTCATGTTTGTATTGGTGTACAATAAAGAGTTATCTATCTATCTATCTATTTTTCAACTTATTCATTTCTCTTTATTTCACTTTTAAAATTTTAAACATCAAAATTGGCTGTATGTAAAACAATACAACACATTATATGATCAGATCCACAAACTTCATGAAAATGTATGTAAAGCATACAAAACTCTATTGGACTGCTTCATAGATGACTCATATTTGTCTAGTACTGACTTACAGAATGTAGATTTCGTCAACCCACGAAATTTTAAGCCCGTTAAATTTACTTTGGAGTAAAAGTAGCAATGTCATTAATGTTAAATGCGAGTATTAGTTACAATGATAGTCAAGCGTTTAAATTGCGTTGCCTTGAATTTTACATCGAAGGGGCCAAGCAAATAAAAAATCGCTACAAATTTGAGAGCTGCAATTAAATTAGAAATTTTAGACCCAGATGTCATTCAATCACGCAAAATATCATCTCTAGTCGAGACAGCTCTTTTGTTCCCGAACCTATTGCCTACCACGTACAGATCCTTAGATACAGAATGGAGAAATTTGAGAAATGACCCCTCACTGCATTCAACAAATTCGGCTGGACTGGAAGAATATTGTGAAAAAATCATGGCCCAAAAAAATCTTGACGGAAATATCTTGTTCCCGATTTTAAGCAAATTTGTTGCAGAGCTGATGTGCTTACCTCATTCAAGCGCAGCAGTTGAGCGATTTTTTTCCACCATTAATATGATAAAAACCAAGCAGAGAAATCAACTCTCAACAGAAACATTTGAAGGACTTCTTCATACAAAACAGTTCTTAAGGAATAAACCCTGTTTTAATTTAGAAATTAACCCAGAAATGATTAAATAAATGAATAAAAACATTTATAAATAACAATTTTGTATTTTTATTTTAAAGTTTTGAACGGATTTTGTACGGACTTTTAAACTTATTTCATGTACGGAATTTATGATTTTTTTGTTGGATGTACAGATTTTTAGTCTTTGCTATATGGCAACGCTGATTATTTATAATACGAGACAGGAGTTTTTGGCGGGAACTGAAAGGAGACGTTGTGCTGTGCAGTTTTATTTTCTAAAGATGTGTATAATTACTCTAAAATGAACAATAGTTGCAGGATATTGATAGTTTTCGAGTAGAAATTATGTGTTTTTGTGAGAAATGTGAACTGTATAGTCAGATGTGATCTTTCGAGTTTTCACAAGAACTCCATTGAATGGCGTCGGTTGTAGCCTGCAATACAACTGCGCTTCTATACGAAGACCTATTAATTAACATGTCTCCGACTGAAAGACTTTGATTCTATGGTCATGAATAAATTAATAAATAAAATAAAAAATAATACGAGACAAACGGAGTTTTTGGCGGGAACTGAAAGAAGACGTTGTGCTGTGCAGTTTTATTTTCTAAAAATGTGTAAAATTACTCTAAAATGAACAATAGTTGCAGGATATTGATAGTTTTTGAGTAGATATTATGTGTTTTTGTGAGAAATGTGAACTGTATAGTCAGATGTGATCTTTCGAGTTTTCACAAGAACTCCATTGAATGGCGTCCGTTGTAGCCTGCAATACAACTGCGCTACTATACGAAGACCTATTAATTAACATGTCTCCGACTGAAAGACTTTGATTCTATGGTCATGAATAAAAAAAAATAAAAAAAAATAGCAGACAAGGATTCTAAAATCAAAATTGTAATTTGTGATTGTGAGGAATTGAGGATAGGAATTTCAAGCGTTAATTACAAAGTGTTTTGTGACTTCGAGCAACAATAAGAATGAAAATTAATATTATATCAGGAAAGAAATGATGACAGTCCAGAGTAATTTAAACAAAAATATTAGATTCTGTTCTGTACCTGTATCATTTGTAATCAAAATCACTCAGCCAAAACTGAGCAAAAGAGAAGCATTGTTCTTCACACGTTTAAGCTGTAATTGATACAAAGTGAGTTTGTGAGTACAGGCAAAAACTATAATTATAATTATTATGTGATCTAGTAAAATGAATAAACTACAAGAAATTAGTGGCCAATTTTTTAAATTCTACAACATAAGTTCTGTTTAAATGTTGTCAATAAGATAATGGACGAAAGAAAAAGACATAGAAGTGTATATGTTTCGGCTAAACAAAAAAAGAAACTTATTGAATTGATAACAGAACATCCTGAGCTAATTTCTTGCAAAGTGACTCAAGAGTTTAGCTACAGAGACTCGCAAAGACTGTGGCAAAATATTGCTAACGAATGTAATTCTATCCCTGGTGCAAAAAAAAATTGGCGACAGTGGAAAAAGGTAATTTTCACAACATTCTTCCACTTTAAAATCAATATTTTTTTGGAAATTAATATTGTATTAAAACCATCAAATTATTAGTATCCGAATAGCTGATGAATATTACATTCTTTTTACAGACTTGGCAAGACCTTCGTTCGAAAACAAAAAAGCGTCAAGAAACAAGAAATAGTGAACTACCAACATCAATTATAATGCTTACACAGGCAGAACAAAAGGCATTGGGCCTTAAAAATGTTAGCTCAACAACAAATCATCAAGATTCTTTAGAACTTCTGCCCTTGGAACAAGAAAATATTCAAGAAGCCTTTAATAATGATATAGAGTCCACAGCATCATACAGTGAAGTGGAATCACCACCAGAAATAAAAATATTCACTAGATCTGTAACCAAAAATAAAAAAAACAAGAACAATATTAAAAATAGCTCTAAGCACAAAAACAATTGTGTATTTAACTGTAACATGCTAGCTGCACAAGAACAGAAAAAGCTTCAATTGAAAGAAGACTATTTAAGTTTCAAAAAGAATTATTTAAGACAAAAATTAAAACTTATGAGAGAGCAGACAGAAGCGCTGAAGAATATAGCTAAAGAACTTTCTAAATAAGCTAAAATGTCATCAAATCATATATATACCATCAGGCAAGTCTGAAAAATATTAGGTGTTGGTGTTCAAAAGTCAGTTGGCATTCCCTTAAAAAATAAAATAAAATTTGATAATACCTTTTTAGAGTATAGTGGCCATTTTGGCAAACATTTAAACCTTATGAATACTTCTACTTACCTGCGTCTCCATCTGTCCATTGTGTAATATATGTAGGTATAAGGCAATCAACTAACATCCCATTTCCCAAGGATCCTGCAGCCACATGCTGTGCCCCTCTTGCACCTGTACTTAACAACAGGTTTGTGAACAGTCATTGTAGCTGTTAAATTATGTATTGACCATTTTTACTGCACATAATTTTCAATGTTAGACATATTTAAATGGTTTTTAATTCCGTATACGAAATTCTATAATACGGTACATGACAGTATGAAAAATATAGGCTGATTTTAATATATATCGTAGATTACGATCTAAATATGACAAAAATAAATTGTTTTAACTAAAATATTAAATATAAATTGATATTTTTGAGAAATAAAATTGTTATATTGCAGCTGTTAGCCACGTGACAATGAACGCCGATCAGAGCGCGTGACGCCATAGGGTGCAAAACACAACAAGTTATCAATGCCTTCTCAGATAACACTTCAATGAAACAGATGTTTGTTTTGCACGCTGTGACGTCATGCGAGACGCCACGACAGCTTGACGCGTTTTTGTGACGATATGTCAAAATATTTATAAAATTGCTAAATTAAATATGTTAATGTTGTTTTTTTGGTGAAATATTAATATTTTGGCTAAAATAGACCATAAGGCTCAAAATAAACCTGTTTCTCAAAAATTGTCAACTATCGAATTCTTCTCTTGTAACTCTTGCTTTTTTAATATAAACTGAATCCTAAGTTCAACTTGAATAATCTATTGAACCTATATTCCTATTGTATTGAGTAATAAAATTGGCTGCTTAGTAAAGCAGGTCTAACTAAGTTTTACACTCAGGTCACAGACTCGGCCTTACTGACCGAGTGATTTCTATGCCACATAATCCTCAGTGGCAATAGCAACGTAGGTGGCAATGTCTCACTTAGTTATTGCTCGGAGCTACAAGTCTGTAGATCGGCAGGTCGTTAGCAGCACAACATCCCAATTGGGCTTCCACATGCCCATGACCTTAGTTATAACATTATCCAAAAACCAGAAAGAGTTAAAACTTAAAAACTGACATATGGGTAGTATGGATAATTCAACTCTGATATTCTTTTCATATGAATGTAAAGAAAAATAGTAGTTTTAACCCTTAAATGCATGATTTTATTTTTAGACCGAGAAAAAATATATTTTGGAGCCATGAATATGCTGATTTAGGGAAAAATAATAAAAAAAATAGTTTTTTTTATTTTCATAGCTATTTTTATTAAAAACCATTTGTTGCAGAACTACAACACTATGCACTCACTAGACAATAACTACATATGAAAATTTTTAAAACAATTTTTGGTTGTGGTAAGACAAAGAGCTACTCCACACTTCTCACACCTGTTTTGCGTGTATCCCTTGCATCCAGGCATTTTGCATCTGCTGCGAACACAATTACCAGGCCAGTGACCAACATTATCAGTCCTTATGTCCTTAGGAGGAATATGTTGAGCTGGTCCTCTCCTTTTTTTTTGCTTGTATTTCCATTTCAACACTGTTGCTGGTACTTGGCCTTCCTCTTTTGTTGCAGAGTTCAAATGAGTTATTTACTTTGGCTAATACCTCAGCTAGTTCCAGTCTATAGTTACATAGGTTTAGAACTGATGAATTGGCTTCAGTTGTTTTTAAATTTTTATACACAAGCCAAGAATTTATTACCGTCATGTCCAATAAGTGGTAAAAGATACGAAGATACCACTTTCGGCTTCTCATTGCAATTCGGTACCTCCCAATAAAGCTATCCATTAGGTCCACTCCGCCCATATGGGGATTATATTCCTTTATTATATGTGGGCATGAAATTTTAATTCTAGTCTTATTTGCCTTGTCAAATCTTTCTACTTGGCCCACAGGTTCAGCTCCAACATATGAAGATAGAAAAGTTACAACTTTATTGTCCTTCCAAGTAACTGCTGTCAAATCAATACCGTCAAATTCAGTCATCTGCTCTTCATAAGTTCCACGAGGAACAGATTTCTTCATCATTGTTTTTTTGTCCGGCAGTTTGCAGTTCACTAGCCTGTTAGATTGCACAGTACCTAGGCTATAGATTCCTTGTTTGGCAAGATAGGTAACTAAAGGTACAGAGGTGTAAAAATTATCAAAATAAATTATATGATTTATATGCCTTGGGACACCTCTAGCAAGCCGGACTACAACATTTCCCACTGGCCCAAAATCTGGTTCATCTGGAAGCCGATCATTCTCTTGGCCAGTATATATTTCAAATTTATGAGCATAACCTTTCACGCTGCACATCACATATAATTTAAACCCCCACTTATGGGGCTTATTAGGTAAATACTGCTTCATGAAGTGTGCCACTTTTGTGGCACACATCTGTTCATCAATTGAGAGTTTTTGTTCCATAGGAACTAAAGCAAATTTCTTATTTAGATGGCTAATTATAGGCCTTATCTTATGGAGCCTATCATGTTGTGGGTGTTCCTTGGGTAAATGTTTCTCATTATTGTTGAAATGTAGAAATTTACGAATAGTCTCAAATCGGTTGACAGTCATTATGTCCTTGATTGGTTGAAAACCTACAGTATTTGACCAGTATAGCCGTACATTGGGATATTTTATAACAGACATGTATATCAGTATCGCCATAAACTTTCTTAGCTCAGTTTCAGATAAATTTAATGGTTTAGTCACATTTTTTTGAACGGAATACAAATTAGACTCTTCCACAATCCTTTGAACTATTTCTGATGTAATAAAATGTGAAAAAATACTATAGGGAGTACCAGTAGTAGCCTCATCCTTCAGTTCAGGTGGGTATGTAGTGTCTCCATGAAAAGCTGTCTGGTCAGAATTCAAAACAATTTTTTTTACCTTCCATACGAGTCCTCTCATAGTTGCTCGGCGACTAGCTTGACTTGTTGAGGGGAATGGAACCTGTGGCACTTGATCATTTGCTGTAGCTTCATTTATCAATGGCGGGTCTCCTGCCATGAATGGATCATTATCGGGGTCATCATTTTCCTCTTCTAATGGACTCTCAAGATCGTGAAGCAAATCGTCTCTATTTTCATAAAAATTCTCATTACCTTCTGTATCCGAGTCCTCAAGATCATCTTCCGAAATCTCTCCATCATTTATTAGAGCTAAATACTCTTCTATTTGCTTTTGATTCAAGTATGGCATCTGAAAACCAATAAAAGTGATAGTTAGTAACTAAACAGGGACATTTTCTAGTAAATGCATATTGTTGCAGATTTACAACAACAAAATAAACAAAATTTCCGAACACACCAAAAGTTTTTTTTATAACTTATAAATTGTACTGAAAAGAAGATGAATTATTACGTAAAATAACTAATTTTGTTTGAACGTACCTTCGAAAACCAAATAATTACACTGCAAAGCAAATACACAATTTTCATCCGCTCCAAAATTACGATCGGCTTTGATTTGTCAAAATCAATTTAAATTTGACAGTCGTGAAGAAAAAAAGTGTGTTGCCACTCGATTAAATATATCACCATGATAGTAATAATCCTGCAACAGCATGCATTGAACTCATACTAATAATTTTATGGTCGTTTGAATGGTATGTTGCAGTTTTACTACTTTATGCATTTAAGGGTTAAAACAATTTGAAAAAAAATCAGAACCTCAATGCTTTATTATATATAATTTGTAAATTGAAAAACCAATTTTATGTTGTATAAAAATAAAACGATAATGATTTTTTTTGCTTTTAAATATAATTGAAGGCATAAATGTGCAGAATCACAGATGTGCAGAATTAACATTGACGTGTAATGCCTAATGTCTATCTTTATATATTCAATGTACTCTTTGTCTCTAATTAATCGCAATCCCTCATTCATAGTTGTGGTAATTTGAATTTGAAAAACTAGAAACTGTCGGAATTTAAAATTAATTTCTGTATTGGCAACTTTCTAGCTGATATTTTCAAAGACAAATAAACTGGGATATTTAAAAATATTAGCCCAGACAAATTTTGAAATAATACCTATGTTTGGTGCGTATTATAAAGTTTTACATTCCATTTCCTAAAACTTACCAACTATTCATTTGCCTTACTGTCAATTGAAATTTTACATATCTCTAAACAAGTTATGATAAAATTCAACCGATGGACGATGGTAAGGCTAGTGAATGAATAGTATGATTTAACTTGGAGCTTATGACAATTTTTTATAAATTTTACTTGTATGGACATGTAATGTTAATATCCAACCGATGATAGGGCAACTGAATGAATATTAAGATATAGGAACCGGCGACAAGTTAATTATTTTATCTATTCTAGTTACAAATTTCTTGAAAAAATTAAATTTTTTAATTATTTAAGAGGCCCGGTTCGCTATTAGAGCAGAAACGCGGTGGGTAGAGCTTGCAGACTAAAGAAATTCTTGTCGTCGGTGCCGAACGCAATGCAGACGGCAACAACATTTACTATCAAGCAATACGCAACGGTCTGCAATGCAGGATAGTGAATGGGGTCTTAAATTTTGTTCCATTACTTCCACTTGCTTTTAATATGTTATGTTTCTAACATTATTGTTTTCCCTTTTTTCTCATCTTTGTTATATTTCTTTAATCTTTGTTATTCTTTTTCCTAGGTAATAGTTAATAATATATAAAGATAAATTGCTTAGAATAAAATCACATTACCTAATTTTAATTTTTTGGTCAATTTATGTTTCTATTTTTTGCCGTAATGAGCAGTAAATATAGTAATTTTGTGAAGCCAACATCATCTGAAAGTGAAAATACGAAAACTCGTGATAGTACTACAATAACTGGTAATCAAGCACAAAAATTGTATTTAGAAGAAATCCAAGACATACCAGACCACACAAAATATACGAAAGATCTGATTAGTCTACAGAAAAGAAGCAGGAAAGCTAGAAGAGAATTAGATCTATCTGACAAAGAGCTTTTCCTGACAGTGCAAAACAATGATATTAACACACTTATCCAAGTCTTGGATAATTTTCCCGACAAAATAAGTACACTAGACAGCTATGGGTGGAGTCTCTTAATGATTGCTTGCCAGGCAAATTCAATTGAAACAGCAAAAGAATTATTACTTAGAGGAATTGATCAATCCATAAGGGATAAGGCAGGTAATACAGCTCAAAGTCTAGTTATCAAGAGCAGAAGTTTTGAACTAATTAATTTACTCTTAGATCACAGGACTCACAGGCATAATGAAAAAGCTGATTTACAATCAAAAGGAACACTTAAAAAAAGAAAACAAGAGTTTATCTGTGAAGTATGTGACAACAAAGTGTTTTCTGACAAAAATGAACATCTTTCTTCAACAATACATAATATAAATATGAGTAAAGGCAAGATAGTACCAGCCAACTATGTGATACCATCATCAAATAGAGGATATCAAATAATGTTAAAGGCTGGTTGGAACAAAGAGTGTGGTTTGGGACCAAATGGCTCTGGAAAGAGATATCCCATTAAAAGTGTTCAGAAAAAGGATAGGAAAGGCCTTGGGAATGACAAAAGAAAGGTAGAAGAACAAAAAGAATCCACATTTAAACATAAGCATAGAAGTATTTTAAATAAGGAATATCATGTGAATAAACTAATGGAAATAAATTTTAGAAGACAATTTTACTAATCTATCTGTTTTAATTATCTCAACAATTTCTTGCCCTTTTATTTTACTAAAGTTTTACCTACCTACCAAACCTTAGTAAGTAACCTTATTTTACTTACATAAAAACTAATTTGGTTTTTATTTATCAAGAGTAACCTGCGGATAAAATCTAGTATATATATTTGTAAATCTTCCTTAAAAAGTTATAAAAATCTGTTGAGTGGAAAAGGAGTTAGTAGATATATATGCAGAAAGCAACTTTGTTAAATTTGAAATGATGAATGAATGGATAAATGCCCACCAAATTGTGTATCAAGAAGTGTTGTAGAAATGAAGCTATTTTCCTTTTTATGCTATGCCATAAAAATATACAAACGTCTTTAAAGCTAATTTCAGACCTAATATTTTATATTATCGCTAAATAGATATTACCAATATTTTCTTTCACCTCTTTCAATTTAGTCATTTTTGCAGAGGCAAAAAAGCAAACAGTCGAACGTACAATTATTTTTAATACCAAATATAATATTGCGTATTCCAAACACATGTTGCTTGTTTGTTTTATGAATTTGATTAAAATATGATAATATAGCCAAATAAATACTTCAGTCTCAATATTACTGCAACACAAATGATTAAGGTAGGTAAAAAATGAATCACTAGTAGGAAAATAAAAAAAGAAACAAAAGTTAAACGAAGTTATGTTTTATTATATTTATAGGTACTTCTAAGATTAATTTGTACTTAAGATTTATCAATGGCACTTTAAGGAACACAATAGTTAAAAGCAGTCAATCTCCCTGGGCGTCGGACTGAATGCTCCAAACGCAACCGGGATTTAACGCTCGGATGATGATGAATCACATAAACTTTTTAAAAAACTAACAAAAGAAAATAATTATTGAATCAACAGAGGTTTTTTAGATTTAGCTGGGCGCACTCTCTTTCTCTTCTCACCAATAGGGATATTCCTAGCTTCGTGGTGATTCCACGTACTTCAGTGTGGCAATGTGTGACGCTTGCGTGACGGGATTGCGTCCTGCGGACTGTGCGTCACATGCCGGTGGCCGCTGTGCTGGTTGCAGGGTAAATAAGTAAAGGGAAACGACTGTTATCTTAGTTTAACAATAATATATTTTGGATTCAGGTTGGATAATTTGATTACACTTAAACTATTTAGAACTGTAATTTTCGGTTTGAATGTTAGTGTTTTAGTAAAACAATATTTGGTGGGCATTTATCCATTTCAATAAGCAAAAAGAATTTAAATACAAAACATACAATTATTCTGATGAGTGTATATTTATTTTGGAACGTAAAACATTGTTTTTTGGGCACCTCGGTATAGAGTGGATTAAATTTATATAAAGTAATATATTTTATTTGGTGCTTAGTCTAAAGGACAAAAAATATTTTTTGTGAGCATTAATAATTAAATATAAATATAAATTGTACCCTTTATAAATTAGTGTATTAGGTAATGTCTTTGGGTTTTTTGTCATTTCTGTTAGCATTGATTGGAATAATACAATTTGAGATTTAATGTAATAATTTTATTAAAGCAAGCAATTGTGATATTTTCAATTATGAAAATTATAATTGTCATGTTTTCATTTAAATTAAATTCTAAAACAGATTATAAAAATATATTTCTCACATACAAACAACCTTTCTTATTCTTACTCTAGGTCTATAAAGAATACTTTGATAAGGGAGATTTAGACATTTTCAATACTATACAACTTATTCCTTAAAGCTAATGATTGATTTTTAAACAATATTTTTCTACCTATTTTTGTAATGTGATTTTAGTTATCAAAGATTAGGTGCCACCCAGTCCAGAAATTTAACTGCCAATTCAAAACCTACAAAGCAGGCTGCATTGGCAGGAAATGCTCTAATCATGACTGGAGTTACTCCTTTATAAAGAGCCGTTGGTCCTTCTCGGTCCATTAGCTGCCTGAATACATCCCTCATTCCATTTGGATATGTGCCTTCAGGAGCAGTTTGCAGTCTGCTCTTGAGTACATCTGCTGGCATGCCCACTAGCCAGTTAGCTATACCAGCACAGCCACCAGCTACTATAGTTGCAAAGAACTTCCACTTATTACTGGCATCTTCTTGTACAAGCACTTCTTTCACCCATTCATAAGTCATAAAATACATGCCACTGGCTGGCACATCCCTTAAGATAGTGGCTACACTACCTTTATAGATGCTTCTCATACCTCCCTCTGCATATAGCTGTCTGGCACAGTCCACCATGCCATTGTACTTCTGAGGCACGTTTCCACCTTGCTGAATTTGCAATAAACACTTGATACGTTCACCTGGCGCCATGATAGATGTAGTGAATATACCAGAGAATGCGCCTGCCGCAAACAACTCGCCTTTTGTTAGGACCTGATTCTCATCGCTTTTAATCAACTTCTTGCCGAGACCGAAGCCGAAAAAGCTAATTGCAAAAATAGGTGCGACCCCAGTGAGAGGTGCCGACATACCCTTGTAGAGACCTCGAAACCCTTCTCTTTGAACCGTTTTCTTGAAACAGTCCCATGTGCCAGCATACAGCGCGGCCTCGCCTGGTTTAGGAACGGGCATAGTCTGTAATCTTACTTTAATTGTGTCCATGGGATGTCCTGATAAAACAGTACAAACTCCACCAAAACCCCCACATAAGAAATATTTAACGGGGCTACTTTTCTCTGACATTTTCGTTTCGTAATTTCGTTCGCAGGGAAAAGGATTTTTGTGACGACAAAAACTAGTTCTCTGACTACTAATAAGTAAGATTGTTCCTCAAGTATAACAAGTTTTAACGCATAACAGCTGTTTATTAAGATTAAAATTTAAATGTCAAAGTCCAATTACATTCCTCCTGCCTCCTGCCTTTGTGGCAAATTTGAAAAACAACCAATTACATTCCATTACACATATAATTCTAATATTAAGGTTTTATTATGTTGTAGGTTGAATACTACAATTTTACGAAACTCTCATTTGAAAGTTTTAGAACTGGTGTCTGGTTTATAAGCGTCACTATACGCATTGAGCAATAAAAAGGAATAAATTGCGTCATTTTACCCTCAGTGTGAAGAAAAAATTACCAATGATGAATTATTTTTTAACAGATTAAAGCAAAAGCAATAAAAAGTAAATTGTGTTCCAGTACAGCTTCATAAAAATTAGGATTTTTCGTATTTTATTAATTTATTGATAACTACCGAGACTACTGACTGATACCACACTGTCATTACTGTCACGCAGCGTGACCAGATTTAGTAGATTTCTACCTTTTTGGTAGATTTTGAGGTACTGGCAACAGAATTTAGTATGTAAAAATTATTTGGTATATTTTAGAAGAATTCACGCTTTTCAGTTATTCTAGTACTTTTTTGGCATACCTACGGATGCAACATCGCTCATAAAAACATCGATGTTAGGATATCTATGTTTTCAAAAGTGAATCATCGATGTTTATGAACGATATATCGATGTATATGAACGATATATCGATGTATATGAACGATGTTTTTTTTATCACCATTTACATAAACTTTTGACGCTTGTTCCTGCGATGCAAATGAAACATCGTTTTTTTTTACATCAATGTATCATCCAAACCACTTTAGCAAACCTTTACTGTTACTCCATCTTTAAAAAAAATAACACACACGTTTCTCCGGTATGCAAGTTACTTACGTTAATATGTAGAATGTAATGTAATTTTTAATTATATTTTTATTTAGATAATTAAAGAAACCAATGGTTTTTTTGATTAAATTCTAAAATTTAATTTAAATAAAACATTGTTTTCTTTAATTGATGGTGGTTTTTTGTTATTTTATCGTTTCATCAAGAAAAAAATCATGTTTTTACGTTGTAACACGACAGCAAAAAAATAGAATAGATTTTTAGTATTTTCTTGTTCTCTTTTGGTAGAATTTAGTTTTTAACCTCCACAAGCATAGATTCGTCAAATAAAATCTGGTCACACTGCTGTCATGTCAATGTTATTGACGTTATTGTATTCAAATTATTCTTGTTTCTTGTATTTTGTAATA
Source organism: Dendrolimus pini (assembly GCA_949752895.1). NCBI lineage: Eukaryota > Metazoa > Arthropoda > Insecta > Lepidoptera > Lasiocampidae > Dendrolimus > Dendrolimus pini. The sequence goes on along the minus strand of OX457140.1, from coordinate 17,350,391 downwards.
TTTAAGTTGTAATAATAAATAATCATTCAACTTTCATTATATAGTGAAAGTATAATAAACAAAATTAAAACTTTAATATTAACTGCAACTGGGTGTTTAAAAATGTCGTGTACTAAAGAAGAAATTGAAAGAAAACGACTAGCTGCAATACAAAAAAGGCAAAGCAAATCAGGTAGCCCTTCCAAACCGAAAAGTACTTCCTTAGAAAGCTTCTCGACACCGCAATCTAAGATTGGACCCATTAAGAACTCTCCAAATGCTACGCTGAATACGTTCCATCCTTATTCAAGACGGGAACAGGAGAATACAATTGGTGTAGGAAAAGTTGTTAGTGGCACAGTTTATTTAATATCACAGGAAAGATTTGAAGTTAATCCATCAGAATTTTGCACTCCACTAATAAATATATTTAAAAGTTTACCTTCTAGAAGCTATGGTTAGTAATCATATACAAATTTAATAATTTTAATTTGACTTATGCACACTGATAATATTGCATTGGTAAAAGCGGGTGCCTGATGTGGATGGGGTTTCTTGAGATCTGCCATGTCATCTCCTCTAGGTCCTGGTAAATGGAATAGACTCAAGACATGTCAGTTGGACTTAATAAGGGATGAAATCTATGTTAATGTTTGCATAAGAATATGTTCCAATGACTATACAAAGTGGAAAAGTAAACCCTGAGCTCTGAAAAGCATGGTCCTAACACACCTTAGATTTAATGTAAATTTGTTATTTGTTTGTCTTTATGCTCTTAAATATGAAAAAATCTCATTAAGTTTGGTATAATTAGTAATGAAATTAGATGTGAATGTTCTATGAACCAAAGTTAGTGTAAAGAAAGACCAGCTAATAAATAATTTTTCATTTTGAAAATATAATATATGTCTACCAACAATTACTAAAATAATAACATCTGTATATTATCAAATCATCTGCCACCTATTTCAGTATGTAATAATGATTACAGCCCATAATGTCTCACTGTTGAACATAGATCTTCTCATTTTTAGGGTTCTTTCAATATCATACTCATACAGTGTATGCAATTCAATTGTCCAAGGCAGCTTGACATATGACACACTAGCTAAGCCCGCGATGTCGTCCATGTGGAATTCCTTTTCAACACCCCCAATTTTGATACATTCTTAATTGGTGCTCCGCTCCTATTGGTCTTAGTATGATGATATATATCTTGACCTATAGCCTTCCTTGATAAATGGGCTATATAACACTGAAAGAATTTTTCCAATCAGACCAAGTAGTTCCTGAGATTAGTATGTTTAATCAAACAAACAAACAAACTCTTCAGCTTTATATATTAGTATAAGATATACAGGTGAATTTTTCAAGTGGGCCTTCAGGACCAATTCCTAAACTATGCTAGAATTTTAACAGATAAATATACCTATATTATACCTAATCATAGTGTAGCTTGTAATTATCAATTTTTGTGAAGGAATGTCAAACGGCAAATCAAGGGAAAGGGTTGTTTTTGAAAAAAATGTTCTATTTTCCATACATTAATTAAACATCAAAATTGCACCGTCCATTCAACCGCATCTCATTTTCACACAATAAATATGTAACCATAGACTGAGTTGATGGATTGGTGTTAAATTATGTGCTTTTTGAATGTTAATTTAGAGATGCCTATTACATATTGAATAATTTTCATAATTTCCATATTGAATAAAATGGTGTGAGGTTTAATTAATTTATGGAAAATAGATAATTTTATTAAAAAACAACTCTTTCTCTTAGTTTGCCATTTGATATTCGTACATGATGTGTTTATTTTTTCATAATCAATTTGATTCTTGACTAGAGTAATTGATTTTTCAAAAATCTAATGTTACCTATTTTTGTTTTCGTCACAATTAATTTTGAGACTCCTTTGCACGTTTTTCTCTATATAGCATAGTTAATGATTTGGCCCTGATGGCGCACTTGAAAAATTCAGCCTGTATATGCTACATCAGTTATCTCTATGTGCAGGCTTTATTACAATATTGTCCTTCATTGCCAGCATGTTGTAATTGTAACAAGTATGTACTTAAACCCAGAAAACTTATTATGTGGTGCAAGGTTATCAGTTAGTATTTTTACTGAGATCTTTTTGAAAATTGAATTTTAGACTCGAGAATATTACCCACACATTATCACTGCTATTTCAGATGCCAAATCGAAATTGTGGAACTTTTCCATTGATGATTATCAAGAACTGATGTCCAAGGTTGCTCCATTAGCTCCACATGTTGTCCTTGGAGCAATACCACCTTATGTACTAAAAGTAAGTTCATGGAAAATTTCTTGTGTTGTCTTCCTACTCACACTATTATTAGTCATGCCTAAATGAGTAGCAAGAGACACATTAGCTTATGAATAATATCAGATAAATTAAATTGTGATGAACTTTTGTATAATCCACTCTTTATGGCCATTTTTAGTGTTAAATACTTTTTATGTGTATGTATGTATGTAAATACTTTTTAATTTAATGTTTTTGCACAGATAGTGAAATGTCACTACTATCTGTTGCCAACCAAGACAGGCCATAAATATAGGTAGTAGACCACCGGCCTATCCCACTGCAACACAGAGGCTCCAGGTTCGATTCCTGGTATAGTACATTTCAGAAACATATGGGTGTTTGGGGTTGGCTCCAGAGGAGTCCGTTGTGTATTACCCATAACACAAGAGTAACTTGCTTAATTTGGGGAAATATAATATGTATGTTTGTCTGCCGATTATTATCAATTAGTATTGGTGTGAACTGAACTGAAACCTTAAGTTTATTATCCTATAGTCCATATTAATTTTTAATTAGGTGCTGAGAGACCCCACAATGAATCCCAACAGTGTGGACTTATCACCTATTGAAGCTACACTCAGGCATAAACTGATGCCATTTCAAGAGGAAGGAGTAAGGTAAATTATGTCATATACATTTGCCAATAATGCTGATAGCTTGTTAAGTGAGCTAGGAAAGTTAAATCAGCGATTTCCCGACGTTGTGCGAGTTAAAGTAAATGCTGATTCTTCAATATAGTAAAATCTCTTAATTTTGAGGTGGCTTAGATAATTAATAAATTTAACTTGTTTTCTTTATATGCCTTTAATGTAAACATCATATCTTGGCTTCCAGACTTGTAAAATATATTGTAAATAATATCGAACATATATAGAACACTTTCCATAACTGAAAAATGAAGTTATTTTCGCATTTATAATATTACTAGCTGATGCCCGTGACTTCGTCCGTGTGGTGCCGTTTTTAACTATCCTACAGGAACTCATTAATTTTTCCGGATCAAAAGTATCCTATATGTTGACCAGGAATATAAGCTACCACCAAACAAAATTTCATTTAAATTGGTCCGGTCCTTTCGGAGAGTAGCCCGTATAAACAGAGAAACAAAAATTTGGAACAAACTAAATTAGTTCTATTTCACTTTTTACACCTTTTTGACTCGGTTTTTAGCATATTTTTTCATTGTACAGAAATTCGACCTGTACAGTTTTATTATATGTGTAGATAATAGGTATATACATAATCTTTAAAGAGTGATTTTCGGATTTGGATTAAAAGGTTTGAATTCAGAATGGACACAATAACCGTTTTTAGATTCGGTATATCGAGACGTGGGCGCTGCATGATCGCCGATGACATGGGCCTCGGGAAGACCTTCCAGGCTTTGGCCATCGCCAGCTATTACAGGCACGACTGGCCCTTACTGATAGTTACCACGTCCTCTATGAGGTAAATGTTTTTTCAATTCATACTTTTTATGACCAAGACATTGATACCTTCTAAGACGGAACCACCACAAATTTGTGGTCAAATACAGATAATTGAAACGAACGTTGAACTGATGCTTTCTCCCTCTAACTACATAGAATTAGCATTAGACTAAAAGAGACAATATAATTCTCTTGTTTTGGTGCGGCAATTTTGATGCCAGCTTTAGGAAAATACTAATAAATAACATATTTTTACGAGTTGCGAGACTCGAATTAACAATGCCGTTGGAATTACTATAGACTTTATTAGAACTATACAAACACGTATAACACAGGTACAAATATAACCGAACACAAACAGTCCAAACGTAATACAAAAGGTCGTAATTCAATAAAACGCGTAAAGTCTTACTATTTGATTCCCGATTGTAGTACACACGTCTCGCTTTGATGATGATTCTCGCTTAACTGCTTCCCTCCCTCAATCAGGCCATCGTTTTATATTGCACATATGCAATGTGTCCGCCCGGCAACGTGGACCGAATTTCCTAGAATCAACTTGTCCTTTAAAATCCGTAACACCTGGCAAATTATTACAATACAACAATAGGCTCCGACAAATCTGTACGTGGAATTTGTATTTTTCGGCGCCTAGGTTGTAACAATATAATTATTTATATGTGATATTTAGACTTATGAAAGTATATTTCGTTAAAAGTTGTTTGTAAATAAATACATAGACTACGCAGGTTCGATCCTGGCCAGGACGCATGCACCACTTAGTCAGTTTTCTGATCTAACGTGCATATTGTTACAATTACCACATGCTAACAACGGTGAAGGAAAACATCGTGATGCAATCTTCACATCGAGATAACCTATGTGTCAAACCTGCCAAGCCGCTTTGGACAAGCGTGGCAGGTATACTGTTTGTTCCCTCTATAATGGGAGGGCCGAGCCCAGCTGTGGGCCATTTACCGACTGATATACTATACTAGCTCATACCCGATGAATAAAACATATAGCTTAGCTGACCTCTACTTGGCGAAAGGAAGGTCCATGCCAAATTTCAAGTCTATTGGTATAGTTCCTGAGATATCGTGATGAGTACGTGGATTTCGTAAGAAGATAGGCTTTGTTTAAAGTTGAATAATTTATTTCTGGTTTTAAAAATAAAATACAGAGAATAATTTCGAGTAGCTATCAAAGGAATGACAATGTCAATAAAACATAAAAATGTATAGAAAAATAAATGTATAAAAAGGTTGTCTTACAGAGCTCCCCAGAGACCATCCTAGAATGGGCGATAATGGTCAGGGAACAATATTCTTCTTCTCGGTTGCGTTCTTGTCCCAGATTCGTCCTTTTGCGGAAGGATATATAGATTATATTTATATTATAGATAGACTAACTTTTATTACTAAAATGGTTCTGGAACAGTAAAAAAAACTCAAGTTCACAATTATATTGTGTGCACCGATTATTTCTTACAGAGAAACATGGCAAAATAAAATTCATGAATTACTACCGTCTGTGCCTTTAATGAATATTGTCACCTTGACTAGTGGAAAGGATGCACAACTGGTTGCAGATAAGCAGGTATACATTTCTCATTTAGTATGTTATTATGAATTTTTATATGATTTTAGTATGTTATTATGTTATTTTATTCATGGCATGGAGGGTAGAGGTAAGGAGAACCATCTCAGTATATTAAAAAGTGTCCACCGAAGGGCAGCGAATTAAGATGGCGCTACAATAGCAAGTAGAAAGTATTTAAAAATAGCGCCACAAATAATTAGAGTAGCATACTAGATTAAAGAAGGAAAGAAAGACTTCCTCTTTGTCACCGCGCATTTTTCGAAAATGTAACTATTGCATTTATATACATCTCAATACGAGAAAGTCTCAATATGTTCATGTTATGTATCATATAGGCCATAAGGTCGCTGGTTCAAATCCGACTCGAAGGACCATGTCTAGACTTCTCCCTGGTTGGTATGGGGTCTTGTAGTACATCAGTGGACTGTTATGATTATGATGAGCTTTATTTGTGACCACTATACAGCTATTATACGCCACAAAAGAAACGATGTGTGGTTTATTATATGCGTAATCGTCGCCGGTCGGTGTAAGGCGGACTGGGCGTGTGTTGCAGTATTGGCGGCTCCCCTCCTAACAGAGTAGAACCGGTTAAGCTCCAACAAATACTTTTCCAAATTATAATTGTTGCGGCACGATTTACGAAGGGTGATACACACTAATGCAATCGGACATGAAAGCAATACGCACGCGCCGGTGTGTACGCGCAATATTAACCTTTTACTATGAAAACGCTCTTTGTCTACGGCCAACCGCCAATATTCAAAAATTCACTACGAACGACGTCGATTTATTGTACGCGCAAGAAAAAATAATTGTAAAATCGCAATACATTAAAATATACGCAGTTTTAAAGCAAAAGGTGCTTCATTGAAGACTTCCTACGCTGCAATAATTTTTAAATTTTTCAACTCAGCACACTTCACTTCGTTTATAACTGCTAAATTCATATCATTTCCTTTTCCTACACTAGCGCTATTTTGACGAGTTTTCGAACCATAATTTGCTGTTTACAGGTGGACACTTTTTCAACTGATCCCCGATACTAGATGGGCCTCCTCACCTCTACCCTCCATAATTCATGGCACTTCCAACTAGGGTTGCCAACCATACTTTATAATAACGTATCCTACTTTATTTTTGATAAATATACTTTATACTTTTGCATAAAAATAAAGTGAAAATACTCTATTTCCAATCAACTCTGATGCATAAAATGAATACTTATTATGGATAATTATTGAACTATTATCGATCCAGCTTTCACTGAATAGTTTATTCAGTAATTAATCTAAAATGGCGAGAAGAAAGGAACAGCACATCTATAAATTTAATTAAAATTGAATTATTTGTTTATTAAAATTGGGAATGTAAAGATAGCTTCCAAAAATTTAAGAACAATGAAAAGTTGCTAGTGTGTGCTAGAAGCACACAAAAATAGTAGCTCCAAGAGAAGATATAAATAAAATTTTGAAAACTTTTTTTCTTACGAATACATTATTTATTCCCTACTTAAAAAATGTAATATGTTATTGTTCAGAAATCAAATTAAATTTAAAAGCAAAGTTTTGTTTTAATTATGTTGGTTTTGAATGTCAAACGTTTGATGTTAGTTCCGGTTAAGTTTTGACCACTATTTTCACTAAAGTTGAAACATTCTGCAATTATTTCATTTTTATTTTTTATTACCATTCAGTTTTTTATCTATTCATTCTGAGGCGGTACGAAGTTTGCCGCGTTAGCTAGTATATACATAATTATTACGTACTTTACTGAATAATTATTCCATCTGTTTCAGACCGAAGTTGTAATAGTAAGTTATAAGATCACAAGCATGCACACGGATCTACTCAAAAGCAAAAAGTTTGGAGTTGTAATTATAGTGAGTATAATTTTGTATGATATGAAGGTATAATTTAGTTACAGAGCTACACGGCATCGTTTACAATAATAGATTGACTGTTATCTATACTGATATTATAAAGATGTAAAGTTTTGAGTTTGGATGTTTGGGGTAATCTCCGGCGCTATTGAGCCTATTTTGAAAATTATTTCACCAGTGGGAAGGTACTTTGTTCCCGAGTGAAATAGGCTATATTTGATTGTGATTTATTTTTTAATGACCCCCAGTGAAGTGAGCATGGGAACGCCTGTATGTAAAGAAAGATTTTATTAACCGTTTTTAAAAAAAAATATATATTCTCCATCGTAATTCTTACTAATAAAAGTCCTCGTTGCAGTTGTTATTCGAGCATTATTATTATTATTTTACGTATCCGTGCAGGAACGGAGAAAGAATAGAATTACCTGCGGCCGGGTGGCCTGTCGTAAGAGGCGGCAAAACAACCAATAGCCAGGTGGTAGGGCATTTGCCCGAATGGATGGCTACCACCCCTGGTCTAGAGTATGTCGCCATAACAATTTCGAGTTGTGTTCCGGAATTAGTGACCAGGTTCCAGTCTCCCTTAAGAGAGCAGCAGCACATTTGTAGCACCTTTGGTTTTGCAAATGTCCATAGGCGACGGTAACCGCTTTCCATCAAGTGGGCCATCTGCTTGTCTGCTGTACTCCTGCAATTAAAAAAATATATACATACATACTAGGGTTGTAACGGAGGCCTCTTAGCGGAGGCGACGAGTTTCACCTCCGCGGATGCATAGGTTAACGGAGGCGAAGGCGGAAGTGAAAGTGGATGTAGAAAAAATAGTAATTTATGGTTTATTATAACTATCAATAGTACAAATATTTATTTATTTTAATTATTATTAATAAAAAAAATTTATTTAATTAATTTTAGACAGGTTGATTCCTGTCGCGTATCATTCATTTGAGAAATGACGTTCGCATGCCCGCCGCCCCACCCTAATCGCGTTCCCGCCGCGCACGCGTTGATTCTTGTTCGTTTGACGCGCGCCTGACTAATGGTGGAAAATATAACCATTAAACCAATAAATTTACCAGTAAAAAAATTAACACTTCTATTCGATAAATAAAATTAAGCAAAACGGTTAAAATTTAAAAATACCATTTAACAAATACACTGCGTGTAGTCGCGTACGTAATTATTGGGAATTATATACATGCAAGTTTCAAGTTTATAATAATGAACACATAAGATTTATTTTCGCTTTGCAGATGTTTTCACCTTATCATGTAAATATTAAATTTTGATGGTTTTATTGTATGCTCTATGGCCCTCAAAATAAAGCACAATATTTAACTTGGTGTTTTTTACAGTTAATGATATTTTTATTTGTTAGAAAATTGAAATGAAACGATATTGTTAACTTAGCGATCGCGAAGATAACGTGATTGGTTGATTTTAAACGTAATATATTGTTTGGTAATTGATATTACGGCGGGTCAGTGCATATTTTCTATTGTTTTGGTAAAGTTGTGTTTTTGTATATTCGATATTTTCAATAAAAATATCGGTAAAAAATATCTATTACCAACTAACAAATAAATAAATTCAACCGTTAACGCCATCTCTAGGCCGGACGGCTGAGTCGTCGCGAGCGTCGCTGCTTGCGTATGATTAGTAAATAAACCTCCGTTATGACTCCGCAAAAATCACACGGATGCGGAGGCGGAGGTACGATTTCTTGCGGAACTTCCGTAGTAACGGAGGCGGAAGCGAAGTTCCGTTACAACCCTAATACATACATATTATCACGCCTTTTTCCCATGGGGGTAGGCAGGGACTATGGATCTCCACTTGCGATGATCCTGACAAACAACTTTCGCTTCATCTACTTCCATTAACCTCTTACATGCACGTTTATTTGATATGCTTTTTACCTGACCTCGTTTTAACACTTCTGTTATTTGACCATGGTGTGTACGTCGTGGTCTACCGTTACCAACTCTACCATTCACAATACTGTCATACACTTGTTTTGTGATTCTATTTTAATCCATCCTCTCTACATGCCCAAACCACCTTAACATTCCTTTTTCAACTCTTGTTATTACATCTTCTTTAAATCCACAACATTCCCTTATCACACTATTCCGTATCATATCATTCACGCTTACCTCACATATACTTCTCAAAGCTCTCATTTCAACTGCATTTATTCTACTTTCATGCTACTTTAATTTTTAATATATATATACTAGCTGTACCCGGCAGACGTTGTCCTGCCTTTAAAAAATAAATTCTAGAACCAGATTCCAGCGCCATCTACCGGGACCAAATGTTAATCTAAACTATTCTCAAATCCACTTGAACAAACAAAAAATTTCATCAAAATCAGGTCCAGCGTTTAGGAGTATCGCGGCGCCACATACTGGGTCCAATCGTTTATTTAAACAATTCCGAGACAAACTTGAACACACACAACAACAAAAAGAACACCTAAATTCTGGTACCCGATTGCAGCGCCATCTACCTGGTTCAAATTAAAATCTAAATCATCCGTAGAAAATTATAAAAATACTAATATAGCTATTAAAAAATAAGGGTTGATCGTAGAGCGTTGAAAATTTAGGGTTGCATGTATTTTTTAATTCTGTAAAAAAGTATACTTAGGGGTCGACTACCCTTAACACTTAAGGGGATGAATAAAATTTAAAATCTTCGTTTAAAAAAACCGACTTCAAAAACGAAAAAACTAAAATGTATAAAATAACTTATTTCTTAAGCTATTATTATTAATATACACACATAAACAAACATAATATCTACACGAAACCCGAATTCTTGTACTCTACTCGATTTTATAGCCTTACATAATCTCAAACAAAACAATTTAATAAGAAACAATAAAAACAAAATACTTGATCTAGTACTCTCAAATAGCGATCAATTTTCGGTTAACTATAGCTCATACTCGCTTAGTGTTGTTGACCCCTATCACCCCCCTCTAGAGTTTACAATGAGTTCAAGTTCAGAGGAAGTTAAGCTACTGCACAAATCCAAATGTGAAAGATTCAATTATTACAAAGCCGATTTTGAAAAGATTTCTCATAGACTATGCCATATTAATTGGAATTATGACTTTCAAAATTGTGACTCGGTAGATGGACTGGTTGAAAAATTTTCAAACAAACTTAAAGAAATAATTTCGGATCATGTACCCAAATACAAAATTAAATCTAATAAATACCCGGTTTGGTTCAATTCAAATCTGAAGCGGATGTTAAAAGAGAAATTAAAGTATCGTCTACTATATAAGAAATACAAGAATCCCAGAGATCACTTGACATTTTTATTACTCAAAAAACGTTGTGAGGCAAACATCGATCTATGTTATAGGAACTATATGAAACTTATTGAAGATTCTATATTAATCAATCCTAAGTTCTTTTGGTCATTTGTAAAGAGTAAAAGGCGAAATAGTAGTTCTTTCCCATCCATGATGCATTTCCAAAGAAGAAATGCTAATAGTGGCAACGGTATTTGTAATCTGTTTGCTCAATACTTTAGCTCTGTCTACCTCCAAAAACCACATGCAGATCATAAGCTCTCAAGTGATAATGGCATTAATTCTCCAAATGTCCTCAACTCCATTTCTTTCGACGTCAAAACTGTTCAGAAAGTCCTTTCTAATCTAAATATCAATAAGGGTGCAGGTCCGGATGGGATCCCACCCATATTTGTCAAAGCATGTTATAAAGCTCTCTCGAAACCACTTACAATGATATTTAATAAGTCTTTAAGTTCCGGTAAGTTTCCATACGTTTGGAAATTTTCAAATGTTGTTCCTATCCACAAATCTGGCGATGAATCAAATGTATCAAACTATCGTCCCATATCAATTTTGTCAGTTTTCGCCAAAAATTTTGAAAAGCTTCTCTGTCCTATCTTAACAGCACATATAAAACAACAAATATCTTATAAACAACATGGATTTATACAATCACGCTCGACGACCACAAATCTTGCAACATTCTTATCGAAGGTTACACTATCGGTAGATAATAGAGTACCAGTAGATGCAATATATACTGACTTCGCCAAAGCCTTTGACAAAGTTGATCATACCACACTATTAACTAAACTTTCTAGAATAGGAATAACCGGAAACTTGCTGAACTGGTTTTCCTCATATTTAATTGAACGCAAATCAACTGTCGTTGCAGGCGGATACTCTTCATACTCGTACTCTACAACCTCTGGTGTCCCGCAAGGATCTCACTTGGCACCATTACTATTTTCAATATTCATCAATGACGTTGTAGATTGCTTTAAATATACTGATTGCTACCTTTTTGCAGACGACTTAAAGATAGCGCGTTCGATTAAATCTGACGAGGACTCAATACTTGTACAAAAGGATTTAAATGCGTTATCAAAATGGTGCGAAAACAATAACATGTCCCTCAACATCAGCAAATGTAAAAGCATTCGTTTTACAAGATGCAAAGGAAAATCAAATACCTTATACAGTATTAATGGTATTATCCTCGAAGAAGTCACTTGTATTAGAGACCTCGGCGTCTATTTAGATAATAAACTCCGGTTTCATACACACATTGACGTAGCAGTTAATAAGGCTTTTAAAATACTAGGTTTTTTAGTAAGAAATAGTAAAGCTTTTTTAAACCATAAAACAAAACTGTTACTCTTTAAAACCTTAATACGATCAGGTCTTGAATACAATAGTCAGATATGGTCTCCTTTTTATGATATCCATATTAAAAGAATTGAATCTGTACAAAAGCGATTCCTCTGGCATTTATGCTATAGCGAGCACAAGGCAAAACTTTTACCATCTTACACATCTCGACTTAAACACTACAAACTTCATAGCCTTCAACAACGAAGAACATTACTTGACCAAATTTTTCTGTTTAAAGTTATAAATGGTAACATTGACTGTCCACCCTTATTAGAATTATTTAATATACGCGTGCCCTCTAGACTTCCTAGAATGAACAAATTTCTACCCTTTTATATAGCGTCTACCAAAACTAACCTGGGTTTTCACGCCACTTGCAACCGTTTGATGAGGCAGTATAATAATAGTGTAACAAAAAATAAAGATATAGATATTTTTTCGGGTAAAATCAACAAACTTCGGCAAATTATTCTAAATTCATTTCAATCAAATCAACAGTAAATTCTTTGTATATATTATGTATAGGATATACCAAACACACACACACACACACACACACACAAACACATATACACGTTAACATTACAAACGTACCAATGAATTATCGCAAAAAAATTATAAAAAAATAAAAGTTGTATGTTCCTCTCAACATGATGTGGCAACCTATAATTAAGTCTGCACTGAGACAAATAACTCTATGTAATAATATAAACAAATGTATGTATTAGTGTAAGTCTTGTTGGTTGTTCTCAATAAAAAAAAATAAAAAAAAATATATATATTATCTAAAACATCTTAAAATCGGTGCTTAGTAATTTTCAAAATATAGTAATTTTTATTATGTTTTACTTTGCACCGACTTCTTGCTTCCGACTTCCGACTTGTTACTTTTTAGTGTCTAGCTATGTATGGGTGGATCTACGAATGGTGCCGCGCTTCTTAAAAAATATAGGTCCCAAGAACCGGGAACAAAAAAATGTTCGTAAAATGAAAACTACTAGGCCAAACTATGTCAAATTTTTAGGGGACCACATGGCAGCTATTCCGCGTCGAACAAAAAAAGAATCACGTAAATCGAATCATAAATCTCAGAGTAATCGGTGTACATATGGAACGGAGTGAAAATTATTTCCATGAAAAATGTTCATAAAATGAAAACTACTGGGCCAAACTATGTAAAATTTTTAGGGGACCAATTGGAAGCTATTCCGCGTCGAACAAAAAAAGAATCACGTAAATCGGATTATAAATGACGGAGTAATCGTCGAACATACATAAAAAAAGTAACGACAAAAAAAAAAAAAAGATCCCGACGAATTGAGAACCTCCTCCTTTTTTCGAAGTCGGTTAAAAATGGATGTCCGATTCTCAGACCTACCCAATATGCACACAAAATTTCATGAGAATCGGTCAAGCCGTTTCGGAGGAGTATGGTGACTAACACTGTGGCACAAAATCCATTCAGGACGAGTCGCACTACCTGAAGTCGCACCGGGCGCAGTGCACGGTGGCGCTGGGCGGCGTCGCGCGGGCGTGCAGACGCGCGGTGCTGCTGAGCGGCACGCCCGCGCTCAGCCGCCCCGCCGAGCTGTACACGCAGCTCGCGCTCATCGAGCCCGGCTCCTTCCACTCCTACACCGAATTCGGTCTGTGGCTTTCATTACTTTTCATCACCTTCTTGACGCTGAATCTGACATAAGTGAACACATTTCACTTCTTGAATGAATGAATGAATGAAAACACTTTATTGTTCACCAAAAATTAAAACTAGGTTATCGCTTAAAGCGATCTCTTCCAGGCAACCCCCTAAACTAAGGAACACTTCTACCACTTCTTTTAACACTTCTTGTTTCGAGCTTGGTGATAGAATATTTGCCAGTCTGGATAGCTACCATCCCTGGTGTAGAGTATACCGCCGTAACAACCTTGGGTTGTGTTCCGGTATTAGTGGCGCATTTGTAGCACCTTTGATGTTGCAAATGTCCATAGGCGATGGTAACCGCTTTCATCAGGTGGGCCGTTTGCCTGTCTGCTCAACTCATTCAATAAAAAATAAAAATAAACTAGATGTTTTACCCTTGTTTAAGGCCCAAGTTTAATATTATTTTTGTTCACAAGCTGCCCACTGCACATCAAAATTGCCGCACCAAAACCAAGACAATTATATTGTCTCTTTTATTCTAATACAAATTTTATATAGTTAGAGGGAGAAAGCATCAGTTCAACGTTCGTTTCAATTATCTGTGTTTGACCACAAATTTGTGGTGCTTCCCAATGAGCCGTGTGTGACAGTTCGGCAACAAATTTATGGTGGTTCTGTCGTACACGATATAATTAGACCTACTTATGCAAAAATATACAACATTTTAAATATTTTTTTCCAAAGTATAGACACATTATTTTGTATGCAAAATTTTAATCGAAACTTCTTTTTCTCAAAACTGTCAGTATATGGGTTGGTTCCATTTTGCATAAGTAGATCCAATTCTTGATAGCTTTTCAATATTCACTTAGACTAACGGCATTACTGCTAGTGGAAATACCAATTTCTGCTACTATTATTCCACTGTGTTTACTGATGATTGGTCAGTGGGTTTATTATTACCAGAGGATCAACTGACTATTCCGTATAAATTCGTATTACTTTATTCGGAAACTTCGTTTGCATCCTTAGGCAAAAGATACTGCGATGGGAAGCAAACGACCTTCGGCTGGGACATGAGCGGCCAGTCCAACCTGACTGAGCTCCAGGTGGTGCTGCAGAAGAGGTTCCTCATCCGCAGGACCAAGGAGCAGGTGTTGACCAAGCTGGAAGGGAAGACTAGGTGAGCTCCGTGTGTTTGTTTCTTTACGTTGTAATTTTTAGTTACTCTTCAATTATTTTATCCTTTGAAGAAAGGGGACAAAATAGAGAGCAGCAGCGCATTTGTACTGCTTTTGGTCCAAATATTCATAGGCGATGGTAATCACTCCATCAAGTGGGCCGTCTATATGTCTGCTGAACTCATGTAATAAAAAATGATGTTTTTTTTGCACTAGAATTTATTTATTTTTCAATTTTAAGTTATGTTTATGGTATCTAATAATAATAGAAATAAGAAACTTTGCTAAAGCTGTACTGACTGTTTTGTGTTTGACACAAAAAGAATTATCAAATTAGGTTTAGAAACAATAATGTTCCAGTAGAAAATCCTCAAAAGCTACACATTTTCTACCTGATTTTAATGAATTTTCTGTTATATCGTCGGAACTCAAAGTTCAATAGGTTTACTGAATGCAATGTATAAGGATTTATTAAAATTGGTTCAGAAACAGAAACAATGGCTGAACAAAAAATTATCTGTACAGAAACGGAGAAAGAATACTATTTTTTATGTTGAGATGACCTGTCGTAAGAGACGACAAAACAACCCACAGCCAGGTGGTAGGGTATTAGGCCGACTGGATGGCTACCGTAGTCTAGAGTATGCCGCCATAACAACCTTGTGTTGTGTTCCAGTCTCCCTTAAGAGAGCAGCGACGCATTTTGTAGCACCTTTGGTGTTGCAAACGTCCATAGGCTATGGTAACCGCTTCCCATCAAATGGGCCGTCTGCCTGTTTCTTGAACTCCAGCAATTAAAAAAAAAACTTAACTAGTTTAACTTTTTTTCAGGGAAACAGTGTTGTTGGACCGAAACTTGTTACAGTTCAGCAAAGAGGATGAAAGTGGGCTGTCGCAAATGGCGGAGGCCTACAAGGCTACGCGCAAGTCGGAGCAACACTCGGCACTCATCACATACTTCAGCGAATCGGCCCGAGCCAAAATCCCTGCCATCTGGTGAGTTCATATATAAATAAACTAGCTTCTGCCCGCGACTTTGTCCGCGTGGAATAGTTTAAAAGAAAGTAACTTAACCCCCCCCCCCCCATTTTGATACATTCTTCATTGGTGCTCCGCTCCTATTGGTCTTAGCGTGATGATATTTAGCCTATAAATAGCCTTCCGCGATATATGGGCTATCTAACACTGAAAGAATTTTTCAAATCGGACCAGTAGTTCCTGAGATTAGTGTGTTCAAGCAATTGTTTACTGGCATGGTAAATTTCGTAAACGAACTTTCTACTATTTACTATGGTCTGTGTGTCTGAGACCGACCCCAGAGTGGTCCCTTGTATATTACCTATAACACTAGCGTAATAACAAGGATAATCCCCAATACAATGTGTGATAAAACATAAATAATAAAACAGTTTTAGAACTGCACAGCAGGCCTGAAGTATAATCGATTAAATATTAACTATAATTAATTAAATATTAACTATAATTAATTAAATAATTAACTATAATTAATTAAATATTAACTATAAAATTTAATTGTTTGTTTTGCCAAGAAGTGTTGTAATTATGCATTTTGTTTTTGTTTTTTTTTTGGTGAGGTATAAAGTGTTATCTATCAATCTATAATTAATTAAATAATTAACTCTAATTAATTATAGTTAACAACAGTCTGTGTTGTTAACTATAATCTACTAAACTTGTTAAATGAATACCTATTTCAGTAAATACATACGGCAACTATTGCAAGACGAGTCATGTGGTAAATTCCTCGTGTTCGCCCATCATAAGAACGTGGTGGACGCCATTTGCATGACCCTGGACGAGGCGCGAGTGCACTATATTTGTATCACTGGTTCAACGCCTTCCCACTCGAGAGCGGTGAGATTAGTTCCTGTATTTTTTTTTACTTATGAGCTTAGGAGACAGGCAGACAGCTCACCTGATGGAAAGCGGTTACATAGCCTATGGATATTTGTAGCACCAAAGACACTAACAATGTGCTGCCGCTCTCTAAGAGAGATTAGAACGCCTGGATTAGGATTTCTCTGTCACGAAAAGTGTTACGGCCGCGTGGAGGGGCGGCATAAGTTTAGAGTAGACGTGGTGAGGGGCGGCATAAGTTTAGAGTAGACGTGGTGAGGGGCGGCATAAGTTTAGAGTAGACGTGGTGAGGGGCGGCATAAGTTTAGAGTAGACGTGGTGAGGGGCGGCATAAGTTTAGAGTAGACGTGGTGAGAGGCGGCGTAATGTTAATGTTTTCTTACTTTCGGATCGAATTCAGTTTTTTTGTTCGATATAATAAAATAGGTTGAAATAAAAAATGCATTCATTAAAATGTACCTAAGCTAACCAAATCATAATTTGCAGTAAACCTGCGAAAAATCGAAATGTGTACTACACATAGTAGAAGGGAAACTTCAACGGTCAAGTGGCAAAACGAATCGCAACAAAATGTTAACTTGAAGTTTTACGGGCAGATTGTTAATGTACTTGTCCAATTTGCAAACCTCCCGAAGTTTCACTGCTACTATGTGTCCCAGCACACATTTCGTTTTTTTTATAAAAGCAAATCCGTTTGAGGATCATAAGTCTCGCGAGAGGATTCGCCAGGTCGTGGTGCCACTGTCACCTCACGTGTAAAGTGCTATTGCTACGCCGCAGTTAGGGATACCCACTAAAACCCCTGGCCGATCCTCTACCCTGCTTCGTCTGTTGTGTGGACTCGCTCGCAAATTCACCTCCAGCCCGGATTGACGATGGCCGGCCCCTTTGCGAACTGGCCTCATGAGAGACTGGAACCCTGACCACTAATAACAGAACATAACTTTAGGTTGTTATGGCAGCATATGCTAGACCAGGGCTGGCGGCCAATGTAGCTATCTTGACAGCCAAATACCCTACCACCTTTCACAAAAACACCCATAGGAAAGTGTATCACACACGCACACATGTTGTGACACACACGCACACATGTTATGACACACACGCATACATATTGTGACACACATGCACACATGTTGTGACACACATGCACACATGTTGTGACACACACGCACACATGTTATGACACACATGCACACATGTTGTGACACACATGCACACATGTTGTGACACACACGCACACATGTTATGACACACATGCACACATGTTGTGACACACATGCACAGATGTTGTGACACACACGCGCACATGTTGTGACACACACGCGCACATGTTGTGACACACATGCGCACATGTTGTGTCACACACGCAATCAAAAGTTCATGAACACGTAAACGTACATTATACGACAATGCTTTGAAGGGAACTTAACGCCGAGGTTTTCTTTTTGCTCTACGTCATGGGGTTGTTTTATTTTTTAGAGCATTTCTTGACCGGCAACGCGTTGACAACGCCCCTGGTGGTGTTGCAAACATCCATAAGTCTAGGTAACCACCTTCCATCAGGTGTGCCGTCTGCTTGTCAGGTGTCTGTCTGTCAGGCAATAAAAAAACACGCATATTAAATTTATTTTTTTATTAATTCTTTTACTATAATATCTCGTTCTTTCATTCATTGTTGTGTTTTAATTCAGGATTTAGTGGACAAGTTCCAATATGCAGACTCTTGCCGGTGCGCGGTGCTTTCCATCACGGCGGCCAACTCTGGCATCACGCTGACCGCTGCCAACCTGGTCCTCTTCGCGGAGCTGCACTGGAACCCTGGGGTATGCTCCTAAATTCAAATTCAAAAATGTAAAAATGAAATATTAGAATAATAAAAATTGTCAAGGTATACATTATGTTATGTCAAATTTAATTTAAAATTGGTCACCAAGAAAATTTTTAACGTCGTAAATAATTATTATAATTAAACTTTTCGGATAATATATTTTGTAGCCTCTTTTTAAACAAATCTATTTTATTATCCCCAATAGATTTGGGTACTTTATTAAATATCACTGGCGCCATGCAGCATATACTTTTCCCTAATAAAGCGGTTCTACGGGCAGGCATACAGAGCTTGTTATTATCGCGTCTGTTGCGACTTGCCATGTCGGAAAACTTACTAAACAAATGCGGATTCGCTTTCGAAAATTCTACTATTTATCTTCATGCGCTAGTCCGACTCGCACACGGCCACAGATCTTTTGTTCTACAGCAAATTCAAATTCAAAAGTTTTTATTCAAAATAATTTCCACTGGAGAACACTTTTTGAAGGTCATATATATACGTTAAAATTTAATTTTACTTCCTATACTAGGGCCAAAGAGACGAGATACAAAAGGTCATTCACCTAAAAACTACTGTGGAGATGACAATCTATTATCTATCTCTTTCCATCTCGTGTATTTGTCGTAATTTGTCTGTCTTTGTCGTAAGATCAAGACGGGTTCGCCAACATTCGGGCGCCATTTTATAGTAAGAGTTACTGTTTTTAGTTCATTCCGTTTCGGAACGCGCTCGTGGTGATTCTTGTTATTTGTAGAAGTTTTGTTATTTTTCGTTGTTTATTTAATTATTGTTAGATTGTTGTTGTTGAATATTGTTTGTTGTTATTAAGAGTGGTTAATGATGGAGCCACAACCAAGTACTTCGAGAGATAAATCAACAGATTTTAGTTCTCCAGAAAAGAAACGCCCAAAGGTATGTACAGGAAATATTTTACCATTGCATTGATATTTGGATTTTAGCTGATAGATATTAAATACAGTATACTTTAAAGTTATTTAAAAACAACAACTGTAATAATAAAACTTTTTTAATTTATTAAAAATGCACGTGAATAAAGTATATCATTTTAATTTAATTTTCAATTTCAGGTGACTAGTTTTACGGTAAATGAAAAAAATATGGTTATTAACACCTATAAATATGTTAAAGAAACTGGGCCTAAGGATAAATACCCCTACAAAAAAGAGATGGCGCAGAAAACAGCTAGTATTTTAGGTATCGGCGTTGCATCAGTATATAGAATCCTCAAGGACTATAAAGAACACGGCGAAATTTCTCCTCCTGTCACCACCAAACTTAGACCAACGTTTAGTGACAAAATCGATGATTTTACTAAATCAGCCATACGCAAAAAAGTACATGCTTTCTTCATTAAAGGCGAACTACCTACAGTGGAAAAAGTACTTTCAGATATTAATGAAGACGATACACTACCAAATTTCAAAAGGACTACTTTCCAAAAAATATTAAAACATTTAAAGTTTAAGTATATCAAGAGGCAAAGAAATAATGCACTGATTGATAGAGATGATATTGTATTGTGGCGACGAAAATATTTACATAAAATAAAGAAGTACAGAGAGGAGAATCGGCGTATTTTTTATATGGATGAAACATGGGTGAACGCAGGTTAGTAATTTTAAGTTAAAAAAAAAATACACTTGAGCGCACAGAGTTTCTATCTTCAGTAGGGGAGGGGGGGGGGGTTATTATCCTTTAACGCATAATCAAAACTAAGTATTTCTGCCTGAAAGATTGTGTAAGATTATTATTTGTAGTATTGCCTATGTTTTATTGTATCCTGTATGTTATTTTCAGGTCACACTGTTAATAAAACCTGGGTTGACACCGAAATAAAATCAAAACGGCGAGCGTTTTTAGAAGGTCTTAGTACAGGTGCGAAGAATCCTACCTCAAAGGGCCGGCGACTAATCGTAGTGCACATTGGAAACGAGGATGGTTTTGTGGAAGACGGTAGCTGGGTGTTTGAATCCAAAGGCACCGGTGATTATCACGAATCAATGGATGCTGCACATTTTGAAAACTGGTTTGAGAAGATATTGCCCAAGTTAGGCGAGAATGCAGTTGTCGTCATGGATAACGCGCCTTACCACTCTAGGCGACAGGAAAAAACACCCAGCTCAACATGGTTGAAGGCTAACATTCAGCAGTGGCTTCGTAACAAAAATATCAGTTTCGATGAAAAGGAACTAAAAATACAATTATTAAATAGAGTAAAAATGGTGAAGAACCAATATCAATTATATGTCGTAGACGAATTGGCAAAGAAATATGGCGTCGAAGTACTAAGACTCCCTCCCTATCATTGTGAATTAAACCCAATTGAGTTGATTTGGGCTGATGTAAAGGGGCACGTAGCTAGAAACAATACTACGTTTCAATTTGCAAAAGTAAAGGCACTATTAAGTGAGGGTATGGCGAAAGTCACGCCTGATCGGTGGAAGAAATGCGTGGAGCACGTTCATAAAGAAGAAGAGAAGTTTTTCAAACTTGATTTTATTGTAGATGACGTGATGAATAAATTTATTATACATGTTACAGATTCTGATTCTACAGACTCAGAACAATCGGCGTCAGACTGAATAAACAATGATTTCTTTAAAAAAATGTTTCACTTTTATCCTCATTTCCATAAACATTATTATTATTCTCATTTCAACTCAATTTCTTTATATTAATTGTTACCTTTTTAGAATAACATATTAATAAATAAATTGTCTACTAAAATATATAATACAACTTTCAAAAAGTTACGCACCCCTGTATTTTCTAATGACCTTGCATTGGTTTTGTTTACATTTGGTATCGCCTCTCGTTGGCCCTACTATAGTCTATGTACACGGCTTCGCAACGTGTTATTGCTGTTAAAGAGAAGAAGTGGCGAGACACTCCCCAGCAACACGTCTAGCTAAAAATTGTTTTTCTTTATATTTGTTGTTCTATTTATATTTAAGTACTTTTTTTTAAGTTTTATACAGAATGACTTTTGAAGAATTAATGGAATTGTAGCAAACAGTGCATATTCAATAAGACAGAGCGCAATAAAAGGATGGAAAATAATTATAGTTATAAATATAAAGACATAACGTACTATTTTTTTAAATTATACGTTATATTATAATAATAATATATATTGTTGTTGCCCCTGTTTTCCATGTTGCCCCTGTCTTTTATGGCATTTTTGGGTCCCATGCAGGGAGTGGCGAGTCACCGTCTGCCTATTTTTCCATGTTCCCCGAACATTGCGACGGGCAGACGCCATAGTCCCCATATTCCCAGAGCCCTAGTATCACTAACAGTTCACCCCAATAGCCCGGTACTTTCTCTTCTCATTTCCCACAATAGTCCTACACGGGCCGGGGCTTTCCTTGGGTGCATTAATAATGGTGTAGAGAGGGATAATCGCCGGTCAGTGTCACGCCACATTTAGATTAAATTTGTCAAGGGGCCTCTGCGTGTTGGCCTCCCCGTGGCCCCACGCAAGCCCTCCAAAAGTCCGGGCCATTTTTATGGCCCGTGGTCTTGAAAGACATACATACGTGACATATGTGATTACTGATTGATTATAGATCTTGACGCAAGCGGAGTCGCGCGCACACAGACTGGGACAATCGGGCGCGGTCTGTGTGCGCTATTTGATCGCCGAGGGCACCGCCGACGACCACATCTGGCCGATGCTGCAGGGGAAGCTCAACGTAAACTATCCTCTTGTCTTCTACTCAAATGTGGCTGCGAATAGTAGAGAAGACTACTTACTTACTAACACTAACGGCCTTACTTATAATTATCTCGTTAAGAAACCATTAGGCATCTATTAAATAAGAGACTCTTAAGCCCCTAATCAATGGCTGTTTCAAATAAAACTTGCCATCTTGCCTCTTAGCAGTCACTTAAACTTTTTTTTTATTTTTTTTTATTGCAGGAGACAGGCAGATGGCCCACTTGATGGAAAGCGGTTACCATCGCCTATGGACATTTGCGACACCAAAGGTGCTACAAATGCGCTACTGCTCTCTTAAGAGGGACTGGATCCTGGTCACTAATGCCGGAACACAACACAAGGTTGTTATGACGGCATACTCTAGACCAGGGGTGGTCGCCATCCAGTCGAGCATATATATAATACCCTACCACCTGGCTGTGGGTTGTTTTGTCGCCTCTTACGACAGGCCGCCCGGCCGCAGGAAATTGTATTCTTTCTCCGTTCCTGCACGGATAAAGTACCATAAACTACCTCTCGATGTTGGTTATTTGTGACAGTTATTTATGAGTTACTTTACCACCACCTCTTATCCTTAAAAGGAGTTTATGGGTAAGATTTTCATAATCAGTTGCTGAGCAGTTTCTTAAAATTTAACAAACGATTATATGTTAGGCCATATTATATGTTACTGCATCGCAAGGACAGTGCTTAGACGCGCGGTTGCAATAAGGCGGCTTTTTTAATACACTTTTATTAGATGTTATGTATGTATGTTAGTATTATAACGGAATCTTTCAAGTTAAATTTGATCGACTTCCCGGTTTCCGTTTGAGCTGAAATTTTGCACGTATGTGTATATCGCGTGACAATGCAATAATATGGTACCATGGAGCTGATCTGATGATGGAGTCGGAAGGCGGCCATAGGAACTCCTGTACTAAACAAGATAGACCCGTCGTGTTTGGGCTCGTTTTACTTGTCTTGGCTAGCACTCTGCTGCTACATGATATGCAGGATCTCAAAAGCTATATTTCTTTGCAACTAGTATAAAAATTCCTACAATAAACACGTGGCAGCTGCATACGTCTAGTCATCGCAGCGGACAACGAGCTACTGACTAGTAAGCATGGAAATGATTGCTACTTTTAATTCATATTCATTGGACGAAATTAAAAAAAAAATCACACTGATTTCACATGTGAAATTTCACAGGCAATGATTTTTGAAGCTTAAAATTACCACAGCGTCACACGTTCCGTATGCTATTAAAAATGAAATATGAATTATAATTTATAATCACTACGCATGCTACTTTCGAATCGAATGACTGACCTGTGACAATGAAATTTCATTTCCTAAACAACTGATTTTGAGATTATTCCAAGGAAAATAATACTTTACAATCCTTAATTTAAAATCTATTTTTTAATACTCTCATACTTCATACTACTTCATAGTCGTACACTTAGCGACTTAACGGCGACGAATCAGCAAAATATAGTTTATTCTTTCTATCACGCCCGCTCATTCGTCCCTACTCGCTCGCTCTCGCGATTTCATTACCTGTGACATTTCACAGACCAAATGAAGAGAGGTAGCAGATGCGATGTATGAAATTGCATTTCATATGAAATTTCGCATGCTACTTGTGAAATGTTCCATGCCTACTGACTAGCGCAGCGCGGGAGCGCAGATATTAATAGTTGCTCTGTCTCGCTCGCACATCATCCGTCCCGCTCACACACTGTACTATACATTATACTAGCAGTACGACTAACGTTTGTTCTTAACGTTACCGTTTCCGAAATAAATCAATGCACTTCCGTTCACATCAGCACTCGACAGTAAATACTTCTCTCTGCCATCTGAAGTATTATTTAACTTTCTACCTCTCGCTGCTACAAGCATATTAGGTGATCAAATAAATGTTTCGCGGCACAGGTAAGTGAGAAGAGAAAAACAAGAAAGGTTCGACGCTTAGGGTCAGTTGCCAGTGTCGTTATGGCCTGTCGCCAACATTTAAAAAATTACTCTTATTTCTATGTACAAATATATCCCCTATTCAGACCGCGCTATGACAAAAAAACATGAAAATAAAGCTCTTTTGGTTGACTAATTGGTTTCTTTTTCAGGTTCTCAATAATGTCGGCTTAAGTAGAGACACATTTGAGGACACTACCACCAGGCATCAAGTAAGTATGAAAGATTTTAAAATGTATTTAAACCATTTTATAATTTTTATTCAGTTCATTATTGATTTTTTCAACTAAGAGTGGAAAAGAAACAAACAAAAATATATAAACATAAACATCATGCATAGTATATCATTAATATATTTTTGGCTCCGGCTCAGCGTTTTGGCAAGGTCTCCCTTACTTTTTCTTCTTCTTTATAGATATTGTATACCAAACTTTGTTTTTTCTCTCTTGTTTTTACTTACGGTAGCTAGTATAATTTGAATTACTCAATATGTGGCAAATGATGTTGGAGTTGTATTAATGAGACTTATATATTTCATAATACTAAATTCTGTACATTACTGTTTTTTTTAGTCCAAATAAATTTAAAAAATATATTGAATATTGTAATACTACTGTGGAGTCATTTTAATAGGTAACATTTGACGTCTGTCAGTTTTATCTTCATACTGAGGTGATCTGCTTAAAAACATCGATTAAAGTGAATGAATCGATACGGACTTGAAACATATGGGAATTTTAAAAATCATCAGGTGAATCCCTGTCCTATTATTATTTTTTCTTTCGTAAATTTAAGGAGCCAAATAAGACAAATACATAATTTAACAAAAAAAAATGCATTTATTCAGTTGAACTAGTTTCACAAGTAATCATTGCATTGATTCTACTTATCAGCTTTCGATTTTGAGAGTAACATCCCTAGTGTTCAAAAAGAAAAAGGATTAACTGACGCAACATTTTAACGACGTTCAGTTCTTTAGATCAGAAATTGTTTGTTAGGTTTAGAATGGTTTATAAGCAAATCGTAAAATTACTTGGTATCGCTCATTATTACAATAAACATGTAATGGTAATTGAAAAAAGTTAGCAATTTTGCAGTTCTAACAAAACGAAAAAATATATTATTTTATGCCCGCCGTTACAAGGTTACGTTGTTGAATTTTGATGAATTGTCAAATGTTACCTATTAAAATGACTCCGCAATACAATATTTATTGACACGCTGTCGTAAGGTGTACGCTTACGTTACACAATAATATTGGCATTTTGCTTATAAAGTACTTAGGAAATATGCATCCGTTGACAGTAGTTTGCGATTTTACATTTCCCGACTATTTTTATCCGCAGAATTGCGAGATTTCCCATAGTATAGGAGTAAAGTAATAATATTTAATAGTATGATACATTTTTTTAAACAGGAACCCAATAACAGTATCAAAGAGTATTTCTCCCTAAATGTTTTTAAGAAGAATAAAAATGATTACATTCCTGGTACAAATATTAGAAAAGACTGTGTCAATAACGCAAGCCAGACAACAATTGGAAAAGAACAAGTTCAAATAGGAAAGGAGCAATGTTCGATAGGAAAAAACCCGTGTTCGATGGGAAAAGAACAAATTCAAACAGAAAAAGAGCAATGCTTAATAGGAACAGAACAAATTCAAATAGGAAATGAAAAATTAAATATGAACATTAGTGAAAGTGAAAAGGAAACGTCTTTTCTGGATGATGATGAAGATGATGAATTGTTAGCTGGCATAGATTTATGATATTTTTTGGATCAAAAGTGTATCAACAGTAATTATTCGTAATGAACGTGTTATGTTTAATTTAATAAACTTATAATTGGTGTTAATGTGTTTTTTTAGGTTGCTTAGCTAGTCTCTCTATCTGTCTTTGCATGTTTTTTTTCAAAACTATTGGATCTGTATGTATAAAATTCATTAGAACTCTCCTTCATGCATGTAACTAAGGCGCGGTTCCTACATGTTACTGACCGTTCGTGCCCCTTACTATGGGTTAAAATTTAATATAAACTATATTAAGGCAAGTGAATTAATAGTGAGATATAGGAACCGGCGATAAGCGATGAAGATTTTATTTATCTATTTAAATATCTACTTAATACTAATAATAGGTTAAGAGGTTAGGTAGAATACCGAGTGTAGGTCATCTTAATAAGTCAGATGTTATAGGGGGGGTGGGGGGGCTTAAAATTCGTGACGTCACATTTCAAAATCTAATATTTTTCAGTTTTAAAATATGTAATTTGAACTATTAACGAATATCTTCATAATATTTCGAACTCTATCTGTATGAGAATAGTGTTTAAATTATTAAAAAAGTAATTGAAATGGAAATAAAACTAATTACGGAACTGCTGTTTTAATTTAATCATTTCTAGATGTAAAATATGGGCTGTCACACCAGGGAAGGTGTCTCACGAATGTGACAAAGACCGGGGAGGGGTCAAAAAATCATGTAATTTGTGGACGGGCCACAATGCCCAAAGGCTTGCCACGTTACCTTACTGTACTGTACTGATCACCAGGTAGGCAACAGCTCTTTGATCACCTGGAGAACTCATTTTGTGGTCAAAATAAAATTATTAATTTATTTACAATTATTTAATTTCGTGAATTGTTTTCCCGACATATACAACAAGATTTCGAATGGGGACCGGAAAAACAAACGAAAAAGTCAACCAAATCTTATACTATTATATAAAGCTGAAGAATTTGTTTGTTTGTTTGCTTGAACGCGCTAATCTCAGGAACTACTGGTCCGATTTGAAAAATTCTTTCAGTGTTAGATAGACCATTTATCGAGGAAAGCTATAGGCTATATATCATCGCGCTAATACCAATAGGAGCGAAGCACTAATGAAGATTTTTTTTAAATCAAGGGTTTGTTTAACTTGCTTTTTTCTACACTATCCCACGCGGACGAAGTTGCGGGCAGAAGCTAATACGTATATACATGACCATACATATCTCAAAATTTACGTTTATTGGTAATCATAATGTTTTGGCGTATTATGATTAGGTTTTTGTTCGTTAATACATTATAAATCGAAATTACTTCAAGTGGTTGAATAGTCTTTAGCTTTAGCTGATTGTATAAGGATTTATATTCAAGTAAAATAAATGAAATTTATTTGTTGATAATGATTTAAAAAATAATTGAAAAACAAACTCCTATTTATTCGTACTTATTTCACTTTATTATTAAGAAAGGAAACTAATTCTTAGGGTAATTAGAATTAAATTGCACTAGTTGAAAGACCAGCGACACTAAGTTTGTTTTAGTCAAAAAGGCGAAATGAGTCCGAATATGTTCACTTTAAAAATGAAACTATGCGAAATAAATTCTATTTATAGGGGTTTATTTCACTTTTAAAACAAAAGAAAAATGGGGGGCAATCCTTTATTGCGCCAACCAACGATCAAATTGCACGGCAGTTGGTGCGAATTTATTCTTTATGAAAAGTTCTTACGTTTTATAATGTAATCTCCAAACTTATGATTTTTGAGTTATTTATTTATTAAGCGTGCGAAATGTTCTCCTGTCGATTTCAGTTAGAATTAAAACTATTGAATTTGAATTTCGAATAAGTATATTTTTTTTCGGTACTTGCTACACAATGACATGATTAATTTTTATTGTCTTTGCATTCTCCATCATGTTTTGGTGCTAGTGATGGGTCAGCATTCTTGGCACACTCGAACCTGCAGGATGTGCTATACGTGACTCCATTATTCCCACAAACAGGTGAATAGAGGTTACTATCAGGTTTTTTACAGACGGGCAAATCGACTACAATAAGTTCGCTGTTTTCCGAATGAGCGCAATCAAACTGGCACATATTGGAGTATAACTTTCCATCAGAGGCGCATGTTGGTTGTAATAACCTGGTGCAGATGCAGGGCGGTCCGGCGCGCACCGCCGCAGTCAGGATGTGTATAACCACCAACAATACTGCACCTATTAACAATTTTAATATTAGTTGCCTTATCTATACATATAATAAAATTGTAGAGGTAAAATTTATGTACAATGAAACATGCTAAAAACCGAGTCAGGGGGATGTAAGAAGTGAAATAGAACTAATTTAGATTTTTTTTAAATTTTTGTTTCTCTTTTTGTCTGTCTGTTTGTACCGGCTAATCTCCGAAACGACTGGACGATTTACATGAAATTTTGTATGGTGATAGCTTATATCCCTGGTCAACATATAGAATACTTTTAATCCCGAAAAATTAAAGAGTTCCCGTGGGATAGTTAAAAACCTTTAATTACTTAAACAGCTTATAACACTGAATGTAATTTCTCTGCAACGTAACATAATAGAAGCGGAGATTTTGACAGGGTGTGGTGTGGGTGAGAGAGTTTTATCTTATATATATAAAGCTGATATTTTTGTTTGTTTGCTTAAACGCGCTAATCTCAGGAACTACTGGTCTGATTTGATATTTTTTTTCAATCTTAGGTAGCTCATTAATCAAGGATGGTTATAGGTTATAAACCATCACGCTAAGAGCTATAGGAGAGGACCACCAATGAAGAATGTTTCAAAATTGCGGGATATTTTTAACTTACTTTTTTTTTAAACTATTCCACGCGAACGAAGTCGCGGGCAGAAGCTAGTCCTATATAAGGGTCTTCTATCCGATACACTTCGGGGAGTGTTCTTCAGAATTGCATAAGGTGTTCCCCCATCCTCGTTTTATCTATGCCGCCATAATAACAACCTTGAGTTGTGTTTCGGCATTAGTGACCAACTTCCAGTCTCCCTTAAGAGAGCAACTGCGCATTTGTAGCACTTTTGTGTTGCAAATGTCCATAGGCGACGGCAAACGCTTTCCATCAATTGGGCCATCTGCCTGTCTGCTGAACTCTTGCAATAAAATAAAATCTTTCCTGTTGCACAATGGAATCATTTGCTGGAGTAATAATCTTTTATGTACGCGTCCTCCATTCTAGACAGCGTCATCATTTAACATCAGGTGAGCCAGCAGTCAAACGACGACGTCAAATGACAAACATAAAGAAAATCCTAGTTCTGCAAACAAAACAATAAAAATCAGCAGAAATTAACTAGTGTTGGGTTTATTCGATCATCCAATTGAGTGGTCTTTTCTAGTACAATTCGGATACTGAACTAGTTCACCTTAATAGTACCTACTATTCGGCTTACTTAGAACTTTACGATCTTCTTTGTAAGCAATCAAATTATAGTTCATCGTTTATGAGCTACACAAAGACTGTCGGATCGCTGACAAACGTGTTCGGCGCTGATCGAGTAAACTAATAGGTTTATCTTTGGTGATATGAAACACCTCTGTTAGTACATTGTAGGAAGCTAGTTCCTAATAGTACATCGTTCGTGAACTGATACTAAAATAGACACTATATACAGATAATCAAGTTACGTTTATAGCATTTGCATAATTTAATTAAATTTAATGCTAACGGAATGGATGAATATTTTAAGTGGGGATCTATGCCCAATCTGAAACTATTAAAATATAGAAAAAAAAAATTTGAAGTTTCGCGGCCAATTTTGATGAAAACTAAAGCGTAATCTAAATTTTGATTAAAAAAAAAATCACGTACTGACTTATTACACCGAACCATAATGTAGTTTGTATATATTTTACCGCCTTCTGTTTACATTTTAAAGTCGATGCGAAGTAAAACATCAAAAAAGCAACAAATTAGCATAATACCTATAGTAATTTATGTTCTTAGATCGAAGCCGGTTTTTGTTGTTAAAAGAAAATACTTGTTACTTATGCAAATACTTGAATAGCTTTAGAAATAATATATTAAGCGCCTGTAGAAATTGCAATACTGGCAAGCGTATAGAAGGTTGCTATCTCACTCTTCGGTGTAGACGTTTGTCAACAAGGGTTGTTCTCGATTTACCTGCAATCCCTCACCTCAAGAGTATATATTTATGAATCAAGAAAAAAAAATCTAAATCGATCCACAAGTGACGATAATATATAAGAGAGATAAGATAATAAGATATTGTGTAACAAAAAAGTCGGTTAACAATTTTTGAGGGTTTCCCTCGAATTCCCTGGGAGGTACTCATCATATCATGACTTGGTGAATATGGGAACATCTTGGAAGTATACTCTTCCGAATAGAAAAAAACAATTTGAAATTCGGTCCACAATTGACAGAGAAATCGCATAACATGCATACGAAAAAAAGCGCCTGTCGAAAATATGATATTGGCACGCATATACAAGGTTTTTCTAAGAATGTAGGCTTCTGACATTCTTTAATAAGGTTTACTCTTGATTTCCCTGGAATCCACTCACTAGATTCTCACATAGTGACAATAGGGCCAATTCGATTATAGAATAGAATATACTTTATTGTACTATAAAAAAATATGAAATAATATACAAGAACAGCTTAGAATTAGGTACAAATGGCGGTCTTATCGCTGACAGCGATCTCTTCCAGACAACCTTGGGATGGAGAGAGAAATATGGCACAAAGCTAGGGTAGGGTTTGTTGCACAATATTTTAAAAGTGTTACATATGGTATATATTAATATTATTATTATTACACATATGGATTTATATACACATGATTAAATACATAAAGCATAGTATATTTATATTATTATACCATTTCGATTAAAAGAAAAAAAATTGATAATCGATTTACAATTGATGTAGAAATCAAGTGACGCACATTAAAAAAAACATACAAACATTGAGAACCTCGTCCTTTTTGAAGTCGATTAATAATTAATTACTTCGTTATGTGAGTATATAATATGCTTACCATATTTGTAAGACATTTTCGTTATTTTCTCAATCGGCAAGTGAGTAAATCACAGATCTCTCAATTATTTGAACAGCACTAACGGACTGATTGAAACCGCATGTGATCTCCAATTATAAAGAAAAAACCCGCGATGCTTTTGTTGTTTTCCTAACAGTATTGTTTTATTTTAAATATTTTAATTATAATTTTATTTTATTTTATGTAACTAATATCATAAATACGATTGTGAATTTGTTTGAATCGTTTTCACAGCTTAACTACGCAACAGCTGGTTCTGCTGCTTCAATATCGGCTTCCGGAAGAAATTGCGGTAGTGTCAAAAATTTGTATTTGCAGCTAGTAGCTGCAAATAGTAGCTGTACCCGACAGACGTTGTCCTGCTTTAAAAAAAAATTTAGAACCCGATTCCAGCGTCATCTACCGGGACCAAATGTTAATCTAAACTATTCTCAAATCCACTTGAACAAACAAAAAAATTCATCAAAATTAGGCCCGGCGTTTAGGAGGAGTATTGCGGCGCCACCTACTGGGTCCAATCGTTTATTTAAACCATTCCGGGACGAATTTCAACACATACAACAACAAAAAGAACACCTAAATTCTGGTACCCGATTGCAGCGCCATCTACCTGGTTCAAATTAAAATCTAAATCATCCCAGTAGAAAATTATAAAAATACTTATATCGCTATTAAAAAAAAGGGGTTGATCGTAGAGGGTTGAAAATTTAGGGTTGTATGTATTTTTTAATTATGTATCAAAAAATATATCTAAAAATTAAAATTAAAAATTTCGGCGTGGACTACCCTTAACATTTAGGGGGATGAAAAATAGATGTTGTCTGATTCTCAGACCTACTCAATATGCACACAAAATTTCTTGAGAATCGGTCAAGCCGTTTCGGAGGAGTATGGGAACGAACATTGTGACACGAGAATTTCATAATATAATAAGATATAATTTTATTTATCTATTATTATTTTTCAAAATCTTTATTTTCACATTTTAATAATAATTTCATAACATATTATCTTTTTGATATATAAAAATGAATGTTTGTCTGTGTGTCCTTAATAGAATTGTAAACTATACATTTATTGATCATGTGATGATCTTTAGTAAAATTGTTGTGGTTTCCGAAATAGGTTTCTGAGTTGGTTCACAATTGGACCCGGTAAGTGGCGCTGCTGTCGGCATATCGATTGAAGCTTTTCCGGGCAGGACGACGTCTGCCGGGACAGCTAGTTCTATATTACAAGATTAGTAAACAAAGATTGTACCTTGTTCTCCGTCGTTCCTATAGTGATGAATAGATGATATAGAAATGAATTGCCAATCTTAATTTTTGGCATGAAGTGGGGATGTGCCCACTTTATGACGTACATATCCTTTTTTTAACGGGAGCGAAGCCGCGGACAATAGTTAGTCATTAAGATAAATAAAAGCAATGTATTTTCCTTAATAATGTTATTTTAGGTATAACACAATATTTAGACATTTTAGTCGTTGAGATAAATAAAAGCAAGGTATTTTCCTTAATAATGTTATTTTAGGTATAACACAATATTTAGACATTATACAGGATGTAGGTATACCTAGTTTGCACCATAGGGTTAGACCGCTACAAATAATTCACAGCTGTGCTAGAGTGGTTAAATCTAATTAAACATTTGAAATCTAATTAGTACTTTATTATTCATTAATTTTGCTATATTTCATCTCATTAAAAAATCTGTGACAAAAAAATATGAACTAAGGGCCGATTTTTCTATTAAGTATCATTAGATAAAAGATATCAGTCGAATAAATTATAACCTGACTAAATTCTAAAATGTAACAGTTTGACTATTTTATGCATACAATGGCAACACTCCAGCCGAGGTAAAACTCCCTAGGGAGCTCCGTCGAGCAAGTTGCCCCCGGGCTCAAGCGCCTTCGCCTGGCGAAGGCGCTCGCCCTGATAACCCCGGTAAAGTTGTGAGGTCTTCGGACCAACAACATAAAGTCAAGTCAAATATATAAAAAAACGTTGTTCATTGCATACGTAGTATCCATAGTAGTTTGTGGTTCATTGCTTACTGTGCGGTGTGAATAGTCACATCAAAGGCTGAACAATAAAGGGGAAACCCTGCCCAAATAATTAATATTTGGTATATTTGGTACTTTCTTACCCAAATCTGCAAGGCTGTTACAAATATAACTCTCACTGAGGGTTGAATATTTGCGCCGCTTGAGAGATTTAAAAGTATAGATATATGGGATCATAAAGCAAATTGAAGATAGATAAATTTTATACTTATTTATCATTCTTTTCTTATGTTTTTTATTATTCATCTTATAAATGTTTTTCTGTGGACAATATTGTTGGTTTCAATATTATGATCTGATTTTATTGTAAGTTTTTATTTTGTATGTTATATTGTAGCTGATTGTTGTTCACTAATTCCATTTCTATTTTCTCCTTGCTCTTCTTCTTCTTTTACTAACTTTCTTTTCCTTTATTGTATCAATAAGTATATACATATAATAAAACTACGTTTTAACGGTTTTAAGCGCGGTAATTTATTTGATTTTGGTTTATCCGACGTTTCGGCCGCTTTTCAGTGGCCGTGGTCACGGAAGACAAAGATGACATTTGTCAAACGTGTATTGTCAAAGTTTTTATTCAGCCTACCGCCAACTTGTTCATTTTAATTATTTCGTTTTAAATTTTGTTTATGGATATTATTTACTCTATGGGAGCCTAATCTAATTTAACCTATCCGCGCTTAAAACCGTTAAAACGTAGTTTTGTTATGTGTACAAGTCGCGAAAACTTAAGAAAATATTAAGTATATACATATTTAATATTAAAGCCTAGCGATTACCAAAATTACCAAAATCGCTTTAATAATATATTAACATTTTAATCTGTGGACAGCGCTATGGGCTGCATTATTGATTAATATTTCATTTAAGTTGTAATTTTGTGTTAAATTTTAATAATGTAGTTGTTTGTTGTTCCAATAAAATAAAAAAAAAAAAAAAATTACCGTAAATTTTCATTAAAGTCTGTCAGTAGTTTCCACTTGATGCACGAACACAGGCAAAAATTCTAAAAATTGCATTGTTGAAATCTACGCGACACCCCTAACATATTTATTGTATTAAATATATATATTTTAGATTCTCAAGGTAAGCAAGCGACTTTGTTTCGTTCGGCGGTTTTTATATTAGTGTAAAATCATGTTTTTGTGATAAGATATATGTGTACGGACAGAGTGACGATTAATCCCATTATCCAGGAAAATAAAAAAGAAACTAAAATAAAATCGCACCCCGACAGTCCACCAACCGGGAAGAGCTCCACAGAGGTGACAAAAAATGACACTGTTTGTTCTTTATTTGGCTTCGAAACGTAAAAACCACTTGGTTGATAATATCCCATATTACAAAAACTACTCAAAGAATATTGTTCAAATTATTTTTTCAGCCGACTTCAAAAAAGTAGGAGGTTCTCAATTCGTCGGAATCTTTTTTTGTGTGTGATTCTTTTTTGTTCGACGCGGAATTTATGTCATTTGGTCCTCTAAAAATTTAACATAGTTTGGCCCAGTAGTATTCATTTTACGAACTTTTTTTGTTCCCGTTTCTTGGGACCTATTATTTTTTAAGGCGGCACCTTTCGTAGGCGTACCATAGCTAGACACTAAAAAATAACAAATAATAAAAAAAACTTCGTTTAAAAAAACCGATTTAAATGCAATTTTGTATGATGGTAGCTTATAACCCTGGTCAACATATAGGAAACTTTTGTTCCCGAAAAATTAAAGAGTTCCCGTGGGATAGTTAAAAATCCGCACCACGCGGACGAAGTCGCGGGCAGAAGCTAGTAACTAAAATAAAATGGTAGATTGTGTCAGAAGGGACCAAAATAATGTATGGAGGGCAATTGCGATTGTTTGAATCCAGAGCGAAGCGAAGTAGAAAGTAGAATACTCTAAAGTAGAATCCCGAGCCCGGCGAGGGATTCATAGTACGTCGCTTGAGGTTATATAATTTTGCTACCATATGGCAACACTGTTTTTTATCCCACTGTATAAGAAAAATAAATTAATAAATGCTTTAAGTAGTGGAGAATATTTATATTTACATAAGCAATCACATTATACGACATTGTCTGTTTGTACCAAAATTAACATATGTTTTACGATGCGCCCCGCTTTGGAAATTTTCTAATCTTATAAAACCACTAGATAATCGCATTAAAGATGTGCTTAGTAAAATTTTAAATTCAGAACTCTCAGACAACAACTGGATCCAAGCTTCCCTACCCATTAGGTTTGGAGGTTTAGGCATCCGCAAAATCTCTAGCGTTGCTCTACCGGCTTTTCTTTCATCCGCCTACAGCACTGGCTCATTATTTAAAAAAAATATGCAACACTGGGATAATGTCAATACATCCTATTTAAATGAAGCACTAAACGCCTGGAAAATGGTCTGCCCTAGTGAAGACATTCCCACGATCATGAATTCGCAACGATGCTGGGATGAACCTATATGTAGAGGATTAAACACAGAACTTCTAAATTCAACTAACTCTACAGGACGTGCCCGCATCCTTGCCGTTTCTCGCAAAGAGTCTGGTTTTTGGCTCCAAGCTATCCCCTCCCCAAACATAGGTACATTATTGGATAATACTTCCTTTTCTTTGGCTATAAACCTGCGCTTAGGTTCTCGCATATGTGCAACACACACATGTGTCTGTGGTATAGAGGTAATCGACCCGGGATACCACGGTCTTTCTTGCCTGCGCAGTGCCGGCAGATGGTCACGCCACGCCGCCCTGAATGATGTCTTACGGAGGGCGCTTGCCACCGCTAACATGCCGGCTCTATTGGAGCCGAACGGTATTGCACGTGATGATGGCAGGCGCCCTGACGGAATGACTCTAATTCCCTGGCAGCGTGGCAAGCCTTTGGTGTGGGATGCGACTTGCGTAGACACATTGGCCGCATCCCATTTACCAAACACTTCTAGATCGGCCGGTTCGGCGGCGGAAACAGCGGAATCGCTCAAGCGGCGGAAATATGCAACCCTCAGTGAGAGTTATATGTTTGTGCCGTTTGCTGTCGAGACGCTTGGACCGTGGGGTCCTGAGGCCATGAGCCTCTACCAAAATTTATCAAAACGACTCATCGACTCTTCAGGTGATCAGAGGGCTGGTGCCTACCTCGGCCAACGGATCAGTATGGCGATCCAGCGAGGAAACGTAGCCAGCCTTCTGGACACCTTACCCATAGAAGACGGTGATCTGGGCTCAGTATTCTACTTATAGTCTTGAGGGACTATGGTACAATACAAATAAGTTAAGTTTTCTTACATTGTATTCAATAGTATGTAATTTATAATATATATTAATAATAATAGCTTTAGCAAATTACAAATTTATAATTATACTAGCTCTGCCCGCGACGTCGTCCGCATAGAATTTGTTTTCAAAACCCCCAATTTTGAAACATTCTTCATTGGTGTTCCGCTCCTATTGGTCTTAGCGCGATTATATATAGCCTATAGCCTTTCTCGATAAATGGTCTATATAACACCTAAATAATTTTTCAAATCACACCAGTAGTTCCTGAGATTAGCGCGTTCAAGCAAACAAACTCTTCAGCTTTATATACTAGAATAAGATGTAGATATTTTAAATATAGGTGTAATGATTATTTACAAAAAATATATAATGTTACGTATCATTAAACTTGCATAAAACATCTATATTTTTATCTCTAAACATAGGAGTTTTAATTATTTATAAATCATAATATCTACAAGTCGTATGTTTCCTTACAAAATACGCTAAGTTAAAATTCTTCAGTCGAAAACTCTGTAACTCGAATTTTTTAGAGGTTTTACTGAAACAACAAATAACTATATACATTTATATGTATGTAGTTTGCTGATGTATTATAGTACTTGCCAAAACATGTAAAACTGTATCAAATTATGTTGTCATCCCAATAAGCTTAAAAATTGGTTTGTAATGGCATATCGTTTTGCCAAGTTTTTTTTATCACGGAAAATATTATAGTTCATTTATTGGAATAGTCGAACATTTCCCGTGCCAATAGCGCCTAGATAAAAAAGACACATTGCAACTTGTGTGAATGCTTGCTCTCTACATAAATTAAGTTTATTTACTAGGATAAAATCGCCTTCGCCGCATATTTCAAAAACTATTTCCACATTAAAAAAAGTACTAAAAGTAAATAGATGGTCATTGGTCACACAAACTGCATCTGTGTTGAGAGTTTCCGTCCGTACTTTAATATATCTTACAATACGCAATCCAAATGGGAGACTCACAAAAGCTCAGCGGGCTCCATGTTGACAGTATCGAATATAATAAAATTGAATCATTTAATATCATTAATATGTCCTTTCAAAAAGAAAGGCAGACCTCTCAATCAAATTGATTCGAATTGCTTTAGTTTACCCTTTATTTTTATATAACTGTGAATGGAATTTTCGCGTTATTAACGGGCGCAACAGGTTGTAAATTAAAAACATGTAAAATTTAAATACATTTAATAAATAAAAAATAATATTAAAACAGTCAACTCAATATTAACAATCAATTCATCACAACAATTCTGACTAAATGGCTTCTTCTCTTACAAAACAATATAACAAGTCTTTAGTTGGCAAAATTTACCAAGTCACAGGGCTCGTGCCTGACCAACGAGACGTGATCTCCAGCGCATTTTAGCAAGCACTCATTATTGTACGTGACCCCATCAGACCCACAAACCGGCTCCAAGTTCCTAGTACATGAGCAAGTTGGCTTATCGCCCGACTGAGGTTGTTCCACGACCCTGACATTATTATCGCAAGATCCTTCATGTTGGACGCTCAAGTTGGGGTTAGATGCAGTCGCACAATTTAACAGACATGGGTTGCTGTATGTATTCCCATCGGAACCACAAACAGGCTGCAAGTTCCTAGTACACGCGCAAGATGGGGTAGGAATCTGTATATCAACTACTTTGACTCTATTATCGCAACTGCCTTCGTGTTGAATTCTCAGTTCAGGGTTAGTTGCAGACGCGCAGTTTAATAAGCAAGGGTTATTGTATGTAAGTCCATCAGATCCACAAACTGGTCGGAGGTTCCTGGTACAAGCGCATGATATATCCACTGGGTCTGCGACCACCACTCTGTCAGCACACGATCCTTCGTGTAGAAGAGTCAATCCTCTATTTGAAGCTGTAGCACAGTTTAAAAGGCAGATGTTGTTGTATGTGTTTCCATCAGACCCGCATACGGGTTTCATGTTACGTGTACAAGCGCATGGTGATGTTTTGGGGACATCGGCTTCACATTCGCCAGTGTGTTTGACTTCTAACGATGGAAGGCTTGATCTGGCACAATTCATAGAGCACTGGTTAGGGTACGTCCGCCCATTGCTACCACAAACAGGAGCGTAGTTAAAAGTACAGACACATACTGGATCAGCTACAGGCTGATCTTCACAAGAGCCTTCTTTAGCGACGGTAAGGTCGGTGTTGCCTTTTGAACGTTCGCAGTTCAATAAGCAAGCGTTGCTATATGTTCTCCCATCAGAGCCGCAGACTGGTCGAAAGTTTCTAGTGCACACGCAAGGCGGCAACGCAAGCGCAGTGCACACGTGTGCGACGAACAGCAATACACCTAGAAAGAATGCAGTTGCGTTATTAAGGGAATACCCGGTGAACGCACTTATGTAACAAATGCATACGTGCGTAAACAATGTTTTGAAATGTAAATAATGGTATGTTCGACTTAATGCGTAAACGCATTGTTCTTGGTGATTACATGTACAAATTATTTGGGTATGGGTTTTTCTTTTGCTTATTGGTATTTTTCGATGAACGTAAAACGCATTATCATTATTTTCGAATTACCCTATTGCCCTCCACAAAAAAATATAATAACCGACGATTTTATAAGTAAATTCAGAAGTTGTTGCATATTTTTTTCATCTTTACAATTTTAATGACCCGTGGAAGACATATGAGCTTTTGTGCAATGATCTTGAGCATAATAACAATAATTCATGTTATTCTGATAACGCTACTGAGATAATTATAGACCTCTACAAAACTCATTATCGTTTAGACCTTGACAAGAATTAAGTCAAGTCCGTCTCTTGCATAATCGTAACTGATATTTAAAGAAGAGTTGATTTTCCTATGCCAGATGAGATTTATAAAAAGAGGAAACTAGTCTCTAACGGTCTTATTCATATTCATAGAGAGTTACAGTAAATTTGAACGCTTCTTTATGGTTCTTAAAATAGCGTTCCAATTTATTCTGTCTATATAAGATCATTAGACTTAGAACTGCCTGATTTTATCTGTCGCTTTATATCAAATCTCTCTGGTTTGTTTAGCAAATAAGATACGTTGCTGAAATTGAACAATTTCATTTCCAACATTACTAGGTCGTCTATCTACCTGGCTCGATAGCGCCCTAGTATTCATTAGATAAAACGCATCATACACTCCCGAATCCTTGACGGCCTCTGTGGTTGAGTGGGCTAAGCCTTTGACGGCTTACCTCACTGCAACACAGAGGCTCCGGGTTCGATTCCTGGTATGGTAAATTTCGGAAACGAAGTTTCTCCGTTATTTACTATGGTCTGGGTGTCTGGGATCGGCCCCAGAGTAGTCCGTTGTATATTACCCATAACACAAACGTAACTTGCTTAATTTGGCTATATACAGTGTGTTTTTCCGCCGATTTAAAAAAAATATTCACGGTAACAAAAATAACATTTTGATATCGTGTAAGGGTGCTCGTTTCTGAAGACGGCCAAGTAGGTCGACGATCAAATAATATTTTTTTGCTTTCGCCTTGCAATAAATTTTATAACCCGTCCTTGTTTGGAACTGCACGATCTTTGATTAATGCAAATTATTTTGTATTATGTGGACAAGAATAAATTCATGGTGAGGTGTTAGTCATTGTTTAGTTATTGTTTCTATTGTTATAGAATTGAATACATGAGATTTAATTTATTGACACAATCTTAAGGGACTATAATTAAGCCTATCGCCTTTATCGAGACCTAGCAAGACTGTTACGACGATAGAAGAAGTCTCAGGCGACGAAAAGCAGGCTGGCCTGTATTTAGGGTAATGTATAAGCGTTGCCATGCAACGTGGTAACGTGGCCAGCTTTTGGCAAAGTTCCCAACTGACGACAATTTGGGACTCATTTAATATTTATTTTATTTTAATAAATTAAGCTTAAGTATTATTAGTAGATTTTAATTTTCAGTTCTCAATGTGAAAGTAAATTTTAATGTATAATAGTAAATAGCTGTCTACATTGAAGCTATTAAAACAAAAACAACTGGGATAGACTATACTTATAAATAGAACACGATGAATTTTTTATGAGATTTTTGTCTGTTTGTCGTTTTGTCTGTTTGTTCGGCATTGCTGTAAAAACTAGTGGGCCGATTTCGATGAGGTAATTCTTAGACTTAAACTCTGCATTACTTTTTATACTAATAATACCGCGGGAATATTTCTGGGAATGATTTAAAATAGCCAAACTAAAAAAATCGACTTCCAATCTGATTATTTTTACTCATCGATAGTAAATTTAGTAGTATATTAAAATGTGTGAGATTTTTTTTATTTTTGAAGTTGTCCGGATGCAGAAGACTAAGGTTTATTCTGATACAGTTTTCACTAAAACTATAGTTTTCATTCTTTTTTACATTTAAAGATTAGTATTAGTCAGCAGATGAAACCGGAAAGTAATTGAATATTTGAATTTGCGTAAATGTTTGTTGTAAAAAATCTATTAACAGAGATTAGTGTTACAAGAAGATTAATTAAAATTCTTACCGAATTTATAATTCATTTTGACGATTCTATTAACACCAGCTACTCTATCTTCAAACGTCACACGAACAATGAGAACAAATTATCGATCTATTATGTGCAGATCTTGACTCCTTGAGCTCCGTGATTGTAATGATGAGTTGCTCCGGCCGGCCTCAGTTTATATACAAATAAACATAACCGATGCAACGAGAAATCCCACAAGGCCCTGTCGTTGTTGTAAATCCCCACGAGCGTAAGTCAATGAATCGCGGTGGACCACACAGACCAATGTGTTTGTCTTGCCCGCGAGTCACTTCATAAGGTGTTTATTGACGTTGCGTTACACATGAGTCATTTCGTTGCAACAGCCTGCCTTTAACGATGCGTCTACACGTATTTGTGCTCAGAATTTGGAAACTTGCAAGACAGCATTGGCGCCAAAACCTTCAGTCATTGAATTAAATCACGGACTTTTTTGTAATTTCTAGAATTTAACTTTTATTGGAAACAGGTCTCATATAATAATATAGAAAATTTCGATATGCCTATTTAAATATTCAAAAAAATTAATCTTCGGTCTATCTTCAAAATGTAAATACAATTTTTCTTTTTTTCGTACGTCAAGTGTTTTTGGGGCTATTGCTGTACCAATTGCTATTATCAAGACTAGTTAGGCCATTGTATATAAACTGAATTACTTTTATTCCACTGCCTGTTTATCCCAGCCCTAGGCCCAAGACGAATATTTACGTAACTGTATTCAGTATTATGTTTCAAAAAGGTTATCCTATTTAATTTTACTCTAATTCCGATATTAAATATGCAACCGTCAATTAAATCTTCCAAGGTTATTTATTTGTAAATTTTGCAGTTAAAATTAAAGGCTTTATCAGCATCTGACTAATTTATTCGTGTGATCAGTGGCAGCCTTAAGCCCTCTACATACCTCCCTAAGTATGTCGACAATCCCAAACTTACAGACGGTTTAGAACCTTTAAGTCTCAGAAGAGACGTTGCGTTCTAAGCGTGTTCTATCGTCTATAGTCTCTATAGAATCGGAAGTGTTCTGAGGAGCTATTTGAGTTGGTGCCTACATCGCCATTTTGTCCACTGGGAGTTCATCCACACTTCCTTAACACCTGGAAGTTATCCACTGTACGTGGCGCTCGCTCCTTTATGCCATACGTGAGCAAGCTATGGAATGAGATGTGAGAGGGATCACAGTTTTCCAAGAGTCCTACAATATGGGGCTCTTCAAAAAGGGC
Source organism: Dendrolimus pini (assembly GCA_949752895.1). Classification (NCBI taxonomy): domain Eukaryota; kingdom Metazoa; phylum Arthropoda; class Insecta; order Lepidoptera; family Lasiocampidae; genus Dendrolimus; species Dendrolimus pini. Next base: position 17,308,310 of record OX457140.1, on the reverse strand, counting down.
GTAAACAGATATTTAAAGTCCCAACGAGCTAGGCAACGGATTGGTAGCCACTTGCCATCAAGTGGACCCTTGGCCAGTTTTCCTAGAAGCAAACATAAAAAAGGCAAACGGGGCAACCACCCGCGGCTATACTTTTCTCGTGCAATAACCCAGAAATATTCTACAAGGGACAAGGGACTCATAAAGATCTATCGCTCCCCTCACATTGGCTAAGCCAGCCTGCATTTCATATTTAGAGTAACATGCTGATCCGCGGGTTTGCAAGATGTACAAAGGGCGTCAAAAGAACGCCTATTTGCTGCATACTGCCAGACATTTTACACTTGCAGCTTGTGGGTCACCTGTATTCGGAGGACATACAGCGTCCTGTGCGCCCAATATGATGCCGCGTCTGTAGTGCTTCAGGGATTTTTCCAGAAGAAAGCCTGGATTACTTCCATGCTATAATGCGTAAAAGGGTCTCATCTGTTTCGCGCCAGGTGCGCACCAGCTTCAACAGCATACTCTGGACTGCGGCGGAACGAGTTGACAGGATTATGTTGGAAACACAGCCTAGCCGATAGCGACTTATAGCCCGATCGGTCCGGACTGTGTCTCCACTGTTCTAAGGACGGACACAAACTTACAGACTACAAGGTCTCCGGGCCTTCCACTGCGCAGTTTACGCAGCGGCGGATAAAATTGCAACGCACGTGTGCCTCTCCCATCATTCGGGGCAATTTCGCCTCTGCGAGGCCGCGAGGGCGCCAACGTCTCAGGAGGCTCTGGAGGGGAGGTGCCAATGGAGGGTATTAATGCAGTATAATAATATATCCAAGTCTGTCGACTTGCATATATTGCATTATTTTTATATTACATGATATATTGCATTATTATTGCATAAATAAAGATTATAATAGTAATACTGTGATAAGGAAACTCCCTCCTCGGACAATGAATCTATTTGCCTTTTGGGCACTTCACACATAGAAAAAGATAACAGACACTGAGTTTCCTTACAGTGATCGATTTTAGGTGAAAGACTGGTAGATATGAAGGCGTTATTAAATTAATGTGCTTTTTATTGTGAAGCTACCAAATGGACCGTAATGGAAAGTGGTTACTACCGACTACAGTCGCCTACGGTTCAAACACAAAGAAGTTTTACATATCTACAGGACAAAATTACGAATGTTGGAGAAAATTTTGAAATATGTGTGTATGTTTTGCTTCGCAAACATGGATATAAAAATTTGTTTAATTTTTACATAGAAAGAAAGAAAGAAAAAATATTTATTTTCAATAGCAACTTGTTTCAATATATGTTTTCAATAACAATGTTTCTAAAATTAAAATGTTTATCTTTTGTTATTGGATTATTTTTCAACGTCTACCCAACTGAGGTTATCAGTATCCGAACAGTCTACAGTAGAATAAATTTTGGTTTCAAACGAGAGCAATAAAAAATAATTTATTTGTTAATTTACGAAAGAGTGTCATATCTAACATAACCTTACTTAATAAAAAAAATACATGAACAAATTATGTACGTATGGAATTTATGTAACTTGAACACTTTATCTTCTGTTTTTGTGTTTGACCCTTATAGACGTCTGCAACAAGAGGGACAAAGCCAACACGTTGCCCACTTTTAGGTAGGCAGGGGTCGGCAACCTACGGCTCTTTAGGTATATACGCAAAAATACATGGCTTTCATTGAATTTGTTTGCCCAATTGTTTTTTATTAAAGCAAAAGTTAGTGTTGTAAGTTAATGTTTAATTATTTCCATTTTTAAGCTATTGTATAGCTTTTATCGCTGGCTTTTGAACACGGTGACCGAATCAAGAAATTCCGTAACGAAAATAAACCTAACACCTCCCACTCCGCCTACCATGCGCGGTGACGGGGGCCTGAGGCGGGCGCGGCGAGCAGAGGCGTGGGGTGGCCACAGTGACCCGCGAGCTCTCGTAGCGGTTCGAGGTATGTCAGGTATTGCAAATTAATGACGACGAGCTGCTCGGAAATCGGACGAATACGTAAGCAGCTGTTTGTGAGAAAGTATATAGGTGTATAGGTATTTATCATATCTTTATAATGCCACACTCACCGCATGTGCGCCCCGTAAGTAAACATGTAGGTATATATGTATACATAGGTGATTTGTTTTCTTATCAGTCACCACGCTTAAAAAGTGTAACTTGACTTAATATCAAAGAAAAAAAATACTGCATAAATAAATAATTATAATTGCATAAGTTGATAGCATAGCATTTTTCTTATGCAATTGCTTTACCGCGGCAGTCCCCGAGTGCCACAAGGAGTTTTTAATTTAATAATAAGTAATTATCTAATAATGTCACATCAGTATTATCTTTTTGTTGTGAATAGCACTACCTATATATGAATAAATAGATTTGTTTGTTTTTATCAAAACACTTAATTTATGCAAGTAATATCTATTATTAAAGCAAGAAAAAAATTGTGGCTATTTAAAAACGTTGAAATTTCGAAAAATGGAATTTTTGACTCTTCCGACTCGAAAGATTGCCGATCCCAGACTTAGGGGTATAGGATAGAGGGGTCAGATAGGGAATGCTCGTTCCTCCTATTTCAATGAATCCTGTTTCATACGATGAACTCTCACCCATCGTATAAAACATGATTAGCTTAAGGATAATTATGCCACGCCAATGTTTTGTTCGAGCCTGTTATCACACCGATCGAGGCGGCTTTAATCAAGATAATAATTACAGCATAACTCGACTGTGTCAGATTATTGATTATAATTTGATTATGACCAGTTTAATTAATATAAAATAAATTTCGTTCTTTAAATTACATTTGTTTATTTTTAATATTACTTAACTCGCCAACATTCAGCTTTCGCTTCCGCCGTAAATTCCAAAAAAGGAAAGCCACTTTCAGCAGCGATATTGGGAAAACCACGTTACAGATTAACTCGCGTCCTTTACCGAATAATCGAGACTTGCTCACTGAGTCACCATAATGCATTTACTCCTCACGTCATTTGAGGAGCCGGTCGTCATAAATTAACAATGTTAATATTGCAATTATCGATCGGCTAATTAGCGAAGTGCATTTTTGTTCGTGTATTGGGGGCGCCCTCATGCCTTCATCTCATGTCTGTCTAATCGAGGCCGGCCAATGCGCCCGATTGCACCGTGACATCACCTGTATATTGTTAAAGAAAAACAAAACTAGAAACGATAGTTGACGATTGAAATCATAATCCTGTATAAGCTCCGAGACCCTAGGCATACAAAACTCTAAACACTTGATATTTTTACTCATATGTAAGCAATAAAAAAACAACAACGTGAACAGGACCACAAGGCAAGAGAGGACATTAAAAAAATACCCGGCCCCAACTGGTATCAAATATGATATGGCCCAGGACAGATGGGCCTCTTTGGAGGAGGCCTTTACCCTGTCTGGGATTCTTACAAGCAGTATAAGGATGTTCAAAATTTCAACACCAGGCATTGTAATAGACTGATATTGCCATCTTTTGGATTACAAAAAGTATTGTCAGAGATTAATAAATAGTTACTACGGTATTGTCCTCTTTCTTGGGGGTTGGTATACGCTTCTTCAATAAGATTCCGAGTGAAATGATAGATCTGCCTTCCACTAAATTAAAAACCAAAGTAAAAAGTATCTTGCTAAAAAGGGATATACACTATTGTGAATACTTAAATGACAAAACTTCATGTACATATTTATTGGAGCAGCTCGCTCCAGCCTCTTATACTGTGTATTGTACGAGTGTAACGTTAGTACTTTATGTCTTTATATTTATAACTATAATAATATTTTCTATCGTTTTATTGCGCTCTGTCTTATTGAATATGTAGGTACTGGTTTGGTACAACTCCATTAATTCTTCAAAAGTCATTCTGTAACATAACATACTTCTTTATAAAACTTTAAAAAAACTAGTAATATAAATAGAACAAGAAATATAAAGAAAATCAATTTTTAGCTAGACGTGTTGCTGGGGAGTTTCTTGCCGCTTCTTCTCCTTAACATCAATAACACGTTGCGAAGCGGTGTACATAAACTGGGAAGTAAAAGTAAATTTTAACCTATATATATGACTTTCAAAAAGTGTTCTCCAGTGAAACTTATTTTGAATAAAAACTTTTGAATTTGAATTTTGAATTTAATTTAAACTTACATAATTTATCCAACTAAAAAAATAACAACAATAATACTAACAATAAATTTAAAATTGCTAATCAATTAACATAGTAAAAATGCCTGCTGTAAAAGTAAGAATTAAAAGGCTTTTTTATTTTTATTTATGCAAACAATACGCGTGTGTCGCTATTAAAATGATAACTTCTTATGGGAGGGTAAACCGCTTCATAACGTAACGCGTTACGGTGCCAGTGTGTTTGGCTTCCCTTTCTCTCACGTTAGATTAGTTTAAGTTCCGAGATGCAAACCCTTTCTTTATTTTCATCATTACACTATAAAAAAGCCATGATAGCTTAGTGATTAACGCACTCCCGTCCTAAATTTAAATGACATGGATTCGAATCCTGATCGGAAGAACATGTACCTCTTCGGCATTTTTCTGACTTAATGTGCATATTGTTATAATTACCATGTGTTGATGGCGAATGAAATCATCGTGATAAAACCTACACATCTAAATAACCGATGGGTCTAATCCACCAAGCTGCCTTGCACAAGCGTGACAGGTATACTGTCCGTTCGCATAAAGAATTGGGTGGCTTCAGCCTTCAGTTTATAGGTTGATATTATACATAACACAAGTTTTAGCATCACCGGTGGAGTGGGCAGTATTGCTACGCCATCCCTCTCTACTCTACATTTCACAAAAAAATAAAAAGAAACTAAGCAGCAAGCAGCTAAAGTTTCCTGGAGGGTCTTGTAGATGGGATCCCATGACGTACCTTCAAGCGACTTTTTATCTCTAGAGTATTTGAGCGGTCGCCCAACCACGCCTGCCCACTTCCTGACTAGTGCTATTCTAATTTACAAAGCGGATCATTTGGCTCACAATTACAGACCGAGGTTAAAATCAGAACCAAATACTGGTATGATGATAACTCCGCTTATTAATTAAACAGAAGTAAACACTTGACGGCCTCTGTGGTTGAGCGAGCTTAAGCCTTTGCCAGCCTACCTCACTGCAACGCTCCGGCTCCGGGTTCGATTCCTGGTATAGTAAATTTCGGAAATGTATTTTCTCCGTTATTTACTATGGTCTGGGTCTCTGGGATCAGCCCCAGAGTAGTCCGTTTTATACCCATAAGCCCATAACACAAGCGTAACTTGCTTAATTTGGGGATATACAATATGTGTGTTCGTCTGTCGCAATTTTTTTTTCACTTGGATCATTATAAGCATTTCCTGCCTTTTTGACGATAGAAGTTGATTTAGACTGTCATTCTTATTAAATTCATAACTGATTTGGTAATGTCAAAAAATGTGAAACCTAGTCATGTAGACTTATATAGCTTTTAATAATTTTTAATAGTTAACTTTTAGTTAATAGTTACTTCTAGTGTTTTTTGTTTATAATATTATTTAATTGTCTTCTATAGCTTTAGCATGATAGGCCGTAAGAAGTGACATGAAACAATAAAAGGTAATAAATAGAGAATGATTGCATTATGAAGGCGAAATACGAAAGCAACCACGACCTTTGAATGGATAATTAGGTAGAGTACTGTCATAAAGCTCTCTTTGCTAATTATACCAGATCATACCATGAACGTGCTAGGTACCTACGTATCCGGCAAAAAAATGTTCTTTGTATTAAGGAGTATTCCCACTAGACTAGACTACAAGATTATGCCCACTAGATCGTTCCGTCACTGAAATTCGGTATATATGTAAGTTTAATACCGAGGGTGGACAAGGGATACTTTCACCCGGATAATGGGATACGTTTGGGGGATAGATTTATGTAAAGGTTATTCCAGAAAGTGCGATAGGTCTTGGTTTTTTTTTTTGTGATTTGCCATTTTTGTTACTTTGGACATTTTGGTCCTTTTGGTTATTTTGGTCATTTTGGTTATTTTGGTCATTTGAACCTTTTGGTGATTTTGAACATTTTTGTCATTTTGGTTATTTTGGACATTGTAGAATTGCCCTGAGTGCAATTATTTCTGCAATTTGTTAAACCGTAAGCCTTAATACATCTTTGAACATTGACAATTCATATCCAGTATTTGTTTAGCCTTGAGCATTCGATTCCTTTGCAATCGTCAGGGTATTGAATACTAATTCTGTACTTTCAGAGATCCTTGACGAGTTTAATTTGAGCCCTACTTAAGAAGTACATATACAATGGTTGTTAATCAATATTATATTATTTCGCTTAATATAGTGTAGTAGGTCGCCCTCGCATAGGGATTTTGTAACATGAAAGGCGATCGCAATGTGTTGCCGATTGCTAAATGGAGACTGGAACCTGGCACCTACAACTACTACTGGAACATGTCGGTACACAACTCAAGGTTGTTATTGCGGGATGCTCCAGACCAAAAATGGCATCCAAACGGGCACACACTACCACCTGACTGTGGGCTGTGTTGTTAGTGTTTTGCCGTCTCGTACAACAGGACGCCCGGCCGTAGCAAATTGCATTATTTCTCCGTTCTTGCACGGAACTATTTCTTAAAAACAACACACTTTAATTCGATTAAGTGCCGACTTTTAAATCGTTACATAAAAATTATCCAATGTGTAAATTATAACCCAACTGAATATAAACGTGAAAGCATTGAGCTACTTTATTCACTCAGCTGACATTTCCAACATAACCTTTATTTGGAGGTTTTGGATTTCGAAAAATCAGCCCTAATTAATAAATAATAATTTTTACTGCGTTAGATTTGATTTAAACTTGAAAAATATTTTTTAAGCAAAAATAACAACAATTTATTTTATTAATATTCTATAAGAGGTGTTTCAGCGTATAATATCAAAACTCTAGAAAAGAAAGACCTGGGATGCAAATTAGAAATATAGGAGCACTTTTAGAAGTAACATTTTTACTAGGCTATAGCACAGATTAATAAATAGTTACTACGGCAGCAGCGCATTTGTAACACATTTGGTGTTGCAAATGTGCATAGGCTATGGTAACCGCTTTCCATCAAGCGGGCCATCTGCCTGCCTGCTGAACTCGTGCAATAAAAAATGACGCGGATTCGAATCTGGCCGGGAAGTATGAACGACTTTCCTTTTTAACCTAATGTGTTTATTGTTACAATTCTCACTTGCTGACGGTAAAGTAAACATCTTGATGAAACTGACATATCGAGATTCCTGACGCGACGTGTGAAACACGCCACTCGTCCTTGGGAAAGTATGGTGGGTATAGTGTTCGTATACTAACATGGGAATGTTAGTATTGGAAACTAAAAAATAATAATTATATTAACGAAACAATAGATAATGAAGTTCAAATATCATTGAATTTTACCATTAAATGTTATTGTTTGATAACATCTGTGTTTGTTATACAATTCCCAGGAATAATGAGGAAAACAATATGACGTCACGAAAACCTCGCATGCTTTAAGCTAAGTATAATTTATTTTATAAAGTAAATGTTTGCGTTAAGAAGACGTGCGTCGTTTCCAGGAAGACTGTGTATTAATAAGATTTCGAATTAAATCCCATTTCCGTTTGTGTTTGACCTTAAAATTGATCTTTAACCTTAAGTGGTGACGGTTTGTTTGAAAATCCGCTTTTAAAGTAGGGGAAACTTTACCATTGTTGGCAAAGTGACTGGCATCCTGTAAATTTATTTAAGACTAGAGTTTACCCAGGGGCGGATTTAGACATTTGCCGCTTGTAGGCTATTCAAATTTTGCCACCAATAACGACCTGTACATATCGATACCCTAGTTCATAATCCTATTAATTAATTTAGTTGTCAATGTAATTTAATTTTGATTAGTTGTGTACTACCACCTTACTTACTATACAATCTTTTCTTCTCGTAATTAGTGAATTGTGAAGCAGGGGATCGATGGATTGGTTTCTGCCGTAGCCATCAAAAGCGACTAGATACTCAAATTTTAGAAAATTTTATCTGAGTGTGCATTACATGTTGAATTGTTTGTGTGGACTTCATAAGAACTATCTTATTAAGTATTAGCATTTAAGTGAGACATAATTTCTGTAAGACGATTAAAATATTGCCCTCAAATATGTTGCCCCTCCAAAATCTGCTGCCCTAGGCTCCAGCCTACTCAGCCTATTGATAAATCCGCTACAGAGTTTACCTGTAGTCCATATTAACTATACCAGCGGTCGGCAACACGCGGCCCGCGGGCCTCGTGGGGCCCGCGAGATGCCTCCATGCGGCCCTTGACTGTTTTATAAATAAAACTTTGTGGGATCCTACCAAAATAAATAATTATTATACTTATAACGTAATTATTGAGTAGACGGGAAAGCGTGCATTAAAGTGTACCACGTTAATACGCGAATGAAAAAGGTTTGCTCAGCAGTTAATTACAATTCGTGGTAGTAATTAATTATAAGGAAAGACTTTATCACTCCTTAATTACCGAAAAAATAAATATGCTTTCCGTATCACAGATAAACATTTAAGAACCATTTTACGAATTGCAAGTACTAACATGAAAGCTAACTTACATACGTATATACACACACGACCACTGAACTATACCATTCCCCGTCTATCTGTAAACTACATTAATGACAAAACTTAACAAAATAGACAACATGAACCAAGTGGACTGAGTGGACGAAATAGTTAAAATTACAAAACCTATCCTAGCTTCCGGGATATGTACCGAGTTTCTGCCAAATCGATAGAATAGTCTTTCCATAAAAAGATAACAAATAGAGAGACAAGTATATTTTTATTCCGAAAACGATTCTATTTAAAAAGTATCCTATGTTCATCCTCGGCATCGAAAATATATATCTATATACCCAGTTTCAGCCAAATCGGTCCAGTAGTTTTTCCGTGAAAACGGAACAGACAGACAGAGTTACTTTCATATTTACAATAATATTATTATTGTGATAATGAGGATATTTAGAAATCCTAATCTTTTTTTATTTTGTATGGTGGTGCCATCTATGTCGCAAGATTGTTTAATACGAGTTACCTTTTTACTCAGCGATTGTCATTACTTAGTAGTTCCCGGTGCAATTATTGAGTGATCACTTTTTCCTACGAACGTTTTTCCAAGTACCTATGAGGCATTGTCTCTTTCGAATAAGGAAACAAAAACATTATATTGTCGATATTTTGATAAATCTCATTACGTTGGCTATGCTCGATTTGGCTATAATCGATTGCTCAAGATTCATGCTGGGAACTAAATTCTTTTTTATGACATTATTTTGTAGTGGTCCTCAACAACGTTGGATCAGCGTGTTGGTGGTTGCTTTGTAACATTTAATTCATAGACTTCTAAGAATATTTTTACACCAGCTGATAAACACATTCATGTGTATTTCCAAACTAAGCTAATGCTTATGTTGTGTGTAATAAATAAGGAATCGAACTTGGGACCAGCGGACCCCAGTGAACTAGGTAAGCCAACGCTTAGTACACTATTGTCTAGCGGTCTTATTCATAGAGTAAGAGTAGGTTCGAACGCTTAGATGATGCCGGGGGACAAAATAAGTCTATCGGCAATGGAAGAGGCCTGTGCGTGAGGCCCACGCCTGCCAGGGCAGAAGTTGGGAATCCTGCTGTCCCGTAGCTCTAGCATAAGGCGCAGGACGGCACACCCAGGGGTTGTAGTGGATATGCCTATGTGGGGAGTGGGAATAGCGCGGTAGCAGTTCTTACTGGGCACGCTAGAGCTACACCGGATCTGTCGAATCCCACACACGGGTTGTGAATTATCCCCCTAGGCTTCTGTGCCTGTCGCGGCTTAGTCCAGAAATAGATTTGCCCTAGCTAAATATATATATATACAGTCGTGGTCATCTAATTAGAAACACTAGTACCAACGGTCTTTGACATTATGTAAGATACTTCACCGCAATCGTTTTTATTTTCAAATTAAACAATAAATAGGACAACAATATGTTCAACGGTTTATCATTTATTAGAAAAACATTATAAATCCCATTACACATGTGCAGTTTTAATATTACATTACGGAAAAACATTTAAATCAGTTTTAAGGTATGAACAATAATGGTCAACTAATTAGAAACAACAACAAAAAAGTATAAAAAGCAATATTTTTTTAAGTATTAGTAATTAGTATTATTATTTACGAAATAGCTACTATACTATAGCTGAAAGATCCAGGTTACAGGCAAATGATCGTCCGAGTAGGGAATCATTGTGTGCTCTAAGATATCTTTGTATTGCCATTGATCCATTGTACCTTCAATCTTCCGAACGGTTCCAACTCCACATCCGGAAAAACACCCCTGAACTTTAATGTTACCGCCACCGTGCTTGACTATACTCCTTGTGTATTTATAATTAAAAGCACTGTTTACAGGACGTCTAACATAGCGCTTTCCATCGGATTTTACCATATTTATTTTTGTTTCATCTGAAAATAACACTTTTTTCTATTCTTGTACCGTCCAATTAACATATTTTTTAGCGAATAATAATCGCTTCTTTCGGTGTTGCTTGGTAAGAAGCGGTACCTTTCGAGAGATTCTTCCAAACAATTTAGCTTCCACTAATCTTCGGCGTATCAGTCTTGACGAGATGTTTCTCGGGTCATCAGACGAAAAAACTTCATTTTTAATCTGGTTGGAGCCTTTACTTGGGTCTTTTTTAGCAACACGAACGATTAGCGTATCTTCTCTGGGAGAACTTTTTCTTGGCCGAGCCTTTCTAAGAACATTTTCAACAGTTCCATGTGTTTTATAATGATCAATTGCATTAAAAACTTTCTTAACAGAACAATTTAAATGCTCAGCTGTTCTTCTGTACGTCTACTTATGATCCATATGTAAATTAACAATTATTTTTGCTCATTTTGAACAAAATAAAATTCAGATTAAATTTTTTATTGCCTCCAAAATAGTAGAAAAACTCAAGAAAGAAATGTTATTCTCTAATTTCAAAAAAAGAACGAGCTATGGATGCTTTTTTGAAATGTTTCTAATTAGGCGTCCAAGCGGCCACTAACAGAAAATAAACTCTTACATGTGTAAAACTCATTTTGTAATTAAAAGTAAGATATGTTTTATATTTTATGCATTTAATGAGATTTTTATTTGAGTGGCTATATTATTGCATGATTATTAATTATTGAAAGTGTATATTTTTACGAACATTTGTACGTTGAAGTTATACTTTCTTTATTCATAAGAAGTGTTTCTAATTAGATGTCCACCACCACTGTATATATATATATATATATATATATATATATATACAAGTATCGCAGCATTTAAAAAATAATGTAAGCTATCGTTTTAGTGGAAACTGTGTCGGAATAAGCTAATTTTTATACATCCAAACAACTTCAAACTTCAAAATTCCCGTAGAATTCCCGAAAAAAAGTAGCACAGAGTTTAAGTCTAAGAGTAAGCTGTCAATCAGCGAGAACCGCATCAAATATATATATATATATATATATAGAGAGAGAGAGAGAGAGAGAGAGAGAGAAGTTAATAGCATAAAGAAGCTTTCAAATACTCTAACTCTCTATGAATAAGACCCTTTGAGTCTAGGCCGTCACTATAAAAGCATTAAGAAGGTACTTATAACAATTTTAAGTAAGCTATGAAATATTTATGTAGCGATTTCCAAATCACCGGAAAGTAAATATTATCAAAGCCACGAGCAAACATATAAATATTGACTGAACAAATCTCAACGGTGCGAAATAGTTTTCCTTGTAGCTTCACAATGGACAATTTTTTTTAATGGGTTGTAATGTCATCGACGAACGTAGTTTTTAAATTCTTGGTTTATACCAAAAATGTTGACGCGGTTTTGTTGCTAAAGCTATACGATATAATAATAAAGCGATACGAGTTCACTACTGTCTTTCAACTGCTATCGAAATGGATTTAGTAGATGTAAAAAAAATTAAAGAAACTTAATCTTTACCATTGTTTTATTTTTAACCAAGAGGGGTAAGTGACATTTGTAAATAAGGCCTTATATATTGTGCGAGTATAGTATACTCGTAAGCCGGCGCAGGCGCCCATTTTTTTTGTCGTTTTTGCGAAAAAAATATTTTTCAACACATTTGCTCAAAATAAACATTTATGAAGTCTCTATACATTTTTCAAAGTTAAAAATTATGCACTATTCAACGGATCCTGCGGTAAAATAAGTACTCTAATCTGAGTACCCGGGGGCGCAAGGGGTACGTGGGATCCGGGCGCAGAGACCTAGGGGCGCAAGCCGATGGCCTTATACCTTCACTTACTTAGCCTTAGGTAACCTGCTAGTTCTGAAAATTAACATAAACTCGACTCCTTAACATAATTAATCGGATACATATTTTGACTATATTGTATTTTCTTAAGTTTTCGCGACTTGTACACATAATAAAACTACGTTTTAACGGTTTTAAGCGCGGTAATTTATTTGATTTAGGTTTATCCGACGTTTCGGCCGCTTTTCAGTGGCCGTGGTCACGGAAGACAAAGATGACATTTGTCAAACGTGTATTGTCAAAGTTTTTATTCAGCCTACCGCCAACTTGTTCATTTTAATTATTTAGTTTTAAATTTTGTTTATGGATATTATTTACTCTATGGGAGCCTAATCTAATTTACCACCGCTTCACAACATGTTGTGGCTTGAAGAGAAGAAGCGGCGCAAGAAACTCTTCAGCAAACATGCCTAGTTCTAAATTTTTTTTATATAATATTAAAATGAGTGGAAGGAAAAAAATTATTTTTCCTTCCACTCATTTTTAAAATTATCAAATCAAATTTAAAACTAAATAATTAAAATGAACAAGTTGGCGGTAGGCTGAATAAAAACTTTGACAATACACGTTTGACAAATGTCATCTTTGTCTTCCGTGACCACGGCCACTGAAAAGCGGCCGAAACGTCGGATAAACCTAAATCAAATAAATTACCGCGCTTAAAACCGTTAAAACGTAGTTTTATTTGACTATATTGTTTCACTAATTTAATATTTTGTTAATCGAAGTGGGAGAGGGTTGGTAATTTGTTTTATATTAAAACAGGGGTTCCCAAACTTTGTCAGTTCGCGGCGCATTTACAGTTTTAGTACTTTGTCTCGGCGCCCTATCCATTTGAAATAGGGTACAATGATACGAAGTAAATATGCACAAAAATTTAAACATCCACAATATGAAGCTGAGTTTTTTTATTTTTTTTATACAAGAAAACATTTATTATTTAAGAAAAATAGGAAATAAATTATAATGCAACTTAGTTAACGTGACGTGTGAACTTAGTGATCTCAACACATTTTGCAACCGCGAATGCCTAAGATAGATAGAAAACACTTTATTGCTCACCAAATATACAATTTCAAAAATATACAATTACACTATTGTCATGGGAGAAACAACAGTCGACCTTATCGCTTAAAGCAATCTCTTTCGGGCAACCTAACCTACTTTCCGGAGAATGGTAAACAGGAGCGCCTCACGATGCCCACTTTACTCTCTACGGCGCACCAGGGCGCCGCAGCGCACACTTTGGGAACCCCTGCAAGCCCTGCATTATTATTTTTTTATTGCAGGAGTTCAGCAGACATGCGGAAGGCCCACTTGATGGAAAGCGGTTACCATCGCCTATGGACATTTGCAACACTAAAGGGGCTACAAATGCGCTGCTGCTCTCTTAAGGGAGACTGGAACCTGTTCACTAATGCCGGAACACAACTCAAGGTTGTTATGGCGACATACTTTAGAGCAGGGGTGGTAGCCATCCAGTCGGGCTAATGCCCTACCACCTGACTGTGGGTTGTTTTGTCGCCTCTTACGACAGGCCGCCCGGCCGCAGGAAATTGTATTCTTTCTCTGTTCCTGAACTGATAAAATATAATACATAAAATATACTAATAGAATAAAGAAAACTTAGTTATATTGTTTTTTATTTATAATTATTTTTCTTATTTATTTATTGCTTTCACATTTCAAGCCTATATTATATGAATATGAAATGCAAATAAAACTCAAATATTTACGATAATAACAATATTAAAATATTGTCGTAAATTTGTTGTTGTTGTGTAAATTTTTGTCGAAAGATGATAACGTGTTAACTACTTATTTTCAAAATAACATGGCATTGAGGTTAACTTAATTAAGATTACTCGTTTAGTATGTAAAACACTTATCGCTTGTATATGTCTTGATGTACTAATTTAATAAAAACAAAACTTGTTTATTTCATTCAAGTAATAACAATAAAATTATATCATTTGCAGGAAGTTAATTTTGAACGTTCAGTTTAAATTTAAAAAGTATAAAGATTGTCCTTCAATATTATTGACAATATACAATTCTTAGTTTTCATAAAGGAGACGGAGACTTTTGGGCCAAAGAAATGAGTTGAAATATGGCTTAAAAAGCGCTAAATTTTCTTATTACAAAATGGAAAACAACAACAACAATAACAGCCCATGAGTGTCCCACTGCTGGTCTCGGGTTTTCCACTATAGGGGAACGGACAGTATACCCGCCACGCATGTCCAAGGCGGCTTAGCACGTTTGACACATCGGTTATCTCGATGTGCAGTATGCATCACGATGTTTTCCTTCACCGTTGTTAGCACGTGGTAATTGTAACAATATGCATGTTAGATCAGAAAACTCTCTAAGTGGTGCATGCGTTCCGGCCAGGATCGAACCCACGTCCTTTGAGTCGCAAATTACTAAGGTAGCACGACATATTGGTAGAAAAAAATAAAATTCATATCATAATACCTAATTACATTACCATAATATGCTACAGCTACGCCGTAATTGCGTCCATTTGCCAATTGTTTACGCGCTGATGCTAATCAAAGCAGGTGGGGTTTACCTATTGCATATATGCCGAGAAATAAATCAGACCACGATCGATTTATATAATCTTTTATTTAAACAAAGCCTACAGCGTGTAATAACTTGTCACGCTGTAAATTTATAATAATGCTTAGAGAAATTACTGATTGTTCGAAGCGATAATAAAAACCATATCACACTACTGGTACATGTAAGATATTCAACTAGGAATATAAAACGTGACATCAGAATGTTTACGTAAATTGAAGACATAATTATACAAAATAAGAAACTAGAATTATAAACAAGGATAGAAAATAAAATATTATTATTTATTTAGGGTTATGGCTTGGCAGCTAGGCCTTTAAGCCAGATCTTAGTTTACAATATAGTTTCTTCATTTTCTTAAGCCTATACTGTAACACAGCTGAACTGTAGGTAATCAGCTAGTGCCATTCAACGGAGTTCTTGTGACAACTCAAAAGGCCACATTTGACTAAACAGTTCACATTTCTCACAAAACATAATTATTACTCAAAACCTATCAATATCCTACAACTATTGTTTATTTTAGTGTAAGTTTACACATTTTTAGAAAATAAAACTGCACAGCACAACATCTCCTTTCAGTTCCCGCCAAAAACTCCAGAAAATAAAATATATTAAAAATTAACCAAGATTAAAAAATTCCGACATACCTAATTAGCCACAGACAGAAGAAATATTTAAAATTTAATTAAGGATGTCAACACAATTTAGAAAGTAGACAATGCCGGTTTTAGAAACGGCGCCCTGGGCGAGGCACCCCCTCTTTAATTTCCAGTTAAATGTTTAACAGTTAAAGGGTAAAATTTTAAAAAAAACATATAGACGAATTAAGAACCTCCTCCTTTTGGAAGTCGGTTAAAAACGCAACTATTACAATTAAACATTGTATATAGTAAATTCCTTTAGAAGACTTTTTATCGGCAAACTCATTTATAAAACATGTTTTCTGCAATTCTGTTGACAATAGGTTTTTCAATGAGCAGGTGGTTTTTAGCCGTTTCAGAGATCTTATACTTACACTAACACCATTGCTGGAAGTAAATTTATCCATGCAGGAACGGAGAAAGAATATGATTTCGTGCTGTGGCCTGTCGTAAGAGGCGACAAAACAACCCAAAGCCAGGTATTTGTTCGACTGGATGACTACCACCCCTGGCTTAGAATATGCCGCCATAACAACCTTGAGCTGTGTTCCGGGATTAGTCACCAGGTTCCAGTCCCCCTTAAGAGAACAGCGGCGCATTTGTATCACCTTTGCCGTTGCAAATGTCCATATGCGATGGCTAACCATCAAGTCGACCGTCTGTCTGTCAGCTCAACTCCTGCATTAAAAAAAGTAAAATTAATCATAGTACCTAAATATTAAAATAATAA
This sequence comes from Dendrolimus pini, assembly GCA_949752895.1. Lineage (NCBI taxonomy): Eukaryota > Metazoa > Arthropoda > Insecta > Lepidoptera > Lasiocampidae > Dendrolimus > Dendrolimus pini. The sequence goes on along the minus strand of OX457140.1, from coordinate 17,291,948 downwards.
ATTATCTAAAAGTTTATCCATCTCGTCCCTTGTATACAAAAATACAACTGGTGGTCCAGTTAGAAGTTGTCCTGTCTTGAAAAAAAGTTTTCAACCTGATAGCAGCGCCACCTACCGGGACCAATTGTGAATCTAAACCATTCTCGAATCCAATCCAATTTAGGAGTTCAGTCACATACACACGCGCAGAAGAATTAAGTATATATTTAAAGATGAACACAACCAGGTTGCGCCTATTATAGTATTTGGAATATTACATTCAACCATCGTCACATCAAATTACCTACAATATAAAACAACTCTTCAAGTATTTTGGGGTACACTGAACTTAATAACCACCGCAATGATTAGTTTTGGAGTGACAATAAAAAAAAAAGTAAATAAATAGTGGTACAAAATACAGTCAAAAGTGCTGACCTAATATGATGAGCAACGATATACGGGCAAATGGTATCAAACAGTGTCGAAGACCTTGCGAAGAGGAAACGTAGAACAGAAGAATTATACGCTAATGGATGCTGACTGACAAGAAATTCCTTATGTATCTCAGTATTATTCCCGCAAATTGCTAATGCACTGAAACCTTGTCAAATTAACATTCGCGTGACGTCATTCGCAACTCGATATGTACCCGTATTCGCCGGCCAGTGATGCGAACAGTTCTGAAGGTTCGGCTACGGTTACGTCACCAAAATAGCGGCCAGGCGCAATAGCAATTTGCGGGGATAATACATTTAGCATAGCTAAAAGCTAGAACAGTCTCCTGATTTTAGATGGTTATACTTTACCATCATAAAAAATCCCCTCTGTACGTAGTAAATTAATAAGAGCGCATATAACAAGCGCGTCACGCTGCAAAGATTTGCGATATGGGCGCAGTGCTTTGTTCAATTAATTTATTCTTAAGGTATAACGGAAAACCTCTCAGCGAAACCGACAAAGGTATTGTGTTGTGCGCCATCATACTGTACTACAATTACCGCAAAATAAAGTTGAAGGAGACGGTGTAATCGCACGTTTTATTATCCTTAAAGGATTATCGTAAGGAAACAACGATAAATACTGGTTTGTTTAACGATTCACTCCGTATAAAATAAAAACGGTGGTGCTTCTGTCGTGAAACTTGCAAGTGCCACTTGGAACGTACGCAACCCTCAACGACTATTTTATAATCTGTTCAAAGTACTTCTTGAAGATGCTTTGCAAAGTTGGTAAGTAAGAAAGTAACGATTTCATTGTACTGCAAGTTTATTAGCATTAGGTCACCGCTTTATAATATTACTCACTATACAGAATTATGGTGGTTGCATAAGTAGAGAGAATGGATGAATGGTTGAGACAGCATTTGTCTAAGTGTGGATAGAAGTTTCGGTAGATCGTGGCTTACTTACACCACAACCAAACAGTAAATATCTTACATAAAGATTAATGATCTTACTAACTTAGTCTAACTCATTATGAATAAGACCGTAAAATTTTAAATCAAAATTATTGAAAATTCCAACCTTTTTGTTGTAGAATAAATACTTATTTGTTTAAATTTTTAATAAAGAAAAAATAGCGTGTTATTTTGTTTAGTCCCATTTTAATTTAAATATATATGATTTTACCTTGTTCTGGTTCATCACACTTTTATTGATCAGCAAAATAAAATAAATATAAAAATGAGAAAATACAATATTTTCTGTATTATTTTAAAATTTAAATACATTGTAACTATAAACTAGTACAGTGAAGAAAACTTGACTGATATTGTGTTCTACCTATAATCCCCCCTTAAGATTAAGACTATAAGCAGAATATTGAGCCTAGGTCATCTAAGTCAATGGGTAAGGTTCCCGGAAGGCTGGCTACGTTTCCTCGCTGGATCGCCATACTGATCCGTTGTCTGAGGTAGGACCCACCCTCTGATCTCCCGTAGAGTCAATAGGTGGTTTTGAAATATCTTTGTAAAGGCTCATGGCCTCAGGACCCTACGGTCCAAGCGTTTCATTAGCAAACGGCATAAACATATAACTCTCACCGAGGGTTGCAGATCTGCGCCGCATGAGTGTATTTTCTTAATCAAATAAAAGTGTATCGCTAAAAGCGATCTCTTCAAGGCAACCTGAAAAATTATAGGTACCAAAATAATTTTCATCCAGGTGGATTCGCCAGCAAATTGCCACACAATTTTTGGTGTTGTAAATATCCATATGTGACGATAATCAGTCTCCATCAGGTCGTCAACCTGCCTGCAGTACTCCAGCAATAAAAAATGTTTTAAATATATATAAAAAACCTAATTTGACTTTAACAGAGTTCATTGACATAATTCAGTTAGAAAGCCATGAGTTTTATGGCGGTATTTATGATGGATAATCGGCTTAATTAACTACCGGCAGTGCAGCTGATTGTGATGCAAATTTCGGTGTTAAATGCTGGAATTCAGCGGGTGTTTCCCAATTGGGTTTACTGCCTGTATTTTTAAAGAAACGCGCTTAGTGTTCATATGTGATTCCTTACTCGAGTGTCAAAGCATATAGAACCGTTTGTGTACCATATTCCGTAGTATAATAAACTACTAGATATGTGGTTTCCAATATTCAGAACTACATTGACTGGTTTGTTTTAAGAATTTATTATGTAATTTTAAAGTAGTTATTGCATGGGAATTCGAGAAAAGTAGAGTACTTTATATTTGTATAAGATTATTTATTTAAGAAACATTAAACACATTTAACACCCTTAAATACGATTAGCGTCTTGCACAACGCAAAATTTGTCGCTAAATATTTTTATAGAACTGTTAATACATTTAGTGTAAAACGTATTTAGGCAGTTTCATATGATTATTAACTAATTTTATTTAAAGGCGATCGTCATGCAAGCGACCCTAAATCTCTGAAATTTGAGACAAACTTGCAGACAGACATTTTTTTAAACAGTTAAGTATTTATAAATAATAACGTATGTTATAGAGATCTTCATTTGAAATTTGGTATTTAGAAATTACAAACAAACGCTTCAGTTATACAATTTACGCGAATAAGTCAATAAATTATTATTTAATAGTAGTCCGAGCCTAGCAGTGGGATATTATGGGTTTCTATTATTAGAAAAGAACAGCTTAAAATATTGATGAGAAGTGTTGTTTACTTAAGAAATTGCAATATAACAAAACTACAGTTTCTTAAGCAAACATCAATCAAAGTGTGTTAAGCAAATACTTGCTGTCAATAGCCGTTGCACCTTGAGAAATAATAATGTAGTGTTAACATACCCGTATCATATAAGATACTGATTACCAAGTAAATAAAGATTGAATAATCGACTTCTTATCGGTAAAACAAACACTTTTGTAAATTAACTGTGCCAGCGAAACTTCGGTCGTATCGCCATGGCAACCGCATCTTCACCTTTTTTCATTGCTGAAGCACAGCAGACAGGCTGACGGCCCAACTGTCGCGGAAAGTCGCATATAAAGTCGCCTATGGACATAAGCAATACCAGAGACGCTGTCGGCCTTGAAGAGGAAACGGAAATATAGACACTGATGCTGGAAACACAGCTCAAGGTTGTTATGGCGACATACTTTAGACTAGGGGTTGTAGCCATCCAGATGGGCAAATGCCCTACCACCTAGCTGTGGATTGTTTTGTTGCCTCTGACGACAGGCCGCACGGCCGCAGCAATTATTTTCAATTTTAATTTAATTAGCATGCTTTTACCGTTCCTGCACGGAGATCTGTTGGCTATATTCGTTTATCCCACAGAATATACGTCATTTATCGGGATTAAAAGTATGTTAGGTTGACATGTTCCTATATCTTACTATTCATTGATTTGCGTAAGGCAATGTCGGTTAAAATTTGACATAAGCTAATAATGTCAAAACTATATAAATAAATATAGGACCGGCCATCATAAGTGTATAGTAGATATAGCATTACGCATTGAACATGGCCAATGTGATATGATTTATCGACAAATCTCTAATTAGGCATACCCCTTTTTCTAAAAGGTCAGACTTTTCTCTGTTGGTACGCCTGCCTAGGGGTTGCCTGGAAGAGATCGCTTTAAGCGATAAGGCCGACCTTTGTTCAGCATTTATTGTATCTCGTTTTTAAGAACGTATTTTTAATTTTGGTGAACAATAAAGTGTTTTCATTCATTCATTCGTTCATACGCCAAAGTGCCCGCTAAGTATTATCCGGGGATTGTAACATAATGTAAACGTGATTTGACGGTCGCTTTGGTTGAATTATCTAGCCTTTAACGCAATATACACCAATGCCACCGACCTATGTCAGAACTTTTTGTCGGCGGCTTCACTTATTACAAGTCGGAAAATTTTGTCGGCTCGAGATGGGGTACAAAAAATACAGCACGTCACTACGGCTTGTATGTCGCGGGGATTGAGCTTTGCATACGAATGCCGCCGACATGTCGGCGGGCAACATAAGCGGGCTCATGTTGCCGACATGACTCTTTTCATATAGGCCGCGCGTTGTGTCTGCGGGTTTGATGAGTATTGCGCTTTTGCCCGCCTAGCTCATTAGAAAGCAGAGAATCCATGTTCGAATTCCGGCACGGAAATTTCATAAACTAACTTTGCATTATAGGTTACCGTTTGGGTCTCCGGGATCGGTTAGAGTTATTCGTTATATTACCCATAACCGAGCGTAACTTTAATAGCTTAGGGCTACTATACATAGTGTATGTTTTTCTGACAATTATTTACATTTATTTATGTATGAATATATGTAGGTGAATAATAAGACAAAGATGATTTTTAATAGCTTGGGGTTTTTTGGGTTTTGTAAAGGGGCAAAACGCACGCTTTCCACCCTAATGTTGACATTTTCTCCACAGCGTTTGGTCTGTTATTGCTGATCGTCGCCTCATCCTGCTCTTCGGTCATAGAGAAGGCAGCCTGCCCCTGCGGAAGGATCTACATGCCCCTTTGTGCATCTGATGGTCGTACCTACAATAGTATGTGCGAATTCGATTGCCAAGCCAACTTTGTGAAGCAGAAGTACAATAAACAGATGACTATCGTCAAACACGAGAGATGCGATGGGTCTTATTAGATACGGATAACATTTTAATATTATTTGTGTTTAGGTAATACAAAGATAATAAACTATCATTGATATAATATTTATATTTGTACTGTAATGTAATAAACTACTCAGTTCAATACTTTCAACTGATTACCTAAAATGTTGTGACTGTGTGTCCAAAATAATACAATACATCATTATTTTAGACAATGCGGCATCTACTTTAAATTAAAGTTTGTTTACATTAACAGGATATGCAATAAAGAAAATATAGGTGGCGATGTCCATCAATGAGGTAAAAAACACCGCTCGATTTTTAATTTTTTTAAACAGAATTCAACGCCAACTACCAGAATTCAATGTTATCTTAGCTTCACTGACTGATTTGTTGTCGTCGTAACTATTCGAACACGTTAATAATGTGAGGTGTATGGAGTTCCCTCACTTCGCCGCCTTGACTTTGACTATATTATATACTAGCTTCCGCCCGCGACTTCGTCCGCGTGATGCGGTTTTTTAAGTATCCCACGGGAAATCTTTAATTTTTCGGGATCAAATGTATCCTATATGTTCACCAGGAATATAAGCTACCACCATACAAAGTTTCATTTAAATCGGTCCAGTCGTTTCGGAGATTAGCCGGTACAAACAGAAAAACAAAAAAATTGAAAAAAAATCTAAATTAGTTCTATTTCACTTCTTACATGACTGACTCGGTTTTTAGCATTTTTTTTCGTTGTACAGAAATTCGACCTCTACAGTTTTATTATATGTATAGATAACCTAAGTAGAAATTAAGTCTTAAATTTTATAACATGGAAGAATAAAATTCTTTGTCTATGGTCATACATAGCACAGACCAACGAATAAAATGTAGACGGAGCCTACGTGAACAAAAGTGAAAAAATATGTTATAAAATCGTTTACAATAAAAAGTAAGGCCAATAACAGGTTTTTCGTAATAACTACCGCTTTAGTAACAATTTTACAAAGCAAATGTTAATTTGAAATTAAATAAATAAAGTCGTATTGAGTTAAGTAAAATTTTAAATTTGTATTTGGAGGACGCAAAAAAAAAACAATTTTAAATGAAGAATGAAGTGAAAACAAACTTGGGCGCTAAAACTTGTGTAGATGTGTAGTACACACGTGATTTGCGTCTGTGTGTCTGTAATAGTGCTGTATCCACCGGAAACAACTCTACTTTTATCTGTATTAATTACTAATTTAATTCTTTAGGTAATACCCAGTTCTTGTAACGTACTGCCCGATCGGCGTCCTCGGTCCTTTAGGGCCAGTTCCTATATCTTATCGACCGTTCATTTGCCTTACTATCGGTTAAAATTTGACATAAGATCCATAAAAGTAATCTCAAAATTCAACCGATGGTAAGGCAAGTGACGGCCGGTTATTATACGAAGTCAAATGAACTGTTGGTATAATATAGGAACCGGCCATTAATTTTGTTTATTGCATGAGTTCAGTAAACAGGCAGAAAGCCCATCTGATGGAAAGCGGTTACCATCGCCTATGGACATTTGTAACATCAAAGGTGCAACCAATGTGCTCAGCCTCTCTCTGTAAGAAAACTGGAACATGGCCATTATTGCCGGCACACCCTCAGCTGTGGGATGTTTTTGTCGCTTCTTAAAAAGCTTTGGATTAAGATTTTTACTAGCCAATATTATTCTTTCTGCATTATTGTGCTTTATAATTTATGTCGTAATCCACACCATTTTTGCCTGCATAAAGCACTGAATTTGATTGATAGTACGCAATTACATAACTATGTGTATATATGATTGATTTATTTCATTTGCACCTCACAAGCATTATGCATTCGCCACAGTGTTGATTACGCGTCCAAATTAAATGCACCATGACAGAGGTTAAAGGGCATCGTCCCATAACTAAAGTAGTAATTAAAGTTAGTTACCTACTTACTTATTTTCGATTCTGTGTACATAACCATGCCTTTGTAAGAGTCATGCTGTAATCATGATTATGATTTCAGCTTTTAGAGTCAGCTCGATCGGTGTGATACTGCACTTTCACAGAATATCGACGAAAAATGGTTGCCTAACTAATCGTGTTTGGTGCAATGAGTGAGTTCCGATGAACCACTTTCCATTACCTCATTCCTATATATTCTATACCCCATTCTTCCTATCTGATCCTCCCATCCTACCCTCTTCATACTATTTCTCCCCTTTATTACGGGGGAAACCCGATTGAGGGCCATCAGTCGTGCAGTAAATTTGGGAAATCGTGCCCGGTGTGTGAAATTCGCCAGATCGGGGTGGCAATAGCACCTCTAGCCAGAACTAAAGATGCTATTGCCACACCACAGTTAGGGATACCCACTAAAACTGTATTCTGTCTTTCGACCTTATTGCTAGGGTTACGGGTACATAGACTCCGCTGTCCGTAGACAGAGAAACCTATCTCTGTCTACGCCGCTGTCCCTGGCAGTCGGTGGCCAATGGTCTCATTCACTGCCGGGGAACTTCTTTTGTCCCCCGGCGAGATTCTGCGAATCCATCTGAAGTCATATTAAGAATTAGAATTAGAAAAACATTGACCAGAAATTCTTGTTTCAGTTTTAATTATATTTGCATGCTTCACAATCGCAGCAGAAGCGCCACAGCCTTCAAAACCAAAAATTAAACCACCTTTTTCAAAAGAGTTGGACTGTTTATGTACAGTGCAATATGATCCAATTTGCGCTTCAGATGGCATAAGATACTGGAATATATGTATATATGATTGTGAGATAAAATATCTACGAGAAAATAACTTGAAAATGATAGAGAAAGTTAATTGTTCGACATTACCGCCATTATAAATAAATATATATGAGTTGCACCTGTATTTTTAAACAATAAAATGTAAAAAAGGTTTTCCAAACGTTTATTTATAACAATTAATTAAATAAAAACAATAAAATATATTTTAGTGTACAACAATTGATATATTTTTATTTTACCCAGCAACCCAATATTTAAAAAAAATATTAGAATCTTATTGCCAGAGTTACAAAAAGGAAATAATAATATTCAGTTATTCCAGACTTAATATTAATAAGTCGATAATAAATCACAAAATTATATTATTTACTATTAAAATTCAATATTCGGATATCATTATTATTTCAAGATGTAGTTCCGTCCAATATTTTATTGAAGGTCTAGCAACTTAACCCAGACAAAGAACAATTATATTGAAAATCTTCTCTTGTGTTCAGTACTCTCTCATAATGATAGTATAGTATTTTATTTACATCGCGTTCCATTAGTAGCTTACTTTGTTTTGTTTGTAGCTTAGCTTTGAACGTTCACGACCACGACTATTCCCGTTCCACTTCCTTGGGGCGCCACAATTATAAAATCAAGTGGAACGGTTATTCAACCCATCTCTTGACATGGGTCTTTGTGAGCGCTGCGTGAGTGAAAATCATGATCATGACGCCATTAGTGTGAGTGTCGTCTTCGCCACTACCGTAACGACCGCGGTCGCGGAACGGCAAGCGCAGCATTTTGGGCGTTGTGAACTACTAAACTAAAGGAACGCGCTGTTTGCGGTATGTTATGATAATTTAATAACATATCTTTTACACGCCCGCCCCCCCCCCCCCCACGCTAATATTCAAAACTATTACCCGCGCAAATTGGTAATGCGCCTGGCCGCCATTTTGGTGACGTAACCGTAGCCGAACACTCAGTAGGTACCGTAAGCATCACTGGCCGGCGAGTACGCGTACATATCAAGTTTCTGATGACATAACGTGAATGTTAATTTGACAAGGTTCCAGCGCATTAGCAATTTGCGGGGATAATATCACGTTATGCTTTGCAAGTCCGTAAGTGTGTATAGGTATAAAGTCATGGGTTTGCGCTCCTTGGGTCGCTGCGGCCGGATACCATGAACCCCTTGTACCTCCAGCTAAAGATGACCCTGCCAGACAGTGTTGTCAGCAAAACAGTACTAATTATATTTATGGGATTTTAATTAACTAACCTTTAACAACAATAATAATGTAACACTGCATTAACAATAAACTACAAGTGTTCTATCCACATCCTAAAAGTACACAAAATATCCTAACACAGCAATTGAGTATTTTGATTCATTTTCTCCCATAAACTATAATACCAACATCCAATATCCTACAGAATTACATCCTTTTTATATTCAGGTAATAGAATAGACCCATCATACATATCCAAGGTCGATTGGCATGTTTCATGAAAATATAATCTCAATATGTATATACGAGTAGATAGTTGTTCCATCCTTAGTATATGGTAATTCTAACAATACATAAATTATGGCAGAAACACTGTTGAAATGCATGCTTTCTGATTAATCTCTCAGGATGTAAATCTTGAACCCAAATGTGGCATTAGCTTCTAATACTTTACAACTTTTATGAAATTATAAATGGTATTCTCCACTCCATATCTTTGGATAACCTAGTACTTATGTGTACATCAATGTTTCACAGGGGTAAACCATAAGTGGCAATTAAATGACTTGCCTCCAAATTCCTCATAAGTATGATAGAGAGAGAGAAAAATATAACTAAAGTATGTCTTGAACTCTTGTTTTAGTAGCTAATTTCTGTATTTCTAATACTTCATTCTTGACCATATAATTGATTACCAATCAATGTGATAATGACTAAATATTAACCAATTTAAAATTATATATTTAATACTTTAAATCTAAATAAAATTCACCATAACCCTATAACCCCATAAATTTGCAAATAAGTTTTACATAAAATAACAAACAAGTACAATAGTACCAGAGGGACGGGGTATACTTATATAGCACTATTACTTATTATGAACAGATTCATTTTTTTTATATAAGTTGAGCAAAGCAGACATTCCATCTTTGTGGTTATTTTTTTTGTAACCACTCAAAATACTCTTTATATGTCAAATAATAAATAAAGTTCCTATATAACCATTGATATACTTTTGAATATCATTGCATGTAACTATATCCCAACAGTATCTGTGATAATCCTAATATCATAGTAATTATAATTAATCATAGCTTAGATGGCAGTAGCTCATCAAATTCAAAACGTTTTTGTAAAAAGTTTACATTATACAAACTTTTTGGCAGAAGTGCTTCTAAAAATAAATGGGTTATTAAGCCTGTTATGCCCCATATTCTGTGTTTACCCCCTAAATATACTGGCGTGGTGATTTCTTCATAAAATAAGTGAGCATGATTTTTCGGATCACAGAGTGTCCTAATGGGCACTGTGAAAATGTCTGCCACTTCATCTTCATTTGCACATAGTCTCTCCGTAGAAAAGTTTTTGAGATAACCAACAACTGGCAGGATGATTACATCTTTATTTCGCCCTTGTACCTTTTGCATTTCTCCCCAAATATCAACATCGTTACGTGGGAAACCTATTTCCTCTTCCGTCTCGCGCAAAGCAGTATCGTAAACAGTTTCATTTTCATCCATTTTCCCGCCAGGAAATGCCATTTGGCCGCTGTGATTTTTCAGTTTCAGTGATCTTAATGTATACAAAAGGCATAATTCGTTACTATCGATACATAATGGCACTAAAACAGATGCGTTTGGCTTTTGTGTTGAATCCTTTACAAATAATGGAATCTCCTTCATATTATTCAGACACCGTTCTCGCGCGACATTGGATAGAAGCACATGAGGTGAAAAAGTCATGTTGGAATTAAACAAAAATCAAATCCTTTATATTTGAAAATTCTCCATAGGTTAAAGTTTATAACTCAATAATGTTGATTTTTGAATTCAATTTCAAAGGTCGATGACGTGAATTGACGTCAATGTCCTTCTTGCACTTTGAAGTATTTAAATTTTGACTACTGACTTTGATGTTGACTTTTGACAGTGGTATTTAAGAGGCCCATACACTATCTTGCATTGCAGTCCTGCAGTAGGCGGAACTTGCTGACCTCAATAGGTATTTATTTTGCTCGGTGTTGCAGAAAATGAAAACAGTACTTGATAACAAGTTTTTATTATTATATCGCAGATTGTATACAGTCAATTCATATTCGTTTTCATAGAAATGTTTTAATTTAAAATCTGTTCAGTGATGTGCTCTAACAATGTGTGCAAAAGTAACCTTTGGCTTAGCTAATATTTTTTCGCTATCGTCTCGCGAGCACTCTATGACAAAGTTCAAAGGGCTTAGAGTTCCAAGATTTGGGAAAGTTCCTAAAAAATCGGCTGCTGTGTTAGTACCACTGTGCAAAGTTGAAGGAGTTCCATCACTGCTTTATACCATACGTTCAGCCAAACTTAGGACCAACAGTGGGGAAATATCTTTCCCTGGTGGAAAATCTGACGAAGGCGAAACGCCTGTTCAGACTGCTTTGCGGGAAACGACCGAGGAAATAGGCTTATCACAAGATAAAATTGATGTATGGGGAGAAGGGCCGGCAGTGCCCAGCCGAAATAACAAAATGTTGATCACACCAGTTGTAGGCTCTATTTTGAATATTACAGAAGAAGATTTAAAAATTAATCCTGCAGAAGTGGCAGAAGTTTTTACTGTGCCTATTGAGACACTTTGTGAACCCAAAAACCAATACTACACTCAGTTCAGAAATGGTTTCATTTTGCCAGTTTTTGTTGTTGAAAAATATAAAATTTGGGGTATCACTGCATACATAACCCATGCATTCCTGAGTTCAATTTTATCTAAAGAAGTATATTCAAATGAATGGATGAAGAGAAAAATAGTTATAGAAACTAAAACTTCATCATGATATTAAATTTGGTAGGTGTTTTTAGTGCAATTTGTAAATATCTAGAATTATATATATGTAATGTAGAATCTATTTATGGACTACCTGTTTCTGAAAATTATTAGGGTATTTTTTGAAGGAATAAAATACTTTGTTACATAATGTTAGCATTTATTGTATAAAAGCTATCTTATAATGTATCAAAAAGTTATCAATATTTAAAAATCAAATATATTTAATTTTATTATAGTTATGTTACACTCTAATAAAACAGCTAATAACTGTTGCCAGAAATAACATAAACATGATAAGCAGTTTTAAAATCAAGTAATTTGTGATATAAATTAAATTTTAAGTAAATTCTTTGAATTCATAATGGCACAAGTGGACTGTATTCATGGTCTGACTGAGTGATCAGTTGCGAATGTACCATTCAATATAGTATCACACACACACCTAGATACATGACCACTACAAGTAAAGCTTGCTCATTTATGTGAATAGCAAGAACTGTACTTAAAATATCAAAAGTAGAGTATTCATGAGAACAATATTCAAAACATTCAATCAAAAGTATTACATACATCATACACTGTCCTCAGTGCAATCAAGTCAGTGGCAAACTTAAGAACCTTGCATACTTGATTTTAAAATGTGACAACCTTTTTTTTTACTTTACAATTACTTATACAATTTTTTAAAATTTACTCTATAATCATTAGTCAAGACTAAGCAAGGCACAAAAGCATATTACAAATAATTTGGCATTCAATTGACTTCCAATATCATTGCTTAACTAATAATAGTACACTTGCCAATTTTGGCATAGAGAAAACAAAATATAGTCCAGTCAAACACTTGCTGCCTGTGGGGCAAAAAAGTATCTGAATAGGACAGAATATGTTCCTCTCTGCTACACTTACGGGCGTAATGGGAGGTGTAGTGACGCATGTATTAATAGTAAAATAAAAAGGTTTGGTTAATGATGTGACACACTAGTTGTCCCTAATACAGATGAATTGTGGCACTATAGAGACCAATTGTTTGACTGGACTTAATACCTATTAGATAGACCAATGTAATAAGTCAGTATGACAGGACTATGGCTTACCTAGTACTACTTCAACTACTGCAATTGCCATTCGAAGACTCATTTGTATATTGCAGGTCAGTATTTCCATTTACTGGGGGATCAGCGCTCTCGGCATCCACAGACAAACAGGTGTACACTGAGCTACATGTCGCAGTGGCCTTAATCATGATGACCTGTGATGGCTAGATCGGGGCTTATTTCATTTGTGTTGGATAAACAAAATCTTAGCTGTATGAGCTGTTTTGTGATAAAAATATAACTCTTCATGTATGTATCTACTTTATGGTTTTAGTTTAGAAATGCATGGAAATTAAGTAAAAAATCTGTTAATGGGTCTAAATATATTCCCCATACATGTAAACTCGTTTTTTACTTCCACACTATGAAATAAGTTCAAGATAGTATTATTTTCCATGGTTCAAGTTAATTATATGCTGAATTATTACTGAACCATGTGTAGATTATAAATAGCCTTATAGTCTAATTTTGTTCATAATAATACTTTCCAGATAGGAATAATAAAAAATGAAGTACATACTTTATAGTATAAACATACTCTGTGCATATATACAATACTTATACCCACCGACTGGCTTAAAGGCCTAATTGCCAAGCCATAAATGCTTTAAAAAATATACCCACGATTTTTATAGGTTCTCCACATCCTTGCTTCTCGGGAGAATGTGGAGCACTTATAATGCAAGACCCTTCAATTTAAAAAATAAGTAGAAAATAAGGAAATAAAAGGAAGAGAAAACAAAATAAAAGACAAACAAAAAAATAATAATATTTATCCAGGTTTATTCCTTAACATTAAACATTACAATCTAGTTAATATTTTATACATTGTCCAATTAACGTGTTGGTTGTCTCGCCCGTGTTTCGTTCATTGTGTACTATTACATTCACCAAATTTGCCAAATATACTTTTTCCACATAACAAAATACTTTTAGAAAAAAATGACAATATGACACTATATTTAAGTATATCTATTTTTCCATAAAAACCAAATAATAACACTTATAGAAAAATTATATTCGCAAACATGAAATAAATAGTTGGTCTGACTTAAAGCCATGTTTTAGAACAATGCTTTGTAATGGAACAACAACACTAACATTGAATAATAAGACACAGAAAATAAGTACTTAAGTTAATAAAAAATACCTTTGTTAAAGGTAACTTGTTGAGGCAAGAGCACTCGCAAACTGTTTACTCAAAAGTGAACAGTGAAAACTGCAGCTTGTTTATGAAAACCATATAAATATAGGCAGAGGTTGTAATTAATCAATAGTGCTGAAATTACATTTTTTTAATTAAATTTAAGTAATTGGTACTCTAAACAGCAATGACATAATTACAGATTCTTTTGTCTTCCTCCCCCTATGTCGTAAGTAAAACAAAGCCAAGAACAGTATTTAGTCAATTGACAAAAAAAAACAAATTAGGACAGTAAGAACCAATCAAACTTACTCAATATTAAAAATAATTAAGCTGATATTCCCTTTTAAGTACTTGTGTAATATTTCATGAGTAGCAAACTCTGTCAAACTATACCATTAGGATAGTGCAAATAATTAGCAAGGAGGAGGGTGAATATATACTTTTAATTATAGCAATGCCAAATAGCAAAAACAATGAATGCTGTATTTTGATCTTAACCTATTTTGAATTAAAAAAAGTCACTGAAATTAGAATTTGTTGTTTAAACACTGAAACTAAACTAAAAATATAAGTCTTGAATATTTGAACATTGACTCAAAATCCTGACTGAAAGAAACCTGTCTCACAACAGAGTAGACGTTCAACACCTCTGCCAACTTGTTTATGAAAAAGCAGCATTCAAAAACTATCTGTTTAAATTTTAAAAAAAGAACAAAATGGCCACAGTCACCTCTCGCTATCTTTATCAATACACAAAATCAATAAAACTGATAGATACACTACCAAGAGAGGTAAATGATTGTAAATAATTGTAATTGTAAAAATTATGTCCAGAGATATCTATTGAATAACCACAAAAAATCTTTTTCTCTAAATTATTTTTAATACATCTGTAAAAACTTATCCAATTGCACCGAATCATGCATTCAATCTCAACGACTTCGATTCTAAAAAGCATAGTAACTTTAACATATTTAATACAGTTGTAATATTTTTGAATATAAAAATATAAATAACCACCTTAATAGAATGGCTTCGATCGGGCGAGTTTGGTGCCGGAGACGACTATCACATGCTAGTATTTCAGTGTACAAACACGGGGCACGCAACTAGTTTCAATTTGTAGCAATAAAAATAAGCCAGGGATGGCAAACCTTTAACATCAACATGACTTATTAAAAAGAAATTTAAATCATGTTGTGCCCATAGACAATCCGGATTTGTTCATGTCTAACTCCATAAATTTCTGGCAATTCAGAGATGTATATTGTGGTCATAGACAAGGTTGATTTGTGTAATGTGTATGGTCCATATAAGCAAAATACACTATCTCTCCTTATTGCCAGGAAACTGACATGACTTATGGTACCCATATTAAATTTAGATCACCAGAAAGAAAGAGCTCTTTTTTTGAAGGGGTCAGGGCTCCAACGCAACTTGCATTGATTCGACCAATGTCATGACCACACATTAGGTAGTATAATGTCAGGTGCATATAAAGAGAAAACAATTTGGCTAGTAATCTTCCATCCAAATCACTTTTTGAAATCCTGAAGACAAATTAAATAGCCTGATTGTATTATATTTAGTAATCAGCCATGAAACTGAAGCCTAACAGGTAGATAATTAGAAATAGATGCTTCATTAAAATTGTGCCGAAATTCGCCATCCCTGACTTAAGTTTTTATACGCAGAAATGATAATTTGCTAACAAAGTAGTAGTTGCCAAAAACAACTTTAGAACAAATATAAATAACTGATATGTTATATATATATACAACATGTCATTGCTGTAATCAATTAGTTATTATGAATGATTTAATATGAAAAATATCCATGAACAAACTGGAACCTTAAATTTAAATTAAATGCATTTTGATTTTTCTATTATTCAGCAAGAAACAAATTTTAACTAATTCAATAAAGTAATTAATTTGTTAATAACATAAATGCGATTGATTCTCATGATTCTTAACTAACTGGGAAATTGAAAATAATAATCGAAAGCCAGAGTTGATGAAACATAATATGCGAGTTAACAAGGATCATCAAATAAGCTTCTACGTTTTAATTACTTAAAAACCAGTTAACTTGTGAAACTAGCGACTTAAAATCATAGTTTCGACAAAAATTAGACAGATTAACAGCCGGTTCCTATGACTTACCGACTGCTCATTTGACTTAGCTTCATACAAGATGCCAAATTCAGCCGAAGCTAACGCAAGTGAATGATTATTAAGACATAGGAACTGGCCATAGATGGATGGCTGTCCAAATGTTGATTAGGATTCGATAGTTTCGCAAGTTGACTGGCTTCTAACAAATGTAATAGCAAATCAGGCCTAAGACTGCACTTGCGAACAATTTTAATGTACAAATTCGAGCATACGGTACCATACTTTTCTGCTGGCAGTACAAAGATGTACTGCCGTCAGCAAGATAGTTTTCATAATATGTAAAAAAAAATATTTTGCTGATATGAAGTACTAAGTCGAATGCCAATTTTTAATAATAAAAATAGTGATATTTAAAAAAAAAATGTTTTAATTAAATTAGAGTGTATACATAAATATGATTAGTTTACTTGTTTCTTGTGTTTGCGATACAAAATCAACAAAATGACGTCTTGACAGCCCTATTCTCATAATACGACCACTTAAGCCCGGTTTCAGCGTTACTTTTAACTGTAGTTTATCTGTGCGAGCGGTTCAATAATTTATGAAATTGCGTTTTTGAACACACCATCGTACAATAGTTAAACTAGGTTCAACTTAACTGACCAATATTAGGCGTTTATCAATTCCATATCTTTTGTTTGACGTAAATAAATATTAGATATTCCTTCTTAAATAGATCCATCTAGTGGCGAGTTTTGGTACTAGTTATAGATTAACAGTTAACCTAAGTTTATCTATTAGTACGTAACTTTATGGAATCAATTGTTATTGAACTCATAACTGGTAACCGTACTGTTTAGAAGTGTCTGCATAATTTCTCATACCAATTGTGGACTACATACATACGTTTTTATAGGCGTTTAATACTAACTGCTTTATTGTATCCACCGTCAAAGCTGACTCAATCCATCGATTACAAGGAAGACCAGTCTCATTCAAATTTCGGCTTTTAATTTTATCCTGTGTCCGCAACATGGTCCTTCGAGCCGGATACAAATTTAAGAAGCAAGCAGCGTTTTAAATAAGGAAATATACTGGAGATTGATTGAAAATTACCGACCAAGTTGAAGAGGATTTACAGTGCTTACGTGGTGTTAAAATCTAGGTTTATTCTTTGATTTGTTCACCCAACACTCTATTTAAGGTAAAGTATAGGCGCGAATCAATAAAATAAAAAGGTGAGTTTCATTACTTTTGTATTTTAACACGCAGAAACCGGGCATTATTGGTGTAAACTTTAATTTCAATCGTGGTATGAGGTATAAAGAGATGTTGCGTGCCCCGAGTTCGTTCGTATGGTGGGTGGTTATGTTGTATCTCGTGTTTTGTTTTAACATCTAATGTCTATTGTACCAAGGCTCTGATCCGCGACGGCGTTACCTTTACTCCGCGCTGCTCGTGTCGTTCACGTCCACCGGGATCGACGTCGTGAACGTCGGCGTCTCGAGTTCTTCGTGTTTCTTCATTTTCAGCGCCTGAAACGCGAATTAATACACTCAAATCCAATAATAATATAACTCAAATCACAAATGCAGTTAGCAGTCGAATCAAACGAGACACATTGTCGCCTTTTCACGTGTCTTATTATGAAAGCATAATTGAAAGTCCCATTCAGTTTGATTTAAATGAAAGTATAATGAAACTACGTTTTTTACGAAAATTTTTGTTTATAGTAATTATTTAGGCTCCCATAGAGTTTAAATAAATTACCGCGCTTAGAATAGTTAAAACGTAGTTTTATTATGTATAAGTCTTCGCACTTAAGAAAATATTAAATAAAAGTATTTATTTAAATATTTAGGTTATAAAATTGCTGGTTGAAAGTTAAGTGGTGTTTTTTTTAGAAACAAAAGTAGGATTTACAGTCTTTTTCACAATTCCTTTTTTTGTTTACCCGATATTTTTCCCATGCCCGTGTACGAAGTGCAAGTTGCTTATCTTGGTAATGTACAATTCGTGATTGTCTACAAATTTATTAATATTCACTTAATAGCAGGCTAATAATTTGTTTTTTTTAACTCTCGTCTACATTATTCCGACTTACACGGTGGCGACGGAAGTGGGCAGCGCGAGTATAACATTTTGCGTTTACATACTCGCGCTGCTCATTTTCCTGCTCGCTGCCGTGGAAGTAGGTACAATACATATGAGCGCATCTTTAAGTTAAAATAATGTCAATACTAAAGCCTGTTTCAAGTAGGACGGTATGGCTGACACATTCATATAACGTAACTACCGTTATCGTAAACTTTCCTCTGAAATAAATATGAATTTTAATTATATAAAAATAAATTTAATCCCGTTACTATTTAATAATAATGCTTATGCTTAGAATCATGATGTTCAAATCTCTATTTAAGTAATTTCTCACTGATCGTCCTATTTGAAATAGATTTTAGTCTAATTTACGTTTGTATTAGTTAAGAAGCAAGTAACAGAACAGGCGAGTTGAGCCCTTATTATCGTTTGGGCAGAAGCTTGCCAATTATCGCGAACGCGACTATAACTTAAACATTCAAATGTCAACGTCAATTAAAAACGTCAACGTGACACTCAAGAAGAATGTTACATCCTTTTTTAAAATTACATTTTGAATACAGACTTCAACCGACTGCTTGTAATCTTATAACAAATAAATTAGTTATTTGCGAACTCTAGAAGCGCGAACACCAGTGAAGGAATAAGTTGTAGATTGCTGGCCTGTTCCCCCATACCTTACTATTCTTTCACTTGCCTTAATATTGGTTGAATTTTGACATTACCTAATGGCTAATGGCAAAATTTTAACCCATCATAAGGCCAACGATCAAACGGTACGATATAAGAGCCGGCCATATATTAATGTCTGATCATACGATAATAGCTCGATTCGTTAGTTAACTTGATTCTTAACAAATGTAAATCAGGCATTAAGTGAGGTTCATTTCTCAAAAATTTGAACTATACCTAAAACTTTTTGACCTTTTGTAAAGCTTACTCAATGCCGCTCAGATAGCTTTTCAAGAGTATATAAAAAATATACATAGATAAAAATAAATCATTCAGTAAACATATATAGCACGTTTATATATAAATATAACAATTAATAGCCACAATAGATTATAAAATACAGTTAAAACACTTGTACCAAAACCAACAAAAATACCAAACACCTTAAGATGATTGAACAAGAAAACGCAGTATCCAACATGCAGGACCTCATGGAATTGTCGAATTAAAGTTATTTCAAGCTTAATTCACTATATAAAAATGAACGTTCATGCGTTTGTCCCCCATACACACCAGAGATTCCATTAAATTAAATTTTTGTACAGTTATCAAGGATTTTTATCATAGTAGCATTAATGCATAGATGTCGCTCGTGTTGTACGGGACAAAAAATAACGACAAAAACGGGATAGTCGTCGTTTTGTAGTTATTATAAATCAATATTAAACATTGTATATGAAAGTCAGTTAAAATCATCAAATAAATACAATAAACTTCATTATCTGTCTGGGTTTCATTGCAATAATCTCAGGAAGTACTATGAATTAGACAAAAACAGATTTAAAAAACTATTTTCGAATGAGACCACTATATTGTGTCCAGCCGTTTATTTTACATTTTGACTTTTGGAGCTTCTCATGGCTACGTTCCACAAGAGGCTCACAGCGACCACGTTCACGACCGCGATTGTTCCCGTTCCACTTGATTGCGGATGTTACAATCATATTTTACATTTTGACTTTTGGAGCTTCTCATGGCTACGTTCCACAAGAGGCTCACAGCGACCACGTTCACGACCGCGATTGTTCCCGTTCCACTTGATTGCGGATGTTACAATCATAAATTCTAGTGGAACATTGGTTGTTTGAAAATCGCGCCTTTTCAATGTCGATCGATAGAGATAATTAATCCTCTGTAGTGAACCCACCTCTTGACATGGGTCGTTGTGAGCGCAGTGTGATCGAAAATGATGACGTCATAAGAGACGTTTTCGCCACCACCATAACGGCCGTGGTCGCCATGTGGAACGGCTGACGGAGCATTTTGGGCGTCGTGAGCTACTAACGGAACGAGTCCCATGTTCTCATTTTTTGACATGCTACAAATGTCACAATTGTCATACTTCATTGTTCCAAGCAATGAAAAGTGAAGTTATGCGAGTCACAAAAATAAAATCGTATCGATAACGCTTTAGGGCGCTAATAATTAACCAATGATCGATATGAAAGTAAAATAAACTGTTGGACAGGGTCCGTAATGTCAATATTTTAATTTGTATAAGACAAATAAATCAATTCCTACAAAGTAATCAACTTCACATCCACTCATTCATTCCTAAAATCGACTTGAACCATAAATATGAAGTACAGTAAGATTTCTGAACACTACTGAATCCAATTAAAATTTTTCCAAAGCACAAAAAGAGATGAATTAATGACAAAATAAAGTCAACTAGCCAACCAAGAGCTTTATGTAGCTTTTAAACGATGTCATAAGATTTGATGAAGTAGAAGCTTTTCCCCAAAGTCCTTGTTGTGGCTATAGTAGAAGAGAAGCTGAAGAGCGACCATCACTCATCTCATAACCAGATGAGACATTTTTTTTTTAAATTATCTATTAATACGGGGTCGGTTCCATTAACCCCTGACTCTGCAAGACCGGCATTGGCAGCTCCTCTGGTGTCGCAAATGTTCATAGGTGACGGTTATCACTTTCCATCAGGTAGGCTGTCAGTGTGTCTGTAGTACTCCAGCAATAAATAAAAAACTTTTTTTCGCGATTTCACTACATAATATTGTAGCGCTATCAAAGCTAATCATTACTGTCAAATTTTATTTATGGAAACCCAGTAGTCTACGAGCAAATTGTTTCTACCTAACAAAGCTATATCCTAACATTTTTCTCCGTGCAAGAACGGAGAATGAATAGAATTACCTGCGCGCGGGCGTCCTGTCGTATGAGAAGACAAGACAACCCACAGCCAGGTGGTAGGGTATTTTTCCGTCTGGGTGGCTACCACCCCTGGTCTATAGTGTGTTCCGGCATTAGTGGCCAGGTTCCAGTTTGCGCTAAGAGAGCAGCAGCGCATTTGTAGCACCATTGGTGTTGCAAATGTCCAAAGGCGATGGTAACCGCTTTCCACCAGGTGGGTCGTCTGGCTGTCTGCTGAACTCGTGCAACAAAAATAAAAAAAGGACAGGACTTGACGATTCTAAAGAGTTCCGTTTTTAGAAAAATTACGCGACTACATGACAGCTCCATAGATTTAATCCACTTTAAAATGTATAACAACATTTTTTATTATAAAATAATTCATTTCTTTATTTACGCCATTCAGATGAACTGCAACCATCGTGTTATTTATGTTATCACGATGCTGTGATGGTTTGTATGAATAAAGCTGAAAACCGCTTAAAACCACGAGCGGCGAAGTACGCTCTGACCAAATGTGTATTGGTTTAAATATTGTTAGCGCACGAGAGCAAATATATTTCAACGCTATTGGGCGTACACCGTTCGACCTTATTTGTTTATTTCATAGTCCATTATCATGAAATTTCGTTTATACATAGTTTTAGCCAATAACTAAAAAACTTGGTTTTTCAAGCATTATATAATAGAACGTCGTTTTTACTTGGTGTTCACAATTTCTAATTTTCTTCTTACATTCTAGTACAAGAATTTTATGAGCAGGTTTGCATTAATTACTTAGTTCATGTGTACAATGTGCTGTTAGGAATCGCTTCCTTATACTGTACTAATGGCCGGTTCTTATATCCTTACTATTCGTTCACTTGCCTTGCAATCGGCTTAATTTTGACATAAATAAATAAAAATAAATAATTATATGGAGTATATTTCAAATTTTAACTGCCTATGAAAGAAATGTTTTACATCACTCAACAATAATCGGTCCATTAGATCACTCGGTCAGCGATCTGACAGTCTTGTGTAATTCATGAAAGATGAAGCGTGATTGCTAACAAAGAAAATTGTAAAGTCCTTAATGACCTAATAGCATTAACAGTAGTATTAAAGTGAACTAGTCCGTGATTGAATCGTATTAGAGAGGAGCACTCACTTGGAAGAGCGAATAATCACAAGACTACCTCGTACGTCAGTTTGATATAGTTATACACAAATCATAACTTCGATCCGCACGATCGGTTAACGACATGTAAATGATCTATATTGAACTTTGTTCGCAAGAGGCAAAGACGGAGTGTTGTTTTTTGTGCATCTTAGCTTTTTCCCGCTTACAGGATTCCAACGCTGTGGTGCGCTACTAAATTTGGTCTACTGCGCAGGTGCGCCGGGTGGAATCCTTAACTGTGTAAATAGTAAAACTGTATGGTACTAGATAAGATGCCCTAATAATCTACATTGAATTTTATTCGCAAGTGTCAAAGACGGAGCGTTGCTTGCTGTGAATTTTAGCTCTATCCCGCTTACACGATTCGAACTCTATGGTGGGCTACTAAATTTGGAATACTGCGCATGAGTGGAATCATGAACTGTGTAAAAAAGATAAAGATAAGGTAAATGCAAATTAAAATCGAATGGTCTGGCCGTGTACAAAACGTATTGCAAGAGCAACTTCGCCGCTCGTATTATGTGCTTATTAATGTTTTTAGCGCAAGAGTTGGTATAGTGAGTGACGTCACGTTACACACCGGCAACGTACCGAGTCCGCGGCGTCGTCCCTCCTCTGTCGCGCCAGCGTCGGCGACAGCACCAGCCCTTTTGCCGATTGCTGCGCGCGACATCAACAACAATCCATCGTCACACACCAGTTATACATTACACATAGATAGAGAACGGCCGAATCCTCGCACATTTTACTTATTATTGCTTTGTTCTCAAAAGTATACAAATTCCTGCGGTGGTCGTGAGATACGAGCAAACAACCAAAACAGGCACATGGTGGGGCATTTTGGCGTCAGAAAAGCTAAATCCTTTGACACATTTAATCATTTACTCAGGAAACATTATGTGGTCTTACGTTCATGTATGTCATTTTTATTTTTATTTTATTCTTTGTTGTATAACAGTTGAAGATAGTTTAAGAATTTTCTTTGATATCGCTTTTTAGCGATAAGGCTTTTTATTTTACCACGTTACTATTGTCTTGTGCATTTTTGTTATGGTAAATAAAGTGTTGTACTATTTATATATTTTTACGTCATGATTATTATTTTTTATCAAAAATATTTTTTGTTGAAGTTTTATTTTAACTCTGATATTACTTTTTTATTAAAACGAGAAAAAATAATAAAATAAAAATAGTTTTTTTACAAAACTTATAGATGCTTTTTCTATTCATTACAAAAAAGAAGACTCATAAACCCAATTGCAGCATACCTCTACCACATTAAAAGCTTATATGTCTAAAATAATTATTTAAAACGACTCGAAAGTAGTTCGATGTGCAAGGATTCAACGAAGATAGGATAGTCTACTAGCCAGAAGAGTTCTTGTTTTGTTGGTAGTCTTGCTAACTCAGTCTTAATTAAGTTCATCATTTTATAAAAAATCACATTTAAAATAAGTTTTAAGTATAGTTTAACCAATATATCTTGATTTCCATGACAGCCGTAATCAAAATAATAAAAAAATATTTTTTTGTATGTACCAAAATTATAAAGAAAATGTGTAAAATCGGAAATACAAATTATATTATGAATTTAGTACTACAGCAATGTTATAA
This sequence comes from Dendrolimus pini, assembly GCA_949752895.1. NCBI lineage: Eukaryota > Metazoa > Arthropoda > Insecta > Lepidoptera > Lasiocampidae > Dendrolimus > Dendrolimus pini. The sequence continues at coordinate 17,268,011 of OX457140.1, read as the reverse complement.
TATCAATTTTAATTGTAGTTTAAATATTTTGAAAATTATTCGGATCTAGATCACTAGAGTTATTAAAATATACACCATCTCTATGATTATTAAAAACTTTAAACTGACTTGTAACTACCTAATTTGTTCTGATAATATTCATGGTCTTAGAAAATGATTCTTAACTTTTCACGATATAAAAATACATTGATTATCATTTGTACTGGTTCTAGTTTCGAAATAACTTACAATATGTGTAAAATTACTTATCATGTAAGTGTATAAACCTGCTTACTTACATATTAAACACTCCTTACGTTGAAATACTGTCGCATGTACGTACAAGTAAATATCACTAAAGACGACAAAATACGAAAGTCATTTTAATGACAGCTGTCAAAGTATTCATCTTATACTTCACCGATTATAAGTTAGCAAGTATACAGTCTACAATTTAATAAATAAAAAAAACTACAATACTTGTTGCATAATTACACCAATCGTTTACAATATTTCTCTAAATTAACTTGCAATATTGTGCTTATATATATAAGACATGCATCAAACCATATCAAAATAAAGTAAACTTTATTCTAATAATAAAATCCGAAATACATAAATATAACAATAAGACCAATTTTGCTAAGTTTAAAAAAAAAAGAATCTACCATCATGCATATTCATTCAGTCATAGAAACTTCCTTTCCTAGTACTAAAAATTAAAAAATGTATAATGTTAAAATAAATGTTCGTAGAAGTGCGATAAGTTGTTTTTTACCTGCTGAAGTTTGTAGTGATTGATGATGTCCTGGTCGGCGGGACAGCTCTGTGTGAACGCGTCCAACTGGTACATGTGGTACATGTAACGCCAAAGGGCGCGGAAACTCGTCTGCAATTAAACATCGCAACATCTTGAAGAATTTCAAAGGCGGAAATATCACTAACACAAGATTATTATAATAGGCCTTATTACAAATAAATGGCCATTGAATATACAAGCCATACTTGATCAAGGACGTATTAATGGGTTTAGTACGTCCATAATCTGGGTGTGCATATTTGTTTCAACATCGACATGTTATAATTGTAACAATATACAACGAAAATGAATCTTACATATTGCTTACTGAAAATCATGAGTGTACTACCGCTTCCAAAGCAATTTTATTTGCTGTGAATGGAGAAGCTGTAAAACAAACTCCCCAAGTGTGTCCTTAATTTGTCAGATATGCATGTCTTTTTGAAAGTGCTTTCTACATTATCTTTGTTCAAAATGTTTACAAATTGATCGTGGTAAGTATGCCGTATAGTATCTATCTATCATCCACTAACTACCGTCATACATAATAATATATTTCAGTTTCATTTCATGTATTCTAGCTATAGGCCCGCTCCATCAAAGCATTTTTTTTCATCTCTATACATATTAAGAAGATTCAAAATCACGCCAAAGTATAAGAATGTAACGAAATAAAACTTGACTTGAAAGGTTCTGTTGCCAGGCCAGAAAGTAAAAATAAATACTACATTCAAATTTGGAACTTACCGGAATTTCAAAGTCAACAAAGTATTTGCCGGCAACGCGGATGTGCTGAAGCCTGGGCATAAGCTCGCAGTCGAAGCAGCACATCGTGTCACCCGTTAAGAATCTGAAAGCCGCGCAAGAAAATATGATGAAAACGAATAATATATACAGTACGCGCAAAACAGAAATACGCTTCGAAAGAACTCCAATCAAGTGTTAACGTTTTTATTACACCTGACAGTGTTATAGTGCGAAAGAGATGCATGCTATGCGGGTAGCGGCCGCGAGAGAGAGCGATACTCCACTCTTAGTTCTATATGTACTTTGGTCCGGAAGTGTGTTCTGCGCAATAACATGTACGAACTTCAAGTATGCATTCAAGTTTTGCTCGTAATATATAAAATTAAATTGCATATTATCTTATAGTTTTCGTGAGTTTTTATACTACGCGCCGAACTCAATGGTTCTCTCTAGATTAAAATCCAAATGGTTGTATGTTTCGCATCTTGGACAGAAAACTGTTCTTCTATAGTAAAATCTGTTGCTAGGAATATTATCCATATTTTATTTAAATTTTTAATATAAGGTTTAGTCAGAATTTTTACTATTGCCTGATACAGTTGTTCGTAACTATGGCCACAGAAAACAAAATGAGGCATCAGACGTAAAAATGTCGAAAACCTTCTTGACATGCAACAACTTCATAGATTCATGGCCAATCCCTATATCTCACTAACTGTTCATTTGCCTTTCTAGTGGTAAAAATTTGACAAATCTCCATCTAAGTAATGATAAATATCTACCAATGGTAAGGCAAATAAGTGAATAGTAAGTCTAGGAACAGGCGATGAGACAATTGTAGATCTTACAAAATTAACTAACACATTTTGTTAAACCATGAATATAAAGCAGTGATTATGACTCTATAGACAGTGAAACATAAAAGTGAGCGCTTGTTTGTTTTGTTCAAATAGGCGGAGTCAATTTTTTACATGATGTTATGGATGTTAATTTAATTCTGGAGTTATTTACGCGGCTGAAATACCTTAGTAATTATTATTTAATATTTTCTTAAGTTTTCGCGACTTGTACACATAATAAAACTACGTTTTAACCGTACGTACGTCTTCCGTGACCACGGCCACTGAAAAGCGGCCGAAACGTCGGATAAACCTAAATCAAATAAATTACCGCGCTTAAAACCGTTAAAACGTAGTTTTATTAATTATTATTTGTTTGGAAAATTCTCTATTACTTTTAAAGAGTCAAATAAATGTTATTACCTAGTCCCCCTGCGTTCGAGTAAACCATCTATACGGCTGAGGTGCGCGCGTAACGCTGCTGATTTCTGCTCATCTTTGCGCACAAGCACCAACTTCAACTTGGAATATAGGTTCTCGATCAGCGACGCCACCTCTTTATCCTGTAATAGTATTTTTTTTAAGTAAGTAAATGAAACAATTTAGCTATTGTCACAATAATTAAATATACGTCTTTCATGTAAGGCAATAAAAAAGCGCTTAATTTAAAACATCAATTACAAAAAAATGGACGTGATATAAAACTTTTAATATTGTTAATAATCACAATCGTTAAAAAGAGTGAATATTTTTGGCGGACAGATAAATTAGTGGATTGTTTTAAGTTTCTTTAGACTCTAGCCTGTATTTCGTAGGTTAATTGGGAACAAACCTTTGTGATATCGAAATCACAGCTTTAAAAGTTTACAGGAAGAAGGGATTTTAACTATAATGAATAGACACCAATTTCGAAGTGATAACTTCTTATGGGACGGTAAACCGCTTCGTTACGTAGCGCGTTATGGCTGTCTGTCTCGCTTCCCTTTCTCTCATGCAAGTTAACACTTCTTTTTATAAAGAGATTAGCTTATTAGTTAGTCAACAACAACAAAGCAAACACACGAACTTTTACATTCACAACATTAGTGAGATGAACCTAGCAGTGTAACCAGCTCAACTATTATTGAGTTGAGAATATGTTACCAAATGAATAAACCTCTTAACCTAAATCCTAAATGGTCTATGGGACAACATTCCAAACAAGATTGCAATAGCAAGATTATATATGGATTTATTTCATTTTTATTGTTCATAATTCGATACGATAACACTACTAATCGCTAATCACCATGAATTTGATAGAGAAAACGAGTTCGGCACAGAAACCAGTCTCATTTCGACAGAGCCCCGGATCTTGAATTTATTTGTGGGGTCAAAAACTGAAAAATGCCGCCCGCGCTCGTCTAATGTTTACCTGAATCATCATCATTTCAGCCATCAGACTGATGGACACGCGAGCGTCTGTGGTTTTTATGCCTACGCACCCCGCTAAAAGTAATGTAAGTGCTTAAAGAACTGGACTTCTCAGTGGTCAGTTGTGTCAATAGTGAGTTGTGTATTTGTCTGTGAAGTTTGAATTTGCAGCCCGGGGCATGGGCCTAATGATGTTATATTAGTTAGTGCAGTTTCATATATATGAGCTGTTATTACCTAGTTATATAATGTGTAGTGCAAATTAAGAGACTACAAGCGTACCTGCACGAATAAATTGTGTCCACCGGGCACAGACTTCATGATGTGCCGTTCAATCTTCTCATTCTCGAGTATAGCGAGTCCATTGTCGATCAGGATAGGCGGGTGCGTCGCTTCGAAGTTTGTGCGGAAGTCTGGCGGAGGCTTCTGCATGTCTACTGTGGTCACCTGGGACATTTACGACCAAATAATTTATTGAATTGATTATTTAACTATCTGGTCTATAATAATCTGACCCTAGGAATTAACTAAATGAAAATTAAAAAGTAATTGATATATTCAATAATACATGATAAAATAATGTTTATATAAAACAGCGGGCCCTAAAATACCACGGAATGATAGTCCTTTTAAAATCTATCTATCAATAATGTTATTTAGGAGTTATTTTTATTTTAGGGGAACAAACATTTACACCACTAAGAAATTTAGGGCAACAAACAATTACACCACTAAGAAATTTAGGGCAACAAACAATTACACCACTAAAAAATTTAGGGCAACAAACAATTACACCACTAAGAAATTTAGGGCAACAAACAATTACACCACTAAGAAATGTAGGGCAACGAACAATTACACCACTAAGAAAATGCCTTATGCTCTAGTCTAGTTTATGGATTATCCTCCAACGTTGTCTATTATGGGCCAGCTATTTTATTTCTTTATATGGCACGTAAAAAAGTACGGGTTGTGTCGTACTTTTAAAATCAATCAATTTTTTATAAATTAAAATTCAAAAACAATACGCTGTTTGTGACGTTAAAAAATTGCGTCATAACTTGATAAGGTCATACAATATCTAGGTCGCTTCGGGGTTTTGTAAGATAAAAATACAAAGTATCTCAGTTGACTCACTGGCAACTACTGCTAATAAAATATTATAACACATGCTAAAGTTGTCAGCTTCTTTAGGTTAACTATGAGCAGTCTACGTAATAGCTGATTTTGTTTAATAACCCATCGAAGTATTTCATGTTAAGAGTTCCCAACACTGAGATAAACAGTAATTATACTTTAAACGCATATCCCATTTAAATGTCATAATCGTGGTCGAGGCCTGCTATGTCAGAGTCCGTTAGCTTGACATTTGGCTAGGCGTATCATGGCTTACTTTTCTTCGATGCCGTACACATAAGACAATTACAAGTTTATTCATTTTCATTCAACTAAATAATCTTATCTATCTATACTATAATAAATCTGGAAATAGTTTGTACAAAGCGTTTAAATATGTAAAAAAAATAAGGGGGGCTAATTCGGACCAGCATATTTCGAAAATACATTTTTTAAATTTTTTGTCTGTCTGTCTGTGTTCGAGCATCACGTGAAAACTATTGAACGGATTTAAATGAAATTTGACGCAGAGCAAGCTCATAATCCCGGGGCGCAACTTAGGATAAATGCCGTCGTTTCCGCGGGATAGACGAAAATATCGAAAAAGGTGGAGCTGTCTCAAACACAGCATTATTTCGGATACTAGCGAGGCTAAAGATTTTGATAGATTATAAAGACAGATTTTGAAGATATTTGACATTACAAATGATAGAAACAAGTCTTGTGTATAGACAAGACATACTATGGGAATGTATTTTTTGATTATTGAACACCAGCGTCAAACGAGAAAAATATTGTTTTAAATTACATATTAAAAACGAGAAAAATTTACGGGGGAGAGGTCAGGGGGGTGATTCTGTCCGCAACAATTGCACTAGTGTCTTTTCATTACAGTTATATTTTAATTTCAGTTAATAGTTTTTATATACAAAACACAATATTAGTTTTATTTGTAATGTAATTAATTGCGTCGGATCGAATGCGACGTAAAACACCCAGTTTTGTACTGAAAACTGTCCACAAATACGTTTTTTTGTATTGAGTTTTGCTGGTGAACATTCTTTCAAGGTGAGTAAAATTAAACGGATACCTGAATCACCCCCATGTATTTTTTACCATTTACCACTAAAAACCTTGTACAAGTTGAAAATTAACGCTCTTATTCATAGAGCGTTAGAGTAAGTCTGAAATCTTCTTTATGATTCTTAAAGAAGCGTTCAAATTTACTCTAACTGACTATGTATAAGACCGTATGTCTACGAGTAGTTCCTAATTTGGATACGCATAGCAACTTGTATGACGGAGAAGACCATTCCAAAATATGAAATGGCAGTGACGACCAAAACAACAAATCGTTTTCTCAGCAGACAAATAAATATCAGTCACTTGCAAAGGAAACGTTAGAATTAAAATGACCTCATAAAACACACATAAAAAGGCGTAGTGAGGTCATTACAAAATCTAGGGCACACCATGTGTACAACAATTTAGCCTTTTTAGGCATGAAGCCATCAATATTTGCTTTTGTGTAATAAGTTATGAATTCCTTACCTTTAGACTGATGGTCTTCAATTCAGCTAAGAGGTACAGGTCCATAAAGTATTCCTGACAGAATAGGCAAGCACCCTTCCGTCGCCCATCGATGGTCGATGCCTGGAATACGAAATAAGATATCGTTTATTTGTTATAATCTATCATTCTTGTACATATAAAAGAAGAATGAAAGGAGATATTAGTACGTATGTCATCTATTACTATATAACTAGTGGTCGCCCGTAGTCGAAATTCGACCATAATGATTAATTTAAATTATAAGTTTGAACATTATAAGGTATATAACATATTAAGGTTCTGCTGTCAAAATCTGGCGAAATCTGTGACTATACTTCTATAGTCACAGATTTCGCCAAGGCTACACTGTTAATTTGACATTAACAATAAAAAAAAGAGTATATATGTGTGCGACAAATACATAGTAGTGTGTATAATATATATTTTTATTGATTATTCCTTATGCATAATTTAAAAAAAAAATAGCATTCTGCTCTCCTTCTCTATATAAACTATAAGTGTGCGAAATTTCATAGTCTTCCGTCCGCGCAATTATCGTAAAAAGGGGTACAAAGTTTTTTGTTGTATTTTTGCTTCACATATTAATATATAGATAATACATACAATATACATATACGCAAACACATTCATACATTCACCCACCTATACATTTACCACCACATACATTACAAATAAATGCTAACAAGAAGTATTAAGTACATGTTTAAATGTATAAACTTATAATTTTCTTTTTATAATGTATAATAATCGAGTTGTCTTGAATTAGGCACTAACAACTGCAACACAGTATTATATTCTACAGCAATTGTTTGCGATACCGTATTGTTTTCTGCACACTTACTCGTATGCTAATGGTTTTGAATAAATTCTTTAACTGTCTTTAATATAATAAGCAGGCCCCCGGGCAGACGTCCTGTTCTGAAAATATAAATTTAGAACCCGATTGCAACTATCTGGTCCAATTGTGAATCTAAACCATCCCGGGACCCATACGAAAATACACAAACCATTTTTATCATGATCAGTCCAGGGATTTAGGAGTTTACTGGCATACACACTAACATTAAAATTGTATATATAAAGATATAATAGCGCTGAAGAATTTTATATAATGCTATGTCTGAGATCGTCAAAAGTAATCTGATTTAAGAATATCTTTTTACTTTATTAATTATAATACATAATAATTAATAAAGAAATATAATATATAATCTATTAATTGAGGAAGATTTTACGAGATCACGCTTCGATCCAAAGTATCAGCCACCTTGGAACACCCTAACTTCAGAGATGATTAGATAGACCGATTTCAAAAATTCTATCTGAATTATATATTTTACTTATGTAGGAAGGTTGTAATAGGTTAATACTATAATAAGTAATTCTTGTTTGTTATAAATGTAAGTAGTGGGTAGTGATCTAGAACATTAGTATTCTATTTTTTAACACATGAAAGGGGTTTATGAGGGCTGAAATAAATGAATAAAAATGGGTTAATACTAGTTACATATGGTCGGCGTTAGTGCAACTTTGTAATAATATTTTTTAGATTATTTGTTTGTCAAAGTTGTGGTGTTGTATGCATGTAACAAACAATATTAAGGAAAAATAATGTATTTTTTTTTGTTGCAAGGTCCTGCACGCCGCCGACGATATAACAATTCCCGCAGATTAATCATATTAAGAGGGCAGAAAGGTTGCTGTACCAATGTAAATCCGGTTTAGTCGAAAGATGTATTTATAGATCATCATGAAAAGACTTTATCAACCACTGTATGTATACCTTGTTTTTTCTTACAAGATAATTTTTTGAATGAAATTTTAGGTAATTTTTATCTTTAGATTGTTTTTACTATTGTAGTATAGGTTCGCGTTTGACCACGATCTCACCCTATGTGGAGCGAAGATAAGGTACCCATTCACACGGGACTTGCAAGACACTCAGGTTATAAGTATCGGGAAAGACAGACTCCGGCAATGAGTTCCACTCCTTTGCGGTCCGTATGATGAAGCTAGATGCAAAGCATTTCGTTCTTATAGGTGGAATATCCACCATATATAGGTTGATTAATACAAAACATTTTCTTCTGTAATATCTAACTTTAGATGTGGTTTAAGTTGTCGAGGACATTTAAACACCATTAAATAGTGTAATTAATTGCAAAAATCCTGTTTATAATGTACGAAAATGATCTAAGGAAAAACATTGCAGAAGTACCAACTCTTCTAATCATGGTTGCCCGCACATCTTAATTTAATCGATAATGCATTCCTTTCAAACCTATACGTAACTCTAAAGTGATAGTAACGTTATATAGAAGACAAAAGACAATAAAAAAAGGTCAAACGGAAAAGTGGAAGCAATGGAATGTGTTTATTTATTACGTGTGCACCTAACATTCTTCGTGCAGAATTTTATTATACTTTACGTAATAAAAACATTACTGTATAACCGTTGTTTCCGAGCATTTGGAGACGCTTAATTAGCATCTATTGTAATTAAGCAACGTTACATTACGTTTCCGCACGTTGAAAAATATGTAATTAACGCCAATGTAGACGTCGACCCGGTTACTAGCGCATACGATAATGACAAAATGTTGGTCTTCAGTTTAGTCATAATGTCTTTTGTAGTCGCAATTAATTATACAGAAATCAATGGCCCATTGAAATAACGATAAACAAGCAACTAGCGCTCTGAGCAACAGAGCTACGAATGTACGAGTATTCACGATGAAGATGTGGCTATGCGCCGTGCTATGTTTTTTTGCGTGTTTGTTTTACAGTGCTCTTTGTATAAAGTGGATACCATCGCCTATAGAGGGTTGCAACACCAGGGGCAAACCCAGCGGCTTGCTAGTCTTTAGAACGGGATAAACAGGAGTGAGAAAGAGAGATCAGACAAGAGAAATGAGACAGAAAGGATGAGATACGGGTGGAGGAAGTGGGTCATAGGACCTCTTACTCATCGCCTGTAATACGAATAGCAGACTAACCGTTTGACGTCGATATTCTGTGTTTACGAGGTATCACACCAATCGGACCGGCCTTAAAAGTTATAATCAAGATAATGATTCCATAATGGCTCTAACACGTAGAAAAGTAACTCTTACGTCTAACCTTTGGTGGAGTCTCCGCTTTTCATGCCCCTTATTAGCGTAAAGGTTGTTGCAAAATATTTGCACGTTGGCGTAGATCTGATAATTTCTAACAGATGACAAACTAGAACACTTCCTTATCAACCTACCAGCGACCTTGCGCAGGTCGTTGGTCTACCGGGGTGAAAAGCATCCCACATTACATTTGCCCAGATGCCATCTTCACTCCGTAGACTCATCTGCTCCGTCCGCCATCGGCCGGCCTTTTAACAGACATGAATGATCCACTGTCATTTCAGCTTACTAATTCTTCGAGCTATGTCGGTATCCTTCGCTCAATTACAGATCCTCCTTTAGGATATTATCCATTACAGAAACACCTGACATCATTTACTCCATAGCCCATTGACCGAATTCAAATTTGTAGACCAGTCCCATTGATAATATTCACGTTATCGTAATCGAAGACTTAGTATTGCGAGATTGTCAATATCATTGCAACGTAATCAATTTTGGATCTCTATCGTGGTGAAGAGCAAGACAGCGGCAGATAAGTGAATGCAGTCAACTTCTGATGGTTCAAACATAGAGAAATCTACGTCTAGAAGTGGATTTCGATTGGCTGACGGAGATGACTGACAACATCTTAAAGAAAATAAGTCCTATGATCTTCGATCTTTGTAATCATGAATTTACGTATTATACGTAGTCTCGTAAACTGAATAATAAATCTAACTGGTTCCTTTTCAAACAAGATGGAGACCTTATCTTGTGAATATCCATGAATATTCATGTCTCATTGTTTCATGGCCGCGTTCGCTTATTTGCACAACTCTCGTTTTCAACAAGGACATTTATAACAAATTTTCAATGTGTTGTCACATGTCATGAATAAATTTTTGATATGGAATTATTTGTGTTGTAAAATTATCTTCACTGTTAGTTAAATGTAAATACGATAGGTATTGACGTAATTTAGACTTAATGTATTGCTTAAAATACACTACAAATGTAGTCATAGATAATAATGTAATATTATATTGAATACTATATTATAAGCCGTAATAGATCTAATAGTCGATCATTGCAAAGAGGTTCATATTCCTCTACGTGTCTTGTATTCACATTATTTATTTTATCACCAACTTATTTTTCCAAAATTCATAACATATCAGACAACGAAACTGCATTAGGGCTCTTATCCGTTGTCATCATCATCATCATCATCTGAGCTTTAAATCCCGGTTGTGTTCGGAGCGTTCACGCCGACGCCCAGGGTCCGCTTTCCTACTTTTTCTACTCCACTTCGCGCGGTCTTCTGCATCCACCGTTTTGAGACCATTGGTACGCATGTCATCCTTCACAATGTCAAGCCAACATTGTTTGGGCCTTCCCCTTCGACCGGGACCTGGCGGTGGCGGCATGGATAGACATTTGTTCCCTACATAACTAGCCGGTCTCTGGCTCTTAGGGCTCGTATCCGTTGTAAATAATAGAATTTCATAGGCGTAGCTGACAAGTACAAATGAAACAATATTTTGAAACATATTAAGAAAAACACTGGCAGCAGTTTGTACTACAAAATACTAAACTTTATTCGTGTCAAACGTGTTCCCACAAAGTACATTACTGCCTTTGTGTTTACATTTGAAAGCTTCATGAATCGTTGGCTCGTCTGTAGGCATCGTTCGAGGTCAAAGGGCTTTCCCTTTATGTAAAATATTGTTGTATGTTTCTACTTTCTCTGTGTTTAATATGTTAAACTTAGTGTGTTAATATGTTATGAAAATGAGTTTACATATTTGCTGCCTTTTTAAAATTTACATACGTTTTACATACAAAATGGCTTACGCCTGGAGTTATTAATAAGAATCCTTAATAGTTCACGCCTTTTTTTTTTTTTTTGGCCAGGGGAAATCCGTTTGAGGACTAAGCCGCGACAGGCACAGAAGCCTGGGGGATGCTCGCGACCCGGTGAGACAGTGTGGGATTCGCCAGATCGGGGGTGGCACTAGCGTGCCCGGTCAGAACCGGTGCCACGCTATTGCCACTCCCCAGTTAGGGATACCCACTAAAACCCCTGGGTGTTCCGTCCTGCGCCTTATGCCAGGGCTACGGGAATAGGCTACCCGGCTCCGCATTCCCTGGCAGGCGTGGGCCCCGCTCACTGGGCCTCTTCCAATGCCGGGGGAGCTACTCCCCCGGCGACGTCTCGGTTAATAGTTCACGCCTAAGTTAACAGCTTCTCCAGCCTGTGTGCAGATGTCTGTATAGTAACTGATTTATGTGGTGGAAGAATTGACAACACTATTTGGTTTGCCAGCAAATGCTGGTTGCCAATGTGCGAAATTAAACTAAGTGGGCCTTACACGTTGGCCGAACAGTCTATTCCGACGTGTAAAGCCGGAATATTTTATTTTATTTTATGGAAGTATAGGTTTGCGTTTGACCACTGTCTCACCTGATATTGAGTGATGACGCAGTCTCGGATGGAGCACGCTTACCTAGAAGATACCTATTCACTCGTGACTTGAAGACTTCAAGATTGTATTTATCAGGAAAAACAGACTGCGGCAAATTATTCCTCTCTTCGGCAGTGCGCACCAGAAAATAATAAACAATGATATCATTACAGAAATCATGAGAACCTAGTAAATTGATTGATTTTTTAAAAAATATACCTACTAATTTGATTAGTATTTGACACTTTAAAACGTTAATATTTCGAAATTTTACAAACTACCTACAATTAATTTACTTGAGATTTTTTATTCTAATATACGACTGTAGACGCTTCAATACATAAATGTTGTTGTACAACTACGCTTATTCTGTTAATTATGTAATGCGAATGATATCATAACTAAATACTATATTTATCATGAATATACCACAATTCTAGATGAACAAACACAAGCATTAAAACCTGTTTCATATTATTTACGGTTTAACGGTATACTGATTTACTGCATTACAAAAAAATATCTCTAGACAATAATTACTTATTACGTGAGAGTTTAGTCTTCTGTTAACAATATATCGCCTGTCAATAGAATGGCTAAATGCAACGCTTAAGAGAATACCAGACTGCATTTTGCATATTGTTTTTATTTGCATGTCATGCTACAACGATCATAAAATATAACATGAATACAAGGTTACCCGGAAATCCTGTATTATTTTCAAAAATATGAAAGTAGATAATAATATGTGGATATCTTAACTGCGTAGTCAACGCAGTAAATATTTCCGTAGATATGACGAACGTCAAATATTTAATTTTTTTCATTTGGCTACCAAACCTTATAGCTTTTGACTAAAAATATTTCACCTCTAAACAAATAATTAACGCTTAAGGTTAAAAAAGTATTTCTTTTAAATCCTTGCCTGGCTTCGCTGTGCGATAGTAACTATTGCCGGTTTTCTATCGTTCCATTTTTTTATTACCATAAAGTTGGCTAATAGACAAACAGCCCTTTTCATGGAAAGTGCTCATTGCCGCTAGCAACACCAGGGACGTTGTCAACGTTTGCCGGCCACGAAGAAATTTTATAAAGCCCTTCTTAAATGACCCCATGTAGCGCAGAGGGAAGACCTCTCCAAGTCTCCAAGTTATTGTACGCGGAGTAAACGTTCTAGAAAACAGTTGCATAGTTGAGCGCGGTAGCTCAAATGAGGGTGAACAATCCGCCGGTAGCGAGAGGCGCGACGGTGATACTGTGGTGTTGGCACCAGATCAAACAATTCCTCGAAATATACTCAATTGTACACACGGTGGAACACGCAGAGAAACGCAGTCGCATTCTAAATCATATGTCAGTAATTCTATACTTGTACCAATCCTATATCAAGAGTAAATAAAGGAAAATGTCTTCTACATTAGTTGATCGTAAATGTGGCCTCCGCATGTGAACGGTTTGGAAAACTCTCAGCCAAAGTACAGTGATCATGGCATCGTTATTGGCAGTATCGAGTGGAATAGAAACCTGGGGGTGCGATGGTGCGTGACGCGCCACATCGATGCACAAACACCATGACGCGACGAGCTCGCTGAGCACCAACCAAGCAGCATGGTCTCATTAATATGATGACAATACACATATCGGCGCCTGTCTCGTGCTGATTCAAATTTCTTCAGTTTAATATTGGAGTGACGGAACATAATTTATTCAAATAATGAAAATGAATAGCGTCTTCGAAATTTGTTGTGTGATAGAGAACACCCGAAAGGACTATGGAAGCATAACGCATATTATGCCAATCCCAAATGATAAAGACAAAGTCAAAAACTCTAGAGATACCGAAATCAGGTATCTACTTATCATCTCGTGGAATTCGAATATGTTGATTTGAATTTATAAGAATGCAAAATTTGTTCACAGTAAATGGTTACTTCCATAAGTTGTTTGCTATCAAGTTACATTTGACCAAATGGCTAACGATTTTCCATAGAAATTCAAGATGTACCTTCATTATACGTAATACCTAATGATTTCATAAAACATGATATTACCAAAGGATCCATTTAAGCCATGTAAGTTTAAAAAACACCAAAGTCCTACATAAGAAGATGTTTAGTTTTATATTTTTGCTATAACATTACTTGGGCATAAAATTTCATGCAGGCACTCGCGTTTAAAATCAATATTTTCACGCAAACGTTCGCCTTGAATACAGAAGAATAAACAATAAACACAAACATCTATAAATCATGGGAACCTTACTTCATGCTATTTTGATTTGCATGCGTTCGAATGTATTTATTTATGACTTCCACTTGTGAATATAGTTTAGAACTTTAGATTAAGATATGTTCAAAGCCAATGTAGCGAAACGACAGCCACGGCCACAAAACATCTCATTGTCAGTACCTATTCTTTTAATCTTTCAGTTGAAATCATGTTTGATCTGTGTGCCAAATTTCATTGCAAATACTAGACTGTTACTCTACTCTCTGTCGTCTAGCTATGTCCAGATAATGATTTAGATTTTCTTCCTCATAACAACATCATACAGTATTGTAACATTTAATAGTCTACTGGAAGAATTAAGCGATCTTAGTTCTTCAATGTTGTCCGTCGTCCAAATGTAGATAATAGATCATTTACTTAAAATCTGTGACCATTCCGATTTCTTTCAGCCATGATTTGTATTGTAAGATCTATGTAACATTTATAGTTAAAAGTTTGTGTATTGTCTGACTCAGTTTACTGGATCGCAGAGGTTGTAGGTTCATTTCGTGATAAGGTAAATTTACTATATAATATAGGTAATATATAGGTAATTTATTTTTACAATATAATAATTATTAATGATTGTCTGGGTGTCTTAGATGGTAGCGAGTTGTTTTTGTATAAAACTCATCTCGCAATTTATTACTTTGGAAATATAAAATATGTTTGTTTGTACGCCGATTAATGTGTTAAATAAGGTATCATAATATTATGCGGGTTCATATATTATGATTAGCCTCCAAAATTAACATAACTCATTAACAAGACCCCGATTTTAACATTGAGATCGATGTTTGGTGTTATGAGGGCGAAAATCTTCTTTGACGATTTAAAAAACAAGTCACAAAAGGTGTGTTACTCTTGAAAACCGATGGATATGAGAGTAAATAAAAGATTAGATAAAGATTTAGAATAATTAGCAATGTGACAGATAATATAATCGAAAGACAATATATATTACTCATCAGTCGCACATATCGACGGAGTCAGTGAACATTACATTTTTTGAAATTATTATTTTTTTAATCATAATTATTACATATATACATGTATTTACAAGGTCCTGCACTGACGCAGATGATATGTAGACGACACCGTACAATTGAGGAATGTCGAAGACAGTTGAAAAGAAAAATCAGACCTCGGGCTCAGAAGCGAAAAGATGCAATCGAGATTTAGCGTTATGATAATGATGAAGATGTTTGATAAATGAATAGAATAGATGATATTACGTAAACGGTCTAAAACAGGACAGATGCGTTACATCTTTGAAGTTATTGTAACGTGCGGTATTTAAAAAAAACTTATAAGTAACAGGAAAACAAATCGATAGAACGGCAAAGTATTGGCGGCTCCTAAATCATCCACCAAGTGGGACAACGATAGGAATAATTAGTTCCTAAGACTAGATGTTTTCTTGAGAAGATCCTTTACTCATGGCAAACAAAAGTAAAGTACCTCGCGACAGGGTTCAACCTGAATACAGGTTGACGTAAATTATCAACGTGTTAAACAAAGAGTCCAATAATGACGTTTAATAATTTGAATTTCAAACTACAAGTAATTATAAAGTAAGTTAATTGCCATACGAGGCCACGCTTCAGAAATGTACCCACTAATGTAAATATTTTCATCAGAAATTGTAAAGTGTTGCGTAAGAATAATTAAATATCTTTGGATATAAACAAATATATAATACTGTGTTCAACGTATAAATAAACTTAATATTAATCATTTTAACGAAGTGTATCTTAAATATAGGAAGGAGGCTGTATAATAAAAATATATCGCATAATTCTACTTTCTATTACTTCATATGACAGCAAGTCTGAAAATAAACTATATACGAATTTTTAACGATACTTATATGAGTCTCATTAAAATTATTAACTCCTAGGGCAAGATTTTGAAATATGTGCGTCATAAAACTCATTTTTTAACAATTATCAATTGCAAAGTCAGTCGTAGTGAGGTTAACGCTACTGGCGACTATCTTCTATACAGGTCTCAAGCCACGTCGCTGTTTCGGTAGCAAATAAATTAGAATACTCTTATTTAAATGAAATACTGTAAGAAGTATTAACTTATTTCCGACAATTTTAAGCATTTTATTGAGTTAATGTCGAATTTGGAAAGAAACGAATAATGATGAAAGCTATAGATAGCTATAGAGATAGATGAACTCTACAAAATTGGTGCAAGTGTAAAAAATAACTGCACTACGCGCGCCATCTCAGCTTAACTGTAAATAGATGCCGGTGTGAATTCAAAACCAGAAACTTGTTCTTAAAAAACAACCACAACTTGTTTTGGAGAACTAAAGCAAAATGGTGTTACAAAATCTGGGAACCCAGTAAACACTCATTTGAATGACAGAATAGCGTAACAGCAGGTAACGATGTGTATCGAGTCGCACAACTTAAGAGTAGTTGCGAACAATATAAATTGCAAAGCCAAATTACAACATTCCAGTATTATAGTTTTGCACGATAGGATAATACTTGTAGTGGCGTAAGATAACCAACCAGCCGTGACAAACAAACATCAGAGTCAACGACACTACCCGAACATATAAAGCACTTTCAGTTTCGTGAAATCGAAAGCGGCACATACATCTGCAAGGCGATTTTAACTAAGATGGCGGCGAAAAAAATTGATGATCCGTCACGGCAATGTGCGCCGGCGCATCCAGCGCTCATAATTTGTCAATTGTAGCACTTTATTGCCGCATTCCGCGTACATGATGCTACCACCATTAACCGATTAAAAGTTGTATGCATTAATAAAGTATGAGAAGGATAAAAATATCAGCCAGCGTTAAAACTAATCTTCCTTATTTGTAAGTCAGATTTTTTATTATTAAATTATATTTAAATTGATTTAATTGAACGATATTTACATATTTTTTTAATGTATCAGAGAGAGAGATAACACTTTATACACACCAAAAACGCACACTAAAATATACAGTTACAAAAACAGGCCATATTTACAATATTTTCTAGGCAATACTATAGGCGGCCTTATCGCTCGCTCAAAGCGATCTCTTCCAGTCAACCTAAATGAAAAAAAAATGTATCAGGCGATATAGGTGGTGCAGGAAAAGGCAATAGACACATAAATACTCAAACTAATTTAAGAAATATATACAAAAATACATAAGTTATTATAATAAATGTATAAGCATGGTTATATTCTGCTTATCAGACATAACATTTGTAGACACATAGTGTTTTCTGAGGAAATTTCTAAATGTTGGTAAGGATTTGGCCTCTCTGACAGTAAGAGTATGAGTCCAGCAGACAGGCAGACATGCCATTTAATGGAAAGCGGATACCGCCGCCTATGCACATTTGTAACACCAAAGGCGCTACTATATAATGTGCTGCCGCTGTCTTAAAGGAGCCTGGAACCTGACCACTTATGTCGATACTCTAGACCAGAAGTGGTAGCCATCCAGACAGGTGAATATCCTACCACCTAGCTGTTGTTTGTTTTTGTCGCCTCTTACGACAGGTCCCCCGGCCGTAGGAAACTGTATTCCTTCTCAATTCCTGCACGGATAAATTAGCCACTTATTAACATTTAAGCGAGTTTTGGCTACTGCAGGTCTGTAATAACGTGACCGAGCCACTGGCACTACAACCGACAATTATTACGACGTGTGTCGGTAAGACTTAATGTCGTACACATGCGAATATCTTTGTTTCTGATTTTGTCCATAGAACAGCTCTAGCAAGGTAATAACATTTTCAGAATAATTTTGTGTTCGATAGTTATAATAAAGCTTTCAGCATAGTGTGGTGACACGTAACAGCGAAATGCAATAAGTACATAACCGCGAACAGTGTATCGGCCTTGGTTTCTGACGAGAAAGTGCAGCCACCTCTCTAATTACTAGCGACTTGCCTTACATGGACTTTGAATTTGTTTGATTAAAACCTATCAATGCCCGGTGAAACTGAACTAACTGGCTTGGATGTATCTTTCAAGCTACACTATTTTGTTATCCACGTATTTACTAATAATATAAGCGTGAAAAGTGACTGTTTGTTCGTGCGCTATAATTTCACGACTAAACTGCTCAACCTATCCTAATGAAATTTGGAAGCAGGTAGATAGTGTGGGAAAGATATAGACAACCTTTTATCTCAAAAAAAAACATAATTGAGGAAGTGAAAAGGAGGATGGAATGTTGGATGCAATTTAAAATTTATCTAAGTTATGTGCGGAACTGAGTTCGGAAAGGTTAGTAGACTTAAAATATTTCAACGTACATTACAAGTTCGAAATGACCTCCTGTCTACAGGGATTACTAATATTTTCATAGTAATATTAGTATTAGGTACTAATGTAACTGTAAAAGCTCTGAGCCACTTAAATATAAATAATAGTTTAAAAAAACTAAAAAAAACACGCTTTTATAAAAAATCCAACTAAAAAAACAAAAAATAAAATTTAATATAATATAAAAAAGCGTGGGGTGTATTCAAAGCGCTTTTTAAGATATTATATTATTAATTGAATACACCCCACGCTTTTTTATATTATATTAAATTTTATTTTTTGTTTTTTTAGTTGGATTTTTTATAAAAGCGCGTTTTTTTTAGTTTTTTTAAACTATTATTTATTTTTCATTTTTTAGTTGATTTTTGTTTAAATGTTTTTAAATACAAGCTTTTGAGATCCTGCATATCATGTAGCAGCAGAGTGCTAGCCAAGACAAGTAAAACGAGCCCAAACACGACGGGTCTATCTTGTTTAGTACAGGAGTTCCTATGGCCACCTTCCGACTCCATCATCAGATCAGCTCCATGGTACCATATTATTGCATTGTCACGCGATATAAACATACGAGCCCAAACACGAAGGGTCTATCTTGTTTAGTACAGGAGTTCCTATGGCCACCTTCCGACTCCATCATCAGATCAGCTCCATGGTACCATATTATTGCATTGTCACGCGATATAAACATACGGGCCCAAACACGAAGGGTCTATCTTGTTTAGTACAGGAGTTCCTATGGCCACCTTCCGACTCCATCATCAGATCAGCTCCATGGTACCATATTATTGCATTGTCACGCGATATACACATACGTGCAAAATTTCAGCTCAATCGGAAAACGGGAAGTCGGTCAAATTTAGGGGTCGGTTACAGACATACTGACTGACATACAAGTGAAGCTAATATAAAGCGTGTAAAAAGTCGTCTAGTTAGGGATATAAAAAATATTTAGGTTCTGATTTAAAAAAAAATGATATTTAAAAGTAATAGTTGTGTTTTTACTTAATTCAGAAAATAAAATCCAACGTAATCGTAGTTAAAAATCTAATACTACATTAATGGGAAAATGACTTAGTTGCACGTGTTTATTCCTTCTCCAGTCTTGAGAACGAGCCGAGTATAATCAAATAATTATTATTTACTACAGTTTAAAATAGTATATAGGTCAATAATGAATTCATATTCATTAATATAAATATCAATTGTAATTAAGTACAGCATGAAATAAAAATTAAATTAAAAGTAATTACATAATATAACGAAACAAAGAAGTGTTGTGATTGCTGATGTGTGAGTCTGCATGTATTTATGCAAACTTCTCTTTTTGTTTCTCCTATATCTGGAACTAGCTGTGCCCGCGTTGAATTTGTTTTCAAAAACCCCGATTTTGAAACATTCTTCATTGGTGCTCCGCTCCTATTGATCTTAGCGTGATGATACCCAGCCATTTACATTCATAAAGAATTTTTCAAATGAGACCAAGTATTTATTTCCTGAGATTAGCGCGTTCAATCAAGCAAACAAACAAACTCTTCAGCTTTATATATTAGTATAAGGATAAGTAAAATATCAACATTTTATTAACAGGATAAGTATGTTTCTCAAAAAATGGGAGACATACTTTCTGCAGGACATAGATTAAGAACGTTTACTTGAACGAAGCCGCGAGGAAAGTTCTAGTAGCAATATCCACTAGTTTTACCTTAATCATGTCTTCGTGAAACGGCATCGTTAAAGTGAAAATATCCGACCACGATATTTCTGCTATGCTGATGATACTTCCTTGTCGTTAAGACACGAAACTTACTTACAAACTTTCATTACTTTCACTCATACTATGTCGCACAAATATAAGACCTAGGGTCCAATTCTGCTATTACTATCTCGTTAAAATCGTCCGACACTATCGTCTCCATCGTAGGTTTGCCTGATTTCAGTAGTCTATTGAATCCACTCTATCTTTATAAATATTTATGAGCGAAAAGTGGCGAAATAAATGTTTAAAATTTTGGTAGCTTTTCAATATTACTTTCGGCTACGCTACTTCTGCTATTGGTAACATCAATTTTTTTCTACTATTATTCCGCCACGACGATATCGAAAGGATACTGTGGATTTAGTAGAATACGAATTTTTGACTCTATCGTAATAGAGTCTTACTTTGAATATCTTCGCAACGTCAAGATATTGAAATAGCAGAATTGGGTCCCTTGACGATTCTCCTGAACGCATCATTTGCCGCAACCACGGTTTGATAAAACCTGTGGTAGATAGAATTGATTAATTCTCATTATCGTTATCAACGACGAACTTTAATCGAAGAAATCTTCAAGAAGAACACAGTGCTATAAAAAATAAACACAGACAATGATGCACTCAAGAAATTCACAGAAAATTTGAAAGATGATAAAAATGGTATGGGAAAATACTGAAAAGGGCTCAAATAATATGGATATAGCGTTAAATAAGATTTAACACGAGAGAAAAAGAAATGAATATATTCATTAAAGTACCTGGTGTGTCGTGTGGTGACTAAGTACGTGTTGCAGAAAAATTTGAAAGAAAGAGAACTTATCTTGACATTAGCTATCAAATATCAGTAAGTTTGATGTCTTTTCCTTTGATACAAGCGGTCATGCCGGTTTTAAATAATTTGTCAAATATGAAAAAAATTATGCTCAATAAAAGCTTCTTCCAATTTGGCAATTATTTACTTCATTTAAATAAATTTTATTTTGCGCCAAACGTCAAGTCAATTATTACAATAATTTCAATATACATCAATATTCCAACGATGTATGAAGCTCTTGCACACATAATTGCGATTGTAAGTGAGCCAATACATATGCAAGTTGATGAAAGGGCTCTGCAGAATTATTAATGACTAAATTCAAGAGTAATTAAGCAAGCGGTTATGAATTAATAAATTCATGGGCTAGCAACATGCTATAATAATTCGAGAGATCTTTTGCTTATAAGTAAGATAGCAATTATTGTGAATTTCAGGTTACATAGCTACTTTGTTATTAATATATGCAATGAGACAATACAGACGTAGAAATGTTCCATGGCAGGGTTTTTCAATATGGTGGATGCATACCCCTTGAGGTATGCCACAAAATTTATGAGATGGCGCTGATTAGATGAGCCATAAGTATAACACGTAAAACTGCTCCTAAAATCCACTGAATTGTGGGCAACAAACAAGCCCACTGATCACATTACGAACACAGTCATGTCTATTGCTCGTCGTAACTTTATTTCTGTTTTAATAAACTACATTATTCACATCTTTCTATAGCTACCTAGCTTTTTAAGAGGTTCACCATTGTCTTGAAATACAAAAATAGGAATACATGGAACTATAAGTTCGGAAAACTATTTTAGATTGATATAAAGTTCGGAAACGTCTGTATAAAATCGTTCACCATTTATTTTATTTAATACATCATTTTATCTCTCGTTTACAATTATGCTCACTTCCGCGGCAGCTAGTACGAAAATAGCGAAGGAAGTGGGCAGCACGAATATGTTCATGAACATATTCGCGCTGCTAATTTGCTTGCTGCTAGCGAGCCTAAGCGACCTACATTATAGGTGGTACAAATGTCAAATGGAATAAAGCATGAGCATATGATAGAAAATGGAGGTAGAAGGATGTAGCGATGAATGAATGACATGAGCTAGTTCAGGTTAGACACACACATTTCAACAATTGAAGAAGTATCGACGAGCAAGCAACTATATATATTGTGGCGAACGATGGTGAAACCATCTAGTTAGTTTTAGAACTTTTGGAACAATCTAGAAAAATCTAGAACAAAAAGACAAGGACGGATATATTTAGAAAAAGATAGACGATAAACGAAAGACAGAGATAGATAGATGTTAGAAAGAGATAGACGACAAAAGAGAGAAAGAGATAGATAGATGTTAGAAAGGGATAGACGTATAAACGAAAGTTCCCGAACAGAAGGTTCGGGAAAGAAAAGACAGAGATAGATAGACGGGTTCTAGAAAATTCTTCCAGGTATATAAACAGCGTAAGGCGCGCCTACTGGGCAGTTTTAAGTTGAGTTAAGTCCAAGACGGTGAAGCAACAAGTGCGATACTAAAGAGTTGTTAGAGAAGATTAATAGAGGACAGAGACGAATCAAATGGTGAATTTAGTGACCAGTTTGGTGGATAGATACGTGAAGGAGGTGTGTAGCGTAGTTCGAGAGAGGAACCAGAAGCGAGCTACACGCGATAGTATCGGAGGTGGTCTACGCAATATCGGTAACGGTATTGAGGGTGTGTTAACTTATCGTTGAGACTGTGCATCGTTGGACGTGCGTATAGGGGCAACCCTGTAGAGAGGTACTGCGTGCGGCTGTGTAAGCCACTAAAAGCTTTTAAATTAAAAACTGGTGTTTTCTTCCAATCCATAAGTGCGTACCCCCGCTCGCACGTAACAATATGAAATTAGAAAGGTCTTCTGCAAGTACAACAAGTCGGCAACAAAAGCTATCAGACATACAAAAGTCTATAACTGCGGAAACAAGAGGGCACGGCAACTTGCACAATCCAGCGTCATCCGGTGTTGATTCCATACAAGTACAAAGCATGCACTGTGCACCATGCATGCGTGCAGTGACCACTATCTAGTTTGAGATAAAATACTGCTCGATAACAAATTCCGTGTCTATGATTGCTAGAGTTTATGTAGTTTACAAAATATTTTAAGTTAAATTGGGCTTAATCAAAACTAACTTTTTGTTCTTTAGATGTATTTCTTACTCTTCCTGAATCTTACAAAACAACAACGTCACTTTCAAAATTCTAATGTACTCTAAAGAATTCCGCAGTCACATAGCACAAACAAAGTTGTGTTTAGAAAGCCACCAATGTTCTTATCATGTCCTCAGTTACCTTGAATGAAACAAAAATGGCACAACCTACGGCCAGTTAAGAGGTTATTATTGTAACACGTGACGCACACTCCCCAGAAGTTCTCTAAGTTTGGAGTTAAAACGTGTTTACATCGCGGCGAGGATGTTTCCCGCTTACACAATAAATTATGATGACCTCAGTGTTTATAATAAGTGGTCATACTTTACTGACGGTATTGCCAGATCAGAATTCTGAGAATACAGTGTCGTAGACATTTAAATAAGTGAAATTACACTATGTAACACGAAAACAATTATTTAATACGTTTTAAGTTGTATTTATTGAAGGAAAATTCTATATAGACGGATTTTTCTGTGACGAAAAAGCGTTATGGCCGCGTGGAGGAGCGGCATAAATTTAGACTAGACGGTGAGAGGCGGCATATTTTTAGAGTACACTATGGATGCGTTTTTTGGTTCCGGGTCGAATTCAGTGTTTTTTGTTTGATAAAATAAAATATGTTTAAATAAAAAATGCATTCATTCAAATGTACCTAACCAAATCGTAATTTGCAGTAAACCTGCGAAATGTGTGCCATTCGTTTTTCCATTTGTCCGTTGAAGTTTCACTTCTACTGTGTGTCCCAGGCACATATTTTTATAATCACCTAACTAAACTGCATTATTAATCATTACTACTCACTATCAAGTAGTCGATTATAACCGAATTCTTTAGTAATAGCGTAAATAGAACAAGAGTCCCAGGCCCACTTAGGGGCCATCCACAAGTTAGGTCACACGAATTTTGTAATTTTGACCCCTCCCCGTCCTTGCCATAGCTAGTCACATCAGTGAAATCACACATTTTGCTATTTTACATCCAGAAATTATTAAGTTAAAACAGCAGTTCCGTAATTAGTTTTACTACCATTTAGCTTATTTCTTAATAATACATACATAGATACATAACTTCACGCCAGGTCCCTTGCGGGGTAGGCACGAACGACAGAGCGCCATTTAGGCTTATTCTTACACACCTCACTTGCTTCTTTGACATTCATAGTTCTTGTCATGCACGCTCGTCTGTTCTTAAGGCTCCTGACATCACCTTCTGCTAGTACATGATCAATTTGATCATGGAAGGTGTGTCGTGGCCTTCCGCGACTTCTGCATCCATCCACTTTTGCATTGTATATCTGTTTAGTCATTCTTTCATCATACATTCTTTCCACTTTCCAATTTAAACACTATATAGTTTTGTAATGTACTTGTCGCCTCTTACGACAAGCCACCTGGTCGCACGATCAGGGAGGGGCTCCGCGCGCACGGAGTCCCCCCGTACCTCACGAGGCTGTTGGGCGAGTACCTGCGAGATCGGCACATCCTTTGGGAGGGTGGTGAGTCCGCCAACCACGTGTTAGGTCGACGACGTGTCGCGTGCGGCGTTCCACAGGGATCGGTCCTCGGGCCTATCCTTTGGAACGTAGGCTATGACTGGATCCTTCGGGTGACGGTCCGGCCCGGAGTAGGGCTGATCTGCTTTGCGGACGACACCCTACTCACGGCACGCGCCGCGTCTTTTGCGGAATCCGTGGACGTCGCCAACGACGGGCTGGCGATCGTCGTAGATCGAATAGCTAGGCTGGGCTTGAAGGTCTCCCCCGCGAAAACGGAGGCCGTCATGTTCCATAGGAAATTCCGGAATCCTCCCCCGGACTTGTCCGTTACAGTTCAGGGGGTGGCGATTAGAGTAGGGCCCACGATGAAATATCTTGGGCTAGTCCTTGACGGGAAATGGCTGTTCAAAGCGCACTTTGAGCAGCTAGTTCCCAAACTTCTGAATTCCGCGGGCGCACTCTCCAGGCTTCTTCCTAACGTGGGGGGGCCGGGGGGTGCGACGCGGAAGCTTTATTCCGGCATCCTGAGGAGTATGGCGCTCTACGGTGCGCCCGTCTGGTTCGATTCGCTTCACCGCCACAACCGAACCCTGCTGCACCGCGCGCAGCGGGTTCTGGCCGTGAGGACCATACGGGGGTACCGCACAGTGTCGTGGTCGGCGGCGACTCTCTTGGCAGGCGAGCTGCCCTGGCCTCTCCAGGCAGACGTCCTGTCCAGAGTTCGTCGCACCCGGCAGGATGCCCTAGCTAGAGGACTGACCTTCTGTCAAGTCGAATTAGAGACGGTCAGGAAGCGGGAAACCGCCTCCTGCCTCGTCGCCTGGTCTCGTGACCTCGAACACCCTGTGGCCGGCGGCTATACGGTGGATGCAATCAGGCCGCAGCTGGAGAGATGGGTGACCCGTACCAGCGGAACCCTGACCTTCAGGACGACTCAGATACTGACCGGACACGGTTGTTTCGACCAGTATCTGTTTCGCATTGTGGGCTGCTTGCCTTCCCCGGACTGCCGCCAATGCGGCGCACCCGATACGGCGTTACACACGCTAGTTGAGTGCGCTGCATGGACGCCTCAGCGTTTCGAGCTCGAGACACACGTAGGAGCCGTCCGATCGCTTGGCGACTTGGTAACGGCCATGTTGCACAGCGACGACCGCTGGGAGTCTGCGGTCTCTTTCTGTGAGGCGGTAATGTCTCTAAAAGAGGCCGCAGAAAGGGATAGGGAGCGAAGTCCTGCAGCGCGTGCTAATGTCTCCACCCGAGGTCGCCGGCCTTCAGCTTCAGCACCCGGAGAGGCAGGTACGCGCATTACTTCCCTCCCTGAGTTAGGTTCCGGTACGAGGGGCCCCTTGCTACTAGGCAACGCAAGGGATTCAACTGCCCCCGTTTCGAAGTGGGGTGTGTTCTCCCAGGGCACACTCCAGGCACTTTATTGCGCTGGATCGACTGTTGCGTAACTATGTTCTATATCTCAGTCTTTCCTTCACAACAAAGCGCAGGGTCGACGGGAGGAGAGGTTTTTTAGTGGGTATTGAGGTTGCTCGCCCGTGCGGCATCGCTCTGAGTCTTCCACACTCCTCAGTGTCAAGCCATCGCGGACGAAGCGCAAACAAAGCATACTATTGCTAGCGTTATCGCCCCCGGTGGATGCGCGCCGTTTCCTAGTGACGGCCCTGAGAGTGCGTAAATCAGTCAGCATTTTTCCTCGCCTCAAAAAAAAAAAAAAAGCCACCTGGTCGCAGGAACTGTTATTTTTTCTCCGTTCCTACACGGAGAATTCAACCAAAATTATTTATTATAAGACCAATACAAATAAAAATTATAGCATAAAGTAACAACTAACTAGACACAAAAGGATCTTATTCCTAGAGAGCGGTCCAGACGAGCTCATTGATAAATTGAACTGATAAGGGTAATTTTTACTTAAAGTAATGACACATTATATCCACACTTACACGATCTCGAGTAGATCGCGTGGAAAATAAGGCATATTTACTGTAATTGTAGCGCATCTGGCAATGCCGTTCGCTGATGACAATGACATCACGGCCTTGTCTTACCGACAACTCTGCTAAGGTTATATTTATATCGCCATATTTAAAACTTGAATGTATGAATATAAAAGTATTTATTGCAAATAAAGTCGAGAGCGTGACTTTATATTCTTAAGCAAGGTTATTGAAATGGCTTAGATGAAGCGGGATAACCTTTACAAAATGAAAATGTTTTCGATATTAGAAGGGTTCATTGTATAAGTATGATTTAAATAAGATCGCGCGAGTATGGCCACGTAATACAAACAGTGTCATAGAGATGACAAACATGTATGTAATGTTTGCTCATTTGGCCACAGTGCCCTCAATAAAGCATATAAGAAAAAATACCCCATACTTGACCAATTTTTCTCGAACGGAATTACCACGTTCTGTTACTTTGATTTCGTCAAATTTTCTACCCCTTCATAGTTTAAAATGTAAAGGGTACATACACACTTCTCGAATTGGGAAGCGAATACTCCCCGCCTATCCGTGCAGGAACGGAGAAAGAATACAGTTTCCTGCGGCCGGGCAGCCTACCGTAAGAGGCCACAAAACGACCCACAGCCAGGTGGTAGGACATTTGCCCGACTGGATGGCTACCACCCCTGGTCAAGAGTGTGTTGCCATAACAACCCTAAGTTGTGTTCCGGCATTAGTGACCAGGTTCCAGTCTCCCTTAAGAGAACATCAGCGCATTTGTAGCACCTCTGGTGTTGCAAATGTCCATAGGCGATGATGACCGCTTTCCAACAACAAAACAAGTTATTATGATTTTCTTAAGACCTGTGTAAAACGGCACACCACACGCTTATGTATGTTAAAAAAAAGCATCTCTCATTCATAAAACCGCGTGCTCACCTGAGTGCCGTAATCGTTGCAGTTACTGTAACCAAAAGGCGCCCACTTCAAATGGGGCGAGTATGTATGAGAATGCCTTGGCGGGGCCCGCCAGTTGCAGACGCCTTATGCGCTGCATTAGGCCATCACCCCGTATGGCCCGGGTATGGTGTCTAAAGACATTCTCCCTGCGTTAAAAAAATGTCGGCGTACACAATGTGTATGCCTATGTCATAAGAGCACGTTAGTGTATCCGCTCGGTTACAGTCGGATCGCAGATGAGTACGCGACTTTACTTTACGGCAGTCACCTATGGTTTTGTAGTGATAACTTCTTATGGGAGGGTAAACCGCTTAGTTACGTAACGCATGACGGCGCCAGTCTGTCTAGCTTCCCTTTCTCTTACGCAAGTTATCACTTCTGACGGGCGTCCCGAGACGCACGTTTTTTTAAACCTTTTGCGATTGCACCACACCTTTGTGTAGCTGTATACAGAAACATACTCATGCCAAAGTTCATGCACATACATAAATATATTTTTTATAAAAACAAAGCATAAGAGCACAGATTTATAATAATACAAAAAACTAAAATGATTTCGCTTCTTTATCTTTGCCTCTCGAACTCTATCCCATTTTCAGGATATAAAGTCCCAAATGGTCATTCTCTTTATTGTGATTACTCATGTTATAAGTATATCAAATTCATAACAATCTTTTCATTCCAAAAGCCGCGAAGAAAGAAGTATAAAACACTAGTAGCTTTCAAAAGTACAGTTCTTGGGATAAGTGGTAAAATGTTGTGACCAAACTGTAATAAATTAGCATAGTTTACGAAACTAAACAGTGTGTTTAGGCAATTTATTTAAACGATGTAAAATTACGTCAATGTGCGATTAGCCAAGAGTTAGAAAGGGCAGCATTCACGACCGCGACCTCATGCAACAACGGGTCTCGCATGACGCCAGCTGATCTGAGCAAGAGAACGTTGTGCAAACCGGTACAATAGCAAAGAAAGACAAAACAGTACATCTATTGTATTCGTAAACCGAGTGTTGCCATAAAAATTAAAATTATCCTGAAGATTTCTTAGAAAATTAATATTTTTTATTGCATACAAAGATGCAGTTAATTAACAATATTTCAACGAGTACAACAGTCGTTATTATCCGTACTAGGGATTTCTTCCAATCTTCTGAACATAAATGCTTATAAGAATAGATATCGTGTGAGCAACACAGTTTCAAATGAATAAAAATGTATGGATTTCTTCCGTTCTTATATAACATTAGATACATAATGTGGTATGGCGCGTGTAAGTGATATGTATAATGAATATTGAGGTAATTTCCTTATTCATATTTAAGCGATGTCTATAAAAAATTAAAAACGAGCGCATAAACTTCCTATTTAATGACGAATAAGGCGAAAAAATTAGAAAGGCAACTGTTACGCCATAATTTAATGAAAATAGAAAAAAAGAAAAATATTTATCTAGAACGATAATAAATATCACTGAAACTATTTAAATAAAAACAATAGGTAAATGTAGTACTAAATTGGTCTTAGCTCAGCAAAATTGCCGGTTAAGATAACCAGCGCTGATCTTACGCTAGGGCCATAGTGACATACACGAGCACAGGCAAACAAGAAAAATATATGAAGTGAACATATAATAATATAATAAAATAGGAATAGAAAGAAAAAAAATACCATAAAAACATTCAAGTAAATATTAAAAGACTAAATACATATTACTTGTATAAATCGACATTGTTACCTATTATCAATAAAATTTAAAAAGAGCGGTATAGATAAATAATAACAAGAAAAATTATTCAACATTTAACGCACGACATCACTAACGCAGTCAGGATACATCAGGCACACCCTTCACATGCGCACCACCATATAGCACTGGTATCATGAATAAGATCGGCTTGGCGCACTTGATGGTCATATAAGAACTTTTTCAGTTTGAGTCTAAATCCATGAACACTTATATTTTTATAGGGAGTCGAATATTGTTTCAGCATTCGGAGGCAGCATACATGAAACTACCCTCCTAACTAAAAGCTACTGTGCCATACCGTAGCGTCAGAAGCTGCGTAGCACACGTAGATTTCCGCAGTGCGGTTGATCTTTGAGTACCGAAGCTTACATACAATTTTTTTTTATTGCAGGAGATCAGCGGGATCTGAGGGAAAGCGGTCACCATCACCTATGGACATTTGCAACACCAAAGGTGCTACAAATGCTCTGCTGCTCTCTTAAAGGAGACTGGAACCTTGTCACTAATGTCGGAACACAATACAGTAGAGCTTGATGCTTAACAACTTCGAAAAGTAGGCAAGCAAAATATAGTTTACGGCGATGCTTCATTTTCAAGATAAAGCATCGGTTTGTAAAAGGCGTCACATGATTTCTAAAAGGAATGTTAAAGAAAAAACGTGCACATGCGTTCTGTACTCGTTGGATGAGTCTGTGTTCTGCTCAGTAGCCGAGGACCAAAAACTATATCGGAATAATTAAGCTGGGACAAGACTAGTGAATCAACTGGTTGGATTCTTAGACTCTCATTTAATTTAATATGGCCGAATCCTATACAATATTTTAAGTTTATAAAAATAAGATCTGACTGATTTGGCTACATGACTTTCAAATCTGAGTTTACTGTCAACGTAGAAACCTGAGAAGCCATGAGGAGGGATGAAATTCACGTGACAAAAATAATGTTAAACTACAAGATGGGTGTAGATGTAAAGGTAGACCAAAAAAAAGATGGATGGACTGTGTGAAGGATAATATGATGATTTGTGGTGTGACAGAAGATGTATGTCAGAATAGAAGAGTGTGGAAGGAAAAGACATATTGTGCCGACCCCAATTAATTGGGATATGTTGAAAGAAAAGAGAGAGAGTAGAATCGTAGGTTTCGCGCTTCGTAAACTCGTTTACTCCCAAAAACGAAGATTTGGTCTTGGACAGGATATTAAATTTACTTAAGTTTTTTTAACCTACATTATAGAAATCCAACCAATCCAAGGATTCCCAACGCATGTATGTCGAATATTATAAAACAACATAGATAATTTCATCGGAAAAATTCTGAATATGGGAAAAATTCTGAACCCTATACAAGCTGGACAAAATGTCAATGATAATAGGGCATTTGAAGTAGATGGCAGTTTAGACTCAAATAGCATAAAATAATTCTAAGTTTAGAAATAAAAAAGAAATTACAATTATAGATAAAAACAAGTTAGTATCTCTTAAATATTCTAAGACAGGTGCGTAAAATGACACATTTATACTGTGCCATAATAGCCAGTCTGACCCCAACCGCTGTTACGAAACCGATCTAAAAGTCATATTGAGATCCGCTCGCGGGCGTAAATTCATAAAGACGTCCATCCATACATGGTGTACTGCATAATTATTACAATTATCGTCGTCAAGCACTACTTGGTTTTAGAATTTCATTATACTTTTCTAACAAGACACCGAGGGGTCTGGAGTTTGAATATTAACTGTTTGCTTATAGGTCGGCAAGTTCGTACGTGACACTCTCATGGTCCGAAGGCGACGTAGAACGCAAGAAAACTAGGCGTCGATAAGTCAATAAAAAATTCCTGCCGTCATCTCTATAACTCACATATACTTCTCTACAGTAGCGCTTTGAGTCAATTCAAATTTGTGTCATGACACACGAAACAAAGGATACGCGCCGAGATTCCGAGAGGGGCAAACAGCGTCTGTCTCACGCATACTGCGCATCCTGGCTTTTAGCGCATCAATTTAGTGGTGCAGGCATTATGGTGTAACGTTATCACATATATTTCTGAGTTAAGCTAGTATAAAATTATACGCCATTATATTTGAAATAGGTGGGTCAACACAAATGGCAAAAAAATGAAGGTTAGTAGGAGCATCAGTTAAGATGTTGATGCTTCTCTCACACTATTAGTCAACCCCGTAATCAGGGTATCATCTAAGTGCCCTGTCGCCTACGAACCATGTGAATGTCACGTACGAATTTGCCGACTTATAATTGACAACTGGTATACAAAGGATGATTAATTAAGCTACCTATACACAATATTCGTTGTTTGATACAGGATATGCTGTCTTGTACGGTCTTAAAGAAGCACCGTCACGGAGTAAAAGGTTAAGACAGGTGCACTGATGTTGGTATTAAGCTTAGCATTGATACGTATCAATGTCGTAAGTTACAATAGACCATTATGAACAGAAAATATCTAATTAACCAACGTATGATCAATGTCCGGAACAGCGGATTACAAACGGGTCAAATAAAAACAATTTGATTCAAATAGCATGAAGAAATTGGTAATTTATAACTAGACTTCTTTAACACAGGTGACAATCAGCAGCTGTCTGTAATGCTTGGCAATACTTGTTTCATTTATTCTCAGCCTTAGTTATGGCTTTACGACTTATCCTCATTTGATGAATGAAATTGTGACAAGTGTCAAACTCCTTGGTATTTTTTTTTTTGTATAAATATCAATTTGACTTGAAATGTATTAATATAGTGAATAATTTATACTTCTGTATGTTTATATTTACGAATCAGTATTAATTACTACTTACAAGTTTTACCCTAATATTTCCATGATAATTTTTCAGTTAGCATCTTATAATTATTATATTAATGCTTTGGATCCTTAATAGTCAATGAATTCCTTTCAACGCGTTAAATGAATTATTGTTTTATTCTTTTGACGTTTTGAAAACCAGATAACAATCTAGCGCAGCCTGTGCCACGGTTGTAATTACTATAATTACGTTCGTCACGATGTTTGCAGTGTGGAGTACTAATCGACATTAGTGACACATAACTCGTGATCCCATCTTCAAACATGTCCATAATAATTTTAAGAAATGTTACAATACCTTCTTGATATCAACTTATAGTTCATTAGGAGCTTATTTACAATCCCACTCAGACAATTTCTAGAACAAGGATTTACCTGAAACAAAATAATCAAAATTAATAATGCTTTCGATTTAAAATTACACCTATCAAGGTCCTATTTAGCGTTTATACAATCATGGTAAATCATAAGTTCTGCTTTAAAGGCAAAACCTTACTTTGTTGTAATTATCTTGGCAATGTGCTATACGATGAAATTTATTATGTTAATGTGTTAGATTATTATTCGTATGTTATGTATTCGATACAAAATGGCTACGTACAAACAAGACCGCGAGTTTTACTCGCGATTCCGCGCTGTGCTTAATAATCACATTTAGTCTTGGTTCATTTCTAAATTAGCACATCAGCTTTACTTTAGAAATGTAGTTATTCGATTCAACTTGAACACTTCCAATAGTAGCAATTCCAAAATGTTAACCAAATCGATTACTTTACACTGATTGTCTGGTGTCTGCCGATGTTCCAAGTGGCGTATCGAATCAAGCAACTTTCCCCCGACTTTATAACAGCGGTTCTAATACGCGATGAACCGTGGAGGTATCCAATTTAGAATCACTTTCCCCCATTGTGAATTTTACGGTCACTTTTTTATCTATTAATCTAGAATAATTGTTTTTTCTCATACTTTTCGTTAGGTACAATACTCGTACTGTACGAATTTACTATTTGTTGATTTATGGCCAGTCCCCATTAATAATAATAATAAACTTCGATATTAACTCTATACTAGTAACGTCAAATTTCTACGAATGGTAAGTCAGTGATTGAATAATAAGATATAGGTATCGCCCTTTAGGAAAGGCTAATTGATAACTCAATAAAAACAAACGTGAAAGACGTATTGTTTGTTATCCAGACTTTGAGCGAGGGTCTTTAAAATGCGAGGACAGAAAAATAAATTTCGTAATAAAAACTTGCCTAAATTACTTCACAAAATATAAAAATATATAAAAAATTCTATTATGACAGTAGATATACAAGAAATTGTAGACGCCAATTATGTTTAACATGTGTATATTCCAGTCAGTGGAGCTCAAGCTCCAATTACCAGACCATCACCTGCCTGACAAATGATTCGAAACATAAATGGGCAGAATAATGTACTGTCTGAGCATAAAAAGGCAAGTTATGGTTTTTTAATTGTGATGAAATACGTTGGTCCTTCAAGCCGGATAAAATATAACATAATTAAAATAAATATACAATAAAAGTTACCAAAATAAAACATAGGCGCGCGTGGTTATTAGCGTTAGTTTACTTCGACCGATCAGACGTACGCGATGACGTCATGTAATATAAAATTATATATACACTGAACTAAGGTTGCCATCCCCCGAGCATGTCAAGGTTTTTTAAACTTAGTATAATAAAAAACAAATAAAAATGTCATAAATCAACTTTTTAATTTACGACTCACTGCCAGTGTCACTGCGGTGAAGTTGAAGTGCCCATCGTGACAACTGCAATTTACGGTAAATCTAGCGAGTCGGTTCGTCTGTTGATCACGCCGCCTGGTTTGAAGTTTTTAAAATCCGGACTACAAATGAAACGCCACCCGGACGCTCTCTAAACTAGGACAAATCTGGGGAAATCCGGACGGATGACAACCCTACACTGGGCTCACTTGGAACGATATGTCTTTATGTTACAGAAGGCATATGAACAAAATTAACTTCCCAAACTTAAAATAACACGCTGTATCACACAAGTGAACTTAAAAGCGAATTAGGGAGAGGAAAAAAGCTTGTGTAATCAACACATGAACATGATTTTTGTCAATATCGTACACACACATGCTAACACGTGACAAAGAAGATTAGTTATGACTTGAAGTTTACCACGTCGCAACACTGTGATAATTACCAATATCCTTGAAGATGTCGATAATAAGGTAACCACTTGCGATTGTGTGTGACATAACTCGTTTAAAACGCTGATAATGTATCTCTCTAGTAATGCATGCTTATGCAGATAGAGCTAAAGTAAAAAATGTGCAGCTAGCGGGACAATAACCATCTTTTACCTATTTAGTAATATACCGTGGAATATGTACATCTTTGAAATATGGCTAGGGTATGCATAAGCAATATGCATGAAATAGAAAAAAAAATAATTTCAAATCTCGTCTTGAAGACAAGTTTTCTATGATGATATTTGTAGCCTAACAACGCCTATATCAGTTATGCCTTGAGGCTACAACATTGTTGAATTTGCTAATTGGCAGGAATAATTGAGTTAATTCCTTACCTTATCTTGCTCTCTTGCTCCCACGTTTCTATAATCTAACAATGTTGTAATACAAATAACACAATGACCGTTTTCCTCGTTCAACTTCTTTACGGCGAATATTCAGTCAGAGATTCAAACCACTTAAGCTTATTTCGAGCAATTACTAAGAGTCAACGCTCGAATGTAATTGAATAGCCAGATGACAAATGATGGGAAAGCCAGACTTGTGCCTTTAATCGAGTGATGACTAGTTCATCATCCTTGCGTGCTTTTATAATTTGACGGTGACACACACACCCACACACATAGATCCCTATTAATATTATAAATGCTAAAGTAACTATCTGTCCGTTTCTACGCTTTCAGGGAAAACTGATGGACCGATTTGGCTGAAACTCAGAAAATATATATGTATATTTGATGAACATGGGATACTTTTTATCCCGAAAAATGGGATATTTTCTGGGATAAAAATATATTTGTTTCTTTGCTTGTTATGTTTTTACGGAAAAACTATTGGATCGATTTGGCTACAATTCAGTGCAAATGTAAATTTAATACCGAGGGTGGACAAGGTATACTTTTCATACCGGATAATGGGATAGGATAGTTTCCTGATAGCGCCTATTAGCTATTATTTCAACTATAAGTACCAACGATTAATTAGTGACTAATGACTTTGTCTATTTTATCTTTTTTGGACCTTTTGGTTCTTTTAGACTTATTGGACCATTTGACACTTTTAGACTTGTCATTTTTTATAATTTTGATTTTGTTTCACTAATTACTTTCACCGTGGACAAACGTACCACACACGTAAACATACGGAGGACTTGTAGTACTGTAATATTTTAAATGCGAAATGAACTCTGTCTATGACGCTTTCACGGATTAAACGACTGAACAATTATTGCTGAAATTTGACATGTACATTTAATTTAAATGCCCACAAAGAACATTGCATAATTTTGATCCCGGGAATCGGGAGTTTGCGATATAAAATTAATTAAGTAAATCTTCCGGGGCGATAAGCGCTTAGATAAAAATTTAATACTATGTAGCCTGTATTGATGCTTGCTTTTAAGAGTGACATATTCAATAAAATGCCCAGAAACAATACAGTAAAAAAAGATAAATAAAAAATGAAAAATTTAACAAGGATAATTCTCAGAGGGATTAAAAAAATGGTGTTACCATTTACCATACATTTTATAAGAGCAGTAACAAAGTTATCGCTCTACAGTGATATTGCCATATAATATACAAGTACATGCATTAAAGAATCTACATATGTCTGAGAATGCAAACACCACATGTGTTGGAATCTCCAACAAAAAGTTTTTATTAATTTAGAGTGACATAGTACTGGCCACCAATACTAAATATTTAAATTTAGAACATAGATGTTACTTTGTTTTTTTTTAAATCTGTATATTATTCCCCTCCATTACTAGTAATCGTCATTGTATTACGCACGTTTAGTTTTTTTTAATAAATGAAATATTTACAGTCCACAACGAATTATTATTTAAAGAAGTGTTTAACAACTTGTAACGACCTATAAGCAAGTGTCAGACATTTAATACAGACAAAAAGACCACTGGCACATGCACCATTAACCCTGTGAACGATATGGAGACAAAACACGTTCTATGGAAGTAGGACCAGTGGCGACACGAAACTGATTGACATTCAGTTCGCATGCTATGGCGCGTGACGAGATTTGGGTGAGAAGAAGTTTACTGTTGCAACTAAGACCTTGAACGTATCCTGTGGAAAGAACACACGAATGAAATCAGCTCATTCGAAGTAATTCGAGTTATCGCCTAAAGTACTGGTGATATTCAAAAGATAAATGACTTATCAGTGTCTTTAAGCAAATAGCTATAATCTACACAAATATAAAATAAATAATATCGTAGGAACGGAGAAAGAATACAATTTCTTGAAGCTAGGCGGCCTTTCTTAAGAGGCGACTAAGAACCCACAGCCAGGTAGGGCATTTGCCCGTTTGGATGGCTACCACGCCTGGTCTAAAGTATGTCGCCATACCAACCTTGAATTGTGTTCCGGCATTAGTGACCAGGTTCCAGTCTCCATAGGCGATGGTAACCGCTTAACATCAAGTGGGTCGTCTGCCTGTCTGCTGAACTCCAGCCATAAACAAATAAATAATAAAATCTTATTACGAACATAACAAGTTTTTATATAAACGGAAACTTTATGCTATGTCTTACACTTAGAAGTATATTTAGACACGGTCTATTTCACTAAGCTATTCTCCAAAAATAGCCACTTTAGACCCTTGACCATACTAATTTCAATAACTACTAATATGTTATGTCATTTCAAGCGAGAACCTAAAGGTGCATAGCATCAATAACTTTTGCAGGCACCGTTTCACTCTTTGCCGGAGTCTATATTTCCAGATGCCTTTGCAAGTCCCGTTTTATGGGACAACTAGATTTGCTCCATGATAGACTTTATATTCGTTTAGTATCAGGCGAGATCCTAAGTCAAATTCGAACCTATACGGAAATAAGCAATTCAGGCAAGTAGTAGGAACGGGTGTTTCCGGTTTCTACCCACTTTTTCTACCCAAAAATATTTTTTCCGCTTTCAACCCATTACTAATTTTCATTGTTTTGAAGTACGGTCAGAAACATTATTGCTTTTAAATATTTATTAATTGCAAGATAAACAGCTCACAATATTAAAATGTTTAAATCTACTCAATATTAGTTCACGAACGACTTCTTAGCTGCAAGTGTGTATGACGTCACTGGATAATAATAACCCAACACGCAAATGAATAAACAAATTTTTTCAAAATTATTTCACCTGAAACTAAAACCAGAGCCTGTTACTTTCACTTTTGCCAAGCGATATATAAAAAAGGCAAACTGTTCAATATGACCAAAAAAGGCATTTTAAAAAACATGTATGTATCTTTGATGCTTGCCCTAGGTTTAATACCGAAAGAAATGGTGGATGATGCTTTTCTCTATATTATGGAATAGAGTTCCACGCATTAAGATGCAGTGAGATTTAATGATTATATTGTCAAAACATATATGTTTGGCGGAAAATATCCCCTAGAATTTAGAAGAATTTGACACAAAACAACTAACGCTCTTGAAAGCTAGCATGTAACTGTAAACCGCGTTGTGGCAAAGAAAAGTCACTAAACATGCTTCAGTTCCTTTCAAATATTAATAATGACGCTAAAAAATAAAATACACGGTTCAAAGGAAAAGATATTGTAATATCAAGGAATCGAAAAAGTGTTAGAGAGAGACAATAAATAGAATCTGCGCTTAATGACTTGGCTTGTGGCAAAATTTTTATAGGCCACTGTTAGGAAACATAGCTCGTTTATATATTAAATTTAAAAAAAGCTATTACATAATTTATGTCAATACTTCATGCTTTTAACGACGATTATTAGTATTACCCAATCTATCCAATTATTCAAATTTTACTTAACTTTTAGTTATATTTTCAATATTATGATTCCAAAAGCAATAAATGCATGTATTGAACAATAGTTACAAACATTTTCTTTATTAAACTAATTTATAGTTCCTCAAAGTCTATTTGATATTTTACTCTGTGTTATTTGATATTTTGACGAGGTTGTGAATTTTGAAAATGTTATGTACCAAACGTTAATTATGTGATCTATGTAATAATGTTTTATAATCTAAATGTGAGTTTTAGTTGTTTGTAAAAAATGTATAAGAATCTTTTTGACTTTATTATTTTTTAAATAAATATTTTTAATCCGATTAACTTTTTCTGCTGCTTGTACTCAGTTTAGTGGGTAGAAACCGGAATTGAATTTTGTAATGGGTTGAAAACGGAATTATTATTATTATTTTAGACTTGTGGGTAGAAAACGGAAACACCCATAAAATGTGTTTCTACAGACGCAGGTTTAAATTTGTCTTTTGGCGGCATTCAGGTCGTAACAATATTATATTGCTTAAAGATTTGTGGAAAAGAAAATTAAATCTACTGACATAATAAGAAAAAAGTTTTGCACAAAAAAGTATTCAGTTAGGAGCAAAATATGAAAAAAATATACGTGATAGCAAGAAACTAAAACCAGACTTAAATTCAGCATGTCAAATTATATATATTTATCGAATTTTTATTTAAAGGAGGATTTGGTTGCCGACCAGTGATATTAGTGGCTGGGGATCATACGTAGATATACTAGAATTTTGACGTAAGTAAAACTGTAGTACGGCTATCATGTCACATACAGAAATAACAGTGTGCAATACGGCGGCACATTTATTTCAACCATAAACCTGAAGTGGTCCTTTCGAAAAGTATAAAATATTGAAAAGTAGTGTTTCGCCGGCGTTGTTCTGTTTAATTGGGTATCTGTTTTATAGCGTCCATTATGTTATCGCTTTCTAGTTAATAAACATTAAAACTGAATACTGTGACCCTAATAATTTTATTCGAAACTGAGATAAGAATTTTTTCAGATTAATGTTGCAGGTGATATTTAAATTTTTTATAGCTGGAGTACAATAGCAGAAAAGATGAAAACCAACTACTGGAAAGTGGCTACCATACCTTATTTATATGGTGCTGTAACGTGCTGCTTGCTTGTCTCGAAGGAAGTTAAGGAGAACTCTTTGAAAAAATCCATGTAGTAATTTTTTATACTATGATATATAGGTAAGGGGCCTCTTTAGTAAGATTTAAAAAATCCTAAATATCCAAAGCGTAAGACTTATACAATATGAGATTGAAAATTCTGAAATAATTTGAGTTTTTAGAATAAAAACAATCAATGAAATCAATGAAAAAAAAATTGTTTAAAAAAAAGTTTTTTAAATAAAAGCTTTTGAGATCTTGGATATCATTTAGCAGCAGAGTGCTATCCAAGACAAGTGAAACGAGCCCAAACACGACAGGTCTGTCTTCTTTAGTACAGAAGTTCCTATAGCCACCTTCCGACTCCATCCTCAGACCAGCTCCATAGTACCATATTATTGCATTGTCACGCGATATACATATGCATGCAAAATTTCAATTCAACCGGAAACCGGGAAGTTGGTCAAATTTAACTTGCAAGATTCCACCCGAACTTATACATACATACATCCATTGCAAGTTAAATAAAAGCTTGTAATTAGTTTAGACAATATTCGTTGCAGTTTTAAGAGATGTAGATACATACTTCTAATTCTTTATGGTTCCGTAATTAAATGCTGAAAACATTGAACGTTTGTCACCTATATAGGGAACCTTAACTGTGTGTGGACTGGCGTGACAGTTGATGTTATGATTTAAAGGCAACGCGATTTAGAAGGAAAATCGCTGCTAGAACATCACTTCTAGAGGCTGCTAGTGTGTCACTTTCTTTGACTGTTCTACATATTATATCGGTTCTAGTAAACAAGAACGCTTTTAATCTAATCGGCCAATATTTTATCACGTTTATCACCTGGCCAAGTACGTCCTGAAACAATGGTACCGTGGTGTGATGTAATTCGTACATTTTATAAACTGCTAAATTATACGAAGTCGTGGTAGCGTAATGGCTAGCGCACGCGTCCTACACTCAAAGGTCGCGGGTTCGATCCTGGCCGGAACGCATGCACCACTTAGGCTGTTTTCTGACCTAATGTGCATATTGCCTAATTGCATATGTGAAGGAAAACATCGTGATGCAACCTGCACATCCAGATAACCGGTGTGTCAAACCTGCTAAGCCGCCTTGAACTATCGTGGCGGGTATACTGTCCATTCCACTACAATGGGAGGCCCGTGCCCAGCAGTGGGACAGTTATGGGTTGTTGTTATTATATTTCATATTATTGAATTATACGAAATATAACATAACGCCTCTCTCCGCAACTTACTCTACGTTTTATTTGGTCCCAAAATTTGTGACAGTTACCTCAATTTTGATAGTGCGTCTTTGTTCTTTCTCAATTTTGATAAAGTCTATGTAGGTGTTATGTTATTATCTTCCAGGTGCGACAAGATGAAACAAAATATGTCCAAACAAACTTACTTCTATATTTGTATTTTTTTTATTGCAGGAGTTCAGCAGACAGGCTGACGGCCCACTTGATGGAAAGCGATTACTATCGCCTATGGACATTCGCAACACCAAAGGTGCTACAAATTGCGCTGTTGCTCCCTTAAGGGAGACTGGAACCTGGTCACTAATTCCGGAACACAACTCAATGTTATAGCGACATATTTTAGACCAGGGGTGGTAGCCATCCGGTCGGGCACATGCCCCACCACCTGGCTGTGGGTTGTTTTGTCGCCTCTTACGATAGGCCGCCCGGCCACGGGATATTGTATTCTTTCTCCGTTCCTGCACGGATAAAACGTACCTATGTAAGTATAGTAATATGTCAATGCAAATATGACTTCGTTTGAATGTTTATTGGTTTCTGGCCTAGGACCTGAGCCGTTTCTCACAATCTTGAAGAATCTTAAAATATGGTATATAATAGAATAACGAAAATTTTACATGATATTGGAACAAAATAAGATAAACTATCAAGCACTAAAGTATTGGGATTTTAATCCTAGTTTTCATTCACTATAATACTAATATTATATAGCCACGAAGTAGAGTTTGTTAGTGATTAAGGAAGTTAAATGCTAATGGTATTAGTGAAAAACCGCGATAAGTCAGCGATTGTGTAATTTATTTATTTGATTGAAAAACATTTCTCGAATAGCAGGATTAAGTAATGATTTTAGTTATATCACACTTTTGAAACAAGTTTTCATCACTCGCGTTTCTGGGTTGATTCAAAACATTTCTCAATTCAGTTCAACTTAGATTGAAATTAACGATTCGATTAGGTCACAGTTCCCTTTAGAATTTAGTTCTATGAAAATCATAGGATTGAGAAAACTAGAGGTGGCAAGAACACAGATACAAAAATGTACTCAAAAGTGATAAGCAATTGAGTTCCTTAGTTAAAAAATCAAAAGGAGTGGAAATTAGCTGGCACCACTAGACAGTAACAGTAGAATAGGGTCGATTTTTCAATCGCCAGGTAAAAGTTATTCACAGATAATAAAACTACGTTTTAACGATTTTAAGCATGGTAATTTATTTTATTTTATTATT
This sequence comes from Dendrolimus pini, assembly GCA_949752895.1. Lineage (NCBI taxonomy): Eukaryota > Metazoa > Arthropoda > Insecta > Lepidoptera > Lasiocampidae > Dendrolimus > Dendrolimus pini. The sequence continues at coordinate 17,225,974 of OX457140.1, read as the reverse complement.
CCAATGTTTCGGCCACTTTTCAGTAGCCGTGATCACGGAAGACAGAGATGTCAAGTGTCACTAAATATTGGCAGTTTTACTTAGCCAACTTGTTCATTTGTTAATTATTTACTCCATGGGAGTCTAATCTAATTTACCAGCGCTTCACAACATATTGTGGTTTGAAGAGAAGAAGCGTCGCAAGAATCTCTTCAGCAAACATTCATTCTTCAGCAAAAAGCGCTTAAATCCGTTAAAACGTAGTTTTATTTTGTATATTATAGTAGCGAAAACTTACTAAAATATTAAGTTATTCATACTTTAGAATACAACATGGGCAAATTAAATATTACAATTACGGAAATAAAACAGTTGAATTGCTACACTTTTAAATTCAGCCAGGATGTAATTTATTCAATGGTAACTTTTATCTGATTGCAAAATCGGCCTTTAGAAGAATATATTTAGAGGTTTGAAGAGAAGTGTACAAAGAAATTTGATGCCAGACGTGACACCTACCCATTGCCATAACATTATTATAGCCTATATCTTCTTCCTAAATTTTACTTATGGAGATCTAAAAATGTCTTCGAAAAAAATGGGTCTATGATAAATATAATGGTCCCGTCTTCATTATTTGGATATGGGATCTTATAAAGAAACAATTAAAAAGTGATTGATTCACACTTCTAATGCTCGCAGTACGAGGTAGGACGACCAGTTTGATGGCACACAACCGACAGTCTTGTTCTCGCAATCCGGTTCTGCGATGAGTCACTGCCGAGCTCACAGCGACCTCTCCGAACGTCCTACTCTGAGATTATATCATTAAAACAGGATTTAAGAGTTGATAGAATTTCTACTCATGTTGTTTATAGAAACTATATGCATTTGAACTGCAAGTTTGATTAAAAATGCAGTTGATACAAGTGGACTAGAAATTGAAAATCGACTTACGTGTTACTTGCGGACTGCGCAGTCGGTTTAATTTCGATGCAGCATGTCGCTTACACACAAACATCGCATCCTAACTGCAATTTAGTAATACACAACATGCCTGCATGATTGTCTATATAGTCACACGTGTCACAAAACAATGTCTACTCCTATCGAAAGATATGTAAAATCACTCTAACCATAAAACGGTATTACGAGTATTCTGTCAAAGCTGAATCAACTGAATTGATCGTCGTCAGCCACTTGCAGTCCACTGCTGGACGTAGACCTCCACAAGATGGCGCCACTAATCTCTATCCTCTGATTTCCTAATCCAGCGTCTACCGGCGACCACTGGTCGTCGGTTCATGGGGCTGGAGGGCGTCCGACACTACGTCTGTCTCCACTCCAGGACTTGTCTGTTCCATCGACCATCGGTCTTGCGGCAGAAGTGACTGACCCACTGCCACTTCAACTTGCTTCAACTGAATTGTAATATGGTACTATTCGGTGCAGTAAATAACGGTTTTAATAAGTGCTGTATTGGCTAACTCCGTAACTTATTATCCTGCTTGGATATTGATTTATTTAGGACTTTGAGGTACACAACTCGTTACCAGTTTAGCTATATATCGTCATAACAACGGCTAAATTTACGGATACGTTTCAAATAACATTTTTCCTTAATAACATGCCTGGAGATTATTGATAATACTGTTACAACATAGGCCCCGACAAAGACAAATTCCACGTACAGATCTGTAAAAGCACATTTTATTACCTGTCGGCATTTGAACTGATTGTAATCCTTTTATGATCGTCTTTTTTGTTCACTTAGTTATTGGTATAAGTTTCTAGTTATCGTGGAGAACAGGCTATTGTCCTATTGTACTCGCTCAGGAGCATCATTAGCCATGTGATGCGGATTACAAGTACAAACGAATTCTAGGAAATCGTGTCGACGTTGTCGGGCGGGCACATTGGCATTTGTGAAGTATGAAACGTCGGCCTGATTGGGAGAGTATTGTGGTTGATTGAGAGTACCTGTGTTATATGTATTTCTAAATTTCTAATAAACTCGACTCGACGAATACGTATTGGAATTTATTACATAATTTATAAGTATTGACAACTAACTTTACAAAACTGACATTGGCCATTTAATACATATTCATTGCGTCCTTCATACGATTAAGATATTCGGTCGACTATTTATTTATTTAAGTTTATTTCAAAGATGCTCTTTACTAACCAAGCAGCTTAGGTGATAAGTTGTATGTACATAGAATCCAGTAACAATATTAGTATTCTTAACAGAGTGCTGGTTAAGGCAATATTTACTTGACGAACGATCACATCGCATACCGATGATCTAATCATATCCTCCCTTATTGTTATTTTAGTAGCTCAACTTGTACTATATAATACTAAGAAACCAAGTATATGATACACATTCTTAGAATCATTAGTGTTATTTATAAATAGACTTAAAGATATAAGCTTATTCATGATATAATATTAAATACAGTATATTTCTATAACATATTAAGGTAAGGTAAGGTTGGTAATTCTTTATTGTACACTACAGTTGACAGTATAGATAAACAGAAGTATTAAAATACGAAGGACAGCACAACGGGCGGCCTTATCGCTAAAACGCGATCTCTTCCAGGCAACAACTTGAAACCAGTCCCGGGAAAAATCCCACGGGTTTCTCGTCAATCAATCATGAAAATCAATGAAAATATCAATGATCATTGAAAATATTACATCGGAATCGGATTTTTTTTTACCGGGTCACTTCAAACCTCTCCCAAGAAAATTCCCTTGTGGTTGCCGGAATTTAAAGTATAGTAGATTTTAAGCCCGGGAATTAGCTATCGATCAGCGAAACCCGTATCGAAATCGGCCCAGTAGTTTTTACGTGAATCTCGAACAAACAAAGAAACAAAAAAAATGTGAAAAACAAATTACTACACTTTTACAATTTTATAGTATTGTTATATACCGACAAAGTACGCACACCTACATGTCGTAAAACGCCGTTTATTCCCTTTCCCGCATTCGGGGTTCTTTTCTTCGTGTTTAAACTTTAAAAACATCTATTGTTATCGTACTTATTTTATGGCTGTAATTAGAGTCAAACTAATCCTTTTATTTTTATTGCATTGCGTCGAAGCTTGCCAGATGGCGGATTAACTCATAACGCGGCCCCTTTGTTTGGTACTATACAGTTTAGTATAAAACAAAGCCCGAACGGAGGGGTGCGGCAGTCAAGCACAGAGTACTTTATATATACTGGTATAGAGTCAACAGTCATAATATATATACTAACGCACTCTATCGGTATACGACACTATTCAACGGCGTAAACCGTCCAGGGCGTCTAGTATTATTTTGATTTTTATATCAGACTTTTGGAAATTGCGGGAATTAAAAATTTAACTCCTGCAATTCCCAAAAGCCTTTTCAAAAAATGTTTATTTATTAGTAAATAAAACAACAATTTAGCGATTGCGTGATTTATTATTTTTCCTTTTATTAAAATATTCAAAGGCATACATTTTCATAACATCATTTGTATCCACATCTAATCTGGTGCCGTTAGGATGATTTACTCACAAGTATTACCGCATCTGGGCACACAACAACCTCTTTCAGAAGAAGCCATAATCCAAGTCACCAGAGGACAAATCGTTAGGCAAATCGGTGTTCAGGGTACATGCGTAAGTTCAACGTGATCACAGAACACTAGTAAACCTGATAAGCGAAGTCTTAGGAGTCCAGGAATCAAACAAAGTTGTCGAAAAATAATCAAAACACAAACAAAGTACATACGTTCACGAGTGTGACTCGTATCGATCGGAATGTCGTTTTGGTTTTGACATAATTGACATCTTTGAAATAAGTTTTTAGTAAATCGACAATTCATCAAAAATCCAGTAATTAAAGTTAAAAAGAGCTTTATAATTTGAAAAAGGTGAGGAATAGAACTTACATACTTTAAAATATATTTATTAGCTGATATGGCTTGCAAAAACATAATAACATATAAAATATTTCTTAAACAAGTATTAAAACAACTGCGTATAACGAAACATATTATTTTCTTTCATTTGGTGTTTAATTTGAGAACAGTGACATCTACTGCAATACGTACCTACTAATAGAACGCAGAAAATCTCTAAGAAAAAATAATTGTACTGACTGTTATGACACTGCAGTCAAGCGACGACTACGATACGAGCAAGATGTGTGTGTAGTCGTTCGATTGGCGATATAGTGACGGACTTTGCGCGTGTTGAATTGCATTGCGAGAAGAGATAAATTTTATATGTGGGAGACGACTTTTTCTATTTTTAACATAGTTCAGTGGAGTTATATTTGTTTATGATGTTAAATGATTAAGTTAGTTTCGTGGATTGTGTAATATTTAATTAATACATGAATAACAATTTAATTAATATACTTGACCAATTAATTATCATTAATGTAATGACTTCATAATTTATTTTTAACAAGTAATGATTAACACAGAACTGCGACACTCATGATTACTGTAAAAAAAATATTACATGGTTCGACATAGTAACGCGAAAGATTACAATGGTTTTAGTGACTAACATAATGAGTCAGGTGTGTGATTGTTTAAGTATTAGCCATATAGTAGTAGAAAAATCAAAAGTAAAATCAAAAACCTCGTTTCCCAATTAACCAGGTCTCAAACCTATTTCAAATCGTTATTGTGTATTCTCTGAGACTGTATTAGTTCTGTTGTTATTGTAATTTATATTTTTTGAACAGTACAAAATTATATTAATTAATTATACTACTACAGTGGAATCGGTTTATTATGCCCCGCCTATATTGAACAAGCGTTTAATATAATGTAATTACAGAGTTTCGTTTGGTTTTCAAATAAAATTCTTTATAACAAAGTCGGATATAATCGCCTCGCTTATAGTAACATCTCGCTTAATATGACCCATTTCTAATAACTATGTCCGATTATAGTGACGGACATGATTCCTAAGACGTCCCGTTTTGGTGAGCCTCTTTCGTTTAGTGTGTGAATGGCACGTGGCTCCTTTTTGTTTTGATTCTCAGTAATGGCACAAATTGACATTTGAATTCTTATATACAGTGTGAACTCCATATAACGTCAATAAATTTAACGACAAACTCCCATAAGCATCGAAATCCCTTGGCTTCGGTTGGTTTTTAGTGGGTATTGGTTGCTGCCCGTGCAGCTTCTCTGAGTCACCACACATGCTGGTCAATACTGCGGGCGGGTTACGACGAGAAATCGAGTAACCCGCTCGCATGCGACACCGGTCTAATCCCTTGCAAAGGCCCCAGTATTGTACGTAAATAGCATTTCCCCCGCCTTAAAAAAAAAGCTTATCTTCCATAGAATGATACACTCTATATAGCATTACATCCACTCTCAATAACGACAACAATTAAGTAATATTATTAATAATAATATTACTTAATAATAAAATTAGTCAAAACTGAGCATCTGTGTACGTTCTATTATAGCTTTAATATCCTTGCCCGTAATATACTCGACTGTCGGCATTGTATACCGAAATTTCTAAGTAATTCCTTTATCATCAAAACACCTCAATATCGCAAGATATGAATAAAATAAGTAAAAAAATACAACAAAATTACTGGTGGAGCAAAAGACGTCAGAAAAAAATAATATACTTCTCTCCATTTAACGACAACTCTCTACAACGCCATAAAATGCACAGTCCATTCAGTGTCGTTATATACAGTTTACACTGTATTATAGAAAATGAAAAAAATGTTATGTTCATTTTTTTCTGGTTTTTAATATCCTGTTTTTCTCTTTATTAAACCAAATACATTATGTATACCTAACAATAACAAGTTGGTATTTTTTTTAATTTAAGGTATGTTATTTGCTTTCTACTTTGTATGATGTGTTTGTCACTTCCCTTCGATGTCATTATAAACGGATTCTTCCGTATATTATAGTTGTTAGTTAAATTCCGGAGGTAGCATTGGCACGTGGTTACAAATTTTACAGGTGCACAATAAAAAAAAAAATTGCTGCAGCAACCATTTCAAGTACTATTATTGTATATTTATTTGGTTTCAAGTTCTTTAAATTTTTCTTTATATACATACGTACTATATACAAAAAAAAATATTATTATTATTATTTCTATATAAGACATTCCTGTAGCTTTTCAAGTATCACAGAGAATTACTATTACGGCTTTAGATCAGTAATTCATGTTAAAGACATGAAGAGCAGAGGGAAACAACCAAATGAATTGCTCGTATTTCATTAAACTATTGCTATTAGCTCTAGCAAATGTCTAATAATAACCGAGCGTGTGATAATAATAATGTACCTATACTAATTAGTTTAGTTGTCAAGGTTAACGATAACTGATGATAAAAATAACAATTTCTATCGTATTATTTTTTTATTATAATAAGCTAGAAAACAGTTAAATAATATGCACGTTATAGTACTTTTTTAATTACAGCAATCCTATTTTGTTATTATTTCTAACTAGCTGATACCCTCCCGCTTCGCGTGCCGTAAAACCCGTTCCTAGCTGACCTCTACTTGGCGAAAGGAAGGCCCATGCCAAATTTCAAGTCTATAGGTATGATAGTTCATGAGATAGCGTGATGACTCGTGACTATATACGTGGATTTCATTTATATATATTTAGATAACCCTATTTGCTTGTTAAAAATTAAAAATATATAAATAAAAGTAAATTAGGGAAAATTAAATATTTTCACTATAGTGGCACCAATACAGAATATCAAGACTAACTCAAAAAGTCGAAAACAATTAATAATTCGGTGTAACATCACTATCAACTCTGTACTCGTTATGTAATATAATGACAATTTAAGCTTTAGCTCGTAACGCATTTAATTTTAAAAACACTAACAAACTGTTCACCAGGAAAATGTTTCATTAGTGTGACCGATAACGAAATTCTATATTACTCCAGTCACTAATTGGGTATTTGACAGTGAACTGATCAACTGAGACACTTTTTATAATCGCACAAATTGTCCTGCCTCCATCAAATTATAAGCAACCCAAACATATATGTAAATTGTCATTAACATCCATAAAGTACATTTAAAACGATGATAACTTTAATATACGGTACAAAACAAAATAATCGTTATCAAACCGTTTTAAGATAACACGATAGGCAAGATATTTAAAATTTGAATGTAGAACCGTGCGTCGTTGTATGTAACGGTTAACAGCTGCGCGCGCGCCGGCCTATCGTCCGCCGGACATACCATATGCGGCAACAAAACGCCCTTAAAACATATTAAGTTTAAAATTAAATAAGTGATTACAAGACAAAAGACAGCACAAAGTACGTAATTGTCGGTCCTTTAGTTGTACCGAAATGTTTTGAATGGAGTAATTTTTCATTGTTTGTAAACGTCAGGTGAATTCGTAATACAACCCGACTCGTACAGAGCAAAATTCATTTAGCTTCCAAACTAGTATGTTACACTTACATTTGTTTTTTTTTAAATTAGACCCGGTCTCCTCTGTCATTGGTCAAGACAGAGATTCTCGTTATCTTTTTTATTTCTACTTTCTGAACTTACTTTTGTTTATAAGCATCAAGCTTTTGCAGATGTTGTAAAACTACGGTATACATGACATATTTTCTGATTAGATTTTCAGGCCATCTCTGCATAATTCATTAACATTTTCCAATGACAAAATTGGAATAAGTAATGTATCCTCATTTCTTTCACCTTCTCCCAATTAATTGGAGTCGGCAGAGTATCACTTACCCTTTTATACTCCTTTATTTTGACATTCGTCCTCTATCACACCACAAAAAATCACGTCATTGTCACCCTTCACACAATTTCTCCATCACTGGTTTATCGATACGTAATACGTAGTGTATTTTATGACATTTAATTTGTGCTATGCCAAATGATATACTTTTAAAAGCTACGATGTGAAATATAAAAAATTAAATTACTAAAATTAAACAGAACAAATTTCTAGTTTGATTATACTAGTAATAGCGTAACAAAAAATTATATAGCGGCGTAGAAAAGTGCATATAAAGTGTCAGCAAAAAGCTGCTCGTGGTATCAGGCCCCTCCTACGTGCGCACGCGCCGCTCCCCTATTCCGGCCACACCTGTCTTTAAAAAACTTCTGTGAAAAAATAGACAGCCGTGATGTTGCCCTGAATTCATAACCATAATTTAAAAAGAAATAACAACAAGGTACGATAATTTTTACTTAACACCACGGGCATTTTAGCAGTCACGAATTTATGTACCGCATATTTAGTATCAAAATAAGTTTTCCAATAAGATGCAATATTCGAAAATTAATTTCAGTTTTGTGTCTGCTATTGGTGGAATTAATACCCTCAAAATGGCTGAGCGGTATGGCGTTATAGGTGTCGACTAGACGAAAAAGAAAATTCTTGAGCTTTGCGATATGTGGTACAAGTTTAATCATTGTTGCTGGAGATTGTTTTTCTCGTTATTAATCCCTATTAATATTATAAATGCGAAAGTAACTCTGTCTGTCTGTCTGTTCCGTTTTCACGTAAAAACGACTGGACTGATTTGGCTGAAACTCAGTATATATATATTTTCGATACCGAGGATGAACATAGGATACTTTTTATCCCGAAAAACGGGATAGTTTCCGGGATAAAATGATATTTGTCTGTTTGTTTGTTATGCTTTTACGGAAAAACTACTGCACCGATTTGGATGAAATTCGGTACGTATGTAAATTAAATACTGAGGATGGACAAGGGATAATTTTCATTTTGGCCTTTTTGGTCATTTTGGCCTATTTGGTAATTTTTCCTTTTTGGTCATTTTGGCCTATTTGGTCATTTTGGCCTATTTGATCATTTTGGCCTTTTTGATCATTTTGACCTTTTTGGTCATTTTGGCCTATTTGGTCATTTTGGCCTATTTGGTCATTTTGGCCTATTTGGTTATTTTGGCCTATTTGGTCATTTTGGCCTTTTTGGTAATTTTGGCCTTTTTGGTCATTTTGGCCTATTTGGTCATTTTGGCCTATTTGGTAATTTTGGCCTTTTTCGTCATTTTGGCCTATTTGGTAATTTTGGCCTATTTGGTCATTTTGGCCTATTTGGTCATTTTGGCCTTTTTGGTCATTTTGGCCTTTTTGGCCATTTTGGCCATTTTGGCCTATTTGGTAATTTTTCCTTTTTGGTCATTTTGGCCTATTTGGTCATTTTGGCCTATTTGATCATTTTGGCCTTTTTGATCATTTTGACCTTTTTGGTCATTTTGGCCTATTTGGTCATTTTGGCCTATTTGGTCATTTTGGCCGTTTTGGTAATTTTGGCCTTTTTGGTCATTTTGGCCTATTTGGTCATTTTGGCCTATTTGGTCATTTTGGCCTATTTGGTCATTTTGGCCTATTTGGTCATTTTGGCCTATTTGGTCATTTTGGCCTATTTGGTCATTTGGCCTATTTGGTAATTTTGGCCTTTTTGGTAATTTTGGCCTTTTTGGTCATTTTGGCCTATTTGGTAATTTTGGCCTTTTTGATCATTTTGACCTTTTTGGTAATTTTGGCCTATTTGGTCATTTTGGCCTATTTGGTCATTTTGGCCTATTTGGTCATTTTGGCCTATTTGGTTATTTTGGCCTATTTGGTCATTTTGGCCTTTTTGGTAATTTTGGCCTTTTTGGTCATTTTGGCCTATTTGGTCATTTTGGCCTATTTGGTCATTTTGGCCTATTTGGTAATTTTGGCCTTTTTGGTCATTTTGGCCTATTTGGTCATTTTGGCCTATTTGGTCATTTTGGCCTATTTGGTCATTTTGGCCTATTTGGTCATTTTGGCCTATTTGGTAATTTTGGCCTTTTTCGTCATTTTGGCCTATTTGGTAATTTTGGCCTATTTGGTCATTTTGGCCTATTTGGTCATTTTGGCCTTTTTGGTCATTTTGGCCTTTTTGGCCATTTTGGCCATTTTGGCCTATTTGGTCACTTTGGCCTATTTGGTCATTTTGGCCTATTTGGTCATTTTGGCCTTTTTGATAATTTTGACCTTTTTGGTAATTTTGGCGTATTTGGTCATTTTGGCCTAATTGGTCATTTTGGCCTATTTGGTCATATTGGCCTTTTTGGTCATTTTGGCCTCTGGTCATTTTGACCATTTTGATTATTTTGGCCTTTTTGGTCGTTTTTGCCTATTCCGTCATTTTAACCATGTCGGTCACTGTGGTCTTTTGGTCATTTAGACCATTTTGGCCTTTTTGATCAAGTTTTGTAATTTATTTTGTTGACAGATAGACGGGGGATGGTATATATAATTAGCGATATAAAATGAAGTGAATCTTCCGTGGGCAAATACATAAAAGTGTAATATAACCTGTAGCACTTGCTCTATAAACAAGAGACACGCACTAGAGGTTAACCCGCGGCGCAGCCGCGGGGTAAACTCTAGTAATAATATAAAGGAACAATACAAAGTAATGTAAGGAGGCCGTAGTCAACCCCCCTTCCGCGGCGTTTCTGAAGTATTACAATATTGAGGTCTTCATAATTGCTCTCTAAGAGGTAAGCATCTCCAAATGTGTGTGTGGGTGACAGTAACTATTATCTATCAGATAGACCAGACAAATGTTTGTTTGTAACCAAATATTTGAAGAACATTACACAATCCGCGAAACTAACTTAATCATATAATATCACAAACAAATACAATACTTAACTTTGTTAAAAATAGAAAAAGCCGTCTCTCACGTATAATATTTATCTCTTCTCGCAATATAATGATACACGTGGAAATATTACATTAATATTCAACGTTATAAATGTCGATGCAATTAATAAGGTTCTACTATGCTTTAGGAATTAAAGATCCCGCGTTCCATGGATGTCATTAAATAACTGCAGGTGGCAATTACATAACAACAGAACAAGTACCAATAATTCTGACAACTAAGCCTATTCTGATCTAAACATTTTAGTTATAGTCAAAATGAGAAAATTCAAAGGTCAAGTTTCTTGTTTACTTAAGTTAAATCGTTAAGAAATGTCATTAAGAGTACTAATTATTTCAAAATTTGAATTCAGTTTTGTATTTGAGATTTTTTACTTTTAGCCGGTGCACACCAGCCTAAGAATGCTAAATGTAATTTGCAGTCTATGAATTTGAATACTTTTAAAATTACATGATTGATTGGTCATGTTTTATATTATAGTACGAACATAAAACAAATTTTATATAAAAAAATTAGATTCACGTACTCAAATGTATTTGCTGTACGGATAGAAAGTAGCAAGTAAAATAGAAACCAACTAGTAATAAATGTCAACAATTCTTTATGTGGCGAGAAATTTCCAACGATTACAGCAATAATTATAATACATGTGTAACCAATAAAAGTAATTAACAACGCTATAGAAATAAAGTAACGCAATGCAATCTAAAAAACTAGTTTATAATGCAATGTTTAGATATTAATATTTGGGACCTTCGAATTGAGAGAAGTAGAATTTCATGCTGTTTTAAGTTTACTTGAAGATTGGATGTGGAGAATGACTAAATCATTTGAAAACTTATGCTAAAATGTGGAAGGAAAAGACAAGAGTGCTGAGCCCAAACGATTAAAAAATATGATAGCAAAAATCGTAAGAATGAGTAACAGTCAATGTTTAAAGTCGAACAATCTTAGTCAAGGATTGTCTGATAAGATGTCTTGGATCTATATATTTACCTTGTATCTATCTATATATAAGTCATTATTTTCTTCTACGTCTTTTCATTTTTGACGTGCAATAAACCTAACTAGTTTTCGAATAAATAGAATGAGCTCAGTTTAAAAAATGAATCACGACCTAACAGGTTATTATATCAGCCGTGCCAATGAATGTATCAATGAATACACAATGCTGTCTCGTAACTTTAAATTTCTAAATCTATTGGCTAAGTGCCGTTGAAATCAACAAAAAATAATTCCGTACATCCAGAGCATGAAGTCAGTTTCGTCTATTAGTGAGATTGCGTTCTATGCAAATTTCACGTTCGGCTTTGATTTAGAAATCTCCGCGCGGTTCGAAACCTGGCTTTGATTCAACGCGGTCGACGAATACAATTTTAAGACCACAATAAAACGTACAGTTCAGTGCATCCCTCTCACTTTTATCATTAGAAATTCCCGCCGGTACATTCGATATTGTACCGTTGGTGTCTGAAGCTTTAATGATTTATACGAAACTTTCATTTCTGTGGTTTGCTTTAGATAAAGCATGGAAGAAGAACACTATAAGGGTATCTAACTGTCCAGCAAAAAACCTAATTGTGAAGTTTCTAAATATTATATGAATAGATAGATATGTACATGTCATAAGTCATTTTTCTCACCGATTTTGATGATTAATTATTTCAAAACAATATTTTCTACAAACAGTCTTGTCAAATTCATATTTGAATCAGTAGATAATCGGCATTTACAGGACTAAATAAGTTCCCATCGATATTACGTATTGTCCATACGCAACTTTCAGGCAATAATTCCTGTTGTCATGGTTTCCACCAAGACAACATATTAAAATACTGAAACTGTAATTCTTAGTAATCTACTTTTACAATTGTAGTCTTATTCGCAATATCAATTGAAATTCAGGTACTCGTATAATCGCCATTATCCTGAGCTATTGATTTTTATGTTGCAACGATACAATAAACATAGGCGGTGACAGGTGTACTTTAATAGCCGTAATAAGATAAAAAATAATTATTTGTATGAACATGTAAACTCTTTTTTATCTTATCTGACATTTATGGTTACCGATGAAGATGAAGAGGCAAAAAACTTAACATTTAGCGATACAAAATATTCAAACAATTTAGATGTTAATAAACATGTTGTACGCGAAAAAAGATAATTGTAACAGAATAAATGGTACAATTAAGTGTTAATTACAATTGCAGAACAGTTATTATGATGTAGTATCCTCCAAAGTTGAATTGATAACGTCGTGACTTTCTCTGATATAAATAATGAAGTGTGCAGGCAAAATAATGTAACTTTATTTTGAAGTTTGAAATACAGATAACGAAAATATCAATTAAAAAACTGACCAAGTAGCTGCAGACCACGGTTAGTGTAGAGTTACTAACTCGGCTTCCCAGCATCTAGGGAGCGGATGAGTCTTCACCCCTGTTGACGAAGCGAGTTTGCCCTGATTCCCGAGGCAGTTTCAAGCACTGATGCGCTAGGATCAGCGTGGGCGTAACTACGTTGTAAGTCTCACGCTTTTCCTACCATGAGCGCGGGGCACATGGGAGGAGGGTGGTTTTAGTGGAGTATTGAGTAGTCGAGTCTCCATACACGCCGGCGATTGACTCTGGTGGCTATTCGTGGCCTCACCTCTCGCTTTTGTCCAATCCCTAGCAAATGACCCGATAGTGTGCGAAATGCATTTTCTCCGCTTTAAAAAAGAGGGTTACTAACTAATTGAGGACGAACAATTACGAAAATACTCTTTCTTATGAACCCCTTTTTTTGAGGCAGGGGGAAATACAATTCGTACACAACCGGGTCCTTTACTGGGATTAGACCAAAGCAATGAGTTATCCACTGAAGATGGCGCAGTTAACAGAGTCAATTGCCGGCTTGTCCGGAGACTCAGCAAGGTATCTCTATTAAAGAGGTAACCCATGGGCTAATGTTCCACAAAAACTCATCCTCCCACGTGCCCCGTGCTCATCGTAGGAAAATCTTGAGGCTTAGATCGTAGTTACGCCCACGCTGATCCTGCGCATCGGTGCTTGAGAATGCCTCGGAAGAGGCAAATTAATCAACACACTTCGTCAACAAGGGTTTGATCTTCCGCTCCCTAGATGCTGGAGGACCCTCTTATGAACCCCTAGAAACAGTGTATGCAGAAAATACACTCGAAAAAAAATTAAAATAGCACCAGCCAGTACGTTTTGTGTAATAATGTATAACCATCAGCCAATCGCAGTCCTCTGTTGGGACCTAATTCTGTTATTAGTATATGGTCAAAATCTCCAGACACTATCTTTTCAATCGTAAGTTTGCCTGACTTCGATATTCTGTTAAATCCAATGGCTTGCTTGTGGCATGCCACTCTATCTTTATATTCATTCATAAGGGAAAACTCGCGAAATAATTGTTTGAAATGTTTATAGCTTTTCAATATCCATTTCGGCTAATGACATTTCTGCTAATGGTATTACAAATATTTTCTACTATTGTTCTTCAGTGACGCCATAGAAAAAATATTGTAGATTTAATAGAAAACTAGTTTTTAACACTATCGCAATGGAATCTTGGTAATAGAATATTAGAATCAGGCTCCTGGACGTAAGCTTCCCAAATCCGCGCCACATTCCTCATCCAGCTATCTTAGGCAGGTCTTCAGTCCATCGGGCTAGATCCGTTCTATCTATAACATTTAAAAAAACTCTTCGTATCGTAACTAAATGCTTTTTTTCTATTATTGAAAAATTATATGTGGTGCTATATAATCATGTAGTATTTAGATGTTTTTTAGTTGTTTCAGCATCTCTTTTCCATGCTGTCACATAGGCAGACATACATGAGGACGGTACAATGATTCCGTTTTCGTAATTTGCCTACGAAATCTTAACACACCTGCCCAAAAATTAAATAACTGCGTTGAATGATGACCTGCATCAAGAAATTAAGAAAGGAGACCTACAACATTTGTAGTACTATATTGCAACAATGCCTGACATTTCAACAATTGATTCGACTTATTGAATCAGACAGTTGGCAACAAAATTCGATGCTTTTGAATATTTTTACGTAACATTGAGGGTGTGACGTATTAAAACACCCAAAATAGTGATATATTTGCTTTACAAATCAATGGAGATCACGTTCTGTTGCCGATGATGTAAGTTATACGTTAGAACATAATAATAATAATAATAATTTATTTCTAACAAAAACCAAATACAGTGACATATAATTACAAGTTGATATAAATCTAGCTAGTTCACGTGTCAATTGCCTAACCCCCAAACTAGGTTTGCACCTGTGTCTTGGGGGTTAGTTGTGGGTTCTCATGGGTGTATGTACAATATACATAAAACATGTTATTACATTCATTTATGGCCAGGTTTGTCTACAATTAGGCTCCAATTTTATGGAGCAGATTTTCAGTTTCATAATAATTTAATGTTTGCAAGTACTCAGCAAGTTTCTTTTTAATTTCGAATGAAGTTAGGGAGTAAATAGATAATTTATTGTTTATTTTATTATATAAAAGCGAACTTTGGGAGACATAATGTCGGCTGGCAAAGGTAGTACGTCTAGCAGGTACATCACATACTGAGTGTCCTTGACGCTTCAGAAAAACATTTGAGTCTAGGGGGAGGCCTGAGTGACGTCGCAAAACTACACGAAGTATGTACAGTTGCCGCACTGTTAATACATTAGAGTCAGTGTAGAGTTGGGTGGTAGGATAGTCCATTCGTTTAAACTGCATTACTTTCAGTACTGCTCTCTGTGCCCGTTCTAGCTGTATAAGAGTAGTTTTGCAAGCACCACCCCAGACAGGAATACAGTAAGTAATTATAGATTCTGCTAGACTACAATAGGCAAGAAATATAGTTTCCCTATCAGCAGAGTGTCGTAGAGATTTAAAAAGGTGAATTAAACGTCTCACTCGACCACACATGGTTTCAATATGTGATCTCCAATTCAGGTTATCGTCAATGTGTACTCCAAGATACTTCGTTTTAGAGAGAAATGTTAATTTTTGACAATCACAACACGTTAAAAGGTTTGCACATGAATGAGCTTTAATTGGGTGATGGTAATTAGCTGTAATATGCGAATTTGGAAGAGTAAATCGAATAACGCCTGTCTTTTCGATATTAAGTGTAAGCAAATTTCTAGACAACCATTCCATGACAGTGCGAAGTGCAGATTCGGAATTTTCTCTAGCACGTTCCCAGTCTTTGTCATAAATTAGAAGTGCAGTATCATCTGCATATGTAAAAATGTTACAATTTTTAAGCTGGAGTTTACATAAATCATTGATATAAATCAAAAAAAGCGTAGGACCTAAAATACTACCTTGGGGAACGCCAAATTCGACTACTTGCTCTGAACTAACAAGATTATTAATTTTAACACGTTGTGTGCGATCGTATAGGTAATCTTCGAAGATTTTGAGCATGATACCTCGAACACCAATGTTTTCCAGCTTATTTAGTAGAATTGGAATAGAGACAGTGTCAAATGCTTTGGAGAGATCAAGGAAGACTCCGTAACATTTAAATTGATTATCTAGTTTACTTACTAACGTGTTAGTAAAGGAGATTACGGCGTCTTCAGTTGATTTCCCTCTTACGAATCCAAATTGGTTATCGGCAATGATGTTATTTTTAGTCAAAAAATTACAAAGGGAATTATTAAGTATTCGTTCGAGTATTTTTGATAAAGAACTAAGCACGGAGATTGGTCTGTAGTTTGTGAAACTGCCTCTATCCCCACTTTTGTAGATCGGGCTTACAACGGCTTTCTTAAAAGCTTTAGGAAAAACACCTGAGTTAATAGCCAGATTACATATATGAGTGATTAAGGGAACTAGAGTATAACTGCATATTTTCAAAACTTTGGTAGGAATATTGTCCCATCCTGTTGCACTGTCGCTATTTAAACTGATAATTAATTTTTCAACATCACTTTTATCAACGGGCAGGATAACAAGGGAGTCACAAGGTGAAGCGTGCGAGGATGTTGCAGTTGAAATTATATTAGTGCCAGAGGAAGTAATATTACGAGCTAATTCCTTGCCAATATTGACGAAAAATGAGTTTACCGTATCTAGGGATGAAGACAAATCACTATTGAGTTCAAGTAATTCTTTGGGTTGTCGAGTCGGGGAATCTGTGTTAGTTATAGACTTAATTACTTTCCAAGTAGCTTTAGGGTTATTTTTAGCTTTTTCTAATTCAGCCTTTTCATACGCTATCTTTTGTTTTCTAATCAGAGCATTGCAAAAATTACGGTATCTGGGATAAGTTAGTTTTAATATAGCATTATCAGGGTCTTTTCTCAGTTTTTTGTGCATATTATCGCGATTTCGGACACAACGAATTAAACCAGGCGTCATCCATGGCTTAATAGTTTTAAACTTTCTAGAATAGTTAATGGTCATAGAGTTATTATTGATAATATTTTGAATAATACTAATTAAGTTGTCTGTAGCAATGTTAGGATCACTTTCCTTTGAGACGAGACTAAAGTCAGTGGTTTCTATTTCTTTCTTAAGGGCAATAAAGTTTATCCGTAGTGATGTTGAGCGAATTTCGGATTTATTGTCACCAGCGTGTAAAAATAGAAGAACTGGAAGGTGATCAGTAATATGAGAATCCAATACAAGTATACGAGCACTTATCATCGAGTTGATTAATACATGGTCAAGGCAGTTGTCAACTCTAGTGGGTAATAAGTGGGCTGGCCAGAGTCCTAAAGAGGCCATAGTGTTTAGATATTGACTACGATTAGTATCAGTACCATTGGGCTTTATATCAACATTCATATCTCCTATTAAGATTACATTTTTGAATGAATGTAGAGTTAATGTTAATTTCTCAAGATTATTATAGAAGTTATTAAGATCTTTGTAGGAAGGAGAACGGTATATGCATAAAAAGGCGTTACTACCTATGTATAGTGTCAAACAGTTAGCATTTACAAAATCTGGTTCCTGTACTACGTAATTTAGAGAGTCTTTAACATAAATAACAACTCCATCATTTTGAATTGGGTTATTTTTTGTAGCATGTGAATTATATCCTGGTAGTGTAGGTATTTGCACCAGATTTTTAAGCCAACATTCGCTCAACACAATAATGTCAAAAGTGACTTTAGTCATCGTTAACATAATAACAAATTGATCAAAATTTTTATTGATGCTACGAATATTAACATGCATAACTTTTAAAGATTTAGAAGACCGAGTTATAAAGCTATGACACATATCAGGTGAACATTGATTAACTGTAACGTTGGTTCTAAAATTGTCAATATTGTATGAAAGATCCTTTAAGTTAGCCATTATATTTTATAATAATTTAAATGTAAAAAGAGACTTGCTTGAAATGGTCAGAGTTATAGACTTTGAAAACAAAATCTGCTTTTCCCAAATAACTAGTATAGTGAACACATATGATATGACAGATATTACATATGAACATTGTTTGGAGACATAAACATACACCGTATTTTGTAGAGTATGTTGTACTAGGTAGATAGCGAGTTCAGAAATTACAAGGGTAGACTGGCAATTACACAAAAAAATAATAAAAAGTAAAAAATGAAAATAGGTTACATGACAAAAAACATGGATAACTTAAGAAATAAAGTAGGTTTTAAGTTCAAGGAAAATTAACAAAACTAACAAAATTTATTTCTGCAACACGTTTATTAATCGTTGCAATGTAATATAGCATTTCTACAAGTTTATTTTTGTGTACAACATTTTTTTTAATCTGACATGCACTGATACATATTTTTTATTACTGTAGTATAGCAGTCAAACTCACGATACATTTGATGGAAAGTGGTTACTCAAGCATATTTGCACCTGAGGCGTTACCAACGTGTTAGCGGCTTGAAATAAATTTAATGATACCTTTTTTTTAAAGGCACCATTGCAGTGCTCAGAGAAAACCTCAACTGCGTGTAGAAAGAAGACGAAAACAAAAGCAAGACGAATTTAAATATCTGCAGACACGCAAATTGTATGTTACAAGTTCAAAATTTTTGAACTGAGTATTACGTATTAGACTAGTAAACAAGTGCCTTTTGGACCAATTTTTTTCAACAGTCTCCGAAAATTATTAATAAAAAAATGAATAATAAACATTTTCTAATTTTTCTAACGGGGTTCTATTCTAAAGCCTTTCAAGAATTGCTCCAAGAAAGGAAAAAAATCTTAAATTTATAGTTTAACAATTATCACATTTGCAATGTTCATGTTCAAGCAAAAAAAAAATAATTAATTAACTATTGAATAACTAAATGAAAAATTGTTATAAAAAAATTTTTCAAGCAGATTATTGTTCATTCATCTATTTAGTTAGTGCCTGATTTTTTTTCAATTTTTTATTTTCATATTTAGTATGTTTAAATAATATTTATTCATTAAAGGGCCGAAGTGGGTGTGGCTTGCGTAAGCCAGAGTACCCGTTTTCAGCCGTATTTTCATCCCTCTGGGAAAATTATAAATATTGATCTTACAGTTTCGGGAGTCAAGACTTTTTTTAGGAAATTTCCTCCTCTTTTCGTATCTTTTTTCAAATTTGAAAAATCTTTATTACTTTTTGAGATATTTTCAAAAAACTAAACCCCCCTTTTTTTAGTTAATTGTTAATAACTTTTACAATTTTTGCAAGCTGAACTTCATTTTTTTCAAAAATCATCTAGATGCCATTCCGAATCGAATGACACCTCATTTATAATTTTCGGACACTGCTGAAAAAAGTTGGTCCAAAAGGCACTTGTTTACTAGTCTATATGACTATTAGACTTAATTAAAATTACATTACTAATATGTAATATACAATTGAATACCTATAATAAATTACAGTAGAATTTAGTTTTTAGTGAGCAGGTTTTCTTATTGTTACATAACTTTTTTATATTTATATTCCTATTTTTTTTTCTATTTGTTTTTAGTTCTCTGATTAGATATCTTAATTTATTTTTCTCTGTGGTGACTTGTTAATAGCTCACTATCACTAATATGTTATTCTTATAATGTGAATAGCTGATAGTCATCCAAAAATTGTAAAATAAAATAAAATAATAAATTACAGGAGAACTGGCCCAAAAAAGGTGAAAACTTAATGTACACTCCTCTACATTAAGTTTTTAAATTAAATCGGAGGGCATCCCCTCAGGCTCGGTAGACTGTTGACTTATGGGAAGTCGCTGGTAAGGACTGGATAAGAAAAGAGAAGGACCGGCATAAGTGGCGCAAAATTGTGGAGGGTTGCTTCAACAGTAGATTGGGATTTATTTATTTATTTGACACAAAACAAGTTACAGCTAATATAAACTATAACTAATGTAAGGTCTAGGCTGACACGCTGCGTATGTGAGCACATTAATGTAATATAACATCGACACATTGTTAAGTGGCTAGTATAAATTAATAAGAGTAAAGAGTTAGTTTCGTTAGTATTAAAACACAAAGAAAGAAAAGAAATAAAATTGTATTTAATGACGTCAGGAAAGTTACTGCAAATAATAGTCCGAATGTAGCGTTTGAATGTCAAAACTGAGGAATTAAGTGTCTGCAGAACTATTGTTACTTACAATTCCATTATATAATCTGCACATACTAGTTAATGGGTTTTGGCTATATAGGCGATTGGCTGACAAATACCGAGTTCAATTTTAATTTGATTTTTCGGCTACTAGCTTTAAACACAGAACGAGCTTGTTTTCAAATAGTTAACGTTGACATATAATTAGCAGCTGATTAAACTAAGAAAGTTGATCATAATGGCGTTGACAGACTATAATTAAAGAATATAAAGCGATCGTTAAAGTAAAATTATCCATTCAATTCATAAGACATCGCAAATGTAGTATACAATTTTATAATTGGGTTTAGCACGACACATGTATCGAATCACGTATTAGCAATTACCTACTGCACAATTGACAAAATACAGTATAATTACTTGAATAATTAGTCGGTACTCATAATAACCGCGACAAAGAGAAAATGTATCGGCTTTCCCGAAATCGTTTGGAAGAATTGAATTGTCAATACAAGTAGCACATACATGCAAACAATTTCATCTACGTACATACAATGTTAATTAGATTTTATAACTGTACTCAATCCATCAAAAGCCGCCATCTAGTAAATCTGAATTCAATGTCAAGGATTACCTACCTTCTTATCTACGTTTGAATTAAATTGCACTGTAATGCAACGCAATAAGAGTTCATTTTGTATGAGACTAGTGCTTCTATAATTGTAAAAACCAACTAAGCAGTGGGCGGACGAGTCATGTGGCAGGCTTTATAATTTGCGTCACTCTTTATACACATGTTATCGTCTATCTTTCGCATCTATGTGTTATTGTCTGCTAATCATCAATACCTGAATATAGCTTCGTGAAAATTCTACAATTTGCCACATTTTAATCTGGATTAGGTAGGTACGGAAATAACCCCGTCGATTTTGAATCATAACATAGAATTGAATCCTGCCACAGGCATCATCTACTTAGTCAGTTTCAGTAGCTCAATATGTATACTACAATTACATAACGCTGACAGTGTAAGAAAATGTTTAATGGGTATAACACGTATCCATATGCTTAATCAAAACTTGCAGTAAAACTTACTTCCATACTTGAAAATAGGGAGACACGATACATGTAGTGGATTGCACAGAAATTTATAAAATCAGCAGATTAAAAACTTTAATAATTAGACGACATAAACTAATACAACACAGGTGTTTCCTTAGAAACTCGGTCTTAACCGATGGTGTTATCAATTGACGTTAATTCAGCTCTTAGCGGTGACTTTGAGCAACTTATTGCTTCACCGGATTGACAGCTGTACATTACATTTGACGAGAACTCCACTTCAGAACTAGTATACATCGGGCTTCGGTCTTGTGATTTACGTATTCAATCTATTATCCTATAGTTACTTCAGGAATCGTTTTTAACGACCTATGAATATCTAGAAGATATGAATAGAAAAACTTAATAATAGGAGCTCATATAAGGTCACTGGTGGACTCGAGCCTCGCCATTTCACTCGTTCAAAAGATGTTTTCGTTCACCGTCACATCGTGGATTACCATCTTTGCAAATTATATTAGAAAAACTACTTAACCTTTTTGAACTCGCTTAATTTAAATGAGACTCAGATGATGAAGTATTGTTCCATCAAGACTATTTAATAATATAAATAATAACTATAAAACGATAAATGACGTGGCTCGAACTTAACAAACGATTAATAGTAATCAAGTATATTTAGCGGTTACTAACGAGTTGTTGGCGTGAACCAGCGAATGAAAAAGCGAAATGTGTTAATTGTCAGGTACGAATATTAATTTCATATTTAAACGTAACATCAACTTCATTCATATTTAAAATACATTTGTGTGCAAATTCCCGATTATTTATCTATTCGCTTATTACCATCCCACGCAGCGGTAATGTAAAATACGATATTAAATATCGTATCATAAAACTTTACTGTAGTCTTGATAATGTTAGATTAGATTAGTAATTTACAATTGGGTAGGAATCGTTAAAAATCCTCAAAGCAAAGTAATATGACGATCCGACGAGGTAACGTTGGCTACGTTCCGTAATGTAGCCAGCCTTCTGGAAATCCTGGACGACGGTGACCTAGGCTCAGTATTCTTATGGCATCGGAAGCGGATGCCAAGAACGGGACGATATTACAATGGTTTCATTTTGATCACATGGCTACGGAACTGTATAGACATAATCTAAAATCTAAAACTATTCAAACAAATCAGTATATCTTTAATTTAATTTTATTGCCATAAGCGTCTACACAGTGTTATCGGAATGGCTTATCAACTCTACAGGCGATCAGAAGGGTGGCCTATCTCCGACAACGGATCAATATGACAATCAAGTCTCGTCAGTCAATCAGTCAGTATGTAACGTAGCCAGACTTCATACCCATAGAAAACGGTGATCTGGACTCAGTATTTTATTTATGGTTTTAAGAGGTAATAGACAGAATACAATATAACAAAAACAATTTGGAATAATTTCTAATATTTTAGTAAAAAAAATGTAGTATAGATAGCATTTTATCAACAAACAAATTTATAACAAAACCGCTATCAGCAGAATATACGACACAAACAACAAAGTGACATTCATTACGATATTTTTTATATTTATATTTGGGAATGCACTACAACATTTTAAACTTTTTTCACCTAAATGCATCTATATCAAAACATCACAAGATCGGAAACATCGAATTCATTCATGGATTCCATGCTGTCTGTATACAATTCGTGGAAATAAATATCTAAGCGACACATATTTCCTAAAAGAAAACAAATTATCAAGACGAGAGCTGGTGCGTGTCTGCGAAACGGAAAACTGCGCAGGGGCATTCAAGTAAGAGTCACGCGATATTTGATGTGTACAGGGCAAATATGGTTTACTAGCTAAACCCGGCCAGGTGTTGCTGTGGGTCAGTTCTGAGTCTAATATCGATTATTTATTAGGGAAGTAAAGAAAGAAAAATATTTGGCAAAACACATTGAAAAACTTTTATGAAAAGGAGTATTAGATACGCGATGGTACCAACGCTACCAACTAATACCAATTGAATGTATGTAGTTCAGCAAATGCCAGTCAACAACAAGTTATATTTTCTTAAGTTTTCGCGACTTGTATTCATAATAAAACTACGTTTTAACGATTTCCAGTGCGGTAATTTATTTCTTTTTTTGTTATTCCAACGTTTCGGACACTTTTTAGTGGCCGTGATCACGGCCGTTAAAACGTAGTTTTATTAACAACAAGTAAATAAAAGTATTCTAGCGATATGGATTTATCGAATCTTTAAAAGAATTTGATTTTTAATCGTGTTCAATTATTTAATCTTCGACATTTTCTTTTTAAAGATTAATATTATTGCATGACATTTATTCAATTACAGAAATTATTACTTTCATTTCATTTGAAATGTTATGTCGAAATATTATGTCGAATTATTTATAATGATATGTAATAAGTTCAATCACAGACTGTAATATCTCCTTCGGAATAAAAAGTACATAAAACACTCTTCTATAAAAATGCAACGATACGTAAAACATTCAAGTGAATTCATCAACTACTTTATATGACTGGAGTTTTACAAACATACGTATGTATATACAGAAACTAAAATTGTATTTGTAAAGATTGCCATTACTGCCATCGTATTCAAATGACCACCTCATTTGAAAAAAACCGCAAATGAAGTCATTTTGGCATTACTCATTCCGTAAAATATCACATGTCCAAAAAAGGTAATGGTCAAGAGTTAGTAATCAGATTGTCATAACTGCCATTTTAAAAATTAATGTTAAGTAAATTTTATGAAATTCCTTTTCTTTCAATTGCTAAATATAAATGCTGGTAGGAAAAGCGTGAATGGCTAACATAGTCTTCTGACCTAATGTGCATTGCATTCGTCGTCTGTTTATCTCGAAAAATTGTTACTGGTTGTCCTAAAATCGAGAGAACCTGGCCTAACAGTGGAACCTTTATGGATTACTAGTATTATTGTATGTGGTTCCATACCACGAGCCATAGGAATGGCCTGGACGTTTGGAAGACTTGGGACCGCCTACAGCACCTTCGATTATTTAGATATCACGTTAACTGTAATACTTGCAACAACTCAGAAGTTTATGGTAATAAAAGAACAGCAACTGGTCACTATATTAATAATAAGAGAACCTTACAGCTTACATATATTTCAACCACAGACTACACACTCGAGAAACATTTTTAAAACACCTCGCCATCCCTCCAACAATTTTACAGTACAAAAATCTGAGCAAATTGGCACAACCGATAGCAGATTGAAGTAATTGATAAACCATTTTAATTAAATAGGCTATGAATTATTGTTTGGAAATTTTAGATAATATTGTATATAAATATATTTAAACTTTTGCATGTAACAAAATAAATCGAACACAGTAAAAAAAATATCGCGCCTGCCAACATGATAATAAAATGTAGCGAATACCGTCCATATACAATTGAGACAATAAGAATTATAATGTACATAATTACCATATCATATTGATTTTGATTGTTACATAAAATTATGATAAATTATAGAGAACTACTCTATATAAAACGGGTGCTAATTACAACATAGAAAAATAACATTATTATTCAATAAGGAAATGGCCAGATTGTATTGTATAGAAATAAGAGGGTACATAATAAAATGAATTATTAACCTTATAAAGAAACACGACAAGAACAACTATGCTACTAAATAAATGTAACAAACACTAACTGGTGATTATCCCTGTATGCAAACGTATTATTACATATTTTTTAGTACTATAAATACGGATAAGGGCAAATAAAATTACACAATTCATGCGAAACAAATATAAAAACATCCACAATCACTTTCACGTAATATATGGAGTGTTCCGCAAATCATATTGCATTTGTTTGTGGGTATCGATAAATTAGAGTAGGATTTTCACAGTATCAAATCATAATATTACACACAATATAAGGCACAAGATCGCCCGCCCGCAGGGCTCGGACGAGAAAGATGGGAGACCGAGGTGTGTTGCGCAGACTTGGTGAGGCCTACGTCCAGCAGTGAATTATATTGGCCGAAGAAGAAGACACACAAAAATAGTTAATTAAACAATTAAATTTCAGTGTCTAATTGTAGTAGATTAAATAGCTATAATAATTTGACAGTCCTATTACAACATATCTAGGGATTGAAACCTCCAAATCGTTAACCGATTATTACAAGAAATCGATTAATAAGTATACGACTTTATAATAGATTGATTTTAAGGTAACGACTTTTTGTGTCACACAAATACCTCATAAAATCAATATGGAGCGCGAAAAGATTTGAATCACATCGGGTTTTGCGTACCACATGCATTTGCATCACAATTACTCTATTGAAATTTAATTAAACTGACGGACTCATAAACTGCATCAAAGTTCAGGATTACTTTGAAATGATTTTTTTAAATAAGTATGCAAACTTTATAAATTAAATTATATAAATATGGAGAGACTGGCTCTTAATCTCAAAAAAAAGGAAAATTTAAAAATAGAACTGCAGTAAAACAAATGAATATAGCCGGGAAAAGAAAATTTACTCGTAGTATCAGATTTGCGTGTTATTTATAGCAAAGTTTTAAATTGATTCTCATTGATTTTTTATTCTTTTGTCAATTGAATTATTGTTACCAGCAGAATTGTTGGGTTAGTTATTTAACTCATCGAGAGTTTTTGAACCATAATATGGATACTTCGTCCCAACAAGCGGTTCAAATTGTAGCATTGGTGCGGGAGGGCTTGGATCGACGAACGATTGGTAGAAATTTAAATTTAAACCAGTCTACGGTTTCTAGAATATACAGAAGGTTTGTGGAGACAGGTTCTTACAGAAGGAGACGTGGTACAGGCAGGACTCGAGCAACCACCGGTCGTGATGACTGATTTATTGTTACAACTTCCCTGCGAAATCGTTTCCTCACGTCTGTTAACATCAAAACAGAGCTTAATGAAGTGCGTGGAGTAAACGTGAGTGCACGAACAATAAGAAGAAGGTTAAAGGAAGCGGATATCACCCCTTTTAGACCAGCAAATGGTCCAAAGTTGTCTGTAGCTAACAGACAAGCTCGCTTAAGATTTGCGCGTGATCACCTGAATTGGACAGAAGAGCAATGGACCTCCGTATTGTTCACGGACGAGTGTAGGACATGTTTATATGGTGCAGATAGTCGCAGAAGAGTCTATCGTCGACGTGGGGAGCGATATGCTCAAAGTTGCGTTGAGGAGCGTGTTCCTTTTGGAGGCGGTTCGTGTATGGTCTGGGGTGGCATATCGATGAACGGGCGAACAGAACTTGTGTTCATAGACATGGTCCGTTAAAACGGTAATAGAGGGGGTTTGACTGCACATCGCTACATAACAGAGATTTTAGAAGATCACGTGGTGCCTTACATGGGATTCATAGGCGAAAATTTTACTTTAATGCAGGATAATGCGCGGCCGCACGCTGCTGCACAAGTTCGACAATATTGCGAAGAGGTTGGGATACGTACAATGAATTGGCCAGCACGCAGCCCGGATCTTAATCCCATTGAGCATGTTTGGGACAATTTAAAAAGAGCTGTATATGCGAGAAACCCTTTGCCCACGACAGTGGCAGCACTAAGAACAGCACTTTCAGAAGAATGGGACAATATTCCGCAAGATCTTTTAATAACCCTAATAAAATCTATGCGGAACCGATTAGAATCCGTAATAAGGGCACGTGGAGGTAATACACCTTATTAAAACATAAATAAAGCCTTGCATAAAGTTTGTGTCTATTGTTAAAACCAATTTTTTAATTAAACCAATTTTCCTTAAATGTCTGTTTTTTCTTCAAAAAAAGTCTTAAGGTCCTTTCCAGTACACAAACTTAAACTTAAGGATATGACCGTACGCTGTTTTAAAGTTCACGAACCAATCTAGAGGTTTCAATTTAAATCTGTATAGAAAGTTCGCATACTTGGTTAAAATATTTATTTCAAAGTCGTCTATTACTTTGATGCAGTTTATGAGTCCGTCAGTATATTTTATACGTATAATATACCTTACTCCGTATAATATACGTTTTTGTTTTCGATACATATATGTACAAGTGTTGTTTTAGTATAAATACATAAATAATCTAATGTTTTGGAATAAATATGTATATAGTTTTTCCTGAATTGAATTGAGTTAACGATACGTAACAACCTTTTGGTACCAGCTAAAATAAGAAAGTTTTTGGGGTTTCGCCATAGATTAATACGAAATTACAGAATGAATAAAAATTTCATGTTATTTCGTTGTTTGGGCAAAATAATAATTGAAACATATTTTACAACATTTTACTTTTAACTTATTTTGTAAAGTTACGTTCTACTGACTTTCTTATCGGGCTTCTTAGTTTGTGATTATTATAGTTTTAAGCCTTTTTCAAAAAAATATAACCAATTTGTTAACTTGAGAAAAGATAATTACTATTTAAGTACAACGGATGTATGTCGTTCTTCACTTCGTGATTTAAACAACCCGAAAGACTATCTGTAAGATTAATCACCAAAGATCACTTATCTTTCATTACAATATAAAATTCGACTGCTCCAATTTGAAAGGCCAAGTTATTTTTGGTTGTTTACTTTCAATCTCACAAAGTTAGTGTATCAGAAATGATTAGCTACTTTGGAATATTAAGTATGTTTTTCTAATATTAACAGATAAATAATTCATGCAAGTATACAGTAGACATATAAGCGACGAAGCCTCGTTTATTAAAATATCTGCTTACTAAGAAATAGTAAGAAGTCTGTCTGTTTATTAATTAGTAAAATTAAGTATCCATTTAATTTAAACTAACGTCTATTTGTTTTTTAGTCAGAATCGTTTTTTTAATAGCCCGATTACATTAGACCAAAAAATAGGGGTACCCTTGTATAAATTCACAACAAGCTAAAAATTTACAGGCACCGTAAGGGATACCACTCTAATGAAATCCTGAAAAGTCCCCATTGGATTGGGACCAATGAAGACTTTTCAGGACTTCATTGTGCCTGTACATTTTCAGCTTGTTGTGAATTTATGCAAGGGTCAATGTCTATTTTGATTGGGCTATAAGCTGCATTACTGTATGAAGGATGAGTTAACAATCACCGTATAATTTTAAGAACGTTCAAAACCAACCAATTGCCTACGTAGCCAGTTACGGTGAAACTTAGGTATAGTAAACATGTGCACCAACCATGCTTGTCCAAGCCGGCTTGGCGAGTTTGACACACCGAGTATCTCGATATGGTGGTATCACGATTTTATTTCTTCACCGTCAACACGTGGTATTTGAATTCCAGACAGACGGAGTATTATAATTACCAATACCAAAGCTTCTAAAAAAAGTTGACATCAAATTTTCTGAAGCACCTTATTCAAGTTAATAGTCACTCCGTAGTTATTTAACCATGCAAAAAATTGCATTAATTTATGTAATTTTTGATGCAGATGTCGTGTGCACCCGGACATAATAAGTGATGTAAAGTTTCCGAGTTTAATTGTCGGCTTTTATCGCTTTTGGCGAACAGGTGTAATTAAAATAATGATGAGTATTTTTTAAAACTGTATATATAAAACATATTTAAGCATTATTACTTTTCATTACATAAAATAAATGCCCCGCTGCCGGGACTCCACATTTTTTCAGAAAACAGACAATATACCAGCCACGCTTGTCCATGACGTTTATTTCGATGTATAGGTTTCAACACGATGTTCTACTTCACCTGCAAGTAGTGATTATAACAATATGCACACCAGGTCAGAGAACTTATTAAGCTATACATGATTTACGGCTAGTATTTGAACTCGTATCAATAGAATACGACCCTGGTGAGTTAGCCTCAGAGCTTCTTTTTACGAGGCAGGACCGATTTACGGACACTTGATCGATGCACGGGGGTTGGAAATGGGTGTGTCTTTTTATAGCTGTAGTACAGCCGCACTTGATGGAAAGTCGTTCCCGTTGCCAACGGAGTTTTGTAACACCAGAAATATCACCGGTCTAGAAGACATTTTATAACAACCTTTTTAAAAAACCTCATATCGTAGCGCTGTCGGAAAACTTCAGCTGGGATGTCATTCTAAATCTTCACGCTACGCAAAAGGAACGTGTTCCAGAAATACAAAAGTGTGGAATTCGCCGGACTGACTACACGTGCAGGAATGGAGAATGAATACAATTTCCTGGGGTCAGGCGGCTTGTCGTAAGAGATGACAAAATAATCCTCAACTTGATGGTAGGGCTATATGCTCGTCTAGATGGCTACCACACCGGATCTAAAGTATGTCGCCTTAAAGACCTTGACTTGTGATCCGTCATAAGTAGCCAGGTTCCAAGCTCGTCCATGGTAACACCTCTGGTGTTGGAAGTCTGTTTAGAATATGCATGACCATAGGTGACGGCAGACAAACACACACGTTGTATATTCTTAAGCTAAATAAGTTATGCTTGTGTTTAGTACACAACAGGAAGTTTGTTTATGAAATTTACCATTCCAGGAATCGAACCCAAGACCTTGTACTGCAGTGAGGTACGCCAGCAAAAGCTTAGCCTACTCAATCACAGAGGCTATCATATAAAATCCAGCTGTAGTTCTTGTAAATGTGGATGAATCTAGTACATAACAGGTGTTGCCTGAATAAAAAAAAGGAAACTAACAAAATCACTGATGCATCACAGTACCCTCCCTGTACATTCAGACTGCGGCCTTAAGGCAAATATTATTGGAATATTTTTATATGACGCAACACATACGCAATTTATTATAATCAAACAAATAATTAATATGACTCAGAATAGAAATAACATTTTAATATATACATGCATAAATCAATGTCAGATGCAACTATTGCCATTGACTTATTGACACCATTTCTATAATTAGCGAAATCATGTAAACAGACTTTACACCTTTCAATGTTTGGCAATCTGTCAAGATTCATTTTGAAGATTTTGCAAGATTCTACTGTACTGTACAAATGTCTATCAGATTCTAGTAGTGAAAGCTCATTCATTTATTTGATAGTAGTGGTGTTTATTCAGATCTAAAACAAACAGAAAGAACATTGTGGTCCAGAACCTGTAGATGGGAAGAAAAGAAGTAGCTTGAGAGGCCTTTGTCAAAGGATCAACTACAACAGAGATAGATGAGGTAGGATTCATATCTCCTCCAGTGAATGGCGTCACAAACCACCCCACGCTTAATGGATAGAATGAACTCGGTGTGGGCTTGTCTCTTCCGGCAGTGGAGCAGGCCTAATGGAACACCACCTGCCAGAGCCGGCTATGCCAAATACTTATAGCCCTGGCATAAGGGCGAAGGACGGAACACTGAGGGGTTTTAATGGGTATTTTTGACCCCACTATAGCAATAGCACTTCTTGGTTGTGGTGCTATAAATACTCAATTATTTAAATTTAAGAGAAATTATGTAACTTCAGCAATAAAGGCTAGTTCTGTTTTTTATCTGTTCATAATGCCCTATGATAATTATGTCATCACCACTCTAGCATTAAATTTCATTTGCTGAGATCAGAGTGTGTTTTCCTATTATCATCTACTAATTATAACTACTACTACTACTGAATTAATTACTGCCATGGGTTGTCAAGAAGAGATGGCTTATTAGCGATAAGACCACCCATTGTGCACATTTAGAATATTTTTAGGCTATAAGTTTTCTGTAATGGTGTACAATAAAGTTTATCTGTCTATCTACTAAGTTCTAGTCTTCATCAAATTTTATGGTGGCCCTCACATAGCTGTGTATCATCTGACTTAGGAAGAAATACATCCATTGCACATTATCATCTGTAGGTAACAATTTTATGTTTTCTGGCAGGTAAATGGGAGAGCTGGCCACCTGATAGTAAGCAACTCTGGGCTAAACCAAGAGTAGCCATACAATTTCATGCAGATTTATCATTGACCAGAATGTGGAAAACTAATTTACCAATAGTGGAAAATATGACAGAGTTAGAAGCATCAATGTGTAATTGATTTGTTTCAGACTCAGAAATATAAATCAATGACATTTCGGAAGTTTTCAACCTTAATTAACTTAATTTTCAAATAATTGTTTTGATTTATTGAGCAATGTTTAGTTCAAACATATAATAATTACATACTTGAATTCTGTTTAGACGCTACATTTACTCCACTAACTTAAAAGCCCAAAATTGGAATGAGACATGTCTGTCTTGGCCATTGAGTTTCCACAAAAATTATGAAATCATAACTGTTACTTAGAACTATAGTTCAGAATATACTATATAACAATACATCATGGTTAAATGTGTGAGCAAGACATGACTCACACAATAGAACATTGTCCATTATTAGACATGCTATGGTAGTTAGTAATGTCACTTACATTTTGTACAGAAAAACATTCTCTATGGACAATTTATACCAGCATGACCAAAATAAATAAAAACTGAAAATTTGTCAATAACATTTATAATAACAAAATAAATTAGTAATCCTCAAGCTGAGCATGTTATTTGTGTGTTGTAGGTAATAATATGCTCTCAGACTGATTCCAAACACCTACACCACAGAAAGCATAAGAAGTTTTTTTTCCACCAATCACACCCAAGGCCTCAGCATACTAGCAAGCTGGGTGGGTAATTGCTTGGACCACTCAACCACTGAGGGGATCAAATGGTATTAACCTATCAAAGTATTATTTTATTTTTAATTTCTTTTAAGGACTTTTGGACCAACATCCATATCAGAGTCCTTAAAGATAAACCCTACATAACAAGCAAAATCACTTATCTTATGCTATTAAGAATAAAGTCTAAAACTATCTTTGCCTCTATAAACAAGGGTCAGTTCTCTTTAGTAGCTGTGTCTCATTGTTGTTTTTGGTGCATTCTAAGAGTATGACATATGTCCTCCCCCTTTTATTGCACATCTCACAATTGGGGCAAACTATCAAAATTATCTGTAGTCAGTTATAATAGTTATCAAGCTACGAAGCAGATTATTAAATGTACCTACTACTAACTTGTATTAAAAAATAAATAAAGGATGTAAGATAAAAAATTTAATGGAACATACTTATCTTATAATACCAAGGGCTTAATGTTAAGTTTATAAGTAAAATATGTTTTGAGTGCATAAAACTGTGTCAATACTTTACTATAGGACATGTTATAACTGAGATAACATATTATTTATTAATAAAAACAACATTAAGAAGTGCAATTTGCAATAAATAATAGCTTATAAAGATAAAAAAGTTAATTTTACATGAATTCAACTCATACTAAGGTATTATTAATAGTTATATATATTTAAACATAGTAAAAATAGATGTTATAAGTATTAAAGGTAGTGGTAAATTGGTTAATACTCATTTGCAATATACAAAGTTGCCAAGTGTTTCAATTAATAAGTTTTTATGAATATTAGGTCATTTACATTTATTATGTTGGTGTTTACTGGATTTGTTCGACAACTGATAATGTGGTCTATAATAGTAAACAAAATTATGTTTTGTTATGCTTGTAAGATGAAATTCGTAACAGATTTAAAAAGGCAGACAAGGGAATTAAACACGAGTCTTAAAATAGGCCGTTGATGACATCAAATTGACAGACGACAAAGTCGACAAAATACATCTGATGAACAAAACAGCGTCTCTAATGACCTGCAAACAGTATGAGTGCAGTCAATATACTTTCAATGCATACAAGTTTTAAATAATATTATGCAAGTTATCCCACAGATACTTCTTAACGATTATTTAGCAAGTGTATATATTAGTGAACGATTGATAACATTTAATTCAGTCGTAAAGTTCAGCAACGAACTAATTTCGCACCACGTTTGCCAACTCTTCACAATCTTCTTATATCTTCTGAAGGCCAACAACGCGTGCCATGTTGACCGATGTAAATGGCTAATCTTGCGCAAAATCTCTCATGTAAACTATATTTACCTTAATAATCAGCTCGATTTCCGGGACGTCTCCGTTCGCTGTTCCGTTTTCTGCGATTTCATCCGACATCGTGAACTTTGAAAACACTGGAAATGTATGACAAAATTTATAATTCCACACAATTTCACACTACCGTCACTGCTAAATACCACTGACAGACTGTCGCAGACTTCGTTTCATGTCAATTCATTGAATTACGTTTCTTGCTAACTTCAATTTAGTGGATATGTCAAAATCGAATCGGGAAGTGTTCACACGACATTGGCAAAATCAATGCATAAATGGCATTGAAGCCATCAGTTAAAAAAAAAACTTATAGCAGTACAGATTTAGTTCTTCCGCCTTCCATTGTGGCGAATAAATCAATAAATTTGACACTTTCTATAATGTCGTGTGTGATGTGTCATGTGATTTAAAAAACGTCATCCGACCAATTTTATTTATAATCACTTCACTTCCAAATCCAAAAAAGAATATACTTCCATTTCTAAATATCTAGTATAGTTTTCTGTACAATTACTGTTTGAAATATCGCAATGAGTTCGAAAGCCGAAGAATCTGTCGAAACTACTTCAGGAGAATCCAAACCAATGACTTTCGCTGAAAAACAAGCGGAACGCATGAAGAGATTACGTTCACTACATAGTGCTAGAAACGAAGCTAGGACACACAATCACCAGGAAGTTGTTGCAGAAGAAGCAAGGAATAAGCTGCCGCCTAATTACGAAGCAAAACGGCGACAGGCTGAATGGTTAATGGATGACAAAGAAAAGCGTGATGAAGCCGAGAAACAAGGCAAAGATTATGATAGAGTTAAGTTATTGCATATATCTGCAATAGAGGCTGAACGTTTGGATCGCAAAAAGAAGAATAAACGAAATCCAGACCAAGGCTTTTCGACATATGAACAGGCAACTATCAGACAATACAATAGATTGATTAAAAATATGCCTGCAGCAGATATGGAACAGTATGATAAACAAAAACAGAAATATGGCGATGCCTTTTATGGAGGGCCAAACGTCATTATACATGGCATGCACGATGATCGGAAGGAAGCTGTGGACAAGATGGTAAATGATTTGGAAGGGCAAATTGCAAAAAGAGCAAAATACTCCAGAAGGCGAACACACAATGATGATGCTGATATTGATTACATTAATGAGAGGAATGCTAAGTTTAACAAGAAATTAGAGAGATTCTACGGGGAGCATACAGCCGAGATCAAACAAAATTTGGAGCGTGGCACAGCTATATAATAGAGATTTCATTACTTTAATATACGGTTAAGAATCTATGGGCATACTCAATAGTAATCTCTTATAGCATTGAACCAGCATGTCTTTGGCCTATCCTTTCTGCCAAAAATTGCCACACATTACATGATTAAACATTAATAATTTGAATTAACAGCTGCCTTAGATGCAGTTCTTAATTAAGGTCATAAAAATATATCTTCTAATACTACTTACTCCGAGTTGCTTATAGTGAGAAGTACAACAGATCCCAAGTAATTTAACTGATTTGTGTGTTCAACCTCCTATTAGTACTGATAGGGGATTTGTAGGATACTAACTTGAGTATTCTGGTTACCCCACATTCGGCTTTAGACTGTCATTCTCAAGCTTTCATGCATTCACACCTTTGTCTG
Source organism: Dendrolimus pini (assembly GCA_949752895.1). Taxonomy (NCBI): domain Eukaryota; kingdom Metazoa; phylum Arthropoda; class Insecta; order Lepidoptera; family Lasiocampidae; genus Dendrolimus; species Dendrolimus pini. The sequence goes on along the minus strand of OX457140.1, from coordinate 17,191,027 downwards.
TTCTCTGCCAGCATAGTGTATTTGAGGAAACATCAAGGTTATGAAATTCAGGTGTTTTCAATTATTAGTGTGACCAATATCACATCACAGAAAGAGACAAAGATTGTTTAAATTTATTTGTGAAAGTGAATTTGTTCATCTCTTGTTTGTTTACCTGTACAGTGAGGAGTAGCTTAAGTATTAATAACTATGAAAATTTTGTACTAAATAATACCAAGATGAGCCTAGTGTCTCAACTTTTTATCCTATTTATGTAAGATAAATAAAAATAAATTAATGAAATTTGATAACAAGTTTATTTTGATAAATGTGCTGATTAAATAAAAATATTACATATCAATTAATATACATTTTATATTATGTAAATACATAGAAGCATTATACCAAACAATATTTATCTTTGTGCCAAAATGGTATACCAGATAATAAAAAAATGTTACAACTTGAAAATTGTTAACCACCACAAATCTATCTCTTTGACACATTCCAAGTATTGCTTGGACCGAGTACACTCACATAAAATAACATATATTTATAGCTAGTTTAACATTCTATGTCTGTTTTGTCCACAGGATTACAGAATTTGAATTTACCAGTCAAAATTTTCTTTCTTTTATCTGATATATATATATATATATGCACCTGACATGTTATCAACTACTGTGACACTACCACTGGCAAAATTAATGCTAATTGCGTTGGAGCCATTATCCTCCAAAAAAGAAAAAGAGTACACTCATATTGTAGCCTCAGCGCAAGACATTGTAACTAAATTTTATACATTATTTATTAGACAAAATTGTGATATATGCATGTAATATGTAATCATTTTGATGAAAAACATAGTTTAGTTACAAGCTGATGCACCTACACCAACAATATGGAACAATTTCATTTAGGTATTATTGACTTCATGCAATTCACAAAGTGATTTATACTCATGAGCTCACTTAGTCTTATTAAAGTTGAGCATGGTCCAAGAATACTCTATTGTTACTGGAATAGTCAGTTGACAGGGTGAGCAATGTGACTAGCTATTCGAGTGCACTTGATCTACATATATTTGGATTGTGTGAACATAATTTAAATAAATCTGATTTAAGGCTTTTCCAAAACGACACTCGGCTTTTAGTTGAACATAAAGTAACTTTTCATTACCAAATTTCATACTAAATCACAATAACTTTAAATATGAAAACCAATAGATACTGTAAATTGTTTATTTCACATATTATAACATCAGCCCATAAATGTTCCACTGCTAGACTCGGGCCTCCCACTATATGGGGAACGGACAGTATACCCGCTACGCTTGTCCAAGGTGGCTTGGCAGGTTTGACACATCGGTTACCTCGATGTGTAGTTGTTCGATGTTTTCCTTCACCGTTGTTAGCACGTCTTAATTGTAGCAATATGGACATTTGACAATAAAACAGACTAAGTGGTGCATGCGTTCTGACTAGGATCGAAACGCTACCACGACGAACACTTCACATTTATGTAATGAAAATAAAGAGTTTATTTTTTGAAAGATCTTTTGCCCGCTACTAAGAGTTCTGTGAATGATAATCGTCTAGTAAAAAATGATACAATGCAAATCAATCATCCAAACCCTCGACTGTATGGTGTAAGAATGGTAAAAAATTCAAAATGCCACAGAAAAGTTGCCTGTGGCGCCATCTAGTTAGTAGCCCTAAGTACTACATTAATATTATTTTAGTGCTTGTAAATCTCTCAATATACTGAAATTATTGTATAAATCGGTTTTATCATTTAAATTTAAGTTACAATTTAGTATTTTCTTAAGTTTTCGCGACTAGTAGGTACACATAATAAAACTACATTTTAACGGTTGCAAGCACGGTGTTTTGTTTGTTTTTTTATTATTTCGACGTTTTGGCCACTTTTCAGTAGCTGTGATCACGGAAGACAAAGATGTCAAATGTCAATGAGTATTGTTAAAGTTTTATTTAACCTACCGCCAACTTGTTAATTTAATTATTTAGTTTTAATTTTTGTTTATACTGGTCACGGCTACTGAAAACTGACCGAAACGTCGTAATAATAAAAATCAAAATACTGCGCTTAAAACCGTTAAAAATAAGTTTTATTATAGTTATAATTTTTTTTCTTATTTTAGGATTATAATTATGACTGATACTTAAGTCTGCGTGATTTAGAATGAAAATCGATATTCAGTCGATCCCTGTATCTTACCCACCGTTCATTTGCCATACTATCGGTTAAAATTTGACATAAACTCCATACAAGTCCATAAAATTTAACCGTTGATAAGTTCCCTCCGATTATATCTGCCAAGAGACGGAGAGACAGAGTAAAGTGAGCTGTTTACTTAACGCTCAAACTACAATACCATTACTAATGTAAAGCCTTTTGACATTTATCTTAACACAGATGGTACTCCCTACGTCTGCCCTCCACACAGTACGCGCAAAACTTAAATGCGCTTCGAGTGAAGTTAGTTCCTTGAGTTTACGTAGGTCCAATCAAATGTTAAAGTTTGTACAAAAGAGATGACATGCGAGAACGGACGAGCGTAGCATAACACTCCTCAGTTCTGTCTGTAAACCGTAAATTTGTGTTTTGCGCAATGACATGTACGAACTTCAAGGACATAAATATAAGTTTTGCTCATACTGTACTAATGACTTAAAAATTCCTTTTTTATATAGCTGGATAGTGATTGCCGGCAAGTTTATTCTTAACTACTAACTTCATATTGTTTGTGTATCCCGCAGTGTTTACAAATTGGTGGTTAAAGAAAAAAATATGTTTTCAATATTATATAAGAAATGAATTTGTACTGTTTATTGTCAATGAGACATTTGCACAGCTCAGTTATGTATAATTTAAAACATATTTTTTGCCATACCACACTTACACATATATATGTACAAAAAAGTGAGCTTGATAATAAAGTTTTTACAGAAAGAAATGCTTTATTACATAACATACGAGTAATTATGTATTTCAGAACTTCGACTAGAAATCACCGTGTTTGGATTTGATAGAAGACCAAATATTATTTTTGTTTTTTATTTATTTATTATTATTTATTCATGACCATAGAATCAAAGTCTTTCAGTCGGAAACATGTTAATTAATAGGTCTTCGTATAGTAGCGCAGTTGTATTGCAGGCTACAACCGACGCCATTCAATGGAGTTCTTGTGAAAACTCGAAAGATCACATCTTGTGAGAAATGTGAACTGTATAGTCACATTTCTCACAAAAACACATAATTTCTACTCAAAAACTATCAATATCCTGCAACTATTGTTCATTTTAGAGTAATTATACACATCTTTAGAAAATAAAACTGCACAGCACAACGTCTCCTTTCAGTTCCCGCCAAAAACTCTTATTTTTGTATAAGACACATGTGATGCAGCTAGTATAATTACAGTAGTAGCTAGTATAATTATTAGAAAGTGATTACTTCTAATGGAGAATATAACCCGGCTGGTATAGTAGTAGATGGGGACTTGAAATTAAATTGCGGTTCTTTTACAAATTATTATCGGTCGGTAAAGTCCCAATCTTAGTGAAGCATAATATACTCGGTTCAGTGTTAGTCGAAGAATTTCGCGATCAGGGGCGTAGCTACAGCGGTATCAGCCGTATCAATGATACGGGCCCCCCAGGCTACAGGGGCCCCGAAAGTGTGTAAGCAAAAATTCTTAAAATATTATCCACAATCTTTTATAGATTAATAACATTTTTGAGAACAACTGTAGGGCCAAAAGAAACGGCTATCAGACTTGTTATTATTGTCTATAGAGGCTGAAAATCTATAAAAAAAACGTCTTCAACTATAGATGATTTGATAAATAAGTTTGCCGATAAAAAAGCGAGAAAGCTGTATCTTTGATTTGAATCGTTTGTCTTACTTAGATCCTAGGAGCAGTAAGTATGAGTAATAACTTATATTTAATACTTATACTTACTGCTGCAGTTTTATCCGTGCAGGAACGGAGAAAGAATACAATTTCCTGCGGCCTGTCGTAAAAGGAGACAAAACAACCCTAAGCCAGGTGGTAGGGTATTTGCCCGACTGGATGGCTACCACCCCTGGTCTAGAAAATGCCGCCATAACAACCTCGAACTGTGTTCCGGCGGCATTAGTGACCAAGTTCCAGTCTTCCATAAGATAGCAGCGCATTTGTAGCAAGCACATTTGGTGTTGCAAATGCCCATAAGTGATGGTAACTGCCTTTTATCAAGTGGGCCGTCTGCTGAACTCATGCAATAAAATATATAATTAATATCAATTCGATCATTTTTTATTTCTTTTATAAAAAACATTTTACCCTTCGTTTGGGCCCCACACATTTTGATATAGGACCGGTCTAAGGCAAGCTACGCCACTGTTCGCGATGTATAATACTGTACCGTCACAGTCAAGCTACAGGTATAATAACTATACATTCTATATCACACAGTGCGAATGATTGAGATTTTTCCGCTCTCAGAATCAGGTGACAGTCCTTTAACATTTTAACTTCTTTTAAATCACTTGTTTTATACTTTTCTATTCAAGTCAATACATTCATGTTGTTGATGGCCGGTTTCTATATCTTGTCGGTTGAATTTTGACATGTTGTATGAAGCATTATGACAAATGTCAACAGAAAGTAAAGCTTAATGAACGGTTAGTAAGACATAGGAACAGGCCGTTAGTATAATATAAATTGTGAACAGTACTTGCAATAAAATGACAATCTCTTTATTATAGAAAATAATTCACTTCAATCGTCGTTTAAGATCTCTGAATGTGACAATTAGACTCAAGATGGTGTACTTAGTAACAATTTCAAACATATTATTAGACTTTATTCCGGGCCAAAATTGTCTTCGACATGTTTTACTCTCAACTGTCCTTTTTCTTGCAGATCGACGACCGTAAACTAAAAAAACGTTTCAGAGTTGAGTCCTTATTACTCTACCCTGATTTAGGAACCCAATAAGCCGTCCAAATCCTGATTGTGGCCCTGCTAAGAATTCAGACTCTATCTTAGCATACCACCTTATTTCTCTACCCTGATCTAGGAACCCAATAAGCCATCCAAATCCTGGTCGTGGGCATGCTAATAATTCCGACTCTATTTTAGCACACCACCTAATTACTCTACCCCGATCTAGGAACCCAATAAGCCATCCAAATCCTCGTCGTGGCCATGCTAATAAGTCCGGCTCTATCTTATGGTGAAGAAGGGTCTGAAAGAGTTTTGGCGGGAACTGAAAAATGATGTGCTGTGCAGTTTTATTTTCTAAAAATGTGTAAAATTACTCTAAAATGAACAATAGTTGTAGAATATTGATAGTGAGTAGTAATTATTTATTTTGTGAGAAATGTGAACTGTATAGTCAAATGTGGCATTTTGAGTTGTTACAAGAACTCCGTTGAATGGCACTAGCTACCTACAGTTCAGCTGTGCTACACATAGGCTTAAGAAAATGAAGAAACTATATTGTAAACTAAGATCCGGCTTAAAGGCCTAGCGCTGCCAAGACATGAACCTAAATAAATAAAATAAGGGTCTGAAAACCAGCGTATTGTAATAATGACATAAGTTCTTTGATCTATTCTAAATTTTAATTCGACACCAATATTCTACACTCTCAAAAGCGCTAAAGCACCATTTCTTCGCGATTGTCGAGTTATATAACATTCCGCAACAAGATTACAGTTGACTTTCGCTTGTGTTCATGTCACAAGTGAAAGTCCTTGTTGCTGCAAAAAGTTAAATTCACAACAGGTCTTTATTCAAGCAGAAATTCAGGAAATGTAGTTTATAAATTCTTGAAGAACTATTGCAACACGATCGTAGCGCCTTTTAAATAAATATGAAGTGCAGTATTATAAGATTTGAGAATTCTAATTTTTGTATCTTGTTTTAGCAATAAGGAACTTCTATCCATAAAAATAATGAATAATCATCTCTTAAACTTGGCAAAAATAATTTTAAGAATTTACGAGCCACGTTTTGCTAGAATTTGTATTCAATTTAAACAGGTAGATACACATCGTACTCCAAATTTAATATAAAATTACTTTAGTTTGGGAGTGAATAAAACGCTTCAAATAGGCGTTTTATTCACTCCCTATTCATTTGCATTTCAGCCAATTGAAATTGAAGCCAGTCATATTTAAGATGCGCAGTGCACTTTAAGGATTTATTTCAGACGATGTTTTTTTTAATTGTATGGATTGGTTTCTAGACCTTTAAGCCAGGTCTGTTTTGGATATTCGGCATTTCACAGGTTTCAGACGATCGTTTTCACTTTGTTGTTAATCCATTGATTTTGTTGTGTATCCATTGAAATGATTCCACTTTTACCCTTTCTAATTCGATTATTTAATACTAATTTCTCGGTAACGCACTGCGGCGCGATTGGCTTCATATTTTAAAATCGTGTTGTTTCAGCCGGGGTCACTCTGAGAGCTTCAGGGATCGTAGTTTGTTTGTATGACTTGCAACTGATTGAAATAAATTTTGAGATCTTAACTTGCGATTAAATGAACAGGCGCTTATGAATTAAATGGAATTAACAGGAAGTAGTGCAAACTCCATGTAACGTCTCTCGATTTGACGACAAACTCCCTTAAGCGTCGAAATCACTTGGCTCTTGTTGGTTTAGCTTGTCTTCCATATGGAAATAGCTGTTCAAAGCGCACTTTGAGCAGCTAGTTTCCAAACTCGTCAAATTCGCAGGCGCACTCTGCTTCCCAACGTGGGGGGCCCGGGGGGTGCGACTCGGAAACTATACTCTGGCATCCTGAGGAGTATGGCGCTGTACGGTGCACCCGTCTGGTCCTTTGCACTTCACCGCCACAACAGAACTCTGCTGCACCGGGTGCAGCGGGTTCTGGCCGTGAGGACCATACGGGGGTATCGCACAGTGTCGTGGACGGCGGCGACTCTTCTGGCAGGCGATCTGCCCTGGCATCTCCAGGCAGACGTCCTGGCTGAAGTGCGTCGTACCCGGCAGGATGCCCTAGCTAGAGGCCTGACCTTCTGTCAGGTCGAAATCGAGACGATCAGGAAGCGGGAAACCGCAGCCATGATCGTCAAATGGTCTCGAGACCTCGAAAACCCTGCAGCCGGCAGCTTTACTGACCGCTCGAGGCGCACGTAGGAGCGGTCGACTCGCTCGGTGACCTGGTAAGGGCCATGTTGTAGAGCGACGATTGCTGGGGAGCTGCGGTTACTTTTTGTGAGGCAGTAATGTCTCTCAAGGAGGCCGCAGAGCGGGACAGGGAGCGAAGTTTTACTGCGCGTGCGTATGCGTCTACTCGAGGTCGCCGGCCTTCAGCTGGCACCCGGAGAGGCAGGTACACGCATTACTTCCCTCCTTGAAGTAGGTTCCGTTCCGGAGGGCCTTTAGCTAGTCAGGAAAGCAAAGGATCCCGACCTCCGTGTAACGAAGTGGGGTGTGTTCTCCCAGGGCACATTCCAGGCACTTTATTGCGCTGGATCGGCTGGGCGTAACTACGTTTAAAGTCTCAGCCTTTCCTTCACAACAAAGCGCAGGGTTAACAGGGAGGAGGGGTTTTTTAGTGGGTATTGGGGTCGCTCGCTCGTGTAGCAACGCTCGGAGTCTCCACACTAGCTGAAGCTTGTCTTCTATATAATGATACACTCTATATAGCATTACACCCGCTCTAAATAACGACAACACTTAAGTAATAAAAAGTACCTTTTAAGTTGCCAAAATTAATAAAAGCTGCGCAGCTGTGTACGTTCTTTTATCACTTTATTACCCAGCCCCGTAATAAACTCGACTGTCCGCATCATGCATACCGAAATTTCTAAGGAATTCCGAAATTTCTATGTACTTCCTTTATTGGTGATAAAGCAAGTAGGTACTTAAGCGCCATTTGGTTCGATGCCTCAATATCGCAAGATATGAATAAAATAATTTAAAAAATACAACACAATTACTGGTGCAGCAAAAGAAAAATAACAGACTTCTCTTCATTTACCGACAACGCACTATAAAGCCATAAAATGCACAGTCCCTCCAGTGTCGTTATATGGAGTTTATACTGTATTTCGACAATATGTTTCGAAATACCAATCGATTAGATAGATAAGCAGGTAAACGCAATACGCGTTCTGGGTTTATCTTTCAAGTCGCACAGACGTGTATTATTTCCAAGAAAAATATGATAACAAATAGAAATATTCTAACAAAAATTGCCTGCTTTAACACAATTATGTGTGATAATGTAACAAAAGAATGAAGTATAAAGGGTACCAGAACAAAATATTCGTTGATTTATTAACTTAACAAAACATAATACAATGTTTACGTATAGGTATGTTATTTATTTCCGCTCAGTAATTTTTATCATGCACGATAAATGGTAGGAATAATAATCGTCGAGTCAAAACGTAAATCTGCAGCTTCTAAAACATATATAACTAGATAGCGCCACCGGCATTTTATTTTTACACTTCATATTTTTTGCTAAATCTTAAAGCAGTCAAAATTAAATATTAATTAAACTTCGTTAGCACACTCACGTCCCAAATTCAATGAAGGCGGGTTCGAATCCTGACCGGAAAGCATGCATAACTGCAGCAATTTCTGATCAAATGTGCATATTGTCCCAACTACCACGCGCTAACGGTGAAATACAACAACGTGATGAAACCAGCACATCGAAATAACCGATGTGTCAAATAAACTAATCCGCCTTGGACAAGTGTGGCGGATACTTACCGTTACTCTATGAAAGGGAGGTTTATCACAATATAGGGGAGTCTGTGGGCTATTATTAAGTATTGAGAACTTTTGATTGATCAAAAAAATGTTTTAAAGTTTCTTTAGACCTGGTAGAGCCATGCTGGATACTTTATTATGATTTCAGCATTTAGGGCCAATGCGATCGGTGTGATACTGCGCTCTCACAGAATATCGACGAAAAATGGATAGCTAATCGTGTTCCGTGCGATGTGTGAATTCCGATGACCAACTTCCTTGTTCTGAATGCCATATCCTGTCTGATCCTCCCATCCCACCTCCTATCTCATCGCTCTATCAATATTATCAATGATACGGGGCCCCTAGGCTACAGGGGCCCAGAAAGTGTGTAAGTAAAATCTTATCTAAAATCTTTTATAGATTAATAACATTTTTGAGCATAACTGCTGCGGCAACAGGAACGGCTATCAGACTTGTCATTATGGTATATAGAGGTAGAAAATCTAGAAAAACTGAAATCGTCTTCAATTATGGAAGATTTGCTAAATAGGTTTGCCGAAAAAGTGTTTGTTTGTTTTGAGTGTTTGTCTAACTTAGCTCCTAGAAGCATTCAATGTAAGGAATGACTTATAATCAATATATAATTATTTTAATTAAATTAGAGCATTTCTTGTTTTTTTTACTTTACCCTTCCTTCGGGCCCCCCGATACATGAGCCCGTCTAAGTCAAGCTACGCCACTGCCTCTATCCCTTCCTATAGGCTCCAAACGTTGGCTGCGTACCAGATGTTGCAAACGGCTATAGGCGACGGTAAACATTTTCCACTAACTGGACCGCCTACCTGCGGCCAGCTTCATAACGGAAAAAAGATAAAACGTAGAAAACTATGTACTTCTCATCAGAGTTACGATTTAAAATTGGCGATTTTCATTCCTAGTACAATTTTTATTCACGTTTGCATGCATATACATATAATACATCATTTTTGACAATAATTTTGGGCCACGTTCAATTACAGACATTATTTTAATTGCACACGTAATTTAACAAAAGCAATTTACTTTGTTAAGATGATTACAATAGCTATGTTCCACTAGGGACTCACAACAACCACGCTCACGACCGCGATTTATCCCGTTCCACTTGCTTGCCGGCGTTGCACTCATAAACCCAAGTGGAACGGTTATTCGACCCAGCTCTCGTCATTGGTTGTTGTGAGCGTTGTATGATGACGTCATTAGTGACGTTTTCGCCAGGTCCACAACGAACGCGGTCGCGTTGTGGAACGGGTGACGGAGCATTTTGGACGTTGTGAGTTACTAATGGAACGCCCTGAATATGTTTATAATGTCATCAAAGTACTTAACAATTTTGGAGATTGATTTTTACGTACGTAGTAGTAGTTCCATGCAATTATTGTCAAAACTCAACCGATGGTAAGACAATGAATGAATAGTAAGATATAGGAGAACGGGCCAAGAGTGGGTATTAGAGTGCGAACAAGTAGCCATATTTATTGTTTGACAACCAGTAAACACGCCGTCGATTTTATCTTTTATTTACATGAAACATGCTAAGTTTATTTATTCTTGATTGGGATAAACCATCATCTCTAGAAGATATTATTATTAGTTATGCGCCCGCGGTTTTACCCGCGTGGTGATGGAAAATCGTTTTATTTTGGACAACTCACACTATATTTTTATAAATTATAGCCTATTCAGATGTGTAAACTATATTATTGTAAAGATTCATCAAATTGCATTTAGTAGTTTTTGCGTGAAAGAGTAACAAACATACATTCTTAGAAACTTCGCGTTTATAATATTTATAGAGTAATTGTTGTGTGAAAAAATAAATAAAGTTTCTATTCTAATATTCAGGATATCGCGTACACAATATGACCGAAGCCGAACATCACTAATGTTAAGCCGAGTGCAAAAATTAATAAATTCGCAATTTTATAGCTCGTTATTCTATCACCCACTTTAGTTACTTACAACTAGTTGTGCAATATGTGGTTTTTCATACAAGAACAATCACTACGTAGTACGGAGGCACCAAGTTATAAATTGTTTGTTAAAGAAGGCGTGCAATTTGCAAAGATTCATTTTCTTTCTTTCTCACATACATTATTTTCTATCCGCCTTAAGTGCAGCAGTGTAGTAATGTAAATAACAAACAGTTATTCGCATTTGGTACAACAGAGCACTCAATGTGAATAGGAAATCTATGAAACAACTTTGATTCGTCGTATCAATTGTATTTTGGAATGTGTTGTATAGAATAAACTACTCGCATGAAACATCTGTGCATTTGAAATTCGAACTGGCAACTGCTGTACGCTCCGCCATTTTCTAACTGCACGGCGCGCTTCCGCCGTTTATACTTTTTAAAACCGTGCACAGATACTTACATGTTAAATATTTGACTACGTTTAAAAATCAGACTTTATCTACTTAAAATTACCAAATGCGAATATCACAGATATAATTTGTACTACTGCACTTAAGGGTGGTTGGCGTCAAACTACGCCAAAATAATTATTTTATCCCAAATGAGCCGAGTTAAGATTACCAGTTATTATATTTTATTCTGGCGTAGTTTGACGTATATAGCTTAAGATGGACTGCAATACTCGACTCGGCTGCATCTCATAACACCCATGAGCGTGTTATTTCTGTGAAAGAACATTTTGAAATTAATAGACTAGTCAACAAGTGCCTTTTGGACCAACTTTTTTCAGCAGTCTCCGAAAATTATAAATGAGGTGTCATTCGATTCGGAATGGCGTCTAGATGATTTTTGAAAAAAAATGAAGTTCCGCTTGCAAAAATTGTAAAAGTTATTAACAATTAACTAAAAAAAGGGGGTTTAGATTTTTGCAAATATCTCAAAAAGTAATAAAGATTTTTCAAATTTGAAAAAAGATTCGAAAAGAGGAGGAAATTTCCTAAAAAAATCGACTCCCGAAGCTGTAAGATCAATATTTAAAATTTTCGAAAACGGGTACTCTGGCTTACGCAAGCCACACCCACATCGGCCCTTTAATGAATAAATATTACTTAAACATACTAAATATGAAAATAAAAAATTGAAAAAATTCAGGCACTAACTGAATAGATGAATGAACAATATAATAATCTGCTTGAAATTTTTTTTTATAACAATTTTTCATTTAGTTATTCAATAGTTAATTAATATTTTTTTATTGCTTGAACATGAACATTGCAAGTGTGATAATTGTTAAACTACCTACCTTTCTTGGAGCAATTCTTGAAAGGCTTTATAATAGAACCCCGTTGGAAAAATTAGAAAATGTTTATTTTTCATTTTTTTTATTAATAATTTTCGTTATTACAAAATATTTTTTTTTTGCTTGAACATATTTTTGTTAATAATTTTCGTTGTTAAAAACTTTTAATTTTGTAACAACGAAAATTATTAATAAAAAAATAAACATTTTCTAATTTTTCCAACGGGGTTCTATTCTAAAGCTTTTCAAGAATTGCTCCAAGAAAGGAAAAAATCTTAAATTTATAGTTTAACAATCATCACACTTGCAATGTTCATGTTCAAGCAAAAAAAAGAATATTAATTAACTATCGAATAACTAAATGAAAAATTGTAAAAAAAAAAATTTCCAACAGATTATTGTTCATTCATCTATTCGGTTAGTGCCTGAATTTTTTCAATTTTTTATTTTCATATTTAGTATGTTTAAATAATATTTATTCATTAAAGGGCCGATGTGGGTGTGGCTTGCGTAAGCCAGAGTACCCGTTTTCGGCCGTTTTTTCATCCCTCTGGGAAAATTATAAATATTGATCTTACAGTTTCGGGAGTTGAGACTTTTTTTAGGAAATTTCCTCCTCTTTTCGAATTTTTGAGATATTTGCAAAAATCTAAACCCCTTTTTTTTAAAGTTTATTGTTAATAACTTTTACAATTTTTGCATGCGGAACTTAATTTTTTTCAAAAATCATCTAGATGCCATTCCGAATCGAATGACACCTCATTTATAATTTTCGGAGACTGCTGAAAAAAGTTGGTCCAAAAGGCACTTGTTGACTAGTCTATAAGTAGGTCTTTCCAATTTTATAACATACTAGGATATGCCCGCGACACAAAGTACCGCAAAATAAAAACAAATGTTTAAGTACCCGAAAAACTAAAAATAGCTCCCGGAAAAATTCCCGGGATAAAAAATATCACATATTTTATTATATAAAATTTGCTATCGATCAGTCAAAAAATCGCATTGGAATTCGATTCTTTTTAAATTTGGCCATTTTAAAACATTCCCAGAGAAATTCCAGCGATATTCTCAGGTAAATCTAAGAATTTGCTATCGATCAGCGGAAACCGCATCGAAATCGGCCCAGCAGTTTTTAAGTGAACCCCGAGCAAACCGACACAAAGAAATCTAAAAAAATTGCATCGTGTTCTCCATCGCTTATATGGGCTATTCCAGTTGTTTTTTTTTTAAATAGCTTTTTATTTAATTAATTTAATAGTGCTTTTTCGTCATTAAATCATGTGACTAACATTCAGCGTTAAAACGGCCTAGCCCTCAATTTATTATTTTTTTCAATCTCAATTTATTCGGAGATTAATACTGGAAATTATGTAAAACTAAGGAAATGCAAAAAAGTCTTTGGAACGCCATCTATTATCAAGTGACAAAACCAAAGATAGGCCATTCTTGCATTATATTTTAGCACGTTTTACATAATTTCCAGTATTTATCTCCGAATATAATAAATTGAGGGTTAGGCCGCTTTAGCGCTGACGGCCTCATATCCGCGTAACTTTGAACAATATGGGATTCGAACCTGACCAGGGGGCATGCACCACTTATGCAGTTTTTTGAAATAATGTGCATGTTCTAATTACCACATGTTGACGATAAAAGAAAACTCGTGTATCTTTCTTTATAAATAGATAATTATTATTATAGATATACTTACTCCGTCGTCCCGGCATAAGGCGAACAGTGATCCCATCGGGTGCACGAACTGCTAGAAAATAACAGTGCATGAGAAAAAAAGGAGAAAGACTCGGTTGCCAAACTTGTTGTTATCAGTTAATAAAAAAAGAAAACAATAAACAAAGCATTCCACTTCACTCTACAACATCATGTTAAGGTTAAATATAAAAAATTCTTACCTCAATTTTAGATGATTTGCATAACTTTTGCGGGGATTGTCATTTTCAAGGCACCTTAGTTCAACTTATTTTACATTTCGTATCAATTATTACCTTCATTATCGAAAATTATAACATTTGTGAACCCGTCCCCTCTTTTTTTGAACTACACTCACCGGCATAATTAACCGCATTTGAAGTGCTATATTTGTATCTATCGGTTAAGTGAGTGTTTAAACAATTTATTCTCTGGTTATTTTTGCTGATTTAGTCGTAATTTTTATTTTTAGAGGTCCTTTTGTGTGGGCATCAAATTTGTTTCTGGGCGTTCTTCTCAAAACTATTGTGTTTAAATATTATTAATAGGGATTCATGACACCAATTAAGTCATGCCAATGCCACTTGATGCAGCTGAATTAACCAGGGCTTTGGTTGTTGCTGATATTGGTTTTAGCTAGCATCCAATCGGTTCTGCTTGATTATCCATGAACCACGATCATCAATGCCATCTGGCGCCACTAAGAGACTGGTTCCTAACCTGAAAGACTGGAACAAGGGCTCTGAAAGTGTACTTCAAAATAAAACAACCTTAAACAGCGTTTTAAATTTCTAAGAAATCCTTCCACCACTTTCCGACGGTCTTAACTGCTAGTTCGAGGAACAAAAAAATCAACGTAAAGATTAGAACCATTAAAAGATGGTTAGAAGAAAGGAATTTAAGGGCGTATCAATCACCTTGTGTCTAAGAATTGACCACAGGTCTTTGGAGAGCAAGACTTAAATTTTTCCGATAACACAGTTTTGGACTTTGCAACATTAGAAGACAGTTCCCACTTGTAACGATTTTAACAGTGCAGTGGGAGATCCTGATGTACTTTACCACGTATACAAATGCAGTGGCGAAAGATGTGGTGAGTTTAATGTGTTCAAACAGTAGGTTTCAAAGGGCTCGATAATGATAATGCTACTGGGTGGTAAGACTTACGAGACCCGGAATTGATTGTAGTGGCTACAATGTAACTCACCACTCAAAAGTACTTGTAAGACGTCTAGAAACATATTAAAATTGCCATTTACGTTATTTATAGGTGTAATTTTTCTTAATCCATGATAATAGTCGTCCACACGTCACTTAAATCTTCATTAAGTTCATGGATACCATCGGTGTTCCTCGATTTCCACGATCTACTCAAGATTCTAACATGAACCTCATAGAGTAGGGTTGACACAATCTGAAAGTATAAATTAAAAGTAGAAACTTCGTTTCCACCATTACCCCCAAGGTGTCTTTAAGTCTCGCGTGAACAGGTATCTTCTAGGTAAGCGTGCTCCACCTTGGACTGCATTTCCGTCTGAGATAAGGCGCAATGTCGGTCAAATGCGAACCTATTCATTAGAAAAAAAAGTTGAAAATTGCAGTTGAAGAGCAGCGAAAACATTCCCCAATCTGACAAAAATACATAATGGATTAGCTTCCAAAGCATCTTCATGACGTCATAAGCGTCAGGGGAAGAAATAGCCACCATTAAAAAGGTTTAAAATCAACAATTTAAGAAATATGGAATAACTTACTACAGCGCATTTTTCCTAGAAATTTGCGATTTTGCATTTTCTTGGTTTATGATACATTTATCTTTTAAAATATAAATAATATTCAATGGAATAACAAAAGCATCGATCTAAAGCCTAATTTTCATTTAATCTTCAAAGTATTAACCGCCCCCGGCTAGTACCGGACGGTTAATTGTGCCGGTGAGTGTATTGAATGGGAAATTCTAAACAAACTTTCTGATAAAGCTTCCCAAAGTTTCGAGAAATATTGATTTAACATGAGTTTATAAAATACATAAGTTTTGCGTATTTTTGACCAAAAGCTTTTATTGGGTTACTAAATACCGAAAAGGAGGGACCGTGTGTCATATCTACGGAAGCCTCGACTATGTGTATACTAACACGTAATTGATTGTTTTTTTTTATAATACTTAAAATGCACGACGATGAATCTATGAGTCATAATGAACACGTAAAATTCTCGCATATTTTAAAAACCGCTTTAGACTACAAATAAGGTGTGAATGACATAAAAATCAAAGATATAACTCAATAATAGATCTCTTATTTATTCTCTTATATACATACATACAATAGAAAAATGATCACAATCATATCATACCTTATATACTTTGTAAATCCTATTCACCGATATGTAAAAGCATTACCTATGCCGATATAGCTACCTAAATCTCTGTGCATGAAAAAAAGTGCAAAGACCCCAAAAATACAGTTTGCTCAATTCGTAAGATTTTAATCATACGTATATTTTTATCATACGTAAACAATGACCATAAAAAATATTTGATCACGTTTTATACTATTATATATTCCCAAGGTCGCTATAAGACTTGAGATACCATAGGTTCCCAACCTATAAGACACAAGACCCCCATCGTAAGAATAATTCGGTTCAAGGTGGGTCTTAAACCGGTTATCATTATACATTCGTGTGATGAAAAACACTAGAAGTGACACAGACAAATAAAAGAATATAATAGAAAATTGTAACGCTCTAACAGAAACAGTGTATCTTTTTTTATGATTATGGCAATAAATATAATAATAGCTATACTATTGTACGCATGTGGCGTAACCGAGATATGGCCAAAAACTACAATTAAAAATTTAAAATAGGCAAGGAGATTATTATAATTGCGTTGATTTTGTTTTGTCAACTATGAGCTACGGAACATCTATCAAATTCCCTACTTATTAAGGGCACATTCAATTATAATTATATATTTTTTAAGGTTGTATGTTTTGTTAATCTTAAAAATGAGAAACCTTGCCCCTTGCACCTCTCCCCGAAAGGAATCAAGGATCTACTCTATGTTTATTATTAAAACACATTTACTATTTCTTCCAGAACGCAAGGGTTGTTTGTAAGTAATCTGAAATTACTTATTTTGTGGCAAAATGTATTGATTAATTTAATTTGTGTTTATTCGCACTTATGCAGCTACCGTTTAGTCCATCTCTTACATAAGGTTTGTCAGTGGTTATCGAGGAGCAATATTTTGGGAACCAGTGGATTTAATAATTTTATATTCCAAAGTAAAAAGCGTTAGTAAAAATGTAACCATAAAACTTCAAAAGTGAACATCTATGTTCCCGTAATTTTTATCTTTAATTATATTTTCTAAACTAATTGTTTGCAATCTATCCTCTCGTTGTGTCAACTTTTTAGTCATTAGTCTACTAAACCGATTTCGGTTATAGCGACTGCTAACATGAATAATCTGTTGATATAATAAGACACTAATATCTATCACAGTAATTCAAATATACTTTAAAAAGGTGCGGTTAATAAGTGATCCTAAAATTATTTGCTACTGTTAGATATATTTATTTATGTGTGATGATCTTAATAGTTTTAAAGTAATTGATTAACAAGTTGCCTGGAAGAGATTGCTTTAAATAATAAGGCCTCCCGTTGTACTACCTTATTTAAGATAATTACGTGTTTTTTATCATGTTAGTATTGTATAATAATATTAATATTTTTGAAATACTTAAATGCTTTTACACCGAAATTTGTAGTTCTTATTAAGCAAACTGTGTAATATTTGAGCAACTTGAACCTTGTGTCTATTAAAATATTTGAATATGTTTAATTTAGTTTTAAATGCTAATAGGAAGTAGTAACCACATTTCTACGTAACTTGTCAGTGCCGGTGATTTAGAATAAGTTAGCTTTATTTGAAACAGCACACTGAGCAAGATTTGAGCAAACTCTTAAAGAATTTCACAACTGTACTACACCAAAGAAATTATTGTCTATTTAAAACAGGACGGTACGTGTGACACCTGACATCGATTTGGTAAGTCTAGAGATGTGACGTTCTGCATGACATGAGTCGATATTCGATTGACGATTATTCCTGAGTATTAACAATAATTGATTGCATAATATAAAAATGTTAATAGCTGTATGAATTGTATAATATTACAAAACTAAAAAAATATTCAAAATGAATAAATTTAAGATGGCGGTTGTTTATAGTTCATTTTCTGCCATTACATTACAAATAACTTGGTGCCTTATTTTAATCAGTTAATACGATTTTTAGACTATATCTAAATATACAGATTTTTTTTTCTTTTTTATTCCAGGAGTTCAACAGAGCGGCAGACGGCCCACTTAATGGAAAGCGGTTACTGTCGCCTATGGATATTTGCAACACAAATGCGCTGCTGCTCTCTTAAGGAGACTGGAACCTAGTCACTAATGCCGGAACACAACTCATGGTTGTTATGGTGACATACTTTAGACCAGGGGTTTTTAGTTTTCACTACTCTCAATGCCCTTAGTGTGCAACTTTAAAACATCAGATATGTAATAAAATGTTACATGAAAATTAGGTAAATAAAGAGAAAAAAATCGTAAATTTTTGTTTACATTGTCATTTTTAAACAGTAAGAATTATTTATTTATTTATGTTTAATTAAACTTTGCATCTAATTCATTGGTCAAGTATAAGAGGTTGCTACCAGTTACGTTCTATGGGATGTGTGAACCATACCGTCACATTTTAAATAGACCTTAAGCGATAAATTAATATAATTTAATATTTTTGGCAAGGCGCATTAAATAGTCTTATGTTGAGATCTTGTGATGCCCCAGTGTCCGACCAGATAACTAGTGATGTATCTTTGCCTATCTATAAAATTCAATAATTAAACAATAAATACATTTTTAATAACCTATAACAAATCTAATAATTTCTTCAAATTTAACATCTAAATATACAGATAAGGATTACTATACTATTAAAAACCTCGTCAATACCAGCCAGTCTTCAAAATCACCTTTTAAGCCTCACTATAAAATAACTAAAGTATGTAAGTCTTTACAAAAGCCCTGTTCACATAAAAACTCGCATATCAAGAGTCAATGAAGCGATATTAAAGTTAGTTTAATTTTGTTTCTGGTTACTGTTTACTCTATAGGATATTTATCAAACGAAAAAAAAACCATCAATTCTATTCCCTTCGTAAACATAAAAGCTTTGCTAAACCTAGTCGATACGAATATATCGAGACAAAAACCATTTATGTTTTATTCTTGCATTTTTAAGTACGATATTATAGGAACTGATAAATATGAAATATCTATCTGTCCTTCGAAAGATAAGCGAGCCATGAATTATACTTCTGTGATGAGAACTGATAATAATGAAATCTTATTGTTATTTAACTACCGCAGTGCGACATCCCTGTATATAAAAAAGAATTGTTTCTTTTGGTCTAATCTACTACAAATCTTAAAATAATGCAATATATTTTAAATATTGAATAAATGCAACTTTGCTTTTAGTATATAAAAGTCCTCTTATATCATTTAAACTATTGTGTAATTGAATATCGCTTAAGTAAAGAAAAATCAATTAATTTCAACATTTACCAATACTTGTCATTTTTAAGTCCCTGATGTGACTGAAACCGTCGAATTACTGGCTGGCACATATATCGATAATTTCATATCTTAACTATTGTACATCCTTACATAATAACCGGTTAATTAACTTGGTCAAATATACAAAACACATTCATGAACACTCATGCAAAATAATTGAACAATGTTTAGTATTGGACAGAAAAAAAAATGTTCAAAATATATTGGTAATAATACTTGCAAAAGCCCTCTGATATTTTCCGTCTAATAATAAACAAATGTTCGAAATAAACCAATTTATACAACACAAATACCAAGTTGTAGAGTTATAGAAAATCCCAACATATTGTCCGTAATCACTGTTGGAATTTTCATTGTTAATTGCATGCCGACACTTTCAGTCCGACATCAACATGCTCGGGTTAAGTTCAAAAGCACATCACTTCACTTCTCATTAGCCTCAAAAAAAAAAAGTTTAGTTCTGAACACCACTCAAACATGGGCACTTGAAGGGCGGGTTTGGAAGAACATTGGGAATGTCTACGCGTTCAGCCTCAAAAAAAAAGTTGAGTTCTGAACACCACTCAAACATGGGCACTTGAAGGGCGGGTTTGGAGGGACATTGGGAATGTCTACGCGTCCAGCCTCAAAAAAAAAAGTTGAGTTCTGAACACCACTCAAACATGGGCACTTGAAAGGCGGGTTTGGAGGGACATTGGGAACTACGCGTTCAGTTTGGGCACTTGGCGCTGGTCGTCGAGGAGGCCGAGATCGGGCGGTATCTGGGAGGTGGCGAACCGTCTCGAGTGGTCCCGAAAGGAGCCGAAGCCCGAGTCGTGCGTGCGGGGCGGCGACGTACCTACGAATATCCGCGGCATGTCGCACTCCTCGCACTTGTCGAGGAGCGGATGGTTCCTGAAAGTGCACATGTGGCACTGCCAAGACGACGACGGCCGCTGGCCCGTGTATATGTTGCTGTAGAAATTCCCTGTATCGTCCGTTTCTGTAAAGTATTACAATGACACATATTATAACTAAGCCGATGCATACATCAGAAGTGCCTTAATTGAAAAATAAATTAGATCTGGAAAAGATTTTCATTCAGGTAATTTCTGGTAAAATTCTAACACTGTAGTAGAATTATTTTGTCCGTGCAGTTTGCGTCATAAGTCATAGCTCGGCCTCAGCCCGGCTAAGGCGGTGAGTATGTTGCGCGGGCGCAACGCCATTATCGATAAAAACTCATTCTTATCAAAGAAAGATTATCATTATTATAAAAATCATTATTATCTTTTTCGCTGATAATTTTAAACTTAAGATATGAGTATTTATATTTATTTTTAATATATAGATACCTAATTAATAATTTATTTTAAATCATTATTAATCTTATTTTAATAAATACGTTGTTTTATCTATTTCTTTCTTTCATTTTTATCACTAACCCACAAAATGACAAAACTAAATACATTATCGATAACGCTTATCGACAACAATAATGAGCATCACTATGCCCGCCCCTAAGGCCCGTGAGTGGAAGAGAGAGCGAAATACTCGCTTCACCAGTCCGATTATTTATGACCCAAACTGCACGGACAAAATAATTCTACTATAAGCACTTATTCTCACTATATCAAATGTGTAGTATCAATGAAATCCGTTTTACATACAATTTTCTAATTCGAGATCAGCCGGATGGCTGACTGGACTATGGCTACCCGAATAGCGTAGATGGGTGCTAACTCTCTTGTTATATTAAAACAATATTTGTTATTTTATTTATTAACGGCGTTTTCCCCGCAGCTGCGCCGGGTGAATAACCCTAAGTAGTACCTATATCTATATAAATATGAATGTTTTTCTGTATGTCCTTTATAGAATCGTAAACTATGCATTTGATCATGTGATGATGTTTAGCAAAGTTGTTTTGCATGAGCCAAAGAAGGTTTCTAAGTTCGTTCACAATTGGACCCGGTACGTGGCGCTGCTGTCGGTATATCGATTGAAGTTTTTTCGGGCAGGAAGACGTCTGCCCGGATAGCTAGTGTTACATAAAAACTTAATTAGTTTTTTTTATATATAACGCTTAAAAATCATAGCTACATTACTGTACATATACATACGTTATCTGTCAATATTTAATATCATCACCAATTAATAACAATATCACGTCACAAATAGGGCATTAAACTCATCGCTACATCTGCGTGAAACAGGCAATAACTATAACATTATCTTGGAAGAAAGCTTAAGCTTAAGACTTGAGCTAAAATCGTGATCTTAACTGTCATTATGATGTTTTAAAGAATGTATAATAACAGGTAGAGGATTAAATAAATAACATACTACTATGGACGTTAAACTAAAAAAACTTATGAAATATGAATAATCATTTCTGAATGGATATTATTATTTGAAATAACATATTTGGTTGTTGAATTTTTTAGACTTAAAACTTTACTGTTTCTTGTTAAATTCACTACCATAACAAAGAAAATAAGTTCATAAACTCTATACAACTGCCCAGCAAAACATACAGATGGTCGAAGCCAACGTGATTTGAAGTAATATAATGAATCACGTGTTGTTTATGACTACTAGGCATTTATTACTGAATTGAAAAAACGCGATTGTAGCGCCATCTATTTTGCTAATCCGTCTATTTCAGGTGAACGACGTCTTTTATCGGGATAAAACATATGCTAAGTTACGCCCCGTGATATAAGCTTCGTTTCGAATTTCATAAAAAAAACAATATTTATTTTATTTTAATAAATAAATAATCGGCAGACGAACACACATATTGCATGCCCCAAATTAAGCAAGTTACGCTTGTGTTATGGGTAATACACAACGAACTACTCTGGGGCCGATCTCAGACACCCAGACCATAGTAAATAGCGGAGAAAATACGTTTCTGAAATTTACTATAACAGGAATCGAACCTGGAGCCTCTGCGTTCCAGATAGGTAGGCCGGCAAAGGCTTAGCGCGCTCAACCACGGAGGCCGTCATTGAAATCCGTTCAGTTTTTACGTGATGGTCTAACTTACAGACAGACGCAAAATTCTAAAAAAATCATTTTTGGATTCTCCTGGTTCGAATTAGCCCCCCTGATTTTATTCCCATTTTTAAACGCATTCTACAAACTCGAATCATTTATAGATTTATTATAGTACTAGCTGACCCGGCGAACTTCGTAACGCCATATTTTCTGAATTCCTAAAAGACTTTGTTTTATGACACAAAAACAAAATCACCATAATCGGTCCAGGTGATTAGAAGTATTCTAGAACCCGATCTCAGCGCCACCTACCGGTTCTAATTGCGAATCTAAATCATCCGGGAACCCACTCAAGCACACAAAAACAAAATCACCAAAATCGCTCCCGGTGATTAGGAGGATTCTAGAACCCGATCTCAGCGCCATCTACCGGTTCCAATTGTGGATTTAAACCATCCTGGGACCCACTCAAACACACACACAATATTTCATCAAAATCGGTAAAGTCGTTCTCAAGTTATGCGCTTACTAACACATTTTGCGATTCGTTTTTATATATAAGATTAGCTTCTGCCCGTGACTTGGTACGCGTGGAAAGGAAGTTAAAAAACACCCGCGATTTTGAAACATTCTTCATTGGTGCTCCGCTCCTATTGCTCTTAGCGTGATGGTTTATAGCCTGTAACCTTCATCAATAAATGGGCTATCTAACACTGAAATTTCTTTTCAAATCAGACCAGTGGTTCCTGAGATTAGCGCGTTCAAGCAAACAAACTTATCTGCTTTATATATTATATATATAAGATAAAACTCTCTCACTGACACCACACCCTGTCAAATTATCCGCTTCTATTATGTTACGGTGCAGAGAAATTATTTTTAGTCTGTTATAAGCTGTTTAAATAAATAAAGCTTTTTAACTATCCCACGGGAACTATTTAATTTTTCGGGATCAAAAGTATCCTATATGTTGACCAGGGATATAAGCTATCACCATACAAAATTTCATGTAAATCGGTCCAGTCGTTTCTGAGATTAGCCGGTACAAACAGACAGACAAACAGAGAAACAAAAAAATCTAAAAAAATCTAAATTAGTTCTATTTCACTTCTTACATCCCCCTGACTCGGTTTTTAGCATTTTTTTTAATTGTACAGAAATTCGACCTCTACAATTTTATTATAAGTATAGATAGATTATGTTGTATTAGAATAATCTACATAATTATATCTACTTTTTTCGATTGATAACAATACTTTTTAGAACAGCAATTTTCATAATGCAATATGAATTTCCACTAATTAGTCAAAAAATAGCATATTAATAATAATATTAATTAACCCGCTTTGGGGGGGGCTTTGTGGCGTAGCCTTAGGTGAGTAGCGACACCTCGTACCCGACTCCGGGGGCCAAGGCAAGGCCCCCGCCTCCGTGCTTGCCTTAGCCAGCCGGCACGGAGTGGAGATCGCTAGAACTAAGACTCAGGCTCCAGGGGTGGAAGTGATAAATGGCATCACGTCAGAAGTAGCTTCTGTGAACCTGCAGCTCACTTCTACATAACAATAACAACAAATAACTTTGGTATAGTGTAATAAAAAACAATTCAGTTACGTACCATTGCCACCCATCTCAAGCTTCTTGGAGAGGGTATTGCACTGGTCCCTCAGTCGTTCGACGTATTCTCGCAGCCTCTGCGCGGCGGAGGGCGTGGGCGGCGGCCCCGCCAGGATCTGCGTCTCCTTCGTCAGCTGGGCCAGCCTGCCTTTCTCCTGGTTCAGTGCCAACGCGAGTCGATTCAGTCTCTCCTTCTGTCGCTCGATTAATGAACGATCTGGAATATTTTTTATGCAATTTTTTTTACTCTATACGATTCTCCACATTCTCGCACGAGATGAGAGAAAGTGGACTGTAGTCCTTTTTATTCTTTATTGTACACAAAAAGTTACATACAAAATTATAAAATAGTGGTAATATACAAAGGCGAGCTTAACGCTAAAAGAGTTTTCTTCCAGGAAACCTATGAGTCTAGCGAGAAGGGGAGAAGCAAAAGGCAGGGTTGTGTACACTAAAGATATTTTACGATACAACATATAATATAAACAAAAATAAATTATATACAAGATACTCTAAGATACATACATACATATTTTATATAATATAAAATATAGACATACAAGGATAATTTAAGATAGATATTGCTCTTTGACTTTTCTTTTAAACTACTCTCCGATGAGCTATCTCGGATCGTATGTGGCTGGGCGTTCCATGATCTAACTGCGTGGACGGAGAAAGAACCACTATAACATGCCGAGGAGTGTGTGGGAGCTTTTAGAATAAGGGATTTAGAAGTTCTACAATGTTTGTCAGAAGGGACGAGAAATTCAAAACGTTGACGAAGATAGGAAGGAGAAAGGGTTATGTAAGATTTTATACAGAAATGTAACTACGTGAAGGTCGCGACGACGACGAATTGGCAGCCACTTAAGTTGCGATCTAAATGCAGAAGCATGATCGAACTTTCGCAGACCAAAAATTAAGCGAATACACAAATTCTCTTCATTTATAGTCCTTTATCGTGATCTCGCTAGAATGTGGAGTATATTTATTATATTTAATTATATATTATTTATTTCGTCTCTTTTTATTTTCCTTCATATTGGGAATGATATTCTTAAAACTCAATACGTACGTGTTATGGTTTTATACGTGTATATGGTTACGTGTAATGGTTTTATAGCTATTTTTCTTGTTTTACGAAGTATTCTTTTAATAATATCTACTGCTCACTTTTTTATGCTGGTTTAATATAAGATAATGTTCTTTGAGCATCATTAAGCTCTCTGCCTACTACACCATACCATAACTGTACTAGACATGTTGCAGGCAGAAAAAAACTTTGTATTGAAAAGTATTAGACTGTGCCTACTAGACAGTTCTGTTACCGGCCAAGACCGTAGCGTCAGCGTCAGGCACGGACCGTCAAGTATTATCGTCGAGAACATTTGCTGGTGCCGCTACGCTACGTGTATGGCACGCGAAGTTATCAAAAGAGTTATTATCCGCATATTATGACCGTTCTAAGCCCATTCATGCCGCTTTTCTTAGTAATTAGTCTTATTTAATCATAGTACCTATAAGCTGCTCTAATAGAGATGTAAGATTAAATGAAACCGCAGTGGACATACTCAGATTATCTTTAATGTTCACAGTTATATATATATAATATTGTTACAACCCAAGCCCCGACAAAGACAAATTCCAAGTACAGATCAGTAGAAGCACATTTTATTACCAGTTGGCATTTGAACTAATTGAAATCCTTTTATGATCGTCTTCTTTTGTTCACTTATTTATTGGCATACGTTTCTAGTGGAGAATAGCCTATTGTCCTATTGTACTCGCTCATTAGCATCATTAGCCAGGTGTTACAAGCTAATTCTAGGAAACTGTGGCGGCGTTGCCGGGCGGCACATTTGTATTTGTGAAGTATAAAACGACGGCCTGATGGAGAGAGGGGGGCAGTTGAGCGACAACGACGATCAAGGCGTGACGTGTGTACAATTGGGAATCTAATAGTGACGGACTTTGCGTGTTTTATTGAATTACGACTTTCTGCATAACGTTTGAATTTGTTGCGTTCGGTTATTTTTGTTTGTGTTATACGTGTTTGTATATATGTATAGTTCTAATAAATTCTATAGTAATTCTAACGGAATTTTAATTTGAGTCCCGTAACAATATTATAACTTCGTCTTAACCACTATCACTACCAACCACTAGGAGCAATAACAGTGCATGAAATTCTGTTAAATCATAGCGATAACTTATCTATACCACTTTTCGGAATTGGTATCGTTACTTGCATTTTCTATTTAGACACGACATACAGTAAAAAACGTTCCCACAGATGATGCTTGAATAACAATAATAAGGAAAATAATAGTACGAATATAAAATGAATTACTGAATTGCATAATATTTTGCTTATTACAACTAGTTCTCAGCTGCTAATTTATTAGGTAGATATTTTAAATTATAGCCATAAATTATCGAATCGCTAACTGGTGGAACGATTTTTTTTAATTGGTTAGGTTAAAAGCACTACGCACTACTATTATTATAAAAATGTAAGTAATCTATACATATAATAAAATTGTTCAGGTCAAATTTCTGTACAATGAAAAAAATGCTTAAAACCGAGTCAGGGGGATGTAAAAAGTGAAATAGAACTTATTTAGATTTTTTCCAAATTTTTTGTTTCTCTGTTTGTCTGTCTGTTTGTACCGGCTAATCTCCGAAACGACTGGACCGATTTACATGAAATTTTGGATGGTGGTAGCTTATAGCCCTGGTCAACATATAGGATACTTTTGATTTGAAAATTAAAGAGTTCCCGTGGGATAGTTAAAAAGCTTTAATTACTTAAACAGCTTATAACAGACTGGAAGTAATTTCTCTGCAACGTAACATAATAGAAGCGAAGATTTTGACAGGCTGTGGTGTCGGTGAGAGGGTTCTATCTTATATATAAAACAAATAAAGCTAATAAGTTTGTTTCTTTATTTGTTTGATTGAACGCGCTAATCTCAGGAACTATTGGTCTGATTTGATTTTTTTTATTATACATACTATATACCATCACGCTAAGAGCAATAGGAGCGAAGCACCAGTGAAGAATGTTTCAAAATCGCGGGGTTTTTTTAAGTTGCTTTTTTTTAAACTATTCAACGCGAACGAAGTCGCGGCCAGAAGCTAGTCGTACATTAATTATGTGTACCACCATCGCCACTCTTATTCGGCAATATTCTTGCCGCGGGTTGTCTAAAAAAGATCGATTTTTAGCGCTAAAACCGCCCCGTGTATACTATTTCGTAGGTTTTCTGTAATGGCGTTCATTATAGTGTTATCTATCTATCTATTTTTTGGGACACGATTTTAGAATCGCACCGCAGGAAGCTAGATCATGTGATTTTTGAAAGTCATATATGCCCTGACTGTCATTGATAAAGGCATAGTGCGTGGCTTAGCCTTACCAAAGCCCGCTCTATGAAAGCAACTTGAAGTGACTGCCGGGGGCTGAATAGAAATGACCAGGATGATTACAGTTTCTTAAGACTATTTCTTGTTGAAATAGATGATTACAATATCAGACGGATCAACCAAATTGATTTCAATTTGGTTGAAAGAACACAACGTATTTAATGACATTGAGCAATAAAAGTTTGTGTTTATATGGATCCGTTTGGTAGATTCACGTAAATTCAGATCCGACTTCATCATTAACAACATACGGTCTCTGTGCTTTTTGTGCATGTTGACTCGCGGGAAATTACTCAGTACGGAAATTGACCTGTTCATCTATTTTTGTTTTTATTTTTTATTGCAGGAGTTCAGCAGACAGGCAGACGACCCACTTGATTGCAACACCAAAGGTGTTGCAAATCCGCTGCTGCTCACTTAAGGGAGAGTGGAACCTGGTCACCAATGCCGGAACACAACCAAGGTTGTTATGGCGACATACTTTAGACCAGGGGTGGTAGCCATCCAGTCGGGCAAATGCCCTACCATCTGGCTGTGGGTTGTTTTGTCGCCTCTTACCGCTGGCTGCCCGGCCGCAGGAAATGGTATTCTTTCTCCGTTCCTGCACGGATAATATTTCCGTATCTCCTCTATATATACAACATAAAAAGTATGGTACGTATTTGTTTCTATATTTAAATCAGATAAGAGCAATCGAAACGTTTGACAGTGTTTAACTGTATTGGCGTGACTCGCACTTGCTATTGTTTGAAAAGTGCGATAATTTGTAAGGTGTACGTCAGCTCATCTGCAGTGCGTCGAGCGGCGTGTCGCTATCGTGTGGCTGTGTTTACACGATGGCCCACGCGGCTACGCCCGCGCCCAGACTCGGCCACTACACCGGCTGACCAGGGCTGGCTGTGGCAGGCAGTTAAGATACGACTAATGCCATGTCAACTGTCGTCGTCAGGAAACATAGCCAACCTTCTGGGCGTCATATCCGTAGACGAGGGTGACCTAGGCTCAGTATTCTACTTATATTCTTGAGGGACTATGGGTAGAATACGATATAAGTAAGTAAAATTTGCTTTTATCCGATTAATGTAAAGTGATGGGCTCTTCTCCAACCTTGTCGAAGCAAAGGCCATGAATTTTCAGAGTAAGATACGTATTCTGCGCCGTCAAAACATTATTTTTAAGTAGATAATAATAAATATACCACATTATCTGAATCGTAACCGGCTTAGCTAGGTAAATGGTTAAAACTAATTATACCGCAGACTAAGCGGGATAGAGAAATAAGTAGGAAATTATACTATGGAACTTAGAGGGGATCCTAAAAGTTGTACGTGAATATCCATATAAGATCGACACTAGATGTTAAACATACAGGACAATTTTTTTGGAAAGTAAAGAGATGTAAAGATAAAATAAGTATTAAAACCAAAATGTTTCTGTTGGATTGGTAAAAGCGCTAAAAAGCGCATTATCATATCATATCTTTAAATGCGATAGCGAAAAGCAGTAAAATTTGCAAAAAATCTAGATAGAACGAAGAATATTTTTAAATTTTTAACAATAGTTTTCTGTAATAATGGAAGTAAAACAGGCGAAATTTGTAAATCAAATGTAAAATCATTTTGTGAGGCAGACGAACAACCAACGCAATCCTATTGACGGACTATTTCGCTAATGCACCCGTGTTTGATATCAACAATATGATTTAAATAAATACATATTACGTAAATACAGTGTATTTATAGCAACGGCTAGATCGCCTGTCGTTATTTGATCGAAACAGTGGAAACATTTCACCTGTGACTTTATGAGAGCAATTTGATGCTACAAGTTTTTGATATCTTTTACCCTCTTAGAGTAAAACTACCTGCCGCAGTTTACTGCGCCAGGTAGCTTCACGTCTGCGATAGTCTTTATGTCCGTGACATAGCAGGTAAATCGCAGGAGAGTCACTTACGCTGGTACGATCACGTTTTACGGAGACTGGCTAGTTAGCTAGCCATACTACATCCGTCAGTTTCAGCGGCAGCAATCGTCTCAATCATTTTGGGTCAGCACAATGTATTTCCTTCCATACTCCTGTATTCTGGCATATGTCCGCTGTCACACAATCATTCCATCTCTTTTTGAGATCTAGTTTTACTCTTGCATCCATCGATCTTCCAGTTTGGAATACTTTTGTCATACGACTTTCATCCCTTCTTATTACATGACCATACCACCTTAATAGGAAGAGGAGCGGTATGCTCAACAAATGTTGGCTTGACGTCGTAACAGATGACATGCGTACCAGAGGTTTTATAATAACCGAAGACCGCACGAAGTGAAGAAGAAAAGGTAAGAAAGCGTACCTGGGCCTTAGAAGGCGACGCTCTTAATGCTGCCGAGATTTAATATTCTAATACTGATGACGAAATCTATTTTTATACATAAACAAGTCTGATATCTAAGAAATTTGGCTTGGAATATTATACATAAATTAAATCACATACAGATCATAATGAAAGGCCTATGCAATTGATGCGTGACTCAGAGGTTCAACAACTGATATTTAAATGCCACATTCATAATTTCACACTGTCTCTAATTTTTATGATTATTGTTCTGCAAGGAAAACGTTGTTGTTATTTTGAACATAAAATTACTTTTTCTTATAAACATACATGTTTTTCTCAATGGAAGTAAGCTCTGTCAGATTTTGTAAAAGGAAAATATGTTTTGATATCCTGACCAATAAATAATGGTTGTTATTGGACTCATTTTGTTTCTGATAGGGTATTTTTGTTAAATATCAACAATGTAACAAGAGTGGAGTATGGGAGACAGGTTCCAAAAAAAGAGATTTTAAAGGCAAAGTTTTAATTTGTATATAACTAATTTAGTTTCATATTTTGTTATTAGGGTTTCTTATAATTTCAACATGCTTATCCAGTCATTTGTGTAAAAAGGTGTTTGTTAGTGTTATATATGTCCCCTCTCTTCTATCCATCTATGTACCCTTCTTTCAACTATATTGTGGAATATTACCACTGATTGTAGGTTTTAGAACTTGTAGACATTTTCAAAAATATTAAATCAAACAAAATAAATAGTTTTTCAGATCCTACATATTTTAAATTACATGAGTTTTAATTAAAATATCTATTATTTATCTATAGATAACCAGTAAAGAAACCTTCTTCACTACTATAGAACCTTTTATTGTGTGTATGTTAAACACACTAAAGTAAGTTTTTATAAGCTGTTTAAAACAATAAAATAATTATATTATTTAAAGATGGGAACTAGGTAAGTATAAAAACATGATTCATGTTCTATCTCATGAATATTTAATACACTTAGAATTAGGCAAGCAGTTTTCATAACAAACAAGTAAACCGCAATTAGGGGAAAACCTATACTTATTATTATTAATACAGAATATTTATTATGTAAGGCTATTTTTGTTGATGATGATATAATATGAGGCGGTGGTGTAATTTTACTGCCCATTAAATCTCATCCAACTGGGCTCTGTCTTATGTACATAAGTTTAAGGCTGGAATTTTCTTTTTTGATTAATCACTGAAGTGTCTCCGAGTCCCCATACTACTAGTCAAAATGAGCTTTACATTTATGACATAAGGGCATCATCAGTGACATCATTTTCAATGGCTTATTGATGTATATTTTGCAAAATCCCCATGGGGATTCCCCCTTTGTCTACAATTTTAAAATAATGCCAAAGCTTAGAAAATTTGTCTACTTATCTGTTCGAAACTTTGAGTTTGTTTTGAATAAGCTCTCTACAATTTTGGATTCTAAAACTGGTTAATATAATTTCTTTCAAATGGAAGTAATTTCAATAAAATGATTACAAAAATATGAAATTATACATATTTGTTAGGCTCAAACTACTTACAGTTACTATCAAAGAGACATTTTGGAAATGTTGACTTACTATATCAATAAAATATTTCTAATAATATATAAATGTTCCATTGAGATGTCCACATGCTTCGATCAACATTGATCGAAGTCCACATGTGATTGTTTCTTTTACAAAGCATTGAAGAAGAGCAAAGAAGAGCAAGCTAAGAAGCAACTTTCATCAGATTTTATTAATTATTAATATAAAATAAATACTCATTATTAGTTCTGATTATTTAAAAATAGAAAAATAGACAATTTTTAAATTCATCCCTACTATTAAGTAGGGATGAATTTCAAATTGTCTATTTTTTAATAGCCATTTTTAAATAATATTTTCACTTCACATTACTAATATTTATTACTGTGTAAATTTGGTAGAATGCTGAATGTTTTGTGAATAATTAATAATTGATTGAGAATAAGCTAGATACAAACTTATTGTTTATTATTTACAAAACTTTGTAAAAATTAAATGGTTCATGATCTAGTTAACACTTTTTGTGTTGTGAATGAACAAACAGAATGTTGCACAAAGATCCAAGGAACATTTTTTCCTTAAAGATAATAAATCGGATTATTCTACATAATTTTATATTTTATTTAGGTGCTAAAGTTAGTAATTAGCTCTATTATACTTACATAAAAACTCAATTAGTCAATATATCTTGAAAAATTATGTAACTGATGCAGAAAACCACTTAAAAATATGTGTGGTTTAGGAGAGCAAATATACAGGCAGACAGAGACAGAAAGCAACTTTGTTTTATGCTATGTAAAGATGGGTACTACTATTCAATATAATTCATAGAATAATAGACTTGTAGCTCTGTTAGGAAAGTATACAATAATGAAAAAGCAGCTTACCAATGGTTGACCCCGGAGGTTCAGGTGCCACTCTGTTTGGTCTGGGTGAGTCTATCCTTGAAGGTTGTTGTGGTGGAGGCGGAGCCCGTCTTCTTGGTGGCCGTGCTGTACTCGGGCTCACAGTTACTGTCACATGACCCTCGAAACCACCATCATCGTCCCGTGAATCCCTCACAGGACTCGCCATATTGGATGTTGGGGTACAAACTGTTAAATTCACTGATGTAATAGCCCTTGGACTATCGTAATCTTCTAACCAGGGATCACCATAACCGCGACTCAAGTCCATATGACAATTAACGTTAACAGACACATTCAAAGGGTAACTCCTGTCAGGTCGTTCTTGCCGATATGAAGTATGAGTTCTAGCATCCTTCATAGACGGACTTTCATTTTTAGAAATTGATGGTGCAGGTGATACTGTTCTACATGTATCATTTTCAGGTTCTTTCAATGTTGGCTTAAATGCAATATCTGGATTTGGTTTTATGAAATCTAGCGTGTTTGGCCTTTTTGGTTTCTCTTGTGGAATTTCTTTTGGTGGTTCCTCTTTCTTTATAGTTTTTTTAACTTTGCCTTTCTCTAATTTCTCATTTAAATTACTTTTTATTTTATTACTTTTTAGTATTTTGTAATTTGTGCTCTCCGGCTGTTCTGGAAAATCTCTTGGAGTATTTAAATTTTCTGTGCCTGTGTTCTCTTTAAGTGGTACTGATACTTCTACTTCTGTTGAAGGAACACTTTTATCTTCTTTGATTGGTGTGCTAGCCTTCTCCTTTACATTCTCATTTGTTAGTTCCAGATCACTTGGAGACTCAGCATTATATTTTACATAGCAGTTGTCAATATTAATTACAGTAACAGGAGATGAAACATTGTTCTTAATCTCACAGTTCTTTGCTTCAACAATGTTCTGATTGGCATCAGTTGTAGGTTTAATACTGTTTTCAACTGTTGAAAAGGTACCAGAGCTTATGATAGCTTTTTGTGGTCCTTGGCAAGTGATTGATTTGATAGCTGTTGACTTGGCAACCTCGTGTTTTACAATAGGCTGATTTCGGCACTTCAGTGGTGGGTTGAGTTTGAGTTCATTGAGCTGGCGTGCTGCAGCCAACGAGGAGGCATGATATGCGTGTGTTAGGGAGGCCTTGACTTCGCTGTGAAGGTGAGTCTCACAAGCTTGTTTGTCATGGCAGTAAAGCTCGATAGTGTTTGACACAACATGATCAGGGACACCAGGAAATTTTTGTTTTAGCTCATGGAACAATTGCATAAGCGATATATTAGTGCATGCGCACGGTGCAGGGCTCGCGGCGCTCTCAGAGGGGGCAGACATCGCCGCCCATCCTAGCGCAGGCCCACCGCTACGCCGCTAACCGTGCTCGCACCGTAGCACGACGACACCACTCACACTCACCGGCAAGCACCGTTTAACATTTTATTGCTTAATTTACACAGTAAATAGTCTTTTCTATTTTGTGACGTCACAATCCGTAAAATCACGAAACTCAACAGTTACGTATACATAGCAGAGCTTTTATGGCTTTTAACATCCATGCCTAGTTAATCCTCGAGGTACACATATGACGAAAAAGCACACATAACGAGACAAGGTTGAATTTTTATATCTTTTGTTATCATACCAAAGCTATATTCCATGAAATTGCAACATATGACGGTGATGACATTATACAGTTATTTATCACATACATACGGTGAACCATATAATTATACCTTTTAAAGTAACACAAAAAACACCTAAAAAGTACAAAAGCAATAATTTATTGTACCCAAAAATAAATTACGAATATCGCACCACTTGTCAATCTGATTCTGCCATTTTGGCAATAGACAAAGTTTATTACTATTACTTTCTGTCGGTAGAGATGCATTGACAGTCGAATTTTATATCTATATCACCTGTGGAAAGGCAGTCTCTTATTGTAAGCTAAAGCCAAAAAAATATACATTGAGCTTTATTACATATTATTGTGATTGTTATTACGTATAAGTGTAATATATATTAATAAATAAATACTTCAAAAATATATATTGATTTAGAAGGCATTAACAGACAAGCCAATGAAGGCCAACCATTGTGGTAGTCAGTCGTCGTTTACTTGTATACTAGCCCTAAAATAAAGCAGAGCGCGTAATAGGCAATTTCGTAGCCGTTGACCTCACAGAAAGATGAGAATGATTTGATTGTCATTGCTCGACGGCAAGCAGTTGTTCAAAAGTCATTCTAAATTGCTTGTCCCCAAATTAGTTAGTTGGAACTAACCAATTTGGGAACATCTTTGTCAGCCTTCTCCTCAACGTGGGGGGGGGGGGGCAGACGGGACGGCTTGGAAGTTGTATTCTGGCATCCTCCGGAGTATGGCACTGTACAGTGCCCCCGTTTGGAACCACCTTGCTGAGGAGAGCTCAGAGGATTATGGCGGTAAGGACCACAAGGGGATACCGTGTCGTAGACGGTGGCGACACTCTTGGCAGGTGATCCACCTTGAAATCCCCAGGCTAAGGTGCTTGCCAAGGTGCGACACATCTGGATGCGCACGCTAGGGGCCTGCTGTATTGCCGCGACATAATTGCGCGAAATTGAGACAATCAGGACGCGGGAAACCGGGATCATGATCCAAACTTGGTAGAGCGATTTAGAATCTCCTGAGGCCAGCGTTGACACAGTGGAGGCGGTCCGTCCCTACGAATTGCAATGGGTCGCGTGGAATTGCGGGACCATGACCTTTAAGATTACGTAAATACTTACCAGGGACAGGTGCTTCGATAAGTGATAAGTATCTATATCAGATCGTGGGATATCGTCCGTCCCCTCAATTCCGCGAGTGCAGTGCGCTAATCACTTCGTTTCACATGCTGCTTGAATGTGCTGCATGGCAACCTCAGAGGTTAAAGCTCGAGGCCACCATGGTCCACTGCAAAGATTAATGGTCGGCGGATGTTTCTTTCTGCGAGGCAGTTATGTTCTGCAACGAAACCGCTGAAAGAGAAAGGGAAAGAGCTGCGCACGCGCTTCTCGGACGCCGTCATCAAACTAGCCTCCGGAAACACAGACAGACAAGCGCATGTACGGGATGCAGGTTTAGGTGTAGCAGAGTAGTTGGGAACGTCTGCACGAGAGTCTTCATACACGCTACGCAGCGCTTATAGCCCCGGGCCCCGGGGGCGGTCCTACCTTGTCATAGAAGAACTTAGTATGGTACGAAATGCATTCCCCTGCGTTAACAAAAAAAAAACAGTATGATTGTCAAAAGTCATTGTTGAATCTGTATCAGCGTGACCAGATTTAGTAGATTTCTACTTTTTTGGTAGATTTTGAGGTACTGGCAACAGAATTTAGTATGAAAAAATTATTTGGTAGATTTTAGTAGAATCCACGCATTTCAGTTATTGTAGTGGTTTTTTGGCATATCTAGGGATGCAACATCGCTCATAAAAAACATCGATGTTAGCATATCTATGTTTTCAAAGTGAAACATCGATGTTAAAAATATCGATGTTTATGAACGATATATCGATGTTTATGAACGATGTTTTTAACCGACTCGTCGGGAACTTTTTTTTTATGTATGTTCACCGATTACTCCGAGATTTATGATCCGATTTACGTGATTCTTTTTTGTTCGACGCGGAATAGCTTCCAATTGGTCCCCTAAAAATTTGACATAGTTTGGCCCAGTAGTTTTCATTTTATGAATTTTTTTTATGAAGAAAATATATTCCGTGCCATATGTACACCGATTACGCTAAGATTTATGATCCGATTTACGTGATTCTTATTTAGTTTGATGCGGAATAGTTGCCATTTGGTCCCCTAAAAATTTAACATAGTTTGGCTCAGTAGTATTCATTTTACGATCATTTTTTGTTCCCGTTTCTTGGGACCTATATTATTTAAGGAGCGCTGCACCTTTCGTAGGTCTACCCATACATATACATATCTAGACACTAAAAAGTAACAATTAAAATAAAAAAACTTCGTTTAAAAAAACCGACTTCAAGATGTTTTAGATATTATATATTAATAATAATAGCTTTAGAAATAAGTTATTTTATACTTTTTAGTTTTTGAAGTCGGTTTTGTTAAACGTAGTTTTTTTTATCACCATTTACATAAACTTTTGACGCTTGTTCCTGCGATGCAAATGAAACATCGTTTTTTTTAACATCAATGTATCGCCCAAACTACTTTGACTTTAGCAATTCTTGCTTTCACTAGCATCACCTGCTACACCACTGTTACTCCATCTTTCAAAAAAATCTAGTAGATTTTTAGTATTTTCTTGTTCTGTTTTGGTAGAATTCAGTAGTTTTTAAGCTCCACAAGCAGTAGATTCGTCAAATAAAATCTGGTCACACTGATCTGTATATAACTTGACATTTCACGTTTTCAAGAAAATAAAAAAATATTT
The DNA here is from genome assembly GCA_949752895.1 of Dendrolimus pini. Lineage (NCBI taxonomy): Eukaryota > Metazoa > Arthropoda > Insecta > Lepidoptera > Lasiocampidae > Dendrolimus > Dendrolimus pini. Next base: position 17,154,448 of record OX457140.1, on the reverse strand, counting down.
CATGTTTCTATTTACAAAAAATAAATAAAAGGGAACTCGCTTTGTAGTTTGTACTAATTTATTAGTTCTAGAACCAAAAATGGTAGACGATTTACGCAAATACCTAAATCACTTACTAGAAAAGTATGATTCTTCTTATAGCCTATTAAATTCTGTAAATACAAGTACAATACTTCAATTTGTTTTTCAGAGTAAATGGTCTTCATTGTATTTTGATAACGGATCGCGATGGGGTTCCTTTGGTGCGAGCGGTGACTGAAAGAGCGCCGCAGCTAGCTTTAAGACCCAATTTCATATCAACCTTTGGAATGGCTACAGATCAGGCCGGAAAACTAGGTTTAGGGAGGAACAAAACTATCATATCAATGTATCCAAGCTACCAGGTTAGTAATCTGCAATCATTGTCAAGGAATGTTTTATATTTAGTGTTCTGCCTGAAGTCCTATACAAAATTATGTAGAGTAAAGAAGCTAGTTTTCTAGTGATTGTACTACATTTTGCAGTTTCTAATTCAACAGGGTTGTTTATAACCATTGCATATGCTTAGTATTAAATTAATGTTTATTATGTACTATTTGGTGGGATAGTTATAGGGCACATTTATTTGTTATGAGATCTGAACTTTTTTAATACAGGGGCAAAGCAAAGCGGAGCTCCCACCTTGACCTTTGTGGTTATTTTTTTTATAACCACCCAAAATTCTCTTTATATCTCATAATAAATAAATGTGCCCTATAACTAAACCACAGGTAAATGTATAGCTTTCTAATACAGGAATTTTAAGTAGTGGGGTGGTGAAGTGGGGAGGGAGGGAGGCATACTTGCCTTTACAACAACCCCTAAGGTCTGGCGATCTCGTTTTTTTTTTAAATAAACATATTCTCACTTATTTTCACTGATTTTTTCGCTCATATTGCACTTCTATCAGAGGTACAAAGTTGTGAAGGTAATGCTTTAAGACGCTTCGCCTCCATAAATATTCTGCAAGAGAAATCTTGAGCTACAACATTTTTTTTTTCTTAATTAAAAATAGATTCATTTAATGACATATCAATTAATTTATTTTTATCATCACACCTTGTTAGTCCAGCTATTAAAAACAAAAGTGAAAGTAAAAACTGTCACTTTTTAATCAATTGATTATATGTCTAGCATGTAATTTGTAATTATGCATCAATTAAATTTGAAACTTTATTAAAAACAGTTTTAGTGTTACAAAAAGTTCTGGCGGTTATATGTAATTCGTGAGTACATTCATAAAAACAATTCGTGAGTACCTTCATAAACTCAAATCACGGTTATTTATCAAAAACGACACAATTTTACAACAAAAATAAGTGAGGTTTATAAAAAAAAAAAAATAGATCTCCGGACCTTAGGGGTTGTAGTAGGGGTAAGTATACCTCCCCCCTATCCACTACGCCCACCCACAACTTAAAATTCGTGTACTAGATTGTTAAGTCGCAGCCAAACCACAACCTAGATAACAATTAATTCATCAAAATTTTAGAATGGTTTAACACTCATTTATTAAAAAAATATCAGCATAGAATGTCAGTTGACATTAAGTGAAGTTTTTTATAAATATAATTGAACATCCACAATTTCTTGTCATTTGGCTATGCGATTTGCAAATAAAATATTATTGGGAAACACTTCACTGTCATAAATTATTCTATGAATTTTGTTCAAATTAATTTTTAATGAAAGTCTTTGTTAAGTTTTGTCTATCTAGAACTTTCCAGTTTTCCACTGTTTGGTGGATCTCCTAAATGATATGTTATATTAAAGTATATATCAAATGGAGTTTAATGGCTGACACATTCATAATAATTTGTTGGTGTTATCATAAACTTTTCTATGAAATTTATATTAATTTTAAATTTTAAATATATGAAACTATTTTAATCCTCTCTCTCTCTTCTTTCACCATATCCCAATTAATTGGGGTCGGCACAATATGTCTTTTCCGTCTGCACTCCTCTATTCATACATCTTCTATCACACCACAAATCAACATATAATTCTTCATGCAGTCCACCCATCTTTTTTTTGGTCTACCTTTACATCTGTACCCAAACTATATTTAATCCTGTTGCTATTTAATAATAATTTTAAACTTAGAATCACAATGCTTATTTAACTATTTATGTATATTCATATGAAACAGACTTTAAAGTGATATCTTATAAATAAATGTCAATGTTTGTATGTTTGTCCTCGATGCACTCGTAAACTATAGATCAGATTGTGTTGAAAATTTGATAGTGTTCTGAGTAGGCCTGAAACACTTTCTGGCTCAAAAAATCTATACTTATAAAAACAATGTTTGTATTTTTTGTCCAATATGCATTTTTAACCATTGATCAGATTGTGATGAAACTTTGTGTTGGTGTTCTGTGGACGCCCGAAAGGATTTCTGGCTCAAAAAATCTATATAAATAAAAATGACTGTGTATGTTTATCCAATATGTGTTCCAAAACCATTGATCAGATTGTGATCATTGAAACATTGGTAGGCTGTGTTTTTGTGAGTATTTGAGTGGGTCTAGTTATTAAACTCATACAAAATATAATAATTATATTGTTACAGGTAATACAAATGAACAAATTACCCCTGGTAATCACTTTCATAGGTAGTGATAATTGTAATACAGGGCATATTTTATCACTGGAGAGTCAGATTGAGCCATTCTTGAAGGATTTGGCAGCAGTTGTGGTAGATGCACCTTGAGTCTAAAACATTGCAACTTTAAGTTTCTTATTAATCATAATGCAGAATGTTGAATGAAGAGGGGTACTGCCTTAAATTTAAATGTTTTTATTCAAAATAAGTCCACTGAAGAACATTTTTTGAAAGTCATACATATAAGTCAAAATTTAAATCTACTTCCCATTGTATTGATTCACAATGTGTTATCACTGTTTAAAGGAGAAGCAGCGGCAAGAAACTCCCCAGCAACACATCTAGCTAAAAAAATTATTTTTTGTCATAACTATTCATCTATGTCAGGATATTTTTTTTTAAATACATATAGAAGTTGTTACACAATTGCTTTTCAAATATATAATAGAGTTGTAATAAACTTAATTGTTTGAATCGAAAACTGTACAAAATTATATTATAATAAACTAACAAACCTACAAAAATCTTGTTGGAATCTTCACAATTTTTATTATTGTGGCTGGTGTGTTTTGTTACTTACTGGCCACAATATACTATTTTTAAATATGGAACATCGTTGTTCTTTTGTTTTTTTTTATGTAATTCCCTTCCATTGAAATTGTCAGTTGTCATGCACATGCAGTTTTTTAGTTATTAAATTATTTACAGTCTACTAAGTTACTTATTTAAAGGAGTGTTTAACAATGTACAAGTCTTTTATTTCTCTCAAGTGTTTTATTTTTGTTTTGACCAACTGTTTGAAATAAGATGTTAATCAGTGAAAATGTTATTGAAATTATTTTAATATTTTATGAATTAATATTTTCATATAACATGGAAAAATTCTTCTATTTACAGATATTAAAATTAAATTTTCATTTTTAAGCCATTTCTGTGTGAAAAAGAAATTATTCATAATCACTATTGAACTGATAATGGATAATATTTAACAGGCTTATAAATCTTATGAATAAGGTGTAAAGGCCTCAAAACAAACTTTTGTTAAGATTTATTAGTAACATTAGTGATTATATATCATGATAATTAATTTCTTTTTCTATTCAATATAGAACGAATTTTTGCCAACAATTAAGATACTTTAAAATAGCTTAATGTTATTTTAGCATGCATGTATTTACAAATGCATATTGCATCATGAATATAAGATTTTTGTAACTATTTACTTACTATATGTACGAAATTAATTGTAGCTTGCTGTTTTATTATCAAAGTTCACACAGCCTTCTGCAATAGGTACATCTGTTGAGGCAATCTTTGTCGTGGAATATAATCAACAAATCTTTGACTATGCTAATTTTGATTTGAAACAATCTATGTTATGTAAATAATATTTGTAAGTAAAAATTTATATTATGAATAAACGTTTAATAAAGAGTTTCGTAATTATTAATTTTATTATTTCTATTGTAGCTTTGCTTATATCATGAAAAACTCTATGGTTTATATGATGGTTTTTTTTTCATTTGAAATTAATTTCCAAATATAAATATTTTTCATATTGCGATTATGTGAACGGTCAGAAGAGTGGTATGATGATTACAGTTGTACAATTTTGAAACCTAGCTTGCGAATTCTCAGATATAAATATTTCATAAAACTTCAATGATATGGCATTTTAAAGTTATTTATTTAGTTTACTGAAAGCAATATCATATTTTGATGTATCTTAATTTTTATCCGTGGAGGAACGGAGAAAGAACACAATTTCCTGCGGCCGGGCGGCCTGTCGCAATAGGCGACAAAACAACCTACAGCCAGGTGGTAGGGTATTTGCCCGACCAGATTATTGCCGCTATAACAACCATGATTTGTGTTTGGCATTAGTGACCAAGTTCCAGTCTCCCTTAAGAGAGCAGGCACCCCATTTGTAGCACCTTTGGTGTTGCAAATTTCCAAAGGCGATGGTACCCGCTTTCCATCAAGTGGGCCGTCGACCTGTCTGCTCAACTCGTGCAATAAAAAATGTTTTGTCTAGCACAATACATCGGCAACTTTGAAATTGTAAATAAAGTAGTATGAAAGGAAAAGAAGGAGCTAATCTCAAATGACTGGGAAGAGGTAAATGGAAACAAAGAGTTTTTTATAATTCATATATTTGATCAAGGAAAATCACAGATGTACTTCGGAGAGCAAAGGTTTGCCGGTGAGGGCATTCAGGACGTTGTTTGCAGCTAAGACTCCCATGTCAGTGCGGGTTTGGACAGTGGCACTGCCAATGTGGGGCAGAATGACTGAAACACATAAAATATATCTACATCTTAGAAAACACATGAACCATAGACAAATTTGAGTGCCAGTTCACCAAACTAGGGTTGCTATCACTATAATTTGGCAACCACGACAAAACACGTGAAAACGTGATCCCGGATTTTGGAGACCAGAACCCGGACATTATATTAAGTGTAACATCTATGCCCGGACATGTCAAGGAGTTTTTTTTCAATCTTATTGTAATAAAGGACAGTTCAAAATGTCAGAAATCAATTGTTTATTTTGCGACTCACTACTCTTTATATATTTAATGTACTCTATGCTCACTACCAGTTTCACTGTGTCACTGCGGCGAAGTTGAAGTTCGCATAGTGGTTACTGCGACTCACGGTAAATCTAGCGTGTCTGTTTGTCGGTTTATCGTGGCTCGGCGGCCCACGATGTGATATTTTTAAACGCGGACTACAAATGAAATCGCTCGGACGCTACCCGGATGCCCTCTAAACTAGGACTAATTCGCGGAATCCCGGACGGATGGCATGTGAATGTGGTTTCAACAACGTGAATACCATTTCATTATCTGTGTGCTACTTCGTCAATGTGAATAACTTTATCAATATGAATATCTAATAAACATACAATGATAGTTATGTTTGTCTTTCCTATCGCCACAGCATTAAAAATGGACAAATTATCATGAAATTTGGTATGTACTTTTAATAATAGTTATTGCTTAGCTAGTTAGTTAGTTAGCCGCCGTAAGAGACGACAAACCCTAGTGTAAATTTAATATCTTACAAGTGCGATTTATTCATATGCGTCGTATATTGTTTAAATCTTTAAAATAGGGCTAATATATAAGAGTAGACCATCCAATGGTGGGGCTTCATCTGCGATAATGTTACCAATGTAGGCCGTTTCATGCAAATGTGACGATGGGTTTAATGCGTTATTTGAGATGCGGCATTAATGACGTTGCATATTGACAGATTACGAATGGGGGTATTCGTTAACGGCTTTACTTTTAACTCCATAAATAAGACGCATTTGGCCAGTCAATATTTTAACACTCGCATCGCAGCATAACACTTACAGACATTCGGCAGAGATAACATTTTGTGGTCCTTCGGCAATGGCTCTGGGCTGGTCACGTCCAAACCAGCGGCATAGATCTGCTTGTTCTTCAATGCATTATAAAGAGCTTCTTGATCCACCACATCTGAGAAGAAATATTTCTTTGTAGGTGTACTGTTCTACGTAGGCATAGCGTTTTGATCAAATAACGCTCACAAATATTTTGTAATCGAATTGCTTATTAAGTAGCTAATAGCAACATAAGACTTCAAGTGGTACTAAGTCGAACCAAGGGATCAGCAATCAAGTTTTCCAACTACGAAAATAAATCCCTGAAAGCAACAAGGTGTTACTTTCATACCACTATAAGAAAGCACGAGCAGCCAGCTCCAAACTACAGCCAGCATCCACCACTACCTACAATCAACAATAGCTGAAGCAAGTGTGAAAACCTGTACAGTAGGTCTAATTAAAATAATTAAGTTAATCAATAATTAATCATTCACACTGGTGTCTGTTTGTCTCTGTCTCAGCTGGTTATCGCAGGATCGACTAACATTAGAGATATGAAATTGGCATTATAGTATCTACATGTTTCAATACAGTAGACGTAATTATTCGTGTTGTTATTTTTATAAATAGATCTATAACATTTCCTTTACAGCCTTTATTTCCTGCGGCCGGGCGGCCTGTCGTAACAGGCGGCAAAACAACCCACAGGCCACAGCCAAAACAACCCACAGCCAGGTGACACAGGTATTTGCCCGACTAAGGCTAATGTGCAGAGACATTTAACCGACGGTTATAATAAAATAATCGCCAAATATATATGGCTAAACAGTGATTATTTTATTTTAACCGTCGATTAAATGTTTATGCACACGAGCCTAAATGCCTACCAACCCTGGTTTGGAGTATGCCCTCATAAGTGCATACTCCAAACCAGGGTTGTGGCATAAGTGACCAGGTTCCAGTCTCCCTTAAGAGAGCAGCAGCGCATTTGTAACACCTTTGGTGTTGCAAATGTCCATAGGCGATGGTAACCGCTTCCCATCAAGTGGGCCGTCTGCCTGTCTGCTGAACTGCCAGGGTGAGGGTCTTATGAGTGACCCGCATAGCGTAGTTGTATTACATATTGGATTTACATTGATAACACCTCTGGTATTGCAAACGTTCATAGACGACTGCAACTACCAACCATTTGGTTGGCCGCAGGCCTGTTTGTTGTACTCTAACAATGGAAAAAAAAACCAAATAAATTAATGTTGCGGCACCTTATCAAACAAGTCTATGTAGCTTATTAAAAAAAGGTTGAGTATGGCTTCTTAACAGGAACCTCTCAATACGCGACTCTCACATAGCCAATTGTTTAATGGCTAAAGGCGAGTCGGTAGTCTTCTATACATATCGACGGTTAAAAGGTAATAAGGTTAAGCGACAAAAACTAAATTGTTCAGGAGAGCAGTTTAAAGTTTAAAATTTCAGAAAAATTGAGTTAATTTTTCATTTCTTGTCATATCGTGAAAATGGAAACAGCTCTAGAATAATAAAAAAATAAAAGCATTAAATGGTAGTTTTATTTATTTGATTCCACGTTGTTTTATGTGGTTTAATGTCGCTTAAATCAATTGATCTTATTTTCTTTATGGATGTATATATGACAATGGAGTAATTCGGCATAAGTTGTTAAAGTAAATATTATTTTGGTAATGTATAAACAAAATATCTGTTAATTATTACGTTACAACTGGTATCACTTTTTAGTGTACATACTGGCAACATTGTCTTCTGTCACTCTCTCATTCCGTGCTCTCTAAATGTTAATTGTGCTCTGTAATATATTTCTAAATAATACGAATAAATCTACTTTAATCTTGTGCTTCGTGCTTATTTTTGCCCACTACGTTATCAGGTTACGGGCACAGTGTATCGAAATAATACGAAAATAACAATATTTCGAGTTTTATGCAAAAATAAGAATAACCTCGACGCCACGCAACATGGCCAACAGTGTTACAAATTCCATAATCGAAAAACTCAAAGGTTTAGAAAACTATTCATCTTGGAAATTCATGATGAAAATGATATTAATACACGATGAATTATGGAAATGCATCGAGCCAGGAGATGACGACGTCATTAAACAAGAAAAGGCGCTCGCAAAGATAGCGTTGGCAGTCACACCTGCAATAATTCCACATATAAGGAATGCCAAAACAGCAAAGGAAGCATGGTGTAGTCTTCAGAAAGCATATGAAGATAGAGGTTTGTGTCGAAGGCTGGGTTTGTTAAGAGCATTGTTCTCAATAAAACTAAATGAGAGCGGAAGCATGGAGCTATATTTGAACAAAATCACGGATATTTCACAACAGCTCAGTGAAATAGAATCAAAGCTGGAAGATGATTTCATCGCTGTAATAATGTTAAGTGGATTATCATCTGACTATGACCCTCTTATCATGGCAATGGAGAATTCTAATACAAAACTATCCAGTGAAGTAGTCAAAGCAAAGTTACTACAGGAAAACATTCGCAGAAGTGAAACCAGAGAAAGTACATCTGCTCTAGTCGCTCAGAAACAACCACGATGCTTTAAGTGTAAGAAAACTGGTCATTTCTTTAAAGATTGTCATAAAGTTACTAAGAAGAACAAACCTAAGAAGGATTCATCTCAAGTACTATTGACAGCACTTTCAACACACATCAAAAGAGACTATTGGTATATAGACAGTGGTGCGACGGGACATATGTGTGGTAACAAAGATTATATAAGTGATTATGTAAATATAGAACCAAATGAAGTTATTTTAGCGGACGGTAACAAGCTGTACACAGCTGGTAAGGGCTCTGTGCATGTTAAATTGAAGGATAATGTAATTAAAACAATAAAAGATGTTTTTTATGTTCCTAATTTATCAACAAACTTGTTATCTGTGAATGCTATGGTTCAAAGGGGGTATAAAGTTGTATTTAGTTCTGATGGTTGTCAAATATTGGACAACAGTGTGGTCTTGGCTACAGCCACACTAAGAAATGGTATCTTTCAATTAGATACTATGGTATATGACCCCGTTCAATGTAATTTGGTAGGGAATAGGCATAATTTAAGACTTACAGGTTCAGATAGTGCCGGTTCAAGCTCGCTACCTGCAGAAAGCGGTGACCAATCAAAGCAGAGGTGCCCTGACACAGCTACAAAGGGGTTCCTGCCTGCTGCTGCTTCAAAGGGGGATGCTGTCATAACACAAGGAGTTTGGCATCGTCGCTTGGCACATCTCAACCATCGTAGTATGGAACTACTGAGGAAAGGTATGGTCGACGGTATATCTTATGATATAGGTGACTTTCAGCAATGTATTGCTTGTATCGAGGGAAAGCAAACTCGTAAACCATTTCCAAAGAAATCTGTTAATAGATCTACAGATATATTGCAATTAGTTCATAGTGACTTATGTGGCCCTATGCCCTGTACATCATTTAGCGGATATAAATACTTTGTGACTTTTATAGATGATTTTACAAGAAAAACTTTTGTATATTTTTTGAAATTTAAAAGTGAAGTTTTTGACAAGTTCAAAACTTGGAAAGCACTTGTAGAAAATCAAACAAATAAAAGAATAAAAGCAATTCGCACTGATAATGGTGGTGAATATGTATGTTCAAAGTTCCAGAACTTTCTACAACAGTGTGGCATTGAACATCAAACAACAGTGCCATATTCACCGCAGCAGAATGGTGTTGCTGAGCGTGCGAACAGGAGCATCATGGAGAAGGCTCGCTGCATGCTTCAGGAAGCTGGTCTGGATAAGAAATACTGGGCAGAGGCTGTAAACACAGCTGTTTACCTGAAGAACCGCTCACCAACTATAGCCTTAAAGGGCTGTACTCCGGAACATAGCTGGACTAATAAAAAGATAAGTATATCACATTTACGTATATTTGGTTGTGTTGCCTATGTCCAACAAAACAAACGGACAAAGTTAGATCCAAAGGCAAAGCCATATATATTTATAGGTTATTGTGATAATACCAAAGGATACAGATTAATTAATCCTGAGAATAGAAAATGTATTATTGGACGAAATGTAACTTTCTTGGAGAATTTGTTTTTAAAAGATATTGTGTCACATGATGATAACATTGTTGTACATACACCTTGTTTTCAGGTGAATAATACTCAACCTCCAATAGAATCATCTGCTGAGGAAAGTTTCTCAGTTAGTACACATTCTGATGACACAACTATAATTCAGAATATTGATAATTCAGAAATACAAAGACAAAGCATAATTTCAGTAAATGATTCTGAGAGTGAGGAAGAGGATTATAATTCAAATGTTTCAATAGATAACACATACATTCCAGATGAAACCCTGGAAGAAGAAAGTTCAGACATTTCAATGACATTTTCGGATTGCGATGACTCCATGCTGGCTAACCTAGCAAGAGGACTTGACATCAACGCTGATGAGCCTCAGACAGTGCAGGAAGCATTGAGTGGTGCAGATGCAGACAACTGGAGGATAGCTATGAAAGATGAGTATAAATCATTTATTACAAATAAATGCTGGACCCTTACAGACAGAATTAAGGAACAAAAGCCTATAAAATGCAAATGGGTTTTCAAGAAAAAGTATGATGCTAATGGAAAGCTTTTGAAATATAAAGCTAGATTGGTAGCCAAAGGGTTTAACCAACGAAAAGGCATCGATTATCATGAAACTTTTTCACCTGTAGTTAGATACTCAAGTATTCGAACATTACTAGCTATTGCTGCTGAGTATGACATGGATATTGATCAACTAGATGTGAAAACTGCGTTCCTTAATGGTGACCTCAATGAGACTGTCTATATGGAACAACCGGAAGGTTTTATAATTAAAGGCTCAGAAAACAAAATATATAGACTTAATAAAGCTATATATGGTTTAAAACAAGCAGCTAAAGCTTGGTATGAGAAAATCAGTAAAGTATTATGTGACTTGGGATTCACAAAACTTTCATCTGAACCATGTGTTTATTATAAATCCAGTAGTGAAGGATTATTGATAATAGCACTGTATGTAGATGATATCTTATTATTCTCTCCTCACAACTCAGTTGAGAAAAATAAAATTAAGCAAAAACTACAAGTTGAGTTTGATATAACAGATTTAGGGCCAGCACATTATATTTTGGGAATAGATATATGTAAAACTAAAGATAGTATAACCCTAAATCAGTCTAGTTATATTCAAAAGGTATTAATTAAATACAAAATGGAAGAATGTAAAGCTTCTCCTACACCTATGGAAACTGGTATTAAATTGAAAAAGGGAGATAAAAATAATAAAAATTGTAGCAAGTATGACTACAGAGGTTTGATAGGATCATTGATGTATATAGCAGTAGGAACACGACCTGATATTGCACATGCAGTTGGTTATTTAAGTCAGTTCAATGACTGTTATGAGGAAAACCACTGGAAGAGTGCAAAACGGGTTCTTCGCTATCTGAAAGGTACCAAGGATATGAGTTTGACCTTTGTGAAAGGTGGCTTAGAGTTAAGTGCCTATGCTGATGCAGATTGGGGAAGATGTGAGACCGATCGACGATCCTATACCGGCTATGTGTTTAAAATTGGAAAGTCAGTAGTGTCCTGGGAAAGCAGGAAACAACGAACTGTTGCTTTGTCAAGTACAGAAGCAGAGTATATGGCACTATCTGATACCTGCAAAGAGGCTATGTTTTTACGTCAATTTTTATGTGAACTTTTAGGTAAATTATATACTGTAACTATATATAATGATAACCTGTCTGCTCAAAAATTGTGTAAAAATTCGATGTTCCATTCTAGAACAAAACACATAGATATAAGACATCATTTTATTAGGGAACAGATAAATAACAAAACTGTTGATGTAAAATATGTATGTACTTCAGAAATGATAGCTGATGTTTTTACAAAACCTTTATGTAAAGATGTACATTGTAAATTTGTCAGAGAGCTAATGCTAAAATAACATAGCATGAAAAGTTGTATTTAATATATGTATAAGGTACATTGTTCAGTTTACTTTTGATTGTATCTTTTATTACATAGTATGACGATTGTTATTTTGTTTAAGGGCCAGTGTTAAAGTAAATATTATTTTGGTAATGTATAAACAAAATATCTGTTAATTATTACGTTACAACTGGTATCACTTTTTAGTGTACATACTGGCAACATTGTCTTCTGTCACTCTCTCATTCCGTGCTCTCTAAATGTTAATTGTGCTCTGTAATATATTTCCAAATAATACGAATAAATCTACTTTAATCTTGTGCTTCGTGCTTATTTTTGCCCACTACGTTATCATAAGTGACATCTACATAGAAAAAAAACGAAGGGTAGAGTAGACTTAGCTACATTTGACATCCTTATATCAAGAGGTAATAGGGCATAAGTCACATGACTGCAGAATAACATAAAAGGGTAAAAAGTATAAGTGGTAATTCTCATTATTATACCAAAAGGTAATGGAGCATAAGAAACAGTGTTTAGCCAAAAAAATCAGTAGGATGTTTGTAAACTTAAACTTGTAAATGGTAGTAGGGTATAACCGACGCTTAATGTCTTTGACGACAATGGTAAAGAGGCATTAGTTCCAGCTTTCAAAACAGGTACTAATGGTAAATAGTAGTATACGCCTGGAGCCTTTACGGCAGTAAAAAGTAAAAATGTATTACCGACTATAACCCAAAAGTGATGCCATTTTTAGAGGTACAAGCGCCTTTAGAGTAAAAAAGGCCCAAAATTCGGTCGGTTAAATGAAATGACACTTAAAAAACGCAGTTTTTTGCTTGGGCATAAACGACACGAAAGTCATCGTAGAGCCATGGGAGTGAGCGCATTCGAAAGAGCGAAATTTTTTAAGTAGGATGGCATTCATAACTCATTTTCGACCAAAATGTCGCTTATGACCTATTACCTTTTAACCGTCGATATAATAAAACTGTAGAGGTCGAATTTCTGTACAATGAAAAAAAATGATAAAAACCGAGTCAGGGGGATGTAAGAAGTGAAATAGAATTAATTTAGATTTTTTTCATTTTTTTTGTTTCTCTGTTTGTCTATCTGTTTGTACCGGCTAATCTCCGTAACGACTGGACCGATTTAAATGAAATTTTGTTTGGTGGTAGCTTATATCCCTGGTCAACATATAGGATACTTTTGATCTCGAAAAAGTAAAGAGTTCCCGTGGGATAGTTACAAAACCGCGCCACGCGGACGAAGTCGCGGGCAGAAGCTACTCTTGTATAAGTTTACGTTTGACAACACCCGATGTTAACAAATAATGTTGTGAGTAATGAACACGTATTAAGATAGTAAAGTACAATTAAAAAAGGAAAAAAATATAAAACGCTCGGTCTAAAAACCTAAAAAAAATCGTTAAATTTTAAAACTTACCTCCCCTGGCAACATTGACGAGAATGGCGTTCTTCTTCATCTTAGCAAGAGTTGTAGCATTGATCATGTGCTTGGTTTCGGCAGTCAGGGGCACCGCTATGACAATAAAGTCGCTCTGTGAGAGCAGTGCATCCTGGGAGACGAATTCCGCATTTAGAGCTTTGCCTGGAATATATCATGTACTTTTTACTGTGATGAATTTTGGTTTTCTAGAAGGTAAAAAGACAAATGATATTTAGTAGTTTGCGTTATTTTCATAACATTAAACTAATTAAAACTATATATTCAAATTAAAATTAAACTATAAGATCTGCCAGATCGCAGTCGGAAACGTGCCCAAAAGACTGGCTAGATTACCTCGCTGTATCGCAACGCTAATGCCTTGTCCGAGGTATAGGCCAGTGTTTTGGTCACGTGAGACGTCTACCAGGCATTTCCCTATGTCTCGATAAAGTTTGTGCGTCGCAAGGCCCTCAATATATAACCATTTCCAATGGCGGCATATTTGCGGTATTTTAGGGCTTCCTGTTGTGCGGAGCAGCTGCACCAGCAGACATGCTAATGGCTGAAAGATGGGGCGCTGCGAGAGTATCGACCCAAGACGCGACCCATCCTCCAGGGCTCCAAAGTAATTCCATCGGGTCTCTTGCCATCGTCGCGGCACAGGCCGTTCGGTTCTAGAACGGCAGATATCCCGGCGGTGACAAGAGCCTGACGGATTATGTCGTTTATTATAATAATGCTACCTAAGGTCGTCGTGTGCGCTATTGCGCCAAAATCTTCGTGTTCGAGGATTTTGGCGTCATTTTTTCCGCATTGTGACGTATGAATTAATTCCGCACCGGATTTAAATTTTAATTCCAACATAGTAGTAGCCGATTGACCTTGCTTCTGTTCTTTATAATTACACTAAGATATGACTTTTAATTCCCGTAGGATTTCTGGGACACAAAGTACCGCAGCTATCGTTTTAATGTAAACTGTGTCCGAATAAGCCATTTTTTTGCACTTAAACAACTACAAACCGCTCCCGGGAAAATGACCGCGAGATTCCTGGGATTAAAAATATCACACATTTTATTACATAAAATTTGCAATCGATCAGTGAAAATTCACACTTTGGAATTCGATTTTTTTAATCTGGCCAACTTAAATCATTCCCCAATAAAATCCCGACGGATTCCCAGGATAAAAGTTCCTGTCGATCAGTGCAAACCGTATCGTAATCGACCCTAAAAATCAAAATCTATCGTGTTCTCCATCGTATATATAGTCTATGCCAGTTGTTTTTTTTTAAATTTAGAGTTTTATAATATTATAGATTACCTTAGATCATATAAACGTCTATAACTCAATGAGATTTACATACTAAAATCTGGTGATTATAGTACGGTATTTTCTGAAGAGAAGAATTCCTTTTCGATACTATAGGTAATATATACCTACATACAAATACATACATAGTTAGATACTAATATCAATTTTCGTAATTTAAAATCATACACGCCGTGCAATTCCAACTGTTCGGCGCGTTTGGTGTGTCATGACTGTCATGCCAACCGAATACTTTCTCTTTTCTTTCACCATATCCCAATTATTTGGGATCGGCACAATATGTCTTTTCCTTCCACAAATACATCTTATATCACACTACAAATCATCATATCATCCTTTTCACAAACCATCCATCTCTTTTTTGGTCTATCTTTACATTTGTGCCCATCCATCTTGCAGTTTGACAATATGATATATACTATACTATAAGAATAATAATTCAGTCACCGAAGTATCGGTACCATATCTCGGGCAGGTCGTTCCATAGGGTGTAATACATACACACATACATACATATATATATATATATATATATATATATATATATATATATATATATATATATATTATATACATACATATATATAATATATATATAATATTATATATATATATATATATATATATATATATATATATACATATATATTAGGTTGGGGAAAAAGTTTCTTCGCATTTTATATAAAAATTCAAAAAGGTTTTTTTTATAAAGTATTTACATTTGACTAAAGTATGTAGGTGCCATTTTGTTGGATAACTTTTTGCCATCTTGTAGGTAGGGACGTGATCCCATTGCTATATAAATTTTGGGGCTTCTGATCAAAAAACTGCGACAAGTGGTTTTGGCAGTCCTCTCGTGATGTTAACCTGATACTGCCTAAGGAATTTTGCAGAGATCGAAACAGGTGAAAATCTGAAGGTGCAAGGTCAGGACTATACGGCGGATGCATTAACACCTCCCAGCCAAACTCTCGTAATTTTTGCTGAGTGGCTAAAGATGTGTGAGGTCAGCGTTATCATGGTGAAAAACCACACCCCTTCTGTTGATTAGTTCCAGCCGCTTTCTCTCAACTTTTTGCTTTAATCTCATCAGTTGTTCGCAGTACAGTTCAGAATCGATGGTCCTGCCTGGCGGTAACAGCTCATAGTGAATAATGCCCTACCAATCCCACCATACACACAGCATCACCTTGTTGCGAGTTAACCCGGGTTTCACCACAGTCTGTGAAGCCTGACCGGCCTTTGACCACGATCTTTTTCGCACGTTCTTGTCGTACGTGATCCACTTTTCATCACCAGTTATCAGCTTCTTCAAAAATGGTTCGGTTTCATTACGTCGTAATAAAGAATCACAAATGAGTACACGGTTCATTAGGTTTCTTTCAGTGAGCTCATGAGTCACCCAAATATCGAGCTTTTTTGTGTTGTCACACTTTAGATGTGAACAAAATAAGAAATAAAAGGAATTATAATTTATAATTAATTTACTATAATATATATAACAAGTGTTGTAAAAAAACCAATAATGTATGTTTATAAAAGAACAAAAGGTTCATCTAGGCTAGATTCCGCTCCCAGTCAGTCCGATATACGGCACTCCCCTAGCTAATTTCCTCTAGGCAGAGAAGGCAGCATTCCGGTTAGGTTGGTAGTCCTCTCAGGAATTCTCTTTAGTCTTCTGACAAGGTTTATTAAAAAAAATCCCAAGGGTAGTTCCCGAATTGGGAAAATAAATTGCAAGTTATATTTACTGCATTTATAAATGCTAGACTGAGTAATCAGAACAATACTAGTTGGGTTTATATTAAAATATTAATACGGGCGCAGTAAAAGTGTCACAGCCGACTCAGTTAATCGCAAGATGGCCGTCGATCGCTTATTGGATATCGGCGCACACGTCAGAAACAAAATGAGTTGGATGCATTCACTATTAGCAATTGAATTTATTTTATACCTCCATACGTTTAAATTAATAAATAGTAATAAAAAATTAAAATATCAAGATAAATAATGTAATAAATTTAATTAGTTTACTCGTAAATGTAATGATTATTTATAAAATTAGAAATATTTACATTGTATTTACATTGTACCCAGCTTTTTTCAAATGCGCCAAAACCGTTTTGTGGTCAATTCCCAGTTCTCCAGCTACATAGTAACTACTAATATCTTGCTCCACTTTTTCAAAAATGGCATCAATTTTGTCCGTAACAGGGCGACCAGAGCGACGTGCATCTTTGATACCAAAATTTCCGGATTGAAAACGCTTAAACCAAATTTGCGCTACTCTCACAGATACTGTATGAAGTCAATAAACATCACAAATTTTTTACGCGTCTTGTGTTGCATTTTTACCTTTTTTGTAGTAAAATTATAAATAGTATCGAATTTCTTCATTAGATTCATTCATTTTAACAATAAGAAAAACAAATGAAAATCACACATTTTCCTAATTTGAATTTGGAATTGTCTTCTTTAAAATTAAAACTTTTTAATGATACCAAAACCAGCCAGATAAAAATGGAGAGAGATCTTATTACAAGTTCATACATACTATATGCGAAAAGACTATTTCCCCAACCTATTATATATATATATATATATATATATATATATATATTTCTAATATTTATGTTATAATACCTTCAGGTTTCTCCCTGTGTCCGGAGTAAACGAATCTGCCCACTTCGAATCCGGCCAGCCTCTTGACGACCGCCTGACCTATGCCCCCGAAGCCGATGATACCCACAGTACTGCCGCGGACGTCCTGACCAAGAACTTTGTCGAAGCCGATCTCCCATTCTCCACTGTAATAATTCCATTTATATATTAGCTCAGCTGTGCAGTTTTAACACCTAGTAACTATTTTTTTTAATGATTACTGTGTGTGTCTTTCTTTAATTAAGCCTTTGCCAATATAATGATTTGGATATATAATATATTAAGATATACCCGCAACTTCGTTCACGCTTGATTTGAAATACCCGCTGGATTTCCGCGACCACAGCATTTAAACAAGAATGTAAGCTATTGTAAACTGTGCCGGAATAAGTGAATTTTTATGCACTCGAACAGTTAGAAACCGTTCCCGGGAAAATTCCCACGAGATTCCCGGGATAAAAATATTTTTGCCCTTTGATTATACCTGAAGAGTCAATGAGTCGTTTTGATAGATCATGACTAGATGTTTATGGCAGATAGACATTAGTTTTGTTATTATCAATCATTGGATTTTAAATACATGAACAGCGGCAGTTCAAGGTTTTCTTATAAATCAAACAATTCCGGACATGTCTTTCATAATATTACACAATACACTGACAGTTACATAAATTAGATAAACTTATTTACATTATATTTGGTTCGAAGTTGTTATATCATACATACATCTCATTTTGATTCGATAAATTTTCCTGTGACAGGTTGTTTGGAAGATGTCGCTAGGTGATAAGAGTGCTAAAAATTATTATAATCCTTTTAAGGGTTCCTTGCTTATTTTGACTAAAAAACAATACTTATAATAATCGTCATATCTATCCGTTTTGCTGTCTTTACAGTCATTTGTTTCGAAAACTATCAGCGTGTTCCATTAGTAGATCACAACGCCAGGGCCGGATTTAAATTTGTGCTGCCCTGGGGCACTGAAAATGCCGCCGTATGACTTAAATTTTATCTTAATAGTTTTGATATCTTCTTTTTTAAGAATTAGAATAACTAATTAATTGCAGGAAATTTATTATGTATTATATATAATACATAATAAATAAATATATATTATTAATATATTTTATATTTATAATAATATATTATATATTATTGGATAATTCTCCAATTTTAGAAAAAATCATTAATCAATTAAAGTTTCTGTTATCAAAAGACATACATAATTTGAAAATATTATTAATTCTTCAAAAAAACTACATAAATTTATCAATTCCAGAAAATAAAAATATCAACTTTAATTTTTTCAAACCTTTATGGAAATAAATAAATTAAACTATTTGAATAGTTTTTACTTAAATTTCCTATATTATAGAATATACAAAATTTTAATTTGATACATAATACTTATATTATATTTTTTGATAAAATGTTTATTTAAAAGAATTAGTTAATTATATATTGTATAGAATTTTTTTCTCACTTTCCAAATTTTGCCGGCCTAGAAAATTTGCCGCCCTGGGCACTAGCCCCGACTGCCCCTAGTGTAAATCCACCAAATCCTTCCACAAGGAGACCGCGGTCGTTGTGGTGGTAGCGAAAACGTCCATGTCGAGAGGTGGGTCGAATAACCGTTCCACTTGGTTTTACGACTGTAACACCGGCAAGCAAGTGGAACGGGAAAAATCGCGGTCGTGAACGTGGTCGTTGTGAGTCTGTAGTGGAACGTAGCCTGTGTGGTCTATGTATAGTGGTATATGGAAAACATTAAGAAGGGTAGAATACTATTATAAGAAATAATTTTTCAAATCAGAAAAGTAGTTCCTGATATTAGCGCGTTTAAAGAAACAAACAAGCAAATAAACAAACAAACTGTTCAGCTTTATATATTAAGTATAAGAGATTACTTTGTTGTTATGCTTTTGTGCCAGACATGGAAATGTATATTTGAGTGCAGTATTACACGACATTGTAGTAAAACTACAAGCAAGTAAGTAAAGATTAGGGGTGGCCGCCATAATATGTGAGTAGAGGATAGTTAAATCACTGAGATACTTAAGATCTTACAAAACATCACAGCTTTATAGATTTCGTACGAGAACACAAAGATATGACGTCATAAGTTTGTACAAAGTAAAAGGCGTCAAATAACGCATTATTTAAATTGTTCAAACAGTATTTATAGTAGGGGAGGCCAAGTGGGGATTTTGGGATTTACTCAAGCGTGGCAGAATAACATTAGGGGAAAAACCTTACAGCCTATTATGTGGCCCCACCATATATTAACCCTTCATACTGGGTGGGGGTATTTTTTATGCTTCAAATTATTTTTCAAACCGTCAGATTAAGGGAATTCCTCCACATGATTGTCAGATTATGGGTCAGCACGACTAGGACAGCAAGTTGAACCGTCTGTACATTAATCTGACGCGCTCGCGTACTTCAATGTAACTTTTTTTGCATTTTCAAAAATCGGTCATGGCTTTTGGTTGCGTCCATCAATCGTCAGTCTTTTGAATAGGAGTTACTTTAGAGTTTACTTAACATCCCATTTGATATATCTGACGCGTTTGAGTATTTCTGTGCGACTCTTTTTTGAAAAAAAACCTGTACACGACTCGTACTGGAGCGGGGGCTCGAGTAACTCCACATTTAGCATCTTGGGTTCCCCAACTATTAAAATTATCTCCAGGGATGAAACATTGTTTATTTCAAGCAATATTTCGTGACAGATTTAAGATGATGACCTTTTTTCAATCATATGTCACAAATTTAATGATAAACCTGGTTTGTAATTAAATCTATATAGTTCATAGTTTATTATTAATGCGTTTTTTTAGACATTTCAAAGTTTAATAAAACTACATACGTTTTAATGGTTTAAGCACGATATTTTATTTCGTTGTTTTGGCCTCTAAGAAGCTGTAATCACGGAAGACAAAGATTTCAAGTGTCAATGAGTAATGCCATAATGACCATGAGTTATGTTCCGCCAATAGTGGCCTGGTTCCAGTCCCCCTTTAGAGAGCGGTAGAACATTGATGTTACAAAAAAACAGACAAATGTTCATCTATAGGTGATGTTAATCACTTTCCATCAGGTGGGCCGCATGAGTTCAGCAGACAGGCAACTGCTGAACACATACAATAAAAAAATTGTTCATTTTTTATATGATTTTGTTTGTTTATTATTTACTATATGGGACTCTTCTCCGTACATATTTTTCAAATGTCGCTTGAACAAATAACTTTCATCGCTTTTTTTTAACGAGGGAAAACCGCGTGTAAGAGTAAAATTGCGGCCGGTGTGCGAGGATTCGTCAGGTCGGCGTGGCACTAGCACTTCAAAGCGAAATTAAAGATATAGTATCTTTAACCACAGCAAAGTTAGGGCTACTCACTAAAATCCCCCGGTATTCTGTCCAAGCGCAGCGGGCTTATGGCAACTTTTCAACCCTGGATGTATATCATGATACTTATTTTAAAAGTAAAGTTGTAAAATGGGTAATAAAATGCCTCGTCATTTACTTAATTGTAAAAAAAAATCCAAGTTTTAATTACCTTTTCACTTGCTCCAAGTTTTCAGTAAACCTTCTAGCTGCTCCGAGGATCAGCGCAATAGCAATTTCGGCGACTGTTGGACACAGTACCTTTGGTGTGTTGCTTAGCTTGATGCCTCGAGCCTTGAGCTCATCGGGATTGCAGTGGTTGTAACCGGCTGATACTGTGCTCACTATTTTCAACTGGGGCCCTGGACGTAGAGATTAAGGAAATAACAGCAGGTCAAGTTAGAAAAGACACAAATCTAGTTTTTTATTGTTGCTCGAGTATATTAGGCAGTTCGACGGCCCACTTGATGTAAAGTGGATGCTGGCGCTTATAGAGCAACACCAGATATCGTACCAATGTGTTGCCTGCAAATGGGAGACTGAGACTTGGTAATGGGGTATACTTCAGACCAGGAGTGTAAGAGCCATCTAGTTGGGCAAATACCTTTCCACTTGGCTCTGGGTTTTTGTCGCCTCTTACGAGGTCTCCTGCCTACAAGATTTTTTGTTCTTTTTCTGTTCCTGCACGCGAAATTAAAGCAAAAATTACGGCTTGTCTAAGAACCGTTTCTAAAAAAAAAATGATCGTAAAATAAAAACTACGGGGCCAAACTATGTCAAATTTTTAGGGGACCACATGGCAGCTATTCCGCGTCGAACAAAAAAAGAATCACGTAAATCGAATCATAAATCTCAGAGTAATCGGTGTACATATGGAACGGAGTGAAAATTATTTTCATGAAAAATGTTCATAAAATGAAAACTACTGGGCCAAACTATGTAAAATTTTTAGGGGACCAATTGGAAGCTATTCCGCATCGAACAAAAAAAGAATCACGTAAATCGGATCATAAATGACGGAGTAATCGGCGAACATACATAAAAAAAAGCAACAAAAAAAAAAGATCCCGACGAATTGAGAACCTCCTCCTTTTTCCGAAGTCGGTTAAAAAACGACTGTTACTGTGATATAAAAGTTACGTTACGGAACTCTAAAATATCCCTGGGGCTCTGTATATGTAAAAATACCAATACATCCTATAGATGCATCTTGTGACGAACTTATCAGTCTTTAGATTATTTTAAGTACATAGATCTGTTTTATCTTAAAAAAAGATAAAACAGTACTATTACGAATATGTGGGATTTGAATTTCAAATGTCGTTGAAATTATTACAAAGTTTATTAGAAGTACAACCGAATACAACAAGTCCGTACTGTAAAGCAGAAAATAGTAATAACATAAATTGCACAAACTCCGTCGTTATAAGATATTCGTTCCGAAAGTGCATTAGGTAAGGCCTCAATCGCAGTTGAAACTCAAATAAGTTAGAGGGGCGGCCGACCTTATAATAATATAATCGTATAATACACTTGGCCTCCAACATGTCCACTATTCCTTGAAATTCAAGAACGCGTGCGCTCAGCCGCATTCCCATGTGTTCAATTGTGTTTCGTATTAATCATATTATATTCTGCATTTGTGTAACAAACAGTTATTATTTATGCTTTTTCGCTGGCCAATAACACCATCTTACTACAAGCTTATTAACGCTGAAGCATTTGTATTAAACTCACCAGCCTTATCTAGCAATTCCTTGGTGATTGGCAAATTCGAGCACCAAACTAGAGCCGAACAGCCCGGGATAAGCTTTAGCAGGTCATCCTTGGCCAATGTACGCCCCTCTTCGTCAAAGTTACGGTATTTTGTTTGGACTACTGTAAAACTAAAAGCAAAAATAAACTATGTAGGTACTTTTATTTATTTCTAAAAAAATAAATGCAATAAGCAATGTGGAAGGCTTAATGCTGATATGATATGATTCAATCAAATTGAATCCATTTGGTTGAAAGCCGCAGAATCGAGAGGAAACTATGAGATTCAATGACGTTGAATAATAATCGACTGACAAACACACATATTGTATATCCTCGAATTAAGCAAGTTACGCTTGTGTTATGGCTACAACGGACTAATCTGGAGCCCTTCCAGACACCCAGACCATAGTTAATAATGAAGATTTTTTTCCGACATTTAGCATGACAGGAATCGAACTTGAAATTCGAATTACTAAAATGAGTTTTGAAAATTTTATAGCAATCATTTTTATGTTCTTTGTCGTTAAATGAAAAAATAAAACTGATTTATGAGGAAAACATTAAAAGTGGTCATGGTCATGCAGCACGTGACGTTGTTATGTTGCTAACTTATTATTTAAGATTAAATAATTATTCAGTATTATTATTGTAGTATATTCAAGTGGCAACACTTAGCGGATGGCCACACCGTGACTCACACATCACACATTAATAATTTCATTGTAATACAGATCTTATTAGTGATATTAAATAAACTAAAATAGTTATGCTATAAAATAAAACAGCATGGGAATTGGGAAAGTTAAAAATGACAGTTGCATGAATAAAACAGTTGAATTGTTTCACTTTTGTATTCAGGTAAGGTTATGATTTGTTCGACTGAAAATCTAAACCTGATGATTGAAAAATGGGCTTTTAAAGAAATGAATTTTGTAGGTATTTAATGGTGGTAGATAACATTTATGTAGGAGCATGTATAATCATAATAAAACTTACTGTTCTTGAAGTAGTTTAAGTGCAGCTGGCGGGAAATCAACTGAAGAAACTAAAACTTTTAAATTTTTCGTCATTGTTGTATTCGCTGCACACCGAACAGGTAACACGGCCGTTATCAGCGTCAAACTAACAAGAAACTGACAATGCATTGTTTATATAAGTTAAAAACACTTGAGTTTTTTTTTATCTTTTTACAATCATTTGCTGAATTCTTTTTTTAAATGATGCGTACGCTGGAATAGGTTCCCGACGTGATAGTGGTCTGATGGCTTGTATGCGACAAGGCCATAAAATAAATTACAAAACAAATATAACCCGGATAACCCGTTAAGATTTACGCACGGGACGTATCTATCGTATAGTTTAGTCGATAAAATTTAATTTTCTGGCTGCAATATTGATGGTAGTGGCGAGTGGTCAAGATTGAACTAAGACGGGATTTGATTCAGGTTTTAAAACCTTCGGTAGGTTTTTTATACGCACGGTCGTTGACTAGATGAAAAAAAAGTTCAATGACTTCGCTTGGAATTATAATTTGGGCAAAACATGCGCTATTTCTTCTTATGGTGGGCAATTACCATTGTTAGCCATTTTTTTAAGAACAATACGTTGGGTAAATTGCATTCCATGAAATTATCTTAGACTAGCTGGTGAATTTTTTCGGCAAGAAATTGTTTTTATCTAACTGCATCTTCTTATAAATTATTTAAAAGTTCTGTTGTACAATGATTCCTATTATCGACAATACCCATAAAATAAGTATGTATAAACAATTTCAATGTTAATTTCAAAAAGATCGATTGACCCTTCCTCCCTGGTAGGCTGGGTGCCTAGCAGTGAGGGAGGGGCAATTGATCTTGTATGTAATTAAAGTCTCAATCCTTAGCCCTCCAGCCACAAGTTCCAGCTCAGATGTGGATAAATCAGTGCTCCATGACCCGAAAAGATGTAACATTGTTCAGATTACGTTTCGGACACAGTCCTTCAAACAAGTTTGGATATCTCATTAAGAAATTATCTCCTACAAATGTGTAACATGCAATGTGCCTGAAGATGTCCAACATGTTTTGATGGAATGTGTTCGGAACGAAGACCTACGAAAAGAGTAACTTCGAGAGCGACATTTATCTGCCGTGGGAGAATGCAACAGCGTTCTGGCATATTCGTTAATTCCGTTATGCACAGATGCCAAGATGTTTTGCAAACTATATGATTCTTTTTTTAGTTCAAATTAAATTAGAGATTATATTAGAAATGTTATTTAGGATTTGGGTACTTACAGGGTGACATGGGCGCTAAGCGGCAAAGCCCTTTCTAAATAAAGATTTAAAAAAAAAACCTTACCCCGTAGAAATCCTCATTTTCCGGGATGTAAAATATCCTGTTATATTATTATATTATACTTTTGATAACATACATTTTCGACATATAATTTTATAATAATATAATTAGTTCGTCTTCAAAGCTGTGAAGAAGGAACAAAGTAACATGCAAAGTCGCTTGCAAGTTGATATCAGTATGGATATGAATATAGGGTGTCCGGTGGTAGAATTAGGATTTTGATTCCAAAATTTTTCATCGGACGGATGCGAGTCTCGTTAGAGTCGTCATTAGTGCGGATTTGCCAATCACAGTGTTCCAGTAGACAGATATGAAACGTGTGTTTGCAATTGAAGCCTTTCTAAACAATAATAATTATTGTGTCATTATTCGTCAAATTTTGTTCCCGTTATACGGTCTGATATTCACGATATGCTTCCTAAAATCGCCAGTATTGGTAACTCAAGAACAGATCCTACGTTTGAACCATAAGCAGCTACTGCATAGCCAAATTAATACTGTATAACAAAAATGAACTTAATTTTTTACGAGCACTCCAAAGTGTAAACACCTTACTGTGAATGGCGTTTCTTTGGAGATCGTCCTTCCTTTAGCTCAGACACATGGTTTCAGCAAGATGCTCCCACGCTAATACTGCTGAAGACACTTTGGTACTCCTATGTGTGTGTATTCCAAAAAAATTGATAAGCCACTGAAGAAATCTGGCCACCAATATGGCCAAATCATCAAGTCAAGCCTACTTTTTTCTATAGGGGTGGGTATCTCTAGAGCCAAGTTTATTTATTAAATAAAGAAATTATTGCAAAATGAAAGAAAATATTTTTTCAGAAATTAACGACATTAAGCCATATTTTATACGCGTTGCACGGAATACGGTTTCCAGATTCCAGGAATCTGATCTGAAGGACAACATTTAGAGGGAATCCATTTTGAAATTATAAAATCCGCATTAATCTTTATTTAGGAACTGACCAATAAAAAAAATATACCATTTTAAATCATAATTTTGCCACCGGTATCCTTTTATATGAACTTTTCAAATCAACTACAAATGCAATGAATAGTGTAATTAATAAGAAAACGATGTGGACTAAAAGAAGATGTGATAATAATAACAGTTGAAAAAGGAATGTTAAGGTGGTTTACGCATGTAAAGAGTGGATGAAAGCGGAAAAACAAAACAAGTGTGTGACAGCATTATGAATGGTAAAGTTGGTGCCGGTAGACCGCGACGTAGGTACACACCATCATTAAGTATATAGCAGAAGTGTTAAAAAGAGGTCAGACAAAAAGCATCTCAAATAAACGTGCGTGTATGAAGACGTTAATGAAAGTAGATGAAGATAATGTTGTTTGTCAGGATCGTCGCAAGTGAAGTTCCGTAGTCTCTGCTCCCAGGGAAAACAGGCGCCATAATATGTATTATATGTATGTACTAAAGCTATGAGGCAATACGATTCGTTAAAAAAACAAATGATAAAACTTTTGCAAATATATTTTATTATTTAAAACATACTTTTCCAAGCAATTTTTGATTTATAAGTACGTCTTATTACGTGTATTCTGTGTGAACACACATTTACGACAATAAATCTTTACTTTCTTCTGTAAATATAAAATTAAATCAATATGCTGGAAATAGCATTGGTTTCCCTTCTAAACCTAGGAGAACATTATTCGCCGCTATGGTCGCCATGTCATTCCTTGTTTGGATTGTCGCACTACCCATGTGTGGGATGACAACTGGAAGATGAAAATCATTATTACTACTTAAACCCGGAGACCAGCAACGCTTAAGTATGACTCGGTCATCTACGACAGGGTAACGTAGAGATTAAATTTGTGACCTGAGTTATTCCTTAGATGAAATCCTTGTAAAAAATGAATACCTACTAAGGTATGGGTGATATCTAATATATAAAAACACTCTTGTATTAAATTACCAAAATATGTAAAAATTTCAAGGATATAAACATACAGAGGCTAAAAATTTATACCTAAAGATTTACTCAGTTGGTTTTAGATTTCCAACTAACAGTACCACGATCTCTCTATTAGCTTGAGCTTACCATGTTTCGTATGGTAAGTTCCAGAGGCCTTTCCCTATTGCATCCCCACTATCTCATACTCCTTACCACATATACTTATCCCATATCCCTATGTCATCCCCTCTGTTCTATCCTAGAGGTTGGTAACGAATTGGCATTGATGTTGGTGGAGCAAAAGTCCGTAGCTGAAGGTCTTCTGTATATTTGCTCGCTTCAGGCAACAAATATATAACAATATGCTGCAGTATAATACTTATTGTACTTACAGCAGTTAGGGAGAGAAACTAAAGGATCGTCTTTGGGCAACGGTTCTGGTGTTGCCACGTCTAGCCCTGCGGCCAAAATACGATTCTCCTTAAGTGCTTCGATGAGTGCAACTTGGTCTATTACTTCTGTAATAACAAGTAATTTATACTGACATTAGATTTCTAGATCTAGGTGTTTAGAACATTAGAGTTCTACTAAAATTGACATGATTTTATCCCTTCAACTACTTCCTACTTTCTATCACAGTTGGACCGTCAGCTTGTGTGCTCTATCTACTCCAGCAATAACAAAAAGCTATTAAAATGTACTTTTTCTGACATTAAAATGTTTGTTAGCAAAACAATTTATTCTTAACAGCAATGTGATAAGAAACATAAATTTAAAAAATCGAATGAAAACATTATTTATTAGGTATTGTTTTTTATTATTAAAATAATTTATTAACCTTACTGACTGGTTAAATTAAATTGTTATTATTTAAAGTGAATATAGCATTATACGTGTATAAAAGTCGTGGTAGCGCAATAGCTAGCGCACGTGATGTAGCGTAATGGCTAGCGCACGCGATGTAGCGTAATGGCTAGCGCACGCGATGTAGCGTAATGGCTAGCGCACGCGTTGTAGCGTAATGGCTAGCGCACGCGGTCCAAACTAAAAGGGCGCGGGTTCGATTCTGACCGGAACGCATGCACCACTTACACAGTTTTCTGACCTACGGCCTTACTTATAATAATCTCGTTAAGAAACTATTAGGCATCTCTTAAGTAAGGCAGTCAGACCCTAATCGATGAATATCTTTTTCTTCGCTTATAAACGTGTATTAGCTGTTGTTTACCTAAGAGGAACACAGATAAACGAAATTTCAACGATTAACGTAGGTTATACCCAAAATATTGGACTAAAGAGGAGTTTATGGGTAAGATTTTGACTAATCAATTGCTGAGCAGTTTCTTTAAATTTAACAAACGATTATAAGTAAGACCCCTAATGTGCATATTGTTACTATTATCATTTGCTAACAACGGTGAAAGAAAATCGTCGTGATGCAACCTGCACATCGAGATAACCGATGTGTCAAACCTGCCAAGCCGCCTTGGACAAGCATGGCAGTTGCAGCGGCAGTCTGTCCGTTCCCCAATAATGGGAGGCCCGAGCCCAGCAGTGGGACATTTATGGGCTGTTATTATTTTATTATATTATGAGTATAGTCTACGTAAATAAAAATGTAAATTACAAACAAACCTCCCCGAGCAATATTGACAATAACGGCGTTATTCTTCATGATCTTCAATGTTTCTGCGTTTATCAAGTGCTTTGTTTCACTCGTCAAAGGACAGCTGAGGATAACGTAATCACTTTCCTTCAGCAACTGATTCAACGGAACTCTTTCTATATCTAACGTCTTAGCTGTAAAACATAATTCAAATTCAAAAGTTTCTAATCAAAATATTATATTTATTTATATGTAGGTTTTATTTTTTTAATAGTCTGCGACCACTTTTTTTAGGAATCGCGACCCCCACAAGGCTCGCCCCCTAGGCGCTTAATTCTGCTATTTCAATATGTTGGCGTTGCGAAGCTTTTCAAAGTACGTTTCCATTACTAAAGTATGCTACTAAATTCGCAATATCTTCTCGATATCGGCGCGGCATAATAATAGTAAAAAAAATGGTATTACCATTAGTAGAAATTGCGTTAGCCGAAATGAATATTGAAATATGAAATATTTATTTAGAATTAACAGACTACCGAATTCATGCAAACCTACGATTGATACGATAGTGTTTCTTCGATTTTGACGAGACAGTAATAGCCCCAGGTTGAGAAACGATGAATCAAAGGCCTGGAAGTCGCTTAAATTAGGTTAGAAGAGTCTGGGATCTTGATACGTATAGGTCAAGCTAACACAGCGTGTTTGATGTAAACAAAAATACCTTCAGGTTTGTCGCTCCGTCCACAGTAAATGAATTTGGCTACTTCAAACCCTTTCAATCTTCTCACGATAGCTTGTCCAACGCCTCCCAATCCTACTATACCGACCGTGCTGTTTGCTATATCTTGACCCAGAGTCCAGTTCACGCCGTATTTTACTTCACCACTGTGAAAAGATATATGTTACCTGCTACTTCGTCCGAGTGGAATTTTTTCGAAGAACCCTAATTTTCAAAATAGCCTTTAAGTTAGTTACTCCTTATAATGTCAGCCATCTGCCAGTGAGTCCCGTCAAAATTGGTCCATATTGATACCGTATATACTTTCATATGCATTTAGCAAAAAGCTGTTATTATGACATTACAAACCGAAAATTCAATTTTATCTATTTGTATGTATAGATTCATAGATGATACGTTTCGAGGATTATGTACCAATTTTGATAAAAACGGAAAAATGATAAAATCGTCATGTTTATATAGATTGATTATATAAACATGACGTATTTCATTACAGTACAGACGATATTAGATGGATTTCATTATAGTAAGTTTTAGCCAATACCACCGTGGATAGAGTAGCTTGCCAACAGTCCCTGTTGACGAAGTGAGTTTGCCTTTCCCGGCGCATTCTCAAGGACTGATGCGCTAGGATCAGCGTGGGTGTAACTACGTGCTAAGTCTCACGCTTCCTGCCGTAAGCGCGGGGCACATGGGAGGAGGGTGGTTTTAGTGGAGTATTGAGTGTTCGAGTCTTCACACAAGGCGGCGATTTGACTCTGGTGCCCATTCGTGGTGTCACCTCTCGTCGCTTTGGACTAATCCCTAGTAAAGGACCCGGTAGTGTGCGAAATGCATTGATGTAACAATAATAAAGGATTGCTACATCAATGGCGAAATGTATTTACCCCGCCTCAAAAAAAAACTTGCAAGCAGTGAAATAATTTTTCAAATCGGTAGAGGTAAAGTAGTTTCGGAGACTATTTAATGCAAACAAATATTTCCTCTTTATAATATTAGTATAGATTATGGCAGTTATAGATTTCATTGATTCTACATACTTGACCAAGTCTTGAATGCCTTCTTTGAACCTTCTCCCCGCAGCTATGAGCAGACCAATAGTTATGTCAGCAACGGCACTATCTAGAACTTTAGGCGTGTTACCAAGAGCAATACCGCGTTTCTTTACTTCTTCTAAATCGATGTGATCAAGACCCGACGACATGGTGGAAACAACTTTCATCTGCGGTCCTGTGGGTATGAGTAAATAATTTGAGACTTAGAAAGATATCGGGAATCATAAACACAACAGTAACTACGTAATATATTCTTAAGTTTTCGCGACTTCTATACTTAATAAAACATAGTAAAATGGCCCAGGGCGCATCTAGTCACATAGTATGTTGGTACTTATCAATGTTCCGTTTTTTAATCGTCGATTGTGACTTTCTGTATTATTCTTCGACGGTTTTACTTCGGACTGAATGTTAGTAATTAGTAACTTACCAGCTAAATTGAGCATTTCCGCATTCAGTTTGTGTTTTGTATTCCAAATGAGCGCGTCATAGCCGTCGGTAATACCACGCTTAATTGTCGGCAGACTATCAGGTTCATACTCGAAGTAAGGCAATACGTTTGCTTTGACTCTGTAAATGTAAACAATAGAGTCCAAGGGACAAAACAACATCAACACAGCTACGGCTCCTGAGTTCACAGAATTCAGAAGTCTTGGGTTCAATTTTTGCAAGAAAGTTCGTAAACGTACTTTCCATATTTTTCTCTGGCCTGCTGGTGTCAATAAGATTTGTAACAATAATATTCAGTGTTAAAAAATACTTTTAAAGGAAAATTGGGATGAATTGCTATCACGACAGATGTTTATATTTGCCATAAATTTAATTCAAGTGATAAAATAACCTTGATGTGATTATTTCACAGATAACAATAAATTGCGTAGTAGTTATTTCTTTCTAATTTAGGTGACATTTTACATCTATATTAAAAGTTGCATCCTATAAGTACTATATCTCCACTTAAGTACGCATGAACAAATATCAGGTTTAATCGTGATCAAATGCGTCCCTGTACTTCAATAAAAAAATACTTACTTGTTTTTTAATAATTCAAGTCCGGCAACGGGATAAGTTTTGTTGACGATTAGAACTTTTTTTAACGACATGATTAAATTTGTATACGTATCTAAAATGTTCTTTTAATTAATAATAAGTAACTGTGTAGCGTGTACAGTGTATATATAAATATAATAGCAATTAATTTATTAAGCCACCACCGTTTTATTTCAGTACTCGCAAGCAAAAAACAAATAGAGTAAATTACTACTAAATTAATAATTCTTAATACTATGGCAACATTGGTAGCTGGGTAAAAGTAGCGAGGATGAGAGAGAAGTTAACAAATTAAAAAAAGAATATTAAATTCTGTGGAAATCGGTTACTACAGACAGTACTAATAAAACATTGATTTAATAACAAATTATTATTAAAAGAATGACGACTTAACAACCAATAACTATAATCATATTTTCTTTTATCTACAATCTACATAGACAGAAAAACAGGAAGCTCGCATGTAAACTTAATAAATCACTACTAATGTTCACTGATAACAATGTATATAATATAAACTCAACTAGACAATAATTACTGATGATTGGTTTCTTTGACAGACAACACTGTTGAAAGATACATTAAAGGTGAGCATTTTTGCGGGAATCACAATATTATCATAAATATTACGCAATGTTTGTTTAATAGGCATGGAACATTTCACAAGTAGCATGCGAAATTTCATATGAAATGCAATTTCATACATCGCATCTGCTACCTCTCTTCATTTGGTCTGTGAAATGTCACAGGTAATGAAATCGCGACAGCGAGCGAGTAGGGACGAATGAGCGGGCGTGATAGAAAGAATAAACTATATTTTGCTGATTCGTCGCCGCCGCTAAGTCGCTAAGTGTACGACTATGAAGTAGTATGAAGTGCGTAGCGCCATTGGTGCTCCGTTTAAGTACTATACGGAAGAATCTTGAATATCTTATGAGAGTATTAAAAAATAGATTTTAAATTACGGTTTGTAAAGTATTATTTTCCTTGGAATAATCTCAAAATCAGTTGTTTAGGAAATTAAATGAAATTTCATTGTTATCGCAGGTGACAGGTAAGTCATTCGATTCGAAAGTAGCATGCGTAATGATTATAAATTATAATTCATATTTCATTTTTAATAGCATACGGAACGTGTGACGCTGTAGTAATTTTAAGCTTCAAAAATCATTGCCAGTGAAATTTCACATGTGAAATCATTGTGATTTTTTTTAATTTCATCCATTGAATATGAATTAAAAGTACCAATCATTTCCATGCTTAGTTTGTTATTATACAAATAAATGCCATCTAGTATCGAGTAGAGCAACTACAATCAATTTCAGTACAAATGTATATGTTGTATGATCATAAAAACCACTAGATGGCAATACAAGTTTTTTCAACTGATTTTGATTTCAACTGTTCTTTTGAAAATATGTTTCTTTGAAGAATAATAATTTCAGAAAGACAAAAAGTTAACGCTGATAAAGTGTTTTAACTTATAAAAGTAGATCATGTTATGTCATCTTTTTTTACCTTTCAAATATTTATATTATAATAAATGTAATTTAATTAGTTTATGGTCATTATTTACTTTATGGTAGCTTATAATTTACCACCGCTTCGCAACATTTTATGGCTTGAAGAAAAGAAGCGGCGCAAGAAACTCTTCACCAAACATGCCTAGCTCCAATCCCTACTAATATTATAAATGTGAATGTAAGTTTGTTTGTTACGCTTTGACGCTAAAACTACTCAACCGATCATCATGAAACTTTGTACACATTATAAATAGGATAAGAGAAATATAAAGAAATCAATTTTAGGCTAGACGTGTTGCTGTGGAGATTCTTGCCGCTTCTTCTCCTTAACAGCATAACACGTTGCGAAGCGGTGTACATAGACTAGGAAGTAAAATTAAATTTTAACCTATACCTATGACCTTCAAAAGTGTTCTCCAGTGGAACTTATTTTGAATGAAAACTTTTGAATTTGAATAAGTAAGTACTTCGTAATGGAATATAGAATTATAATAACTCATGTATCAACGTTTGAAATGAACACTGGTGCCACATTGGCATGACGACGGCTCGAAACAATGAATGTTTCGCATTAAATGAAAGTAAACAAAATGAACATCTGGCGTGGAGAAACAAACACAAGTATACAACAAACAGATTGAAACAGTAGGAGGTATTGTCTGTGTATTTTGTATTGTTTGTACGCGAGTCCAGTTGGCATGTTGTTTTGGCTATAAATAAACCCATTCCTAAGACTTATGTAAACTTTTTGTCCTACATTTTTGGCAATAAACACATGGTAGACGGACTCTTTGGTGGGAATATTCTTTTGCTGTGTATTTATTGCGCGAAGCAAGCAAACCGGCAAACGGTACACTTTTTATTATTATTTTCGAATGAATGAAAACACTTTATCCTTCACCAAAATTAAAACAACGTTCTTAAAAACTAGAGACAATAAATGTTGAACAAAGGGCAGCCTTAGCGCGCTATAGCTTAAATTGATCTCTTACAGGCAACCCCTTAAACAAATCTGCGGTGCCCATGCTGCGCAGTCGACTAGCGTATGAAACGCAATATCTCGTGCGCCCTTAGACTAAGCGTGCGCCACACTGGCGACAAACGCGGGCGGCGAATAACGTGAAGGCGGCTTGCCATGGTTATCTCGCTTAGGCAGCCTGCTGGCTGCTACAATCTGTTAACTCCGACGCACGACTGCAGTTTATTCCTTGAACATGAATAAATACTACTACCTACTATTTTAGATCTTATTACATTGCATTAACATTCAAAATAGTATTGTTACGAGTCGCGAGACTCGAATTAATATGCCGTTAGAATTACTATAGAGTTTATTAGAACTCTACAAACACATATAACACAGGTACAAATATAACCGACCACAACA
The DNA here is from genome assembly GCA_949752895.1 of Dendrolimus pini. NCBI lineage: Eukaryota > Metazoa > Arthropoda > Insecta > Lepidoptera > Lasiocampidae > Dendrolimus > Dendrolimus pini. Next base: position 17,120,284 of record OX457140.1, on the reverse strand, counting down.
AGTCCAAATGTAATGCAGGAAGTCGTATTTGAATAACAAGCGCAAAGTCCGTCGCTACATAGATTACAGAATGTACACAAGTCTTGCTTCGCTCGTGGTTATCGCTCGACTGCCTCGTTCCTCACTCGAGGCATTCTTTATACTGCACAGATGCAATATGTCTGCCCGGCCGCGTGGACCGAATTTCCTAGAATCAGTTTGTAATTTAAATTTCACATGCCTGGCTAATGACTGCCATAAAAGATTACAATACACAAGGAGCTGTTTTTTTTAAATCACAAATTTTAAACACCAAGTAAACAAAAGAGGTTCAAATGCCGAAAGGTAATAAAATGTGTTTCTACAGGTGTGCAGGTGTGAATTTGTCTTTGTCGGCGTCTAGGTCGTAACAGTATAATAATAAGGACGGTTACATAACCTTCTAATTTCGAAACAACGTAATTTACTCTGATGGATATTATTTTATATGTTACTACTGCTGTACCTGCTGTACCTGGCAGACGTTGTCCTGCCTTTAAAATATAAAAATCTAGAACCCGATTCCAGCGTCATCTACCGGACCAAATGGTAATATAAACTATACTCAAATCCACTTGAACAAACAAAAAAAATCATCAAAATCAGGCCCAGCGTTTAGGAGTATCGCGGCGCCACCTACTGGGTTCAATCGTTTATTTAAACCATTCCGGGACACACTTCAACACATACAACAACAAAAAGAACACCTAAATTCTGGTACCCGATTACAGCGCCATCTACCTGGTTCTAATTAAAATCTAAATCATCCCAGTAGAAAATTGTAAAAATACTAATATCGCTATTAAAAAATAGGGGTTGATCGTAGAGGGTTAAAAATTTACGATTTAATGTATTTTTAATGCTGTACCATAAAAAAAATATTAAAAATTTTATTTAGGGGTGGACTATTCTTAACATTTAGGGGGATGATGTTGTCCGATTCTCAGCTACCCAATATGTACACAAAATTTCATGAGAATCGGTCAACCCGTTTCGGAGGAGTATGGTAACTAACACTGTAACACGAGAATTTTATATATAAGATATAACATAATCGTATGTTACATATTTTATATGTATATTATTATATACGATATGTCTACGATTTACAATATCACCAGATTTATTATAAACTATCCGCTTTTTACAGTTCTACGGCAACACATATAAAACACATAAAATAAAAGAGCCATTGTACAGCTTTATATTATATTTTTGGCAAGTTTAAGACTCTTGGATTAAAAGACTACATCTGTGCCATAATATATTATAATCCGACCGAAAGCAATGTGCGTTATAACAAGTGGAATCTGCAAGTAAAGGGGGCGATAAATTTTAGCTGGGTTACCAGAGGGTCGTGGTTTTATCGACCGTTTCTGGCGCCACTCCGGCGGCGCTGCCTTCGAGGGCTTTTCTTGTTCCCGCTATTTCCTTTGTTCCTTAAAAGCGGTTGATGTAGTTTCCGGAAATCGTTTATTAAATAGGCAGTGTGCTAGATTTGATTAATGAAAGGGATCGGATAGGCAAATCGATTGAGAGGCTTTTTGTTATTTAAGAAAAGTCAGAGATTTTGTATGAGCATGTTATGACGTCATGAATTCAGACAAACGAATGGAGTCAAATAGTGCATTGACTGTTGCTTTAAAAAAAATTAGGTTTATGGCTTGACAGCTAGGCCTTTAAGCCAGTTCTTAGTTTACAATATAGTTTCTTCATTTTCTTAAGCCTACGTGTAGCACAGCTGAACTGTAGGTTATCAGCCTGTGCCATTCACCAGAGTTCTTGTGACAACTGAAAAAGGCCACATTTGACTATACAGTTCACATTTCTTACAAAATACATAATAATAGTACAGGTTCCCCTGGTACACTTTTCATCATTTATTACTAACAAGTTGCTTTTTCGTGAGTAGCTTCCTTTTGACTAGACGCCCAACTTTTTTTCTAACAGTAACGTTGGTAAATGGTAGCTTAATAGGGGTAGCAAGGATAGAATATGTTGATTTGACGAATTTTAAAAATTTATTACTAACCGATTTTTTTTGTTAATTATCGAGATACTTATCTATACAACGTGAAAAAATATTTGTCCTACAAAGTATATGGTTTTGTTAGGGGGTCCCCCCCTCTCCAACATGTATCATAAACAAGTTCATGAAAAATAATTACTAACCAACTGATTTTTTTAATATTGTTTAGCTAACATTTGCATAGTTTACTACCCACATTGTCCTACAAATTGCAAAAGGAAGCTACTCACGAAAAAGCAACTTGTTTGTAATAAATGATGAAAAGTGTACCAGGGAACGTGTACTATGACTACTCAAAAGCTATCAATATCCTACAATTATTGTTCATTTTAGAGTAATTTTACACATTTTTAGAAAATTAAACTGCACACCACAACACCTCCTTTCAGTTCCCGCCAAACACTCCTTAACTCTTGCTTGTTTTCAACATAGGTATGCATAATTTATAAAGTAATATATATTTAAAATAAAATATTTAAATAAAAGCCCATAAAAGTCCCACTACTCGGCTGGGATTTTTCGTACCCTATTTATAGGGGAACGGACAGTATACTCGCCATGCTTGACCAAGGCGTATTGGCGGCAGGTTTGTCACATCTCAATGAAAGTGAATTTATCACGATGTTTTCCTTTACCGCTAACAGATGGCAATTGTAACAATAAGGATATACATACATATACATAATATCACGCCTGTTTCCCATGGAGGTAGGCAGAGACTGTGGATCTCCACTTGCGACGATCCTGACAAACAACTTTCGCTTCATATACTTTCATTAACCTCTTCATATGCGCACGTTCATTTGAGTCGCTTTTGACCTGATCTCTTTTTAACAGTTCAGTTCACAGTGTTTGTCTCGGTCTACCGGCAACAACTAACTAACTACCATTCACGATACTGCCATACACCTGTTTTGTGATTCTGCTTTTATCCATTCTCTCTACATGTCCAAACCACCTTAACATGCCTTTTTCATCTTCTTTCAAACCACAACGATCCCTTATCACACTATTTCTTATAATATCATTCAAGCTAACCGCATATATACTTCTCAAAGCTCTCATTTCAACGGCGTTCATACTACTTTCATGCTTCTTCTGCCATACCCAACTTTCACTACCATACATCAGGATCGGCACCAACACTCCTTTATGGACAGCCAAGCGTGCCTTTACAGACACTTTCTGGCTATTCATAAAAGAATTTAGCGCCCCATTTACCCTATTACCTTTTTTTTTTTTTTTTTGGCCAGGGGAAATCCGTTTGAGGACTAAGCCGCGACAGACACAGAAGCCTGGGGGATGCTCGCGACCTTGGTGAGACAGTGTGGGATTCGCCAGATCGGGGGTGGCACTAGCGTGCCCGGTCAGAACCGGAGCCACGCTATTGCCACTCCCCAGTTAGGGATACCCACTAAAACCCCTGGGTGTTCCGTCCTGCGCCTTATGCCAGGGCTACGGGAATAGGCTACCCGGCTCCGCATTCCCTGGCAGGCGTGGGCCCCGCTCACTGGGCCTCTTCCAATGCCGGGGGAGCTACTCCCCCGGCGACTTCTCGGTCTTTTCCGGGCGTGGGGCGGTCTGTAACGCGCCCCACGGGAAGAGAGATGAGCGCGCGCGGAACACTCGCGCTCTCATCTCGACGGCATGTGCGGGTGAGTGAGAACCTCTATACCCCTAGAGGCCCCACCCGCGCCGCCCGCTTACGGTGGCCGAAGGTCTAGGTCTGACCTCCGGCGTCGGCGCGTCCTCCTTTGTCGGGAGCGGAGCAGAGAAGTGCGCTCACGCTCCCGTTCCGCCTCCTCCTTCGCAAACATGACGTGCTCGCAGAAGGAGGAGACGGCGTCCCATCCGGTGTGGCTCCCGACCATGGTGCGAACCACGGCCGGGAGCGAAAGGTCAAATCCGGTGAAGGCGACGAGCTCTCGGCGCTGCTCCGTCCATGCAGGACATTCCTGTAGGGTATGCAGCGCCGTATCCTCGTCGCCTGTGTCGCAGTGGTGGCACCCTGACGTGGCCTCGCGGCCAAGGCGACACAGGTACCTCCCGAAGCAGCCGTGCCCCGAGAGGACCTGCGTCAGTCGGAACGTCAGGGTGCCGTGGTCTCGTTCAATCCATTCTTGCAGGACGGGCCTCACCGCCTCGATGGTGGCGGGGCCCGCGCTGGGGCGTCTGAGGCGATCTTCCCAGACTCCCACGGCGACCTGGCGGAGCTCCGACCTGCACGCCTCGATTTCGCGAGGCGCGGGTCTGGTGCCCCTGGCCAGGGCTTCTTTGCGCCATACATACAGTGACGCCAGCACCCTGGCCTCCAGGTCCCATGGGAGGGATCCGGCGAGTAGAGAGGCCGCTTCGAAGGACACCGTACGGTATCCTCTTATCGCCCTGACGGCCATTATACGCTGAACCTGACGCAACAGCGGAGCGGTTTTGGCCGTCAGGCGGTCTGCCCATACTGGGGCCCCATAGAGGGCCATCGACCGTACGATGCCTTCGAAGAGTTTTCGGCACGTGGCGTTCGGCCCCCCGACGTTGGGGAGCAAGCGCGACAGCGCACCCGCTGCCCCCTTGAGTCTGGGGAGCAGCTGCCGAAAGTGTGCCGAAAAATCCCACCGGCCATCGAGGACCAATCCGAGGTATTTCATGGTCTCCCCGATGCCGATGCGGATGCCTCCCACTATTATAGCGGTGTCTGGAGGTGGACGTTTCCGAGGACCGTGGAAAAACACGGCCTCGGTCTTCTGAAGCGCCACCTCCAGTCCAAGACGCCGGATCCTGCCTACAACTAAAGACACCCCAGCCGTGCCTAGAAGACACGCCTGCCTGTGGGTCCTCCCCCGTGCTGCGATCAAAGTATCATCGGCGTAACATATGATGCTGACGCCGGGGGGGACCCTGCTACGTAACGTCCAGTCGTATGCGATGTTCCACAGGAGGGGACCGAGAACCGACCCCTGTGGAACACCGCACACCATGGCTCGCCGATTCCATTCCTCGTGGACCGGGTAAATGACGGCTCGTTCATTCAAATAATCCCCGACTATTCGGCGGAGGTAGAGAGGCACCCCGAAATACCGAAGTGCCTCCATGATGCAAGGCCAGGGCAAGGAGTTAAAAGCGTTGGCGATGTCAAGAGACACCGCCAATAAAACCTCGCCCCGGGAAACTGCTTCCTCCGCCAGGCTTCTCAGGCGCATTACAGCGTCAATTGTGGAGCGCCCTGTGCGGAATCCAAACTGATTGTCCGCCAAGTCCGGCCCCGTCGTCGATAAGTGCTGGACGAGGCGGTCGACGATGATACGCTCGAAGAGCTTGCCAACCTCGTCCAGCAACACAATGGGCCGGTAGGCGGACGGTGAGTCCGCGAGGCGCCCCTCCTTACGCAGCAGGACCAGCTTTCCGGTCTTCCACCGTTGCGGGAACTGGCCCTGCTCCAAACATGCGCCGAAGAGCCTCATCAGTCGGGGTTCGAGGGCGTCGTAGGACAGAACCCACGCACGCCCTGGAATGCCGTCAAGGCCGGGGGCGGCATTCTTGGTCTTTAGCCGTAGCATAGCCACCCCCAGCTCTACCCGGTCCACGGTGGGCACAGGGTCTCTATCCGCGCTGGGCTCCGCCTCTGGCGGGGCCATTGCAGGAGGCACGTGCTCAGCCCTTGAGGGGAACAGAGCGCCAACCACGTCGCGTAATGTGTCCCTAGGGAGAGACTCGGTTAGCGGGGGCGCCCAGGCACGGAGCTTGTTCCGTGCCATCTTGAATGGGCGCCCCCAAGGGTCTTGATTTAAACTTTCCAAGAGCTCTCCCCAGGCCGCGTTCTTCGCATCGCGGATCGCGACGCGTAAATCCTGTCTGGCGCTTCTGTACCCCTCGTACAGCTGAGCTTCTACGGCCGCTGCGTCTGCTGCGCGGCGTAGCCGTCGTCTGTGTCGGTAGTACTGGCGGTGCGCGCTATTGCACGCGCGCCTTAGCCCCTCAAGTACGGGGCTCCACCAGTACACCTTGCGGAAGGGCCGGAATCTGCCCCTCCTCGGCATCGCCGCATCGCAGACGCCTGTGACGAGCGACCGTAGATCTTCTGCCTCCTGCTCAACATTTACGTCGGGAGGGTTCACATCGGGCCCTGATGCCCAGGTGGCGACAATCAGGGCCTCCTTGAACGCCTCCCGATCTAACTTTTTCAGTGCCCAGCGCGGACAGTTTCCTACCGGGGGCTCTCGGGAAGGAGGGTCCGGATTTCGGGAGGAGACGCTGAACCGAATATATCGGTGATCGGAGAGCGTCTCCACCGTCGTGACGACCCTCCAGTCCCGCACACGGCGCGCCAATTCAGGGCTGGCAAACGAGACGTCGACAATTTACCCTATTACCTGCCATAACTCTCCTTTCAATATCCCTTTCATGCTTTCCGTCTCGGGTAAACATGGAATTAAATAAGGATATTAGGTCAGAAAACTACCTAAGTGGTGCAGGCTTTTCAGCCAGGATTTGAACCAGTGCCCTTTGAGTTTTTGGACGCGTGCGCTAAGCATTAAGCTATCACGGTTTTTAGCTAGAATTTTTATTATTTATACTTTGTGTTAAGCATATGACATATTATTAAAACTTCTGTACTAATTATTTTACAACAGGTGCTGCCAGATGCCATTAATAAGCTTTCCCCTAATTGTTTGACCTTGCTAAACAATTTTATGGTGTCCTGCGACTAATGGGCTTTAGTAACAGACATGACATGCGGAAATTCCGTTTATACAAATAACGCTTTAAGGACTCAGCAAACTCTTACGACTACTTTAAAACTATGTTTTTCTTTGTACGTACTAATTAATAGTCGGCTAATAAATAATTAATATTTCATTTATATTAAAACTTGCAATGTTATAGAAAAAAAATTGCCTGGTGGTAGGGCATAGGCCCGACTGGATGGCTACCACCCCTGGTTTAAAGTATGCCGTCATAACAGCCTTAGGTTGTGTTCCGGCATTAGTGACTAGGCTCCAGTCGCCTTGAAGAGACCAGCAGCGCATTTATAGCACCTTTGGTGTTGCAAATGTCCATAGGCGATGGTAACCGCTTTCCATCAGGTGGGCCGTCGGCCTGTCTGCTGAACTCAATAAATAAAAATCTCAAAAATCTGTATATGCATATATGTAACTCTCAGTGAGAGTTATATGTTTGCGCCGTTTGCTGTTGAAAGCTTGTATCGTGGGGTTCTGAGGAAATTAGCCTCCGGCAAAATGTATGTAAACGACTCATTGACTCATAGGTTTTCAGAGGGCTGGTACCTACCTCACACAACGGATCAGTGTGGTGTTATAGCGAGGTGACGTAGCCAGCCTTCTGGGCACCTTATCCACAGAAGCCGGTGAATTAGATTAGTCTTGAGCCTTTGTGTAGAATACAATATAACCAAGTTAAGTTTTCTTTTATTGTATAACTTTATACTCTTAAATGAATAAATAATATAAAGTAAAAACTTGTTGGTCTAAAAAAGGATAATTACGAATAAATCTATACTCTACCTGTCGTAGACGCTCACCTGTCACATTGCCGCAAGGTGCTTGCGCACGCGCCGCTATGACGCATCATAATACATTATGTTTTGCGCAAAACCAACCCTAATTTAAGTATTTCGCCTATTTTCAGGGTTGCTTTAGTGGTATGGTCAAACTTAAAAAGATGGATGAAGCTTTAGTCACCGTTGCCTATGAACATTTGCAACACTATCGTGCTCGCAAGGTGGGCCAAGGTGGTAAGACCAGGCTATTGATGCCAGAACATAACTCAAGATTGTTATGGCGGCATACTCTAGATCAGGGGGGTATCCATTCAGACAGACAAGTGCCTTACCACCTGGATACGGGTTGTTTTGTCGCCTCTTACAACAAGCCGCCCAGTCGTAGGAATTATAAGTACCTATAATATATAACTATAATTAGGCCTTTTTTGTCACTTCTTTTTTTGGGGGAACGCTAATTCTTGAAAGTTATAAGTCAATAATTTTTTGTCTGCAGCTCCACTAAAAAAATCATATTTTTTTGTATAGTTTACCAAAATTGCTTTTTTCTTTTTTCAGTTTTTTCGTCCTTTAAGGGTAGTGCGTCCCTCGCGTGCACCCACATAAAAGCCCTGCCTATAATAAGTGTAGTAAATCCGGCGGGGGCTTTGTGATGAAGCCTTAGGCCAGTATCGACACCTCGAACCCGATTCAGGGGGCCAAGGCAACGCCCCCGTCTCCGTGCTTGTCTTAACTAGCCGGCGCGGAGTGGAGATCGCTAGATCTAAGACTCCAGCCCCAAGGGTGGAAGTGATAAATGGCCTGACATCAGAAGTAGCTTTGGTGAACCTGCAGCCCGCCTTTTCACACTCCTTAGCCGCTCACATCCATATTGCCCTTCACCAATCTTGTACGGCATTTTTAAGGGCCCATGCAGGGGTGAGGCATCATTTGTCCATTTTCCCCAAACATTGCGACTTGCAGACGCCATAGTCCCCAGAGACCTAGAACTCTAGTTCCACTAGCAATTCATCCCAATAACTAGGTACGTTTTTATTCTTATTTTCTACAATAGTCCTAAACTGACCGCGGCTTGTCCTTGGGTGCATTATTATATGGTGTAGACAGGGTTAATCGTCGGTCAGTGTCACGCCACATTTACATTAAATTTGTCAAGGGGCCTCTACGTTTTGGCCTTCTCGTGGTCCCACGCAAGCCCTCCAAAAGTACGGACCATTTTTATGGACAGTGGTCTTGAGAGACATAAATGTTGTAATATTTTCTACATGTTGTAGTAAGTAATATAGTACTTACTACTCCTGCGGTCTTGCACGAATAAAAATTCGCCGTAATTGATAGACGACTAACTGTCAACTTCGCCAAAGGCGAATTTTTGAGATAAAGATGAAGCGATTTGTAAATATAAAGGTAAGTACATAGAAAGTATGAACTCGTATTATAATGTGATCAACTTCTTTGTATTTGATATACTTACTGTCAATATACTGTGCATATGAAAGACAGTCGCGAAATACTTTTTCATACTAATAGCCTACACACCATATTTTACACTGAATACAAATTTTTGACATGAGCATTTGTTCTTTTTGAGCAGGTGATTGCTAAACATGAACTATTCTAGAAATGTATTATGATTTTAAATAACTGTTGTTTATTTTATGAAATTATTAACACTCTTGTTGCCCATTAAATTTTATTATAGCAAAGATGTCTTGAAACAAACAAAATAAAGAAAGTAAATTAAATTACAATTCTATTTTTAAACATCTGCCACATTTGGAAGCCTATTCCGAAGTCAAATTAATATTATCACAAACATAATTTACACGTCGAAGACTGTTCCAAAATTAAATGCAATCGAAATGGTGACATTTCACAAATAAAATCATAGACAAATAGTTTAAAAGGCAAAGGTTAAGAACTGTAACTACCGTGTTTTGATTTGCTGGTAACATTTTTCTCTAACCTATATTCCGTTATTCATAAGGTTTGGATTGTCCTAAAATACATTTCACGCCGAAATTTGTTTAAGAAAATTTACTAATGACAGAAAATATTTAAGAATTTACAGTTAACGACTTGACAATTGCAAAAAATTTATCGCATACAAATATGAACTTTCAGTGTTTGTATTTAAGGTATAGCTATTCAAAGACAAGTGTTTTTTCTTTGTCAGTTTTTGAGGCGAAGGAACACACATGTGCGGCCTGCTGTGAGTCGTTAGTTTTATTTTTTTATAGCTCCTTTGCAGACACAAATTCATGTCAACACAAATTGACACAGATGTTCCAGTAAATTATTATTAAGCAGGCATTCGAGATTGAACGCTGTTTTCCCTTTATAAAATACAACATTATTCTTGGTTGCAATTGGGTGGATGACAAATTTTACAATCAATTCTAAAGCCATATTTATTTAAAAGTAATCATTAAAATATCTTGTTATTGTCAAAAATTTAAAATATTACATTAAAAATAATTTAAATACCATAATGGAAACGCTATTTGACTCGTTAAAGAAATGACGTCATAACTTGTTCCCTCTAGAGTTCTAGACGCTTATACAAGATCTAGGTGACTTTTATAATAAATGATAAACAGCACCTATCTCAATTTATTTGATTGTCGACTATCATTGATATACCAAAAAACAAGGTTTTTTTATTGGTCTGCAAAATTGAATATAGCTTATAAATTATAGTTTTTTTAATATATTGGCTATAATACATTTTCATAGCTTAACATTATATTCTGTTTATGCAAACACTGCATGCATATTATAATTAATTGTCTACGTACTATAATATTATGTATGCATGGTCTTCTTAGATTGGTAAAAGAAAGTTATATGTCGGTGTGATAAAGTTAAGAGGATTTGAACAGTCTTGTGTGGTTTCTTAAGATGCAGCAGAGTCGGCGAATGTCGACCTTTATACGTACGGAATTACTATAGTTCATCGTTCTCTATATGGGAGAATGTTGACTTATATTACTTCTTACCTGTGGTAAATTAAATGTTTTGCCATTAATTAAGGGTGATTCTTTGAAAATGTGCAAATCGCACGGCCCTTAACAAATAACATACTTTACTACCACTATTGGTGAACTTATGCTTGTTAATAGACCGATCTAAATGTTTTCTACAAAGTGCAAAATATATTATATATGTATATTAAATTGAAATACTGAAAATTAAATGATAACTTATCAATCGTAAAATAGGATATTTTAAGATTGTTTTAAATTCTAAAGAACATAATTTAATTAAGTTAGGGTACTCTGAAAAATGTCCTTATGCTTTTCCCTACTTACCGTTCGTGAACATGGCCACAATAATTTCTGTGTTTTTAAATATTATAACAGCGCGATCAGAGATAATAAATGTACAGTCAGTCGTCGCTCACTCCTCCACCGTACGATTTTGTCGAAGAGTGTTGCATTCCGGCGAAATTGAAGATTATCCTTCGTCGCAAGCGTTTTGGTTCAAAATATTTCTCACTACTGTTTGTGAGCTTTTGATGTAGGTAACATGTTTTTTTTATAAAATGTAGGTCAGTAGATTCCGTTTAAAGGACTATTTTTCAATATTTATTTAAAAAATTGCATAATTTTACTAAATACTGAAATTTTCCAATAATTATTAGAAATTCTAACCACCATTTACCAAATTACCATTATTACCGTTCGTATTAATAAAATAGTAATGAGTTCATTTGAATGGTAATAAGAAATTATTATATTAATTACTATTATATATGGTTCATGAGGGTATGCAACTCAGATTACCTGATCAAATGTTTGTAAGTTCGATTATCAGAAGACAAAAGTAATTGTCAACGAGTATTTTCATCTTCGTGTTTCGTGATTACGACCACTGAAAAGTGGCCGAAACGTCGGAATAAATAAAATAAAATAAATTACTGCGCTTAAAACCGTTAAAACATAGTTTATTATGTATACAAGTCGCGAAAACTCAAGAAAATATTAAATTTTCTTATATTTCTAATTACCATTTAAGGGAATATCATTACCATTTTGCCAAAAAATATATTTTCCTACAATGACTACATTAACAGCTTTATCGCTGGCCAATTAAAATATATGGAAATACAACATAAGAAACTACCTTAAAAATCCATAAAGAACAGCTTTTAAACACATTTTTGTAGTGTTCTTTGAAATGGCCGAATATGCACATATTCAAATATTCACCCTTAAGCGACTTTCATTTTGGGACTTGGGAATGTTATCTAATAATGGTCTGGATCCAATTTCGTATTAATTTAGTTTTATATAAATAGACATGTTCTATTTTTAGTCTTTTATTTCTAGATGTCTCACGTAAACAAGAGATTGGTCCAAATTTTGGACAACATAATTTTTAGCGTTGTCATCTAACGCCGTCAGACTTTTAGGAACGGAACTCTTTGATAACAGTCTGGATATAGCTTTACTAATTTCATATACATTTTATTTGTATATTATACTGTGGTAGCGTAATGGCTAGCGCACGCGTCCCTAACTCAAAAGGGCGCGGTTTCGACCCTGGCTGGAACGCATGCATCACCGCAATGTAACAGTTTAATTTGTTAAGAACTATCAGAGTGACATAAAAAATACATTTGACAGCTTATTTACTCACAAAACAATTACAAAATTACATATAATCGAATACAATGCAAGACAACTTAACTTATTTCTATTGTAATATTGTATATTCTATCCATAGCCCCCCCCTCAAGACTATAAGTAGAATACTCAGCCTAGATCACCGTCTTCAATGGAAAAGGTTTCCAGAAGGTTGGCTACGTTTCCTCGCTGGACCGTCATACTGATCCGTTGGCCGAGGTAAGCACCAGCCCTCTGATCACCTGAAGAGTCAATGAGTCGTTTAAGAGTTTACACTTCATAAACTTTGCTTTACACAAACACTTCATAGTCGTACACCTTTGAGCCCCAAGTCCGCTATTACAATCGCGTCGGAATGGTTATTTATTAGCGTCACAATGCCGCCATAATCATTGATGTAGCAATAAAAGTGTTACATCAATGGCCATAATGGTAACTTTTGTATATTTACATGTATACAAAACCTACCACTATGGTGTCATTATTACGCCTTCACTGACGTAATAATCGCACTGTGTACTAGCAGACTTGGAGTTCAGAACGCAAAGACCAACATTAAAGTTTAAAATGTACACTTTAAATGCGTTTTATGAAGAAAAAAATTTGCTAATTAGCAGCTTTCGCGAAGCCATTTTTAAACAACCCATTATTGTTGTAAAACTCCTTTTAAGACAAAACCAAAAAAGATGTTTCCACTTTACGTTTTTAATTAATATGAAAGTTTTAATTGGGAATTACTTTATAGGTATTTTAATGATTTTCATTTTACATTAAATAATTTCGATAGCGTTTTGTTTTTAACTTTTTAGCATTAATATTCATGAAGTACCTATACTTCTGTGTATATAAGACCAATATTATACTCCACACTACATAAATACACCCTTAGATTATTTAAGATTTATTAGTCAAGTTAGATCACTAAGCGATAAGGTTAGTGGCATTCAAGGCCGGCAAAACTTGGTAGCACCTCTGGTATTTCTAATATCTATACGGGACGGTAACCCCTTTCCATCACACTGGGCCATCAGACTGTCTACTGTCCTTCTGCAATAAAAAAGGGCCACCTATTTGTAATGTATGAATGTATTACGTAAGAAATAATATTGCACTATATATGTAAGTAGTTCAGTAATAACATCAGTCTGGTCACGGAAGTACTTGTGTGATTTGTTACCAATTAATTCTAATAAGAGGCTTAAACACTATACTATTGTTTTGGCCAAGACATTTTGTTGTTGTTGTTTAATTTGGAAAGTAAAGATAGATAGATAACACTTTATTGTAGAAATCTTACGAACTAGTACAGGTAGGACGGCCTCTGTGTTTGAGCGGGCTAAGCTTTTGCCGGCCTACCTCACTGCAACGCAGAGGCTCCGGGTTCGATTCCTGGTATAGTAAATTTCGGGAACGTATTTTCTCCGTTATTTACCATGGTTTGGGTGTCAGGGATCGGCCCCAGAGTAGTCCGTTGTATATTACCCATAACACAAGCGTAACTTGCTTAATTTAGGGATATACAATGTGTGTTTGTTTGCCGATTATTATTATTTATTATTATTCTAATTGGGTACAAAGGGCGGTCTTATCGCTAAAAAGCGATTTCTTCCAGACAACCCGTGGCAAGAATATTGCTGATTAGGAGTGGTGATGGTGGTATACATAATTATTGTACTATTATTTACATTTTAATAATAAATATATAACTATACTATATATACAAATATACACATAAGTTATATACACATATACAAGATATGGTGATAATATGCAACTATTTAAACATAAAGTAATGTGTCTAATTTAATTCAGAGGGTAATTGGGACTGTCCTTATTTTGTAATATTTCGCTTTTTAGACACTATTTCGAGGAACGTTTCTCATAATTTCTATATAGATTATTTAGTGCTGATCTGGGTAGCTACCACCGTCCTGTTTATTACTTCCGCCAGACAGTTTCGCTGTTCCGGATAAGTAAAGGTAAACACTACGTACAGTACATTTAAATACTTATAGACATATTGTATGCGGCTGTAACAGAATTAGTAGCGGCGCTGCGTTGGTAAGCGAACTAATTTAGTGTAACTTTATCATGTGCAATCGTCTACCGGCGTGCAATAAAACGCGCGTGTAATTCTGAGCGACGCGTGCGAGGTGGCTTTGCGCGTGGTCAAGTTATAAGCGATATGGAATAAAAAAGCCTAACTGCCCAATCGACATATCACCTCCAATACAACTCTATCTATATTCTTTTATATCAACGATTTTGTTTGAAACTAAAATCACCAAACAGTGCGCGCAGCGGGGAAATTTTAACAGATGTCATAATGACTCTGATAGAAAATGGTTTGACGTTTATGTGTTGATAAACACGTCACCACGTGCGAGTTGTGATCTGTAATCTTTCGCACCATACCTCCAAAATAAACGGTGTGGACCACATTTACGGTTGACAACGAATATCTTACCAATTAACTTAAATAAAAAAGTGATAAAGTGATAACTTAGACTAATCTAAGTTGAACTATTTAATATTGAAATTGTTTAACTCGAGAAAAGCTTAAATTATTACTTAAATTTTATGTATATAGCGCGTGGGTTAGAGTGAGAGAGGAGGAGCCTGCCTACCGCTACCGTATCAATATGCAGAAGAGAAAGGGAAGTCAAACAGACTGCCGCCGTAACGCGTTACGCAACGAAGCGGTTTACCCTCCCATAAGAAGTTATCCCTTCAAAGTAATAATTGAAACTTAAATACATTTAAACAATAATAATTAATGCGGTATATAGCTCCTTTTGCTTGTACAAAATTATGTAGTCACGCTGCAACTTGTCATAAGTAACGATGAATACTGTCTCAATTGATTTGACTGTCATGTAGTGTATCGAATTACTCACTAATTCAAACGCCATTATCTTAAGCATTAGACCACAATCGGCAGCACAGAGATGCATCTAGCACGGTACATCGGCCGCGACGAGCCAATTTTATAGATTCGTCACCGATTAGCACGCGCCGTGCACTGCGTTCCTTTTGTAATGCTCAGTTTGACAGTTCCCAACAAAAACAAACGAGACACCCTTTCAGTTATAAGCATTAATGTTAATTTACACTGAATCGTTTATTAAATTTATGTACGAACGTTTCTTTAGAATGTTTCTCTAGCGTACCGTGTGGATTTGGAATGAGCTCTCAGTTGAGGGTTTCTCATATCGCTCCAATAGATTTCATTTTAAAAAGGGTGTCATTAAATTCCTTGTTAGCAGCGCTTTGGTGACATTTCTGAGGTGACGGTAACCGCTTTCAATCAGCAAGTGGCAGCTGGTCTCCTGCTGTAAAAGAAATTCAAAATATAGTAAAATACATGTTCTTCAAGATTTTTTTAATTTCTTTCAAATACCCTTGAAATCTTTCCTGGTATGAAAAAATGAGGCGACCGAGTCAAGACAATATTTTGGGGACTTCACTTTCTGTTGATACATAACATGCAGCAAACAATTTACAAGGATTTTGTGATTATCTCAATAATTAGTTTACATAAATAAATTTTTGTAAAAGTATTTTACAACTTCTACGAGTATATGTAAAAATTTTACAGTCTTATTGTAAGTAATCATTAGGCAACAAATGCTTATATAAATTATTAATCAAGTATTTAATAAGTGACGTAATAGTGATAAAACGAGCATAACACGAATTAATATAACAGTTTATGTATCTATGTTACATATGATCAATTATTAAATAAATGTAATGTAAATAGGAACAAGAATTTAAAATTTAACGTAAGTGTAGAATCCGAAGAATATACATATAAGAATAGCCCTACTAAATACAAACGAGAGAGAGGTATATTCTTATACGCCTTACTAAAAACAACGTAAAAGCAGAACACTTCATATATGTTTGGATTCCACACTTACGTTAAATTTTAAATTCTTGTTCCTATTTACATTACATTTATTAATAGTGAGTTTCATATTTTATTATTGATAATAATTGATCATATGTAACACAGAATTATACTATAAATTATTAGGTTGTTTATAAAAAAGATCAAATCGTTTGTTGAGTACAGTAGTAATGCGAGGCGGCGCCGCCGGGGCGAGGCGTTCGCTGCACCGACCATCTGAACGCACTCCAACTAGTTGTTGTAATAGTTTACCCAAGTGTACCTATTGTATTCCAGATGCACTATGATTACTTAGAAGAATATATAAAAACAATAACATCAATTAATGTACGTATTTTTGTTGTGTAGATAAGACTGCTTATCTAACTAAATAGAATATTCAGCTTGAACATAATTACCATTCTTATTGCGAAGCTGCCAATCGGAAAGTAAGCCCGTCCAATGAGAAATGGTAACCGTGGCCTATAGTCGTTTGCCTAGAGGTGCTAGTGCGACTTTGCGAGTCCCAGACACGGATCGCGATTCATCCCCCTTCGCGTAGCCTATGGTCCTCAACCGGGTTTCCCCTGGTTAAAAAAGGGGGATGGACTATAGGGATAAGACACGAGGAATGAGACAGAGAAGATGGAATAGGGGGGTATGGGAAGCGGGCCACTGGGTCATCTTCCTGGTTCATACCTTCCTGATAAAAAATATAGAGATGCCACAGACGAGAAAAAAAATATGAAAGCGAACGCCGCGCTCAGAAATGTTAATTCAAACGCAACCCTGAGGTGAAATAAGGACTGGGAAAACATTTCTGAGCACGGGATTCGTTCGCTCGATTTTTTCTCGTCATCCTAACAAACAGATTGTCGGGGTTTTTCTCTCTTTTTATGTATATTTTTTATCGTTTTTTTATTCCTATTATTATTCTTTTTATCTTTTATTGCTTTCTTTATTTGTATGTTAAACTATTATTTATTATCAATTACAAATTCTTTTTATTACTAACTATTACATTGCTTATCTCTATTGTTATATATTTTTATCTTATTATACACAATATATAAATCCTCTTCTCCTTTGGATCTGTCGGCTTTTTATTTATATATTTCTTATTTTCCTACAAATTTTATTTGTTGTATTTGTATACTTATTTTATCTATTTATTGTTTATTTACTAACTTAAAAAATACATTTTTTTATATAATTTTTTTTCCAATTTATCGATGCACAAAACAAATTACAACCGAAACAAAATTAAAAGATTACATTACTAACATAACAATCTGGATTGCAATTCTAAATAGGTACATACAGAAAACTCATAAAACTAAACAGGTGTAATCAGTGTTGTTACTTGCCAACTCATTATAATATCTTGCCATTCTCACAATGGGATTAAAGTAAGAGATGTTATTTTTGCGAACTTGAAGTGCAAAAAGATTAGTGCAGTGTGAGCAGTATATCTGATATTAAAAGATATTTGTGAAATTAAGTTGCTTGAGTATAATTTGTAATGTATAATTTTGTACAAATAAACTAAATCAAAATATTTACGACGAATAGATAAAGATTCCATATTGAATTGGGCTAGTCATAGTTCATAATTAAGATTACTTCGACCTGGTTCTAAACGGTAAGTTAATATCCTGAGACATTTTTTTTGCACTCTTTCAATGTCATCTATGTGTACTTGATAGTACGGAGACCAAACTGGTGTCGCATATTCCAATAGACTTCTTACAAGTGAAAAGAATAACTATAATACCGAGTGAGGGTTTTTGAAGTCTTTTCTTGATCTGAGAACAAAACCTATAAGTTGATTAGCTTTAGAAATTATATATTGATAATGTGAGCGGAACGAAAGTTTTTCATCAAATTATTTTTTTAAATTTCATCAAAATTAAAAACTAAAAATAAACTACTAATAAACGTTTTCTCTATTGCTCATCTCTATTATATGTATATCCTACTTAACTTAACTTATTGTTATTTATTGAACACTTAATATAACTTCTTGAAATATATATGCTTAATAGGCATCCTTATATTAGACCAATGCTACGCTTATCACCTGTACAATGTCAAATCAACATTTCTTAGGTTTACCTCCTCCACCAGGCCCTGATGGAGGTGGAAAAAACACAAGATACCCATATCACTAGGGAAAATATTTATTTTTAATTTTCGTCACGTTCCAATT
Source organism: Dendrolimus pini (assembly GCA_949752895.1). NCBI lineage: Eukaryota > Metazoa > Arthropoda > Insecta > Lepidoptera > Lasiocampidae > Dendrolimus > Dendrolimus pini. Next base: position 17,101,993 of record OX457140.1, on the reverse strand, counting down.
CTTGCAAGTTTACTGACTTAACTTATATATAAGTTGTTATGTTGTCACTTTTCATTTTACCACCTATAAAACTGTATGACCATTAAACACAGTCAACTATTTAAAGCATTTATGGCATCTTTAAAAATGTCAACGTTTATATTCTCTTAAAGTGACAGAATGAATGAGACAAATAGGATATTCACCATGTCCTGAATATTTCACTGGGCTGGTGGTCGCACCTTTTGAAATTTTTTATATAGTAGATATCTTTTTGCTTTTAGGGTACCTTCGTAATAATATCAATCTTAAATAGTGATTCATTAATTTGCGTATTAAAATATATAAGTTATATATAAATAAGTTATTTTATAGGTACTTTTTAGTTTTTGAAGTCGGTTTTTTTAAACGATGTTTTATTTTATTTTATACTTATAAATAACTTTTCACTGAATTATTATTTAATTTACATAAATTTGGGCTAAATATATATACATTCTATCGTCAGTTACAGAAAATACTGACTGGTAGAATGCCATAGAAAAAGAAATTTACTTGACGCTTGATATGTGATGATTAAAAATGAGTTCATCAAAAGACATGGATACAACGCCTGATTTCATTAGAGAAGTTGTTGTTTATTTAACTTATCATTGTCTGATTTTATTAAATACTAGCTGACCCGGCAAACTTCGTACCGTCTCAGAATCAATAAATAAAAAACGCTGATTTCTGAACGACGGGACGAACATCAAACGTTTGACATTCAAAACCAAAAAAATGAAAACTTCACTTTTAAATTTAATGTGATTTCTGAACGACTTTTAAATTTAATTGATTTTTAAACAACGGGACGAACATCACATGTTTGAAAGGTAGGAATAGTTCCTAAGAGAAAGCGAAATTGTTGTTTTTCTATATTTTAAGCATTTTTTAATATTTACTTACCTTTTAAACCTTCCCTGGACTTCCACAAATAATTCAAAACCAAAATTAGCCAAATCAGTCCAGCCGTTCTCGAGTTTTAGCGAGACTAACGAACAGCAATTGATTTTTATATATGTAGATAGATTAATTAACCTTAAGCAAAGTAACAATCTAACTTGATTTTTTTATATTTTCACATGAAGGCTAGTTATAGAAAAACAAATTTCTTGTTAGGCTTCCGTTTCCTTGAGCTGTCGCCTCATGAGTAATTGTTTTAAAAATAAAATATTCATTAATATTGACACTGACTGCATCCATAAGTCATAAAAAGATATTAAAAAATATCACAAGATTTACGCTTCGCCATGACAATATCACGTCAATATATAATACGGAACCTATGTTTAGTTTATACTTCAGCCTTTAGGCGTAGTTCTTTGTTGTTTTTTTCGCAATGGTCGCAACAAGGCCGAATGATAATGCTGCGCAAAAGGCAGATGTGTTGGTATCGTGTCCCGCTACATCACAATCTAATGTTAAATGAAGCTATAAATTTAAGTAATTATTTCATAAATTTTCCTTGTACAAATTTAAGGTACTGCTAGTCTGATTATTATTTTGTATATCATTAATTTTATTACTCTTTGTTTACGTGTAATGTTTGTAGTGACGCAGGGTTAAAAGGAGTTATTGGGTGATAATGTGTTCTGGAAGGTATTTTTATAATACAACATATACGGACTCTAGCGCCGTATCTTTTTTGAGGATATAATCAAAACCTGCGTATTATGCATTTATTACATTTTGTTGTATTTTTATATACATTTTGGTGTATGTACATTATATAGGCTATGTTAATTTTACATCTGGACTATGTTTATTTTATTAAGACACTATAACATAATTATGGAGGATATAAATACCTGTGTTCTGGAAGGTTGAATTGATAACTATTTTATATGGATTCTAGATTCTTTATTTTCCTATGAGTGTTGTTACGCATGGTGAAGTAATTAATAGTGGTTCTGCTGGCAAGATAAGGCCGATGGAAGATCGCTTGCTAGGGCCTCGTGAAGCCATGTACCCCTGGCTCTGGCATAAGGGTGAAGGAGGGAACGCCGAAGGGTTTTAATGGATATTTCCGACTCGGTGGAAATAGGACTCTATAGGGTAGGGTTTTCGCCACGCGGGAAAGTGAGCGTACGTCTTTGCTCCGCTCCGCTCCCGCCAATGGAGGACGTGTCGGTGATGGAGGGCTAGCTTGGACCTTCGGCCCCCGAAAGCATCCCTGGGAAAGTGTTCTTACCCGCCGTTATGCGGTTGAGATGGGGACGCACTGTGTTCCGCGCGCGCTCACCTTTCCTCCCGTTGGACGCGTTACAGGCCGCCCCACGTTAAAGAGAGTCTGAAAACGCCGGGGGACAAAAAGAAGTTCCCCAGCGGTGGATGAGGCCTTTGGGTCATCCCTGACAGAGCTCGCGAACGGGCTAGGCCATATACCCGTAGCCCTGGCGTAAGGTCGAAGGACGGTCCACCCAGGGGGTTTTACTACCCTGACTGTAGTGTGATAATAACACTTCTAGTGGTGGCTAGAGATGTTAGTGCCACCCTGACCTGACGAATTCCACAAACCGGCTGCAATTTTCCCCCATGAAAAAAAAAGTTTACCTGCGGTGTTTAGTTGGATTTTTCGTAATAAAAAAGGTGAACTAATAGTGACTCAATAAGTAAAGAATCTTGGCAGACAACATGCACAACCTAGAACCTTCTTCTAGCCTAATATATACTGTATATTTCTATTGCTCACCCGGACACGTGTGCTATATAGTAGATCAAGGTATTTTTTAATCATAAGTTATTACTAATTTATTATATGTAAATAATTTACAAAAGTTTGTTTTGTGTATGTATATCTAAATAATTATTGTAAAATAAATAACAATCATCATGTGGTTGATAGTGACGCCATAGATATTTAGGTCATTGTAGGTTTCCCTGAAAGGCAGGGGCCTCCCAGCAGTGCGACATTTGTGGGCTAATATTTTTGGAAAGAAGTAGTAGCGCGTTGCGAAAGGGGGCTAGACGGAAAAAATTAAGACCAAAAGTTGTAACGACACTTTTTGCTATAGTTGTAAGCCGTGCGGCGTGCGCGTGTTTCTCTGTCTGTTTCTTTCTGTCATAGAAAGCAAGCCAGTTATTTTCGTTTCGTCTTTCTATTATGACTAAAATTGAGCCTACTGATTAAGTTTATATTACATTATATTTGTTAATAATAAAAAAACATTAATATAACTAAAAAAAAAAGTTATTACAATTCCTTCACTAATTAATCGAAAGGAACTTCGTTCCATCCGAGTGTCCCTTGACGCCTCTCAAGTTTTTTGGAACGTATTTTAACAACAGTCACGTACCGATTCTTGAGGTATTATCAGGTCAAAATAAAAATAAATAAAAGCCTTTCGAATGCATGAGACAGAGATAGCTAGAATGGAAATCCATTTCTACCGATTTTCGCCGGAATAATAGAATCTATATATCTTTTAAAGTTTCAAATAGAGTGTAATTTTTTTTGTGAAACGCCATTTCAATTTATGTGTTGGAGTTGTATGTCACATATTTATATAGTACTTGCTTTTGCCGGCGGCTTCGCTCGTGTTAATATTATCCCACGGGATAGCCTATGTGCTATTTAAGAATATAATCTATCTCTGTGCCAAGTTTCATCCAAATCCGGAGTTTTTGGCGGGAACTGAAAGGAGACGTTGTGCAGTGCTGTTTTATTTTCTAAAAATGTGTAAAATTACTCTAAAATGAACAATAGTAGTAGGACATTGATAGTTTTTGAGTAGTAATTATGTGTTTAGTGAGAAATGTGAACTATATTGTCAAATGTGGCCTTTTGAGTTGTAACAAGAACTCCGTTGAATGGCACTAGCTGATCACCTACAGTTCAGCTGTGCTACACATAGGCTTAAGAAAATGAAGAAATATATATTGTAAACGAAGATCTGGCCTAAAGGCCTAGCTGCCAAGCCATAAACCTAAATAAATAAATAAAATCATCCAAATCCATTGAGCCGTTCTGGCGTGATTGAGTAACAAACTAAACCGTCTACTACAAACTATAGATTAAAGTGTCATTATTATGTACTATACATTACAAGATTTAATTTAGATTTTAATTTAACTATTTCATACGCAGGTAAATCGTACATGGTTTTTGATAATTTGAATGCAAATTATGTTTGAGTTTATAATTACTTAGTGGTATAATCTCAACTCCTCGACCGAAATTTACCGCAATTAAGCTCTGTGATATTGATTTGCCAAATTGATAAAACCAGTTTTCTCGTTATCCCAATTGATTAAATTACAAAAAAGCACTGCAAATTTCGCTGACATTTAAAATAATTGCTACACTAATTTTTTCCTTAATTTGATGCTATTTTCGGACATCTGCCTTTTTGCCGGCCGAAGAGGCCACCTGCACTGATTTTTATAGGCGGGTGTTCTTTTTTTTAAAAACTGGCAATGACACCTGGTCGTTTAGCCAGCTAGAACTGTCATTATCGAGAATATCAGTTCAAGGCAGCTGGAAGCGCTTTACTGTTATCTGTTTATGAACAAAACAGATATTGCTTGGCAGAGATCTTTTTATTGCTAAAGAATACGTACTTTACGCGTTACGACAGTTTAAGTTGAGTAGTCCGAGTTCACAGATAATTAACATCTCTAAGTGCAAATTTCTCACATTTTAATGTTAACACGTAGTAACTGCTTGTAACAATACTATTTAACACACACCTTACCTATTATTATTTAGTAATAGCAAATTGTAGACTTGTCAATGGATGTATATAGCTATATATATACACTCGTATATGAATTAGTTAATTAGTGGATTGAGTTATACATGTATTGAAGCTCATATGTCAAATTCGATGAAATAAGTTGTAATTCTCTAGACAATGGATGCACTGACAGACAGACATACGCACACTTTTATTATAGTTGTGTGCAACACCAGTAATATGAACGAGTACTTATAATTATCTTATCCGTGCAGGAACGGAGAATGAATACAATTTCCTGCGGCCGGGAGGCCTGTCGTAAGATGCGACAAAACAACCCACAGCCAGGTGGTACGGCATTTGCCCGACTGGATGGCTACCACCCCTGGTCTAAAGTATGTCGCCATAACAACCTTGAGTTGTGCTCCGGCATTAGTGACCAGGTTCCAGTCTCCCTTAAGAGGGCAGCAGCGCATTTGTAGCACCTTTGGTATTGCAAATGTTCATAGGCGACGATAACCGCTTTCCAATCAAGTGGGCCGTCTGCCTGTCTGCTGAACTCCTGCAATAAAAAAAAATACGTTTGTTTCTTTTCTCATGTAGTGTAATTATTCGGTGTCCTAATGTAATAAAAAATGGTATTTGTATATAACACATAAAAAATGACCGCAGCTCACTATAGATGGCATTTTTCAGGATAACATGAGTAGTGCTTGTAAAGTGTTTTTAATAACGACATAAAATACATGATGTCTAAATCAACAGTTTAGTATGCAACGGGAATATAAGTCGCTTGGCTGCTTCATAAATAACGTTAAACGGTTGTAAATATATTAAATTAGTTAGACACATTAGTCAAATGCTAACCTATATAATCTAGGCCTAGAAATTAAGTGTGTCAATTGACTACACCTGGCGCAAGGTGTGGGGAGACATATGCTAAACGTTAGTATTGCCACACTTTGTAATATTGTGGGAATTTGGATAGAAAATATTTTATATTTTTATCATTAGTAAATTATTTATTTAAATCTGTGCTCTATAATTAATGAATTATTTACAAATAACAAATTTAAATTATAACAAGTGTAACGCTATGGCGACAAAGACTTTGGTTTAGAATTTTTAGTTAATTATTTAGTAATCAAACTACGTTTTAATGACGTATCGGTGACTTTATTTATTAATTAATCTTATTTTTTTTATCAACTTAAATTACATTTTTGAAGTGATAGCTTCTTATGGGAGGGTAAACTGCTTCGTTACGTAATACGTTACGGCACCAGTCTGTCTGGATTCCCTTCCTCTCATGTAAGTTATCACTTTTGTCGGGCGTCCCAAGACGCACACATTTTTTTATTAAATCGTTTTTTTACAACGAAATATAATTATTTAAAATAAAGCACAATTTAAATGCTGCGCGCTGATTGGCTGCTACTTAATATCCCAGCGCTTCCATTGGTGAAAATAAAATTTCATGTCCTATGCGTTCGTTCGGAATAACATGTGTGAACAATAATGATTCGCGTAAAAAGTAGCTTACATGCAAGTTGATTTACGTAAGATAGAAATAGTATGAGTAGGAGATCGACGTCCGTTTGGTACTGCAAATATTCATAGGCGGTAAACGCTTTCCATTAGGCCTTCAGCATGTTTACTGTAATGCAGCAATTAAAAAAAATATTTCTACCTTGCAACAATAAAAAAACTAGTTTGTTAAAACTATTTTAACATATCACATACCTACATATTTACAAGAATGGATTTTAGAGCACTGTTATTGGGCAAAGTTCCCAAAATGCTGGTCGCATTTCCATGCTGTATGACAACACTAATGCGTTGCCCAAAATACAGTTTTTTATTTGTAGGTTTTTCATATATTGTTTTATATGGTGTAAATAATAGTAAAAATATGTTTGAAATAAATAAAATTATAATTTGACTAACGTCTGCCCGCGACTTTGTCTACGTGGAATGGTTAAAAAAAGTAAGTTAAAAACCCCCGATTTTGAATCATTCTTCATTGGTGTTGCGCTCCTATTGGTCTTAGTGTGATGATATATATATCCTATAGCCTTCCTCGATAAATGGGCTATCTAACACTGAAATAATTTTTCAAATCAGATCAGTAGTTCCTGAGATTAGCGCGTTCAAGCAAACAAACAAACTCTTCAGCTTTATATATTAGTATAAGATGATAGAATATTATATACGTATTATTATAGATATGGCATACCTAATATCTGCTAATAGCAGTTGGTATTTGAAATGTTTCGGGAAAAATGGTATTTTCCAAAAACGATGGTCACAATACAATAACTATCTGATGGATGCGCAAGCGATGAGCTAATACGTAGATGCATTCGATGTTGTTTATTTATACATAACTGTTTACTGTTTTACTTTCCAAGGAATTTAGCATGCAATAATCAAAAGAAATGACTAACTAATCACGAGTACAATATGCAATTTTTGGGCTTCTGTATATATATATATATATATATATATATATATATATATATATATATATATACACACACACACACAGAAATACAATTTTTTTTTCATAGAATAACATATAATATAATACTGAGCCTAGATCACTGTCTGTATATAATTCGTATGCAAATTATTTTCAATATTTATTTTATTTTATCCAAACAAAATTATTTTTATTTTACCTGCTTATTTTGAATGAACTAATCGTGTGCTGTAAGTGTTTTCATATTATTAATTGTTGAAATTCACTCACCGGTTATCTCGATGAGGTTTGCATCACGTTTTCCGTGTTAACACGTAGTAATTGTAAAAACATTCACATTACGTCAGAAAACTGCGTAAGTGATGCATGCGTTCCAGCCAGGATCAAAATCGCGCCCTTCTAAGTTAGGGACGCGTGCGCTAGCCATTACGCTACCACGGCTTTATTACGCCGAGACCAAAGAAGTAAAAAAAAATGCCTAACTTACTCCTTATAACATCACCTACCCGTCCCGTCAAAACTAATCAAGTGTACAACAATTTTAAAATTCGATTTTTCGATATAAGTGCCGTATTATTTACTTTCATATGCATTTAGTAAAAAGCTGTTATAATGACATTACAAAAAAACATTTCAATTTTATTTATTTGTATTTATGTATAGACTATGTATATAGTGTAGTACTGTTCGAAAGTAAGTGGAAAGTAATAAGGTTTATTTATATATTGAGATAGTAAGTACTTTAAAAATAACGTAAAACACTTTCGAGCATACCTGTCAAGTACAGTTGACAACAAAAACATGTTTACGATGAACCGTTTCATCTATCGCTTCCCCCTTTTGAAGGCAATTGCACATGAACGCATCACAAGGCCTGACCTATTCCTCGCCGTTATTATTTTAATAGGCGAAGACCTTAGACTAATGTAAGGCCAAGGTGTGACGCAACTGTCGGTACAGGTGGACGTAGTCAGGTGTACACCCACCCTTAATATGCACTCGCTCCGGCCAACATTATATTGCGGACGCAAAACTATATATTCAAACAAACTATTCCAAATATAGGAGACAGTAAGCGCACTTAATAAATTGGTAATTCTCATTGCATATACTTTTTACAAATTAAATTTGCGGTTTACGAATTCGTCATTGTTAATAAAATGTTTAGTGTATGAGGGGTTAAAGCCGCAAATGTAAAATGGTTCGCAAACCTTTGTTCTTGAGGACACCTTTTCTATATATTTGCCAGAATTTTATATCGCGTAAAATAATTATGTGAATTAATTATTATCTTTATTGCCTAATCTATGTTACATTCATAATTAACACAAGCTTCTGGCTTAAAGGCCTAGTTGCCAAGCCATAAACATTATTAAAAAAATAACACAGAGGCTTAATAGGTATTTTGGTACAATATTAAGTACAAATCGTTGCGTGGAATGATAGTCCGTGTAAATTAAAGAGTATTGTTTAATTTACAAAGAATCGTAAACCCACTAATCATTTTAATTTTACCGATTATCATCACAAGAGTTGTCCAACGAACGAAAATCAAAGAGTGTGTTAGTGACATCATTCTTTCCATTTTCTTTCACCCTCAGCCAATCACGTGGGGTCGGCACGATGTCTTTTCTTTCCATACTTATCTATTCTCTGTCACACCACAAATCATCATGCCATCCATCATTCACATAATCATTTTAGGTCTACCATTTGTACCCGTCAACCTCCCAGTTTGAAAATATTTTTGTCACGTGACTTTCATCCCTTCTCATTACCTGTCCACAATATCACCTTAGTCTTCTTCCCCTCAAATTTTCAGTCTCGGGTCTCACCTTTTCCACTCTTGTAACACCTTGAAGTAGAATGTATTACAATTAAATGTAATCGCTTATTTAAGATGTATCGTTTTATTATTCAATACATTCGTCTTTTTAAGCCTACAAATACAATAAATCGATCAACGTCCATCAAAATGTGCTAATTTATTAAATTATGATCGGTACCGGGTGATAAATTGATTTTTTATTTGTGGATTAAATTTTTTTACGGGTCTTTGGAATTTCAATATCGCTGTTCAGATGCTAACTGTTAAGACAACTACAATATTCCTGTAGGGGTTATCGGTCGGTTCCTATACCTTGACTACCATTCATTTTTTCATCTCTCTCTCTGGACGAATTGGATTGTCCGGGCTTATTGCTTTTTTGTATGTTTTTTATCTTTTTTATTTTTGTTTTATTAATTTTTTGTTTATTTTTCAATTTTTTACAGAGTCAGTTAGGTCACTGGTAATTTTGGTAATTTTTGTAGTTTCGAGATAGAAAAACGGGGGGGGGGGGGGGGGTAAATAAATAAAAGTTGAACGGTTTGTAAAAGGGAGCAAAGTTTGGGAGACCACTCATTCCTCAATTTTGAAAAATTTACTATTTATGAATGTGTGTGCAGTTCACACAGTGCGATAGTGTAAGATTTAATATGAGTACATTATACAGCGTTTTAAACTGTTCGGTCTCTTTTTTGTGGAGTGTTTTCGTAGACTCCTCACTCTTGTCTACTAACTTGTATACTATCGTATTTATTGAAAAAATGCCTGTTAATCCAAAGGAGCGAACTGTGTGTATTATGCTATGAAGACACACAAAATGTTTTATTTAAACAGTAAGACTTCATAACAAGGTAGGCTAGTTATTGCGCTTCTTTAGGACCAGTGCTCAGTCTTCGTTAAAAATTATCACTGAATTTTTTAGCAATAAATTTAAATTATCACCAGTTTATGTTTATTTAGTATAACACAAAATTAAATGTAGAAAATAACAGTCATAAAAAATTATTATGCAGCTTTTGTACTTTGAAGTATATAATGTGTGTTGTGTGTTTGCCGATATTTTTCTTTATTTGCAGGAGGTCAGCAGATATGCAGACAGCCCACTTGATGGAAAGCGGTTACCATCGCCTATGGACATTTGCAACACCAAAGGTGCTACAAATGCGCTGCTGCTCTCTTAAGGAAGACTGGAACCTGGTCACTAATGCCGAAACACATATCAAGGTTGTTATGGCGACATACTTTAGACCAGGGGTGGTAGCCATCCAGTCGGTCAAATACCCTATCACCTGGCTGTGGGTGTTGTATTATATATTTATTTGACATCATAAATGGCAATCTTATTGCCATATTATATAATTGGCTTTATTTATAAGAGCAGTTATACGAGTTTACTGGCTCATTAAAAATAATTTAAAAAGTATTTTATGTGATTATGAATTGGGGACACCCCACAGTTGGGACATAACAATGGGGTAGTGTGGGGATCACCGGCTAGTTGCCGGAGTACCCACTAAAACACCTCTGTGTTCTCCGTCTCACCAGAAGTCAGGGCCACGGGACCCAAGGCAGTGCTTAGTGGTTATTCTCAAAGAACGAATAAGACGTTACATATTCTAAAGTATCGTCTATATTTACATCTTATTATTATAGAAACTCCGTTACACTATAGCAGGTTTTTTATTAATATTTTCTAAAATTGAGATTTTAATAATCTTATATTTAACAATAATAATTCTCATAATATCTCAATAATAATCTTTGACAATAAAAATTGTCCAAATAATTATCGACTATGTTAACTAATAGGCTCGCTCGTCTTTAATTAATAACATTTTAAGACCATTATTTTATTTTTAACATAATTTTTGTATTCATAACATTTCTTTTTCGATACGTTAACGCACAAAAACATCTAACAAATGCCAGTAGGCGTGTCAAAATATCAATGAATACCAGCGACACTATACTTAGTGGATAAATAGCATCAAATAAGTAATATATTGCTGGTTTTGTACTATTGATAAGCAGTACAGTTTGTATCAGACCGTCAATGGATAGGAAGCATTCGATATTATTTCTTAGTACGCCGTTTCATTTAGGGTAGAGGGTGGTTTCGGCACACCTGATCGTACTAACAGGTGCTCTGTTCGAATTAGCCGTGTTATAAATGGGGCTTTGCAAATGAAGTTGTGTCTTGAGATATGATTCAACGAGTAATCAGTTTTATACAATTTTCGACTCAGAATTATGTTAGTGTGCCTGTGCAATGCGCTTCCTGTGAAAATCAGGCGGGCCTAATCTCTTCAGCCGTTCAATGGACTCGTGAAGGATTACTTCGGGCTCTAAAGTCAATCATAACATCTTCATCTCTCCCTATTTACGTAATTCTATACATTATTACCACGATTATTATTTATTTTTGTCTTATTTCTATGACTATTATACATGCCATTTCAAAATTGTATAAATGCTTTTTTATTTTAGTTATATTGCAAAACTCACATGGTACACAATTTTTCTCTAATGCATCCTAAGGTTTTCTGGAAGAAATTGCTTTTAGTGATGAGACCGCCTATTGTCTTCTGTACTTAAACTTCTTGAATTGTATCATAATGTTATGCAATAAAGTATATTGTATTCTAAGACAAATGTCTCTTGTATTTTAGAAAAACCCTGTCCTCGCGTTTTTAATTTATTTTACAATGACATACTATATAGAAGGGTAATTTAACTACGCTTGAAAAACTCAATTGAGTTTGCCTTAAAAGCTAAGAACAGTTTTACGATATAAAAATAGTGTAAGTTCACTGCCACTAGCGTCTATGCAGAACTATAGACCTACCTATGTAGTAGACGAATCCTGGCGTAGAAAAACGTTTGGTACAGAACGATTTCTAGTCAGGTGAGTAGACCACCGTTAATTTGCCAACAAAGGCTGGATTAGCTGGTAATAACTTTCCGCCGACGTTTTCGCTCTGTTTTACGATATGTGATTGTTTAAGGTCCTTATAAAACGGAGGCCCGCAACGCGTTGGCAACGCCCCTGGTGTTGCAAACGACCATAGGCGATAGCAACCACTTTACATCAGTTGGGCCAACTGCCCGTTTGCCTCCTTTGGGTAATAACAAGAAAGTGCTACTATTACAATTTCCGTGTTACATGTAGCTGAATTTAACTTACCCTCAGATATATCTCGATTCACTACACCCGTTTATACCGCTTCCTTATAACATTCGGCACGGACGGTTGCAAGGCATGTGCGTCCTTGTTTTTTATTCTATTCAATACTATCTCATGTATATTTATAATAGCTTTTATTACGATATAACCTGCCAATAATTGTAACATAAATTATTTTACTGGCATTATCTTCATAACTCCTTAGGAATGAATATTAATGAAATGTCACCTAGAAAAGTTGCACTCAAGACATGGTTTTGTTTTATTAGCAGACAGGTTTTCGCGATTTTGCATGTAACCAGAGGCCTAATTGCTATTTCAATATCATGGCGTTGCAAAGATATTCAAAAACGGTTCCATTACGATAGTGTTAAGAATTCGTATTCTACTAAATCCGCAATATCTTCTCGATGTCGTCGCGGCGGAATAATTGTAGAATAATATTGGTATCAACATTTTAAACATTTAATTTGCCAGTTTTCGCTTATATAAAGACAGTGGCATGCCACAGGAGTAACAGAACACCGGAATCAGGCAAAATTACGATTGAGACAATTCTGCAATTTTGACGAGAGAGTAATAGCAGAATTGGGCCCCAGTATTATCCTGGATGAAGAGTACCTACTATTCCCCGTCCAAAATAACTTGAGGCGCATGTTTAATAAATTCTAAAAAATAACATCACTTAATATCGTGTTATAAAATCGGTTATACTAGTGAATAGAGATTGTTATAAAATGTGAATTATTCTTAATCTGTGTTGGAATTTTCTATGAATTATCGCGACTTTAGGTGTTACTATTTTAACGGGGTATGATATAAAAATCGTTTAAAAAAAATAGTAGCTCGTCAGACATAACATATTTTGTAATCACAATTCGTTCCTGTTATTTTGTTTTTTTGAAAATCTGAATTAGTTTTTCAATAATCGTTTGATTACTTCAAGCTTTATCAAAACTCTGTTTAACGGTATAAGCGCGTAATTTTATTCGTTTTAATTTTATTTCGTCGTTTCAATCACTTTTCGGTAGCTCACGTGAAAAGTCGAAATAATATATATTTTTGGTTTTTAGTGTGAAGCCGGTATTGTCTTTGTGAAAAAAGAATTATTTCTTACTTTTTAGTTGCGCAAGAGCTTTAGAAATAATATATTGAGCACCTTTAAAAATCGTACAACTGACACGTGTATCCAAATTGGCCATACGTTCAGTGTGTATGCTGTTCAATAAGGGCTGCTCGCGATTTCCTTGCGATCCACATATCAGATCCTGACTTGGTGACCATGGAACCATATCTCGGTAGCTAAAAGAAACAATTTGAAAATCGGTTCAAAATTGATGGAGAAATCATGTAACATGCCTTGAAAAAAATTTATAACCTGTAGAAAGTGTAATACCAGAACGAGTATATAAGCTTTTTTTTAAAAAAATTAGGCTCTCAACGGTTTTTTTATTTCCCTGAAATCCACTCACCGGATCCTAACTTAGTGATACCATGGCACCACCTCGGAGTATAGACTTACCAGTAATGAAATAAAATTGCAAAACGGTTTGGAATTGATTGAGATATCGTATTACCGAGAAGTTTGTTATAAATTTTCGTAGGTTTCCATTATTCCTTGGAATCCACTCATCAGATTCTGACATGGCGACAATGGAACCAGACCGGGAGTAACCTTTCGTTTAAAAGAAAAAAAATTGAAAATGAGTTCACAATTGACGGAGAAATCGAGTAACGAACAAAAATAAAAACGTACAGATGAATTTGTACTACTTTTGGAAGTCGATTGAAAATCAAATAAATGAAATTCCGCACTTAAAACCGTTAAAACGTAGTTTTGATTGTCTGCTAGTCGCGAAAATTTAAGAAAGTTTTGGAGCTTCCTTGAAATATCATGAAACTCACCCAATTTAGACCCAATGTAGATGACACACATTACAAAAGATATTAAGCATAGTTTTATCGAGAAGAAGCGGAAAGAAACTCCTCAGCAATTGAATAGCTAGCCATTGCGGAAAGAAACTCCCCAGCAATAGAATAGCTAGCCATTTTAATTGCATCCTTTGTCTCTTTATTATTTTTTAATTGACCGCACGAGCGGTAGTATTGACATAATTCAATTATATTGTTCTCTTCCTATTTAATAGAAAAGAAAAGGTCAGTTGCGCAATAAATAATCGCGTACAGAAACTTGATAGTAGTACACAATAAAAGTAAGTGCTTGACATGACGGTAAATGTGCATCTTTCCAATCGACCGTTAAGCTAAGCAGATGCGCCGGGCACCCGTCTCCTGCGCATTTCTTCAAACGGCATAAATAACACATTCTTGTTTATTTTTTAATTGTTTTTTTTTTCTTAATCTATTTTTAGCTGCAGTTCTTCGTAAGATAAAATAGCGAAATTTAGATGACCTAAAAAGGCTGTGGGCGCATATTCCAGATAAATAAAATTGAAGTGTCTGCTTGTATATCAAAATAAAAATGTCAAAACAATTAGGGGGTAATAAAATTTGGATTAGGAGATTCTTAAATTAAATTTTTTGAATTTTTGTGTGGATGTTTCGGTTAATCTCTGAAAACACTGGACCGATTTTGATGGAACTTTGACTGGCAGATAGCTAATGTTATAAGAAATAGTTTAAGCCACTTTTACAACTAAGGTTCCGCGAAAAAATAATCCACGCGGACGTAGTCGCGGGCACAGCCTAGTGTTATAATAAAAAAATACATATCGAATGATCTACTTATAACGTCATATAAGTAGACATAAGTTATGTAGCTACAATTATTATTGTACTTAATTTATATAGTTTTAATTTTTGGTCAACAATTATTCATTCATTAATTCATTCATTTAAACAAGTAAAATAAGTCAAATAGCGTATTAATTATTTAAAATAGAAATATATCATTATAATAGATTCATAATTAAATGTCCGTTTTTTTAGGTAAATAATATGTTAGAATTTTAAGATATTTATATCTACAGCCCTATGTGTAAGTAGATTGTCAAATCAAAATAATTTATTTCGATGGCTTTACAGACCCAGAACCTTGTTAATACATAGATTCATATGTGTGGGGTTCATAATAAATTGTGTGCTTCCATTTTTATCATACGTAGAGCTGAAGAGTGGAACTCTTTACAGTCGTCTGTTTTTTTTTAATTTTCCGGAAAAGTTTTTCCACCTGACATCAGGCGCAATGGTAGACAAACACGAACCTGTATCAATCTTTTTTATTGTCTATTATTCCGCAAATTACAAGAAAGGAAAAAAAGATGAGCTTTTGCCTCCTGTATCCTTCCTCAATCGCTCTTTGTCAAGGCCTTGCCAAAATTAGTGAAATTTTCGAAATCAATAAATTGTCACAATTTCCGTTGTTACATCGGGTATAAGGTGAAAAGTTAATTTTAAATTCAGATGCCATATATTACATAAGTAACTTTTAAGTCTGTGATTTATTTACCACTTCAAAGAAGTCAAGCCAGTAAAAATTTTTTATGGTACTGATTAAGTGTGTAAATCTTTTAATGATTTAGCTCAGTTGGGGGTCTAAGGTTAGTTGTTCACAGGACGGTTGTGTACCGATACGACATGCCAGCCACGCTGTACAAGAACCGTGTAAACATAAATTTTGTGCTTAGCCGGTCATCTAAGTGACCGCTCTTTTCTAATACAATTCAGTCATATTCAGTTTCAGTTCTATCCGTGCAGGAACGGAGAAAGAATACAATTTCCTGCGGCCGGCGGCCTGTCGTAAGTGGCGACAAAACAACCCACAGCCAGGTGGTAGGGCATTTGCCCGACTGCATGGCTACCACCCCTGGTCCAAAGTATGTCGTCATAACAACCTTGAGTTGTGTTTCGGCATCAGGAACCAGGCTTCAGTCTCCCTTAAGAGAGCAGCAGTAAGAAAGTAAGAGAGTAGCGCATTTGTAGCACCTTTGGTGTTCCAAATGTTCATAGGCGATGGTAACCGCTTTCCACCAAGTGGGCCATCTACCTGTCTGCTGAACTCGTGCAATAAAAAAAAAGTCATCTGAGCTGTTCGATCTGCTTTGTCAGCAATCGAATCATGGTCTCTAATAGTTCATCGTAGAACAATTACACAAGACTGTCGGATTTCTGACTGAGAGAGACGTGTAGTGAAACGGTTCACAACAGTACATCGTTCAAAAACTGATTGTCGATCCGACAGCCTTATGTAGTTCATGAACATTGGAGTTGTTAGGTACCGTGATTTGATTGCTAACAAACTAATATAAGTTTTTAAATTAATGAAAAAAAATTAGAGAAAAAGTAATAGATAGAATTAAAAAGCAACAATCAATTAATCAATTTTTAATAACATAACTAAAACTAATTATAAATTAATATTAACTAAAATTAAATTACAATATAAATACAGAATATAAATCTATAAATAACTGACATAAAAGGTAAGATTGGTAAAAAAAAACAAGTAATGCGAGAAAAGTCCGACAATAACTTCAAAAGTCTGAGTGACGTAGGTATATTATAAAAAAAATTGACAGTAACCTTTAAATTACAATTTTATATAAATAGTTACTTTAGAACTAAAGATCCGTGGGAACTACTGTTCCAACCGATCTCTGAAATCGAACGATGTCTGAAAGTTCGAAAAGTTCCATTGACTATATATTACTATTCTATAGTATTAATAGTGGAGAAATGGCTGTTAGATACCGTGGGTGCCGTGGTCTTACAAGGAAACTCCGGATTTTTCAGTTAAAACATATTATAATGAATTTTAGGTAAACTTATGAGAATACATATTTTATACAATCACGAATTAATATTTTAGTACATTTTTCATTAATAGAGTAATTCTTTATCTCGCCAGCAGTGCCGAGATAAAGGTTGTATATCAGTGATCAAATTGAACTAGAAAAAGTCTTCGTTGGCCGAGTCAGCATCAGATTACCAACTGAAGACCCTGACAAATCAACTGTATTTTTCACGACACGGAGACCTGTGTGTATTACCGGCCTAACGCCTACCTATTGCGTGATAAGTAGCGACAATATTAAGTCAATCCAATCTATTAGTTTAGTAGCTTTAATTGATATATGACAGATTGTATAAGTGGGCGTCCATTGGAATCCATAGATAATTAAAATATTGGTTAATTTTATTTAAAGATGTAAATATAAAAGCGAGAAAACAGATTGTATTTAAATTATAATTTTATTATGCTGATAAGTAATGTTCTCTGGTGAAAGAGATACAAATTGCTTACATATTTTAATTTTATTTATGGCAACTTTGGGACCTTAGGTATTTTCAGAAAATTCAATGTTTGGAGATATAACCAATGTATTATCTGAGGAACATTATCTTGTGTACATAGTTCCTAAAATACCAAGTAGATATTTACAGGAATAGTATTTTGGAGATTTTATTGTTTATATTTGCGATTAATCCTACCGAAAAAATATACCTTACCTAACAAGTTTTAGATGTTTCAGAAACACACAGATTTTGTTTCTGAAACTATTGTTTAAGAAACAACTGGTCCTCGGTACATACATAGCGGTATATTAGCTCAACAATTCTTCAGCCTTACTCTAATATAGGCCCCACTGAGAGTGGAATGGGTGGTATACCAACATCATCCTTATAAAAGACAAATTGGTTAGATTATTATTATGACAATTGCACAAATTATATATTTAATAAGCCTTTATACATTGTTTGAAAGTTAAAAACTACGCACCACACAACGGAAAGTGCGGTAAAATAATTTGGTGAAAAAGTATATATATAACAACAGAATTCCGTCAGAGTTTCACATTACAATAATAAATAAGCTGAATAATCTAACCACCTTCGAAACTCTTTACATAAATACATTTGTCTCACTTTAAAACTACAGAGAATATGAGATGAAATATGTAGGTAGTTATTATTTTCATCACGCGTTAATTCAAATTATTGTAAACTTAACAAAGCGCCATCTTCCTTACACTGTACCTATATGTTTGATAAGTAAATACTTACAACCATCTTAATACTTACTTTAATGTAATAATCAATGATTATTCATTTTCTTGTATTTACTGAAGTTTTGTTAGGTAAATTTTCATCACATCTATTGACGTTTGTGGTTAGATTCTTTGGCCTCCCGAATTATGTTCAAGACATAAGAATCTCCTTTGTCCATATATAATTATTAAGCTATACATGTCACATTGTCTATTGTTAATTAATTTGTTACCATTACCATTTTCATTATTTTACCAATTACAAATTTCATATGCCATAGATTATTTAGCATGGCATGACATACGGTGCCGAGACATGGTCACTGACAGTGGGACTAGTCCATAAATTCAATGTCGTTCAACGGGCTACGGAGCGAGTTATGTTAGGTATTCTATTATTGATAAAATCAGGAAAATGAGGACATCCGTAATAGAACGAAGATAACCGACATAGCTCACAAAATTAGCAAGTTTAAGTGGCAGTGGGCCGGTCACGTCTGTCCCAGGACCGACGGCCGATGGAGCAAAGAGTCCTAGAGTGGAGACCACGTCTCGGCAAACGTAGCGTAAGACGCCCGCCAGCTAGTTAGATTGCTGACCTACTTACGTAGGTCAATGGCGTGCCGGCCGTGGTACGCACCATAATCGGACCCGGATGGGACTCCGTCCCTCCTTCTGTGAGCGTGTCATGCTTGCGAAGATAGAAGCGGAGCAGGAACATGAGCGTGATAGCAAAATGATAATAATAATGATCTGAAATATTATAATCAAAGTTTATTACATTAGAATTATTACAATTACAATATTAAATACAGCACAATTATATACAGAAATATTAAGACATCTCGCAAGAGTTGTCTCCACGCTTGTCAGGTGTCGAGCAGCAATTTGCCCATAAAGAATACTGCGATTATCGAACAGTAATTATCGACCACAATATGCGATCCCTGTCTAAGACTGTCGGTTTAAGGCTTGGTTGTAGACTGGCGTCGGTTGTAGACTGTCGTGCTAGACTAGTAGTTGTAGACTCGTCGTTGGTTGAAGACTCTTTGTAGACTAGTTGAATATCGTTTGTAGACTAGTTGACTATCGTTTATAGACTCGCTGCCCTCTGCTTGAACACCGAGTTTAAGATTAAGATAAGATTAAGATATTCGTATTGGGTCTGCATCGACACCATCTTGTAATACTTTCGCGCCACTTCACTTCCGTCATAACACTAACTTCCGCCATCCGTATAACTTCTAATTTCAGGTTAATTGCTTCTACGTTGACATCCGGTTATACGACTTCCGATTACTACATTAATGAATATTCTATCCAGTTCTTGACTACTTCCGTCATATGGTAACTTTACAATAATAAATACGATTCTAACAAGCGCATGTCATTGCTCCGCTCCCGCCAAAAGGGACGTGCCCGCGCCGGAGGGTGGCTCTCGACCTTCAGTCGCCGTGAGAGGGTGGGTGGCGTATGGGTCCCTTAGTCCCTTAATGATAGGGCTCTCAGCCGCCGTTATGACATCGAGCTGGGGTCGTGTCGTATTCTGCGTGTTCACCTCTCCTCCCGGGGAGCGAGTTACAAACCGCCTCAAGCCAGAGTAAAGTATTGGCAGATGTCAGGGGATAAATGTAGTGCTCCGACAGTAGATGCGGCCTTCGAGGCATGCCGAATTGGTTAAGTTTCCGTTCTCCCGCTGCCCTGGCATAAGGGGCTGGAAGGAACACCCAGGGTTTTAGTGGGTATCTCGAATTGGTGAGTGGCAATTGTATGTTTAGTTTTGCCTAGAGGTACTAGTAGCAACCCTGGTCTGGCGAATCCCACACACGGGCCTCGAACTAGCCCCCCCTTGCGCTTGCACCTGTCGCGGTCTATGGTATTTTCTAATTGTTACTTCATATAAAAAATTCTTGCATAATTAGATCCCAAAGTTCATCCAACATGAAAATAGACATCGCTTTCATACTAGATAAGACTGCTACTGTCCTCACTATCAAATGTGTTCATTCTCATGAAACTGTATAAAATTATGGGTGAATTGATTTTATGTGACATAGCTGATAAGTTTCTTGTATATATACATGTTTAATATATTCATTAATTATTTATTCATCAAGAATGTAACTCCTCCTGTTACTTGTTATAGGCTCGTGTAGTACATCGTTTCGTACAAGGAGGTAATCTCAGGGATAACTAACTTCGAAGCACTATTTTAATTAAAATAATAAGCGATAAGCCCGTTCTAGACATCTCTTCGTCATTTGATTCTCATGTGCTTGAGATCAGAAAAAAATTTGAGTTAGCGGGACTCGAATTAAAATGCCGTTAGAATTAACACAGGTACAAATATAACCAAACACAACAAATCCAAACGTAATGTAGAAGGTCGTAATTCAATAAAACGCGCAAAGTCCGTCATTATCAGATTCCCGAATGTACATACGTCACGCCCGTATCGTAGTTGTAGTTCAATTGGCTCCCCTCTCAATCAGGCCGTTCTTTTATACTTCACAAATGCAAATGTGCCCGCCCGGCAACGTCGACACAATTAGCTTGTATTCGTAATCCACAACACCTGACTAATGATGCAGTCTGCAAGAGGCCGTAAACGAGTACAATAGAACAATAGGCTGTTCTCCACAATAACTTAGAAACGTATACCAATAAATAAGGGAACAAAAGAAGACGATCATAAAAGGATTACAAGCAGTTCAAATGCCGACAGGTAATAAAATGTGCTTTTACAGATCTGTACGTGGAATTTGTCTTTGTCGGGGTCTTAAGTTGTATCAATATTATTATTTCTATTATCATTCTTCACATAGTTCACACATTTACTTATACATATATTCATATAATTATGTAAAATAGCTGATATGAATTAAAAACGCAGCTGTGACATGCACTTATTTATATCTTCACCTAAATCTGAATATGAATTTTTATGACCCTAATTTGATGAGTTGTGGATTGCCCATACAATTTTCCATTTAGTATATTGATTACATTGTATTTAATACCCACTTATCAGACTGACCCTTCGACTCCATCCAGCGTTGTAACATTCGTATTGTCAAAAATCTTATACAGCAGGCAGCTTAAAATCGCTTAGTCCTCGGAGAGACTTTGCGTCATTCTACGTATTCTACCGTCTCAAAAACGCGGCATGTTTCGGGGAGTTGTTCGAATCGGGTACAATGCCTCATTTTCACACCTTCACCGCTCGTCATCGACGGAATGTCCAACTCCATTGTCCACATTCAGACTTAATTTCAAAAATATATCTACGGGCCAATCAGCATGGTCTTAGACAGAGAGGATTGCTTCACACACCTTTAGTGACAACTAATTATAGACAAAACGCCTGTATCTTACGAAGCTCAAATAGTTTCAACATAATAGTAGTAAAATTGAACCAAGATTTATACTGAACTAGTATAAATTCGGTCAAGTGGATACTGGCTCAAGATTTTTTTGGAAAGACAGAAGCTTAGTACCTGTAGGAGTCTTATCACTGGGAATCGCGTATATATGTGTTGTTCCCAATAGGTGGAGGCTTGTTATTAACATTTCTTTTTTGTATACTACGTTTCTTTTACTATAACTGATATGTATTATAATCTGTAAGCCATCCTAAAATAAAATAAATAAATTTCCTTGAGATTTCATGCTCCACTACGCAAAGATTCTTTAGAATGTTTATTCCGCGTACAACAACAATCTGGAATGAACTTCCATACTTCTATAGGGTAGTCTGGAGGAGAGCGCGGCGCTGTGGAGGAAAGTCCGCCCATTGTTTAATGTATGTGTATTGAAGTTAGTCATTCATTATTTATGCACTACGACATCGGGTTGTTTAAAAAGAGGTGTACAAAATTTCTTAAACGCCGGCAACGAGTTGGCAACGCCCCTGGTGTTGCAAACTTCCATAGGCGATGCTAACCACTTTCCATCAAAAATATATAAGTTTGTTAGAAAGATCAAGCATAGTGATACATAGTGGCAACGCCGCCAGCCTTTTGGGAACGTTCCCGATAAGTGACAGTGGTTTGGGACCAATATTTTATCTGCAATTATACCGTTTTTCATTTAGTTCCAGGTTTTAATGTCGCTTGATTTGTAATTTATTTTATTTTTGTATTAAATTGTATTTTTAAGTTCCCAAGTTTAACAAACATATTGTCTATTAGATTAAATAGTTTATCATATATTATTATATCATAAACTAGGATATGACTTGAAATTACCGCGGGATTCCCGGGATACAAAGTAACGCAGAATTGTAAAAAACACTGTAAACTATCGTTTTAGTGAAAACTGTGTCGGAATAAGCCAATTTTTATGCATCCGAACAATTTCAAACTGCTCCCGGGAAAATTCCCACGCGATTCCCGGGATACAAATATCACACATTTTATTAAATCAAATTTTCTATCGATCAGTAATAAATAAAATTGGAATTTGATTTTATTTAAACTGGTCATTTTAAATCACCCCCAGAAAAAGTCTCGCAGGAGTCCTAGCATAAAAAGTAGAGCAGATTTTAAATCTAAAAAATTTCTATCGATTAGTGAAACCGCATCGAAATCGATTCTGTAGTTTTATGTGAATCCCAAACAAAAAGTCAACCCGAAAACTGACACGAAATCTGAAAAAAATGCATGGTGTTCTGCATGGTTTATATAGTCTATTTCACTTTTTTTTAAATAGCTTTGTTGTACAGACACGGCATGTTTTGAATTTTATAGAATTACTAACTGCCCGGGACTTCGTCTGCGTGAATTAGTTTAAAAAAAAGTAAGTAAAAAACCCTCCGATTTTGAAACATTCATCATGGGTGTTTCGCTCCTATTAGTCTTAGCGTGATGATATATAGCTTATAGCCCTCCTCGATAAATGGGCTATCTAACATTTTTGTTAGATTACATTATTTTATAATAATTTTTCAAATCAGGCCAGTAGTTCCTGAGATAAGCGCGTTCAAGCAAACAAGCTCCTCAGCTTTATATATTAGTATAAGATAAATGATTATATTTAGTTTTAATATCTTTGATGCTTATTGAATAATTTGAAGACTATCAATAGAAATATATATTATACTAGCTGTCCCGGCAGACGTTGTCCTGCCCTGGAGAAATAAAATTTAGAATCCGATTGCAGCGCCATCTACAGGGTCCATTGAGATGTAAGCTATCCTATCTTTTAAGTTGGATCAAACTGCACACGGTGCAATTTGATTGAAATCGGTTCAGTAGTTTTGGAGTTTATTGGCAACATACATCGTGACACAAGATTTTTATATATATAAGATAAGATATTTGAACTCAAAAGAGCGCGGATGGTGGTGTGGTTTTTGGAGCAATTCAATAGTCTGGATTAATAAATTCCAGATCAAAAAAAAAAACTAGTTTATGAATGACTAACGCAAGTTGTTCGGACTAAAATCGCACCTTAACATATACATGGAAACTTAAGGTTATTTTCTCACAGTATGTATAAAAGGCAGTAACACCCACGCCAATTGTTATGTTTGTTTACATTCACGTTATAAGTGTAAGGAAGCAACTTTTGTGGGCGGAGTTAATTTTGAATATTTGTGTATATGCACAACTTAGTAAGAAGATACGTCGTACAAATCTTCTTTAGGCGAAAATATAAAAAAAAATAATTCAGTACAATAAAATGTGATATTTATTTGATGTGACGGACAGACAGCCGTCTGTCCGTCTTGGCTTAGAATCCCTTCGTCTTAGATGGGCCGCTGGCGGTCTAAGCTTTTCTGTCGTCTGTACAACGGAAGTGCTCTGATGGGCTATTTGATTTGGTGCTACGACGCCATTCTATCATTACACTACTCGCCAGAGATTGGGAGTTCATCCACACTTCTTAAACACTTGGAAGTCATGCACTGCATGCGTCGCATGCAACTTCATGTCATTCGTGTGCAAGCTGTGTAATGGACTGTCGCGGTTACCCAGAGCGCTGCAATATGGGGCTCTACAAACATGGCATAAACAAAAGTCTCAACGAGGTAGAGTTCATCAACACATCTTAGATTCATGGAAGTTATTCACTGCATGTGGTGCACAATAAGGATAATACCGTTGAACCAGTCGGATCTCGATAAGTCGAAAATCTCCAAACTCGAAGAATGTGTTCTCTTCCACTGATACCCCAAAACCTATGTTGCTTGAAATTTGAACCTTCTATAAGTCGATATAATTAGTGACTACCTATAAGCAAATTCAGTATGTTCAGTTGTTTCGTTTTGTCTATCCGTGAGTCACTTGAACGGCCCTAACGGAAGACCAGCGCTGGTTGAGCCAACCAGCATCATGCTGAGTTAGGACCGATTCAGAACTTCATTTTAATTGTATTATCTTATTTATAAGTACGTATTGGTGTATATTATGTGGTTCTGAATAAATATTTTTTTTTCTTTCTTTCAGTACTCATTGTCCCTCTATAACTCGAAAAAATAAATTGGACTACCATAAGCAACCTATTAAAAATCACAAAAAGGCCTATCGATAGAACTTACAACTCTATACTGAAGGTAATATGGTTCGTATCGTATCAATCACGATCCGCGAACGTAGGTGTTGGGAGTCCTGGGAAAATTTGGAGAGGTCAACAAAAATCGCCGGTTGTTTTTCTGTTTACCCGCCCAAACATCATAGGTGTCGACGTGTTACCTATTTTGTTGTTGGCCTATTACCAACTGCATTTGTTTGCATAATAATGTTGGAATGTTTGACCTGACAAGGGAACTGTCAATAAGCAGTGCGTAGGTTAAGGGTCATAGTTTGCCTACTGCGTTGGAAGTTACGTACAAGGGCTTTCTGAATGGTTTTTGGACATTCATTGATAAATCTAACGGGAATTGTGAAGCTAGGATGTATTTAAGGATTCCGTGACTATTTTTATAAACGCGTAACCCATAGAGAACCGTCAATTCCGTTTTTTCTCTGTCCATTTGTATATATTGTTACGAGTTGCGAGACTCGAATTAAAATGCCGTTGGAATTATTATAGCATTTATTGGAACTATACAAACACGAATAACACAGGTACAGATATAACTGAACACGACCAGTCCAAACGTATTGCACGATCCAATAACCAGCGCAGAGTCCGTCACTAAATAGATTACCGAATGTACACAAGTCTTGCTCCGCTTGTGGTTATCGCTCGACTGCCTCGTCCATTAATCGAGGTATACTGCACGGATGCAATATGTTTGCTGACCGAATTTCCTAGAAACGCACCTGGTTAACGACTGATATAAAAGATTACAATACACAATGGGCTGTTTTTCTAATCATAAATTTTAAACACAAAGTAAACACAAGAATTCAAAATGCCGAAAATGTGTTTCTACAGGGCTGCAGGTGTGAATTTGCCTTTGTCGGCACCTCGGTCGTAACAATATATTAGATTTATAATTTTTTTTAAGTTTTTTCGACTAGTGCACATAATTAAAACTACGTTTTAACGGTTTTAAGCGCTACAATTAATAAACTGATTTTAGACTGACAGGAAAAATATTTATACAAATTTAGATTTAATATTTAGTTTCCCTAAAACTAATTTAAAAAATAATACTACACAAAAAACAACTTAAATATTAAATATTTTTATAAACATTTATTTCAACTTGAGGATATGCTCACGACTTCGTCCAAGCTTAACTTGAAATTACCGCGGGATTCCCGGGACACAAAGTATCGCAGCATTTAAAAAAAATATGCAAGCTATCGTTTAAGTGGAAACTGTGTCAGAGTAAACTAATTTTATGCATCCGAAAAGCTTCAAACCGCTCTCGGGAACATTCCTGCGAGATTTCCGGGATAAAAAACACCACACATTTTATTAAATTAAATTTACTGTCGATCAATAAAATAATCACATTGCTTTTTTTAAATCTGGAGATTGTAAATCATTCCAAAAATAATTTCCAGGATAAAATATAGTGCAGAGTTTAAGTCTAAGAATTAGCTGTCGATCAGCGAAAACCGCATTGAAATCGACTCCGTAGTTTTTACGTGAATCCCGAAGAAACAGATAAACAGACAAGAAAAAAAAAAAAAACTTCGTAATCTCCATCGTTTATATAGTCTATTCTAGTTTTTTTTAATAGCTTCAATGTATGTACAGACCCGGCATTTTTAAAATTTTATAATAATATAAAATACTTTTTGCTATTGAAAAGTGGTCGAATTAAGAATCAATTAAAATGCCACGCTTAAAACCGGTAAAACGGAGTTTTAATTAGATGTCTTTTTCTCAGAAGGTACTAATTTTTTATGGATTACTTAATATGGAATTTTTTTCCCATAAATTACGTAGGTATCTTAGTGATACAACATTAAAATTACAATCTTATCTAGGAAATAGACTAATAGGTAATTTAAATCTTACCTAAAATTACTAGACATAATTTGAAGTAAGAATGTTGCACACATTCTTAGTTATGACACGATTCCTATTGTCTTTAGTAAGGAGAAGAACTTTGTTCATGTGTTCTTTGTTAATGCTTAGCATATAGCACTACATTTTATTATTATGTGAGTATAACACTTACTTAAATGATTTTGTCCTTTTGAGCCATTTTAATAAATCTGTATTATCAAGGGGCTGGATGGCCTAGACATTTACATGGTGATGGTGTGTGAATACCACGAGCAACGGCTTCCATGTTAAGTCGCGATGGAGATCGTCTGAATTTGTGTACCAAGGAGCATTGACCATGTTCTTAAGTACTTTATTTTGGAACCTTTGTATATTTTTTAAATTGGTTGGCTTGGTGGAGCCACATACTTGTATACCATAGATCCATACTGGCATTAGAATTTGTTTATATATTAGTATCTTATTAGGTATTGACAGAGCAGAATATTTGCCGAGAAGTCAGTAAATTTTTTTGTAGCGTAAATCTAGCTCTTGATGTTTCTAATTGACATTTGCTTTCCAGCGAAGCTTAGCGTCTAATGTCACACCCAAATATTTGGCTGTATTTTCATATGGTATAATCTAGTCATTTATATTATATTGAATTGATATGGATGACTAAATTTGTATGAATGATTATACAGAAAGGTGTTATGGCGAAATTAAAAACTGAAGGATGATTTTTTTTCTCTATACTTTGATGTATAGACAATTTTTAGACAACTCATTAATAATAAAACTACTTTTTAACGGGTTTTAAGCGCGGTAATTTTTTTGATTTTGGTTATTCCGACGTTTCGGCCGCTTTTCAGTGGCCGTGGTCACGGACGACAAAGTTGACATTTGTCCAACGAGTATTGTTAAAGTTTTATTTAGCCTACCGCCAACTTGTTCGTTTTAATTATTTAGTTTTAATTTTGTTTTTGGTTATTATTTAATCTATGGGAGCCTAATCTAATTTACCACCGCTTCACAACATGTTGTGAAAAATATTTGTTAATAATATTTGTTAGTTAATTTTGTCGAAAATAAGCTTGTTTTAAATAATAAAACGCCTAAAAACGAACGTGGAACGGCCTATAACACCCATACATTTATACATAAACTAGCTTTTACCCGCGACTTTTCTCTCTTTTATCCCACGGAAAAATAAAAATTATAATAGCCTTTGTGTTGGAATCGACCTCTTTAGATAGTTTCACTTTTATGTTTTGATATTTGTTGTACTTATTTTGTTTTTTCTTGACTCTATATTTATCCTTGCAATTGTATCGTATCGTTATAGAATAAATATTAATATTATAAGAAAATTCTTGTGTTACTTCACGTCCAGGTGTAGTATATACAGTCTACGTGCTCTCCACACTATGTGCTATACATACATACATAGTGCTGCTTTTCTGTAATTATGTATTATGATATTTACTGTGTTTATATAGTATATAATTAAGATTTTTATTTATTTATTTTATATATTATTGAATATTTATTTTTTTAAACCATAAAACAAAACTGTTACTCTTTAAAACCTTAATACGATTAGGTCTTGAATACAATAGTCAGATATGGTCTCCTTTTTATGATGTACATATTAAAAATTGAATCTGTACAAAAGCGATTCCTCTGGCATTTATGCTATAGCGAGCACAAGGCAAAACTTTTACCATCTTACACATCTCGACTTAAACACTACAAACTTCATAGCCTTCAACAACGAAGAACATTACTTGACCAAATTTTTCTGTTTAAAGTTATAAATGGTAACATTGACTGTCCACCCTTATTAGAATTATTTAATATACGCGTGCCCTCTAGACTTCCCAGAATGAACAAATTTCTACCCTTTTATATAGCGTCTACCAAAACCAACCTGGGTTTTCACGCCACTTGCAACCGTTTGATGAGGCAGTATAATAATAGTGTAACAAAAAATAAAGATATAGATATTTTTTCGGGTAAAATCAACAAACTTCGGCAAATTATTCTAAACTCATTTCAATTAAATCAACAGTAAATTCTTTGTATATATTATGTATAGGATATACCAAACACACACACACAAACACATATACACGTTAACATTACAAACGTACCAATGAATTATCGCAAAAAAATTACAAAAAAATAAAAGTTGTATGTTCCTCTCAAAATGATGTGGCAACCTATAATTAAGTCTGCACTGAGACAAATAACTCTATGTAATAATATAAACAAATGTATGTATTAGTGTAAGCCTTGTTGGTTGTTCTCAATAAATTAAAAAAAAAAATTATATTATGTATTGTCTACACCGCCACTGTCATGTTTTAATTATTTTCCTTAGTTTAAGGGGTTGCCTGGAAGAGATCGCTTTAAGCGATAAGGCCGCCCTTTGTTCAGCATTTAATGTATCTAGTTTTTAAGAACGTAGTTTTAATTTTGCTGAACAATAAAGTGTTTTCATTCATTCATTCATTCATTCATACATAACTTCACGCCAGGTCCCTTGCGGGGTAGGCACGGACAACAGAGCGCCATTCAGGCTTATTCTTCAACACCTCACTTGCTTCTTTGACATTCATAGCTCTTGTCATGCACGCTCGTCTGTTTTAAGGCTCCTGACATCACCTTCTGCTAGTACACGATCAATTTGATCATGGAAGGTGTGTCGTGGCCTTCCGCGACTTATGTTGTACTATGTGCTATTTCAGACTATAATCTATCTCCGGGCCAAATTTCATCCAGATCCATTTAGTCATTCTAGCGTCATTGACTAAGACCTATCCTTCCAAACTTTCGCATTTATAATATTACTATAGACAATAGGTACAGATAATTTAAATAATTTTCACAGTTTTACTGGGCGTTTATCATTGAAATTCTATACGTAAAACATAGAAGAACATCACACAAAACCAGTGTCTATGCAAATAATTTTTTAAAAGACTAATAGAATAACAAGTTGCATAAAAATAAAACAAAATGACCTCATCACGAAGTTTTCATTGGTTCAGAGACAACGAGCAGCGTATTATATGCGGTGTCATTAGACCGTCATTAATCTATTAGCATTAATAAGAACGTTTGTCCATGCGCTTGCGCCGCTTCCTGCTTCGCTATCATCTCCTAGGATAGGGTTATGTGAGATGTAGATACTTGTCATTTTTACAGAGAGAGAGAGAGAGAGATATCACTTTACCCCATTACAGAAAACATAGAAAAACTTTGGCCTAAAATATTATAAATGTGCCCAACGGGCGGTTAGCGATATGAAGCGATCTCTTCCAGACAATATGTAGCAGGAACAAAACAAATTCAATTTATCGAAGGGGAGATACATAATTATATACGATATGCAATTACTTACATTATATTCTATTTAGTAATAAACACACAAGTATGTAAAATATTATATAAGTTATTACATAACGAACAATAAGTTTTGTTATTAATTTTTTAGAGTTCCCTGGCCATTTTAGCATAAACAGGACCATTATGAAGTCATAATGAAAATTATGGCATTATGGCTACTGAAAAGTGGCCAAAACGTCGGAATGAAAGTCAAGTAAATTACCGAACCGTAGTTTTCATTGTCTGCTAGTCGCGGAAAGTATATGAATTTTACTATTGGATGAATTCTATTAAAAAATGTGAGAAATATTTATTATTTAGAATATATTACAAACTACCTCCTAAGCATATATAATTTTATACTAAAATAAATTAAGTTATATTATATATACAAATTGCAGCATGCCCAGGAGGCTGGTTGCCCGGGGGAGTAGCTCCCCCGGCATTGGAAGAGGCCCAGTGAGCGGGGCCCACGCCTGCCAGGGAATGCGGAGCCGGGTAGCCTATTCCCGTAGCCCTGGCATAAGGTGCAGGACGGAACACCCAGGGGTTTTAGTGGGTATCCCTAACTGGGGAGTGGCAATAGCGTGGCACCGGTTCTGACCGGGCACGCTAGTGCCACCCCCGATCTGGCGAATCCCACACTGTCTCACCAAGGTCGCGAGCATCCCCCAGGCTTCTGCGCCTGTCGCGGTCCTAGTCCTCAAGCGGATTTCCCCTGGCCAAAAAAAAAAAAAAAGGAGGCTGGTTGCATCGCCACACTGTACGTAACTGCTGATTCGCTGGGCTAAACACGAACCAACCTTCTGATCATAGGTTATCAATGAGCATCAATCATCATAGATTATTACACTTATACACAACGACGGACGGATAGGACGGAAAGTTATAATAAAAATTAAATATATGAAGGAAGAAGGAAATATATGTAGGTAACTCTTTATTGTACACCAAAGCATAGACAATAGAAAAGTTGATAGTACAATATGCGATCTTATTCCTAAAAAGCGATCTCTTCCAGGCAATCTTTGGCAGATATATATAACAAATGTTATATAATGTTAAAGACTAAAGCTTCCTTCTGCATAATGTGGTCCCATGGTTCACATAGTGGCCGTCCTCGTACCCGCTGCTTCCTGGTTCCTTGTGCAACGCAGGATGTCCAATTATCAGCCTAACTTGCACTTATTTGTTTTCCACACCACTATTATAATAACTTCAATTTTTACCCAATATATAGACGTTTAAGGAGGTAAGAAAATAAGTATTTGTTATGATTAAACAAAAGCCGGCCTCAAGTGTTAAGGCGGTTATTAAATTACCCTGATTTGGGGTCTCCTTGTCAGTACGACAGTCTTCTTCGGAGAGACTCTTGAGTCTCTCTGCATATTCTACCCCCTGTAGAACGGTGAGTGTTGTAAATAATAAAATTGTTTGATCTGGTGTCCAGGCCTCGTTTTTACAACCGCACGGGAGTTTTTGGCGGGAGCTGAAAGGAGATGTTGTGCTGTGCAGTTTTATTTTCTAAAAATGTGTAAAATTACTCTAAAATGAACAATAGTTGTAGGATATTGATAGTTTTAAAGTAGTAATTATGTGTTTTGTGAGAAATGTGAACTGTATAGTCAAATGTGGCCTTTTGAGTTGTCACAAGAACTCCGTTGAATGGCACCAGCTGATAACCTACAGTTCAGCTGTGCTACACATAGGCTTAAGAAAATGAAGACACAATATTGTAAACTAAGATCTGGCTTAAAGGCCTAGCTGCCCAGCCATAAACCTAAATAAATTACAACCGCACGAGATTTGTATCCGTTTTTCGGAACCCAAGCGGTTCTCTAAAACGTATGTTCCGCGTACGAAAATGTTTTGGAGGGAACATCCTGCCGAGGTTTTCCTTCTGCGCTGCAACATGGGCTTGTTTAAGAAGTGCGTTATAATTTTTTTTAAATGCCTTAGAGGTATGCAACTCGTTAGCATCGCACCCGATGCAAATTTAATGTTCACAGGGGACGATAACCACCTTCCATTAAGTGGACCGCCTACGGGTTTGCCTGCTTCAGTCAAAAATATGTGTTTCTTTATTTAGGGCTATACTCACCTATCCTGCACTATATTGCAAACAGTAGCCCCCGGCACGATTCTTGGGCGTTCCCTTTGGTGTGCGCATAATTTCGGTTCTTTATCTTGTCTCTTTCGAGTAAAGGGACAAAAACATTATGATATTATCGATATGTTGGATAAATCGCATCACAATGGCTCTGTTAAACGCGCAAAGCATTTTCCACTATTCTGCCGACTGCTCTAGATCCACGCCGGGAACTATATCTGGTTTCTAAGTTAGTGTAATAAGGGGCTTAAGTTATATTTACGGAGTCTATAGAGATTTGAAGCAGTATGAATTTTTAGATGTCATTGCGTTTGTGACAAAATTATTTTTTGTTTGTTACAACTCAATTCAGTCTTTGAAAAGTGATTGTAATACAACTTCTATGTGAATTTAAAAAGAGCTATTATATATGGCGGCATGCTCTAGACCAGAGGTGGTAGCGATACAGTCGGGCAAATACCATACCACCTGGCTGTGGGTTGCTTTGTTGCCTCTTTCGACAGGCCGTCCGGGCAGAAAATTGTATTCTTTCTCCGTTTCTGCATGGATAAAAAATGTAATCATATGGATACTTGACGCTGTCCACTTTTCTAACTAAACTTTGTATATTTATTACTAAAATTATACGGTTATATAAATTATTTAGATTTGGTCAGTTATCGTAAAGCAATTTAATGTTAACAAAATACTCAGCGCATTCGATTTCGTTAGACATAAATATTGTGGAATCGCTTTTTTGTGTAAATGTAATTAATTTATGGGTTAATGATTTAAGGTATTCTTCTGGCGTCGACGTGTCTGTGTGCATCTGCATATGAATTGGTTTCCCCTTGGAGTACAACATTTATTATCATACTCCCTACTGATATTATAAACGCGAAAGTTTGTAAGAATGTATAGATAGACATAGACATAGACAGACAACACTTTATTGTTCACCAAAACAAAAATTACAAAAAATGCAGTTGCTTGGTAAAACCAAAGGCGAATATAGATGTATATTTGTTACACTTGCACGTAAAAAATTCGAATGGATTTTGATGAAACTTTACGATAATATAGCTTACACATCAGTATAGAACATAGGCAATATAGACACAGGAACGGAGGAAATCCAAAATCAAGGGTTATTCTCGTATAAATTCTTATAATTCGTTTTTACAATAATTCATTACGCTGTTAAATTTTGAACGTATAGAATGAAGTAACGAAGTGACTTGAAGTTCGTATAAGTGACATTTCTATGTGTCACTGTTAATGTGACTTTTACGTATGGAGAATGTCGTGATTGTCGATGGCAACTATCCACACAGCCAAAGGTGTTGGAGCCAGAACTGAAACTGGCGTATTGTATCTGAATCTGAATAGCTATAATTTATAAATATATTGTGAGAATTATCCAAAATATATTATCCAAAATAAATAGATTTTCCATCACCACGCGGGTGTGACCGCGGGTTGCAGAAGTACCTACATAAATTGCGAGCCTCTGTTTCAAGTTTGGGTTTACTTTATACTCACATTTGTGTTTATTATGTGAATACGCTTTTTCATTTATACATATATACGGTTTTCGACTTGATGAAGAAGGAAAACCTATAGGACTTTTCATTAATTTTTCTTCTCCTTTCTTATTTTCCATCCCTTTATTGTGTTACAAAACAAATCTATGCTGGTCAAAATTGTTTGAGTAATTCTGATTGCCCTGACCTTAGAGATCAATCTCCTATTATATTAATGCACTCTGTGCCTAAAAAGATTAAATAATTTTCCAGTGTTTTTCTAAATTAATACAGTTCACTATAATGATAATATTTGTCTTTACAAAAACATCAATGACCGCTCACTGTCAACAAGGAAGTTAGAACGGGGCTAGTACCGTTTTAATGGTAACACTCAGGTTCATAGGTCGGTGTCGACAATCAGTCAGTTTTCACAACGAAACGCCTCTTATTCACCATTTGTGCCCGCACCATGGAGCCTATAATAGTTAGATAGGGCTTTTAATTTAAACCATGGTAGTTTTAAAGTTCTTTTTGTATAACAGTGAAGCGTGCACACAACTATAGTAGAATTATTTTGTGCGTGCAGTTTGGGTCATAAATCAAACCCGGCCTCAGCCCGGCTAGGGCGGTGAGCATGTTGCGCGGGCGCAACGCCATTATCGATAAAAACTCATTCTTATCAAAGAAAGATTATCATTCTTATAAAAATCATTATTATCTTTTTTGCTGTTAATTTTAAACTTAGATATAAATATTTATATTTATTTTTAATATAACTTGTTACATTCTTAACTTTTGTACTTATAGTTTTTTAATACATAGATACCTAATAAATAATATATTTTAAATCATTATTATTCTTAGTTTAATACATACATTGTTTTATCTATTTTTTTCTTTCATTTTTATCACTAACCCACAAAATGACAAACCAAATACAACAACAATAATGCGCAATCACTATGCCCGCCCATAAGGCCCGTGAGTGGAAGAGAGAGCGAAATACTCCGATTATTTATGACTCAAACTGCACGGACAAAATAATTCTACTCTAACTACAAAACTTACACACATACCCATACCAACGCGCACTACCACCGCATTGCATTACACGCACACTTTACAAACAAACCAAAACACACCTAAAAATTAACCCAGACACAGAAAGGAAAAACAACACACATGGCACTAGTTAAGATAATATATATATAGGTATAGACATAAGGAACCCACTGCACATGCACTTCCTCACAACACCAGCATGTGACAGATACACTCTACATTAGTATAAGTTTAGTATTACAATTAGAATAAATTAATATAATAAGTTATTCTTAAGGTAGACCACAACACAAACATACATTCATTAAATGTCAGACACAATTAAAGTATAAAAAACCGACTTCAAAAACTAAAAAGTATAAAATAACTTATTTCTAAAGCTATTATTATTAATATATAATATCTTAAACATCTTAAAGTCGGTGCTTAGTAATTTTCAAAATATAGTAATTTTTATGTTTTACTTTGCACCGCCTTCAAGATGCTTTAGAAATAAGTTATTTTATACTTTTTAGTTTTTTAGTTTTTGAAGTTTTTTTTTTATTTGTTACTTTTTAGTGTCTAGCTATGTATGGGTAGAACTACGAAAGGTGCCGCGCTCCTTAAAAATATAGGTCCCAAGAAACGGGAACAAAAAATGTTCGTAAAATGAAAACGACTGGGTTACTATGTTAAATTTTTAGGGGACCAAATGGCAACTATTCCCCATCAAACTAAATAAGAATCACGTAAATCGGATCATAAATCTCAGCGTAATCGGTGTACATATGGAACGGAATTGTTTTTTTTTTCATAAAAAATGTTCATAAAATGAAAACTACTGGGCCAAACTATGTCAACTTTTTAGGGGACCAAATGGCAGCTATTCCGCGTCGAACAAAAAAGAATCACGTAAATCGGATCATAAATCTCAGAGTAGTCGGTGTGCATATGGAACAGAATTGAAATTTTTTCATAAAAAATGTTCATTAAATGAAAATTACTGGGCCAAACTCTGTCAAATTTTTAGGGGCCCAATTGGAAGCTATTCCGCGTCGAACAAAAAAAAAGAATCACGTAAATCGGATCATAAATCTCGGAGTAATCGGTGAACATACATAAAAAAAAATAAGATCCCGACGACTTGAGAACCTCCTCCTTTTTTTGAGTCGGTTAACAAATAAGCGTGTACAACTTCTTTACTTCTTCTTAAATTTAATTTTAAAACAAGGGCACGGAACTAGAGTCCGTAGTGTTGGTAATAAAAAACTTGTGGCACTCGGGGACTGCCGCGGAAAAGCTATTGCATAGCATTTTTTATCAACTTATGCAATTATAATTATTTATTTATTTTTTATTTATGCAGATTTTTTTTTCTTTGATATTAATTCAAGTTATACTTTTTGAGCGTGGTGACCGATAAGAAAACAAATCACCTATGTATACATATATACCTACATGTATACTTACGGGGCGCACATGCGGTGAGTGTGGTATTATAAAGATATGATAAATACCTATACACCTATATACTTTCTCACAAACAGCTGCTTACGTATTCGTCCGATTTCGGAGCAGCTCGTCGTCGGTAATTTGCAATACCTGACATACCTCGAACCGCTACGAGAGCTCGTGGGCGTGGGTCACTGTGGCTACCGCACGCCTCCGCTCGCCGCTCCCGCCTCAGGCCCCCGTCACTGCGCATGGTGGGCAGAGTGGGAGGTGTTAGGTTTATTTTCGTTATGGAATTTCTTCATTCGGTCGCCGCGACAAAAGCTATACAATAGCTTAAAAACAATGATGCGTGGCTTATAGTTTATTGACACAAGCAGGAGTTGCATGTCACGGTCGCCAATTCTCTCAGCGGTTTGGAATATATAACGATTAGATAAGGTTTTTAATTTAAGCTGTGGTGGTAAGTAACAAACTGTTTTTTTAGTATAAAGTGAAGCGTGGCCTGTAATTGACCAACACGACGACACATCATGGAGAAGTACTATTCTGCGATAGATACACGTAGCCATGCGTATAGCGTAGCCATGTTTTAATTTCGGGAAGTTCAAGAAAATAAAACAACAAAAGCAGTGCGTGCACTACTTCGATTACTAACATTCAGCCGGGTTTCTGCCATTCGGAGGGAGGGGGGATAGAATTTGTTATGTTATTGTTTGGAAATTTCAGATAATATTTTATACAAGATATTATATTACAATACTATATTTATAGTTTCACTACTTCTTATTAAATAAATGAAACACAGTAGAAATCTATCGGTTCTGCCACAATGAAAATAAAATGTAGTGAATATCATCTATGTTTAATTGAGAGGTTTTTAAATTATAATCTACACAATTACATCACCTCTATCGAGACCTCTCAACGCGTCTAGTTGAGGTCTCGCGTGATCAGAAGGCTGGCTTGCACCTAGGGGAACGCATCAGCGTTGCCATACACTTGGAAATGCAGTCAGCATTTTGGGCACACTCCTCGTCGATAGCGACCTGGCGTCTTTTTTACTTATAGATTGTTATTTTGTAAGTATAGTAATATTTATAGTATGGTTTAATTTTAATTTTTATGTAAGTATATTTTGTATAATTACGTTTAGGTAAATAGAACGTGCCAATTTGATACATTAGGCTAAATAGTATAATGTATATAAATAACATATATCGTTCAGAAATAAAATCGTACATAACAAATTAATTATTAACCTTAAAGATAAACATTACTATGCAAGCAACAAAAATAAATATAATAATTTTCCTTACGATGAATAAGAAAATGAGACTGCAAATTTAATAGTGTTAAGATTTGAGAGATGATTCATAATATCATTTTTGATATATACCTTCTTCACATTTTCTCATTCTCAGGTAGCTCTATTGTGTAGAAACACGTGAAATGCTAATTTAGAACAGATTAGTGTGATATAGTTGTAATTTTTACCTGTCTCTCTATAAGAAATCTTATGGGAAAGTATTTTTTTATGTCAATGACTTGATGATATTTGTGAAAAGTTTTGATTGACGTCGTTATGCTGATTTTCCCCTGAGGTTTCGTTGATGATGTGTTATTATAGAATCTCTAATAATAATACATTTTTTTAGATTATCTTCCTCAGTGCAGGAAACGAAAAAGAATACAATTTCCTGCGAACGGGCGGCCTATCGTAAGGGGAGACTAAATAATCCATAGCCTGGTGGATATTTGCCCGACTGGATAGCTACCTCCCCTGACCGAAAGTATGCCGCTATAACATTTGAGTGGTGTTCCGGCATTAGTGGTTAGGTCTAGCTTTTTTATCAGGTGGGCCCTCTGTCTGTCTGCTGAACTTATGCAATATAAAAAATTCAATTTTCACGGCAGCAAACGGGATATGGGTCTAAAGAGTATGTAAACATAAAATATGTCGAACATATCGTTCTCGTGCTGCCCAATTCCCTCATAATTTTGAGCATAAAGTAAAAATGAAAAGTAAGGGTTTACTTCGTTTGATATGGTGCAGTACTGGTACCTAAATGTTATTTCTAATATGGAATGTCAACTTGTTTTATTTATTATCCTAGAATTTATTCCATCGTAGAGGGCATTAATAATTCGAGTGTCTAAATAGGCCTTTCACCCGAGGTTAACACTCTGCTTTTCATTTTGAACATAAGGAAAGTAAATAAAAGTGATTAGTTAAACAAACAACAACATCTGTAATAAAAATAGGCGGTAAATCCATATTTAAATCGAATGAAACGTCATCCCGTACGTCACATATGAAAAGTAAAGTTTTTTTTCTGTGGCATTTTACCAGCCAGTATTTTTTTTTGTCACTGACGATAATAATAATTTAGGGAAAAGTAATGAAGTATAAGTATAAAATGATTTAAAAATGGTTGATATTTTTTATTACAATTAATGCCGCGATTTAACAGTGGCTGTAAAAAAAGTTGGGACATGAGTCGCATGTATTATCTATTTGTTTGCATAGTTTTTTTAATTTTTTTGACAGAACGGAGTATCGTTTCCCAGGGACGAAAAGTACTGTTTTCATCCCTATTATCAGGCAACTTCAAGCGTACTTTCAGAATATGAGAAATGAGAAATATCATTATCACCTTAAATGTAACCCCGCTCATAACTCTATCACGTTCTGACCCCATACACACATTTAATAATACACATACAATTGTATATGTTAAGTCTTAACTACTAAAATTAAGAAAAAATAAGTATAGCCTTCATAATGTACCACGTTTGTCGCCAAAGGGGCTTTCTCACGACTCTGAGAAACCTTAATACTACGTGAATTATTTTAAATCGTCTCCTCCTGACCAAATCTCTAGATTACTGTCCATTGCCAGCTATATTACGATAGATTATTATCAGGTAGACAGATGAAACAGCAGTGAATACTGTGTTTGTAATATGGTCCATAGAATTGGTCCATAGGTCATTACTTGATTACGGGTTAGGTTGGACAATATTTTAGGCGGTTAAATTATTGATTACTCTATAGTTAATTTACAACGTGATCGTTACTCGTGGATATGCTTTTAAAGTATTAGAAAGGTTCCATTAAATGCTCGAAGGTGCAAAATAAATTTTGCAGACGTTTAAAATTATTCTTTCGAGTAACTTTCGCAGAATAACTATTTTGGCATAATATTCTTGTTTTTTTTAATGGTATGTATAGGTTGGTGTTTGACCCTCATCTCGCCAGATGTAGAGCGAAAATGTGGTCTAAGACGGAGAATGCTTATCGGGATGGTTAGGAAGCTTATCTATTCACATGGAATTTAAACACGCCCTGGGGTTCAATTTTGCCGTTACTATCTCGTCATACTTTCCAGAGACAATCGTCTTAATCGTAGACTTGTGTGATTTCGGTATTCTGTCAATTCCAATTACGTGGCATGCCACACTCTCTTTATAAATAAATATGTGAAATATCGCGAATTAAATGTTTACAATGTTGGTAGCCATTGGTAACGCCATTCTTGCTAAAGGTAATTCCATTTTTTAATACGCTTTTATTAGATGTATGTATGTATGTTAGTATGTAACGGAATCTTTCAAGTTAAATTTGATCGACTTCCCGGTTTCCGATTGAGCTGAAATTTTGCACGTATGTGTATATCGCGTGACAATGCAATATTATGGAGCTGATCTGATGATGGAGTCGGAAGGTGGCCATAGGAACTCCTGTACTAAACAAGATAGACCCGTCGTGTTTGGGCTTGTTTTACTTGTCTTGGCTAGCACTCTGCTGCAACATGATATGCAGGATCTCAAAAGCTTTTATTTAAAAACCTTGTTAAAAAAGTTTATTTTTACATAACGTTCCATTTTATCATAAGAGTGTATTTAATTCTATTTTCAAAGTTTCCAAGGAGAAGGGAATTAAATCACTAAAAAAATAAAAAAAAAATAATAGTTTAAAAAAAACTAAAAAATAATGATTATATTGTAAAAAAAGCGTGGGGTGCATGGTGTCAAAAAAAGCACCCCATGCTTTTTACAATAAAATAATTTTTTCTTACACTATTTTTAATTCAAATTTATTTTCTATTTTTTAGTTGAATTTTCTATAAAAGCGTATTTTTTAACTATTATTTATTTCACTAACGTTTCGCCACGAACATAGCGAGAAGGTATTGTGGATTGAGTAGCATACGAACTTTTGACACTTGGTCTTACAGCCAGCAAGTGTCCATTTTTCCCGATGCGTAATGATGCGTATCTTAGGCAATGCTTTCTACTTGTTTGCGGTGAGCAAGATCAAGATTTTGCTGTGGTTGTCCTGTTGGATTTAAATAAGCGTCAGGACATAATTTTTTAAATGTACGGTTGTATAAATACAGAGTAATACAATTAATTAACTTTCAATTAGGTTGTAGTTTAGTTAATAAATATTTTTTATCTGATGTTTGAATTACCAACCCCAAGGTGAACTTACTGTTTTAAATTACTACTATAGTATTTAATTACACTTCTGTGGTTGCTTGGGCTACATCTTTGCCGGCCTAGTTTAGATTCCCGATTTCAATTCCTAGCATTGTAAATGTTGTAAACGAACTTTTTGTTATTTAGTATGGTCTGGGTTCAACCAGGACCGTTGTAAGTTGCCGGATCCCCCCCATGGGACCTGGAAGCCAGGGTCCTGGCGTCATTGTACGTATGGCGCAAAGAAGCCCTGGCCAGGGGCACCAGACCCGCGCCTCGCGAGATCGAGGCGTGCCGGTCAGAGCTCTGCCAGGTAGCCGTGGGGGTCTGGGAAGACCGCCTACGACGCCCCAGCGCGGGCCCCGCCACCATTGAGGCGGTGCGGCCCGTCCTGCACGAATGGCTTGGACGACGTCACGGCACCCTGACTTTCAGGCTGACACAGGTCCTGACGGGGCATGGTTGCTTCGGAAGGTACCTGTGTCGCCTCGGCCGCGAGGCAACGTCAGGGTGCCATCACTGTGACACGGGCGACGAGGACACGGCGCTGCACACACTCCAGGAGTGTCCAGGCTGGACAGAGCAGCGCCGAGAGCTCGTCGCCCATACCGGATTTGACACCTCGCTCCCGGCCGTGGTACGCACCATGGTCGGGAGCTCCACCGGATGGGACGCCGTCTCCTCCTTCTGCGAGCAAGTCATGTTTGCGAAGGAGGAGGCGGAACGGGAGCGTGAGCGTAATTCCCTGCTCCGCCCCCGACAAAGGAGGACGCGCCGACGCCGGAGGTCTGACCTAGACCTTCGGCCACCGTAAGCGGGCGGCGCTGGTGGGGCCTCTATGGGCATAGAGGTTCTCACTCACCCGCATATGCCGTCGAGATGACAGCGCGAGTGTTCCGCGCGCGCTTATCTCTCTTCCCGTGGGGCGAGTTACAGACCGCCCCACGCCGAAAAGACCCAGTCGTCGCCGGGGGAGTAGCTCCCCCGGCATTTGAAGAGGCCCAGTGAGCGGGGCCCACGCCTGCCAGGGTAGCGGAGTTGGGAAAACCGCATTCACGTAGCCCTGGCATAAGGCGCAGGACGGAACACCCAGGGGTTTTAGTGGGTATCCCTAACTGGGGAGTGGCAATAGCGTGGCACCGGTTCTGACCGGGCACGCTAGTGCCACCCCCGATCTGGCGAATCCCACACTGTCTCACCAAGGTCGCGAGCATCCCCCAGGCTTCTGTCGCGGCTTAGTCCTCAAGCGGATTTCCCCTGGCCAAAAAAAAAAAAAAAGGACCGTTGTAAGTTACCCATAACACTTACCTTGAAGACAGATAATGTGCGTGTTTCTCTCCCGGTTACTTTATATTATGACACACTTTCGATTATAGCGGTTTTATTTTATTTATTAAACTTAAAAAAAATTGAATAGAAAATGTTTGAAAGTTTTCTAAGCAATTTAGATAACAACTAGAAATCGAGTTTATCATTTGATGAAATGCCTCTGATGCTTGATATATGTTATATAACAACAAGTTCGTGTACGTCTAGAGGACCTACATTTTCAAAAGAAGTTGAAAGCGCGTTTGTTAAAAAAAAATCTTGTTTGATTTCCGCTTAAGATATTATGCGATGTTTCTTAACTAAACA
This sequence comes from Dendrolimus pini, assembly GCA_949752895.1. Taxonomy (NCBI): domain Eukaryota; kingdom Metazoa; phylum Arthropoda; class Insecta; order Lepidoptera; family Lasiocampidae; genus Dendrolimus; species Dendrolimus pini. The sequence continues at coordinate 17,059,785 of OX457140.1, read as the reverse complement.
GGCTGCGTTTGTGTAATGGATTCAATGAACCAGATTAGGGCTGTTGAGTAGCTTGAATATTGTATATTTACCACATTTTCCAGGATAAAAAAGTATTTTATGTCCATTCTCGTTAACGAAACTATGATTAGGTCGAGGAACACCATCCAGTAAATTTTTCTTCCCCACCTCGCCATCAAGAAGACAATAAACTTTTAAAAAAGAATGCTGAACACTTATTGCTGAATACCTGTAACGACATCTAGCGAATATGAAACTAGGCATAAGAGTAACATTATTATTGGACTGGCATTGTCATTCGCGTTGACATGTATGTCTTAGTGCAGTGTTTTTCAATCTGTGGGTCGCCGCGACCCCTAGGGGCGTCACAGAGCCTGTCTCGGGGGGGTCGCTGGCAAAAGGGAAGAGGCAATTTAAATTTCTACCTCGTACTTAGGTACTTTCTAAGCTCAGCACCTTTTTGCACAATATCCTTATACTCTGCATATGATGCATATATCCCTAATAATGAATATAAGTAACAAAATACAGAAAAGAACATAGTATTTTAAACTACAAACTTTTTGTCTGTCTATGACCCAAGGGGGTCGCCAAAATTGTTCAACCTGTAAAGGTATTCAAAAAGATTAAAAAGCACTGTCTTAGTGAATTGCAGCGGTGGCGCTAATGAAACGCGACCGCGGCGCCATTGTTGGTTATATTCGTTTATCCCTCGGAATAAGAACTTTTATTCTGGATGAAAGATACTCTAGATCCTGTTCTATACCACTCAAAACGTGTGTGAAGAATGCGCTAAGAAATCTATCCGTGTATGAATGTAAAAGAATACAGTTTTCTGCGGCCGGGAGGCCTGTCGTAAGAGGCGATGAAACAACTCACAGCCAGATGGTAGGGCATTTGCCCGACTGGATGGCTACCATCTCTGGTCTAGAGTATGTTGCTATAACAACCTTGAGTTGTGTTTTGGCATTAGTGTTATAAATATCCATAGGCGATGGTAACTACTTTCCATCAGGCGGGCCATTTGCCTATCTGCAGAATAGTAATAGTAGTAATGTCAAGGAGTAAAAAAAAGATACACTCACGTCGCAAGTGTCACCTCAAAAATATATGATTGGAATACGCAATAAAACAAATCAATATAATTCCCCGGGGTACAATTCAGTGTAAAAAGCCTCCGAAGGACAAGTGTAGTGTGAAAAGCCCCCGGGGGACAAGTGCAGTGTGAAAAGCCCTCGGGCGACAAGTGCAGTGTGGCTGTGGACTGGTGTTAAGTAAGTTACTCTTCCCTTGCTTCTTCTGCTATCGCAGCGCATCCTCACTTATTTACTAATATCGAATTTCCGCCAAATCGGTTCAATAGATTTTCATAGGGAATTTATTAGGGATTAAAATTTAAATTACTTTATTTTAATAATCTAGTTGTCTAGGCAGCCTTGATTTTGTCTGGATATTATAATTAACGAGTTTTTTTTTTACTATTATTCGTGTTGTTAGTATTGGTGAAAGTGGAAAGTGAAGTACTAATAGGGAAGAAAAATGTCATGATGATGCATATAGAGAGAGAAAAGGCTCATGGTCTCAGGACTCTATAATGCAAGTATTCATTAGTAAACAACACACACAAATATTATTACAATAATAAAATGATTGTATTAAATCTTCTTCAGCCTATTAATGTCCAATGCTGGACGTGACCTCCCCAGGTCTGTGCCACTTATCCCGACATATCACATATTATCTACTGCCCCTCATTCAGCCCCTATCGGTAGGCAGGTCGTCGTTCCCCAGGGCTGGAGAGCGTCGTTCGGTACGCCTACTGAGACGTAGTCTCTATTCCAGGACATATTTGCTCCAGGACATGATTTGGATGTGACCGGCCCCCTGCCACTTCAACTTGCTAATTTTGCGAGCTATGTCGGTGGCTTTGATTCTGTTACGGATATCCTTATTTCTGAATCTATCTATAAGAAAAACACAAAGTAAAGATTAGCCTGATATTCTTTATAAAAAAATATAAGCGAATACATATAGATAGTAACTATGCGCGCGCAGTTGGCTAAGCCCACTGACAAAGCAGTAGATCACAAACCGTTATTGTAGTGGGAGGAAAAAAGTACTGCACGCGAACTTTTTGCGGGTAATTAGTGAAATATAGACGGTCGTGGTAAATCAGAAGAAAGGCAGCGCTTGAGATGAGAGGAGCGAGTAGCGCCGCGGGTTGGTGCGTGCTTCAAGTTATTTCATTAAGCGATTTTCTTTTCAATTATAATATTAGACTAGATTTCAAACGCGGCTTCGTTCGTGTTAAAAAGGATATTGTCATGAGCTTAAAAGTATTTTTTAAATGTAAACACTTATTGGTTAATGCCTGTAACGCCATCTAGCGAATATGAAATCAACCATAATAGTAACATATTATAATTGAACTGGCATTGTCATTCGCGTTGCGGTGAATTACAACGGTGGTGTTAACGAAACGCGATCGCAGCGCCATTTTTGGTTAAATTCATCTCTCCCTCGGGAACAGTACTTTTACTTTGGATGAAAGGTACCCTATATCCTGTTCTATACCACTTAAAACGTGTATGAAAAATTTCGTGATAAGCAGTTAAATGGTTAAGGCGTGGAAGCGTCAGAAACTGGAACGGCTTCTAAATTCATCACATGTATTATAATCAACTAGCTGTCCAGGCAGACGTCGTCCTGCCCGGAAAACCTTCAATCGATATGCCGACAGCAGCGCCGCCTACCGGGTCTAATTGTGAACCAACTCAGAAACCTTCTTTGACTCATGCACAACAACTTTGTTAAAGATCATCACATGATCAAAAGTATAATTTACGATTCTATAAGGGACATACAGACAAACATTCATTTCTATATATAAAGATAATTGGTTCATGTTTTCATTATTTGAATACCGCGTATTCAAATTTTTTTAAGTGAAGTCTTAAAAGCCGAACATGTTTTTTATAATTGTGAACACCTTATGAGCCTTCGTGACAGTATTGAAAAGCGAGGTACTGGTTGCGATGGAAGACAGAGTGTCTCGAGTCTTGGAGCAGAAAGGTCAAAAATATAATTATTGTTTGAGGATTAGTTTGTAACAATTATGACTTTAATAGATTGTGTTTTTGTTTTTTATTAATATAAGTTACGATACTTGTGACGCGTTGGCTCTAGAAGCCGACGTCACCTATTTTTAAAAACCCGGTTCCGTCTGTAATTCCGAGATATATATTCGTATATAATAATTAAATTAAAAAAGTATATTTATTTATGTAAATATCTTCACTTATATACATATTTACATAGATAAATAATAGTACATTTTTGAATCGCTATCTCCTACAATTTACGACTCGTCTAAGTGGAGTGAGTAGGGGCAGCAAAAAATGCAAATTGACATAAGCCACAGGCGATGCACGCGCAGACATTCCCACAGCGAGCGGCACGACGCGGTACGGTCAGAACAACAAATAATGTGTAATCGGTAATCATTTACATTGTCGTCGAAGGGTAATTATTATTTGACCTTAAAGGGTGTTTCACTTCCAGGAACGGGGCATTTCTGCGATTGTGATACTATGCCGCTTTCTGTGTCTAAGGGGAAATTAGCGTCAATTGCAAGCAAACCGGTTTGCTGCATAATTGTAACTTTGCTGAATTTAGTATATTATAATCAATAAACACATACATATATGATACTAGCTTCTGTCTGTGACTTCATCCACGTGGATTTTTTTAGCTATTCCACACAATTTTTCGGGATCAAAAGTATCCTATATGTTGACCAGGGCTATATCCCTGGATAGCTTATTAACTAACCCCACACAAAAATCATTTAAATCGGTTTAGTTGGTTCGGAGAGTAGCCCGTACAAGCAGACAAACAGAGAAACAAAAATTTTAAAAAATCTGAATTAGTTCTATTTCACTTCTTACATCCACCTGACTCGGTTTTCGGCATTATTTTTCATTGCAAAGAAATTAGACCTCTACAGTTTTATTATACGTATAGATTAATTAAATATAAAAATTACAGACCGTGCAACTGCTTGTTCTTGACTGAACAAGCAGTTGTACACGTACAGTTTGAGTGGATATTTCGATCAATTGGAAACTCTACCAGTGCCAACTAGGTCCTTCCACCAAGTTGGCGAGTTCCACACGCCTTCATTGTGATTTCTAGACGGTGGCAAGTTCTTAAATGAATTCTCCTCGACAAGAAGTAAGGTACGCACACTAACGCAAAGTGTATGTTACTGGATATATATGTTCATGTACGAGTAAAACCCGCTCGCCTTCGTGAATTGCAAGAATCATAAGAAATTGATTCTCAATACATCTATATTTATTTGCATACTATACCCTCTCAGTTATGATCAAACCTCCGTTCCACTTAGATATTATCCGACCAATCCATATCGGCTGTTGCACGAACTTGCTTAACATCTGTCAGTGCTTTAATATTTTGGTAATTGTCAAAAACTTAAATATGAACATCTACTTTAGAGCACGATCTACGAAGAGTTCCGTAGTGGTGACAAACGCTACTGTCTTTATTTTTTGGCTAAGGAACCATAAAAAGGCATTTAATACAAAATAGATTGAGCTTCTTGTGTTTCGTGTGATGCGTGAGGAGAGTTCAAAAGGCCCACTTCGTCTCCCTTCTATCCCGTCTTCCCTGTTCCATCTCTCTATTCAAATCCAATATCTCACCCTTTTGGGATCGGACAGAAGAAATGGGATAGATGATGAGATAGATCTCATCTCCTTATACTGTCCTCTTGGTGTAGCTAAAGTCAATAAACGACGGTAAACACTTTCCATAATCGGGCTCATCTTCCTCTCTGCCTGCTTAGCAATAAAAAAGTATACTGTTTGACTTGTTAAATAAATGATGTCATAACTTGGTACGCCCGTTAAAAGTGGGCAGATTCAGCGTTTTGTAACATTTTAGTAATGTATCTTAGTTGATTCGACTATGAGCTATTGTGTTGTATGTATTTGAAAAACTTAGTAGAATGTGACAAAAATGTTTATGCTATTAAAAGGCAAACGGAAAAATTAATGGACGGACATAAAAAAAACAGAAACGTTTTAAGCTAGAGAATTCTAAAAATTGGTTAGTAAATTTTTATTGGGATCTATTTATATTTAAATTAATGAGGTAATAATTATTATAATCCACTAAAATATCTAGCTTATGTAGATTTAAGATGACAGGTTAAAAACAGAATATAAAAAAGATTGTTCTAATGCTCGTATCCCGCCTATAACCAAGGGTCCCGAAGGTTATAAAGTCAGAAATAAAGAATCGTTTTATTTATTTATTACATATCTAACAGCTTACTTAAAACTTAAAACAATCAACTCTGTTTAATATGAATATTGCCAATATCAGAATACTTTACGCTTTACCGTGTATATTTGTACAAAACCAAGACCGCAATAAACAGTTTGCTTATGTTAAGCTCTATATAAATGTAGTATATTTAATCAAATAAAATAAAATAATCCCTGCTGAATTATCCCCTATATAGTATATGTTATATATAGCATATAAGTTAATCTAAAATAATATATATAATAATAAATACACAGATATTCATATTATATATATTTATAATATTCGTATATATAATTCACTAATACATGTTATACAAACTAAAAATAAAAATATATACAGACAATTATTTAGGACAAATATGCAGCAAAAGACGTCAGGCAATAAATAATAACAGACTTCTCTCCATTTAACGACAACTCTCTATAACGCCATAAAGTGCACAGTCCCTTCAGTGTCGTTGTATAGAGTTTACACTGTATGGCCATAATCGTTTCTTAAATTTAAAGAAACTGCTCAGCAACTGATTAATGAAAATCTCACCCATAAACTCCTGTTTAGTCGAATATTTTGGGTACTACCTACGTTAATCATTCAAATTTCGTTTATATGTGCTCCTCTTAGGTAAACAACAGGTAATACATGTTTATAAGTGAAAAAAAGACATGTTCATTGATAAGGGACTGATTCTGATTCTCTTACTTAAGAAATGCCTAATCGTTTCTTAACAACATTATTATAAGTAAGGCCGTATGAGTGGAATTTGTTTTTTTCGGAACCAAGTTGTAACCATAATATAGTTCAAAGCAATAAAAAAGAATTATATAATATTCTTAAAATTCATTTGCAAAAATAATAGTGGAATCGTAAAGGCTGATTTTGGTTAGTAAAATTATATGTATATATTCCAATATTTAAATTAACGTTTTAATTATTAAAAATCGAGTCTAACATCTAAAATTGAACTGCATACTTGTTATAGATAATATAGTTCAAAGCAATAAAAAGTGATTATATAATGTTCTCAAAACTCATTTGCAAAAATAATGCAGGAATCCTGTTTTTGGCTGTTTTTTGGTTAGTAAAATTATATGTAATTATTCCAATATTTAAATTAACGTTTTAATTATTAAAAATCGAGTCTAACATCTAAAATTGAATTGCATACTTGTTATAGATAATATAGTTTAAAGCAATAAAAAGTAGTTATATAATGTTCTCAACACTCATTTGCAAAAAAAAGAGCCCGACGAATTGAGAACCTCCTCCTTTTTTTTAAGTCGGTTAAAAATAATGCAGGAATCCTAAAGGCTGTATTTTTGGTTAATAAAATTTTATGTAATTATTTCAATTATTTAAATTGATGTTTTAATTATCACATTTAATTAATATGAAGGACCATTATTATAAAATTACATATAATCGACTATATTTAAATTCAAGATTTTATTCAAAATAAGTTTCACTGGAGAACACTTTTTGAAGGTCAAACATGTAGGTTAAAATTTAATTTTACTTCCTTTTACTTGCTTGAGGAGTGCTGGTAGAACTTCCCGATATGCGGCTATCAACGACATCATCCGCCGGTCTCTTGTCACCGTTGGGATTCCAGCTAGGGTTGCCACCTCTGATTAGACAAAATCCGGGAGAAAAAAAGAACAGCAATATTTCCTTACTTTTTTTTAAATTTATATTTTTCATCTGAGCGCACACACTTCAAAATATCTGGCCTAGATGTAACAAATTTAAAAAACTCTTAGCAATCCATGTTAAAATTCAAGAAAGTTTGAATTTCAGCCTTGACATGGTCTTTATTCAAGCGGTTTCTTTCTTTGGTCCATATATCGAATACAATACTGAAAACACGCTCGCAAGCAGCGTGTAATACAGGTATTGATAAAACAAATGAAACTATTTTCTTAAATGCGTCACCGCGAGATGAGCGGCCGGGGCGGTGCGGGGTGTGGGAAACGTAAACGCGAGGGCACGAGGCGAGCCTGCCCGCATGCCGCACCACACGCATACCACCGGGAGAAATTTGGTTTTTTTAATTTCCTTCCGGGAGCCGGGAGAATGAAATTTTCATTGCTGAATTCCTGGAGACTCCCGGAATTCCGGGAGAGGTGGGAACCCTAGTTCCAGCTGTTCTTGAACCGAACGGACTGTGCCGCGACGATGGCAAGCGACCGGACGGAATGTCGTTGGTACCTTGGAAGATGAGACGCCCCTTAGTATGGGACGCAACGTGTGTCGATACGTTGGCGGTTTCCCATCTTCCAAATACATCCGTCACTGCCGGAGGAGCTGCTACACTTCAAGAAACCCTGAAACGCCGCAAATATGCATCCATCGGTGACGGATACATATTTGTGGCTTTCGGGGTTGAGACTTTAGGGCCATGGGGACGTGAGGCTTATCAACTTTATCGAGACCTTTCAAGGCGATTGAAAGAAGTCTCGCGTGACCAAAGGGCTGGCCTATATTTAGGGCAACGAATAAGCGTCGCCATACAACGAGGGAAAGCGGCCAGGATTTTGGGAAAGCTCCCCACCGACAGCGATCTGGACTACATCTTTTACTTGTAAATATGTTTATATTAATATTTGATTTCTAACTTTTTGTTTGTAGTGTAATTTATTTATAATTTAGCTTATTAACTATCTTTTTTTTTTATAAATTTTATACACAAGAATGTTACATGTTATATATATATATATATATAAGGCAAGAACCTTATTTGTTTTGTATTCTACTCATAGTCTCTCAAGACAACATTTATCGAAACGACTCATTGACTCTTCAGGTGATCAGAAGGCTGGTGCTTATCTCAACGAACGGACCCAGCGAGGAAACGTAGCCAGCCTTTTGGGCACCTTACCCGTAGGAGACGGTGATCTAGGCTCAGTATTCTACTTATAGTCTTGAGGGACTATGGGTAGTATACAATACTGTTACGAGCTACACAGGACTCGAATTAAAATGCCGTTGGAATTACTATAGTTTATTAGAACTATACAAACACGTATAAAACAGGCACTTATATCACTGGACACAGCCAGTAGAAACTGCACGATTCAATAACACGAGCAAAGTCCGGCACTATATCGCTAATCGAAAGTACTACACACGACTTGCTAGTATCGTAATCGTCGCTTGACTGCCCCACCCCTCTGTTCGGGCATTGTTTTATACTAAACTGTATAATAATAATAAAGGGGCCGCGTTCACTGAGTTAATCCGCACATCTGGCAAGTTTCGACGCAATTCAACAACAGGGATTAGTTCGATACTAATGACAGCCATAAAACAAGTACGATAATAAAAGCATGTTTTTCTGAATTACAATTCCTAAATCATAGGAGGCAATAAACTGGGTTTTTACGAGTGCAAGTGTGCGTACTTTGTCGGTATGTAACAATACAAATAAGTTGAGTTTTCCTGCATTGTATTCGATTATATGTAATTTTATAATTGGACGTAGTTACGCAAAAAGGATCCAACCCACAGAATGGTACTTTTGAATTATTAAAGATTAAACTTTTAAATGGTCTAAGCATTTTTAAAATATCGTGCAACAAAACGTTGGCCTAGCAAAAGCTAGGCACAAAGGCTATAGCACAAAAGTGCTATATTGCATTTCCGAGATTTATCTATTTGTTATTATTCTATTCATTTATTCTAGTTTGGACAGACAAATCGAGTTCCGTACTGGAATATCAAATCAATCTTTTGTATTTAGTTTTAATTGGATGCACCTTATATTTTTTGTGAATAAAAAAATGTGAACACATCATCTACTGTCCTTAAACAAATAATAACAAGCAAAGCTTTTACGTTAAATATATTCACCGTTTCATATTATTTGATAAATTGCTCTAAATTATACCAATATATTATTTTAATTGCAGCAACACGAACACAGTTAAAGATTACACTAAAATCAGTAGCGGAAACATAAATTTGTGAAATTTCTCATCCATTGATTTATTATTGCATCAATTAATCAATTTGTAAGATGAGCCCTATAATTCAAACATACAACCATCATTTTGATAAAATCAAATTTAACTGTATCCCACACTTTCAAGTATGTTTTCGTGGCAAGCAAAACGTAGTCTCATCTATATACATATAATAAAATTGTAGAGGTCGAATTTCTGTACAATGAAAAAAAATTGCTAAAAACCAGGGGGATGTAAGAAGTGAAATAGAACTAATTTAGTTTTTTTTTTAATTTTTTTGTTTCTCTGTTTGTCGGTTTGCCTGTTTGTCTGTCTGTATGTACCGGCTAATCTCCGAAACGGCCATGGACTGGACCCATTTAAATGAAATTTTGTATGCCTGGTGGTATGGTACCTTATATACCTGGTCAACATATAGGATACTTTTGATCCCGAAAAATTAAAGAGTTCCCGTGGTATAGTTAAAAACCGCACCACGCGGATGAAGTCACGGTCAGAAGCTAGTATTGATATAAGATAATAATCGCATCATAAGACCACTTCATTAGTGTTCATTTATTTGAATAAATTATTTTTTGTAAATCAGAAACGGATATTGTCGTAAATTAAGGTGGTGATATTAAATATTCAAAAGTCAATATTTACATTAATAACTTCAAGTTACATATTTAAATAATAGGAAACCAAAGACTTTTAATACCTGTTGTTAAGCGTATTTAAAAAGTTGTTAAGTAAGGTCGTGGTAGTTTGATGGCTAAGTCGTCCTCGTTTGGTATCTATGAGGCAGCTTAGAATTTCTCACCTAATACGCGTTTATGACTTACCATTAAAAGAAAACTTTGTGATAAAACCAATTCACTTTTAACAAGCGTCGCAACTTGTCTGTCCATTGCATTAAGACGTGGAAGACTAATGTACTTTTATTTGCTGATGCTGTTATTTAAAAGTACTGGAGAATTTTTGATGTCTAAGCCTTCAAAGTAAATGGTGAAAACGTCAACTAGAGAACAGTCCATTGTTTTGTTGTATAGGTCCCACCACGTAAAAAGAACGCTGAGCGGTAGTGGAGGGGATGTGTCTGCGCAGGTGTACACTCATATCCTAAAGAATAACCCCGTCTCGCCCCCTTCATACTTCATACCACCAATTTGATCGATAAAACTCTCACTGCGCAGGCTCCGAGCCATCGTTCTTTTTACGTGGCGCGAACTATACTCGTATATGGCCGTTGCGGTCGACTCATTAGCCAGGTGTTTCGGATTATGATACGGGTACATTGCATTTGTGCAGTATAAAACGATGACCTGATGGAGGGGGGAGGCAGTCGAGCGATAACCACGAGCGAAGCGAGACTTGTGTACTACAATCGGGAACGTAATAAGTGACGGACTTTGCGCGTTTTATGGAATTACGACCTTCTGCATTTCAGTTTGGATTTGTTGTGTTCGGTTATATTTGTACCTGTGCTATACCTGTTTGTATAGTTCTAATAAACTCTATAATAATTCGAACATCATTTTAATTCTAGTCCCATGATTCCTAACAGTATCATCACATTCCTAGACCTTTTCATCATATTCGTTTATTGCTAATGCCATTTGTCTACAGGGCCTGGGAAGATGGTTTAGTTACGAAATTGTTGTGTATGACTTATCTACTCGTAATCACTTTCATTTCTGTACATACTGTCTGGACATTATTTTGACTATACTTCACCACCTATACTTTGCTATCTTCACCTGCTTATTAACTGCACAATTCTATACTCGCATATTTGGAATTTGAACGCAAATCGTGTAATGTTCTCATGATAGAACAATGATTCTGCTCGAAGTATGTAATCTTGAGATCTGTATCATGAATCGAAGAAAAATTTGTAAAACTTTCACAGAAGGCAATTAGAGATAGACCATATTTTTGATAGCTCACAATGAAGAGAAAGTAGTTTTTTTATATACATACGTTCAAAGTGAAAATGGTAAGAGTTATTTATGTTTATGGCATTTGGATGCGATTTTTAAAAAGAATGAAAACTTACTTGAGTTAATATCCATAAAAAATAAATAAATAATTATTACATAATTATTTCTGCAGAAACGGAGAAAGAATACCAACTACTGCCGCCAGGAGGCCTGTCGTAAGAGGCGACAAAACGACCCATATCCACCCAAGTGATTATCGCCCTAGGCACCGTTTGAAATGACGCCCTTTGTAGGGGTCTTGTAGACATTTTAGTAGAAACGGAAACTTTATGTATTTGCCATATCCAGTTCTCCGTCATTTTTATATCTGTAAAATCAAACTAAATTCAATTCATTTTCGAATTTGAATTGTCCTTAAATATTATGCTTTTCACATTTTGGCGTCTCTAAAATGGATATTTATTTATAATATTATAAAATTATAAAACCGTGTCTGTCATTAAATTTGTTTAAAAAAACAACTGGAATAGGTTAAATAAACGATGGATAATACGATGTATTTTTTTAGATGACTCGTCTGTTTGTCTGATTGTTCGGGATTCACATATAAACTACTAAGCAGAATTCGGTTTTCATTGATCGACAACTAATTCTTAGACTTAAACTTTTTGCTACTTTTTATCCTGGGGTTCCCGCGAAATTTTTCTGGAAATGATGTAAAATAGCCAGCTTAAAAAAAATTGAATTCTAATGTGATTTTTTTTACCGATTAATACTAATACCAAATTTAATCTAATAAAAATTTTAATATTTTTTATGTCGGGAATCCCGCGAGAATTTTCCCGGTAGCGGTTTGAAGTTATTCGAATATATATAAATTAGTTTATTCTGAAACAGTTTCTATTAAAACGACAGCTTATATTATTTTTTTAAATTATGCCATACTTTGTGCCCAGAGAATCCCGCGGGAATTTCAAGTCAAGCGTGGACGAAGTCGCGAGCAAATCCTAGTGTTATATATTAAGGGATTTTCGTAATCGGTAGCATCCGTCACGCGAAGTCGTATGATTTTTTGTTTTTTAATTCAAAGATTGGAAATCAATCGCCGGGCTTCTGCCCGCGAGCCTGGCTACTGCCAATTATGCACATGATTAAGGATCGATGCCCCTCGCAACCTTCCAAGGAAATATTTGTGTAATTGTGTGAAAGAATTTCGTGTTGTTTGAACAGCGATTGACTGTTTGTGAAAAACTTTATTATTGACCGTAAATGAAAACTAGCTTCTTTAAAAATATGTTACAATGATATTGAACAATTTCACATTTTTACCATATTAACTAGCTATCTCGGCAGACGTCGTCCTGCCCGAAAAAATACGGGTTGATCGTAGAGGGTTGAAAATTTAGGGTTGTATGTATTTTTAGTGCTGTATCATAAAAAAAATTTAATAAAAATTTGGGGTGGACTACCCCTAACATTTGAGGGGATGAAAATTGATGTTCTCCGATTCTCAGACCTACCCAATATACACTCAGAATTTCATGAGAATCGTTCAAGCCGTTTCGGAGGAGTTTTACCACAAACACTGCGACACCAGAATTTTATATATTAGATTATACTTTTGCATACCGACAAAGAAACGCGCACCTGGCTTATTGCCCCTCCCGCATTCGGAGTTCTTTTGTTTACTTCGTATTTCAAATTTGCAAATAGACAATAGTCTATTGTTATTGTTTTCGACTTTGTTGGCCGTTCGCAGGAATAATTAGTCAGGTGTGCAAATTACTGTTTCTCGGAAACCCCAGTGCACACGGCTGATTTTTTGTACTGTATTGTTAGTATAAAACAATGCTCGAACGGAGGGGGGAGCAGTCAAACGAGGATTGCGATACGAGCAAAACGTAGATTCAATGAGCGATATAGTGACGGACTTTGCGCGTGTTATTGAATCATGCAGTTTGTACTCGTAGCGTCTAGTTATATTTGTACCCGTTTTTGACGTGTTTATATAGTTCTAATCAACTGTATAATATTTCCAACAGAATTTTAATTCGTATCTCGTAACAATATATTAGATTACAGTCCTCAATAAAATAAGATATATACGAAAAGCAAGACGTATGAAATTAAAACAAAAATACCTGACCAAACCAAAAGTTAGGGCGAGGATTTGATAATAATAAAAAAATAAAACGTAGTGTCACGTATAACTCTAATTTTAATGGAATTACAATTTTTATTATCTATGATTAATTTAATAGATTAAAAAAACGTTATTTTCATGTTCTAATGGATTTTTGTGTAAATTATTATAGATACTATTTCCAGTAAGTTTTTATTTATATAAATTAAGGCCTATAAAGAACATAAATAAAATAATTTAAATAATTTAATCATTATAAATGTTAGAAAACACAAATCTTGCGTGTATATTAATATTGTACTGGTGGTCGCCCGTGGTCGAAATTCGACCAAAATAATTAATTAAAATTATAATTTTGAACATTATTAAGGTTCTGTTGTCAAAGACTATACTTCTATAATAACAGGTTTCGCCAAGGCTACACTGTTGATTTGACTTTAACAATAAACAAAATTTGTTTCACACAAAATCTACTGGGCCGATTTCGATACGGTTTACGTTGACCAACAGAAAAATTGTCGGATTAAAAATTGGCTGTTTTTTTAATCCCGTAAATCCCGCGGGAATTTTCTTGGTTTAAAGTGGCTAGGACGGGAAAAATCTAATTCTGGAGAAATATTTTCACTGACTAAAATTCTTTGTGTAAAACAAGTACGATTTATGTTATCTATCCAACGTGGAAAAAAGCGGGTGAATCTTACTCATCATCACCCGAGCGTTAAATCCCGGTTGCTATTGGAGCGTTCACTACGACGTCCCAGGGTCCGCTTTCCTACTTTTTCAACTCCACTTCGCGCGGTGATCAGCATCCTCTATTTCGAGATATCCCATATCTTCATGGGATGAATTCTACTATACCATACAAACATAAAATATATTTTACTAAAGCATGTAGAATCACACCATCACAGCACGTCACATTAACATTGTTAAAAATGTGCACAACGTTGTAGGATATTAGGTCTTCTGTCATGTCGGCCCTGCTTTCACTTAATATATTTAGTTGAAGGTTATTTTAAATGAGTATTCGTGAATATCCCATGAACGTCCGTATTTAAAATCAATTTAAATGATGGCAACCTCAATTTATATTAAATATTATAATAAAATTATTTAAATCATATGTTTAATTAAATCTTTCATATAATAAACGTCTCATGAATTTTCGAAAGATTAATTTTATAATTTGTTAATATAATTTCTTTGTTTATACACGTACAAATATAGATAAATGATACTAAGATACCAAAGTAATGAGTGCCTATTAAGTTGTGTTGTATTCTCTTTATAATCCCTAAATTAATAGAAAACTGGGCCTAGGTCACCGTCACCTATAGGTAAGTTGTCCAGAAGGTTGTTTACGTTTCTTCGGTGGATCGCCATACTGAGCAGCTGTTGGAGGTATGCAACAGTCCTCTGATCACTGATTTTAGAGACCCCATACGCATACAGACACCCACACACAGGAGCAGACGCAAGAAATCTGAATCACTTATAATAAAGCTCGGGCTCCATCTGGGAGTTATTGACTGTGGCCAAATGCGTCTTATTTATATAGCTTTTATTAGAACTGGCAGACCTAACTCGTATGAAATTTCAAGATGGCGGCTGTAGGTCCATTTATTGTCATTTCACAGATAAGTTAGGCGAGCTCAAGGGTTTTTTATTTTATTGTCGCCTTTGATATATTATCTGAATCATGTCGTGAATTGACACGAAAATGTGGCGTGTACACATCTGTGTACACTGCAGGGCACAAAATGGGCCGCCACCTGTACGCTCTCCCGCAGCGTGAGAACCCGCCCACGGCTAGATTGTACCGCACGCGAGCATTGGTTAATTCGGAATGAGAACAACGTGGTTACCACGATCGTGGTTGCGGGGTACGATGTAATTTGTCTGGACTATACAAGTTAGGAATTCCTTTTGAATTGGTGTGAATTCTTATGGTGTTAGGGTCTCATGACGTGGTATTTTCGCCAAGTATTTAAGAAATTAGAATAACAAGCGTGTAGGTGCGTTACCATTTTTAGAAAAACACGACAGTTAGTCGATAGTAAAGCTCGCAAACGACCTTTATTGCAGTGGTAGAGAAGATCTTATCGGCCCCACGATAACGATGGCCCGACTTGGCACAAAGACTCTAATGTTGTGTAAATCCTTTTTGACTGCCATTTTGACGAACTGAACAAAAAAAAGCCGACCAAGATGAGAACGTCCTCCTTTTGGAAGTCGGTTAACAACAACATCAAGTAGATATTGGTTGGTTATAATATAACTTTTAGCTAATAGCTAAGACACTAAAATAAAGCGCACGCCACGAATATAGTCTCACGGAAAATAAATGAACTAATAGTGGCAGCTGCTGTATTTGATATAATTTAATTCGTAAAGAAGCCACAAAATAAATTTTCAACTTTAATCATAGAATATTTTGAATTTTTTATTCAGTAGTTAATAGTAAGTAGCGTAATGGCTGATAGGAAATGGCGAGTGAAACAATGTTTTTTCTTAAATAGAATTAAAATAAATTTATTGATTAATAATCTTACGTACTACTACCTATAAGGTTGGAATAGAAGTGACTTATCCTAAAGAAACACAATATTTATATTCATAATTTTGTGTAACAACTAATTTGATTATGACTACTAATTTGTATATTACTTACTTTCTAATTGACATTCATTATGCTTAATAAATTATACTAGGTGGTGAATCATAGACTTAAAGTAACTAGGGGTACTCTGATGTAACACCTCCCCTCTTAGAACAAAGATCTGGTCTTAAGGCTAGAGCTTTGTAGAGGATTCGAGCCCGACGTTTGTGGAAGTTGAAGATCTTCCTCGTCTTCTGAAATGCAGGACGTTGGCGGAGATCTGTTAGTCAGTGGAATAACCACATTATGGTTTTTTCTTGAACTTCGAAAACAATTATTAAATATCTGAATGCGGTTATTCTCGTTAGGCTGGAATATCTTCCGAATTATTGAAAGTGTTGGACGACAGCAGCAACATTTGTATATTAAAAATAACAGCATTGCTATTCCCATGAAGTATGCGAATATAGACAAAGTGTTTGAATGTCGTTGGATGAATGTAGCACTTCGGTGACTCTCTAGTTTCTTCGAGTATTCACGAAGTTCTTCTTTGACAGAATTTAAGGATTCCAAAGGGATGTTGTTAAGTTTGATGTGCAAAAGTTCTGGGGGTGGTATATTCTCGAAATCTTTCTCCTCGCAGTCTTCTTGTATATTAACTGTGACGATCGGGTGACTTATGTTTATTGATTCCATTTTCAAGGCGGTTAGAGTGGCGAATGCTGTGTAAAATTTACAATTTTCGGGAAGTTTAATAATTCCACTTCCTTGAAGTTCATGATGTGTCGGTTTTTCGTCTTGACATTGGAGGACACCTGGTGTTTTGTTTTCTAGAATATAGATCCATTTGTTCTCGTTTATTGGTTGAAACGTGTTAATATGCGCTGAAAATGTAGTCTTCTCACAAATTTTCGGGAGCTCGCTATCAGTACTTATAAGAATGGACATTTCACATGAAGGGCGAGTGTTTTGATTGTACACAGGAAGATCCTTGCAGACTAATTTTCTTTCAGCATATGTCTTGCAAGTGTCCAGCGACTGGAGGTCAGCGTACTGTTGTCGCGTTGAACTCGTAGCTAAATACGGTTGTTCAGGGAGGATTGTGGAGTAAAGAGGTGAATCGGGGTATTGGATAGGTATAGAATAAATGCGGTATAAGGTAAATATATCATTTCTTACTAAAGGAAAATTTAAAATATAGGTTAATTTATTCATATATATATACGAGGTTAAAGTGGATGACTCCAGGATCTGATGCATATTGTTTAGCGTGTTTGGAGCGACTAATACTTTATTAGATCTTAAGTGACTAGTTGCTAATAATTCTTGATAGAGTCTTATAGTTGGGATTATAGATGGGTGTATAGTTGCAGATTTTGCAAATAGAATGCTTATTGTGATGTCGTTTAATTCTTGTTCAAGGGATAAAATTAACTCTAGTAACTGCGTAGAAATTGAAGATAGTTCTTCACTTAATTTAATATCTAAAATAATTTTACTAGTATCATTCATATATTTACTGATTCTGTCTAGGTTTTCATTTATAATTTGTTCGTCATATGATATTTTATAAATAGTTTCATTAAAGTTTGTTATTGTAGATGAGATTATCTGTAGTTGCTCTTTTAAAATACGAGAGGTTTCTATGTTTTGGTTTTCTAATTTCTCTATACAGTCTTCGTAATATTGGGCATCTTTGGCATCTGGTGTACCAATGAGCCATTTCAATACTGAGCCTAGTCCGTCTAATAATTCCCTTTTCGGGCGTTTAGTTTCTGAATATAAATCTAATTCGTTGATACGTGAATCTATTTTATCTATATTAAGTTTGACAAATGAGTTCGTTGTAGTTATAAATGGAAAATTAGGAGTCTTTCGTGTCAGGGAATAATACTTATATGCTAGTCTTTTCAAAGAATCTTTACTTAGAGAAAGGGGTTTTAGATCTTTATATATTATCAATTTCCAGGTTCCCTCAGTCACCTGCATTTCTCCTATCTCGTCATAATAGAGGCCAGAATGGGAAGGTAGGGGAGATTTCAAGCTCTCTCCAGCAACAAGTGCTATGGAGCACCTGAAATGGAGATAAATATTTATATTATATTTTCTGAATTAATGTTTATTAAGGAATTATTTAAAAACGTGTATATAACTTGTATGGAGTTACATAGGATATTAGTTTTTGAGAGGAAGATAATATAATAAAGCTAAAGTAAGGATTGTTCATGATGTTTTGCATAACAAATTTGAGTTCGAACTTTAAAGAATCCATTGGAATAGCGGATATAGTAGTAATATTTACCCTGAAAATCACAGAATTTTTATAAAATTCCTAAAGTTTAAATTATGTTGAAGGCATTAGGCTGGAGAATAGGGACGAAGTTGGTTTGCATGAACAAGTATATTTTTTCCCGACTTCCTGATAACATAATTTTCATTAAAAACTAACCTAACTACTTCATAAGGTCCTTCCCATTTAGCTTCCAGGTTATTGGGGTTTGGTGCCTTAAGCATTACTTTATCGTTGATATTAAATTTGACAGTTATTTGTATATTATTATCACATCTGATTTTAGCTTTTTTTTTCATTTCAGTGACAGATTTCATTGCGGTTTCTCGGGCTATCCGCAAGCGTTCATTAAGGTCTTTAATATATTGGGAAGCTGTATATTCAGGAATAGGTTTGAGAGAATAGAAAGGATGGGGCTTGTAGCCAAATAACAATTCGTGGGGTGTGTAACCTGTGGACTGATTTACTGATGTGTTATGACACATGATGGCGAGGGGAATTATTTTATCCCAGTCTTTAAGATTTTTATTGTAGTACATCCTAACATGTTCCCGAAGGGTAGCATGAAACCTTTCAAGAGCTCCATTTGTTTGCGGATGGTACGCTGTGTTAAAAGTTTGACTAGAGCTTAAGAACTTCGTTCATTGTTTCATAACTTGGTTAGAAAATTCGGTACCTTGATCGGAGTGAAACCTGCGAGGTACGCCATAGTGCTGGCAAAAGTGTACTAATTGTTTAGCTATGGTGATAGCTTCTTTGTCGGGAATAGGGTAAGCTTGGACATATCGAGTAAGTTCGTCTTGTAATGTAAGTACGTATCTATTAGAATTATCGCTGATTTCAGAGAATGATACTATATCCATCGATACTCGTTCGAAAGGTTCTGTAGACTGTGTTGTTATAACCATTGGAGCTCGATAGTTTTTTCTTTGGATTTTGTTTCGTTGGCAAACTAAACATGCGTCTACGTATTTTTTAATGTCATTAGTAATACCTTTCCAATAAAATTCTTCGCGGATTTTCCTACTAGTTTCATTAAGTCCCCTATGACCTGATAAAGGTTCGTCGTGGTAAGTTTTGAGGATTTGAGGTATGTCTTGGGGGTTCGGGATGGTTACTTTATTAGAACATATGTAAATTTTTGTATTGTAAAGGTCAGCTAAGTAGGCACTAATATGGTATTGATTGTGACCTATCATTTTACATGTCTTGTCATTTTTGAGCTCAGGGATGTAGAGTTCGTCGATAGTATGGTTCTGTAAGCAACTGAGAAGACATTTGAAATAGCTTTCAGAGTCCCAAGGATCAAAATGGGTTGGTCTAGTGACTGCCACATAGAGATTTTGTTTTAAATTGGAACCTTATAAGTCTACTTGATATAGTTCCTTAGGTTTGTCCAGATATGATCTAGTCTGCGAACAGAGGTTGATTGCTTCATTTAATAAGATGTTGTGTTCTGATAATGAACTAGAAGTTGGAATAAAAATATTTTTGTGTTTATTGTCAAAGAGATTGTCTTGAGTAAATGAAAGATTTGGTGTGTCATATGTAGTGATTGGTAATGAGCTGTAATGTTCATAGTTTAATTGTAAATAATCGTTGTCATTATGTTGGTTTGAGTCTGCTAATGCATTCACGGGAAAACGAGATAATGCGTCAGCGTTAACATTATATTTACCGGCTTTGTATATTACTTCATAGTCGAATTCTTCTAACTTTAAGCGCCAACGAACTACTCTACTACCTGGATCTTTCATTGAAAACAACCACGTCAATGGTTTATGATCAGTAACTATCTTAAATCTTCTTCCGAATAAATAAGGTCGGAAGTGTTTTACTGCCCATATTATAGCTAGTGCTTCGCGTTCGAGAGTTGAATAGTGAGTTTCTGCTTTATTAAGGGTTCTGGAGGCATAGGCTATCGGGAGGTCTTTTCCAATATCGCCTTGAGAAAGGACCGCACCTATTGCGTATAATGAGGCATCCGTAGTAAGGACAAATTCTTTCGAAAAGTCGGGATATTGTAAAATAGGAGGACTAGTAAGGATTTCTTTACATTTATCAAATGCCGCTTGTTGAGGTTCTCCCCAGACAAAAGTGACATCCTTTTTTAAGAGGCTAGTAAGAGGTTTAGTTATGTTACTGAAATTCGGGATAAAACGACGATAATAGCCTGTAAGGCCTAGGAAAGCTTTAATATCTTTACAGGATTTGGGAATTGGATATTTTTGTACGGCTTTCAGTTTTGATGGGCTAGGCTTAACGCCCTCGTTTGATATTATATGACCAAGATAAGCAACTTCCCGTCTGAGAAATTCACATTTATCTGGTTGAATTTTTAGTTGGTGTTTTTGAAGCCTATCAAACACTTCGCGTAATTTATCCTCGTGTTCCTGAAGGCTGGAAGCAAATATTACGATATCGTCTAAATATACGAAGCATCTTTCGCCTTGTAGTCCATGTAAAATATTATCCATAGCTCGCTGAAATGTAGCTGGAGCATTTTTAAGCCCAAATGGCATACGCTTAAACTTGTAATGACCATATGGTGTACTAAAGGCGGTTTTAGCAATATCTCTTGAATTTACTTCGAGTTGATGAAAGCCTGATGTTAAATCTAGGGTTGTAAAATATACAGAATGGCCTAACTTGTCTAAGATGTCTGTGATATTCGGTAATGGGTAACTGTCTCCTATAGTAATATCGTTTAGTTTACGATAGTCTATTACTAATCGCCATTTTTGTTTGCCTGATGCATCTAATTTTTTTGGCACTATCCATATTGGACTATTCCAAGGAGAAGAGCTCGGTTGAATTATGTCTTGATCTAGCATTTTCTTTACTTGAGTTTTGACTTCAGTTTCATGTATTTGTGGAAATCTATATGTTTTTGTGTGTATGGGTATATCGCTAGTAGTAGGAATAGTATGTTTAGTGTGATTTGTAAATGTCAACATGTCACCTTCACTATAAAAGATGTCGGAGTATTGAGAAATAATCTTATCTAAAGAGTTGGACTCTTCAGGGTTTAGGTGTTCTCTTCTAATTAAATTAAGGACTTGATCGGTTTTATTCACATTATTGTTATTCATAGGTGAACAACGGGCTAGATTGTTTATTTGAAAAGTATTTAGTTCAAACGGTTCGGCATGGACAATAGGAATAGAAATGTTTTTATCAGAATCGCTTGTGTTTAGACACGTTAAAACAAAACAATTATTGAAAACATTAACTAGGGAGTTGGGAATAGTAATATCTTCAGTAAGTGTTTGTTTATTCACAATGGCTGTACCATTCTGTAAGCTATTGGTCATACATTTTATAACGGTCTCTGAGCGTTTATTTATAAGAACTTTATCAGTGTCGGATGTTTTGTTTTCCCCGAGATGATAAAGCTTATATGTAAGATCACATATTCTCATTGTTTTAGATTGGCAGTAAATTTGGGCGTTAAATTTCGACATAAAGTCATTTCCTAGGATACTGTCTGCTTTTATATTAAGATTTGCTATGTGAAATTTAAACTTAGGGAAATTGTCTAAGGATACGTTTGCGGAGCCGATACTACGAGATGAAGATTGACCATCGTTAGATACGCCTATAATAGAGACAATATCAGATTGGTTAATTACATTTTTACCTAATTTATCGCTTTTGAGAATAGAAATTCCTGCTCCAGTATCTACTAAAAGAGTAACGGGGTTTCCTTCAATATGAAATGTACAATGTAGAAGATTTTCCGGTGGTACGTTATTTATTGTTGATATAGTAAAAGATTTAAGAATAGGATTAGATTTAGTTTGATTTTGAGTTTTATATTTTGAATTTAACTTAGATTTTGATTTAGATTTAGTATTTTTCTTATTGAAACCGAGGTTTTGGGGCTGTTTACCCTGTTCGTGGGTTTCGGTCCTTAATTTGGACTGCAATGGGGAACTTTCTGTTTGTGTGGATGCGTCTTTATATTGTCTTCGATAGACTGTGTCCGCAAGTCCCCGTATATTATTTATTTTAACTGAAGATTTTCTATTTGGGAGGTCACAGTCTCTGTTTCCTCTATCAATGGGGAGCTTTCTGAACCGGTTCCCATCGAGTTGCTCGGCTCGATGGCCGGGTATAAGTTTAAATTGCGTATATTAGAGGATTGGATGTTTGTTGGTTGTTTATTTGTTTTATTGTTATTATAGGCTCTTTTTCTACAATCTGCGATTTCATGCCCTGGATTTTTGCAATAATTACAAAATAAGTTGTGTCTGTTGGGGATGGTAATATGTTGATATCTGGGAATAGAAAGTAAACCTGGGAATCTTTGTATAGAGTGTTGTTGAGTAGATGTTCGTTGTGTCAAAGGTCTTTGTGTCGAAAATCGACTGTAGGGTATTGGTGCTTTAAATAACTGCTGTCTTGCAGCGTTCATTTTTCTAATTTTATCTTCTTGCATCGCAAAATACCCTGCATCGGATAATTTGGTAAATTCTTTAGTTCTTAACATAATGCCTATATCACTACTGAGTCCATTTATGAAAACATTTAAAGCGGTTTCTTCTGTACAGGCCTGTCTACCTACCAATGTTGAATCGACTACTTCTCCCTGTAACTTTTCTAATATTTTACTTCTACATAAGTCGACTCTGTGAAAATATTCCGTAACCGATTCATTGGGTTTTTGAAACATCGACTGAAGCTCTAACATATAATGAGATATGGTTTTTACGTTCGAGAATCTTTCGATGAGAAATAATTTTAATTCACCCCAATTGGAATATTGTTTGCAATGAACGTCGGGGGCACCGGGCCCTGTTATTTTGTTTAACGCGAATGTTAGAAGCACGATATGTTGCTGTGGACTAGCTAATTTATAAATCGTATCACAAGATCTAATAAATCTATATATATCGCTTTGATTACTAGTATCAAATGATGGTATTAGAGACATCAAATCTCTAATAGTTAATTCATCAGTGGTTGGACCATTTACATTAGGTTCAATTTTAGTGGTCATTGTGAGGGAAAATAGAAGGTAAATCTAGATATAAGGAAATATAAATGATTGTTAAAAGGATGGGATATTGAACAACACGTTTCAAACTACTCACCACAACCAGATGCAGATACTCATAGTCCTCGGTTCGTCAAGCTGGTTTAAAACCCTCAGGGTGCCGTATTAAGTCCTTGGCGATGTGGTCCTTGGCTTCTTTTGTACGTTCGTAGCTTGATACTAGCACTAGTGTATCCTACCGACTGCGCCAAAGTTGATAGGAAATGGCGAGTGAAACAATGTTTTTTCTTAAATAGAATTAAAATAAATTTATTGATTAATAATCTTACGTACTACTACCTATAAGGTTGGAATAGAAGTGACTTATCCTAAAGAAACACAATATTTATATTCATAATTTTGTGTAACAACTAATTTGATTATGACTACTAATTTGTATATTACTTACTTTCTAATTGACATTCATTATGCTTAATAAATTATACTAGGTGGTGAATCATAGACTTAAAGTAACTAGGGGTACTCTGATGTAACAGCTAGGGTACGCGTCCCAATTTCAAAAAGCCGCGGGTTCGATTCTGGCCGGAACGCATGCACCACTTAGGCAGTTTTCTGACGTATTGTGCATATTCTTACAATTACCACGTGCTAACAGCGGTGAAGGAAAACATCGTGATGAAACCTGCACATCGAGATAACCGACATTTCAAATCTGCCAAGCCGCCTTAGACAAGCGTGGCGGGTATACTATCCGTTTCCTAATATTGGGAAGCCCGAGCTCAGCAGTGGGATGTTTGTGGGCTGTTATTTTATTCACTAATTACATACATCGATTTACAGATTAGCAAATAATTACTTTGGCAGGATTAAGTAGGACGATTGCAGCGCCGGGTCTTTGGGACTTCTTTCGCGGATTTTACATAATCTTTCAAGGATGTTACTTTCATAAAGAATGTATACTTTGTTTTTCTTTGATCGTTTCGGCACAACACACAACACACGATTTTTCAAATTATTTACACTTAATGATATATAAATGGTTTAAATAATGGTTTAACATTTAAAGTAGAAAATGTTTTAATTTATTAAGAAAAAACAGGTTATAGATACTTCACTCAACCGGCAGAATTTAATAGAAAAAAGTGACAATATCCAATAATCCCTAACGGCATGTTTAAGTGGGGTATTCGTTTCGCAAGGCTTGTACAATGCATGAGCGAGGCTTGACAGGTATAAAAAAAAATATTTGACAAAGAATTTGAGCAAGCGCTAAGCAAAAGAGAGACAGTCATGTAATTACACAAGTCCACAAAAAAAGTTGAGTGTGCTGGGATTGTCTGGACTATCATTTTCTGGCGTATGTTTTCTACAGTCAGAACTGGGGGTGAATGAGCAAATAGTTGAGAAAGACCCAAAATCGACCGCCCCACCTAAAACAAACCGCTATTTTTATCAGTTTTTGGGTTCTTCTCGATTATTGCCCATTGACCCCGAATTCTCACTCCAGATTCTTGTTCAATGGGAAATAAATACGCCACTAAACCATAGTCTGATAGCACACATAATGTAGTTTTGGTGGACTTGTGTTATTTTTGCTTTTGTGTTAAGCTGATGATATTAAACTGTTTATTTCTGTCTTTTGATTTTGGACGAAGCAACCAAATAAACATAGATTTAAATCATTCAAACTCATGGAATACCGTCGTGTTCTTTCAGTTTATGCAACCAAATTGATTCAATTAAAAAAATCAAATTCGTCTAATATTAGCAGCAGGAATGGATATTGAAAGGTTTGTAGTACTTATAATTTGTATTGATCAATAGAATGACATTTATATATTTTGTAGATATATATTTTTATGACAGTTAAAACATCTAGAAATAAATTGAAATTACCAAGTCAAAGCCCAAATATGTAAATATTATAGTTTCTCAGTAAAGTGTACCACAAAAATGCACAGATTGTGGGATAGTGTGGGGCCGTTTCGCTCACCCCGATTCAAATTTTGGTTGGTTGCTATTGGCATAAAACAGTTCCAGGTAACATCTAGCGCCGTCGTAAAAATCCTTTTTGCCCCACAACAATCCGCACCTGCCAAAAACAAAAAAAAAACTACCTTTCAGTTCTCGGTCGTGTTTTGACAGCGGCTCTCTTTTGAAGAGCGCAATTATTATGTTTAATTTAATATAGAGCGGGCCAGTAAATCACCCTGTTTATTAACTATAATTAAAAACTAATAAAAATAGTCTTTGGGAAACATGGTTGGAGGGAAATTCTCCTAAAATGTTTTAAAAATTCTTAAAACATCTCAAAAAGTGTTATAATAAGCATCGTAAACTTTTGAAAACGATCGAAGAAAAGAAACAAATTTTATCAAAATAGTATTAATAGAAACACTAACCGTGCGCAGAAGGTTTGCCGATAGCCTCATGTTATCACGCGTTGATGGTCAGTAGGGTTGACATAAAAGGTTACGTGAATAGTTATTGCACTAAATTTATTATTGTATATATTTTACATAAGTATATATACAATAATAGTAAGTAATATAATAATAGTAAGTAGTCATCAGCAAACCTGCGAGCGGCTTATGCATAAACAAAAAAAAAATGAGACGCCCGACAGAAGTGATAACTTAAACTAATGTAATGTGAGAGAAAGGGAAGCCAGACAGACTGGCGCCTTAACGCGTTACGTAACGAAGCGGTTTACCCTCCCATAAGAAGTTATCATTGCAAAAATTATATCAAAAACAGCGTATGTTACACTAATAGATATATGTTATATCCTATTTCATTGTATTAAAGTATGAAATTGTATGATAAAACAAAAGTGTGGGCAAAAAGTCTTATTACAATTTTTTCGGTCTCGTGTTTCTCCGCTAAGAGCGTGTAATGCGCGATAAGGAACTTCGTTTCAATAATTTTTGTGAACACATACAACCTCAATATAAGTTTTATGTTTAAGTGTCTGACAGAATATCGTTGCTTAGCAACTTTCCTGTTGGGAATACTTACTTCAATCTTCTGTCTTGATATCCAATTAATATTTTCTCTGGAAATAATTCTATTCACAATAAAACAACTGTTCAGTAAAAGATTCGTTTACTATGTTAATTTCACAATTTAATTAGAACACATCGTCATTGTAACATTAATAAAATTTCACTAGCATTACTAGTTATTGATATAAATGCAAAAACAATAAGTAAAAACGGCTATCATTCATACGATGCCTAGTGTTCGGGAATGAAAGAAATTCTATCATCGAGACTAAATAACTAATTTCTTCAGATGGGCAACACATTTTTGGTTAAAAGTTATGTTATAAGATAAGCGATGATGGGCATTGACAGTGATGAGTGACTTGATTGCTTACTTATCCATCTTCAAAAAAAGATATTGCAAAGCTGGCAAACAGGCAGACGTCTCATTAAGATGAGAGGTTGTGTCAAGTGGTTATTGTCACCGATAGCCGTTTGCAACACCAGGGGCGAGGCCAAAGCGTTGCTAACTTTTAGGCTGCGATAGAGGGGGTCGAACAAGGGGAGGAGGAAGTAGTAGAGGGCCTCTGTTTACGAGGGTATCAGTGGATCTTCGCCTCTGTTTTACGTAGTGATACAGCCCTGCGTCCCTGGGTTTGTACCAGTCTGGCACACTAGAACGACACAGTGCACCGACTCTATCGTTCTGACTAAGTGTTTTATGTATTCAGGACGCAGGTAGGTTTAGTGGATAGTTCTTCCACCTCTTCCTTCATGGGAAGAGAAACCGGGACCGTCAGGTACGAGAATCCCACACGCGCTCGATGTATTGGGCCTTCCCCCGTATTCCGCGCCCGAGTGTGTGTCGCAAGAAAAGAATAGAATAGAATATACTTTATTGTACAAAAATGTTACACAAAATCAAGAATATTAATATACAAGTACAATCGGCGGTCTTATCGCCCATGGCCGATTTCTTCCAGACAACCTTTGGATGGAGTATATGAAGGACAACAAAAGTCGGTAGTTGCTAAACCAGCACTCATACAATAATCTAGATAATTAATTAATAAGTAGTAATATATATATATATATATATAAGCAAAGTTTGTTTTCTTTGTCCGAGGTAAACTCAAAAACTACTGGACCGATCAGCATGAAACCTCAACCATTCGACGCGGAATTAATCGTAGATGGTTATAGGCTATATATTTTTCAAATTCTATGATCCCTTTGCCATGTTTTCTCAATTTGTTTGTTTATTAATTTATTTGCTCCCAAAAAACAAAAGACAGGCATTTATCCTTGGTTCATTTGTTTTCTAGCTCATAAAAGAGGAACATGATTTAACATAACCTCTATGTTAGAAACAACTATAGTCATTTGTTCATGTTTAAAGACCAATAGGAGCGGAGCATCAATGAAGAATGTTTCGAAATCGGGGGTGTTTTTAAATTACTTTTTTTACTATTCCACGCGGACGAAGTCGCAAGCAGAAGCTAGTGATAATATATATACATAATTAAATACACATATTATATTATATACATACAAAAGTAAACAATAACACTATAGCTTGAGGTATTAATCTTTAAGTAATCTGTTAAAAGAAGGTAATGATCCTGTCTGCTTGATGTTTAGTTGTAGTGCATTCCAGAGTTGAATGGCCTCTGAAAATACATTCCTCTGCGTTAAAAAAGGAAGAGAGGAGGTGGACCATCGGAACTTACGTCATCGTACAAACCACCACTAGATCAAGGCGAACCAATACAATATTTTGCCACGCTCGCACGCCCTATAAAAACCGCTGTTCGATGTTGATTTGAATCAGGTCTTCACAGGCTCTTAACGCCGATATTCTGTGAAAGCGTGGCATCAAATCGATCGAGTCGGATCCACCGGCCACATGTGTGCGGCGTGTTCCTAAGAAATGTATGTGAACTGCTTCACGCTGGCCACCGGTTTCTTTGGCCGGTAGCCCGTTTGTGCCCAGCCTAATAGATTGAATCAAGATCGTGCTTCTAGAATCGCTCTACTTTTTTATGTTTAATTTGTTGAGACAAGAAAGTTGACTCGACATAAAAAGTTATGTGATTGCCTTTCATTAGCTTATTAAACTAATGATACCTCCGTAATAGATAAACCTGTAATATATTAGAAATGAACCGATAAGCAAACTAATAAAGATAAAACAGACTGGGAGAAAAAAATAATAACTAAAAAAGAAGCGTGGGCGTGTGTGAGTTCGATTTGCGCTTATTCGGTTCGACGGCTCTGACTTTCCCCGGCTGCTGTCGCTATGTGGGTTTGAGAGACGATATAAGATGCAAGGCTCAACAGAATAGGGTAGTTGATAGTTAATGGACCTTTTCTATATGTTACCGACCTTTAATTTACCAGCCCCGAATCTTGAATTTTTTCGAGGGGGGGGGGGGCAAAAATAGAAAAATGCCGCCCCCGCTTGCCTATATTTTTATCCCATCATATCAGCCATCAGACACCCACAGAAGGATAGCCTCTCGGAAAGAATGCCACGGTCTCGCGCTGCTCTTTCTGTGTTAAGCCTTGTATATATATTTTAATTTATTTCTAAATCAGCTTCATCTTTTATGCAATTACGCTATTTGTCCCACCTAGATCTGGGACTGTAATTTGCTTTACTGATAATTAAAATTTGATGACAACAAATTATTATGGTCGAATTTCGACCACGGGCGACCACTGGTACTAATAAACACACAAAGCTTTATTGATAAAATTATAAAGCTTTCTTACAGGTAAAGTTAAATTAAAATAACTTTGGAAGCGGTAGTACCGTTTCTAAAGTTATTTTAATGAAACGTCAGTAACATTCCATCAGGCGGGCCGTCTGCCCGTTTCCTTACTTCAGTTGATAAAATATGTCTTGTCGTTATTGTTTATTTTCAAAACAATATTCCTCTTTGGAATTTTATATCATATTAATCGACAATGTACAACATTAATAAAAATGTAAAAATTAAACTTTGCAATCAAAATTCTAGTGCGCAATAAAGAAGCAAGAAAAGATAAAGGCGTTTTTAATTATATGTGAGTTGCTGTTAACAGTGGTTTAACGACAGGAATCAATGGCTGACTCGTGTGAAATCACAAATCGATGTTGAGTCTTATAAAAAAATATCTCGCCGCGTCATTTATGTGCGCCCTTACGGTCGTTGTACGACTAAACGATTTTGAGCTATGTCAAAATACTAGGGCCATAAGCTATTACAATTAAGTCAGAATGGCGTCATACTGGAACCATAATGGTTACAAAAAGTTCGAAAGCTCAGCAGCTTAGGCCAAGTGGCTTGAGGTGACAGGAGTTAAAAGGATAGGTCGCTTACGACGATACGGCAGCGTTTTACCGAAACCGGCTAGTTAACACAATGTACACACGAATATGTAGCCATGCCCCCTCCGCCAGGTTCCGGTCAAAGGGGTAGGCCCAAGGAATACTGGCTTGACGTTGTGATAGATGGTCAATACCAATAGTCTAATAAATACAAGGGATGCCGAAGACTGCGCGAAGTGGATAAGAAAAAGTAGAAAATCGGATCCTCAGCGTCGTAGCAAACGCTCCCAACGAAACCGGGATTTAACGTACAGATGACGATAAAAACTGGTTGCAAAAACAAAAATGATGTCGTATAATGAGATGGAAAAATTAATATCCTATTTAGACTGGTAAACAAGTGCCTTTTGGACCAACTTTTTTCAGCAGTCTCCAAAAATTATAAATGAGGTGTCATTCGATTTGGAATGGCATGTAGATGATTTTTGAAAAAAATGAAGTTCCGCTTGCAAAAATTGTAAAATTTATTAACAATTAACTAAAAAAAAGGGGGTAGTTTTTTTTGCAAATATCTCAAAAAGTAATAAAGATTTTTCAAATTTGAAAATAGATTCGAAAAGAGGAGAAAATTTCATAAAAAAAGTCTTGATTCCCAAAACTGTAAGATCAATATTTATAATTTTCCCAGAGGGATGAAAATACGGCCGAAAACGGGTACTCTGGCTTACGTAAGCCACACCCACATCGGCCCTTTAATGAATAAATATTATTTAAACATATTAAATATAAAAATAAAAAATTGGAAAAATTCAGGCACTAACTGAATAGATGAATGAACAATAATCTGCTTGAAAAATTTTTTTATAACAATTTTTCATTTAGTTATTCAATAGTTAATTAATATATTTTTTTTTGCTTGAACATGAACATTGCAGGTGTGATAATTGTTAAACTATACATTTAAGATTTTTTCCTTTCTTGGAGCAATTCTTGAAAGGCTTTAGAATAGAACCCCGTTGCAAAAATTAGAAAATGTTTATTATTTTCATTTTTTTATTAATAATTTTCGTTGTTTTAAACTTTTAATTTTGTAACAACGAAAATTATTAATAAAAAAATTAAAAATAAACATTTTAATTTAAATTTATAATTGAACAATTATCACACTTGCAATGTTCATGTTCAAGCAAAAAAAAATATATTAATTAACTATTGAATAACTAAATGAAAAATTGTTATAAAAAAAATTTTCAAGCAGATTATTGTTCATTCATCTATTCAATTAGTGCCTGAATTTTTCCAATTTTTTATTTTCATATTTAGTATGTTTAAATAATATTTATTCATTAAAGGGCCGATGTGGGTGTGGCTTGCGTAAGCCAGAGTACCCGTTTTCGGCCGTATTTTCATCCCTCTGGGAAAATTATAAATATTGATCTTACAGTTTCGGAAATTAAGACTTTTTTAGGAAATTTCCTCTTCATTTCGAATCTTTTTTCAAATTTGAAAAATCTTTATTACTTTTTGAGATATTTGCAAAAAAACTACCCCCCCCCTTTTTTTTAGTTAATTGTTAATAACTTTTACAATTTTTGCAAGCGGAACTTCATTTTTTTCAAAAATCATCTAGATGCCATTTCGAATCGAATGACACCTCATTTATAATTTTCGGAGACTGCTGAAAAAAGTTGGTCCAAAAGGCACTTGTTTACTAGTCTAATTGTATAGAATACAATTTGATTCATTACTTCCATTAAAATTGTCTAACTATAAACACAATCTTTTCAAGCCCTCTGTTAAAATATTTTCCTATAAATGGTAATAGCAGATTATGTTTTGACAAATTTATTTGAGTGCCAGATAAAATTAACATTTTATCTTCAACTTTCGTAGTTAAGTTGCAAAAATCTAGACTGTTATCGTTAGGTTATATGTTTTTATCAATCTATGAATGTTACAGCCATTTTTTATGCTATTTATTGGCTCTATGTGGATGAAATAAAAAAAAGGCTTATTTTATACGCATAATTACCTACCTAGCGATATTATAAAAGTGTATAAATTAAAATAAAGGTAGGTATAAAAAGTTTAGACATGTCCACAAGTATTTTTTTATTTGAGTCGGTAGTTAGTGAAATTGATCACAGTTGAAAAGTCTTATTAACTTTTTAACTGTGATATGAAAATGTAAAAAAAATATGATAGAGATTGATAAACACTTTCAGTTAAAATTAGTTTTAGTACGACACGTCGAGTTATTTTTGAGTTATGAAGTATTTTACAGGAAAAACGGGTGAGTGTTTATTATATTATGGGGCCCTTAACTCTGCAAAGACAGACACTTGACTGATATTTTTATTTTGGCATTTCAAATGCACCTTTATTAGTTGTGTTTAAAGATACGTTTAAATTTCTTATAGGTATTAATTTATATATCAGGTTCGAAAATGTATACACTGTTGTTTCTTAGAAGCTCACTACTAAACCCACATTTAGAGTTAGATATTAGAGTAAACAATATTTTATTTTAATCATGTCATTGTAAAGACACAATTTAACGAATATGTTATCCAAAAACTAAGCTATACATCAACACGTAATCATGTTTCTTTGAAAAATTTTTGCACTCATGAAAATGCGACATACTTTCTATTAAGTAACGATTACATACTTAATTCAGAAAAATTCAATTAATATTTGTAATTGGCTGTCCTAAAACAGAGTTATCTGTAGTTTGAATTGATTCTGACCTTTAAACATGATGTTTACTGTTATTGGTTATCGTAATATATATTAAAATGTAAAAATATTACATAGATATATGTTTTATGATTATGTTATATAATAAATATGTAATAAAAATGTTGTGTAAAAATTTTAAAGTATCAAGTAATCTAATTTGTGTTTGTCACGCAGGAGGCGGTCAGATCAGATTTCACATCAGGGTTGACGCACATCCTAAGTAAACATTGCAAATAATGTATCGTAAGAGTGCAATAGTATGATGTGGTTGTCAACGAAATCGTCAGCACGTATTGTATTACAGACATCGATATATCGATATTTCGAACTGAATATACTCAGGGCTAATTGTAGCATTATTTTATAGCGGATTTGGATGTATGTGGATCGAAACATTTACTTAATTTGTCAGAAATCCGTAGTATTGTATTTTTTCCACTATTGGTATATCGACGGGTTCTGTGGTTGGCGGCTTACATCACTACAATGCAGTTTCTGGATTCGTTTTCTGGTATATAAAATTTCGAAAACGAAATTTCTCCGATATTTACTATGGTCTGGGTGTTTGGGATTGGCCCCAGAGTAAATAGTTCGTTGTATATCACCCATAACACAAGCGTAAATCAGAGCTGCTAATGTCGAAAATAGACGATTTATTTCTGTCTTTCAGCGTTGATTTGAATTGACAACTTTAAAAAATAATTGAATGTAATTGTTATAAAATCAAAAACAGAAGACGTCGATCATCCCTAAGCACAGCAATATGCATTCAATTCAAATCATAATATTTTATTAAGTTTTAGCGACTTGTATAGATAATAAAACTACGTTTTAACGGTTTTAAGCGCGGTAATTTATTTGATTTTGGTTATTCCGACGTTTCGGCCGCTTTTCAGTGGCCATGTTCACGGACGACTACCAAATCGGCGCACTAGGATATTAGAAGTGCTTAACTACATTAGATATACATGACAGTCTAGATATATGCTCTCATAGGTACCCAGGTAGATTTAGTGGGTAGTTTGTTAGGCCTCCTCCTGTAAAGGAGGAGATCCCTTCCCCTGTATCCAAGACCTGTGTGTGTGTCACAAGAAAAGATTCCTCCTGATTTAACAAACAAAAAGAGGCATAAGCGAATGAATATTGGAAATGGAGTAAGTTGTAGTGGAAGGTGGAAGTTCAAACTTAATACGGATGGTGCAAGTTAATCTTATGAAGGAGGTGCAACTGAAGTGCTGCCAAAGCACTACCGGATGGTGTCGCTGCGGCGCGCTATGAGCATCTTAAATACGCGGTGTTCGGGCAGGGAGAGAACCAATAACTTTTATCTATAAAGAGGACAGTCTAACCAGCAGTCTACACGAAATGTTATTGTGTTACTCGCGGTCATTTGCCCTCATGAGCTTACAATTGAAAAATGTATTGTTGTTTATTTTATATCTCTCTATTTGTTTTTTATTTTTTTCTATGAAATATCGGTCTTACAATATGATTGGAGTTTGAGTACCAACCCTAAAGGTGAAGGCGCCAGCATAGCGCCGGCGCATCTCAAACGTACTATTGTAATATCCTTTCAAAACATAACGTCATATAAATTCTTCTCAGAACATGCACTTACGTCATTTTGTACTTCAAGAGAAGATTGTATTGTTTTCAGAATCCAGGATTGAACGCGCCGCGCCCCTACCTGCGCTTGCTGAATAATTACTCTTTTTATTTTATTACCATGTTTTTGTTGTTTCGTTTTATGAATTTTGTATTAGTATATTTTGCAAAATTAAATGACAATAAAATGTTTAATCTTCTTTCTTATCATTTGTGTTTTATTATAATAGCATGGTTATTATGTACTATGCATATTATTAAACTGGTTTAGGAGGCCGTTCTGATTTACTATCAAGGAGTTGATTCTCATTAAGATAAGTTAGGTGCGGCAGGCCTATTAGTGGCAATCGTTAATTTTGCTACATCAAAATGACCTCGAATTTGAATAACTGTTGGTTAGAAGAAGCTAAGCTTGGGACGCCGTCTCCTTCTTTAGCGAGTGAGTCTTGCTTGCAAAGGAGGAGGCGAAGCGGAAGCGTGAGCGAACCAGCATGCTCCGTTCTTACCAAAGTAGAACGCATCGGGGCTGGAGAGCGTCTTTAGATCTTTGGCCGGCATGATCTACCCCTGGACAGGGTTCTCACCCGCCGTTATGCCGTCGAGATGGGGGCGTGCCGTATGTCGCGCGCACTCAAGTCTCCTCCCGTGAGGCGCGTTACAGTCGTTATAGACCACTTCACGCCGTTGGGCACTTGGGCCACCGCCTGCCAGGGCTTCGCGGAGCAGCACGGCCATTAGCCCGGTGCCCTGGCATAAAGGATAGACGTAACAGCGGGTATCCCTGTCCGTGTGTGGCTATAGCATTCCTTGCTTGCAGCGGTTTGCTACCCCAACCTGGGGAATCTCACACTCCGCGATTCCCTCGCGGTAGAGAGCTCTAATGCTTTTCTGTTCGTTAAAAAAAAGCTAAGCTAGGTTTAGTACTAAGCTGGTAGCTTAGTGGTTAGCGCACGCTTTCCAAATTCAAAAGGGCGAGGTTTCGCAACCTGGTCGGAAAACATAAACCACTTAGGCAGTTTTCTGACTAAATATGCATATTGTTACAATCAACAAGTGCTAACGGTGACGGAAAACATCGTGGTAAAACCTACACATGCTATACCTACTATCCGGTTCCCTATAAAAATAGGAAGCCGAAGCCCAGCAGTGGGACGCTTATGTTTTTATGGTTAGAAGAAAATTTTCAACTCCATCCAAGACTCGACTGTCTTTATTACAATAATAATATAATTATTTATTAATAATATAATGTATAGTATGTATGCCGTGACGTCGCTCTAGGGTCAAGCGGAAGATCAGCGTTCGTCTAACTCTAACAGATCGACATTTTTGCTGAGCGTGATCCAATTTTTAGGACTTAATACGTATATATTCTGATAATTTGTGGTTGTTTTTTCTTTTTTTTATTGTGCTTTATTTATTACTTTTAATGTGTTTGTTTCACTTGTACATGTTCCAAAAATCAGCCTGTTTTCTTTATTTTTTTCTTTCTTTCTTTTTTCCATAGTGCTGATAAATGTTTATTGCGGCTAGGAACAGCTCTATAGTATATCGCTCCCCTCCTAGAAGTCGCGGGTAACAGCTGGTCTAGAAAATAAGAGTAATGAGTAATTTAAATCTGACCTAAAATAACTGTAAAAACGTGGTCAATAACACGTCTCTTTTTGTGTTTATTAAGGTGAAGACTTTGTTCATGTATTTTATTCTATAACTGACAGTGACATCTATTGTTACGCTATAAACTAGCTGTACCCGCGACGTCGTCCGGGTGGAATTTGTTTTTAAAACCCCCAATGTGAAACATTGTTCATTGGTGCTCTGCTCCTATTGGTCTTAGCGTGATATAGCCTTCTTCGATAAATGAGCTCGATCCTCACTGTTGCGGCGCACAAACACGTGACATTACAGTTCGAGGCAGAACTCTCACACTGAAATAATTTTTCAAATCAGACTGCTAGTTTATGAGATTACCGCGTTCAATCAATCATACAAACAAACAAACTCTTTAGTTTTATATAAAATATAACATAAGATATGCATTTTTCTTACACCGATACTACACGATTCACTTTGACGATGAAACAACCATATTGATTCTAGCAAACATAAAATTGGATCATTCAGAGTCGACGTTACCTTTCACTGTGTGAATTTCAACTAAACTGTTTCAATTTTATTTAACTTGTTTTGTTTATGTTGGTTATACTTTTTCCAACTGTTTATTTTACTTTTGACGTTTGCACGTCTATGAATTTACATATTTCTTGACATAAAAGCCCACAAGAATTAAATGAAATAATTGTTGTAATTTAGTATTGTGGGTGACTGAATACTACATTTCTGTGATTCGTGTAACGCGTAGACTAAGAGTATTAAACCATCGAAACTATCTTATACTAATATATAAAGCTGAAGAGTTTGTTTGTTTGTTTGCTTGAACGCGCTAATCTCAGGAACTACTACTGATCTGATTAGAAAAATTATTTCAGTGTTAGATAGCCTATTTATCGAGGAAGACTATCATGACGCTAAAACCAATAGGAGCGGAGCACCTATGCAGAATGTTTCAAAATTGGGGTTATTTTTAACTTACTTTTTAAACTATTCGACACGGACGAGGTCGCGGGCAGAAGCTAGTACATAAATAAACCGAAAGTAACAGATTTTAAAAATAAAAAATGATATATTTTATTATATATCTGCTGTATAAAATATATTACTTGAAGTGTGGGGATATTTATCACACGATATAGTATTTTTAAGCAAATAGATACGTAAGTTAAATGGATAAAAAATTATTTATAAATGAAGTCGGTTTTATACTATCTCGGGTCGGTAACGCATTAGGACATTACCCTAATAATGTTTAAACTTATAATTTAAATTAATTATGTTTGAAATTCCACCACTGGACGACCACTAGTATCAATAAATTATTATCTATCTAGATAGCTGGATAAACAAATCGTGTAAATTCATATTTAAAAATTAAAGCAGGAATATTTAGAACACGGGAAAGGCCAATTTGATGGTCAAATACAGGAGATTAAGTTAGGAAATGATCAATTAGTTGGAGCCCCTTCCGCCATAAAGTCGGCGGCCTGCTAACCAAGTATACTAACAAAGAACAAAAACCCCATTGATAGTAGCACCATTTACACTGTCCCATATTCTCTTTTATTTACCAGTAAATGGACCTTGTACTATTTTTTCAAGTGAAATATTTGACTTTGTAAACTAGTACATTCCTGGAGCCAAAACGGTAAATTTTTAACCAATTTTCAAAAAAGAGGTTTTCAATTCGATGTATGTTTGTCAATTGTGGACCAATTTTTTTTCTATTGCATGCTTTTAGCAGACAGGCGGACGGCCCACCTGGTGGAAAGTAGTCACCATCGCCTATGGACATTTATAACATCAACGATGCTACCTAAAGGGATGGACCCTGGACACTAATATTGGAACACAAGTTAAGGTTGTCATGTTGGCATACTCAAAACCAGGGGTGGTAGCCACTCAGACGGGCAAATGCCCTACTACCTGACTGGGTTGTTTTTTGTCTTATACGACAGACCACCCAACTGCAAGAAATTGTATTCTTTCTCCGTTTCTGCATGGATAGGATGATTTTAAAGAGTATATCCCTAAAGTGGTACTACTGACACAAAGTCAGGATTCAGACCTCAAGAGAATTGAGAGCAAGCCTCTTTAGAGCGCTGGGCGCCTACACTCTTGAAAAGGCAAAACTTGCCAATTGTTCAATGTCTACAGGCGCTTAACATATTATTTCTAAAGCTACAAAAACAACCAAAAAGTAGTTTTTTTTAGCAAAAATAAACCGACTTCAAGACGTTGTAGCAAATATTTATTTTAGGCTTATAAGCCTGAAGTTGGTTATGTTTTTTTTTTTTTTCGTTTTAGATGCTTTTGAAGTTGGTTTTGTTTTTTTTAATGTTGATAATTGTGGGACACTATATCCCACTGGTAAAGTTAGTTCAATTTGTGGACTGGATGGGAGACAAAGCAGAAGCTGCACCAACCTTGAGTTGCACACAGGAAGAGTATACGGCCCTTAATTCCACGTTCGAGCTAAGATTTCTCACAATGTCTTAAGTAAGATAAAGTTCTTGGCACAGCCAGTATTCAAAAAAAGTTGATAGAAAAGTATGAGCTTACAGCGCGGTGCTTCTTATTCAAATGTTGACAGCAACTAGTCTACAATAAACTACCTAAAAGACTTAACGGAGTCACCATCTGTCCACTCATTTAAAATACCTACAGCCAGGAAAGTGGTAAGTCGAGTACACCTTTTATAGTCATGAAGAGTTGCCCAAATTTTATTTGTGACTGTTTTGAATAAAAGATTTCTGATTCCTGATTTCCAATGTAAATCAAGCGATTATTAACTTCATCTGGTACAGAAGTCAAGTGGGAACATGTAGCACTTACGTCAGCGCACAAGGCATGCTTGTGTTATGTGTTGCTCCTTCTAATTAACATTGTAGCATTTGCTTGCTCATACTTTAAAACAAACTTATGGATTTTGCACTTTACTTAAAAATAAAAACAAACACCATAAATACAGATCGGTCCATTCATTTCCTTGTTTATGGTTTATTATCAGTTTATTTTATAGTTTTGATTTCGGAGACGCGATTTGATGTGTAAACATGATGATAGCGTTGTGATTTATTACATGTCCATCTTATTCTAATGACATGAGGTCCTAAAGCGGCTTCTTTTATAGAATTGCGTTTTTTGTTACAGTATAGGTTTGCCTTTCTCGGTCTCATAGAGTAAGTTTGAAGCATCTAGGGAGCGAAGGATTCATCCCCCTCTTGACGAAGTGAGTTTGTCCTGCTTCCCGGGGCACTCTCAAACACTGATGCGCAGGATCAGCGTGGGCGTAACTACGTAAGCGCGGTGCACATGGCAGGAGGGTGGTTTTAGTAGAGTATTGGCCTATAGGTTACCTCTCCACATAGAGGGGGGTACCTTGCTAAGTCTCACATGCCAGCGATTGACTCTGTTAGCTGCGCTATCTTCAGTGGGTAGC
The DNA here is from genome assembly GCA_949752895.1 of Dendrolimus pini. Lineage (NCBI taxonomy): Eukaryota > Metazoa > Arthropoda > Insecta > Lepidoptera > Lasiocampidae > Dendrolimus > Dendrolimus pini. The sequence continues at coordinate 17,020,818 of OX457140.1, read as the reverse complement.
TCTCATCGCTTTGTTCTAATCCCTACCAAAGGTAATGTGCGAAATGCATTTCACCCGCCTCAAAAAAATAAGTTTGAACGGTTTTTTATGATTCTTAATTAATAATAATTATATGCATTTCTTTAATTAAGTAATTAACAGCCGGGTGTAAATTGAATACACTATCTATTATGTCTATCTACAAGCATGTTTCAAATTTACGACATTGGATACAAGAAGACATTTATGATCTTTATTAATTATCTTTAAAAATTACTAAACTATTAGTGTTTATACTTGCATAATTACTAGTTAAGTATATAAATAACAAGTGTTGGATGGAGTAATTACATATATAACTCACTTTTAAAGTTTTTATACGAACTTAAAAAGGGATTTTACATCTATACTAATATAAGCGGTAAAGTTTGTTTATAGGAAGTAATTTCTTGAATATTGAACCGATTTTGAAAATTCTTTCGCCAGTAGAAAGGTACATTAATTTTGAGGGACATGGATTATATTTGATTGCGATTAACAAGATTTTAATGACGACCAGCGAAGTGAGCACGGTTCAACTAGTTACTTTATAACTGAAAAAATTAAAACACCATTTTAGCTATTTAAAAGGGGTGTAATCGTATCGTAATGTATGGATCATAAAGAGAATCAATTTGGTTGAAACATACAGAATTGAAAAGCGAACGATGGTACTTATATATTGAATACATAAAAAAGAAGGTGATGTCAGGAGCCTTAAGAACAGACGAGCGTGCATGACAAGAACTATGAATGTCAAAGAAGCAAGTGAGGTGTGTAAGAATAAGCCTGTATGGCGCTCTGATGTTCGTGCCTACCCCGCAAGGGACCTGGCGTGAAGTTATGTATGTATGTATGTAAAAAAAAGAAAATATAGGAGCCTTAGGGCCAGCACTGTAACATTGGTCTATACATAATTATATTGAAAATAGGGTGGCTTTGACTCCCTCAAATACCCTGCAGCCCCGACCGTTGTAACCAACGTAATCCCTTCAAATAGGCCATCGCGATCAGCTGCAGACACCACAGATGTCCACGCAAATTAATTGGAAATGTCAAGTGCACACGCGCCATCTTAGTCCCCCATTGACTTTTTTATTTTTTTAGCTCGCACGTGTCGGTTGCCAGACAGCTGGGCTCGCATTTTTAACGTTGGCAATGTACGAAGTAGCCAAATGGCTTTTAGTTTACTGGTGCTTCATCTGCGTTAGTGTTAATAATTTAGGCTGTGACTGTATGTGTCTTATTTAAACTCATAGCCACATACATATTATCTGTCAATATTTGACTTCATTCATACTGCTACAACTCAGGTCCCGACAAAAACAAAACCCACCTGCATGTCTGAAACAAAACACATTTTGTTACCTGTCGGCATTTGAACTAGTTGTAATTCTTTTATGATCTTATTATTTTGTTCACTTATTTATTGGCATACGTTTCAAGAGAACAGCCCATTGTTTTATTGTACTCATTTATGGCCGACTCATTAGCCAGGTGTTTCGGATTATGTCGACTACGATACGGGTGCATTGCATTTGTGCAGTATAAAACGATGGCCTGATTGAAAGAGTTGAGCGAGAACCACGGTCAAATGCGAGACGTGTGTACTACAATCGCGAATCCAATAATGACGGAGTTTGCGCGTTTTATTAAATTATGACCTTCTGTATTACGTTTGGAATTGTTGTGTTAGGTTATATTTGTATCTATGTTATATAGTGTTTGTATAGTTATAATAAACTCTATAATTATTCCACCGGCATTTTAATTCGAGTCTCGCATCTAGTAGCAATAACATGATAACTCAAATTGCGTACTATACCCATTGCCACATCTACGTGTAACGGCCTAAACCTTCAACTTTATTCAACTTCGCCTTGCGAAGCACTCGGCCCAAAAACCCCGGTAAAGTTGTGAGGTCTTCGGACCAACAACATAAAGCCAAGCCAAATAAAAAAAACCGCGCTGCGCTAGGCACTAGTTCGTTGTCCGCTGCGATGACTAGACGTATGCAGCTCCCATAACTTTTAAATTCTTGCGGCCAGGCACCTTGTCGTAAGAGGCGACAAAACAACCCATGGCTAGGTGATAGCCGTACGTTTTTGCCCGTTTGGATAGCTACCACCCTTGGTCTACAGTATGCAGCCATAACAACCTTGAGTTGTGCTCCAGTATTAGAGACCAGGTTCCACTGGTCCAGACTGGAGTCTTTTAGGGAGTGGTATTACATTGGTAGTATCTTCGGTGCTACAAATGTTCATATTGCCGTCTGCCTGGTTGCTGAACTCATGAAGTAGTAATATTAATAAGGATTTTTTAAAACAAATACCCATTTATAAAAATAAAAAATATTGCGTACCCAAAAAATATCGACATCGACTATTTGGTATGTGACGTCGCATCATTAAAGAAATGCTATCTCGACCTGTCGTAACATGGCTTACAAGCCTGGTTGCCAAGCTATAGACTCCAAAAACAAAAATAAAAACCTGTCGCATGCCTTAATTAATATACATATTTGCGCGTCGGTTTATTGTTAGGCATAATATTAAATAATAAGATCTAATTCTGATAACGTTTCTAGTATTTAATTTATGTATCCAGAAGACACGTGTAACGGGGCTATTAAACTAATGCGTTATCGAAAGAATCAATTACTATTAAAACGTATATATAAAATTTGCAAAACAAATTAATTTCAATATATCTATATTATTATTAGACAATTATTTTTCTAAAACAAAGAAATAGCTGCATGGCCTCTTTTGGACGACGTAATTATACTTCGCCGTCTGTTTCCGGCAGTTATATCGTATTGGATCACGAAATTTCTTTTTGTTGTCTATATTTCCTTTCCCGAAACACCTTTGACCACAATTCGTGCACCTGATACGCTTCGCTCGCAGCTGAACGAAGCACAATATAACACCTTGTCCTTTCGTTTCAAAATTACCGACTTTTAATTACCTTTTAAGTTATAATTCATATGACGAAGCTTAGATACTTTTTCGTTGTTTTTGGCTCAGGTGCTCGGTCTATATTAGAACACTAAGTAGCGTAGCTGCCATGGGTGGCACCGGTGCGCATAACATGATGTCACCCGAAGAATCAAAACTTATATGTTATACTAATATATAAAGCTGAAGAGTTTATTTGTTTGCTTGCTTGAACGCGCTAATCTCAGGAACTAAGGGTCTGGTTTGAAAAATACTTTCAGTGTTAGATAGCCCATTTATCGAGGAAGGCTATAGGCTATATGTTATCACGCTAAGACTAATAGGACCGGAGCACCAATGAAGAATGTTTCAAAATCCGGGATTTTGAAAACAAATTCCACGTGGACGACGTCGCGGGCACCGCTAGTAAAAGAAAGGATGCCAAGAAAATAATCCTAGTCATTTGTTTATTTAATAATTATTCAACAAAGATCACACAGCATTACTGTATAGTGTAAAAAAGACGATACATTTTAATAACAGCACTTCGTTAGCTTTTTTTTAAATGTGTCATCTTTTCTTGGCTCATTTATTATATCATCCAGTAATGGATATGATTTTATAGGTCAAACTTATACAAAGACAAAAAATTAAGTTAATCTAATTTAGATTTAAATTATATCATCAAAATGAAGTCAAATAAACAAAACAACAGTAGTCAATATAGAAAAAAAGTAAGTATGGGAATCGGTATTTATAAAATACTAGAATTTACCCGGTGGCTGCGCTGCGGGCTAACAACTAGTGCATGCCTCTTGTTTAAACAGCAGGCGCTAATACAGGTAACATAGTATATTTTTTTATATTAGTGCTATTTGCAACTGCAAGATATTAAAACTGTATGTAAAAAAAAATACAGCAAAACCCTTCCAGTATTCCTAATAGTTTTCCGTGAAAGTTTAAGAGATAGGCATATCGAGTTACTATCGCATTTTTTTATAGACGATGAATATCTATAAACTTGAGAAATGATTAGTCTTATTTCATTTCGTGCTCCATTTCAAACCGTCCTAGTTTTATTAACGTACCCCCGTCTATCCATCTTTGAACTACATAAATGACAAAAAATGACCAAAATGACCTAAAATCATCGAAATGACGAAATTCACCAAAATCATCAAAATCACCAAACTGCCCGAATTGCCCAAAACGCCCAAATTGCCCAAAATGCCCAAAACGCCTTAAATTACCAAAATGCCCCAAATGACCAAAATAACCAAAATGGCAAATCACAAAAAACCTATCCTACTTTCTGGGATAACCTTTAAATCTATCTCATTATCCGGGATGCAGAGTATCCCTTGTCCACCCTCGGTATTAAAATTACATATTGTTACGTGCGAGCGGGGGTACGTACTTATGGATTGGAAGAAAACACCAGTTTTTAATTTAAAAGCTTTTATTGACTTACACAGCCGCACGTGTACGTGTACCTCTCTGTAGGGTTGCCCCTATACGCACGACCAACGATGCACAGTCCCGACGATAAGTTGTCACACCCTCAATACCGTCGCCGATATTGCGCGGACCACCTCCAATATTATCGCGTGTAGCTCGCTTCTGGTTCCTCCTTCGAACTACGCTAAACACCTCCTTCGCGTATCTGTCCACCAAACTTGTCACTAAATTTACCACTTAATCCGTCTCTGTACTCTTTTAACGTTCTCTGATAACCCTTTAATATAGCACTTGTAGTTTCACCGTCTTGGACTGAACTCAACTTTTAAACTGCCCGGTAGGCGCGCCTTACGCTGTTTATATACCTGGAAGAATTTTCTAGAACCCGTCTATCTATCTCTGTCTTTTCTTTCCCGAACCTTCTGTTCGGGAACTTTCGTTTATACATCTATCCCTTTCTAACATCTATCTATCTCTTTCTCTCTTTTGTCGTCTATCTCTTTCTAACATCTATCTATCTCTTTCTTTCGTTTATCGTCTATCTTTTTCTAAATATATCCGTCCTTGTTTTTTCGTTCTAGATTTTTCTACAGTTTTCCAAAAGTTCTAAAACTAGCTAGATGGTTCCACCATCGTTCGCCACAATATATACCGAACTTCAGCGAAATCGGTGCCGTAGTTTTTCCGTGAAAACGGAACAGACAGACAGACAGAGTCACTTTCGCATTTATAATATCAATAGGGATTCTCAACGTCAAAGACGTACAAAGTTAGATAATAGTGTGATGTATCTAGTGTGTGTATGTCTGAGTGAGTGTGTGTATGCCTTTTTCCTGTATTGTAATAGGTAGAATAGATACCTTTACTTTAATCACTAATTCAAATTTTCAAACATTGTTATCTACTTAAATGATATAAATTTAATATTCCACTTAAATAAGATCTAGCGATAACATGTGGCTTAATAATGTTGGAGGTGATACTTATAAATATTTGATCAATTATGCATTTTTAATTATGTTGCTATTATAAGGCTATGTACAGATGAGAAAAATAAGACGGGCCTTATTATACGTGTCTCCGAAAGTTATTTATCTATTTAATGATGAAAGAAAGCTTACAGCTAATACACATGGATAAATATTTATGACTATTATCAGACAGCCAATTACAGGTTTTCGCGAATAATATGTATGGACTCCCGAAAGAATGCTACTGCCACCCGAGCTGTGGATATCCACTAAAACCCTTCAGAGTTCCCACCTTCATGTCATGACATGTAACAAAGGTATACGGCCTGGCTACTCCTCAGGCCCTCGTAGAGGCGACTAATCTATCAGTCTGTAACATGACCAGTTACTGTAAGATAAAAGATGGTACACCCGCCAAACTACATACATAATATTAAGTAATTTATTATGACTTGGACCATGAAATTATAACATTTATCTGATATATTTAGGTTTACCATTTTAGAGGAATGAATAGTATATAATTATACCCCGTCACGCTGGCCCTTGGCGGACTTATAACCCTGATTTCCTCAATGTGTAATATTCCTCAAACGTTGTTATTCACTTTCAGCTTTTAATTACGATATTGTTCACCATATTAGCTCGAATTAATGCTATTGAAATGAAACGCGGATAGGTAAGTTAGCTGTCAAAACCCATCCCATTGCCTCAGTTGAAAGTGTGTGTGATCAGCTGACTCTTCCCATCACCGCTAATGTACTTCAGTATTTGATCGGAGATGCCTTCATTTTCAGAGATAAAGACATCTCTGAAATGACATATGCAATTCAACAGTAGGTATACACAGAATATACACAGACCCATTCATATATACATGCAACCATATCACTCTTTTCTTCACGCTCTGTCTTTGTATGCCAATTACTTTTGTGACATTGACAAATATTTTTTTACTGACCACACTTCTTGATTTATTTGACTTTTATTACAAGCTCTTATTTAACTTGCAATTGATGTATGTATGTAAGTTCGGGTGCAAAATTGCAAGTTAAATTTGACCAACTTGCCGGTTTCCGATTGAGCTTAAATTTTGCACACATATGTAAATCGCGTGACACTGCAATAATATGGTACCATGGAGCTGATGGAGTCGGAAGGTGGCTATAGGAACTCCTGTACTAAACAAGATAGACTCGTCGTATTTGAGCTTGTTTTACTAGTCTTGGCTAGCACTCTGCTGCTACATGATATTCAGGATCGCGAAAGCTTGTATTTAAAAATCTTTTTAAAAAAGCTTATATTAATGACATCATTTCAATTTTACTTTTATTATTCTTTTTACGTAATGGCCTGTAAAGTAAGATCTATTATTTATAGAGCTTGTATGCTCTTGTAAACTGTATTAGCTAAAGCTGTGTGATCTTTGTTAAATACTAAATCTCTGTGACGTATAGCTAAAACGTGCGTTGATACTTTACACGTGTCAGAAATATCATCATGTGCACTGAGCTTAATGATAGAATAACACGTTATGAACTCCCTAATCTATGTTTTATCAACAGGCAGACAACAAACTAATAAAATAAAGTAAAAGTAGATGTCAAGATGTCAACTACCAAAGGTTAACGGATCATTTGTGACTCTAAAGTTGTGTTCATATTACAAGTCGCGACCGACGGAGGCGGCTGAAGTGCGTGACTTACTTAAAAAATCTGAAATATATTGCTACGTGTCAAGACTCGAATTAAAATGCCGTTAGAATTACTATCGAGTTTATATGTATAACGAAGGTACAAATATAACCGAACACAGCAAGTCCAAAAGTAATGCAGAAAGTCGTAATTCAATAAAACGCGCAAAGTCCGTCAATTATTTGATTCCCGATTGTAGTACACACGTCTCGCTTCGTTCGTCGTTCTCGCTCGACTATAGGAGTGCACGATATATATCGATATTGAATAAAATATCGATATATGTACACGATATATCGATTCGACCCGATATTATCGAATAATCTAGTATCGATATGTACAATCGATACATTTTATCCGATACATCAAATATCGGTAGAAATTATAGAACAAACTTTTACTTTTTTAAACTGATTTATGGTTGGTAACTTGAGTAAAAATAAAACGTAAAACCCTGAATTATTGAATAACTAGCCTTCCCAGTAACGAAAGTTTCGTGGTTAACAAAATAGGTACTCTAAATGACTTCAAATTAAATTCCACTACATATCTAACCTACAATGTATATTCGTCTCAACAGCTAAAGAGCGATTTCTGAGTTTCTCCAATAAACTCTCAGTTTTATTTTTTTTGTTATTTTTTCAGCGCTGGTCGATTATGAGATATACTAATGAAATGATTCGATTATAAAATAAGTAAGCTACTAATTTCATAATCGATTTTCAATATTAATATTCGAAAATAATTCGATTATGACATTAGTCATAATCGCCCCCCGCTAAACAACATACTACTCCTACTCTTAGTAAGGGCAGCACTAGTATTAAAAATGGTATAATCTGTGTCTGTGGGTACTCGTTTCGGTCTCAGTACAGAATAACTTACAAATAAAAGCTATCTGTTTTGTTTTGTTTGATACATTTTACGAAATGTAAATACAGTTATATACAATCTAACTAATATAAATAAATAGCACAATATATAAAAGCGGCTACAATTCAATTGTATAGAAGAAGCAAGCTGTGGCAATAAATTGATTACCTGTTTTATATATTACATTTTAATTAAAATTTTGTTTGAGCAAGGTCTTGACAAAAAATATTGGGAATTATAAATAATTAAACTTGATTTGTTTCTTATTCCTAGCTATATTTACTTATACCAACCTGATCCCTATCAAATACTTAATATTAAAAACTAACTAAATAAGAAACTTACATTTTGTTACGATATATCGAAGATATCGATATATTTCTACGATATATCGCAAAGTATCGATACAACATTACGATATATTATATCGAAAATAATATCGATATTTTTTTTTGTATGAACATCCCTACTCGACTAACTCCTCCCTCAATCGGGCCCTTGTCTTATACTGCACAAGTGCAATATGTCCCCCGGCAACGTGGACCGAATTTCCTAGAATCAGTTTTACCTTAAAAAAACCGTAACACCTGGCTAATTATTATAATACAACAATAGGCCATATGCCAACAAGTAAACAAAAGAAGACGACCATAAAAGAATTTCAATGTTATTAGTTCAAATGCCGAGGGGTAATAAATGTGCTTTGTTTCAGATATGCAGGTGGGTTTTGTTTTTGTCGGGACCTGAGTCGTAACAATATATTAGTGCTAGAAACCCAAAGTTTATTCGTGCACTTAGCACGTTAATTACCGCTTTTCTAAATTCTACAACTCTTCACAGAAATATCGACGTGTATCAGAATATTATCGTCAAAGAAGCATTTATACTAAAGTAATTTATTTAGTGTTACATACCGACAAAGAACGCACACATGGCTGTCGTAAAACGCAGTTTATTGCCTTTCCTGCCTTCGGAATTTTTTTGTTTACTTCGAGTTTATAATTTAAAAGCATCCGATTGTTATCATACTTATTTTATGGCTGTCATTAGTGTCGAACTAATTCTTGTTTTTTATTGCTTTGCGTCGAAGCTTGCCAGATGTGCGGATTAACTCAGTGAACGCGGCCCTTTATCGGTATTATACAGTTTAGTATAAAACGATGCCCGAACGGAGGGGTGTGATAGTCAAGCGACGATTACGACACTAGCAAGACGTATGTAGTACTCTTGATTAAGCGATATAGTGACGGCTTTGCGTGTGTTATTGAATTGTGCATTACATTGGGACTTATTGCGTCTATAGTAGAATTATTTTCTCCGTGCAGTTTGGGTCATAAATCAAACTCGGCCTCAGCCCGGCTAGGGCGGTAAGCATGTTGTGCGGGCGCAACGCCATTATCGATAAAAACTCATTCTTATCAAAGAAAGATTATCATTCTTATAAAAATCATTATCTTTTTTGCTGTTAATTTTAAACTTAGATATAAGTATTTATATTTATTTTTAATATAACTTGTTACATTCTAAACTTTTGTACTTATAGTTTATTAATATATAGATACCTAATTAATAATTTATTTTAAATCATTATTATTCTTATATTAATAAATACGTTGTTTTATCTAAAAAAAATTCTTTCATTTATATCACTAACCCACAAAATGACAAAACTAAATACACTATAAATAACGCTTATCGACAACAATAATGCGTATCACTATGCCTGCCCATAAGGGCCGTGAGTGGAAGAGAGAGCGAAATACTCGCTTCACCGCTCCGATTATTTATGACTCAAACTGCACGGAGAAAATAATTCTACTATAGGTATATTTGTACCTATGTTATACGTGTTGGTTTAGTTTTAATAAATTCTATAGTAATTCCAACGGCATTTTAATTCGAGTCCTGTAGCTCGTAACATTATTATTTTATTTTCAACGCAAAAACGTTGGAAAAGTCCAAATTTGTGCCAATCTAGCGCTTCTTAAGAGTTGACATAGCACGTTTTTCCCAAGAGAGTTGGCAACACAAACGCCGCCTCCGATGCGTTCGACGCTGTGCGTCCGTAACGTGTGGGCCTTTAGGCCTAAGATTTAAGGTGCCCACCTTAAATCTTCTATTCCCAGAATTATTAACACAGGTCCACAAAAAATAAAAATGTATGAGCTTGGTGTCAGACTATGATTTTTCCCGCTGAACACAAATCTGAACTGAGAATTGGGGGTCAATGAGCTAATAATCGAAAAAAACTGATAGAAATCAAGATCTTTTCAAACTTGAAACACGACGTGAGGCTATACGTCAATCGATCTGTTTAAATTGGCCCTTCTTTTTCGATCAATGTCGATGGCCTAACGCGGCGGCTTTCGCACTTTCTTCGTTTCACAAGAGTCAAAATAAGACGGAACTTTATTCTATGTCTTATACCTTCCAATATATGTAGACATCTGTCAATTTTACTAAGCGAGTCTCCAAATGCGACCGCATTAGGCTCTGATGATAGCATAATGGGCGTAAAGAAAAAAACATGTAATTGTAATGAAGAAAATTTGAGTAAAATTGCAGAACCATTACTTTGTCTAATAAAAGTGATTCGATAAGTTTTTTTAATAAAAACCCTTCTTTGACGGTGTTTACTGAGCGAATCTCCAAATCACTGATCAGTACTACTGTACTACACGGAATAACCAACAAACAAACCTGCATCTGGACGCCATTCCCATCCATCGTCATTGTGCAGTTTAAAATAAAATTGAATACATAACAAGCGATAATCCACACAGGTGTACTGTGTATTTGCGGACGGTCAGGCAATCGGCGTCCGCATATGGTAGCGATGAATGTGCGATGATATCACTGTATGTTTGTTTCTTGTTTAGCGCAAACTGGCCTATGGGCTGCAGTTGTAACACCGTAAGCCATTACACGGCAAGGCTCATTGTTTATTGTTCGTAAGTGTAGATTGTACTTGATTGTACAAGACCCTTTTCATAATCATGTATCGGGATATTATTTATCCGAGTTGGATATGAAAGCTACGAACAAGTCACGTAAGTTATTCGTTCCCGATAATAGTGTTATGAACCGTAATCACATAAACCGCACAAAGTCTGTCGTTATAAGATACTCGCTCGAAAAGTACACTAGGTAACGCCTCATTCACAGTCAGAACACAATTGGCTATTTCCCGACTGACTGGCCCTAGCAACATGCCCGCCATTCCTTTGAATTTTTTTTTATTACCTGAAGGCAGGCAAACAGGCAGACGGCCCACCTGATGAAAAGTGGTTACCGTCGCCTATGGACGTTAGCAACACCAGGGGTGTCGCCAACGCGTTGCCGACCTCTAAGAAATTTTATAACGCCCTTCTTAAAGAACCCCATGTCATAGCGCAAAGGGAAAACCGCGGCGGGAATTTCCCTCCAGATCATTGTTGTACGCGGAATAAATGTTCTAGAGAACCGTTGCGTAATTGAGCGTGGGAGCTCAAGGAAATGAGGGAAGGGAGGGAAGGAATAAATTATCAATTTATAAGATTTCAATGAGATTTTTATTAATTTTAAAGAATTCAATGAATTTGCATTAAATATAAACAAAAGGAATAAGGTTTTATGACGTTTTTCTGCGGCGTAAACAAAGAGATTAACGCAACCAATAGATCAGTGAAATTCAAAGGGGTAATAAAACATCTGCATGGACCGGTTTGCAGTAATAGGTAAAAAGCAGTATAGTCTAAGTAATAAGTAGTAATAAGTAATAAAAATTTGTATTTTATTTTTACAGAATCTGACTTGGTGGATGAAGATGACTTGTCACTTTCTGGAGACGATTCCGAAGATGAAAATTAATTATAAAATATTTCATGATTATTTCATCGTTATAGATTATTTCCAAAAATAAATATATTCTGATATAAATAATGAATATATCTAATTAATGTTTGTTTTTTTTTACCTCTTTATAATAATTTTATATTTGTTACAGCCTTATAATGAACCTTTTTTTCTTTATTATGCACATTTAAAGTAGTAGATGTGTTCGTTTAATTGTATATTTATAAAAAAAGTTACATTGACTAATATAATTTTAATGTTATATAAATTTTACGAATGTGAAAATTACAACTGTGGACATACATATGCACGGACTACAGGTAATGTTTCGCTGTAAACCGGATAGTTACAAGCGGAAAAAATGTCAGCCATTTTTAATATTAGCTTAAAATAGTTCAATAAATAATATATTAAAATGGCTGACGCCGTAAAATACTTTAAAAATTTACTTAATTTTCATACCTGACTCACCTGAGGGACCCCAAACCTACCGCGGCCGGGCTTAGCTAGTACCCATTGCTTGTTTACTGGGTATAGAAGTCTCACTGGACGAAATTTCAGATACCGTAAAGAATGTGTTGTCAGATTTAAGCTGGCTCTTAGACTAGTAGTGTAATAATTTAGATCTCCATAGGATTTTGAACTCCGAATAGCTTCCGAAGCGAGCTTCCCTTTTATTAACGAAAGAAAATCCATTTAAGGACTACCTACCCGCAAGACAAACGCACTGAAGGTGTGTGGGATCCGCCACGTTGGGGTGGCACTAGTACTTCCGAAAAACTGAGGTTATCCATTAAAACCCTCTCGCTGGTCATTCCTTCGCCTTACACCAGAGCTTCAAGAAAGCAGAAGCTCTACCAAAACTGCATGCCCTGGCAAACCTGGATCCAAGGGCTACATCCACTGCCGGAGGGAGTCATAGGCGTCGGACTCGGCCCTCTTAAATACAGCGTGGGGCGGTTTGTTATTCGCCTCACTCACATTTTGGCTTTGCGTCATATTCAATACTAATGTTTATCTTGGATCAGCAGCGATATCTCATCGAGTGGTTGAAGTTTTCAAATTTCTACAATTAGAGGTTGACTGTCCCAATCCGTATAATAATAATAAAAGCTTTATTTCGGATCGGTGTCCATATATAGCTAGTCTGTTACAAAGTAACTAAGAAATTGTGAGAAGTAAATTAATACAATTGAACGGAGATTAGTCAATAATGTTAAAGCTGCTAAACGTTATTAAGAAAACCACTTTATTTATTTTCTAGATTTGAAACATTACGATAATTATATGATATATCTTTTTTATTTCTAAACTGTACGAAATATTTGGTTTTGAAAACAAAATATAATGGAAAAATTATCATATTTTATTCTAATAAACTTGGAAAAATGCGACATGAGAGACAATTCATCATCTGAATGATCAAAATAATAGCAGAAACTGAAATATCCAAGCAACAATATCATAAACAAAGCATTCAACCGTAAGAAATGTCCATTACACCCTTCCGTTATTGAAATACAAAACAGAAAGCGCGTGCCACATAACAATGCGTGTTGCTTCTGTGAAAGTCAACGCGCAATTGACGCGTGGCGGTCACGTGCCGCGCACGCGTCGCTAGCTTTTGTCGTAGCATATTCGTTAGTTTGGGGAACTACCCTCTCTTATTTCTGACAAAACTTTTTATGTCTTTCTCATTATTTTTTAAGGACATTATTGATACTACATTTAACATTTTACTTCGAGTACCATATATGTATATTGCATGATTAGTTTTGATTGGTAAGAAAGATATTATTTATTATTATTTTCTAATAATGAAGTTAATCTAAACTCTATTATGCTTGATTTACAGAACGTTGTAATAAAAATAGTTCGCAATATTGGGTTCTCATGTAAATAAAATTACCTCGCGCTTTTACTTATGGGTTTATCTATGATGTCATATACACCTGTGATGAAGATAAAAGCAGTGTTGCAAACTATATACATAGTTTTAACCAACTTCAAAAAAGGAGGATGTTTTCAATTCGTCGTGTAAACATGTTTTTATGTATGTTCACTTGTTCAGCCATAACTATGTTGTTTCTTAACCGATTGTGATGATACTTTTTGTGTTCGATTCATCAAAGCTTAAACATATAAATTTTATTGCTCTCAGACCTTGGGTCCCGAAAATATAGCAGAAAAATCCTTGGTAAATCTGCAATGGGAAATATTTCTGATTTTCAGCCATAACTATTTTGTTTCTGAACCGGTTTTGGTCATTCTTTTTGGGTTCGGTTTAGTATACTTTTAGAATGATCCTATATAAATCGCATTGCTATTAGAGTTTGAGTTCCGAAGATATATTGTAAATATATGAGTTCCGAAAATAAAGCAGAAATCGTTGTAGTGATTAACGTTTGTAACATTTTTGTTTCTAAACCAATTTTAATGATTATTTTTGCGTTACATTCAAAGTACGTTCATAGGAGTCTGGTATAAATTAATTGCTATCGCATTTTTTTATTCCGAAGATATAGCAAAAAGTTCGTTAAAAATCAAGCAAAAATATTTCATTCATAACTGTTTTCCTTCTGAACCGACTTTGATCACTCTTTATGAGTTGGGTCCAGAATAAATTTCATTGCTTTTTTCATTAGACTCCGAGTTTCAAAAATATAGCAGAAAATTTCTCAAAAAAAAAAAAAAAACGTTTCCGCGTTCGAGATGGTAACATGCTGTTTACATGGCGAGAGTTTCTGGATACTATTGTGGAAAGTAAGATTTTTTTTTTACCTATCATGTAAACTAAACATACGATATCGTACGTGGAAGGGGGATAATCACCTGGTCATTTTTTTAATTTTTTTTGTTAACAATTCTACGTACTCGAGGTCCGTACCCTTTTTAGAACTTGATTACTGTTAGAGTTTTTTGAGTTCATACACGCTTATTGACACGGTCATTTAATATTGACGCCTCTATGTATACAAAATACCGTGCTCATCGGGGAGCTTCAAAGGTAAGTCTCGCATTTCTTTTTGTTTATTTTATTGTAGTATAGGTTCGCGTTTGACCACAATCTTGCCCTATGTAGAGCGAAGGTGTGGTCTAGGATGTAGCACGCTTACCTGGAAGGTACCTATTCACACGGGACTTGAAGACACCCAGGTTATAAGTATCGGGAAAGACAGCCTCCGGCAATGAGTTCCGCTCCTTTGCGGTGCGTATGATGAAGCTAGCATTCAATTCAGTTCCATCTGATTTGCACAATACTCAATAACTCACAAATTTTTTGCTTTGTGATTACTCGTGAAGTCGGTTTCTTTTCTTTTAGATTTTTTTATGGGCTATTTAACACTAATTTGTGCAAATATAAATAATCAACTTATAGAGATAAGATAACATAATGAAAATCTATCTATTTATCTATCTATACTGGAATTTTGAGAAGGCTCTCTACAATGTGTTAAAAAGGACAAGATAAAAAAACAGGGGGTCTTATTCGGGCCATCACATTTCGAATATACAACTCTTACAATTGATATCTATTAGGGCATCATGTCATCATGGTAACGCGTATAAAGTTTCGCCGGCACAGTTTATAAATTAATAGTTCAATATTTAACTTGTGACAAAAATATTAAATTCTGCGGATTTTTTTCAAGTCTTCAGACTTGTTGTGTTCAAAAATTGTTCATTTATAGATGTAAAACGAACACCCCAAGACAATGCGGGAACAACTATAAATAATGAGTGGATGTAACAGCAGTATCGGCCAGATGGCCGAGGATATCCTGTTGGGAGCAGATTGCCTGCGTTAATTATAGGCAGTAAGTGGCGCGTGCGCACTCCTGCGCACTCTCTGCTGGGTTTTAGGTGACTACACGCACATGATAGTACGCGCGGCATGTTTACACGCCTTTTAATGGGTTTAAGAGGAATCCAACGTGCTCTAAACCTGAGTTATAATATTTAAAACTAGATATGCTAAACTTCGTCCGCGTTTCTATGACGACGTTTGTTAGTGTTGTACATCTCTTAGGCTAAGCAAGTTATACTTTTGTTATGGGTAATATACAACGGTCTAGCTCAGGTCGATGCCATACGTCCAGAGCATTGTAAGTAACGGAAAGTTCGTTTACGTAGGGTCGGTCGGCAAAGGCTTAGCCCGCTCAGTCATAGAGTCCGCTTGTAATTGCATGAAAAAAAAAACACAACCGTATCGTCATTCAAATTCAAAAGTTTTATTCCAAATAAGTTCCACTGGAGAACACTATTTGAAGGTCATACATGTAAGTAAAGAAAGAAAGGTAGTAGGGTGTGTAGCGTAGTGTCTCGCCGCCGACACAGTGATGGCACCCTGACGTCTGCATTATTGGTAACCCTGGTACCATTGAAAACCATTATAGTGACCGCGGTATAGTTATGTATTTTACTGTGGCAGTGCCTTTCTTTAGTATTTAGTCCATAGTAGTATTATGAAAATTGGTTCATAATAAAATGTAAAAAACAGTTTCGTTCCTTGCAGTCAACAAGTACAAATTTGGAACTCGCGTGTGGCTTCCGTCCGCACCTCATGTGAAATCAGGAGTCGTTAACATCGAACGTAATTAGCAATATTATTATCACGGTAATAATAATTACACTAGTGTCTCAAGCATCTTTTGCTTACAGACTATTGTTACAGAAATGTTGTGAAGCGGTGGTAAATTGGATTAGGCTCCCAGAGAGTAAATAATAACAATAAACAAAATTAAAACTAAATAATTAAAATGTCAAGTTGGCGGTAGGCTAAATAAAACTTTAACAATACTCGTTGACAATTGTCATCTTCGTCTTCCGTGATCAAGGCCACTGAAAAGCAGCCAAAACGTCGAATAACCAAAATCAAATAAGTTACCGCGCTTAAAACCGTTAAAATGTAGTTTTATTATTTATTATAGAGAAAAAGTGTTTGAATCATCTAGTTTACTTGGTATACGAACACAAATCGTGAACCATGCTGTGCAAGTTACATATGCATTTTTTTTAAAGTTAGTAACAGCCTATTAACGTCTCATTGCTGGGCGCCACTATACATATGCACCACGCTTGTCCAAGGCGGCTTGACAGGTTATATCACGTCAGTTACCTCGATGTGCAGGTTTCATCACAATGTTTTCCTTCACCGTTGTAAGCAGGTGGTGCTTGTAACAATATGCTGCACATTAAAATCGCAAAACTGCCTAAGAGGTGCGTCTCAACTAGGATTTGAACCCGTACTCTTTTAGTTTGGGACGCGTGCGCTAGCTACATTACCACAGCTTCGTAATATAACGTATTTCATAGGTGAGATTAAACAATATCAGTTTAAAATGAAATTTAATATTTTTATGCAGAATGTTTATATTTTTTGGTTCTAGTTATATTAGTCACTAAAGTAGTATTTATATTTAAAAAACTAGCTAAATAAATTAAAGTAATAGAGAATTCAAGATTTCTATTTATTATTTATTCATAGTTTGGTATGTATATTTATAAAATAATCTAAGAGTTAAAATGTTGTGGACCTCTGACTTCTTCAGGATGTCGGACTTCCGAAACAACTGTTCAAGTTTACACGACAATGAGTGATGCCGTCACTATATTTATTTCTTTTAAAATAAACGTCTTTAACGCCTTAAGGAAGTGTAGCAGGCGAGCGTTCAAATTTGTCCAAAATAAGACGAAAATAAATTATGCAAGAATGAGACCGAGATGTGTTTTTGTAGTGGAACTTCTTTAGGATCCTTGTGATTTGAAACTCAGTGAAACGAAAAAGCGACACTGAAAAGAGATAAACACATAAATGTATAAGACTAAAGCTGTGAGATAATAAGAAAAGAGTCATTGTGCAACACAGATTAAGAGTCTGTTAAATAAGAAACGATTAACTCAGTTTATGAAACATAACAAAATAATGCTGTTTGTGGATATTTCACAGAGTCAATAAGACCGATGATTTAAGAAAGCTACAATTTAGACCAAAGTAAAACTGGTAATAATATATTATCTGTGAGTATATTCTCTGAAGTTCCACATCTACTATGTGTGAACTAACAAACATTTTTTTTATATTTATAGTAGGTTTATATTTAATAGCAAGATATTTAATTATATATTTGTATTAAAATTTAGAAATAATACAGGTGTCTCTGTAATCGCTTTGGTTTTATAATGGGAAATAGTATTAGCCATGACTACTTTGATAAACTTCTAAACCTTGTATGAAAATATGACATCACCAGAGACCTAAAGCGGCTGGTTGCCGTAGATTAGTTTTAGTTTTTTTTTATTGTAGGAGTTCAGCAGACAGGCAGACGGCCCACTTGTTGTAAAGCGGCTACCATCGCCTATGGACATTTGCAACACCAACGGTGCTACAAATGCGCTGCTGCTCTCTTAAGGAAGACTGGAACCTGGTCACTGGTCAATGCCGGAACATAACACAAGGTTGTTATGGCGACATACTTTAGACCAGGGGTGGTAGCCATCCAGTCGGGCAAATGCCCTACCACCTGGCTGTGGGTTGTTTTGCCGCCTCTTACGACAGGCCGCCCGGCCGTAGGAAATTGTATGAAATATCCGTGCAGGAACGGAGAAAGAATACAATTTCCTGCGGCCGGGCGGCCTGTCGTAAGAGGCGACAAAATAACCCACAGCCAGGTGGTAGGGCGTTTGCCCGACTGGATGGCGACCACCCCTGGTCTAGAGTATGTCGCCATAACAACTTTGAGTTGTGTTCCGGCATTAGTGACCAGGTTCCAATCTCCCTTAAGAGAGCAGCAGCGCATTTGCAGCGCCTTTGGTGTTGCAAATGTCTATAGGCGATGGTAACCGCTTTCCATCAAGTGGGCCATCTGCCTGACTGTTGAACTCCTGCAATAAATAAAAAAAAATTGTATTCTTTCTCCGTTCCTGCACGGATAAAACGTATTACGTATTACGAACATGACAAGTATAAAAATAAAGTGGATCTTTATGTTACACACCTATCAACATTTAAGCAATTCTCTAAAAGGACCGCTTTAAGCCTCCAAGTCATTAATGCATGAAAAGGTTGATTGATACCTTTTATTTAGAAAATATAACGATTTTTGTGCAATAAGGAGTCCAAACCTACGCAGCTAAAGTTAGGTGTAACCTTTAGCAATATAAATTTGCGTCAATGAATAAGTTTACTTTAATACATTATATCGTTACTGTATGGTGTATTATGCTTTTTTGTTCTAGGATTAAAATGAAATTATTGTAATTTTCATTTGATAGTCTTTATTTCGTGTAAGATCGTAATGGGAAAATTATATATATACAAGTATTTCGTCAAATACTAACTACGTTTGTACGTCATACATTCACAGCGTCTAGGTATTATTTTGAAATCCAATAATTTATGACACTGCAAATTTTGTAGACAAACGTCTATGAGAATGAATGCAATGTACCATGTTAACGTTTATTTAAACGCTCGTTTGCGTATTAACTCCAAATGTACTAAGTTTGTGTCAAGTCTCATCATGGTTAAGCTGTTAGCTTTGTGTTCTTACGGGATATAGATTTAAACTAGGTAGGTACGTAATTTATTGCAACTACTATTTAAATTATTATCTCTCGGGGATCTTCTGTGACGGTTCAAAGAAAATAATACATCAAAAAGCAACCTTTTAACACAAAATAAAACATATATATTCATTCATAATTTATTTCATTCGTTCATTGATTGTACATTCAGTCATCCATTCATTCCATAACTTTAAAAGATAAATCTGCAGTCCTTTAGTTTTTAATTTACTGCAAAGGCTGCCTAAAAACGCCTGGTATACCTTAAGGAGCGTACAAGTAAGCCTTGCTATATCATGATGCATTAAATCCCAGTTGCGTTCAGGGCATTTACTACAAAGCTAGAGATTTTCTTTCTCCAATTCGCACGGCTTTTGGCATGTCGTTGTTATACTATTAATAATTAGCAAGCATGTCATCCTTCACTATAGAAGTCAGAATTTATTGAAGAAGCTAGTTTACCAGATCCAATTTGTTTTGCATCGGGGTAGAAGGTAAAACAAATCGGGATTTATGATTGTAGATCGGGACAATCCAAAAAAAGTTTTTTTATTATTTTTATTAAGGAAAACCTTAATTTTTTTTTAAAACGAGTTTGTTCTGTTTGTTGTCTATTTATTTAAATTTCTAATAATTTATTTCATAATTTCTAATAATAATGTTTTTTAATAAAATTTGGAATTATCGGGACAAATAGCGCCCCGATAAATTGCAATTCGGGATGCGTCCCCAGGCCTCTAAAAATCGGGATGTCCCCCCACTCGAATCAGGACACCTGGTAACGCTACTCGGACCTCACACTTTTTATGGGAACGGACAGTACACGGGTGTGTACTGTACGTTCCTCCACGCTTGTTCAACTCAGATTGGCGGGTTTCGGTGATTATGTTAATGTGCAGATTTTATCACGATTGCCTCTTTTACCGTCGTTACTAGGTTTCTAACTCATATCGTTATAAACAGACATGGGTGTTTTAGCCATAAAGCTGCTACGACTTCTATATTATCATAATTAAACAAGTGGTACCTATCAGTTTGTTATTGATGGGTTATTAAGAAATTAAAAATACTGATATATTAAGCGAACATAAAGAGCTAGTAATTAGTCAGTTTCCTCTCGGGACATATGGGATTGTTAAAGGTGAACCATACTAATCCGTAGAGCTACCTGCTTCAGCTTTTATATCTCAAATTCCATTTTATAGTGACACTAATTGGATTTAAGATATTGATTGCAATGTTATATGGGATACAAAAGCTTATAATAAATATTTTACTTCATGAAGAATTTTCAACTCTGGCAGTTGTTGGCAACACCAACATCACAATATTATTTTTAGACTTGCAACATTCGTTGCTTTTTCTTTCTTCTTCCATTTTGGTTGTAGCCGAGGACGTACGTATTTGTTATGTACAAGTGATTTATTATAAGTTTTCACCACTAACAGTCTTTAAGTTCTCTACCTACAACGACCAGAGTATCGCCCACACTATAACCGTAGAACAAAATATATTACATGTGCGACGAGCTGGCACAAATACATGTAGTAAGAGTATTTGTGTAAACCTAGGTATGGTTAACAACAGAAATAGTGTATTAAATTTATAAAATGTGATTATTCTGCCCTATTTTTTCAAAATTCAAAGCTTTATTGTAAAAAATAAAAACTTCGTTTAAAAAAACCGACTTCAAAAACTAAAATGTATAAAATAACTTATTTCTAAAGCTATTATTATTAATATATATTATCTAAAACATCTTAAAGTCGGTGCTTAGTAATTTTCAAAATATAGTAATTTTTATGTTTTATTTTGCACCTACTTCAAGATGTTTTAGATAATATATATTAATAATAATAGCTTTAGAAATAAGTTATTTTATACATTTTAGTTTTTTAGTTTTTGAAGTCGGTTTTTTTAAACGAAGTTTTTAAATTTTATTTGTTACTTTTTAGTGTCTAGCTATGTATGGGTGGACCTACGAATGGTGCCGCGCTTCTTAAAAAATATAGGTCCCAAGAACCGGGAACAAAAAAATGTTCGTAAAATGAAAACTACTGGGCCAAACTATGTAAAATTTTTAGGGGACCAATTGGAAGCTATTCCGCGTCGAACAAAAAAGAATCACGTAAATCGGATCATAAATCACGGAGTAATCGGCGAACATACATAAAAAAAGCAACAAAAAAAAGATCCCGACGAATTCAGAACCTCCTCCTTTTTTCGAATTCGGTTAAAAACTGATTATATTTACCTATATCAGGTTATGTTCACAAGATACTAAAGATTAGTAAGTTGTCTATAATGTATGTACTCGACGTCTACGTCTATTTGTCGTTTACGCTATTTACAGAAAAACGGCGGGAGCAAAGTATGTATACTACACTTTAATGTATTACCTACAGCTTTAAAATAGTTGTACGAGTAGGATGAATCAACATAATTTAATCAGGAACTGATAAGATTTTTGTATTTATTTATTACTTTGCACTGAATATACTAAAGTAACCGAATACTACTACGGTCAGACTATTGTTGTTATTTTTGACAATAATTTTTCAGTTTAAATTAAATATAAAGAACAAATCGTAACGTCACCAGCTTAAAAAAAATAGATGGAAAACAGCCTTAACTGTCATCTCGTAGCCGTGATTAATATTATTCAAATTACACGAATGAATATGGTAATACCCTTAAAGAGCGAATAGCCTGTGAATGTATGGCCCGTTTCCTGTAATCCCGAGGGTGTTTCAATAAACATAACTCCCGACTGCGTGTCAATTTGGGAGATCGACAAAAAACATGAAACAAGTGTAAGGAAGACGCCCTAATTTCGTGTGAATTCCTTGATACGTTTTTTTAAACGTTAAGAGGTCTGGAAATAATTATAAAGGCGTTTATTTTTGTGTTTTAAGTATTTCGGGGGGAATTAATAATGTAATGTGCAGTAATTGCTCATCAGTATTATTTTCAATAAATTTTATGTATAATATTGGTTTAAAAATAAACATTTGTTGAAAGTTTAGTTTTGTTTCTGTTAAAATCTGAAATGTTTAAAAATATGTACTTTTTTAAAATGCCACAAAAATTAATATATTTGTCTAAGTCAAAAACAAAACAGTTTGCTTGAGGCTTCTTATTATAGACTAGAATTTGCCGTCTCCCCCTTTTGCCTGTGTGCTTGTGAGGGTACCGGCCTGCTACGTCCCCGTCACAGAAGGACGATTTGGTGCCGCAGGGCAAGCCTGGACCTTCGGCCACCGTGAGCGAATGTCGCGGGTGGTTGTCCCCGGGGAGGGATTCTCACTCGTTGTTATGCCGTCACCTCTTCTCCCGTGGGGCGCGTTACAGATCGCCCCACGCAACTGAGAGCATGAAGGCGCCGGGGGCATGGTGCCCCGGCAATGAACGAGGCTATTGGGCCGCCGCCTGCCAGGGTTCGCGGAGTGTTTAGACCATGAAGGAAGAAACACCGATGGCTTTTAATGAGTATCCCCATTCGTGGTGTGAGAAAAGCATTTTTGATTGCAGTGGTAGTGCCACCTCAACGTGACGAATCCCGCGCGGCTGATAGTCCTTAAACGGATTTCCTCTCGTGGAAAAAAGACTAGAATGTGCCAAAGAAACTTTGTTCGCATTTCCATCACGACGACATATTTATTTGTAGATTGTAACGGTGGCATCAAAAATATGTGAACATCTTTATTGCTGACCCGTAATTTAGCTTAGTCTTTTTTTTAAACTAAGCAAAGCAGACTAACGGCTAAACTGTGATGGAAAGTGTTTCCCGTCGTCTATAAACATTAGCAACACCGAAGTGGTGCCAAGTCTTTGACAACGGGATCTTAATAATGTTCAAACTTATAATTTAAATTAATTATTATGGTCAAATTTATTTATCCGTGCAGGAACGGAGAAATAATACAATTTCCTGCGGCCGGGCGGCCTGTCGTAAGAGACGACAAAACAACCCACAGCCAGGTGGTAGGGCATTTGACCGACTGGATGGCTACCACCCCTGCTCTAAAGTATGTCGCCATAACAACCTTGAGTTGCGTTCCGGCATTAGTGACCAGGTTCCAGTCTCCATTAAGAGAGCAGCAGCGCATTTGTAGCACCTTTGGTGTTGCAAATGTTCATAGGCGATGGTAACCGTTTTCCATCAAGTGGGCCGTCTGCCTGTCTACTGAACTTCTGCAATAAAAAAAATATAGCTTAAGATTGTTCTAAAACTTGATAATTTATGGACAAAAGTAGATATTTAAGAAAAATTGGGGCACCGATTTAAGTTTATCCCGCGGAAAAGAAATATTACAGTATAATTAGTATTTAAGTGAGTATACTACAATTATGTATCTTTAGATTTTATTTAACTAGAGTTCAAGATGGTTGGCAGGTTAGCGGGAGTTCTAAGTAACATGACACTTCAAATATTATGAACAGTAAAAAAACCTTAGTTAAACGTGTTGCCAATTTGGAACTAATTAAGCGACGCATCCGGTTCATTGGCTGTCAAATTGTTGGCTCAAATTTTTTGTCTGAAATCAAGTCTCGCGCGTTCTCTTGCCGCGTAAACAGATATGGGACCTGTAGAATTGTCCTGACTGTAGTACTGACATTTAAACAAATTGGATAGTACTCTTTAGGGTCTCTAACGGACACAACGTTCAATCGTGCAAAGGAAAATGAAAACAAGGTTTTGAAGGGTTTGAAAGTTAGCCGTTGAGTGCTTAGAGAGAATCGAATGAATGGCATGTATAGCACGGTCGGTAGTCGTAGGCAACTAGTTCAGGCCAATCCTGAGTGAAGTTCATGTGCTTCGCTCACTTTCTAGGCAATCAAATTGCTATTATTTATTGACAAAACACACAGGTAAATTTATAAATCTAAATCAATTACTGTTCGTTAGTCTCGTTAAAACTCAAGAACGGCTAGACTGATTTGGCTAGTTTTGGTTTTGAATTATTTATGGAAGTTCAGGGAAGGTTTAAAAGGTGAGTAAATACGAAAAAAATGCTTGGAATATTGTAAAAACAACAATTTCGCTTTCCCTTAGAAACTATTCCTACCTGTCAAACATTTGATGTTTGTCCCGTCGTTTAGAAATCAATTAAATTTAGAAGTCAGTGTTAAATTCACTTACAGAAATAAAACGCACACACACACTCGTATGAAACATTTATTGCCACCGCCGTGGCCACAAAAAGCGAACCAGTTTTGTGAAAAGGATCCCAACTCTATATAAGTGGCGATCGTTAAACCATTGTGTGCGTCAACAATGAACAACGCCATCTAGTGGCGTACATCGCAATCTTAAATGTGATCTTTTAAATAAAGTTATTTACATTACATCTTTACTCAAATATTAATATATGGTATTTTCCACAGTCAGTCAGAAATCAATTTAAATTTAAAAGTGATTTTTTTTTCATTTGTTGGTTTTGAACGTTTGTTGTTTGTTCCGGTTAACTTTTGATCACATTTTTAACTAAAGTCAAAACATACTGTAATTATCATTCAGCTTTTTAACCGACTTCAAAAAAGGAGGAGGTTCTCAATTCGTCGGGATCTTTTTTTTAATGTATGTTCGCCGATTACTCCGAGATTTATGATCCGATTTACGTGATTCTTTTTTTGTTCGACGCGGAATAGCTTCCAATTGGTCCCCTAAAAATTTGACATAGTTTGGCCCAGTAGTTTTCATTTTATGTACATTTTTTATGAAAAAAGTTCCATTCCGTTCCATATGTACACCGATTACTCTGAGATTTATAATCCGATTTACATGATTCTTTTTTGTTCGACGCGGAATAGTTGCCATTTAGTCCCCTAAAAATTTGACATAGTTTGGCCTAGTAATTTTCATTTTATGATTTTTTTATGAAAAAATATCCATTCCGTTCCATATGTACACCGATTACGCTAAGATTTATGGTCCGATTTACGTGATTCTTATTGAGTTTGATTCGGAATAGTTGCCATTTGCTCCCCTAAAAATTTAACATAGTTTGGCCTAGTAGTTTACATTTTACGAACATTTTTATGTTCCCGTTTCTTGGGACCTATAATTTTTAAGAAGCGCGGCACCTTTCGTAGGTCTACTCATACATAGCTAGGCACTAAAAAGTAACAAATAAAATAAAAAACGTCGTTTAAAGAAACCGACTTCAAAAACTAAAAAACCTAAAAAGTAGGTATAAAATAACTTATTTTATACCTACTATTAATATAAATTACCTAAAACACCTCGAAGTATGTGCAAAGTAAAACATAAAAATGACTATATTTTGAAAATTACTAAGCACCGACTTTAAGTTGTTTTAGATTAGTTTTAGATAATTTATATTAATAATACATAGCTTTAGAAATAAGTTATTTTATACTTTTTAGTTTTTGAAGTCGGTTTTTTTATCTATGGATTCTGAAGCGGTACGAAGTTTGCCGGGTCAGCTAGTATAGAAATATTTTACATTTTTATACGTATATATATATAGGAGGTATGTCAGAATAGAGGAATATAGAGGAAAATACATATTATGTCGACCCTAAATTATTGAGAGAATAAGAAAGAAAAGATAGATTACTTTAGTATAAAAATCTTGAAACACATAAGTTTTTAGGACACATGAAGTCATGCGTAGCTTCCCAAATACACACATTGACTTACGTGTTCGCAGCGGAAGCAATGGTCGTTATTACAACTGACATGTGTCAGTCGGGGTGGCTGCGCGGGCGCATGTGTCGCCGCGACATGCACTTATGACGTCATCATTCATGTCAAGTGGTCTGCTTCGAGTGAAGGGACCTCACACAGGAGTGACAAACGAAATGTGATAAATTGCTATATGCTTTTGCAAATGAATTAATAAAGGGATTTTTTTAAAACATTTGCCACATCAAAGGCGAAGCCAATGCATTGCCAGACTTTAAGAGAGGATAGGAAGGATAGTATGAGGGATCAGACAGGAGAATCAGCTAACAGGCAGGCGGGCTACTTGATGGAAAGAGGCTACCATCGTCTATGGACATTTGTAAGACATGTAACCTGGCCACTAATGTCGGAACATAGTTCAAGGTTATTATGGCGGTATACTCTAGACCAGGGATGGTAACCAATCAGACGGGACAGCGGGATGCCAACCGGCCGCAGTAAGTTGTATTCTTTCTTCGTTCCTGCACGATTAAAACCTGGAGTTTCACTCACACACACAGGCCACAGGAACTAGACTATACACACTACATCTGTGACAACCTTATGCTTAGCTTGTTTCTTATGGCACCCCCAGTGAAAAGTACCCTCTTCACCAACGGGAGGGGGGGGGGGGGGGTTAAGACCGCGGGATCCCTCACGGGTCCGCGCTGCCCCCTGTGGTGGAATTACATGAGTTGCGCGTAGCGGCGCTTACGACCTCTCGGCCGCCTCATTCTGCACCATAACTGACTCACATAAGGAGGCTACGGCTGATGTAATGGTGCTTATGTCAAATTTTAACTGACAGTAGGGCAAATGAAGGGTTGGTAAGATATAGGAAGGATAAGGAAGGCATAAGTAGGTTGTCTGTCTGCAAACAGCTACAGAAGGTTAAAAAATATAAAAAATGTACGCCTAAGTCTATATACGCAATTTTCTAGCATAATTATGCGTATTGTAACAATTATCATATGTTGTTAATGAAGCAAAATCACGTGATGTAATGTGTCAGCTATCAATCTGGCTTCAACAAGTCTAAGCCGAGCAGTGGACTTTGGGATAAAATCAATACCCAGTATACATTTATTCTATACTAGCTTCTGCCCGCAACTTCGTCCGCGTGGTGCGGTTTTTTAACTATCCCATGGGAACTCTTTAATTTTTCGGGATCAAAAGTATCCTATATGTTGAGCAGGAATATAAGCTACCACCATACAAAATTTCATTTAAATCGGTCCAGTCGTTTCGGAGATTAGCCGGTACAAACAGACAGACAAACAGAGAAACAAAAAATTAAAAAAAAACTAAATTAGTTCTATTTCACTTCTTACATTCCCCTGACTCGGTTTTTATCATTTTTTTTTAATTTTACAGAAATTCGACCGCTATAATTTTATTATATGTATAGTATATACGTATAAATTCCTTTAAAATTGCATTCACCATTTATTTATATCGGTTAAACGGCGATAAGAATGTACATTAATTTCTGTAAATTGATAAAAATAGAACTATTGTTAATGTATCGTTCAGCTGTAGGCAATTTGAGTGGCAAAAAATGTACTTAATCGGCTCTGGAATCACACCTTTTATGTAAAAAATTAAAGAATCGACCTTCACACACTAATAGAGGAGGTATTTCGTAGAGCTAATAATGCCGTAGATGCGGCATACTGTATTCTGTATTTCTTCTTTACTGTATACAAAAACGTTATTATTAATGCAATAATTAAACAACATGTCTTACATAGTATAAAACGAAGTCGCTTTCCGCGTCTGTCTGTATATCCGATAATTTCTCCTAAGCAATGCAAGCAAGGGATTTTAAACAGTTTACACCATCTGTTGAAAATGTATATCTATATAAAAACCTAATTAAGTTTTATGTAAGTGAAGTTGACGTGGGGTCGAGTACTCCGCTCCGCTGTTGCGTCAGGTTCAGCGTATAATGGCCGTCAGGGCGATAAGAGGATACCGTACGGTGTCCTTCGAAGCGGCCTCGCTACTCGCCGGATCCCTCCCATGGGACTTGGAGGCCAGGGTGCTGGCGTCACTGTATGTATGGCGCAAAGAAGCCCTGGCCAGGGGCACCAGACCCGCGCCTCGCGAAATCGAGGCGTGCAGGTCGGAGCTCCGCCAAGTCGCCATGGGAGTTTGGGAAGACCGCCTTAGACGCCCCAGCGCGGGCCCCGCCACCATCGAGGCGGTGAGGCCCGTCCTGCAAAACTGGATTGGACGAAACCACGGCACCCTGACGTTCCGACTGACGCAGGTCCTCTCGGGGCACGGCTGCTTCGGGAGGTACCTGTGTCGCCTTGGCCGCGAGGCCACGTCAGGGTGCCACCATTGCGACACAGGCGACGAGGATACGGCGCTGCATACCCTACAGGAATGTCCTGCATGGACGGAGCAGCGCCGAGAGCTCGTCGCCTTCACCGGACTGGACCTTTCGCTCCCGGCCGTGGTTCGCACCATGGTCGGGAGCCGCACCGGATGGGACGCCGTCTCCTCCTTCTGCGAGCACGTCATGTTTGCGAAGGAGGAGGCGGAACGGGAGCGTGAGCGCACGTCTTTGCTCCGCTCCCGACAAAGGAGGACGCGCCGACGCCGGAGGTCTGATTTAGACCTTCGGCCACCGTAAGCGGGCGGCGCGGGTGGGGCCTCTAGGGGTATAGAGGTTCTCACTCACCCGCACATGCCGTCGAGATGAGAGCGCGAGTGTTCCGCGCGCGCTCATCTCTCTTCCCGTGGGGCGCGTTACAGACCGCCCCACGCCCGGAAAAGACCGAGACGTCGCCGGGGGAGTAGCTCCCCCGGCATTGGAAGAGGCCCAGTGAGCGGGGCCCACGCCTGCCAGGGAATGCGGAGCCGGGTAGCCTATTCCCGTAGCCCTGGCATAAGGCGCAGGACGGAACACCCAGGGGTTTTAGTGGGTATCCCTAACTGGGGAGTGGCAATAGCGTGGCACCGGTTCTGACCGGGCACGCTAGTGCCACCCCCGATCTGGCGAATCCCACACTGTCTCACCAAGGTCGCGAGCATCCCCCAGGCTTCTGCGCCTGTCGCGGTCCTAGTCCTCAAGCGGATTTCCCCTGGCAAAAAAAAAAAAAAAAAGGGGTCGAGTACTGGCTAGCACACGGGTCCCAAACTCAAAGGACGCGGGTTCAATCCCGGCCGGAACGCATGCACTGTTTAGTCAGTTTTCTGATCTGATGTGCATATTGTTATAATACCATGTGCTAACAACGGTGAATGAAAACATCGTGATGCAATCTGCACATTGAGATAACCGTTGTGTCACACTTGCCAAGCTGTTCCCCCTATAATGGGAGGCCCGTTCCCAGCAGTGGGACAGCTATGTGTTGATATTATAATATTATAGAAGTTGTGCCACTGCCTGGGATTGACCTGTGGCGTAGCTGGGAAAAAATAAATAGTTTATATATATAATTTTAACATTGGTCTTATATGCACGTATTTTTCAAAATAATCGAAAAGTGTTCACGTGTGCGTGAAGTCTAAGTGGTGATAATTAAGGGTCATTTGAGTGAATGACCGCATGGCGCATGCATTTTTTAAATCAAATTAAAATGCATATTGTTACAATTACTAGGTACTAATGCCAAAGAAAAACGTAATAAGTAAGAGATACACTCTATTTTTCTTAAATGGCGCCGCCCGAAGGTCTTTATGGCCTGTTATAACAATATAATAATATTCTAGTAACATATTTAAATCTCCCCGAATAGTGTAAATGCTACTGTCTTTCATCATACAGTAATTTATTATATCAGCACTTACCTTAAGTACTAGGATAAATATACGTATTTATGATAATAAAATCTATCTAAGCTAGTAAATGTTTATACATTACGTATAATCACCATCTTCTAGAAGTGTGTACATTGTGTTATTACTTTGCATATATTTGTAACATTACTACTATGCTATGATGGTTTGTAAAAGATTACACATATGGTTCTAGGCAAAAATCATGTTATGATATAGTAGTTGTAAACAAATGTAATATTTAAAAGAAAACAAAGAAAGAAAAAGAAATTACCGTCGTACTTATATTGTTTACATGTGTCTTAAAAATAATAGTGTATTTTAAAAATTTGTACTCTGCATTTTTATTCAGTAAACAAGCTGAGTGAGTTTATTGCTGTGCCGGAATTATACCCATGCAAACTTTCTTTCTGTTGTGATACCAAAACGATCGGGTTTTTCTCGATTTATTTTAAAAATTATTTATTTAGTAAATGAGATTATATACTAAATACTTAAATAAACATACATTTTTGTTCAATTTATGATTTTAATAAAGGTAACCAATGCTTGTCTATATTGTCACACGTGTATGTGTATATTTCACATAACATAAAAAAAACAATACGAAAAAATAATAAAGCAAAAATTAATATTTTTTTGCAATATCTTGATGTCAGAGCATTATGCAATGTTGTTGTTTTTTATGTTTTGTTTGTCACGACTGCAAGACGACTTCACAAAGACTTTTTTTTTAATAATCACATTTTAGTTTCTTGAATAGCTTTAGAAATAATATTCTAAGTGGCTGTAGAAATTGTGCTGGCACGCATATATAAGTTTTGTCTTTCCAATCGTGTTACAAATATACATAAAACATATAGTCGAATTGAGAACCTCCTTCTTTTCAAAGTCGGTTAGTAAATATTAATAATATAACAGCCCTTTCTATTATATTGTAAAGACTCAAGCCCCTTGCACAAGGCAGGCTCGCAGGTGGGTGGACAAAAAAACGAAAGGATTCGCCGTCGCTGCGCCCGCGCAGGTGCTCATCAGGTGCCGGGATTTGGGTCACGGAACTAGGCAACGATGTCGTCGTTACATGATTACTTAAGCGTGGAGATTAGTAATTTAATCATTATGTTAAACATGAGAATTTTTCGGTACAATAAAGCTATTATGACACGGTCCAAGCCTACAGGGACCGAGTCACAGCAGAGTCAGTGCTTGGTCGAAGAACGCTTGGACCGCGTCACAGCAGAGTCGATAATTTTTTTGTTAACGCAGGGGGAATGTCTTTGCACACCATACCCGGGCCATTTGGGGGCCTTGAATGGAGCGCTGAAGCATGCATTCAGCGTGTATGGGACTCGGAGACCAGTCCCTGCACGAGTGCCTTCGTGGAGAAACTGATAACCGAACCACTCACTAAACTAAATAACTGCGCCCCATCGACCCGCTCCTTTGCTGGACTCCACGGGATCTAGCACAGAGTTATTGTTACTACCATATACAGCGGTCCACTGTGACGGAATTATGGAAGAAGAGTTTGCATATCGGCGTATCCGAGCGCCAGTCTGGCGACGACGGCGGTCGAGTGCCGCATGCACTACCTTCTTCCTCCTTCTCTCCCAGCGGTCTATTATTGGGTCATAACAGACTCCCAGTAGAATGAAACCGCCTGCCAGTGACATGGCTTTGGAACATGGCCTCGACCATGCTCCGCAGTGAGTCATCTGGTCCGGCAATGGCCTGAAGTTGGAACCAGCAGAGTCGGTTCGTGATCAAAGTCCTCTTGAACCGAATGCAATCAAAAAGCTACTCGGACGCTAGTCATATAACTGTTCAGAGTCTGGCAAGTGAGTGATCCGGGTATAGTTGGACCACGCTCCACTAACCTGTATCCTTAGAAATTTAGTCGGGTAAGGGCGCGTTCCCACTAAGTCGTGACGACAGATACTCGTGTACTTTTAAGTGTCGTGGCTTATATATTTAAATGGAGGTGTTCGCATATAGAACGAGACGACTTACTGTCGTCTACGACATTTTTTGCAGTGACCACAGATTGTCATGACAGTGGGAACGGCTAGCACGACAGTCATAAAACGATAAAAGATCGTTACGACTAAATCGTGACGGCAAATCTATCGTAGCCACGTCGTCGCGATCCAATGGGAACAGCTAGATACAATAGTCGTTAAACGATAAAACAATTTTGACGACAAACAATCGTTATAATGGGAACAGCTAGAGACGACAGTCGTCCAACGATAAATTCATCGTTACGACCTAGTGGGAGCGCGCCCTAACTGTATAAAAACCAAAAGGCGTCGATTAAAAAAAAGCATTGAAAAATAGCTTGGCAGGTTTGACATATCGGTTATCGCGATGTGCAGCATTTCTTTAATTAGCATGAGGCTATTACTAACAATATGCACTTTAGGTTAAAAACGGTTAAGTGGGGAAATATTTTCATGGCCAGAATATGTACCCGCGTCCTTTGAGTTTGGGACGCGAAACCAAATAAACTATTGCCAAAATGCAGGATTACAATTTTGTCTTGGTATAAACAATAGACAGATAACACTTTATGGTTTACCAAAATAAACAATTACAAAATAAATAATTACAATACCTTTACGGCGTAACAATAGGCGGCCTCATCGCTTAGAGCGATCTCTTCCAGGCAACCAAACTTAAATCATAATCTGGCATTGTAGGTGGTGCAGAGTATGTTAAATACAAACACTTTATAAATGAAACACAACATATGGTGGTTACTAAATAACTCCTAGTACTGGCTCGAACAGAAACTATTAGGAACACCGATCAAATTTCGTTTTTTTTGGTTATTCACCTGTCACATTTTAATCTACTGTGACGGTGGCAAAATCAATGCTGATGCATTAGAGTAATTAATACCAAAAATGGAATAGAATAGAAATTAAACACAGAGACATACTTCTAATATACGTGTGTGTGTATTTATTTATTTATATTAGTTAACAGGATAACAATTAGGAATAATTAATATTATACGATGAAAAATACTTAGTGTTTTCTGAGTGAGTTCTAAATATAGGCAAAGAAGCTCGCTCTATTATAAAGAAATTTAGAAAGAAAAATCATTTATTTAGAACTACAACACAAATGAAAATATAATATACAAGCATAAATAAGAAATGTACAATGTAACATGCTCTACATTGGTCTTAGCTCAGCATGTTGCTGGTTAAATTAACCAGCGCTGATCTTCCGCTAGGGCCATTTAAACATATAACAGCCTTTTTCAGTACTTAGAAAAGCGCACAATCATTTTAATCTACTTGAAATCTTATTACTACGGCAAGAACAGCAAAAAAAATGATGTGTTTGAAGACTGCACCCGCGCCGCCAGGGCGCATCGCTTGACAAGTGCGGGACCGCGCGACAGGTAGCGCATTGTTAACGAACAATGGGCACTCAGATGTTGTTTTTTTATATATACACTAGCTGTTACCCGCGACCTGGTCTCTTCTTGGTGAATAAAGAAAGACACAACCTTAACATGTATTTATTTACTTCTTGTGAAATAATTCACTTCAAAATTGTTTTTAAGACAAAAGTTAGCATCTGCCCTTCTCCAGGATACAATCTATCTCCTTTGCATACAATTAAAGAAATAAATTATAGTTTTATAAAATAAATAAAATGATTAGTTGTCATTGTGGTAAAAGCGTGGGGTGCTCGATATCAATTGTTATAATAAAGCACTCCACGCTTTTACCACAATGACATGAGTTCTGATATTAAGAATTAATTTGTACTTTCTGGTGGGTGGGTATTAAATTTTTATGTTACTGCTATTTGCCCCGGAAAATTCACTTCATTTTATATCGCAAGAACTATCCCATCTCCTGGATGAAAAGTATTTAGGCCAATTTACGTTATTAAAACTACATAACATACACCAAAATGACCAAATCAACCACATAGACTACATCGACTACATCGACCACATCGACCACACCAACCACATCGACCACATCGCTCAAATCGACCAAAAACCTATAAAATCCTACTTTCTGGAATAATCTTTACATAAATCTATCCCCAAATTTATTCCGTTATCCGGGATGAAAAGTATCTCCCTTGTCCACCCTCGTTATTAAAATTACATATATACCAAAATCGGGCACCTATGATTGATGCAATGTTGTTCGGCGATT
The DNA here is from genome assembly GCA_949752895.1 of Dendrolimus pini. Classification (NCBI taxonomy): domain Eukaryota; kingdom Metazoa; phylum Arthropoda; class Insecta; order Lepidoptera; family Lasiocampidae; genus Dendrolimus; species Dendrolimus pini. Next base: position 16,986,798 of record OX457140.1, on the reverse strand, counting down.
GTGACGAGATAGTAATTGCAGAATTGGGCGCTGTTATCAACAAAATGAGTCTAGAATAGATTTATTATGTCAAAAACGTTCATGTATCATTTACATTTTATCAATTCGGTAGCTTGGAGGATTCAGAACATATGAGTAAAAAGTACATGTCCTGCATGACCAAATTTTGTTTATATACCTAAAGTCTTGTGCCTAATGATTTGTTTGTGCGCCATAACCGGTTTCAAGATGCTATTAAAACCTGACACAAGCCCACAGAATTATTAATTTTTTCGGTAATCGACCGAGAAACTGTTTGCAAGTTCAATCAACCGCATGTTATGTGTGAGCAATATGATGATGACGCATGCAACAAGCGAAAATACTCAGAAAAAACTTTTTAAAAAGCCCCGTTAATTGCCAACATCGCGTCCTCATTACGCAGCCTCTGCCACTGATACGCCTTCGCGCACAGAATGCACATCTGGGAGCAATGAAGGACTTTTCATCAACAAAAAGACTTTAATACCCATTACTCGCAATCTAAACTACAGTTTATTACATTGCGTTACGTTATAAATTCGCATAAATGAACTTCAATCACCCAACACTCCGAACACCTGTTTCAACCGCAACATTTATTCAAGTACTACTCTAATCTAATTTAATTCGTATTGTGTTAGTAATAAAGTTACATTTAGAATACATAGTAGTGCTCGCTGCATTCCTGTTTCGTAGGGATGTTCGCATAAATTATCGATGTTTCTCCTTTCGGCTGAGTAGTCGGTAATACGCCCGTCCCTTTCTTTACACTTGTTTTTGTTTCACAGCGGGGGAAGTGTGTGGACGCGAGTCAAGTGCAGACCGACTCCTAATCTGTATATCTCATCATGCGTATTTATGTTTGTCACTGTCAATTTTGTAACACACAAACTGATTCACAAAACGTAGACACTGTAAACACTTATTAAACTATGTACTTATTTATCTGTTTGTTTCATTATACTAGTAAACCGACTTCCCTTTAACCTTTGCGTTGATCATGAATATTAAACATTTCTTAGAAGTACAAATTGCTTAGGCATGAGTTACCGGTACTAATGCATTTGTTGAGTAAAATACCAGTTGATCGAAGCCAGGTCACGGAGTTAGTCCATAATACACGAGGTGTCGGCGGCCAGCCGGCGCCACGGCGGCAAACGCGGCGCCTGCTATCCTGTCAGACATTGATTTTGTTGACCAATCAAAATCGGACCTTAGCGCATAATACGTAAGGTATCTACTTAAATAAAAACTAACACATCAGCTGTGATCTTGTTGCTATTAAAAAATTGTACTCTAAATTACATGAAATAAAGTCGTATATAAGAATTTTTATGTTGTAAGCTATTGAACATGTTCCTCGATTTTGAATTCCGAACACTGAGTAAAAGAAAGCGATTTTTAAGGAAGCGGTGCCTAGCCTTTTGTCTTACTTTAATAAAGTTATTACGCGTTTACTATTACTGGTCGTGATCCTTTTACTCTTGGTGATATTTTTAGTATCTCAGCACAAAGGAAAGGATGGTGAATAATAGTTATATATATTTAGTCTCGTTGGCATCTTCACCGCTTAATTACGCTCCAGCAGGATTAGCTTCGTCATCATTTGAGTATAAAACAATGACTAAGGTAAAATGATCGTTTTAACTATTGTGATATTATTCACTTGATTTTGTGCTCCTAAATCTTTTACAAGTGTAGTAAATGTATTATTAGTAACTTGAGGTTTTAAACAAAAGCATTTTTTGCATAAAAATATGTACTTAGAAGAGGTGGTAAGAACGAAATTAATTTAAATTTTAGTTTCATAGAAACTATTCCATTTTTTGCATAGAGAATTAACCTGTGTGCAATCGTTCGTCTCCGTCCCAGAATGTATAGGTATGTCATGTTATAGTGAAATATCAAAGCTCTGTTGTTCCTACATAGGTTTACCTAGTGAAAAATTAGGAATGACAAGGCGTCTTAGACAAAGTCCAAACTCTTTCATGTCTAATTCTAGGATTGGTTAGGCTAATGACAAAACCCAACTTGATAAAATCTGAGTTCGACCAGTCAGACCTCAACTAGATGTTAATTTCTTATACGGAAAAGATTTGTTAAAAGTTAATTCACTTGTTTTCAGAGGAAATCAATTTAACATTGATTACAAACCTATTATACTGACATCTAAAGTAGGTAAAATATTCAGGTTAAGATTTACTGCAAGAATCTCTTCATGTCTTTTTGAATTCCAACATTTTGACAATCATGATGACATAAAGCATATTTTGGTGTACCCAATACTTATCATTATATTTGCCAGCAATTGAACACCAGGTGGCTGGTTGCAACACACGTATATCTCCAGTAAATCTTATTTAATAACACCGGTGCCGTTGTAAGGGCAAGTCAATTAAAGCCCTGACTTGTTGATTGACAGATTATTGAGTGGGTCGGGTTTTTGTACTGCTTTAAAGAAATTTTTGTTGATTATATATTATCAGCATATATGTCTTTAGTTCTGTACCATATTTTTCATAATTGTCTCATAATGTTTTAATTTTATTTATTAAATATATTGATGTTTCATTCAACCTCATGAATGAACTATCCACAGCCAATATTAGACGGTTCAATTCTCAATTTAAATTTGGATGAATCAACCAAAGCCATCTGTCTAAACATAAAGTTGAATCATTCCATTTCATTGAATACGTCATGTTCTTTCAGTTACGTGCCTTTTAACCAAGTTGATTCCTCTTCAAAAATCTGTCTAACATCACAATTAGTCTAAAACAATCTTTATTGTATACCAACATGACAGAGATTTCATCTGTACAGGAACGGAGAAAGAATTAATTTCCTGGAGCCAGGCGGCCTGTCGTAAGAAGCGACAAAACAACCGCATCCAGGTGGTAGAGTATAGGGTACTGGTATTGGTCCATCTGGATGGGTACCACCCCTGGTCTAGAGTACGCCGCCATAACAACCCTGAGTTGTGTTCCGGTATTAGTGACTAGGTTCCCTTAAGAGAGTAGCAGCTCATTTGTAACCGCTTTCTAAACCCTTTGCCTGTAAGCTGAACTCATGCAATAAAAAATAATAGAAAAATACACAAAAAGCTTAAATTGTATAAGATAGTACAATGGGCGGCCTCATTGCGTAAAGCAATCTCTTCTAGGCAACTTTCGATGCACAAGATCGAATTGGAAAAATAGCGTTGGCGTGCAATTGAATTAGGTACTAGTAACACACAATAATTACTTACTATTCATAACAAAACAAATAATAAACACGTACACAGTTAGATAGTGCTCTCATAAGTCTGTTAAAAGAATGGATAGTTATAGCAGATCGGACATCTGCCGGTAGAGCATGCACAGTCTGAACAGAGAACGATCTTGCGTAAATCCCCGTAATACATAACGGTGTAACATACATTATTTTAGATAATAAAACATCAAAAAGCGAGAAAATATTCAGATTTGGCGCCATCTAATGTGCATTCTACAAGCTTTTTAGAGATACAGTTACAAGCATTCTTCATGGTCGAACCTGTAAGGAACCTTTGTGAACCATAATTTTGTTTTGTTGTATTTAATAAGAATTAACACAAAATAGCACTAGCCACGTCTAACACCTGCCTGTTCAAATAGCCAAAAAACCACGTTAAACAAAAAGCGACGAGAATCACGCCGTGCCTTTAAGAGCAAAGAGTTTAGGTGTCAAAAGCCTTACCTGACTTACACCTACACGATCTCGGATAGAGTGACCCCGTGTTTACTATCTCAGGGACATTGTGTTTGCTCTGGAGTTATCCCTTCACACCTCCACACTGGGGCCGCTACTTTTATTATACAAACAGTCCAAAATTTTTAGAAAGCACGTCTCGTAAATTAGCTCGATTGCAGGAAATGCAAATGCTACTTAGAAATGACATTTTTGCTTTATATAATAAAAGTCAATTTATTTTATGACTAGAATCCAGCTACTTTTGCAGGAACGGAGAAAGCCTGTCGTAAGAGGCGACAAAACAACTCACAGCCAGGTGGCTGGGTATTTTCCCGAATGGATGGCGACCATCTCTGGTCTAGAGTATGCCGCTATAATATCCTTGTGTTGTGTTCCGGCATTAGTGACCAGGTTCCGATCTTCCTTAAGAAGGCAGCAGGGCATTTGTAGCACCTTTGGTGTTGCAAATGTCCATAGGGGATGGTAACCGCTTTCCATCAAGTGGGCCGTAACTCCTTCAATTAAAAAAAAAACTTGACGTCATGGAGCCATGGAATCATCGCCTTTTCAGGTCTTAGGGCCGGCTCGGTAGGTATGATACCAAGCTCTCACAGAATATCGGATTAAAATTGTTAGCCTAGTTAATCGTGTTTCATACCATGAATGAGAGTTTCGATTGCCTATTTCCTTCTCCCCAGTCTCATTCCTCATGTCTGGTCCCTCTATCCTATCTCCGTCCATCCCTTCTATTCTAACCTTCCTAATCCCTCCTCTCTGTCGCAATCTTAAAGTTTGTAGCAGTGCTACTAATAACCTTGAGAATTTTTCGGGGATTCCATAGACGCGATTTTTTTTGCATATGCATTATTATTGTGAATAAAATCAAGTAATATGAAAAAATATATATAAATTATTTTTATTTTATAAAGATGTAGATATTTTCATCCTGGTTTGATAAAAACTGAAGGTGTAAAATGGTTTAATACGAATTTGGAGGTGATTTTGTAAATTTTACTCTTAACCCAAAAAGAAATATTATGACAACACTATGTTACGTCTCGTATCGTGTTTTTTTTTTGTAAATTATTATTGATTAGAAATTACAACAGTTTGCACCTTTTCGGCCTTTTGCGGCAATAGGGACCTTAAAGGCTAGCAACGTTACTACGGGGGACGAAACTAGTTGGTTCCGTTCCTAATGTGACAAACAGTTATAGGCAACAATATCCACTCCATCCAGTTTTGCAATAGAAAACAATATACTGACCAATCATCTGATTGTAAGTGGTTTTCTATAGAGATTTACAACTCTAGCAACATTTCTAGCATGATACTGACCATTTTTACGGTACTGTAGCTTTTAGCAAAAATGAAATACTTACACTTAACAAAAATCTAGTCCATCCATTCATCTCCCCGTCTGTCTTTGTCACTGTCATTTTCCTCGAAGACGTATTGTCGATAGTTGATATTTAGTACGAATATGTAATTTATGCTGCTACATAAAACTGTAGTAAAATATGAAAAAAAAACAATAATTAGGTTGCTTTTTAAAATTTTCCCGCTATTTTGTTGTATCTGTGATCTTAGTTTTAATATGCTTACTATTTACTAACTTTCTATTTATCATATTATGTCTATCCTGTATTGAACTAATAGTGGTTGCCGTTAGTCACATCTTGAAAAAAGTTAACAATGTCTCTTATACCTACTTTGTTCTTTTTGGTCACAAACTAATATCAGGGTAATAAAATTGTCTCTGGCTATTGTTCAAACTTTGGATTAAGAAAGGAACTCCACGCCTCTTGTTATTTAAATAACAAGATTATATACAATTAATATTTAAATACAGAACACAGTTCAACAAGCCGCCGAGAGTCAGACATTAAAATTAAGATGATAATTTCGGTATGACTAAAATTAATGCGGTAACCCCAGTTTGTTGCCGTAAAATTCACGACAAAACCTGTATGCCTGCTGGAGGCAGAATTCAGTTGTTTTGGGCCCGTTCTCCGAAAACGTAGAAATGTCCACATAAAAAACCGACGCAACAGGATTTTGTATCGACATCACCAAATCTGGACGCGTTAAGAAATGATAAAGAGGACGCCGCCTCAGTGCACTGCGCGAACTGCATCGTCTTTAAGTAGTGTTGCCATGTTCACGAATTTTTATCGACATGGTCGGTATTGTATCTACGTTTAAGTTATGAAGAGTAACCTGAGGTGCTCTAGCTCATATAGCGCCCCTGTGTAATCAATAGTTTTATTTTCACCAGTGAACAGTAATTCGGAATAATGTATAGAGGAATGTATATGTAGGAAGCGCTCATGGCGCATCTTGCTTTACTAACGCACCCGGCGTCGGCCATAATACGGGCGCAGGGTCTTTGAAAGCCCCGGTGCCACGAGCTACTCAGGCTTTCTGGAGGTGTCGCGATCGGCTTTCGGCGCACTATAGGTCTAAAGGGTATCTGCTATAAAAATTTAGTTTAAACTTATTTAATAAACTATAAGCTAATTAAAACTAATTTTAAGATGAGTATTAGAAATAATAATAGACTGTATTTAATACGACTTAATATCAGTGGTTTACTATGAAATATAAAATCTAACACACGTGCGCACACGCATCGTGAGCGCGCTTACATACACTCATAATTTTTGTATTTGAAACTTTTGTTTCGTATTTTGATAATACCATATTGATGCTCTACGAAACAGGTTATATCTAGTGCAGGTACCAAAGTCATTGCTATAATTATAAATATAAACTTTTTAGAAACAATAATTATATTTGTCAAAACAAAATAATTTATGGTTTTGTATTTAAATCACTCCCAAGTGAATAGTGGGAGCTGTGGCATCACGTTTTTCTTACATCTTTACCCATGCGAAGCTCAAATTTGACAGTATTACAGAATATTTAATACAAATAATAGTACAAAACAAATCATAGCCATGAGCAAACCAATACAATAAAATTAAGGTTGTTTGCTTTTAAATATTAGACAGCTTATGGTTTTTGAACTTCAACTTCTTTAACTGTACTTTAATATTATGCAAAATGATAAGATAGACTCTATTCTATTCTAAATCTGCCTTAAAAACACTAATTCTGGTTTGCAATCATACATGTGAATACAGAATATTTATGAAGTTGCATTTTTGTCTGGTAACACTATTATTAATAAAAAAGACAACACGGGCAAATATAGCGAACACGCTTCCTAAAGCGAAGACATTTTGACGTACCGCCATGGTTCCCTGCTGCAACAGCACCAAAAGCAGGATTAATTTATGACATACTTTCATCAGTGCTTTATAAGAGCGTCATCAGAGTAGTGTTGCAATATATTCATACTATCTATATCATATATCACGCCTATATCCTTTAGATGTAGGCAGATGTTATATTTAATAGGGTTACCAGCTCAAGTATTAAATATTTCAGAGAATAGTGTGGATTTTATGGTGAAACTTGTAGGTAGGAGGTTATATTATTATGTTCTTATAATTACCTTGATAAAACGGTCGTCGCTTACATGCCGAGCTTATTATAAGAACATGATAAACTTTAACATAAAGTTCACAGAAGAGCTAATTAACTAAATATTTCTCATAAATTATAAGAAATATCAAATCGAATCATTTATGTGCTCAAAAATATGGTAAATAAAACAGTAGATGACAATATGTTATTTTATGTTTCAAATGCTTTTTTCTTTCTCGAATGCAAATGGTTACTAAAACACCATAAAAATCAACAGAGTCCAGTACAACATCCATGAAGAAAACCATTCGGCATCCGAAATAGAACTAGATTCTCTAATATTAAATTTAGACCTGTACAATATTACGAAAGAATGGGTTGGGAACTTATTCTTGAAGGCTTATGCCCCACACGCTAATTCACGCTGCATGCTGAACAAAAACCTATGTTTACCTTAAATTTTGGATGCATGGCAACCCTCAAAGAGTGATGGTCTATAATTCCTCGGAGCGTTGTAAGCGTCATTATAGCGTGATGGCTTGTATAATATCTTCATCTAGTAATATGACGCCCAATAACTCATCCCATCTCTATCCGGTTGGTTAGCATCAAAGCCGTCTCTACCAGGGGGTGAATGCTAGGGGTGTGTGGGACCCGGGCGCAAGGACATAAGGGGGGCGCTAGCCGATAAATGTCAATTAAAAAGTCATATCTAAAAACCATCATGGTTTTATTTACAAGCTTTTGTTTACCTTGCAATGGATGTATGTATGTAAGTTCGGGTGGAATCTTCCAAGTTAAATGTGACGAACTTACCGGTTTCCGATTGAGCTGAAAATTTGCACGCATATGTATATCGCGTGACAATGCAATGATATGGTACCATGGAGCTGATCTGATGATGGAGTTGGAAGGTGGCCATAGGAACTCCTGTACTAAACAAAACGTATGACGGGTCATTGTAGGAATAAATACCCGTTCATTTATAAAATATGTAATTTCGTACGTAATATTTACATATCCGAAAGAAGTAACATTAAAAATATAATGAGATTTAAAAGGATGAAAATATGTACATTTTTGTTGAAGACTTTTCTCTGACTCTCATGTCACATCACAATTGACACTCCTTCACTATAAAAATATCGCCTGCCAGGCAGTGGGCGAAAAGGTTTGTTTCGCCACACCACCCCCCCACGGAGACAAAAAGAAGAACTTAAAAATACTAATAGTAAAAAAACTTAGTTACTAACAAGCACAGCAACAGGTGAAGGGCCTACGAACCAAATGGTAACCTGAACTTGACTGTCCTACCAGACCGGGTGGTGTAGGTTTTCTTGTTGTCTGTGGTGCTCTGTTGTTGTGTGGGAGATGGAGGTGGAGGTGGGGATGGAGATGAGACTGTGACCGAAAATGGAGAGTCGTCAACCACTTGGTATGCGGGTTTGACACGGTCCATGCTGACAACCGCATTCCTGTTTCCGATGGCGATTGTTAGGGTTTTGTCCTTCCGGCTAAGAACCCTGTATGGACCTTTATACGGAGGCTGGAGACTATGGCGGACTGTGTCGTCGCGCAACCAAACATGAGAAGCATTATTTATGTCTCTGAAAATGAAAGAGGACTTCTGCCCATGACGTGAGCCGGGAACAGGCTTCAGCTGTGCCATGTGGCGGCGAAGCTGGGTTACCAAGGCGGAAGCGTCCACAGTTGAGTTGGGAGTCTGCGAAGGAGCAAGAAATTCTCCGGGAAGGCACAGGGGTTCCCCGTACACTAACTCGGCAGAAGAAGCTTGTAGATCCTCCTTTAGCGCAGAACGCATGCCAAGAAGCACGATGGGTAATGATATAACCCATGACTCTTGATGGCACATAATTGCGGCTTTTAGTTGCCGATGCATGCGCTCAACAAGGCCATTCGCACACGGGTGATAACTCGTGGTACGAACGCGCTTGATAGAGCATAGTTGCATTAAAGCTCGAAAAAGAGCAGATTCGAACTGGCGGCCTTGATCGGTGGTAATAATTTGAGGCACGCCATAGCGAGCTATCCACTCCCTGAAGAAGGTTTCAGCCACTTCCTCAGCTGTGATTCCAATCATAGGCCAGGCTTCAGGCCACCTAGTGAACCTATCGACAGCAGTAAGGCAGTATTGAAAGCCCTTGCTATGTGGAAGGGGGCCAACTATGTCCACATGGACATGGCGGAAACGCTGAGTGGGAGTGGTAAAAGTACCAACCGGAGTGGAAATATGCCGGGTAACTTTGCAGCGTTGGCAATCGAGGCAAGAACGCGTCCATTCTCGACAGTTCTTGTTTATCGAAGGCCAAACATAGCGGTCGGTAACCAATTTTGTGGTCGCTCGTATGCCCGGATGGCTTAAATTGTGAAGCCTATTGAAAATAGCACGGCGCAAGTCACGAGGAATAAAGGGACGAGCCTTACCTCTTGAGGTGTCGCATACTATTACGAACTTTGTACCAGGAATGTCAACCTTAGCTAACTTGAGACTCGAACCTTCAGTCAACAATTTGGCTAACTCTTCATCAGACTCCTGTGACTTGGCTAAAGTGTCATATTCCTCCTCCAATGTTATAGCTTCAACGCGAGACATTGCATCTGCAACTACATTGTCCTGACCTCTAACATGTAAAATGTCAGTGGTAAATTGAGAAATGAATGAAAGCTGATTTAGCTGTGGAGGAGGAAGTTTTTCGCGCCTCTGAAGGAATGCATAAATTAAGGGCTTATGATCAGTGTAGATCGTCACATGCTGTGCCTCCAAAACATGTCTAAAATGCTGAACAGCCTCGTACACCGCAAGGAGCTCACGGTAATACGCAGGCCAAGTTGTCTGGCGAGGGGTAAGCTTCTTACTAAAGAAAGCAAGAGGCTGCCAGACATCTCCAACATGTTGTTGGAGACAAGCACCGACATGGCTACAAGATGCGTCTGTGAATAAGCCTAATTTTGCAGTAGGATCTGGATGGGCTAAAAGAGTGATATTGACAAGATGGTCTTTGCAGTTCTGGAAAGCCTGAATAGTGTCAGTAGTCCAAGGAACTGGTTTGGGACCCTTTAACTGAGAATCAGCCAGCATGTTGATCAAAGGGGCTTGTAGCTCAGCAGCCTTCGGGATAAAACGGCGGTAAAAATTTAACATGCCGAGGAACCTGCGCAAGCCCTCAACCGTTTTCGGTAAGGGAAACTCCCGCAAAGCTTGAATCCTTTCAGCTGGTGGTCGAATGCCATCTTTAGAAATCCAATGCCCAAGAAATTTAACTTCATCAGCGCCAAAAACACATTTAGATGAATTAATAACTACCCCGTAATCTGACAGGCGTTTGAAAAGAACGCGAAGGTGTTCAGCATGATCCTTGGGATTTCGGGAGAACACCAGAATGTCATCTACATAGGGGAAACAAAAATTTAAACCACGCACAACCTCGTCTATAAACCTTTGGAAGGTCTGCCCAGCATTGCGAAGTCCAAATGTCATATACGGGAACTCAAATAACCCGAATGGAGTGGTGATGGCCGTTTTGCAAATGTCATCCGGATGAACGGGTATTTGCTGGTATGCCTTGACCAGGTCTAACACCGAGAAGATAGTAGAACCAGCCAAGTCTTGGCCAAAGTCACCTATATGACGAACTGGGTAAGAGTCTGGGATAGTGCGGGCATTTAAAGCACGATAATCCCCACAGGGTCTCCAACCATTCTCGCCCTTCTTTGCTAGGTGCAAAGGCGAGGACCAGGGGCTTTTGGACGGTCGTGCCGTACCGCAGGCCAGCATGTCCTCGAATTCCTTCTTCGCAACCTGAAGTTTTTGCGCAGCGAGGCGGCGAGGGCGGCACGCAAGCGGTGGACCATCTGTGGTAAGGATGTGGTGTACGGTTGTGTGTTTGACAACCCTATTAACACCAGGTGGTCGTGTAATATCCGGGAATTCTTTCAGGAGGTCTAAATAAGTGGAATTGCCGCTTATTATAGTTTTGATACTTGTTTGAGAAGTGTCCGCGACGATAGCGTGGACAGACAAACGTGTAGTGCCATCTAACAAACGCTGGTTGCGGCAATCTGGCAGTAAATTAAAATATGCCAAAAAGTCAGAGCCGATTATTGGCGTGTTTACGTCGGCTACCACAAAATTCCACCTGAAATCCCGGCGTAACCCTAAATTTAAAGAAAGAGATATAGAGCCGTATGTTTTTATGGGACTTCCATTAGCCGCGGAAACATCAAAATTGGAAGAAGTTATGTGTCTTCCTTTGAGTAGTGTACGCGGGTAACAACTAATGTCGGAACCAGTGTCAATCAGAAAACGACTGCTGGTCCCAGACAAGTCAGTCACAAATAAACGACGGCCGGGTGTAGCACAATCAGTCGCCGTCACTACTGATTGTTGTTCGCATTTAAATTGTGAACCGGTTTCCAATTGCAAGGAGGCAAGCATTTACTGGCTTTATCTGCAAATTTTTTATGATACCAGCATATGCGGTTGCTGGATGGAGAGGACGAGCGCGATCTGTTTTTAGAGCGAGAACGCGAGTTAGCGGGCGAGTGGCCAATAAAAGTGTCAAATCGTTGGGCTAGCGCCTTCATCTCTCTCTTTAAATCATCGAGTTCTGACGAAGATGAGGAAACGGCGTGCACCAATGAGGATGAAGCATATGAAGGAGAAGGTGCTTCAACGATGGCATCAGCTATTTCAGCTACCTTTTCCAGCGGCAAATCACGCTGAGCTAATAAAATACGTTGTACCTCGCTGGGTAGTCGACGCATCCACAGCTCCCTTATAATACCATCATCAGACAGAGATGTGCCAGCCATTGAACGCAAGTGACGTAAGAAAACGGAAGGCTTGCGGTCCCCAAGCTGTACATCACTCAGCAAGTTCCGCACGCGTTGTTCCTTAGACGCTGAAAACCGTGCAATTAATTCTCTTTTAAGATGCTCATATTTATTTTCAAGAGGTGGGTGAGCTATAATGTCCTCGACTACATCGGCTGTCTGTGAATCAAGCATGGACAAAACATGGCCATACTTGGTAGCATCCTGCGTAATGCCAGCTATGCTAAACTGAACCTCAGCTTGCGCGAACCAGATTGTTGGTTTATCATGCCAAAACGCTGAAAGCTTAACAGACACGCCGTGAACTGAAATGGGAAAGGACTGTGGAACCTGTGTCATTAATAAATCTAATTTACTTTGTAAGTCCTTCACCTGTTGCTGAAGGAATTCGTCGTGAGACATAGTGAAAGATAAATACAACAATGCAAATTAAAATTAACAGTAACAGGAAAACAATAAAGAAATAAAAGTTCACAATTCACCTACCTAAAATTGAAAAATAAGTATGTGCAAGGCTAAGTATTTACATAGTAATATTAATGAATGAACATAGCTAAAATAAAAGAAAAAAAAATCAATTTAAATTGTTTGGTATACGATCCACCTTATAGTTGTCCGTATGCGATCGTCCTTATTTTTGAACGATCGGAAAATCGTTGAAATCACCGTCGAAATTATCCACTGCGGGCCGTGAATGTAATGCTGCAGTAATTCCAGTCCAGATGGCCTCGCCTCAAGATGGAGTTGGCGCTGCGGGCTGTGGGTACCCGCTGAAGCAGTCCTAGACGTCCACGCCCGGGGATCGCTCGGCTTGAAACTCCAGCCCAAACAGTTTAAGTAATGGGCAACGACTAATGTGCAATTCCAAATTGTTGTACGTCGGGGTCACCATTAATGACGGGTCATTGTAGGAATAAATACCCGTTCATTTATAAAATATGTAATTTCGTACGTAATATTTACATATCCGAAAGAAGTAACATTGAAAATATAATGAGATTTAAAAGGATGAAAATATGTACATTTTTGTTGAAGCCTTTTCTCTGACTCTCATGTCACATCACAATTGACACTCCTTCACTATAAAAATATCGCCTGCCAGGCAGTGGGCGAAAAGGTTTGTTTCGCCACACGTATTTACAGTTCTTTAAACATATTTAGCCGCAAATTTGCGTTGTGCAAGACGCTAATTGTATTTAACGGTGTTAAATGCGTTTTGTTTCTTAAATAAATTTAAGCAAACTTATGCAAGCGGCCCTAAGTTAATAGAAATAGAAACAAAATAAGTCCTAAATTGACCCAAGTCTCAGCATAATGCTAGCCAACAAGGACTAGCGCTGTTCTTCCGTCTGAGACCATAGAGTAAAGTCACGGTGAACAATATAACACACATAACTACAATATATACAGTATAATGCAGTTTGACAAAGCTAAATGAATTGCAGACTAAAAAATAATAATTTGATTGGGAACAAACTGATTTTCGCACCCCGGCTCCCAATACACTTTTTTTTTTCGAGGCCGGGAAATGCATTTCGCATACTACCGGGTCCTTTACTAGGGATTACACAAAGCGACGAGAGGTGACACCACGAATGGGCACCAGAGTCAAATTGCCGGCTTGTGTGGAGACTCGAAAACTCAATACTCCACTAAAACCACCCTCCTCCCATGTGAGTGTGTCCCGCGCTTATAGCAGGAAGAGCGTGAGACTTAGAACGTAGATACGCCCACGCTGATTCTAGCGCATCAGTGCTTGAGAATGCCCCGGTAAAGGCAAACTCACTTCGTCAACATGGGTGATCTCCCAATACAATTAAGACGGCCCTGTTTAGCATGCGACAAGCGGATATGAATACACTAGTATTTAATAGTGCACGATTGTAATATCGATTATCCGAATCGAATATCGATAAGCGTCTTCTAAATGCGGCGCTTGCACGGTGCGAATAAAGTGCACGTAAATTATAGTATAATGCGTATGCATGCGTGAGTCACGGACGTGCACGGGCGCACATGTGCATGTGGAAATAGCCCGTAACTTTGAACAAATGTTCTGATACTCGGTCGCACTGCGTTGTGGCGATCCTCACGACAAGTCGCCGCGCCGCCCAGAGAATGCGACCGGCTGGCGCACCAGTGATGTTACCAATACTATCGATAATTCTACATCTCGCCTCTTTACTACAGTAACATTAGTGTCTGTGCGGAAAGAGAACCGTCATAAGATTTAAGAGGGTCTCCGTGCTTAAGTGACGTATTTGTTGATTATAAAAAAAATTAAACTTTGAGATTTTGAGACTGTCTTAATTATTAGATTGCCGTATAAAAATGATAATGCTACAACCACAATGTTATTTTTTTGTAGTTCCAGTTATCTTGATAAGGGATATTTTAAAAAGAGAGATTTTAATCTTCAAAAATAATTACGTCGAAACGAATAACTCTTTTACTCTCAATCTATAATTTATTATAAAAGAAACCAGATTTTTTTAGAATTATGAAATCGGAAACGACAGTTTTAATTATGAAATAAAATAATAGCCGCGGATTTTGACGCTATTAAAGCGAAGTGGCGATTTACACATCGATATTTTGTAGTGTTCTTTAAATCTTTACAAAGGATAAAACACAGTCGCTTTAGGCGACTATCTATATATATGCCCGCTAACTCCTAAGCCACGCAACGGATTTTTAAGCGATTTTCACAATCAGTTAGATATTTTTTCACTGAAGGTGAAGAGAATATATATAAAAAACAAGTGTTCTTTTTAAGTTTTCGCGGCTAGTATAATTAAAATGAACCAGCAAATTAAAAACTTTCACATTATTTATTGACAGTTGAGAGTTAGTCTTCTATAATCACGGCTACTGAAAAGGGGCCGAAACACCGAATAAAAATCGAATAAAATACCACGCTTAAAAACGTTAAAAACTTAATAAAGTTTTAATGTAAATGAAATAGCATCACCTAAGGAGGACTCTAGTATTTACTAAAAGACAATATCAAATCTAAATTTATTAAAACAATTCTAAATCAAATATATTACCAAGATATAAATAAATTATATAAATTAACTAATGACGGATATATGACCTAAGTTGTCAAAAGTAGTAACAGTACAATTCGCCAAAAAGACAGGCGAACAAACTTGGACCATACAGCCTCTTCTTATGGATTAGGTCTTCGTAGTCTCAGCCAAATTGTGAGGTGTTAAAAGTGAATAATACTGCGGTGACAAATGACAGAAGCATGCTGAATGAACTTTATAATATCGGTTATTATAGTTACATTGTATTCTATCTTTCACGATATCTTAATCTAGACTTATGATTATAATTCATCGTTTTCTATGAGAAAATAATTATCATTGATAAATGACACGATTTTTATTTCGAAATGGAGTCTTAATTTTTTTTATAAATCGATAAGATTAATAAATTTGCGTAAGAAAACAAGATTGGATATACAAAATTTATCAAATTCAAAAATGTCTCCTAGAGTCAAACAACTTGGACGAAGAGATCCACGGAACGATAAGGAAATTAATGATTCGATTTTGTTGCTATCGATGATATTGATCATATACATAATTAAATATTTATCAGCACAGTAACACATCAGGGCTTTCCCGTTAAAACAAATTTTAATTGTATTATAGGCAACACACAAGCAATAAGGCTAAAGGGTAAATGTCCTAAGCACATCATTGCCGTAATCGCTTATTTTAACCTCATCCTAGATAATTAATTTTGAACACAACAACAACACCCATAGGACACTTGAATCGATGAGATTCTTAAGAAGATATAAGCTAAGATATATAAGACTTAGAAGATTATTAAGATATAGAAGAAAAGTCTGGCTGCGGACAATGATGCGATCAGGAGAATTACCCTAAAATCAATTCCAATACTTTCTAAAGCAGAATACAATTATAGTATTTATCACACTTGAATCTGCCACCGTCGGGCTCGAGTTTTCTGTTTATTGGAAGAAGAACATCAACCACAGTTGTCTAAGTTAGATTGGCAACTTTTACACAACGGTAATCGTGATCCTTATGAAACTTTTCATCAAATGTTTATAAAAATATATTTTACCGAGAAGTGAAGTTTTAGTAACACTAATATGACATTTTGATTCATTCAGCCATCAAAATTATAAGTTTTAGAAGTGAAAGACGCCACAACGGTCGGCAAACGATTTCAGTCCATACAACCTATTCTAATGTATATAGTCTTCGCATAGCTGAGTAGAATTATAGGTCTTCGAATGACGCCATTCAACGGAGTTCTTATGACAAATCGAAAGTTACGTTTAACTACACACTTCTCACGAAAACACATACCTAATTACTACTCAAAAACTATTAATATCCCATAACTATTGTTATTTTAGAGTAATTTTACACCTTTTTAGAAAATAAAACTGTACAGTACAATGTTTTCTTTCAGTACCCGTAAAAAATGATCTCATAATAATAATGTAGTATTAAGGATTATTCTCCGCGTGCAACAGCGTCCGTCATTTGTCAATGATATAGTACTAGCTTAAAAAAACCTGGTTGCGACCAATGATGCGCGTTGGATAATCGCCCGCCAAGCAGGAGAATTGCCTGGACACAGATAAAAATAAAATTTCTGCTATCCGAGTGCTTGCTTCTTAATAAAAACTAGGTGGAAAGTAATCGATAAAAATGAAAAATAATAAAACAATAGCAATACTGGTTAGTCACATCCCTAAGGGCGAGACCTGACTGGCGCCGTACTTTTTTACCCCGGCTCACCAGCCAACTTTATTATACGCCTCGTCAGTTGAACGCAGTGTGTCGACTGGTAGGGATGTGCGTCACTGCGCCGCCAATTTACGAACACGCGTTCGATTTTTAAATGACATTCGGGTGTTCTAAAAAAGTTCGTTACAAAAAAGCAACTGTGTCTTATAAACGTGCCAATAATAAAGTTGCCTTTAAGTGGTAGGATATATTTGGATTTATTATATTGGATGATTTTGTGGGATTAGTGTAATAGGAACACTTGACTGAAAATGTCGAATTTCAGTACAGGAGATGCGACACAATCTGCGGTGAAAGGTTCGTGGATGCTTTCTTACAGATTAATAAAATCAGATACAAATTTCAATGATAAAATCTGAAATTATTTTGGTTCAAATTTTTTACTGGTAATAATAATAGAACTAAGTATTATACCTACATGCATTTAACACTGTTATTTTAACTATAAATAATTCTGAAAATTTTAAGGTACAATTTTTAAAAGGAGATTCAGTAGAAAATGTCATTGAAGCGAGAATATTGAATTTAAGAGATTTTCCGCTTTTCCTTTAAAGGGAAGGTTATTTGAAACATTTAACAGGTGTCAGTCTCTTTCGGGTTCAAAGGTTTTGAGTGAGGAAAATCGGAAAATTGAATCTAAAAATTAATTAAAAATTGTCATCGAATAAGTTGCATAACAGGAATGACAATCTTATAATTAAACAAAAGAGGCAGTTTAACTTTTACGCTCTTTGAAAATATCACATAATAAAATTAAATGTATTCCGAAGGCGGCATAAACTTGATATTCCGCCAAAAGTGATAGTTTTCTTTAGAGAAATATCGTATAAGTTGTAGAATCGTTTTATGAACGATAAATCTTTTAAACAGTCTCCTATCCTTATTTTATAGGGATGCTAGAATAGCCATAATATCGATGTTTCATTTTAATATGATACCTAATTATATTAAAACTAATTTAATTATTAAAATGCATAATAATTGATGAATAATTTTTTATTAAATTGATATCACATAACCAACTTTTCCCAATCATTTGGAATCAGGACAGTACCTCATTCTTTAGTGCTCCTCTGCCCACCTTACGGCAAACGCAGTATTTGCAAAATGGCCGTTTCGAGACAAACGCGGTAAAAATATTTTTAGATATATAAACAACATTTTATATAACTTTTTAGTGTATCTAAAAACAAGAATAAAACTTAAGCCTTATGTATGGATGGAATGGAATACCATTACTGCAAAAAAGGGAAACACACAAAAAATTACGATGCAAATGCATTTAGTAAGGCTCTGTAAAATCATAAATGGCGGTCTTCGTATTATTATAATCCTTTCATTTCTTATTTTTCACCCACCATTATTCTTATATTCACCACATTTTAAAGTTTAACATTCTTTATGACATGATTTTCACCTTTCCATAAAACATACCTATACCACTGTAATCTTCCACCGAATTTTTCAGTCACGGATGCAATTTTAACAGATCCCCGATATATATTTTATATCGATATAGATATATATTTTTCTATAGCAGATTAGCAGATAGCACAATTTTAAGAAATTATTTTAATGTAAACTCAGACTATTTTTTTACTACATCATTCATACGGCATACGAAGCTTATACATTCGTTAAATTAGAAAAAGGTTTTATTTATAATCTTATTATTAATTTGATTATTAACAACATTTCTAACGAGTCCTTAGTGTAGCTATTATGAATGAATGAATACAAGGGAGTTAGAATTTTCTGAATACGAACGGTACTCACTTTGTCCGGGGTTTAGACTTGTATTGTATATTTTGATGTGCAATAAAGTGTTATCTATCTATCTTTATATCTTTTGAATCCTACAGAATAGCGATATGAATCATGCAAATAATGTAATTTAAAATTCAATACCTGAAAATATCATTCACATCCGTAAAGCCGTTTCAAATATTCGAGACAAAGATTTAGACAATCTGACAAACAAATTTTGAAAAATATCATTTGCATATTTGTAGGTATTTTATAAATATCACTTTTCAGTTAAATTTTGGCATTTATCCTGATCGACTGACAATACGTATCAAACGCGATAATTATGTTAATTCTAAATTAGGCCAATTTGAAAAAAAACTTTAATATTGTATAATATGAAATGAGAGCTTTGAGAAGTACATGTGCGGTAAGCTTGAATGATATGATAAGGAAAACGCAGTGATAAAGGAACGTTGTGGACTGAAAATATATGTAACAACAAGAGTTGAAAAAGGTATGCTAAGGTGGTTTGGACATGTAGAGAGAATGGACAAAAGTAGAATCACAAAACAGGTGCATGACAGTATTGTGAATGGTAGAGTTGCTGCCGGTAGACCGAGAAGAACACACCATGATCAAATACCAGAAGAGTTAAAGACAGGTTAGATAAAAAGCATCTCACATAACCGTGCATGTATGAAGAGGTTAATGAAAGTTGATGAAGTGATAGTTGTTTGTCAGGATCGTCGTAAGTGGAGATCCATAGTCTCTGCTTACCCCCATTACCCCATGGGAAACAGGCGTGATAATATCTATGTAATATTGTATATCGTAATATTTTATTTGGGATAGCTTAATCTCAGCTAAAATTTCAATAGGAAAATTTCAGATAGTTGCATCGATGTTATATCACCAAAATTATGTAACACAACTATACTGTAGTTCAGATATTTACATTTAGACTTTCACAATTTCTTCTTTTTAGGAATTGAAACTATTTTACAGTTAGGTTCATTATAATCATACGTCGAGTTTCTTTCTCTATATCTTACTATTCTAATTATACGTAGACATAAGTTGTTAAAAATGTCCTCTAAGTCACGTTGCCTGGAAGAGATCGCTTAAGCGATAAGGCCGCCTTTTGTTTTGCCTTTAATTATTGTAAATATTTATTCTGTAATTGTTTATTTTGGTGAACAATAAAGTGTTTTCTATTCTATTTTATTGATTTATTATATTTGCCTTACCCCTATTACTTAAAAGTTGACAAGTAAACTCATTTTTCTAGCAACAGTAAAGTAAACGAATGAATAAGGTCTATTATTGTATATAATACACTATATATAAAAAGCTATTACAGTTGTAATACGGGGGCTTTATCCATTAGCACCCAACTCCACCAACAAAGAGAGAGTCCCTTAAGAGAGCAGCAGCGCATTTGTAGCACCTTGGGTGTTGCATATGTCCATAGGCGATAGTCTGCTGAACTCATGCAATAAAAAAAAATGTTGTGGACGCGTGATGTCCAAAGAAGACAATTCGCTAATGTCCGTCGTGTAAGACTTTTATCTAAGTTAAAATCCCTTACCCTAAATCAGTGTAATGTAATAGTTTTGCGTGATACGGAATGCAGTGAAGTTAGTTATCATATACGATATGCTGGTGGCACGGTATGTCACATTTTTTACAGCATATTATCTGTTTCTTTTTGGTACATAAATACTAGAACCACTACTACTGACTATTCGCTAGGTGTACAGAGATTTACTAATTTAAAATAAAATATTGTTTTGGGCGTCATTTGTAAACATCTCCTTTGTAGGAATGCACTATATCTTAAGAACATGGTCAGGAAATTCTGCAATATAATGATATACAATTTTATATAATTAGTAGATATTATATTGCATATAGTTATATATTTATTATGTTTTATAGTTGCATTTTATCACCATATCTTGTATATTTATATAAGTTATGTGTATATCTGTATGTATAGTATATTTATATATTTAATATTAAAATGTAAGTCATCGTACAATAATTATGTAATACCACGATCGGCACTCCTAATCAGCAATATTCTTGCCACGTATTGTCTGGAAGTCATCGCTTTTTAGCGATAAGACTGCCCTTTGTACACAATTAGAATAAAACTAGTTCGTAAGTTTTATTGATCATGAGCTAGTTTATATTCCGACTCGCACTTGGCCCATTTTCGGGTGGCTGAGACTACAATATTTTTTGAGGACTGGATCCTCACCTGGCCTGTAGACCTTGCAATTCTCAAATACGAACTTTCTGACCTATAAATACTCATATTAAATCTATTGACAAACTCGCCAAAAAAATATTTGTACTTAATTGCTGCCGGATCTCATTAGCGACGGTCGATTGAATATTTACGCCTAAAGTTAAACACCTGCGAAAAACGACTCTGACAAACTCCCATGTTACATATCTGCATATATATTTTTGCAAATTTTGTATGACTCTGCAATAATCAATGATAACAGGACTTTGGTCATAGATAGCAGACCCAAAGTATTTACTTTTATCTATGATCGATATCTTTTAGTTTTTATGATTTGACATTGTCTTAGATTTTCTTGTTTTTTCTTCGTTCTATATTTACTCCTTGGATTGTAACAACAGAGTATATTAATATACAGTAAAACCTCTATAAATCGAACTTCAGGGTACACGCCAAAAAATTCGAGTTATCGAGTTTTCGACTTATGGAGGATTTCGACCTAAGCGAATTTTATAAGGAAACATTCGACTTGTCCTCTACAAGTCGAATGTTTCCTTATAAAATTAAGATTTGGTCCAACTGGTTTTGAGTTAAAGAGGTGAAACAAATAAAAATCCTATTAGTTATAGAGGTAAAAAAACATTTCAAATATTGCTTTATTCGAGATATAGAGGTCCAATTTATTTTTTCGAGTTATAGAGGGAAATTAAGTACTGAATTTACTTATAGGGTCTCCCTATTAATTTCGACTTATAGAGGGTTCAGATTTCGAGCAACCGAGGTTTTGGGGCTTGAAGGGAAGGGAACACATTTTTTTTTCGAGTTTGGGAGGTTTACGTCTTATTGAGGTTCGACTTAAAGAGGTTCTACTGTAATAGGAGTTATCATTCATTCATCATTGCAGCTAAAATTATTATCAAAATTTTATTTTTGTATCTATTAACTACATTAACGTATAATTAAAATCAAACAAGGAGTGCGGGAATGAATAAAAAATCAAATCCTGTTACTATTGTTGCCTTAATATATCGTAAATGACCGGAAATTTGTCAGTAGTTAAATAGGCTTAATAACCACTGCCTTGAATTCTAATTCATGCTTTAAATTTGATAATAAATCGCATATTACGACTTAAGATAGTGTGTTAATTCCAAAATATACATCATATATAAATACGTATTTAAAAGAATATCCTTATGTATAAAAATGCTACATTAAAACAAAGAAACCACCACACATCATAAGGTATGGAATTATATTCCAGTATTATAACAATAAGATACAAAAAAACAAGCTGTTATTAATTTGTTAAATTGTTATTAAATTTTATAAAAAAAAGTATTTTATTTATTTAATCTTCATTGTTAAGTAAAAAAAGCTTTAAAAAAATTCAAAATTCGTTCCGATTTATAATTAAAACTCAACCCTAGAACAAACACCCCATTACTAATTATACCAATCGCGACTTAACCCCTAAACACCCCTAAAAACAAAGGGTAAAAGAGTAAACAAAAACCGCGCACATGTTTCAGTCCCACTTGGCGTAACAAGTGAATTCGTGTACAAAGTTATCTTTACAAGAGATTAACTTAAAAGCAACCTTATAATTATAGTAATAGGGATATTATAAAACATTGTCAAACTATTTGTTTGTTCATATGGTGCAATATGGGGTCAAAATCGTTTTTTTTTTCTAATGAGAAAGAAGCTCACCCCAATTTTCAAAATGGTTCTTATAGCGTGATAGCCTACAGTGAATGATATAAAATATTGTTTTACGGATAACGATTTTTTTTAAAGATTATGTAACTTCGCAGACAATTTTTTATGTCTAGCCCAAATCGCTTTTAGATATTGTGGGTAAAACCCATACCTCTGTATTATAAATTATCTTTTGTATTATAATTATAATTAATCACAGTTATCTTGATCGATAAAAGGTTTTCAAAAAATTAGCATCTTCATAAGATGTTGTTTACTGTTCATACATATTTTATAATATACTGTTTTACATGTATTAGCATATATATAATGATTTGGAGGGAATTTCTCGGTGAGGTTTTTCCTCTGCGCTACGACATGAGGTTGTTTATGAAGGGCGCTATAAAATTTCTTGAAGACCGTCAATTATTTGGCAATGGCCATAGTAAGACAAAAGAAGGAGGGACATTTGAGAACCTACTCCCAATTTTTTGAAATTGATTAAATTATATATAAAGACTAAAAGACAGCTGCAATTAATAATCATAAAGGTTCTAATTTATGAGATAGATATTTAGCGCACTTTGGAAAGCAGATATATATGCGCTAGATCTAGTAGTATTTCTGCAACTGTGTTATATAGTATAATAGCGGCCCCGGCAGACGTTGTCCTGCTCTGAAAAAATAAAAATCTAGGACCCGATCCCAGCGCTATCTGCCGGTTCTAATTGCGAATCTAAACCATCCGGGAACCCACTCAAACACGCAAAAACAAAATCACCAAAATCGCTCCAGGTGATTAGGAGGATTCTAGAACCCGATCTCAGCGCCACCTACCGGTTCCAACGGGATAAAAGTATCCTATGTCCATCTCCTGGTTCTAAGCTACCACCCCACCAATTTTCAGCCAAATCGGTACAGCCGTTCTTGAGTTATAAATAGTGTAACTAACACGACTTTCTTTTATATATATATAGATAACACAATTGCAGAAATATAAATCAGTTTGAGATACCGATGGCCTCCATAATTGTTACCATGGTAACATCTAGAGAGACCCACCAACAATGACTAACTGCAATGTTAAGTCATAAACAGCTAAACAATCTAATTCCTTTCTTTAAACCCAAACATGTAATTCAAAAATGGAATGTTCCAATATGTCAAACAAAAAGCAGTACAATAATCGAGCGGCAATAAAAATGAGCCGTTGTCGCCACATGTCAAGTGACGTAAAGGCCAGATGTGGCCGGCACCAGATGCGGAACATAATGCCCGTAATAATGTTTAGGCCGAGTCGACTGTTTGACATCTGTATCTTTATTGATTACCCGGCAAAGGGTGACTTCTGTAAGCGCAAATGTTCACAGTGGATGCTGTTTACAATTGTTCAGATATTTATTGTTGTGTAAAGTTTTGTAATAAATATTAAACATAGCATCGCGGAGTAAAAAATGTAACTCTGAAGCAGTCTCTATTTTTTACATTTATACAAGTCATTATTTTGCATTTTAACATAGAAAAACACGATTATACTTAGGACCGTATTGGGAGCCGGAGTGCGAAAATTAGGTCGAATTTCTTGCCAGCATTAAAAAGATAATTTCTATTATTTCTTGCTAGCAATTTTAACATGAATATTGTAATAATTACATTTTAATTTCGAATGCCCAATGCAAATGCTGCATGAGATGCATTTGCAAAAATAATGCCGTCTACATTTTTATGGTATAACTAGCTGCGCCCCGTGGTCTCACCCGCGTGATAATAGAAATCGTTATATTTTGGATAATTCACACTATATCTTTATAAATTATAGCCTGCGTTATTCGAACGTGTAAACTAAACTATTGTAACGTTTCATCGAAATCCATTCAATAGTTTTTGCATGAAAGAGTAACAAGCATACATACATCCATACATTCCTACAAACTTTCGCGTTTATAATATTAGTCGGATTAATGTTTGCTTATTGTAAAGTAATTTTCAAAAGTAGAAAATTATGCATGATAGGTGAGGCGACCCTGAGGTCCTTGCGCCTGGGTACCGTGCACTCCCGGCTAAAGACGGCCAGTCTACAGTTTCAGCCAAGAAGGTATAGTCAAGTGCGTTGTCATCAAGAGTTAAATACCTATATTTGGTGGCTTTTGATCAATGTCTAATTCGCCTGTTCGTCAAGTACATTGTGTGACGCATTTAGGTATAAGGCGATCAGGTGACGACCATGAGGTCCCTGAGCCGGGGTACCGTGCCCTCCCGGTTAAAGGAGGCCTATCTACAGTTCAGCCAAGAAGGCGAGTTTTTCTAGCCAATGAGCGTATAGACAATTGTGTGGTCATCCAAGAGTTAAATACCAATATTTGGTGGCTTTTGATCAATGTCTAATTCGCCTGTTCGTCAAGTACATTGTGTGACGCATTTAGGTATAAGGCGATCAGGTGACGACCCTGAGGTCCCTGAGCCGGGGTACCGTGCCCTCCCGGTTAAAGGAGGCCTATCTACAGTTCAGCCAAAAAGGCGAGTTTTTCTAGCCAATGAGCGTATAGACAATTGTGTGGTCATCCAAGATTTAAATACCAATATTTGGTGGCTTTTGATCAATGTCTAATTCGCCTGTTCGTCAAGTACATTGTGTGAGACATTTAGGTATACACATAATTATATTTTTCTTAAACTATCAATACTGTCCCGAAGCCGTTAGAAGGAACATAAAAAGCCATTCAGTCAAGAAGGCGAGTTTTTCTGGCGTAATGAGCGTATAGACAATTGCGTGGTCATCCAAGAGTTAAATACCTACATTTGGTGGATTTTGATCAATGTCGAATCCGCCTGTTCGTCAAGTCTACATTGTGTGACATATTTTATTTTTATCAGACGATCACAAATTGGAGATTATACACTATTATGCTGCGTCGCGATGACATTACTACATTTTCGTTATATTTATAATACGTTTAGAATATTATATTGCACGTAGTAAAAAGTATTTTTGCGAATGCTGGCACCTGTTCGGTGTACTAAGAATAATACAAAATATTTTCTGGGTTTATAAAATCCGATACTAGAATTACTTGTACATTTTAACTGCTTATTAAGCAATTATAAAAGCCATTGATGTGTTGTAATCAGTTAAAAATGTAAGTTATGAAAAAGGTTGTAACGAATAGCTTAGTTATTATTTTTAATTTATTTGCCCATGATAGAACTTTTTAGAAAGTGTTTTTTCTTTAAATGGTTGATGTAATGTGATACATTCTATTTTCAATATGTCACTTGTGAGAATTTTCTGTAAGAGCAAGTCAAATATAATGTGGTTTTTAGAAGCGAAATGTTATTTAATTTAGATTCGCTATATTATATCAAAAAACCACAACATCTGGCGACTGTGACAGCACTTGGAAGTTTGACTTTCTATTCATATCATTAAAGCTAGAAACGATCCGTCAAACATAGGCTTTATAATCTTTTAGAAAATTTAAGATTGTCATTTTATTTTCTTACGGTCTTATTCATATTGGCTAGGGTAAGATTTTAGGCCACTCTAAGAACTATAAAGAAGCCTACAAACTAACTCTAACTCAATATGAATAAGACCATTAGTAGGTTATACATATTTACAAAATGTGCTAATACATTAATAATACATACTGTTTTTATATATAAAATTCGTATAAACATGCGTGATTGGACGTCCATTAGACGAATTTATTTAAATTTCTTAGACGATGTGAAATGGTCTTTAAAATTTTTGAAAATTCGAATGAGAGTTTATGCAGGTAAAGCCGCGGTGTAAGCCCTTCTGTAACAATCTAAAGATTATTATAAATAGCCTGATAAGGACACAAGACAATTTACGACTAATGAGTCATAGAAATACATATTTGTTTTATCGCATTGACGCGTGCTGCTGTACTAAGTGCGAATTATGAGATAAGATAAAAGAAACAGTTCCAATTGTGAATCTAAACCATCTGAGGACCCACTCAACACACAAGAAAACATCAAAACCGGTGAAGTCGTTCTCCAGTTATGCGCATACATACATTTCTTACGATTCAATTTTATTTATATATGTTTATTAGATTTATATTGATTAAGGTTCACGTAATATTAATCAAAAAAATGATAGGGCTTAAAGTATGGCGCCATCTATTTGATGCTTTTGTATATAACTTATGTGTATATTTGTATATATAGTTTAGTTATATATTTATTATTAAAATGTAAATAATCGTACAATAATTATGTATACCACCATCGCCACTCCTAATCAGAATATTCTTGCCACGGGTTGTCTGAAAGAGATCGCTTTTTAGCGTTAAGACCGTCCTTTGTACCAACTAGAATAAAATACTAGTTCGTCAGTTTTTCTGTAATGGTGTACAATAAAGTGTTATCTATCTATCTAACTTAGTTGGCAGCAAAACTTACATTTACCGAACTCTCGGTTTAAAAAAAAATGTAATGTAAAATGTAATTGTAATAATAACATTTTTTTATCATAAATTAAAATGATACCTATCCTATGTTCTGATTTGGAACAAATCTAGCAAAATGAAAAAATCTAAAACGGATTAGTTTAGGAGTTTATCCCGGTCAAACACTGTCACAGGGAATTTTTATATATACGTCTGCCTGTCTGCTGAACTCCTGCAATAAAAAATATATATGATAGAAATAATTTTAATTACTGTTTAAACTATAATTGATACTTTATATTACTCGTTGTAGAAATTACGTCATAATTTGTTTCGCTCGTAAAAAATGTAGGCGGCTTCAGCGTTTTGTAATATTAATAAAAAATATCTTAGTTGATGTGACAGTCAATTACACTATTACGTCACTTATTTAAAAATAATCGAATACAATAAAAGAAGATTTGTATTGTATTCTACCCATAGTCTCAAAGACTATAAGTAGAATACTGAGCCTAGATCATCGTCTTCTATGGGTAAGATACCCGAGGGCTGGCTACGTTTCCACGCTGGATCGCCATACTGATCCGTGGCCCGAGATAAGCACCAGCCCTCGATCACCTGAAGATTCAATGAGTCGTTTGGATGAAATAGGTAATAAAATTTAAAAATTAGTTGCGAATTCATCTCAATAAAATATTACATACATACATAACTTCACGCCAGGTCCCGTACGGGGTAGGCAAAAACAACAGAGCGCCATACAGGCTTATTCTTACACACCTCACTTGCTTCTTTCACATTCATAGCTCTTGTCATGCACGCTCGTCTGTTCTTAAGGCTCCTGACATCACCTTCTGCTAGTACACGATTAATTTGATCATGGAAGGTGTGTCGTGGCCTTCCGCGACTTCTGCATATTAATAATAAAATATTATAACTAGAATATACCAATCATCGGGATGTTTCTCTTTCAAATTAGTACTAAACCGTAAGCATGGAGAAGTACGCGTTATGTGTGTATTGTGTGGCACGGCTTGGGTTTTCTGCCGAATCGTTTGGGAATTTCCACTGTCGTAATCCTTCGTGTTGTTGATGTCGCTTTGCCAAAAAAAGTCTTGAACGGATCTATCAATTCATGGTGTTTAAAATGTATAGTATTGTATGTTTCAAAATATGTTATATCTATTTTTAAATATAGACTAGTAATTCTTTCTCGCTTCTTATATTATTATTTTTATCATCATTCATTATGTTAATACGTGAAGCAAAAACTTTGCACGCCTTTTTACGAAAATTGTGCGGACGGAGGAGTATGAAATATCGCACACATAGTTCATGTGGAGAACGAGTGCAGAATGCTATTTTTTTTAATTAAATTATGCTTAGTATAAAACATTAAATCATTAAAAAAAAACATTACGCACACTACCATGTAATTGACACACACGCATATTTTTTTGGGTTTATTGTTAAAGTCTAATTAACAGCATTGTATGTATGTAAATCTGTGATTATATAAGTATATAGTCTTTGACAACAGAACCTTTAATAATGTCTAAGCTTATAATTTAAATTAATTATGGTCGTATATAAATCTATAAATGGTTCGAGTTTGTACATCGCGTTTAAAAATGTGAAAAAATCAGGGTGGCTAATTCGGACCAGGAAATTTCAAAAATGCAATGTTTAGATTTTTCTGTCTATTTATATTATACTAGCTGCGACCGCGGCTTTACCCGAGTGGTGATGGAAATCGTTATATTTTCGATAATTCACACTATATCTTTATAAATTACAGCCTATTTGTTATTCTGATGTGTAAGCTATATTACTGTAAAGTTTCATCAAAATCCATTCAGTAGTTTTTGCGTGAAAGAGTAACAAACATACATCCATACATACATTCTTACAAACTTTTGCGTTTATAATATTTATAGTTGTTGTTATATTATAGTTATAATATAACTAGTTGCGTATAAAAACAAAAGAAAAAACAAATGAAAAAATATCAAATCAGGGCGCAGACGCGAAGCTAGTGCCGCGCCTCTGAACTAGTTGTGCGCCGCAACAGATAGGATATGATTTTTTATATTTCTACCCTACATGGTCGTAGGAAACAAGTCATTATTTGTATTACTTCTCAATTCAGGTTGGCTTCGAGTCATCTCTATATTTTCCTGGGCAGGGGTTTAGACTATACTGTCTTAGTTTCTTTGTTATTATTATAACATGTAAAATAACGAATTAAGTAAAATTAGGCTACTGGGTAGTGTTTGACACGCGGCATACCCGCGGCGCAATCTCTAGTTACGAATAAAATCAAATGTATTTGTTCAAAATATTTTTAGAAGCAAGAGATTAAGATTGACATTTATTATAGAATTGATAATAAATGTCAAAAATTAAATTAAAAATATAAAATATGTAACAAAATAAATACGAAAGATGAACACTTATGAACATATAGCATTCGCTGTAACATAAACATTGCGAAGCCACTATTAAAAAGAAGTGTCATAACACTTTTAGGCCGTTTATAAAGTATTAGGTATATCTATACTATAATAAATTTGACTAATAATAAGGATTAACACCAATTTTATTTGACGGCTAAAAATGTCTGGTGATTAAAGTAATAAAATATTTATTTCATGAGCCAATCTTGATTAACATCTCTTTAATTCAGTTTTATAGTTAATCGATTTGAGCAGCGAACGACTTAATATGTAGGTACATGGATGTTATTTACTTATTAGTGATATATTATGGTATTGGGATCTAGATCGGAGGAGGCGGTTCTAGCCTATGTAGCGCCCGTGTTCAATTTATACCCTGGCGCCCTATATATATAATATAATAATATCAGCCCATAAATGTCCCACTGCTGGGCTCGGGCCTCCCATTATAGGGTAACGGACAAGTATACCCGCCACGCTTGTCCTAGGCTTGGCAGGTTTGACACATCACTTATCTCGACGTGCAGGTTGCATCACGATGTTTTCATTCACCGTTGTTAGCCGGTGATAATTGTTACAATATGCACATTAGATCAGAAAACTGACTAAGAGGTGCATGCGTTCCGGCCAGGATTGAACCCACGCTCTCTGAGTTCGGGGCGCGCGCGTGCCCTATATATAATATTAAAATATAGCACAAAATTTCATAATACATAAACAAATTGTATTAAATAATATTAAAGATTGTAAAACTCGAAATTAAAAACATAAAGGCGTATTGAGAACTTCCTTCTTTTGGAAGGCGGTTAAAAATTATGAATTATAGAAAAACACGTGTACGTGATCTGCGACAACGCCCAAATGCAGCCGAACAACAACGGCAGCGGTTACAAGAACTATTTATTACATTAAAGTTCGAAATTGTCTAATATACCGGTCAGCATTTTTCATTTCGCTAAGCATTTTTTCGTCTAGGTGCGATAAAGAACTTCCTTCTAATAAAATATTATCTGTTTTTATATCGGATCAATCCCTACTTTTAATCTAATACTTAAAACCTTGTCATTGCAATTTGGTTTCTGCGCAATACACAAGCCTTAGTCTTACCTAATTATTATAAATGGTTAAATCCACAGCATGTCATAGTCTTTTTACAAATGAATATCATGATTTACTCAGTCAATTAGAATGGTTCTAAAAATGACACCTAAAAAGTTAGGTATATAAACATTTGCGATATTTCATACTAATCATGACTATCGTTAATTTTTAAATTCGCGACAGTATACAAAATAGCTGTTATAAATATATTTTAATAATATTTATTATTTATTTTATACATTATAATCATATAAGCAAGTGAGGTGTGTAAGAATAAGCCTAAATGGCGCTCTGTTATTCGTGCCTACCCCGCAAGGGACCTGGCGTGAAGTTGTGTATGTATGTATGTATTATAATCATAAACTTGAATGCTATTCATCTAAGAATAACTTTTGAGGCTGTCACATTTAACGGAATATTGTTAATTATTAAATTGGTCTTATTTTTTAATAGTGCGATGAGAACGTATCATAACTTATACTAATAACTTTAGATATAACGCCTAGAAATAAGTTCATAGAAATAAATAAAGATTTGATTTTATTTTAGTAAATAACGGTCGTGGTTTTTGATGGGAATTTAAATACTGATGTTTTTGTGAAAATATCTAAAAAGAACCAGAAGTAAAAATGGCCCTGTCAATCTGGGTACCTATAGTAGAATTATTTTGTCCATGCAGTTCATAAATAATCGGAGCGGTGAAGCGAGTATTTCGCTCTCTCTTCCACTCATGAGCCTTATGGGCGGGCATAGTGATGCGCATTATTGTTGTCGATAAGTGTTATCGATAGTGTATTTAGTTTTGTCATTTTGAGGGTTAGTGATATAAATGAAAGAAAAAAATAGATAAACAACGTATTTGTTAAAATAAGAATAATAATGATTTAAAAGAAATTATTAATTAGGTATCTTTGTATTAAAAAACTATAAGTATAAAAGTTTATAATGTAACAAGTTATATTAAAAATAAATATAAATACTTATATCTAAGTTTAAAATTAACAGCAAAAAAGATAATAATGATGTTTATAAGAATGATAATCTTTCTTTGATAAGAATGAATTTTTAATAAAAACTTTTTATGGCGTTGCGCCCGCGCAACATGCTCACCGCCTTAGCTGGGCTGAGGCTGAGCTTTGATTTATGACCCAAACTGCACGGACAATATAATTCTACTATAGTAGCTATAACTTGTTTATTTATTTTACAATGCAACAAGTACAATTAGTACACTTAGGTTTGGTATATTGATACTTACAATAATAATTATATTATAGAGCACATTATATGTTCCCGGAACTGGCCACATGAATTAACAATATTTAAAAAATAATTACAACATTTGAAAATGGAACTCTTTGGCTGTAGAATAAAGATTGTTTCGTCTGTATATCAATTGTTTTTACATTGTGGCGTCATTTTAGAAAATATGTGTCCACATCACCATGGATTGAACTCGTGATTTCGTAGCATGAGTTTCTACGATTTTAAGTATAATTTGACAACTCAACAGAGCTTCGCTCGCTGCTTTTGGCTGGTTGTTCTAACTGCTTAAGTGAAGATTATTAAATTTCCATAAATACTTGAGTGCTCTTTGAATTTTTCTCTTGCTCATTTTTGCGTATTTACATTAGGATGTGTATGTTACATCTTGCAATTTCATTTCAATATCTTGAATTACATTTCAAGTCCAATCAGCACATAACAGCTTATCGGGGAAACGTTACACAAACATCAGCATCCGGTGTTGCCGCCTGCGCGTATTGCCGACACGTGTTTTAGCGCGCGTGAACGTCGTGTTTCAAAATATTGCCAGTCGTAAAAATAAGCAAATCAGCAAAACGGAACTACAAAAAGTTTAATTTCAGAAACATGTGCTTTATATTACGTTTTTAGCTTCGGTTGTGTTATTACGGCAACGCTATTACAATGTCATTTATGTGTTCAGGGAGAGATCACTCATGTATTTTCATAATAAGCATTCGTCGGTCGTATACAGCGTCACGCCGTACGCAGCCTACGGCATTTGTTATGTGCCACTGCCTAAAAGTTTCAATTTGTAGTCTAAGAGCCGCTGAAGATCGACCTTCACCCACTGATAACCAGATGAGACACATTTTTTTTATCAAATTATATTGATTTATCAAACAAGTAACCTTATGATATCCAAGAGGGGACATCAGAAGACAGGGGCGTTCGAAAACAAAATGGAGTGACGATATCCGTCTAACCTTAGGACCATACTGGACCAGAGTTGCAGAAGACCGAGCTCAATGTAACGAGCTGGAGGAGGCCTATGCCAAGAGGCACGCCGAATTAAGTGATATATAAAAAATAAAATAGAAAAAGAAAGAATGTTAAATTGCATGTATGTAATTAGGAATAAAAAGGCTTTATTATATGATTATATTGATTTATAAATACGCCCATAATAGCTTGCCAATCGAAAAGTGTGCAAGGCTAATTTTGAAGTCTCCAAAGCATGGTAATCACAAAAAGGAGACCGAGTAGAAACGCTATATAATCTATTCTATCTCATTCTCTCTCGGGCTGAGTCCTGTAGATTTTTTAGTGTCGCTTTTATCGAGTTTCAAATCACGATTCTAAACAAGTTTCACTTCAAAAATTAAGCTTTATGTATAGATTAGCGCCTTAGGATACCATTAATGTCAAAACTTAGTAATTACTGCAACTGCAATTTGTAAAGCAATATTGTAATATTGCTCTGTCCTTTATTCTTTAATTAATATACAAGTTTAAAAATTATTAAATTAGTTATTATCCTACATGTATACCTTGTTTTTTATAACAAGAAAAATGTTTGGATAAAATTTTAGTTACATTATGCCCTAAACCGGCTGTCTAGATCAGCCAGTTCGGCGGCGGAAACAGCTGAATCACTCAAGCGGCGCAAATATGCAACCCTCAGATATGTTTGTGCCGTTTGCTGTCGAGACGATTGGTCCGTGGGGTCCATGGCCATAAGCCTCTACAAAAATAACTCGAGGCCCGTACCGGCTCTGCCACCACAAGGCACAGACGATGACTCTCTTAGTTACTACCAAAATATATCGAAACGACTCATTGACTCTTCAGGTGATCAGGGGGCTGGTGCTTACCTCAGCAAACGGATCAGCATGGCGAATCCAGCGAGGAAACGTAGCCAGTCTTCTGGGCACCTTATGCATAGAAGGCGGTGATCTGGGCTCAGTATTCTACTTATACTCTTGAAGGACTATGGGTGGAATACAGTAAAAATACGTTCTCTTGCATTGTATTCGATGTAATTTGTGTCCTTAGATGATTAATATAAAATATTTTCTACTGTAATATCTAACTTTAGATGTGGTTTAAGTTGTCTAAAAACACTTAACCATCATTAAATAGTCAAATTCAGTGCTAAACTCCTATTCGTAATGTATGAAAATGATCTTCTAAGGCAAAATAATGTTTAGGTAGGTATTTATGTCTATGGTCATTGGTAAAGTTAGTTGTTGGTAGTATTTTAAAGCTTTTTGGCCATTATTTTTAATTTCCACGACTGTTCGACCGGATACTTCATGTTTTATTAAATATTTTGTATTTGTAACACTAAATATATATACATAATAATAAATATATCAGCCCATAAATGTCCCCCTGCTGGGCTCGGGCCTCCATTATATGGACCCTGGGTAATGGACAGCATACCCGCCACGCTTGTCCAAGGCAGCTTGGCAGGTTTGACACATCGGTTATCTCGATGTGCAGGTTGCATCAAGATGTTTTCCTTCACCGTTTTTAGCACGTGGTAATTGTAACAATATGCACATTAGGTCAGAATATTGCCTTAGTGGTGCATGCGTTCCGGCCAGGATCGAACTCGCGTCTTTTGAGTTTGGGACGCGTGCGCTGGCCATTACGCTACCACGACTTATATATACATATAAAGATTATATTTCTGCACTTTTGCATCTGTAACTGTGCCCAAACAAAAACGCGTACAGAGATTTCTCTTCACGCTTGAATATGCAGTTAACCTTAGAATCCTTATATACGATCTACATATATAAAGAAATATGTATTCGAAAATATTTTGGAATGTTGGTCCTCTATATCTTTAATATCAGCTGAATTTGCACATTCATAATTGCCAATTTTATTTTGACCTACCTGATAAAATGTTGTAATCGCTAGTTAGTATTGACATTCTAGGTCATTCTAAAGAACCAAATAACGTTTGGTAACAGTTTACATATGTTTTTTAATATTTTTTCTATCAGTGGAAAATTTGAGTATAATTTATTATCATTTAGTGTCCATTTTATAAATAGCTTGAATATTAGCAATTCAGTATATTGCAACACCGATTTTGTAAGTGCCAGTGCTTTTAGTAAACAACATAAATCTAATTATAAATGACCATTATATTACAGTTACATCAAAAATTTCCTTACAACTGTAATAAATAAAACTATAAAAACCTTGAAAATGTTGACGGGTTTGGGTTAAAACTAAAAAGTTTTTGTTTGAGAATCAACTATGCCAGGTGGTTCTTGTACATGACAGCAGGGTCATTGATAACGTTGTTGTCATGTACAGGTTCTGCCTGCTCTGCTTTTACTACCTGCTTAAACCACCTGACTTTTCTACTTCTGCATATTTTTTATCTTGGTTTCCATATTTATGTATTTTTCAAGTTTTATTGGCCGCTTTTATTGACCTCTGTATGTTGTATGCCTCTTTAGAGGGAATAAGACTGAATTAGCTTTCAAGGCAATAACCAATAGGGTATATTAAATATTCATGTTTCATTTATTTATGGGAATATCGCGACAAGAAGGACCATTGGATTTAATAAGTGTGGCCATCGAGATACTTACTAGTAAAATCTTTGATCTTATGTTTTTTTTCATTTCTTTTTTGTAGCGGTTGTGACTATGAATTAGCATTGATTTACCAATGTACCAAGTACTTAAGATCGAATCATATTGCCACTTTGGTATTATGAAAGAATTCTTTAAGACCTTTAATAAACACAGTGAATAATAAAACTAGTAAGACTAAAAACTATAAGGACCCAAACCCAGCAAATACCAACTTCCAGACCTCAAGAAACTGTAAGCTTTTTCTGCGTTCACTGGAACACAAACCAACTAGACTGATTTTTTTTTTCTTCCACCCATTTAATTTTACACAAAATTATTTATTTATATTAATTCATTAATAAAAAACATTCGTGTCTGAAATATACATACGTAGTCATAATTACAATTATAAAAATTTCTAATTTACAATTAACATTCTTAATTTTACAAAAATATGTCACTAGGAAGGCATTTTTATATAATCATATTATTATTTAAGCCTAAAAATAATCGTCAACTGAATAAAAAGCTTGTTTATTAGAGGTAGGCATGTTTGCTGAAGAGTTTCTTGCGCCGCTTCTTCTCTTCAAGCCATAACATGTTGCGAAGCGGTGGTAAATTAGATTAGGCTCCCATAGAGTAAAAAATAACCATAAAAAAAACTAATTAATTAAATTGAACAAGTTTTATAGGCTAAATAAAACTTTAACAATACTTGTTGACATTTGACACCTTTATCTTCCATGATCACGGCCACTGAAAAGTTACCGAAACGTCGGAATAGCAAAAATCAATTAAATTACCGGACTTAAAACCGTTACAACATAGTTTTATTATGTATAGAAGTCGCGAAAACTTTAGAAAATATTAAAACATGGTGAATGTTTTACTTGCTTATAAAAAGAACTTCCTGAGTTAAGTCCACAAAAGTTAATAGTGGGTATGTTCGATAGCCCACAGATGAGACAGCTTGTAAAGTATTTTTTTGTTGCACCCATGAAAGCGCTCGAAAAGAGATCGTGAAAATCATTCGTTTGCTAATTCAAAATTGTCTCAAGAATTATTGTAAATCAACAAAACTTTTTGTTATTAGTACGTAAGTTATTAGTAAAAACGATACCAATGGAGATAGAACATTCAACTAATGGCCGACCACCGTTGGAATCTTTCTTCATTTAAGAAAGTCATTGATTACATTATTTTTTTTATAATATGTAAACAGCATAATTGACTTAACCAAAAACGTTTTTAATTGAACTCTGGAAAAAAAATCAGTGTTAACCAGTGTAAAAGAAATATCTAACGCGAAAAACGACCTGGCACGTCTAGACTGACTTTCTGATGAATAAATTACTACGCGACTATCTTTTCTAGTAGAATATTTTAGTCTCGATCCAATATATTCAACTTATAAAATAAATAAAAGCATAAATAAACGATTTTGTGCTATTAAGATCTTATTTGACATGCAATAGATAGGCGTGAAGACACTAACCTCGCTTCGCACCGCCCGATATCAATAACTATGCGCAGAGAGCCAACCGCGAGCCGGGCTGCGCCAGCGCAGCCAATTGTGGCCAGGCGTCTTGGCCATTAGAACGGTGCATTTAAATTTTAAATAAATTTATATCAAGGACTTTTAATGAAATTAAGCTGATTTCATAACCATTTTACCAATAAAACGAGATATAAGCGAGAGCCACTTTTTTTTCTCTAAAACTCGATCAGTATGCATAAGTTAAGTCGTAATTTTTATGTATTTTTTAGTCCTGGTGGCTTAGCAGCTAGTAGATAAGGTCTCGTGTCATTTTTGGCTTCGAATCCTGGAAATAGCTGCAGCAATTTTTCTGAACTAATGCAATTTGGTTGGAACAATATTTGTTGATTACTGTTTGAGATAATTAACGTAGGGGTTAGTGCAGGACAAAGCGGCTACGGAGTCGTAGGCGCCGCTATGCGCAACTTCTTCCATAATCCATCACAGGGACTCGAGTGGACCCCCCCTGTTAGTGACGAGGGTACCCTAAGTGAGATAACCAGGCGTCGGGTTGTCACAGACTTAGTACCTATGGTCTAGTTCCTGTACCACTCCATAAAAGCGCATAGAAAAGGGGCGTAGGTTAGGTTTAGTGAGTAGTTTGACGGCTGACCAACCCCCTTCCCTCCGCTCGGAGGCCACAGTGGGCATACGGCCCATCAAGAGTCCGACACATCCCTCGGTGTTAAGCCTTCCCCCCAGGCCCGAGGGTGGTGTCCTAAGAAAAGACATTCCCGCTGCGACATAAAAAAGGGGTCAGTGCAGGGACCTTGTAATTACGTTATTTGATGAAATTCTAAAAGATGTAGTTACAAGGTCCTGCACTACCGCCAACGTTATATTATTCGTTTTACGGTTAACGTAAAGGGTGGACATCTCTATGGAACACTTTATATTTCGCGGACTGACCACTCGTGGACTTGCTTAATAGTTTTACTACACTGCTAATAGTAAGTTGACACTCAAATCCATTGGGGAAACTTTTTTATCATCTTACAATACGCAGAAGCCACCAAGATTTTGTATGGGCGTCGCAAATTATGATGTAATTTCTATAAAGAGTCCAAAGACTGTACCGTAATTAAAATTATATTGATCACGATATTTTAAAGTTATGACGATGACATGGTTTAGTCCGTGCAGGAACGAAGAAAGAATACAATGTCCTGCGACCGGGCGGCCTGTCTTAAGAGGCGACAAAACAACCGACAGCCAGGTGGTCGGGTATTTTCCCATTTGGATGGCCACCACCCCTGGTCTAGAGTATGCCGCCATAACAACTTTCAGTTACAAATATCCATAGGCGACGATAACTGCTGTACCAATGTGCTGCCGCTCTTTGACTGGAACCTGTCCAGTAATGCCGGAACATAACTTAAGGTGGTAGCCATCTGTGGCTACATCTGTGGCCACAGGGATTGTAAATTGTATTCTTTCTCCGTTCCTGAACGGATAATAATGCCCGCTCCTTTATATGCAAATTACGAGTATATCTCTGTCTTGGCCAATGACAGAGGCCCGGGTTGAAAACTTATTGTGACATGTGTCAACTATAATAAAACTACGTTTTCACAGTTTTAAGCGCGGTAATTTCTTTGGTTTTTGTTATTCCGTCGGAATAATAAAAATCAAAGAAATTGCTTGCAATGAGAGCTTAGTCGCCATTTCTAGTGATTTCATCAATTGGTTTGTATTTACGATTCCAAAGACGACATTCTTTCACTCTTAACCAATAAAAGAAAGATATTTTTATATTAAATACCTACAATATCAATACCTCCTTTTATGCCAGATGTACTTATTTTGTACCTATAAAACGTAGACCAATAATTGAATTGTGTTATATATCAAAGCTCAACTTTATCGGACCTTATTCCCAGTTTGAGCAATAAAAACGTAATATCCTGAGGAAATTGCGAAATGAAAGTAAAAGGAATCTGTACGACTTATAGCATGGTGTGTGGTTTCAATGCGCCTACGCACATCGAAGCATTTTACGATCGCCATTTTGTGTTGAAGTTCTTTAATATTATATAAGCTTTGGCGCCTGCAAGGACATAATTATATTTATGTCTAAGACATGCTTGATTATACTCTACTAGCTGACTCGTACCAACTTTCCTGGCCGTCAATTTTTTTTTTATCACAATCATATATAGCCTAAATCACTCAAGAATCATGTAGCTTTCTATATAATAACAGCCTATAAATACCCCACTGCTGAGCTCAGGGCCTCCCACTATAGGGGAACGGACAGTATACCCGCCACGCTGGTCCAAGGCGGCTTGGCAGGTTTGACACATCGGTTGTTTCGATGTGCAGGTTGCATCACGATGTTTTCCTTCACCGTTATAAGCACGTGCCCTAAGTGGTGCATGCGTTCCGTCCAGGATCGAACCCGCGCCCTTTGAGTTTGTAGCTTGAGTTGAGTTTGAGTAGCTTTCTACTGGTAAAATAATTTTCTAAATCGGTTCAGTAGTTTAATAGATTACTTCCAACAAATATACTCACGAATTTTACCTCTTTATAATATTAGTATAGATAGGTATTATATATTTATTTACAAACATGGTACACTACGGACCCCTAAGGAAATCTTAGAGTAGGCGTGACCCACAAAGAGGCTGCTTGCACATGCTGTCTCGTCGGCGCCTCCTTGTCGCATGCAATTATGCGAAACCTAGTTTTTAGAACTTAATATTTGTAAGATCATTCTATTGCCTAACTTCGGCTAGAGTCGTTGTAAATTAGTTATATTTCATGTTAAATTCTTTATTAATTGGTTTGTTTCAGAACCTCCATATTTAACACACACATTATTTATTTACAAGTTACCCTCAAATTTGTTTAAGGGTAATATTATAGATACCGCCGGACGGAGCGGGAGGGAGCATGAGCATAATATGTAGCGTGTAGCCACTTTGAAAAGAAGAAAATATATGCGTTTGCCGTTATAAGACAGTCATTTCTCTTAAAAATTAACTGAGTCTATATATGAAATATAACAGGAGGTAAAGTCGATATGGAGCTACCAGTAAATAATGGTATTATTATTATCTGTCGGCTTACTGCAGAAAAATGAATAGAAAACTGAAATTATAAAAATATAATTCAAAAATATCTTTAAATAAAATTGACTTAAATAAGACTCGTTGATTAGATTTTGAGTAATGTATAAAAGAAAAAGACATACTGCGTCGACAAGTACACAGAGATAAATAGCAAAAACTAAAAATATATAAAAAGTACGTTTTTTTTAATTGCATGAGTTCAGCAGACAAGCAGACGGCCCACTTACTTACTTTTTATTCTGGGAATCCCGCGGGAATTTTCCCGGGAGCGATTCGAAGTGGTTCGGGTGCATACAAATTAGCTAATTCCGACACAGTTTTCATTTAAGCGATAGTTTACATCCTTTTTTGCATTGCGGTAACACTTTGTGTCTTGGGAATGCCGCGGGAATTTATAACCAAGCGTGTATGTAGTCGCGGGCATATCCTTATTTTTTACATTCAGATAGGCGGAGGGAAGTGAATCCTTTTGTTTTTGCTCCAGGCCACCCGGTCGCTTCCTCCCTTTGTGAAGTTCAACGAATTTTTGGCTTCCTTACACCCCTTTAATATTCATGTGTATGCAAAAAAGTGAATGTGTACAGGTATTATTAACTGATTTAAATAAGTAGAGGAGGTACTCAATTCATAGATAGATATCACTTTATTATTCACCAAAACAAACTAATACAAAAACAAAATGCATAATTACAATACTTCTTGGCAAAACAACAGACGGCCTTATCGCTAAAAGCGATGTCTTCCAGGCAACCTAGCTTAAATGAAATTCTTAACTAATCTGGCGATGTAGGTGGAGCAAAAAAAAAAGATAGGACTGTACAATTTAAATATACATACTTACACTAATTAATAAACTTAATACATACGTAAATAAAGACACATTTATAGAATACCAATAGTATATACGAAATAATCTACATAAATATATTTATAACCTGCATATTATATTAACATATATTAAAATAGATAAATAAGTAAATGTTAAATATATTAGACATATTTG
The DNA here is from genome assembly GCA_949752895.1 of Dendrolimus pini. Taxonomy (NCBI): domain Eukaryota; kingdom Metazoa; phylum Arthropoda; class Insecta; order Lepidoptera; family Lasiocampidae; genus Dendrolimus; species Dendrolimus pini. Next base: position 16,945,781 of record OX457140.1, on the reverse strand, counting down.
TCTAAAGACAGATAGTGTTTTCTAAGTGAATTCCGAAAAGTGTTTTGGCCTCTGTGGCAGTAAGAGGCAACGTATTCCAGAGTTTAACAGCCTGCACTGTAATATGTATTAATTGTATTAATACGCGAATTTTTGTTGTCTCGATGCTCATATGCATTAGAAATAAATAAAAAAGTATTTATTTCAATAAGACCATTCATGTAAGGTGCCGGGGCTTCCCAGCAAGTAATCAGATGATACTTGTGTTGGGAAACCTCGCTCTTCCTATGTTTCATAAATTTTAAGACTTAATTCGCTGAATTACAGAGAATACTTTTACAAATATTTAAAGAAAGAGATAAATAGATGGGTTTCGAGTGGTTGTGTCCGCAGTGGGCAAGTAGCAAGCAAGTGTGAGGTGCGTGTGTGCATGTGTATATGTGCGTGTGTGTGTGTGGGGGGGGGTTAGTTTGAATGGAACACAAATCCCTACTAATTTGTTTTGAGTCTTATTGAGCAAGTATCAGATTCAAGCTGATGTAACCAAGATGTCTTCCATTTCATCATAATTAAGGGTAAGGTCCCATTCAGTCAGATTTTTCTTACACTCATATAGTTGCATGGGGTAAATGTTGCATTATGTAGCTAGCCACAGCACTAGTAAGGAAATATATAGCCATAGAAATCCGTTTTGCCTACATTTTTCATACCTGCGACCTGCCTGTCTATGCGTATGAGCCCTTTAGGAACTTGCATGATCGGAAGTGTATTAGATATAGCATAATTATAATGTATATAAACAAGGAGTGCAGAAATCTAAAATTTGTTTAAAATCTGTGTTTTATTGTATTTTATTTTTGCGGCTTTTGCTCCAATGCTCCAATAATAACAGCTTAGTAAAAATGTCTTATAAATGCATTAAAACAACAATTTACCAAAACTAAATCGTTATCTGTTCCCGGTTATTATTCTGAGCTTCACGTTTATACTGACAATGGGCGCGTTCCTCTTGTAGTTCTTATAGCTCAAAACGCTAAAATGCTCCTTTAGCCGTTCCACAAAGCGACCACGGTCGTTATAGTCACCTCGAAAACGTCACTACTGACGTCATAATTTTCGCATGTCCCGAGATGGGTCGTTGTGGGCATTGACCACAGAGCATTAAGTCTCTCTATCGATACGTTACAAAAGCGTGATTCTCAAATCAACCATTCAGCAACCAATGACATTTGTGTATTTCGTCGTTAATGACATCAACGCTCCATAATCTGTTCCAATTTTTGTTTATGCTTGTAACACCCCTGCGGGTGTTACAAGCATAAACAAAATTGGAACAGATTGTCTGCACAAGTGGAACGGAAAATATCGCGGTCCTTCTAAGTCTTATGTGGAACGTAACCAAAGTAGAGATTATTGTCGATGAATTTAAAAGTAAAAAATTGATTATGATCGAATTATACTGTGTTGTACTAAAATCTTAATATGTGTTACAATTATTTAGGTAACAGTGTTATTTATTACCTCAATCGTCTGGTATTGCTGGAACGTAATTCATGAATAGTTATCAGAATGTCAACTATGAAGAGATCGATAAGTTTCTACTGATTGATCTGTAGATAAGACTACTGTTATTCCTAACGGAGATTTGTGGTTGTTTGTTATTCTAAGTTATCCATTTAATTTGGACATTCAAATTAAATAGTTTCGTAATTTCTATTTCCACTAACAAAAGCTCAATAAATAACATTTTATTAATATAAAATCTTTTTAAAGAAATTTACTTTTGTTAAAATATTTCTAAGGTTATTCATGTTTTGAAAAAAACATAACGGGAATATTGTTTCACCATTTTGCAAGCTTCTAACATATTCTTTTTGAATTATATTATTAAACACAAATAAAATAAATTACAATTTCCTGTTATATAAAATTTAAATTAATTTATTTTTAGTTTAATTTATTTATTTATAATTTAGTTTGTTTCTAACAAGATTTGATAAAAATTGTTCTTAAAATCAATGTTTATTTTCATTAAAAAAGATTAATAATAATAAAACATATAAACTTGTAATAATGTTTGTTAAAATTTTAAAGAAATGTTATAAGAGTTAATCTAATTTTTTCGTGAATAAATGCATGTTGCATATAATTTTCTCTATTTTTTTGATTATGTAAGTTTCATTTGGATTCCTGTCCTTGTATAAAGGATTTATGAAAGAAAAATAAAGAGAGAAAGAAAAGGAAATGTTTTTCTAAATTATGAGCCTCTAAGTTTTATTAATTTATACTTAGTTTGACTGCGATTAGTTCGCGTGGGGCTAGGGTTAGGCTTTTTAATGATATCTTTTGAACCGTTCAATGTCATTTCATCATATCAAATTGGAATTTGTATGCTCTCAAAATAATATGTAATCAATTTGAGTCGGAAAATAGGATAGCTTCCGCGGGATACTGGTTGGAATTTTCCACAAGCGAAGTCGCCGGACAAATACTGGATCTTATTTCAATAATTGAAACCACACGTATCTATGACAATTAGGGCCGCTAGCATAACGTTCCTTAAATTTATTTAACACTAAACGCATTTAACACCCTTAAATACAATTGGCGTCTTGCAATAAGCAAAATTTGTCGCTAAATATGTTTAAAGAACTGTCGATACATTTTGTGTAAAACGTATTTAGGCAGTTAATATGATCAACTAATTTTATTTCAAGGTGATCGTTATGCAAGCGACCTAAAGTATAAAAGAAAAAAAGACATGTAAAAATCAACACAAAATTTATGTTCTATACATATTTGAAATAACAGTTAGGGCCGTTTGCATAAGGTTGCTTAAATTTAATTAAGAAACACAGAACGTATTTAACACCCTTAAATACAAATAGCATCTTGCCCAACGCAAATTTTCCCGCTAAATATGTTTAGGAACTGACAATTCGTTTTGTGTAAAACATATTTAGGCAGATCATTCTGATTAACTAATTTTATTTAAAGGCGATCGTTATGCAAGCGGCCCTTAGTCGTTGATTATATTATAATCGATTAAAGTATTAAGTGGCTAGAACTAAGTCATATCAAAACAGTAAAAAGTAAAAGCTTTTTGGTGTAGATTCCAACGTACCATGTTGTACGCACAGATTATTATTGTACTTCTGCCATCATAATTTCTCAATCAATCTTCAACCTCCGCGCTATGTTAGTTTCTCACAAGTGTCAGACAGATGTCATGATCTTCGCATCAAGGCATTTTCGAAGCATCTGTCTGCCTCATGGTGCTACCATGAACGCATTCAATTGTTAAACGGAAAGCGGCCAAACAATTGTCTGTATCAGATATTGTTTTTATAAAGAATGACGTTTTGTTCTTGATCACCGCGAAGATCTAATTTAAACGTAAAAGTGATTTTATTTCGCAGTCTTTTTATTTGTTAGTAAGTTGGCAGATAGTCTACTTCATGATAAGTGGGTACCTTTGCCCGTGGACATCTGTACAATGGGAGCCGATGCATGGCTCACTTCATTGAGAATATATATTGTTTACGCCCTTTTGGACAGCCATATACAGGCTGAATTTTTCAAGTGGGCCTTTAAGGCATTAAGGCCAGGTACATACATTAAAAAGATATAAATTAAATTATTAAATACTAGATTATTTCAACCGCGTCATTATTTAAATTTAATATATTAAAGCGCTTCGGAGAAATGCGGTAATCTGTATACTTACCTAGTTGTTTATTAAACATTTTTTTTATGTTAAGCCCCTTTAATGAAAACAGAACATTAAATTTTTTGCCCGAATTTAGGAAAATCCCGTGAGATTTATATAGAAACCCATTTCACGCGGTCAATTTTGTGGGCCAGTTAGACTACGTACGGTCTTTCCGCGCGTTAACATTCGCAAACGTCTTTAATTATGTATAAAAAAATATTATCGTATAAAAAATAATTCTAAACCGCCGATTTTTGTAAAATTCAAATAACATTTGTAATTAAAAATTATTTGTTTTAATTTTAATTAATTTACATGAAAAAAAGAATATACAAATAATGATTAAATTAAGCAACCAAATAAGTATTTACTTAAAAATAAATAAATTATTGATTTATTAAATTAAAAAAATATATATGCGTCACTTTTGTAATAATATCGTCTTATAATGCAGATTAATAATGACAGCTTCACGCAAACTGCGGTAGTTGTAGAGTGGTGTTAAATCTGAAATTTATAACAGGATTTAAGTCTTAAATACATATTAGCCTATGTTATGTGAACTTAAAAATATATTAAACTAGGATATGCCCGCGACTTCGTTGACAGTTTATTTCACATTCCTGCATGCTTCCCGGGAGACAGTATTTAAAAACAATATTAGTTCGTTTTAGTGAAAAATGTGTCGGAATGAGCTAATTGTTGTAGTAGTTACAAATCACTCTCGAGAAAATTTGGTATCGACCAGAAAAAAAATCTGATTGGAATTAGTTTTTTTTTCAATTGTTTTTATCTAATTAATTCCCAGACAAAAATCCGCGGGATTCCCGGGATAAAAAGTAGCGTAGATTTTAATTCTAATAATTTGCTGTCGATCGGCGAAAACCGCATCGAAATAGGCCCAGTAGTTTTAGCTAACAAATATACAAGAAATAAAAAAAATAGCTTAGATGTACAGACAAGTTTTAGAATTTTATTATATTATAAACATAGATATATTATATCGAATAGCAATATTTATATTTCTGACACAATAACTTGTCATTTTAGAAATTTTTACATGTTTTCATAATAACAGATAAGGCGCATTAATCGAAACTTGTTTATAATTCGAAACTTTTCAAAAAAAAAATGACGAATAAAAATGTGTAATTTATTGAACGCAAAACATCTGAGTTAATAAATTATTAGCATTTATATGGCTATATAATTATTTAACGCTTGATTTTGCCTATCTATGCTTATATCTAACTGTTTATTAAGATAAAGATAAAAATCTTATCTGGTTTTAAAGTGATAAGCACGCTGAGGCGGATACATTATTGTCCCATTATTGTTTCATAATCATCTGATTTCTCTTATTAATTTATTTAAAAAAACCTTTTTCTATTTTTATTAATGGTATCTAAAAAATTCTTCCGTCTTATACCACCCATAATATTTACTACATCGATGTGTAGCACTATATATGATTTCCTTTTGTGAAATTTTATCGTCATATATCCAGTAGTTAGAAACATGAATGTGTCATAGAAAGACGGATGGAATGACCTAACAACTTTATAAGCGATCGTGTAAACGGCGCGGCTAATCCGCCACGGTGCTACTATTCTGTAATCTCAAGGGATAATACCAAAGTTATAAGCCTCCTGATCTACATGGCCTAGACATGGACACTGACGGCAGGATTGGTCCACAAGTTCCAAGTCGCTCAACGGGCTATGGAGCGACCTATGTCGGGTGTTTCTCTTATGGATAAGAAATGAGGATAGCCGTAAGAGAACCAAGGTAATCGACATAGCTCGAAAAATTAGCAAATTGAAGTGGCAGTGAGCCGGTCACGTCTGCCGCAGGACCGATGGCCGATGGAGTAGACGAGTCTTGGAGTGGAGACCGGGTCTCGGTAATGAAATGAAATTTATTTTATTTGCATATGACATGGTACATAAAAATACAAGTCTTACATTTTATATATATGAGTTCACATGTCAAATCACATCAATTTATTTATTTATTTCATTCAAATTAGCACTTTTTATGGCAACAGGCAAATTATTAAATATTTTAACACCCATAAAATTAGATTTTTTTTGTAAGGACAGGTTGCACGACGGATATAGAAGTCGATTTTTTATGGACGGCCTCAGTAGTCTCTGACTTGATTCTCCGTACGTAGGGAAGAAATCTGGATTCTGTTTTGCGAAAACTGCTAATTCCCTAATGTAGACAGAGGGTACCGTAAACGTAGTGTCGGACGCGTACGCGAGTGTATCGCGTATACGTGAACTAAACGATCAGTTGTTGCCCAAATGCTTACAGAACAATAAAAACGGTTTCTCGCTTTTAGAAAAATTCTATCGGACGAAGGTATAGTCATATAAAATTTTTAAAGGTGAATTTACATGGTTCAACCAAATTGAATCAATTTGGTTCAAACACGCAGAAATGAAAAGAAACAACGACATTCAATAATATCGAATCATTTAACTTTATATTTATTCGAATCGGTTTCGTTGTTTCATTCAAGTTAAAATAAAAATATTAATTAATAAAAGTTGGTACAATTACTTTTATTAATTAATATTTTTATTTTTATATTAACAAAATTGGGTCGTTATGGTCTTACGCCAAAAGGAAGGTTTGCACTGAAAATCAGCGTAGTGTCGGATATAACTCCGGCACAACAATATGATGAGTGCAAACCTTGTTTGCTGAAAATGCGGCGTACAAATTCTCAAATAATGTTTTTGTGTATAATAATGTGTAAAGAATGTAGGTAACTACGTCGGTATTTTTCGCAAATAAAGTTTTTCTTTCTTTTTTTCTAACCGTGTAATATTAGCTCTACGGTCGAAATTAGTCAAAATAAAACTTTATCTAGACTTTTCCCACACTAATTACACATCATCGCTTTAATTAAGATCGAGACTGCACTTTTACAATTAGCATACCATAAATAAAACGTAGCCAACTTTCAAAATAAGAGATTTATTAACAAATTGGTAACTGGCTTTTAAATTATGACATTAATTATCTTTAATCAGATCGGTATGCCGGTAGATATACCAAGCAAGCTAATTCACCTCTTGTATAATCGAATAACGAAGCTACGCGGCGTTACCTGCCTTTAAATTTGAATATGGATTCGCATACGTTATAATAAAGTTCCATATCCCTCAACAACTACGTCAAACATCATGAAATGTTGTCAAATATTTTGCATGCGCTGCAGCTTCATTGGCTTATGTATATGAGGCTTAAATTCTGGGTTTATTTATTTATTATCTGTGCCCGCGACGTCGTCCGCGTGGAATTTGTTTTCAAAACCCCCCAATTTTGAAACATTCTTCATTGGTGCTCCACTCCTGGTCTTAGCGTGATGATATATAATAGCCTTCTTCTATAAATGGGCTATCTAACACTGAAATAATTTTTCAAATCAGACCAGTTAGTTCCTGAGATTAGCGCGTTCAATCAAACAAAAAACCCTTCAGCTTTATATATTAGCAGTAAAAGGAGTAAAATTCCGCATTAATTTATTAAAATTATTATTATATTTTAAAAGTCAAATGATAAAGTATTATTTTATCAACTATTCTTTTTTGTGTAAAAATATTAGAATTTATCAGATTAGTATTCGCCCCCTAGCTCAATAAAATCGTGAGCAGTCAACAGTTAGATATGTAGATAAGATTTTAAACAAAGAATTTGCCCCAATTATGGAGACCAGAGCACTATCAAGCTGTTCAAACTAGGTTATACTTCATTCCATGAAGTGACCTGTCAAAGAACTTGGTCAAAAAATTACAAGCTTTCACCAGAACTTGATTAATAATAATATATTTAGGATTGTTCGGAATGTGCATTATTGGGGTGAATGATAACAACTTTCAACTCTTGAAGAATTGTCTGAATATTTGCAAAGAATTGTGAGAACGGTACCCAAATACTTTGTTGACCCCGTTGTCCAGATGGCATTTAGTTGGAAGAATTTGGCACATTGCGCAGGTCAGGTTCTTTATCGATACACTAATAGTTTATAAGACTACCAACGGCTTCGATGGCATTTATATTTTTAAATTCTGAGGTGAGAGTTTTTAATTAATAAGTTAAAAGTTATTTATTAAATTTTAACCTGTCTTAATATAACGGAAACGTGCCCGCATGCACTATGCTACAGTAAATTGTGATATCTGTGCAATCAGAGTAATAATAAGGGATGTGCCGAAACTCGTTTTACATTCGGTTTATTCAAGTTTCGGCAGTTTGACCCGGATTTCGGCATTCACACATTCGATGCAAGAAAAAAGTAAAATACCTATTTGTACTATTTTGACAGAAGTTAATAAAAATCAATAGACCTCTATATACTCACGGTCATTTATTTTAGTTAGGAACATGTAAACCTTAACTTGCAATGTGATAAAAATTAAATAAAATTAGTTCTTTATTGAGTCGTTGCCTGATTAAATAGACGTCAAATTAAAATAAATTTATTATTCCACTAACAAACATCAGTAAGTAGTGTAAGTGCTTAATTGTAATGTAACGATACAGAAACGGGATCTGATCCCGCCACCTCCCTTCCATCATTAGACAACTAACCGATATATGGTGGATATTCCACCTATAGGAACGAAGAGCTTTGCATATATAGCTTCATCATACGCACCGCAAAGGAGTGGCACACATTACCGGAGTCTGTCTTTCCCGATACGTATAACCTGGTTGTCTTCAAGTCCCGTGTAAATAGGTACCATCTAGGTAAGCATGTTCCATCCTAGACCACATCTTCGCTCCGCATAGGGCGAGATTGTGGTCAAACGTGAACCTATACTACAATATTTTTAAGCTAGTGCATAGCTTTTATCGCGGGCTTTGAGCACGGCGACCGAATCAAGAAATTCCGTAACGAAAATAAACCTAACACCTCCCACTCCGCCTACCATGAGCGTTCGCTTAACGTGTATGTGTGCGTCCACAATGAATTCACGGTGACAGGGGCCTGAGGCGGGCGCGGCAAGCAGAGGCGTGCGGTGGCCACAGTGAGCCGCGAGCTCTCGTAGCGGTTCGAGGTATGTCATGTATTGCAAATTATGGACGACGAGCTGTTCCGAAATCAGACGAATACGTAAGCAGTTGTTTGTGAGAAAGTATATAGGTGTATAGGTATCTATCATATCTTTATAATGCCACACTCACCGCATGTGCGCTCCGTAAGTATACATGTAGGTATATATGTATACATAGGGGATTTGTTTTCTTATCGGTCACCACGCTCAAAAAGTGTAACTTGAATATCAAAGAAAAAAAAATACTGCATAAATAAAAATAATTATAATTGCATAAGGTGATAAAAAAATGCTATGCAATAGCTTTACCGCCGCAGTCCCCGAGTGCCAAAAGGTGTTTTTTTTTGCTAAAAAGCGTGATACTACATACACTACCCCTTGACTACCCACCGTGACGTTATGTTAATTCAATGGAACGGTAACCAAATACCACTTAACCGTGTCACGTTAGAGCATTTAGACAATTTGCATACCCAGTTAATCGAGGGCGAGCATGACACACCGCAGCCTTGTAAGGTCGTCTGATTTCATTTATTTATTTTTACAAGCACCGCTGACTTCTTAACGAAATTGTGTTTGTTCACGCACACACGTTTATATCATTATTGTCTTCAACAAATATCATTGTTATCAAAACTTATCATTGTCCGGCAACTATGAATGAATGAAAACTCTTTATTGTTCACCATAAACTTAAAATTAAACAATCTATACCAATATTATAAAGAGGAAAGATTTGTATTTTTGTAATGAATAAACACAAAAATTACTGGACCGAATTCAAACATTCTTTTACCATTAGAATGCAACGTTATCCCTGATTAATATAGGCTATATCTATTACTAGAAAAAAATAGGGATCCCTACTAAAACTTCAATAATGTAACCAAAGGTGTAAAAAATTAGTGTTTCATTGGGTGTGGGGATGGTTTAGATTCAAAACTAGATCCGATAGATAGGTGGCGCTGGATTCGGGTTCTAGATTTTTATTTTTTCAGAGCAGGACAACGTCTGCCGGTACCGGTAATTAATGAATAAACGGTATTGAACAATACGGACGTTATCGCTCATAGCGATCTCTTCCAGCCAACCTTTAGTCCAGGGAGAATAATATAAACTAGTGGCCGCCCGTGGTCGAAATTCGACCATAATAATTTGGGGTATAAAGTTTTTGCTTCGCATATTAATATATAGATAAAACAACATATTAGTATTGTACGTACAATGGCAACCTAAACTAATAATAAAATCGTATATTTCTAACTAAAAAAAAAAAAAGTCCAATATGGTTATTCAAGTGTCTTATATACCTACAACAATACTGAGCATTAATCAGTAATTAGTGTAGACAAAAATGAATTATCTAGCACGAGTTTTTAACACAACAAAATTTTAAGCAAGAATACATTTTAATGAGAACTGCTCATAAGCGCGTGTATATATGTTATAGTCAAAAGTTGATTTGCAGTCTCTTCTCTACTGGTTTAACGTAGGTTTGACCAAGGCTTTTCGACAAAACCCGAAATAAATTCCAATTTCGGCCTTTAACTAAAGTATTTTACCTAAAACCTAAAAGTACCAAACTTTTTAGTCAAACTTCGAACGTAAAATAATCTGCCTTGGGCTTTGCCTTAGCCGATCCTAGAAGCGACTATGGCAGACTCGGTTGAACGTCGATGCGTACTGCACTTGTTACATGGTTAATGAGTTACTCGTATAAGTCTCTCTTAGGTTATTATCCCCGCAAATTGCTAATGCGCTGGAACCTTGTCAAATTAACATTCACGTGACGTCATCAGGAACTTGATATGTATGCGTACTTGCCGGCCAGTGATGCTTACGGTACTGAGTGTTCGGCTACGGTTACGTCACCAAAATGGCGGCCAGGCGAATCACCAATTTGCGGGGATAATAGATAAAAATTCATTAGACAAAGGCAGAAAAAAGGCATTTATTTGGACATTGACTAAGACTTTATGTCAGACCAGAGTTTGACTAGGCAAACCTAGAAGTGCCAGAGCTTCGATGTTTGACTATAACATATACACGACACCGTAATCGCGCCGCTACTGCACCGTCAACCTTTGTAGATTAGGTGCGACTGCCCCGTCATCAGTCGTCGTCACACTTTGGCTGTAAAGTGGACGTTATCAGTGGGACAGCGGTATAGTAAGGTACATACCGTTCTCATATATACGGAAAGTAACAGAATAGCAGCGCGGTGGCGGCGTGTCAGCAATACCGTCTACAAGAGCGTTAAAAGTTCTTTTATGGACCATAATTAAATACGCATATATTGAATATGTTACCTATATCATGTATATTAATTATGGACCGGTTTGTAAACAGATTGGTAGGTATTATTTGGAAGAAAGATGTAGATATAAATTTTTAATATTGCTAATTCGTTATTAAATATGTAAGGAATTTATTGAAATACGAAGAGTCTATTTTTGTCTACGATAAACGTAAATTTATTTGTTAACAAAAAAAAACTACAGTTGTAGAATACTTCTTGTTTTTTAAGCAAGAATTGTTTTGTGTTTATAATATTAATTGTATCTTTTCAAATTCAAATGTTTTTATTAAAAATAAGTTCCACTGGAGAACACTTTTTGAACTGGTCGGTGAATCGAATGAATCGGCAGACAGTAAAATATTTAAAAGATGACCGAGGCTGCTGTTACATGCTGGCTGAAAACCTAAATATGCACGAATACTCCTTTTCACTGGCTGTGTACAGAAATGTGTGATGCTGAATTGAAAAAAAAAACAGAATGCGGTCGGGGAACACTCGTCAGGGACGAAGTTCCTTGCGTTAAAAGATAATGGCAGATACACCATTTTCAGCACGTGCACATAGTCCGTATTACAAGGCCTTCTATATTCAAAACGTTGTTTTTTTTTAATTTCTACGGGATACCCTTGCCGTTTGGCAAGGTTCTTAGTATCGTCTTGCTGTAAATTAACATTAAATGTATGATAATACACTTAGTAAATAAGTATATTGTAAATACTAAATTTATAAAAATAGAGTGTCATGTATATGTAAGTATATATGTGTGGCTAAAAATAAAAAAAACATAAGTTGTATGTTACTCTTATTAATATTATTAGATTTTATTAGTTTATATTGCATAGCATGCAGTGTTTGCATAAACAGAATATAGTGTTAAGCTATGAAACGATTCAGTTAATATATATAAAAACTATGTTTATAATCTATATTCAATTTTGCAGACCAATAAAAAAAATAAAGTTTGGAATATTACAAAAAAGGTCGCCTGGAGGAGGCGTAACGCTTTTTCCTTACGTAACGACTATTGATTCTAAACCGCGTGAAAGAACTTCATTCCAAATATATTTACAGATGAATTGAAATTTTCTGAAGTCTATTAAACAGAAAATTCCAGTGTTACTGTTGAAAAAAAGGTTTCGAATGCGACTTTCTTTTTCCAACATTTAAAATAACATAAGTTTCCTGTAGTGTAATATATAAATAACAAATAAATTAAAAAAAGATTTATAGGCGAATCCGTAAAAATGTATAAATTAAATTAACAATAAATTTACAAAGTTGAATTTTAAATGTTTAGGTTCGTGCGGAAATGATAAACAAGCGTCTAACACGCACTCTGTCTTTACAAATGAGAATGGTCTGCAGAGCTCGCCATCGGCTGTGTTTTCGTCCTAATACCCCTGGCGGCATGTAACTAACACTTCTGATGGAAATATTCACAGTAACGAAGCACTGACTAACTAACCCGTGCCCACTTCGCTGGGAGTATTAAAAAAATATTATTAATCGCAATCAAATATAGCTACGTCATTCAGGAATAGTGTAGCGTTCTACTGTAGTGTAGTGTAGTGTAATACTTGCAACAACTCAGAAGGGTTTATGGTAGTAAAAGATCAGCAACGGTTCACAATACTGAATAAGATAACCTTACAGTTTTAACAAATATACACTGACTGTTCACATTCTACAAGCATTTTTAGAACACCTTGCCATCTGTCCAACAATTTTACAATCTATGAAACTTAGCAATTGTCACAACCGATAGCGGATTGAAGTGATTGATAAACTATTTTAATTAAAAGGTTATGAATGAAAAGAATCTAATAATAATCTAATTATTGTTTGGAAGTTCTAGACAACAACTTATACAAGATATTATATAAAATATTATACTCAAAGTTTTATAATATGTAATAAAACAAACCGAACACAGTACAAATCTATCGCGTCTGCCAACATGAAAATAAAATGTAATGAATACCGTCTATATACAATTGAAAGTTTTTGAATTATAATCTACACAAATACAACATCATATAAAGGATAAGTAGAAGCTACATTAAATTGTGGTAAATTATAGACAACTACTCTATACAAAACAGGCGCTGATCACAGAATAAATAAAAACTATAAAATAAAACTTTAATATCCAATTGAGGAAATGGCCGATTGTATCGCTTAAAAGTAATAGGGTACATAACAAAATTAACTTAATTAATTATTAACTTTAAACGCAAACATGTCAAGAACAACTATGCTACTTAATAACTCTAACAGTAGTTCAAAATATTACTTTCTACAAACAAACGAACACACAAACTATAATATTAGTATTGATTGTAATCCTATGTTATATGTATAATTATATATCAAAGAAGTTTACACGATAAAAGCTATGCACATTTAATCAAAATTTATGAGTACATGTGACTCATTGCAAAAAATTGAAAGCAAATACCACTTGGATTAGGTAAAGATCAAAAACATTTTCATCTACTTTAAAAGAATAAACAACGCCCCGATTATTTATATAACAAATTTATTTATTAAAAAAACGGATTTACGTATGATTAGTTTATAGTTTCTTTGGAAATATTTTTTCCGGCACCTAATATTCTCTTCAATAAAAATAAACGATTATGTATTTTAGTTTCGGGAAAGATTTTTTATCTTTTGTTGTATAATCGTTAATATTTATTTATGTGCTTTTGTACATGATCCAATTACATATTTCATCTTATAATCGTGTTTTTAAGCAGTTTTGTTTAGTCAAAAGCCTTAAATCTCGTTCGTTTTTGAAGTGTCGGCTTCTATAACCAAGCTCCGCTTTTATATTATTTTATCTCAAGTTGGTGCGTTCTTCAGCACTTTATATGTGGAACTGTGGGCACGTCAAGTCAGCGTTTTTAGGATAAACTTGGTAACTCTTTAGGGTATTGGTGGAGGTTCTCCAAGTAATTTGCAAAGCTGGCGGCAGCGACGGAGGGTCGTGAATGACGAGGTCCAATCACCCTAGACTACGGCCGTGCGGTGGACCTGTGGGGGAATCGGGTTCCTCGTACACAAAGGCCGGGGAGGAGGAACGCGAACCGACCTGTACGAGCCCTCTCACCTCGTGGTGAGCCCCGAGGTAGTCGGAGAAGCCCAGTTCTCCAGATTACAATTGAGGGGTCAGCCCGTGAACGGGCCGGCTATCGTCCGTCCGAGCCTTTTGTTTGTTATCCTTTTATGGAAAGACTATTGGACCGATTTGGCTGAAATTCGGTACATACGTAATTTTAATACCGAGGGTGGCCAAGGGATACTTTTCATCCCGGATAATGGGATAGATTTATGTAAAAGTTAACCCGGAAACTAGGATAGGTTTTGTGATTTTGTCCATTACACCCACTTGGTCCACCTGGTCCCGTTCATTACTTTAGTCCCGTTGGTCCCATCGGTCCCATTGGTCCGTTGGTCCCGTTGGTCTATTGGTCCCGTTCATCCCGTTGGTCCCATTGGTCCATTGGTCCCGTTGCTCCCATTGGTCCCGTTGGTCACATTGGTCCCGTTGGTCCCATTGGTCCCGTTGGTTCCGTTGGTCCCATTGGTCCCGTTCGTCCCGTTGGTCCCATGGTCCCATTGATCCCATGGTTCCGTTGGTCCCATTGGTCCCGTTGGTCCCATTGGTCCCGTTGGTCACGTTGGTCCCATTGGTCCCGTTGGTCCCATTGGTCCCGTTGGTCCCGATCATCCCATTGGTCCCGTTGGTCCCATTGGTCCCATTGGTTCCGTTGGTCCCATTGGTCCCGTTCATCCCGTTGGTCCCATGGTCCCGTTGGTTCTGTGGTCCCGTTGGTCCGTTGGGCCCGTTCGTTCCGATGATCCCGTTAGTCCGTTGGTCCCATTGGTCCCGTTGGTCCGTTGAGCCCGTTTGTTCTGTTGGTCCTGTTTGGTCCGTTGGGTCCATAGGTCCTGTTGGTCCCGTTGGTGCCCTTGGTCCACTTGGTCTCCATGGTACCCTTGGTCCACTTGGTCCACTTTTATCGTTTTTGTCAAGTTTCGTCACTTATGTAGTTTACAGATAGGCGGGGGATGGTACAGTTTACGATATAAAATGAAGTGAATCTTCCTGGTGCAATTACATAAAAAATTAATAGAATGTAACGTGTACCGCCTGTTACAAGAGGTACACAGTAGAGGTTGACCCGCGGAGTAAACTCTAGTGTTTGTATATATTGCAACACTTGAATTATAACTGATATTAAAAAGCAATGGACTTTTTATACCACGTGTACATACATTATGTCCACATCTACGGCAGCAAACAGTAAATGGGCAGCGTGAGTATGTAAATACTTATGTCGAAAACGGAGTACTAGTGCATAATGTATATGAGAGGCTTAGATTACACACGCATTTAATATTTTAAAATGCATTACTCTATATATTCTCAATGCAAATATTAAATATATACTGAAAGATATTTGATTTAGTTATTACAATGTTTATTTCGTTACTCCTCAATACTTACATAATATTTATCTAGCTGCTAGCAAATATCGACTAGTTTGACCATGATAATATTGCTAAATTACCATTTAAATTTGTAACTAACCTATTTAATTATGAAAATAAAAAGGTTAGTAACTAAGAATAAACGTTTATATGTCGTATTTTTAATAAATCCGCTTGATTTTTATTGTAAAAATTGTCAAGTAATAATTTTGTTACTCGTTATCTAAATGTCCAATTTTGATGCTTATCTATAAGACGATTGTATAATTTTTCTATTATAACCTTTACCTTCGATATTTGAGTATCTATTTTATGAGCAAGATAAGATTCGTATATTAATTAAATTTTACCCATATGCTACGTGTTATCTATGACATTATAAATGTGTAACGACATCTTTTAATGTAGTCTATCTCTATGGTCTTGGTTGAAATACAAATGTTATAAAAACTGTCATCAATATATTAATATGTGAAGCAAAAACTTTGTACTCCTTTTTACGAAAATTGCACGGACGGAGAAGTATGAAACTTCGCACATTTATAGTTTACTATAGTAGAATTATTTTCTCCGTGCAGTTTGGGTTATAAATAATCGGAGCACTATTTCGCTCTCTCTTCTACTCACGGGCCTTATGGGCAGGCATAGTGATACGCATTATTGTTGTCGATAAGCGTTATTGATAGTGTATTTAGTTTTGTCATTTTGTGGGTAAGTGATATAAAAGAAATATATTTTTTTAGATAAAACCACGTATTTATTGTTATTTATTGTATGATTTAAAATAAATTATGAATTAGGTATCTATGTATTAAAAAACTATAAGTACAAAAGTTTAGTATGTAACAGTTATAATAAATATAAATAGTTATGTCTAAGTTTAAAATTAACAGCAAAAAAGATAATAATGATTTTTATAAGAATGATAATTTTTCTTTGATAAGAATGAGTTTTTATCGATAATGGCGTTGCGCCCGCGCAACATGCTCACCGCCCTAGCCGGGCTGAGGCCGAGTTTGATTTATGACCCAAACTGCAAGGAGAAAATAATTCTAATATAGCTGTCCTTGCAGACGTCGTCCTGCCCGGAAAAGCTTCAATCGATATTCCGACAGCAGCGCCACCAACCGGGTCCAATTGTGAACCAACTCAGAAACCTTCTTTGGCTCATGCACAACAACTTTGCTAAAGATCATCACATGATCAAATGTATAGTTACGATATCTATAAGGGACATAAAGACAAACATTCATTTTTATATATAAGAAGAACTTAATTTTTGTACTTTTTGCCATGCGGACGTAGTCGCGGGCAGAAGCGATTAATTTATAAAGCTCTGTCATCATTATCATAATTTTCCATCACCACGCGTGTGAAACCGCGGGGCGCAGCTAGTTCTACAATAAATTCTAACATATTGTAAATAATATTAGATTTTCATACATATTTTTTTTTTTTTTTTATTTTTTATTGCAAGAGTTCAGTAGACAGGTAGATGGCCCACTTGATGGAAAGCGGTTACCATCGCCTATGAACATTTGCAACACCAAAGGTGCTACAAATGCGCTGCTGCTCTCTTAGTGGAGACTGGAACCTGGTCACTAATGCCGGAACGCAACTCAAGGTTGTTATGGCGACATACTTTAGACCAGGGGTGGTAGCCATCCAGTCGGGCAAATGCCCTACCACCTGGCTGTGGGTTGTTTTGTCGCCTCTTACGACAGGCCGCCCGGCCGCAGAAAATTGTATTCTTTCTCCGTTCCTGCACGGATAAAATAAAACCGACATTCTTTCAAGATAAATTAGCTTTTTAATTTTTGACAGCGGATTAATCCCGCTACAAGCGAAACGAGGTTACGTGGCATCGATGTCATCAAATTTGCTTAAATATTTGCATTGATTGTACGATAATTTTATTATGTTCCAAATACATTCATCAAGTTAAAATTATACCAATTTAATACAAATATAATCTAATAGATAAAATACTAGGACCGCATAAAAATGATTCAAAAACGGTATTTGATGACAATATTTCATTATTAGCTAGATAAGATAAGATTGTCAGATTTGAATATGCTGATTTCGCTTGTTATTATCTCGGAATTTAAGGGGCCGATATTCTAGAATATTTTCCACTGCTTAATTTATTGTTTAAACTAATGTCGAGTGCCGATTATTATATTTGTATATTTAAAATCATATAGAAAAAAACTGACAAACATTCCGGTGATGGCCTCAGGCTTCTTAAATTTTAGAGAAACGGACAGTTTACCCGCCACGCTGGTCCGAGGCATTCATCACGATGTTTTCCTTCACGGTTATCACGCGGTAGTTTTTAAGCTATTGTATAGCTTTTATCGCGGGCTTTGAGCGCGGCGACTGAATGAAGAAATTCCGTAACGAAAATAATCCTAACACCTCCCACTCTGCCTACCATGCGCGGTGACGGGGGCCAGGCGGGCGCGGCGAACGGAGGCGTGCGGTGAACTGCGGTGGCCACAGTGCTCTCGTAGCTTCGAGGTATGTCAGGTATTGCAAATTATGGACGACGAGCTGCTCCGAAATCGGACGAATACGTAAGCAGCTGTTTGTGAGAAAGTATATAGGTGTATGGGTATCTATCATATCTTCATAATGCCACACTCACTGCATGTGCCCCGTAAGTATACATGTAGGCATATAAATATGTATACATAGGTGATTTGTTTTCTTATCGGTCACCAGGCTCAAAAAGTGTAACTTGAATATTAATTCATGTTAAACAAGAGAAAAAACTTGAATTAATATCAAAGAAAAAAAAATACTGCATAAATACAAAATAAATTATAATTGCATAAGTTGATAAAAAATGCTATGCAATAGCTTTACCGCGGCAGTCCCCGAGTGCCACAAGGAGTTTTTTTATTTTTTTTATTGCAGGAGTTCAGCAGACAAGCAGGCGGCCCACTTGATGGAAAGCGGTTACCATCGCCTATGGACATTTGCAACACCAAAGGTGCTACAAATGCGCTGCTGCTTTCTTAAGGGAACCTGGTCACTAATGCCGGAACACAACGCAAGGTTGTTATGGCGACATACTTTAGACCAGGGGTGGTAGCCATTCAATCGGGCAAATGCCCTACCACCTGGCTGTGGGTTGTTTTGTCGCCTCTTACGACAGGCCGCCCGGCCGCAGGAAATTGTATTCTTTCTCCGTTCTTGCACGGATAGGACAAGGTTGTAACAATATGCACTTTGGTTTAGAAACTGCCTAAATGGTGCATGCTTCTCGATCTATAATCTTAATCCTAGTTCCTACTAATATTAAAAATGAGAAACTTTGTAAGAATGTATGGATGTATATATGTTTGTTACTCTTTCACGCAAAAACTACTGAATGAATTTTGATGAAACTTTACAATAATATAGCTTACACATCAGAATAACACATAGGCTATAATTTATAAAGATATAGTGTGGTTTTGTGGTTTATAAAATTTAAAATATATATAAAATGTATTGAGCAAAACTCGGAATGTATTCGATGGAATGACTTTATAGGTGCTCGGTAAGCTATCGATACCGCGTATACCGATTCTCAGCTACTGCTGCACCAACAATTTAAAAAGCACCCCAATAGTAAGCAAATGGGCAGTAAGATATAGGAACTATATATATATATATAAAATTCTCGTGTCACAATGTTAGTTACCATACTTTACCATACTAGACTTTATATACACACACATATATATGTATATGTATATATATATATATATGTGTGTGTGTGTGTGTATAAAGTCAATTTCCACGCGGTAATGGCCGTGTATATGTTTTTTCGGTTGTCAAACACCTTGTAGGTATATCTCCAAACTAAGCAAGTTATGCTTATATTATTGGTAATATCGATGAACTCAATCGCAGATACCAGACACCCAGACCATAGTAAATAACTTAAAGTACATTTTCGATAATAAAACTATGTTTTAACGTTTTTAAGCGCGGTAATTACTTTTTATTTTGTATAATAGTCGCGAAAACTTAAGAAAAGATTACATTTTTGATGTTTATTATAATTATTATAATAAATACTACAGATTCTATCATTAATTATAATCTACGTACAATTTATTTATTGTTAATTCTAACACGATAAATAAGTTATGATATTTTATTAGTGGTGTTTATTTTATATATTGTGGTGTAAGTAACCATTTTCAGTTTTGTATTAGCGTTTTCGAAATTTACTATGCCGGGAATCGAACTCGGGACCTGAGCATTACAGTACACCGGCAAAAGATTAGCCCACTAAACAATACAGGTTTAAACAGGAGATCAAGACTAAAATCAATTATGCAGGCGGAACTTAAATGAAGGCATTCCAAGTACCTACGCATCGAGCTTATTCACTAAATCTAACTTGTTTTTTGTTTCGAATCCGGGAGACTGGCGCCCGCGCACTGACGCAATAAAAAAATATCTGGTGTTTTAATCGATCCTTACGCTTGCTTCATTGATGATATTATTAAAAACTGCATTCCCAATATGTTTGGTATAGCGAAATATGATTTGTGGAGTATAACTTTTAAATAGATAGATAACACTTTATTGCACACCAAAATATACAATTACTGAAACAGATCATATTTACAATATTTTCTAGACAATACAATAGGCGGCCTTATCGCTCAAAGCGATCTCTTCCAGGCAACCTAAATGAGATAAATTTGAATCAGGCGAAATAGGTGCTGCAAGAAAAAGGCAAAAGATTCATAAATATTCAAAACTAATTTGAAAAATAAATAAATATACGACTACATACATGCATACATAATTATATACTTATGTACAATACTACATACGTTATTATAATAAATGTATTAGCATGATTATATTCTGTTAATTAGACATAGCTATTTGTGGACAAATAGTGTTTTCTGAGCAAATTTCTAAATATTGGTAAGGATTTGGCTTCTCTGACAGTAAGAGGCAGCATATTTGACAGCCTGCACCGTAAAATAATTATCACAATACTGTTAAATCAAAGAGATATTTATTATTTCTTATGTGATCACACAAATTATATGTATTTCCTATTTTTTTAAAATTAATGTAAAAAATCTGCATACAAATGGTTTGAATAGTGTCAATAACAGATGGCCTGAGTATGCCATCTGTTTGCACGGGAGCCGGTCGAATGCGAATTATTTTTTTGTATTATGTGATTTTATAGGCTGGGAGGCGCCCAGCCGAGGTCACGTCGTTTTTGAGCGCAAAATATCCGTCTCAGGATCTCTTCACATGAGTGCAGTTAAAAGACAATATTAAGGGCCGCTTGTATATTGTTCCTTAAATTTATTTAAGAAACACTAATCGCATTTAACACCCTTAAACACGATTAGCGTCTTGCACAACGGAAAATTTGTCGCTAAATATGTTTAAAGAACTGTCAATACATTTGGTGTAAACCGTATTTAGGTAGTTTAATATGATTAACTTATTTTATTTAAAGGCGATCATTATGCAAGAGACCCTTACTAATATTATAAAATTTATCAACAAAAATGAAATATGTCTTAAAATTATCAAACTTAAATTTTCAATATCATTCACATGATGAGGTTTACGGAAAAAATATAGGATACCGTTATTTTGTAGAGCATTAAATTTCCTACAAAATTCTTCAAGAACATTTTTCTGTACAATCAATTAATGATGAGATATGATTTTTTTCCATTGGACTGAGAAATAAATAAAAAACTGCGATGCGGAGGATTTTTGCTATTAAAATTAAGAGCTTATATTTGGTGAGATTTTTTAAGGTATCTAAATCATTTTTCCGTGTCAATTGTCAAAAAAATTATTGTTTTTTTTTAATATTTTCAATATTTTTTAAAGTTTATATTATATTTTAAATTACTTTACAATGCACGAAAAATTTCAAAATATTACCAACTCTGTCTTTATAAACATAGTATAAAACAATGTCGCTTTCCACGTCTATCTGTATATCTTCCTGAACCACGCAACAGGATTTTAAACGGTTTTTTTCCAAGGACGGTTTATATATACTAGCTTTTGCCCGCACTTTGCTCGTGGTATATTAAAAACCTAATTAAGTTTTCATGTAAGGAAAATAGAGCCACTTACCAGGATTTGTATTTAATTTAATAGTTATATAAAAGCAAAGTTACTTTTTAAGTGAAAATAAATGCTCTATTAATTGCTTTTACATTAATACAATTTAATTTCAAAACGATTATTTTGTATCCCTTTTTGTATCTTCTCCTAAATATATGTTTCTTTTCTTTATGTTTATTATAATTCAATTTAGATATGAACTCGACACTTCATAGTCTATGTATTCAATGAATTAGAGAACGTTACTATTACGTTGCCCCTTGGAATAATAATGAGGTTTGTCATATTTTGTAGCATGTGAATTTACTGTCAAAAAATACGTACAAACTCATAAAAAAATTATAAGGAAGAGTATAATCCACTTTTTTTTATTTATACAAATTGAAAATAGAAAACAATTATTATTTTCTATTTAAATACCTCTGATTATAGCGGAATTTGGGCAACAAACTTATGAAAATTCATCATGGTATTTAATGTAACAAATCCACTAAAACACTTCCTTAGAAGGTGCTGCCATTAGTCACGAATGGATTTTGCAAAGCAAACACGTTCAATTTTATAATTGAGTGCCGTTCTTTATATAAAATGCGCTAAGAATATTAATATAAATGCAAAGAGTAAAAATAAATAAAATGACAAAAATTTGTTGGCCTTAGTGGGTGCCGTGCTTAAAATTAATTTCTCACTCGCTAATTGGTCATGTAAAAAAATTAAATATATGATTTATCTGTTTTTAACTATATAAAATATAATGGCATTAAAGTAACTAAAATATTTAATTTGATTTTAATGAAATGAAATCACAAGCTTGTAGCAATCGAATATTAAAAAGTATTTCACATTAGTAATGCACTATTTTCAATAAATTATTTTTGATTTAATATGATTAAATTAATAAAGTGAATAAATAAATTAATAAACTTGATTAAAATTTAAATAAACCAATGAGATTTATTTCATTAATAAATAACAGAATAAACGATTTATAATTTATTTATTCACAAATAGAGGGCACAGACCTTATATTTTCATAATCTGATGTCGTTTAATGATAAATTACATTTTTAACGGGTGCGCCAGAGAAACTTACTTATTTGAAAGGTCAATAAAAAAAAAGTACTTCAGTTATTGTTTTAAAAAATTTTTTATTTGAGAATACAATATCCCAATTATTTTTTTATGCAGTCTTAAAAATGACATCGGATAAATGGCGACCCCCATTGCGCATACACTGATGAAGTCGATTTTTGAAATTCGTATCCAATCTTCGCAGCATATCAATCGGTATGTTGGCAATGGCGTCGCGAATGTTGTTCTTGAGGTGTGCTATGGTCCGTGGTCGATCGACATAAACCAGGGATTTCAAATAACCCCATAAAAAGAAATCGCATGGAGTCAAATCTGGAGAGCGTGCCGGCCATTGGAGATCGCCTCTGAGAGAGATGAGGCGGTCGGGGAAATGTTGTCGCAACAAATTCATTGAGTCTCGTGCTGTGTGTGCTGTGGCTCCATCTTGCTGAAACCACACGTTCCTAACGTTCATTTCTTCGAGTCTTGGAAGAAAAAATTCCTCGATCATATTCCTGTAACGAGCTCCATTCACGGTAACTGCGCGTTCGTTTTCTTCAAAAAAATAAGGACCAATTATTCCCATTACCGACACCGCACACCAGACAGTAACTCGCTCACAATTAAGTGGCTTCTGGTGAAGCTCACGCGGATTTACATCACACCAATAACGCATGTTTTGCTTGTTGACGCAGCCGGAAATGTGGAAGTGAGCCCCGTCACTGAAAAAAACGACCGCGTCTTCAGGCAGGTTGTCAATCAGCATTTCACATGCATTTTGACGGGCAACAAAATCGCGTTCAGTTAATTCTTGCACAACAGCCAATTTATAGGGATGAAATTGAAGGTCTTCATGGATAATTCGTCGAACAGTGGTATCAGAAATTCCCATAGCAGCTGCGTGTTTGCGAGCCGAACGCCGGGGAGAACGCACAACTGACTGCCTCACTCTTTCGATATTTTCCGGAGTTCTGATGGTCCGTTGAAGTCCATTTCTGGGTTTAGCGACACTTCCACACTCCCGAAATGAGTTAACCCACGACAGAATCGAATTACGGCCAGGAACGAGCCTGTGAGGAGGAATTTCAAAGCGAGCGCGGAAGGCACGTTGCGTAGCAACAAGTGAGCGACCGTTAGAAAAGAAGCTCTCAACTGCGAAGGCCCGCTGCTCTCTAGACCAGAGCATGATGGCAACTGACTGGAGGGAGAAACAAACTTGGGAACTTCCCCCTCCAGATGCGCCCCCTCTTGCCCCTCTACCCGCCCAACTCACCGCGCGGGAATTTTTTCAAATAAGTAAGTTTCTCTGGCGCAACCTGTATTATGAGTTAAAACTTTTACATTACTAACTTCTGAATGGATTAGAAACATCCTTCGACTGTACACTTTCAAGGAAAATTTAGAAACTGTTTTTGAGCAAATGTTTGATTTGGTTCCAACGCCTACATTTTTTAACTGCACCGCTCGCATGCATTGGCGGTTGGCGGGATATTAACTTTCAGTCATTTCTTTGAGCTACTACGCTCAACTATGCAGTGGTTCTCTAAAACGTTTATTCCATTATTTACAGTACAATAACTATCTGGAGGAAACTTCCCATTGGGGTAATATTACCCCTGCGCTACGTCATGGGCTTTTTTTAATGCTATCCATTTATTTCCTTTACCATTGTTGTAATTTGTTTATTTGATTTATTTGAGAAACATACAATAATTAATATTTTTAAATATAAACACAATTTTAATACATATATCAATCAAGTGTCCACTAAAAATAATTCATATATTGAACAATTTAAAAAAATACAATTACATTACATAATGATGAGTAATGACAATTTTCTTTCAATAGTAAGGCCTTGCTGACGACGAAGATACAAAATCATTCTTGGTTTCAGTCTTAAATACAAACATATTTATGCTGTCCTACTTCTACCTAGCCGTTTTTACTGAAAATAAAGTTTATTATTATTTTATTTATTTATTATAAAATAATGAATTAAGATCAAATCAAAATAACCTTTATTGTGCTAATAACTAAAAAAAATAAAATAAGAAAACAATAATTAACTCGAATAATTTATTATATTGAAAAATTAGTCTAATCTTTAGGGAAATCGTAGGTCAAGTATATTCTACTTTTTAAGGAATTTACAGCAATTTATTAGCTTAAAAATAAAACATTATGCATAAATAATTAAATATTCAACATGTCTGTATCGGATACATCGAGAATTCAACAAATTGTAGGCCGACTGAATATATATTTCGCTTTTTTCACTAGCTTGTTTTTTCACTAGAAAAAAAAACAAAAATGTAGAGCTATTAAGTTCGGTGTGCAAAAAATGTTTTTGCACACCTATTAATGTTATAAAAATATGTGAAATTCTTGTATGCATCATAATTCGGGGCATGCGTCCGTTACCGACACACTTTGGATATTCTTGTGGCTTCTTTTTTAAATTCTTTCTAATTTCAAACTTCTTTGTAAACAAATTCCTAACATTTTTCTTATATTTTATCAGAATTAACATTAAATTAATAAATGTTGTTTCAATCTAGAGATAACGGAAGTTAGTTTCGCAACAAATTTGTTATCTTTTCATTTAACGACGACTTAAATACCGCATTATTGTTTCTGAATATATAAATATTTATCTTTATTTTAAAAATATATGTATTGTGGACAAAAAGCTGTAAGCTGTTTTGGCAAAATATAATAAAATAAACTTTTATTTCTTAATAAGCATCAGAGCTTCCATTTCCTAGATGCAAGTCGGACGTAGATAGTGTTAAAGCGTAGAGAGAGTACTTCATAAAGTTGACATCATTGAAAAAAAGTTGTACCAATAAGATGCACTTGTGTGTGATATTGTGAAAAAGACTCCTTATACATTTTGTATTTTCGTGTGAAATTCTGGTCGTGTGTCATTCTTGATACTAGAGGTAACCTAAAGTTTTGCAAAGTTTCAGTGAAGTTTAAATAAACGTCGTTGAATTGTAAACATTGTAAGTAATATTTTTGCTTATAACTGTAATAAACATAGTTGTAGTATTGTTCTTTATTATTTATAGTTTTTTATTATTCAGTATACGCGAAAAAGGTAAAAAAAGATTAGAAAAAGGACATATGCTACAAATATTATCAAATTATTTACATAAAAAGTAGATTAAATTTAAATTACTTATTAATCTTCTTAGATTATATTGTAATATTAATAAGGTATTTCATTCTAAATACCTTATTTATAGATAAAGATATATTATATTATACCTTATTTATACCTTATACTTTCACTTTTAGAAACTTATGCCATCATAAGTATGTACTGAGATATTTGTATGATGAAAAAATCTCAATTGATTTGACTGTCCGCTCACCATTCCATCTCTATATAATTCTCATTCTTCTACACGTTTGTTCATTAATGTTTTAAATTAACAATTTTGCTGATTTAAAACATTAATGAAATTATTAAAAAAATGTAAATCAATTGCGAATAAAAGTTTCATAATTTTTTGCTCTTTCTAAAATTTGCATGCTTAGTTTTATGCAACTTTCATAAATATTCAATTCGTGCATTCATAAATTTATTGCCTTTTTCATTAATGGAACTTTATTTAATGATATCGCCATTCAGATTATGCTAAAACTGCTGTGTGGTTATGTAATTATAAGATGTGATAATAACGTGATATTTAAATATTTTGATCCTATCAATGTATTCTATCACATTACCCATTGATATATTATAGCGTGATCATAAATCTTTACTATATTACAAAGTTGTAAAGTTTGTAGGAATTAATCTCTTGAATTATTGAACCGATCTTGTAAATTATTGTAACAGTAGAAAGCTACATGCTTCCAGAGTGACAGGGACTATATTTGATTGTGATTAATAATATTTTTTTATTTTCTAATAACTCCCAGCGAAGCCACTGCACGTGTCACACGCTCTTTCATGTCATATGCAAGCTATGAAATGAACTCCCTCCCACGGTTTTCCCAGAGCGCTCCAATATAGGGGTCTTCAATAAGTTTGTAAACAGGTACTTTGTCTCAACAAGGTAGGCAACGTATCTGATCCCTCATTGTTGCAAATATCCATGGGCGACGTTAACCACCTACCATCAAGTGATCCGTTTGCCAGTTGGCCTACAAGCAAACATAAAAAAGATTGTAATGTCGACGACCAGGGGTGGTGTCCATGCAGATGGACAAATGCCCTACCAGGTGACTGTGGGCAGTTTTGTATCTCAAACGACGGGTCGCCCGCTAGAAATTCTTTTCTTTCTTCGTTCCTGCACGTATAAAATTTTATCATGTTTCAATCCCTAACATTGTAATTTATTAATTTCTATTCTTCTTAACTTAGCTGTATACTGTCCACATTGTACTGTTCTTCCTTTTTCATTTTAATTCTTCTTAATTTCATTATACCTAGACATAAGTTTTTAAAAGTATCTTCTCAGTCAGGTTGCCTGGAAGAGATCGCTTTGAGCGATAAGGCCGCCTTTTGTTTTGCCGTTACATTGTTGTAATTTATTTATTCTGTAATTGTTTATTTGGTGAACAATAAAGTATTTTCTATTCTACTATTCTTTCTATTGTCATTAATCCATTTGGCAATTCTGGAGCCGATTCGAGAACAATTTTTAGACGGACATGATTTCTAAAAAACGTTCGTCTATGATTAGACATCATATAAAAAGTAGAAATTACTTTAATTGTTATATTTTTAAATTATTCACAGACAGACTCTTCATTTTTGTTTATTACTAAAGAGTTTGATAGACGTCATGTAATATTGTTGTGATATAACATCTTTAGATTTATCTGATATACAATTTTTATGGTTTTATTAAACAAAAATATTTAGGAACTAATAAAGTAAAGAAAGAAAAACTTTATTTTAAGAAATAGCGACGTAATTACATTATTTATACATTATTATACACAGAGCATAATTTGATTTGTACGCCGCATTTTCAGCAAACAAGGTTTGCACTCAACATATTGCTGTGCCGGAATTAAATCCGACAAAACAGAATTAAATGAAATTCGTTATATTGTATTTTACCTATATGTGTGGGGAGGCTGGTTACGTTACCTTCGAGGGAGGAACCCAACCTTCAGAGGTCTGGTTCTGGCGGAGAGCACTTGAAGAGTCGATGAGCCGTTGTGATAAATAGATGTTTGTAAAGGCTCATGGCCTCATACTATCCAAAAGTCTCATGCTCACTGAGTATTTATATTGTTAGATGCCGACAAAAGTAAATGCACACCTGCAGTTTACTATTATTATTACCTTTCGGCATTTGGACTTATTTTGTTTACTTTGTGTTTAAAATGTGTAATTAGAAAAGCAGCCTATTGTGTATCGTAATCCTTTATGATGGTCGTTAGCCAGGTGTCATTCTTGGAAAATACAGTCCACGCGGTCGAGTATTGTATTGTATAGTTTAGTATAAAACAATGCCCGAACGGACGGGTGAGGCAGTCAAGCGACGATTACGATACGAGCAAGACGTGTGTACATTCGATAAGCTATATAGTGACGGACTTTGCGCGTGTTATTGAATCGTGCAGTTTTTACTGGTTGTGTCCAGTTATATTTGTACAGTTTGTATAGTTCTAATAAATTCTATAGTAATTCCAACGGCATTTTAATTCGAATCCTGTAACTCGTAACAATATATTGACGCTGCTTAAGATCACAAAGGCAAGCGGAGATAGTTTTTAGTTACATCTTTTAATACTTTAATTGCTTATATATAAGGCGGTGCCGCGACAATGAGACATCGCCGCGTCGCTTGATTACGTGACTAATCGAAGTATTGGACCCCGGGATAACCAATCGCAGGGCTTATAGGAAATTAATTTGAAATCGTATGTATACCTGCAACAGGTTATCCTCTATCTATACCAATAAAATTGAAATATACCTGTGATTTGAAAATGAATGAAAAAGATAAGTGAAAATTGCTATTACGATACGTTCGTCAAATTCAAATATCTTTATTTGTAAACTAGCTGCGCCCCGCGGTCTCTCCCGCGTGGTGATTGAAAATCGTCATAATTCCAAAACAAAATATTTTTTCTAAAATAAAAGAAGCCTATGTTACTCCTTATTACATCAGCTACCTGCCAATAAAAGTCCCGTCAAAATCGGTCCAGCCATTTCAGAGATTAGCCGGAACAAACAGACAGACATAACGACAGACAAAAATTGTAAAAAATGTTAATTTGGTGTATGTACCGTATATATATTCATATGCATGTAGTAAAAAGCGGTTATTTCAATATTACAAACAGACACTCCAATTTTATTTATATCTATAGAAGACGCCGTACTTACATATTACATTGAGACGAACAAAGTAGAGTGCGTCTCATGAAACAAGTCCTGAGGCCAGAAATGGAACTAATTATAACACATCAGCCCAGCCATTTTATTGTTGTTTTTATTGAGTATTCTAATGTAAATGTTCAATAAACTAAATAATACATACATTGTCTACATAGTGTTGGCCGAAGATCTCGCCATGCCAGCCTCAAACTCGTCATCCGCCGAGCTCTTGTCAGCGTTGGCGTACCAGCCACCCTAGAGACAAATGGCTTGCTGAGCGACGATGGCAAGAGGCCGAATGGAATGTCAGTTATTCTTTGGATGTTGGGAAGGCCGCTTGTGTGGGACGTGACATGCGTTGACACTCTGGCGGCATCTCATGTTCCAGTGACTAAGTCAGGGGCTGGCAACGCTGCTTCAACAGCTGAAGATCTCAAATGGCGCAAATATGGAACCCTAAGGGGGAAGGGGTTACGTATTTGTGCCGTTTGGAGTTGAAACTTCGGGTCTGTGGGGTTCATCGGCAAATAAATTTTTAAGAAACTCTTTGATGCCACCCGTGATCAGAAAGCTGGTTCGTATTTCGCGCAACGAATCAGCATTGCCATACAGCGTGGCAATGCAGCCAGCCTTCTGGGCACGCTTCCCTCTGGCAGCGATTTGATATCCTCTTTATATTAATTTATTTATAATTTACTTTACTATTAAATCGGAATCTATCTAAAATTATTGTATCTTTCTGACATTTCGTTGCACGACCGTAGTGCCCCCGTTTGCGAGGCTTCTTTCTTCGTGAGAGAGAGTCTACCGCATATTTCACCTGTTTAAGTGTAGGTGACACTTATGACCTTATTTAATTTAAATTTCGAATAACTGCCAGGAATGTTTGCATAGACTTTGAGTGTTAAACGATAGACAATATTTTTTTCTCCAATAGCTTATTTTTAATTCAGTGAGACCAAAACTTCGAAAAATATGACTATTGTATAAATATAGAAAGTATCTCGAGACAAAAAACAAAACGCCACATAAAGGGGCAGTCCGTTTATCATTATCCGTGCAGGAACGGAGAAAGAATACTAGTTCCTGCGGCCAGGCGGCCTCTCGTAAGAGGCGACAAAACAAACCAACAGCTAGGTGGTAGGGCATTTGCCCGACTGGATGGCTACCACCCCTGGTCTAAAGTATGTCGCCATAGCAACCTTGAATTGTGTTTCGGCATTAGTGACCAGGTTTCAGTCTCATTTGTAGCAGCTTTGGTGTTGCAAATGTCCATAGGCGATGGTAACCGCTTTCCATCAAGTGGGTCATTTGCCTGTCTGCTGAACTCCTGCAATAAAAAAGGGGACATTGAGTTAGACCCCAGTCTGTGGCATGTTTGTGTATAAAAATTAGTAAGTACCTAAAACAAGGCTCGTTCGAGAATGGATACGCGCTGTATTTGATAGACAAATTTCTATAACTTACGTCAACTAAGAAATCAAAATGTTATTCTAGATTAAGATCTATAATTTAAGATTTGGTGTCACAAATGATAGTATTTACATAAAATCAAGTGAATGGATGATACCAATCTTCAACCTGTCTTAGATTTCTTATTTAGTTTTATTTATTTACTTTTTTCTATAAGCGGAAACTAATAAAAAATATAATATTTTATCACGCTTTTTTTTGCTGGTAACAACTGCAGACAGGATATCGATTTTATTTGATTGCTTAATAAAATAAAACTGCACAGTAATAATATAAATACAAGACATCATGATCCTATTATATTAATAGGGGAGCGGACAGTCTAATTAAATGAGATATGTTTTACATTTAGATTTATTTAACATGGAAAAACTTAAATGTCATTTGCATGAATAAAACAACTGAATTATTTCACTGTTTGAATTCACTCAGCTTATAATATATTCGATTGATAACTTGTATCAGATGATTGAAAGATCGGCCCTTACACACTAGTATTTGCTAAATATTTGATAAATAGTGTATTATATTTTAAAATAATGAAGGTACTTTTCTATTCCCCCTATTGTAACCCGTTGTGAATCGGGCATTCTTCGTTCTGAATTCAAATAAAACAGCCCTCAATTTTGTAGTTGTGTGTTTCGTTATATAAATAAGAATGTACAAATAGAAGGAGTCAAATAGCGCATTAATATAGTTTGAAAGTAATTAAAATTATTTATAACATGATCTTTAAAAGTTACACGATAAGATGTTACTATTTAACGTATTTTCTTTTATATGTAAAAATATTAGAATTTATTGAAACATGGGTCTGAATTATGGTCACGGAGTAGTGATATGTAACAGACTTCTGTTTTTACTATCGCTAACCCGGAAGTGCATCTAGTAACAAAACAACAAAACAATAACAATATATTAAAATTTTACGAAACAAAATTAGTAGCTAATGACAGATCTTCCTTTCACATTTAACTGTTATTTTTTTTAAACTTAACTATTCATAATCGCATTAGTTCTGCGATTATGAATAACACATCATTCAAGTTTTAATAATTTGAAGCAATTTCAGTAAGTATATACTATTTTACTCTTGATATATATTAATAAATATATAAGTATATATTTGGATATAAGGACCTATTTATATATAAGGATCAGTATGGCGATCCAACGAGGAAACGCAGATAGCCTTCTAGGCTACAAGACGGTGATCTGGGCTCAGTATTCTACAGTCTTGAGGTAGGGACTATGGGTAGAATACAATACAAATGAGTTAAGTTGTCTAGCTTTGTATTCGATTATATGTAATTTTATAACTGTAAATTATAGACTTACAGAATTATATTCTTAAAAGATAAGAAAGAAAATTTGTTGAATTATAATTCGTAGTGGTAACATAAAGATTATTTGATCATAAAAAAAGTATGTAATATATAAGTCTAATATATTTAATAAGTACAAAATAATACTATAATAATATTGATTAGTCCATTTACATTGGGGAATTATATCAAGGATTAACTACCGTTCTTCATTTTAAATCCCGGTAAGTTTTAAAAGATCCTCAGTCAAATGGGCTTTCACTGTCACCATACAAAATATTACTCGTAGCAGCGATAATACCTTTAATTTCAATATTTAAAAAAAACTGGAGTTTTTCCCTCGGTATTAAAATTACATATATACCGAATTTCAGCCAAATCGGCAATAGATTTCCGTAACAGCATAACAAACATAGAAACAAATGTATTTTTATTCCAGAAACTATCCAATTTTTCGAGATAAAGAGTATCCTGTGTTCACCCTCGGCATAAAAAATATACATATACTGGATTTCAGCTAAATCGGTTCAGTAGTTTTTCCGTGAAAACGTAACAGGCAGAAATACATTATAATAGGGTGTAGTGATTAAAAGTATACTATTGATTGTAGACGGATTATCCAAATAAAATTTAGTTGTAAGGCACAGCACTTAAGGATATTTTTAGAACGGAGCAGCACAGCAAAACACCTTACTCAAGCTCCCGCCAAAAAATTTCGAAAACTATCCTTATATAGTGCAGACGATTACAAGTTGCTCTCACTGAAACGTAAAAGTGACGCAACAGAAATATTTTAGCATAGTGTAAATTTTAGTGCTTGCGAAAGCGGAAGATTTAGTGTTCCGAAAGTGAAACAGAAACACTAAAATTAATCATTTGCTTTTATAAACTATATTTTTTTAATTAATCTATATTTGTTACTAGATGCACTTCCGGGTTTGCGACAGTAGAAATAGAAGTCTGTTACATCACTACTCCGTGCTCGAATGCAGACCCATGTTTCAATAAATTCTGATATTTTTACATTTAAAAGAAAATGCGTTAAAATAACATCTTATCATGTAACTTTTAAATATCATGTTATTAATCTACTTATATACTAATACGTGAAGCAAAAACTTTGTACCCCTTTTTATGAAAATTGCGCAGACGAAGAAATATGAAATTTCGCACACCTATCTTATACTAATACATAAAGCTGAAGAGTTGTTTGTTTATTTAATTGTTTGCTTGAACGCGCTAATCTCAGAAACTACTGGTCTGATTTGAAAAATTCTTTCAGTGTATATAGGCTATATATAATAGGCTATCTAAGTGATTAAATCAAATAAATTACCGCGCTTAAAACCGTCAAAAGTAGTTTTATCATGTATCCAAGTCGCGTAAACTTAAGAAAATATTCTAACTGTGCTGTTTTATTTTCAACTATGCTCTGATTTTTAATTACCTGGACTAAAATGACAGCTGCGATCGACCTTTTTTTATTCATAAGGAGTTGTCTGAGTTTATTCAAGAAATCACCACTGTGACTTGAATTCTATAGAATATGTATATTATACTAGCGTTACTACTACATGTATATTATACTAGCGGTTTCGGCAGGCGTTGTCCTGCCCTGAAAAAATAAAAATCTAGAACACAATTCCAGCACCACCTACCGGGTCTAATTGTGAATCTAAACCATCCCCGGACCCACTCAAACACTTTTTTTACAACTTGGGTTACATTATTGAAGTTTTAGAAGGGATCCCTAATTTTTTCTAGTAATGAATATAACCTATATAGCATTCTAATGGTGAAAGTATTTTTGAATTCCGTCCAGTAGGTTTGAGTTTATTCGGTACAAACATACAACAATACAAATCTTTCTAGTTTATAATATTAGTATAGATTATTATTCATTACTAGGATTCGCCCGCGTCATTGTCCACGTTAGATGGGTAGCAAAGATTCCAGTTGTTTTACACAGAGAATTTGAATGAGTGAAAATATTGCATCGGATTCACAATTTTTTACGACCTGACCAATTTAAAACATTCCCAAGAAAATTTCCACGGGAATCCCGGGATCATAAATACTGCGGATTTTAAGTCCGGGAATTTGCTGTCGGTCAACGAAAACCGTATTGAAATTGGCCCAGTAGTTTTCGCGTGAAACCGGAACAAACAGTCGAACACAAAAAATCTAAAGAAACAAAAGACTACAATTTTGCAGTCTGTAAAATATTATAGACTAGCTGTGCCCGCGACGTCGTCCGCGTTGAATAGTTTAAAAAAAAACTCCCGATTTTGAAACATTTTTTATTGCTGCTCCGCTCCTATTGGTGTTAGCGTGATGATATATAGCCTTCCACGATAAATGTACTATCTAACTCTGAAAGAATTTTTCAAATCGGACCAGCGGTTCCTGAGATAAGCGCGTTTAAACAAACAAACAAAGAAACTCTTCAGCTTTATAATATTAGTATATATATATATATATATATATATATATATATATATATATATATATATATATATATATATAATATTAACATAATGCAATGTTCGTTATGATAACAGCCCCATTAACATATTGTCTGAGGACAAAACAGTTTTAAAGTATTGTTACAACTGATCAAACATGCAACTGTATGGAGTCAAAATATCTATTGTTCTTCACGTACAGACGAAACATGGTTCGCGAGCGCGGCACCTGCTCGACACGTGGTAACGCTGTACTTTGTGGGAGATATAGAACATCGATGTAATAAATATATTACAGATGTTGTATAATTTTACCTTGCATATAATTATAGGAACTTGTAAAGCAGTTCTTTAAATTATTATGATTTCAATGGAGTGTAATATTTTAACAACTAAAACTACGCGTGCTAAAATTAGTCGAATTTAACATGAAGATAAAGAAAATGATATCTATTTTAAAAGTCATTATGATAAGATGTTATTTTAACATCTGTGCTTTTATATTTAATAATATTTTAGAATTTACGTGTTACAACATGTGTCCGCCTCCCCCTTCCTAGGACTTTTATATTACGAAGGCAAATCCGATTGCTTATCATCGCCGCGCGAAGGGGGAAAAATTGCGGCCGATGTGAGGGATTTTCCAGGCCAAAGGTGCTATTGTCACACCATGGTCAGGGATACCCACTAAAACCCCTCAGTGTTTCACACTGCGCCTTATGCCAGGGCTAAGCGGAAGCTCGACCAAGTTTGTGTGCCTTGACAGGCGGTGTGCAGGGGGGGATGGGCCGCACATCCACTGCCTGGGGGAAGCATAGCTCCCGGCGTTATGGGATACTAGCTTGGGGCAACACGGAACTCGCCCCACGGGAGGACAGGAGAGTGCGCGCGGAACATGGCCCGCCTCTATTCCGACGGCATAACGGCAGATGAGATCCTTTCCTTAAGGAAAGCTCACGGCGGCGAACATCAAAAGCCGTCCTCCGGTGCTGGTGCGACCTACTTTGGCGGGAGCGGAACAAGGACGTATGCTCACGCTCGAGCTCCGCCTTCTCCTTAGTAAGCATTACGCGCTCGCAGAAAGAGACGGTGTTCCATTTGCGTATTCCTTTTCTAAAAACTGTTGCAAAAATGTTTAAATACATAGAAAAAGAGAAAAAAATTATTTGAAGTAAAGAAAAAAGACAAGAATATTATTCACCATCGCATTTTTACCAAAAAAATTAACGAACCTATAAACCTCCTTCGACTAATTTTTATCCGTGCAGGAACGGAGAAAGAATACCATATCCTGCGGCCGAGCGGCCCGTCGTAAGAGGCGACAAGACAACCCACAACCTTGTGTTCTGTTCCGGCATTAGTGACCAGGTTCCAGTCTCCCTTAAGAGAGCAACAGCGCATTTGTAGCACCTTTGGTGTAGCAAATGTCCATAGGCGATGGTAACCGCTTTTTATCAAGTGGGCCGTCTGCCTGTCTGCTGAACTCGTGCAATAAAAAAAACTTCGTATAACTATTATGAATGAAGGAGTTTTTATAATCGAACTATAATTTTTCTGAGCTGTTATTCATAATCTGACCACGCTGTATGGACTTAATTCTTTTGCCTGCCATAGAGGTAAACTGAATAATAAACTAAACTCAGAATGACCACCGGTGGCGATTCAGAAGTGCGGCAACAAAAAAATATTACAATTTCAAAATACGTTTTGTCAATTTTTCTGTGCGCATATTTAATAAGATGTTTAATGGATAATACCACCTGGTGGATGTGGAAAAATTGCATTGCCCTGACATTTTGTCAGCAGTCATTTGTTACAGAACCGAGTGTGGCCTGAATTTAAATAAAACTATAGCATCGCGCATATAATGAAGCCATCTGAAATATATATTATCATATAATGAAATTATAACTAAGCTGCTTCCGTATATTGTTGCCGTTTTGGTGTCAGGAACGCATTTTTTTGTCATCTGTCAACTTTAATATATTTGATAGGGTATATAGTTTGTATGTTGATAATGAAATAATGTTATTTTTTGTTCTTTAGGGTTCCGTAGTTATTAGCCAACAACCGAATCCTTTTGTACTAATGGGCACTAGATAAAGACGTAGTGAAACCACGAAGCAACTATAAATTAGAGGTGGCCGCCATTACATGTACCTACTGAGGATTGTCATTTTTTCATCGTCATCGTAAATAGTCATGGAAGGTAGTTTGTAGGTAGTAGGTTAGTCAATAAATGATGTCATTTGATGACTTTTTAATTTCGGCTAAAATAATAAATGGGGGAGACATAAATTAAATTCTAAAAAAAGTGAACGAAAATTGGTACCTATTAAAAAGTATTTATTGATTTTTGACATTCTACATACTTTACTCAGATAAAGAAAATAGGTAGACAAATTTACAAGTTCTTAGAGTGAATTTGGCTTTTGTAGAACTTGTAAATTTGTATGGCTTTTTTTTAAGCCCATTTTGGAATAGAAAGCCGATCGCGGCGTAGTCCGTTACGAGAACTTAGAATTAGTACAGATAAAGGTGGGATAGTTTCTAGTAGACTCATTACTACTAGACGCACAGACGCAAACCACGTATGTATATATATATATATATATATAGTATATAATAAAAAAAGTAGTATATAATAATAAAAAAACACACGCACACACATATATATTATATGTGTGTGTGTTTTTTTTATTGCATGAGTTCAGCAGACAGGCAGAGGGCCCACCTGATGGAAAGCTGCTTTCGATAATCGTATCTTGGACGCAAGAAACTTTCTCCATGTAAATGGCCCTTTACGCATACGGGTTTATAAAGAAATGCTTCACTTCATTTGACGCTTTTGTTGACGAAGTTCCATCTACACTTTTATTCGTCTAAGATACGTTATATATAGCAGAACATGGTTCGGTAGCCAAATGACAAAATAAGAGTGCTTTCTGACCGCCACGAAACCGTTTATAGTTTTGTGAAAGGTACTCACATGGTTGATTTTATATATATTCAGCTAAAAACAAGTTAATAGATGGAATTATTCAAAGCGTATTATACTAAAATAATATCTATACATCTTGTAAATAGCGCCCTCTTAACTAATTAAAAATACTGTTTATGTTATACAATAAACTTGTTTAACAATAATAAATACTCGAGATAATTCTTATTAATTATTCAAATTTTACAGTAAACGTCGGAGTTAATTTAAATAATTAACATAATAATTTCTCCTGATAAAACTTTAAAAGCTTAAGCGAATTGAATTCGACTACAAAAGTCTATGAGTGATTTGTTTTTATATTGGGATATTGGGACGGTTCGGGTACTAATATGTTGTGTAAATACCTGGGACGGTTTAATTAATGTAAGTATGGTGACGGTTACAATACATCTAATTATTGTTAATATGAAATAGCAAATGCTATATTCTATGTTTTTCTTTCACTTGCAGACCAGTAAGAAGACGCACGCCAAAAACATGCTGAACCGGCGCGATTATTTTGAGGTATACAAGTTTCGATTCCCCATACGCGGTGGTCACAAAAATGTTAATTAACACTAGCCGTGATAGACGCACGCGCATGTATGCATACTTATAGCTCGACAATCTGTGATAGGTTAGGGCAGCAGAGTAAAAATATTATGCACAGTGAAAATGTTTAATTAATACTAAGTACATACGGAACAAACAAGTAGCAATATTAGAGAGAGAGCGAGTGTTGCCATACGCATAATAGTGTTGTCAGTTAAATAAATTACTTTCCAACAGAGTCTTTCTCGTCCGTGTATCGCCTTAAGTACGCAAGCTTTTAGTAGTGAAGAAGATTCTAGAACTATAAGTACGCGAAATTGCTCGCACGTTTATTATCCGCTATACGCAATCAAAAATTATATTGTGAAAACAAGTTACTGCAGTATAATAAATATTAAGTTATTATTTATTGTATTATATTATTTACTATATTATATTGTAGGATCTTAAAGACCACGGGCTATAAAAATGCTTTTGGACTTGCGTAGCCATGGGATGGACAACACGTAGAGGCCCCTTTACAAATTTAATCTAAATGTGTGTAACTGACCGGCGATTATCCCAGTCTACACCATATAAAATGCACTGAAGGACTTGTCTACTGACAAGTCCTACTAGTGTAGTAGCTAGTGTAGGACTATTATAGGGACTTAGAACAAAAGGTACCAGGCTATTGGGATGAACTGCTAGTGGAACTGGGGATCTGGGACTATGGGGACATCTGCAGACGGTGACTCGTCACTCACTGCATAGGCCCCCAAAAATGTGGCACGGGGCAATATGGGTGTGAGTGGAGTAAGTAAAGGAGTGTGGAGAGGTGGGCTGCAGGCTCACCGAGGCTACTTCTGACGTTATACCATTTATCACTTCCACTCCTGGAGCTTGAGTCTTAGCTATAGCGATCTCCACTCCGTGCTAGCTGGTTAAGGCAAGAATATTTAAATGACAAAACTTGATTTACATAGCAGCTCACTCCAGCCTCTTATATTATCTTCTGTATAATGTTGTTATCTTGCCAAACATGTAAAAAATATGATGATATGTTGGAGTATATATTTTTAGTACGTCTTCTCATTATTATAACGATAACAATATTTTTCATTCCTTTAATTATGTCTTTGTCTTGCTGAGTATACACTGTTTGCTACAACTCCATTAATGAGATTAGATAATTAGATTTCGATTTTTTGCAATCTGGTTGGGAGGCTCCCGGTATAAAAAAATAGCGCAGGTTTTAAGTCTAAGAACTTGCTGTCGGTCAGCGAAAACCGCATCAAAATCGGCCTTTTATGTAAATCCCGAACAAACAGACAAGAAATCTAAAAAAAATGTATGGTGTTCTTCATTGTTTACATAGTCTATTCCAGTTGTTTTTTTTTATTAGCTTCAATGTACAGACACCGTATGCTTAGAATTTTATAATATTAGAGATTACTATTATGTTGTATTTATCTATTAAACGGCAATAACATATTACGAATCGCAATACCTATGTAGTAGAGGAAGTAGACATAATTTTAAATTATATGTTTGTCATCTTCCAAAAATGTTCTCCAATACGAACTTAAAGTTCATTAGAAAACTATTCAATTTGTATAAAATACGATAAGCCTTTACACAATTAAATATGTAATATACACCATAATGTATCCTCATGAATTACTTCTTGTAAAATAAAAATTATGATATATGATGTCACGGGAATATCTAGTTATTAAGACATACCGAAGGAAATAACACTCCCGTAGTAGTGTTGTAATCTGTGATAATTTGCACAAAATTTACCGATTTTAATCGGTTTTAAATTTTATCGATTACGTTTTCTATATCGAAAGTTACAAGTTGATTAATTTACAACGCCAATATATTTAATTACTTTTAAAAATACAGTAATTAATTAGAAACTCTCTTAATTAGCATTTTTAATTAAGATTCACTTTTCCGGTTTTTATAATACTCATATATTATGTAATATTATGATACCGATTTCAAAATTTGCAACACAAATAATTCTATGAAGAAATGATGGTTTTTGTTTTTAATATTAGCTTGTTAAATATAATTTCGAGCGTCGCAAGAAATCGAACAAATTTGAATAATTTGAATAAACGAAGACGTTGTACAGTTAATTTTTATTGCTTGAGCACTGCAGACAGGCTGAAAGACCACCTGGTGGAAAGTCGCTACCAGCCTAGAAGGGGGACAGGAAACTGGCCACTTGTGCTGGAACATAACTAAAGTTTGTTATAGAAACGTGTTCTAGACTAGGGGCCCAATTCTGCTATTTTACTACTATTACTACAAAATCGCTGAACACTATCGTCTCAATCGTAGGTTTGCTTAGTTTCCGTATTCTGTTAATTACAATGGCGTGCCCGTGGCACGTCACTCTACATTTACAAATATTTATAAGTGACAAAATATTTAAAACTCATGGTAGCTTTTCAATATTCATTTCGGCTAACGCCATTTTTGCTAATGGTAACACCATTTTATTTCTATAGTTGTGGAGTTATTGGCGGGAACTGAAAGGAGACGTTGTGCTGTGCCGTTTTATTTTCTAAAAATGTCTATAATTACTCTAAAATGAACAATAGTTGCAGGATATTGATAGTTTTTGAGTAGAAATTATGTGTTTTTGTGAGAAATGTGAACTGTATAGTCAGATGTGATCTTTCGAGTTTTCACAAGAACTCCATTGAATGGCGTCGGTTGTAGCCTGCAATAGAACTGCGCTACTATACGAAGACCTATTAATTAACATGTTTCCGACTGAAAGACTTTGATTCTATGGTCATGAATAAAAAAAAAATAAAAAAAAACTATAGTTGTTGTAGAACACGAATACAATGTAAACTCTATATAATGTCACTGAAGGAATTGTGTATTATATGGCGTTATAGAGATGAGAGAAATGAGAGAGAATGGAGAGAAGTCTGTGACTTTTGTCTGACGTTTTTTGCTGCACCTGTAATTTTGTTGTATTTTAATTTTTTTTATTCATATCTTGCAATATTGCGGCATCTTGGTGATAAGTGGAAGTACTTAGAAATTACGGTTTGCATGACGCCGACAGTCGAGTTTATTACGGGCTAGGATAATAAAGCGATAAAATAACTAGCTAGCTTTTACTAATTTTGGCAACTTAAAAGGTACTTTTTATTACTTAATTGTTGTAGTTATTGAAAGTGGTTGTAATGCTCTATAGAGTGTACGAAAGACAAGCTAAACCCAACAAAGCCAAGTGATTTCGACGCTTATGGGAGTTTGTCATTAAATCGAGTGACGTTACTTGGAGTTTATTTACATTAACACGGTCGCAATGGAATGGTACTTTGAATATCTTCGCAACGCCACAATCGGGCTTCAGGGATGGTAGTCGTCCAGATGGGTAAATACTCCATCACATGCCATCGGCTTGTTTTGTCACGTCTTACGATAGTATTCTTTCTCCGTTCCTGAACGGATTTAAGCGATTTGTTTGAAATGTTCAACATTATTCAAATTAATAAATTACGCCTGTTTTTCCCTTAAATACGGTACACTGAACCCGTTTGCGGCAAGACTTCAGCAGGTGATATTTCAATGTCCAGTTTTTTTTTTAAATATAATAAAATAAAACTTGAAAATTTATAAATACTGGCTAGATAAACTATTCGTGCAAAGCCAATAAAAAATACAGAGACAACCTAGCAACAATCGATGGTACACCGGAAAAATGTTAAATAAAATGGACTTCATGTATATTTTAGTTCAACATCAAAAACAACTTTTTCATCTCATGCGTTATGTTAAAATACGCATTATTTAAATTACGCAACGTGTAGATTCAATGTTAATGTGACGGTGTTTTTGGCAATATTTTATTTGGAAATGACCTCCTTGTTCTATATAGTTTATTATCTTATTAGGATACCGTAGCTATTATATATATATTATCTTTAATTTATAATTTTCCTTGTATCGTCAAATAATATTGTTACGAGCTACAGGACTCGAATTAAAATGCTGTTGGAATTACTATAGAATTTATTAGAACTATACAAACACGTATAACACAGGTACAAACATAACTGGACGCAACCAGTGCAAACTGCACGATCCAATAACACGCGCAAAGTCCGTCACTATATCGCTTATTGAATGTACTACACGCGTCTTGCTCGTATCGTAATCGTTGCTTGACTGCCCCGTTCGGACATCGTTTTATCCTAAACTGTACATTACAACAATCGACCGCGTGGACTGAAGTTTCCGAGAAACCGTAACCTGCACACCTGCGGCCATAAACAAGTACAATAACAATAGGCCATTGTCTAATTCCAAATTATAAACACAAACTAAACAAAAGAAGTCCAAATGCGGGAAAGGTTGTACATTCAACCACCACAACAGGTACAACCAGGTGTACATTCACTTTGTCGGCATGTAAAAATATGTTTATAGTAGAGGAGACGCTGAAGGTCTATCTTCACCTGATAACCAGATGAGATATATTTTTTATCAAATGATATTGCTTTGTAAAAACACCTATAATAAGCTTGCCAATCAAAAAGTGTTGGCTATTTTTAATTAAATTAATTTTGATCATTTTTTTCATAACCTTCAATTCTTTTGATAATTGAACAAAATTGGTTTCATTAATAATTTTTAACATAGAGAATGTACCTTGATAGGCTTGCCTACTTATATCTGTTCATTATTGCCTGGCAAGCAGGTATGAACAGGTAATGCAATATAGGTAACTACATCGTTCTGCTAACCAAGAAAAATTGGTATCATAAGAAAGAAAATTTAATTACAAAAATAACCGTATAGTCTGCAATAAAATGGATCGGAATATTATAGAACACTTTTCGATTGGCAAGCTATCATAGGCGTATTAACAAATCAATATAATTTAATAAAAAATATGTCTCATCTGGTTATCAGTGAGTGAAGATCTTCAGCGGCTCTTAGACTAATTAGAAAACATTTTAGGATACCTATGCGTAGGTATCCAAACGGCATAAATATGTAAGCCCTTCCTAGGGTTCCATATTTGCTCCGTTTGAATCTTTAGCTGTTGAGGCGGCGATGCCAGCCCCTGACTTAGTCATTGGAAGATGTGACTAGAGGGTGAATTTTCTAAGTGGGCGTTCAGGGTCAAATCCCAAACTATGCTGCTAAATAGCTTAAAACACTCAAAGAAGTCTCGAGGCCGATTTTGACGAAAACTAAAGTGGTATCAATACATTTTTAAAAAATCAATTAGGTATCCTTTCTAGGAATTGAAGCTGCTGATTTTAGAAAAAATAACACCTGTATTATCATACCAATCCATAGTGTATGTAGCTAAACGTCAAACCAAGGAAAAGGGTTGTTTTGAACATAATGTTGTATTTTGTACAGACGCACACACGCACACGCACACACAAACGTAGGTATACATATGTGTGTGTGTGTG
Source organism: Dendrolimus pini (assembly GCA_949752895.1). Classification (NCBI taxonomy): domain Eukaryota; kingdom Metazoa; phylum Arthropoda; class Insecta; order Lepidoptera; family Lasiocampidae; genus Dendrolimus; species Dendrolimus pini. Next base: position 16,902,432 of record OX457140.1, on the reverse strand, counting down.
TGTGTGTGTGTGTGTGTGTGTGTGTGTGTGTGTGTGTGTATATATATATATATATATGTATGTATGTATATGTTTGGAACATATTTTAATTCTTATCTTTACATTAAATTTTATTGCTAAAGATTCTAGTAATTCACGTCTTAAAAAATTAATTAATGTGCACAGTGTCAATTTAGCGTATTGACAACACAAATCTACGTCGAATTATATTATTATTAATTCAGCCGTAAGTTACATCATGTAGTTAAATATGCGAATTTAGCCAAAAATAATGCAATATCTAACTTTCATTCACAAAAAGCTTTGAATGGACGTAACTGGTTGTTTTTTGTGTAATTTGACGTAAGGAGAAAGTAGTCGATTCATAACTACAAGAAGTCAGACAATCGCTTTTAACATTTTTTTTGTGATACTTTCGAAGCGCTATATTAATTTCTGTGGAAATTTTTAAATTTAATTATAAGTAAATAAATAACACTTACTTTGTTATTTATTTATTTAGGTTTATGGCTTGGCAGCTAGGCCTTTAAGCCAGATCTTAGTTTACAATATAGTTTCTTCATTTTCTTAAGCCTATGTGTAGCACAGCTGAGCTGTAGGTAATCAGCTAGTGTCATTCAGCGGAGTTCTTGTGACAACTCGAAAGGCCACATTTGACTATACAGTCTACATTTTTCACAAAACACATAATTACTACTCAAAAACTATCAATATCCTACAACTATTGTTCATTTTAGAGTTATTTTACACATTTTTAGAAAATAAAACTGCATAGCACAACATTTCTTTCCAGTTCCCGCCAAAAACTCCACTGAGTAGGTGCTCTTCGAAACATCAAAGATAAAATAAGAACTGTTCTTTTACTTATTTTTATAATTTATGGCTTGGTAAACGAGACTTTAAGCCAGGATTTGTTTGTTCATTCAACTTAATATGGCGACTCAATAAGTCATATTTCACTAACTAACCTGACTTACAAACGCTTGGGCAACTTCATTGAAACTTAAAATGCATACCAAAACCTCACTCTTCAAGATCTCGCTAAAATTCTTCTTTTATATTTGGCTTTCTGGCAAAGTCATAGACTATAGCTGAAACCAAAGACTAGTATAAAAATAATTATAAGAACATATTTTTATGTAAATATAAATTATAGCTAATGCAAGGAATATAAGATTGAGAATAAAAAAAAGTATTAAAACTGTTTCTGACTTCGACGCTTCGTTTCTGTGAAATTTGGCGCCAGATTTTTATCGAAGGCGAGTGTGTAGTCATTATCTGAATCGAGATTGACACCCAACCGAGACAGCGGGCCCTTTGAGTTAACCCTTTTAAAGTATTTCAAGTCCTCAGATGTTGTAATGACCATTAGCTTGACGTCAGTCTATGCTTAAGTATGTTTTGAACTTTGTTTCGTTAACCAAGCTGCATTTTGCTACAAGTTGCATTTTCGGAAACTACTGATCTAAATTAGTCCCTATTAATTTATTAGTTAATTAGTTTTTTATTTATTTATTGTAGAAACTCCACACGCACTATAAATTTATTATATTTAGAAGAAGATTTATTTGAATTAGGAATTGACCAGTGGGACTTGTTGGCAAATTTGTAGTATATTGTTGTTACACGAGAGGTGAAATTGATATATTTAGGCATGTGATAGTATGGCGAAGCGAGGGCGCCAATAGTTCGAGTGCCTAAATAGGCCTACCCCGAGGTTACCACTCTACTTTTCGTTTCGAATATGAGAAAAGTAAATAAGAACTAGTTAGTTAAACAAACAACTACCTCTCTAATGTCATCAGGTTTTAAATCCAATATCTAAATCTGAAGAACTCATGTCACGTCAGAAATTAAACATCAACTAAATTTCTTTTTCTGAAGTATTCTACCACAGAAATAAGATAATAAATAAAGATAAAAATAAATATTTAGCATAAATTTATGGTAATTAAATAATAATTTAGTGAAAAATAATTTATGAGTATAAAATAATTTCACAAATTGGTTGATATTTTTTATTACAATTTATGGTGCAATTTAACAGCGGCTGTAAAAAAAGTTGGGACATGAGTTACATGTATTATTAATTTTTTGACAGCAGGGAAAATCGTTTCCCAGGAACAAAAAGTACTGTCTGTATTGTATTGTCCCTGTGATCAAGCAACTCCAATCGTACTTTCAGAATATGAGCAATGAAAAAGATTTTTTCTAGCCACATAATAATGGGTTTGCTACCGGAATTTGTTTATGGCCCATAATCGGATATCGAAGGCGCCGTGAAGGCGTTTCTTTCTCATACGAATGAGGTTATTCACACGAACCATTTGCAGCTCTGCTATTAGCGTTTGATGACAGAAATACAGTATTATTTCGTGTTCAACATTTTTTTTCTGTGGTATACGCTCGTATACCACAGAAAATTTTAGCGTTTGATCGCTATCTGACCTGATATTGTTAAAATGAGGTCTGTAACTAGATACAGGCACCTCAGATGTCAGGTTATATTTAATTTTTTTTGACACCACGCTTTTATCGTGTACTCTTTTGTCCTGTCATGTTTTTTGTCAACTTAAATGCCTATATATATTTTATAGTGCTCATTATTTATAACTCACACATTCGATCACTGCCAATCCCGAATTTGCTACAGATTATTTATTTATTCGATGCGCTGAAGCCGAATCTGGGGTCAGTTTGTTCCACACATACACCCTAAAATGTTGAGGCCATCGAATTGAGGGCACCGAATCGAAATAAATAAGAATTGATTGGTCTAGTCAAAAGTACAGATCTTTTTTTGTGGGCCTGTGTCATGAATCGATTTTGAAAAATCCTAAATAGGGCTGTGGTTGGCTGACCTAAATAGGTTGTGATTTACAGAAGCTTTAAATCACAACGTTAACGAAAAATATCGTTATTATATTAAAATTGCCTATCGACATGAGTAATAAATGAATGAATAAATTAATTAAATATAACTAAGAATTTTATTAAGTGTAAATTAAAGTTAATGGCAATAACAAGTTAAATATCATTATATTTTACACATGTCTTTTGGAGTGTATTTTCCACGTTATCCCCATAATTCATTGAGATAAAAACTAATTCATATTCATCTCCAAACTTGAAGAATATCGCTTCCAAATTTTATGAAAATTGATGGCTTATCAACAGAGTCTCCACATTGGAGAATATTTCCTATAAAGTTGAAGGATTTAAAAAAAAATTATTTGGCATCAAAGATATATATGTACATAAATTTCAAATAGACTGTTAAAAAGTTGCCTTAAATATAATAGACATAAGTCTATTATAAGAACTAATTTAAATAATTAATTAATACACTTTAGGGTGAGTATAAACTCAACCCAAAATCTTTAGGCACTATTGGAAAAGTACCACAATTTTGGGGTAAGTATAAAATTTTGTCTTTGAGGTGCAAAAATTCGAGTGAATTATGCATCTAATAATAACGACGGTCTGGATATCATGTTATTTCTAACAAATTTATCAAATTAGATAAATTATCAAAAATCAATCTCAATATTTTGGTCTGATATACAACAAACATCAACAACACAATGTCAATATGTTATCCTGAAACATCTTGTCGAGATAGAAAATCTCCAATAATTTTTTAGTTGTTATCTTAAAGTTTACTTTATTGTTATTCACGCCACGAATTTACATATTTTTAAATTATGTATACGAGCAATGCAATTTTTATTTATAAAACAATTTTGTTTTGTCAAAAAATCGTGAATCCAAAGAGTTTTGTCGAATATATTAGCACTCTATATATACATACACACACACCAAACATTTCATTGGTGTATTTAACTCTTTTAAATTCGTTATACAGCAGATGAACCCGCGGTAACACTCCATGACAACTACAACGTGGCATTTAAAAACTTACATACATACATAACTTCACGCCAGGTCCCTTGCGCGGTAGGCACGAACAACAGAGCGCCATTCAGGCTTATTCTTACACACCTCACTTGCTTCTTTGACATTCATAGCTCTTGTCATGCACGCTCGTCTGTTCTTAAGGCTCCTGACATCACCTTCTACTAGTACATGATTAATTTGATCATGGAAGGTGTGTCGTGGCCTTCCGCGACTTCTGCGTCCATCCACTTTTGCATTGTATATCTGTTTAGTCATTCTTTCATTCATTCATATCATATATAGAAACGTATATAATATATACATTGATATAATTATTAAGTACAGTACTGGTCAATTGGCTTCAAGACGTTTTTGTGTTGCGTCAGCACATACATAAATAAACCAATACTTTTTATATATTTTTACTAGCTTCTGTCCGCGACTTTGTCCGCGTGGAATAGTTCCTTTGGGCTAACGCTCAGCTAATTGGAAGGAGGGGACTCTTTGATCAAACGATCCATTTTGTAGGACAACATTTTTTTCGAATAAAAAACCAGTTATGACTACATTATTGAGGATCATCAAACCGATATATTTTATCCCTGTTAGTAGCTACCACAATCGAAAATGTTTGTAAGAGAAAAAGTTGGGCGTCTCATCAAAATAAAGCTACTCACGGAAATTTAGGTTGATAGAGTAACCAATAGCCAAAGTGGACGGTGGATCTCCTGGACTATTAAAATGTAAATGCAATTTTAATTTGCACCGTTATAAATTCGCCTTAAAAATAGTAATTATTAAATCAATATGTTAATAATATATATACAATTATATATACTCTATTATAAATAATATACAATACTAGAGGAATGCGGACGGTGTATGTATGCATCTGTATGAGTGAGATATGATTCAATAACAATCGCCGCTGCATCCGAACATATGGAGACAAACCAGTTTTGAACTCAGTACATTATATCTTGACGTACACGGAGGTTGTATTATAAGTTAAATCGTGAGATATATTAAAATACATCATAAATAAATCTATTTAAAACAGAAGAAATAAATAGTAATGTGGAGGTGAAAAAGAATTGTTTGAATTTCTTAAACCAATGTTTATTTAACAGGAATGGAGAAAGAATACAATTTCCTGAGGCTCGACGGCCTGTCGCAAGAGGCGACAAAACAACCCACAGCCAGGTGCTACCATCCCGGGTCTAGAGTATGCCACCATAACAACCTTGCGATGACAAATACCGATTATCGTTATTTAAATATAAATCCAGTTCGGTGCAATAGCATACTGGAATAGGCTTAAATACTTAAACAAATTCGGTCTTATTCATATTGAGTTAGAGTAAGTTTGTAGGCTTCTTTACGAACCTTAAACATGTTTGCTTACAAACCTACTCTAACTCAATATCAAAAAGATCGTAAGTCTTCATAGAATAAACAGTTATGTAGATTTTGAAAAAAGAACTGGCTGTGGGTCTTTTATACGCTTCTTATGACAAGCCGTCCGACCGCAGAAGTTTACAATTTTTTCTCCGTTCTTGCAACGATGGGAAATCCACATGGTTTTAAATTGATTAAAAAACCCATAACACATCGTTAATAGGTTGATGTAATACCATCAGATGCGAAGCTCACGAAAATAATACGATAGTACGCCTCTCGTCATGCAAGATTTTTATTTTCCCCTACACAAACTACTGTCGTTTAAAAGCGTATAAGAAAAACGCAGGGCATAAGACTTATAGCTTATTAGTAACTAAACTGTGACAAAACCCCTTACAACGTAAATATCTTAAAACAGTTGTGTCAAGTCACATAGTTTTATAATTATGCACTACGTCTATAAGAATAATATGAAATATAGTAGTATCACAGCAGGCACTGCCACCGAGGTTGTACTGTTCATCAATTTGTTAAGAGCAATACACTGAGCTCAGTCATTGAATTAGTGAAATATGTTAATTGTTGTCACAATTGAATATCATATACGGATATAATTATGAATGAATGAATGCAAACTCTTTACTGTTTACTATAACTTAAATCTATATATTTTATATAAACATACTTCAATTAGAACAATGGGCAGCCTTATCGCTTATAGCGATCTCTTCCAGGCAACCCGGTGTCCAAGGAGATATAACAAGTAAAATAAATAATATTTGGTGCTTTAACTAAATTGAAACTAATTCAATCGTAATTGAAGAATAAACAAAATATTACAATAATAAACAAATAAAGACGTACATAATTAAACATGCGAATAATAATAGAATTCCATTTACATACTGCAACAAATTTTATTTAATGTACAAACAATGGTCAGTGAGTGATCAAGTGTTTAAATGTACCTACCAATAGGGGAGGGAGTTCCACAGGCGAACAGCCTGTAAGGCAAAAGAGTTACCTACAAAGGACGAAGTATGTGAAAACCCATAGGCTAATTATTTGCTTAATTGGATCCAATCTCGTGTAGATTACATTACGTATGACGTCATTGAGCGAGCGCCGGCGCCAACTGCCTCGGCCAGGTTTGTCCTTCCATACACTGTGTTTTTATTAGACACACGACTCTCAGATTCTCATGATCATATCAAATGTCATTACAATATTAATAATTTATTGCCATACGCTGTTGTATTCATGTTGGTTTCCCGGATTTTGCGAAAATAATAATAAAATTTATAATTTATGTTATCATTTCCTATATATTGATGAGAAATCTGATTATGAATTTATTGACATTTTATGACTATTTTAGTAGCATCGTTATGTTTTGCACTCTGATTTTATGACGGTTCCATCTAATATAGAAACTTGTAAGAGGATTATTTTAATTTTATGATATTTATACATACCTTTTGTCAGAGATTAATTTTGAATGACTTTAGTTAAATTGTGTCTTTGGATAGTTAATCTAAACATTGTCCACTTTATATAACTTTAAATGTTTCTTAAGTTGACAAAGATATTAAATCATCATTAAAAAGTGTTCATTGATTTGAAACATCTTGTATGTGTAAAGTGTAAACATACAAGATGTTTCAAATAATCCTCTAATGATTTTTTTTTTAGTTTAGTTGTTCATTTAAATATAGATCTATTATTTAAATGATTCATAATTTTATTATAGATACTCTAACAACGTTTGTTTAACTTTTAAATTCACTAAAACCTTTGTTTTAATTGTCATACAAAACGAAAATCTTCTCGGTTTTAATAATATATCAGATTGATCTGCCATCGTTACTAAGTATTTGAAAAATCTGAAATTTCATTATTAGCTTATCTATTACTATTATTACCAACTCTGTACTTTCATTTCGATTTTAATGGAATTTGATAGCGACATCCTTTTGACAACAGAATTGAACATTTATACTGACTGATCCTGAGATTGTAAAAGCTCCCTTAGTATATGAGAAAGTCGTTCTTAGGCTGTTAAAGTTCGCATTACGTTTTTTATAGGTAGCTCAATAGGCAAAACTATTTAACATTCTTTTATATAATAAAATTACCTTTGATTCTTAAAATTCATACGTGATTCAAACATGTTTCCAACGAAGAAATTTGAATAGTCTGTTGAAAGTTCTAGTATAACATCGTATAGTCGTGGAATATAGAAGAGAGAAATTAACAAATTATTTTCTATTGTTGCAGATCGTATATCAGAGAGAGACGCTGGATTCGTGTCCGGTGGAGACGACGATGACTCGTGTTCGGGTCCTGCTCACTCGGACGACTCCGGAGTGAGACTAGTCGAAACGGATTCACGAGTGAAACGGGACAGGTCACCAAAGCGGCTTCAACCACCAAAAAAGAGAATACGCCTCAACTCCAGAGAAGACCTTCCAAGCCCTGAAAGCGACGCGTCCAACCCTTTCCGCCCCTGGTCTTTCCCGGATGAGCCCCAAAGGGAGCCGCTATCATTAGTTAAAAAGACCAGTGAAACTAGTCTACTAAGGCAAAGAAGGAGGCCTCTGGAACCTCCACCGCCACCAATCCCACCGCCGCCCGAACGGCCTGGTCCCCCAAGAGTACCCCCGCATCCCGCCGTTGTCGATTACGTAGAAAAAACCAAACCCAGCGACCATAAGCCAATGAGAGAACAGAGGAATTATAAGAACATGACAAGAGAAAGACGGATAGAAGCAAACGCTAGAGAAAGAACTCGAGTCCATACTATTAGTGCAGCGTTTGATACCCTAAGAAGATCGGTGCCAGCGTATAGTCATAATCAGAAGCTGTCAAAATTATCGGTTTTACGGATAGCTTGTGCATACATCACTGCTTTATCAGCTGCGATCGACCCTAATGCAGATCTAACAAATGCAGTGGACACAGTAACGCAAACTATACACACAGAAGGTAAATTAAGAAAAAAGAAAGACGATCCTTGAACACTTGGTGTCAACAAGTGGACTAATTGAGTGACTTAAGACGCATCGCAGTCAGCACAATTCAGAACGAGAATGGATCTAACTATACCGTCCTTGAAGCCTGTATTAGTCCGTCGTAGTACAAAATAAGACAATAATATTGTACTGTAAAATAAATGATCTAAATTAATCTCACAAACGTACTTATCCCTGTTGGTGGTAAAGGTACTCAAAAAAGTTATTTAAACATAATGTTCCATTTGTTATAAAAATAAGGACCTTGACAGTTTACGTTGACAGTAGTCGATTTCCGAACAGGCAAAAAAAAGTTTTAGTTTCTGGCGGGATCATCACGGGTGAATTTGGTACATAGTTTTATATTCTTAAAATAGCAGTTACAACAATAGTTGTTTGTTTTACAGCAATAATGTTACGTAAGTTGTTTAATTACATGTAAGTTTCGATTTGTCAAAACAATTTGTTGTTTGGCGCTGTTTCCGTTCGAAGACCTACAATTTAGCTGATAAGTAATTCATTTGACAATTCTCTATGGATTTGGTTGCTTAGCCTGGCGTTCTAGCAAATGAAACGAAAAATATTGCCAAAAAATCTACGAATTACTTTTTTAAAATATTTTTAAATGCAATATTTGGAAATAGTTTCACATCTTACATTGATGTTATAGGTTATTTGGCTTCAGTTGTAAGGATCTTTTCAAGAAGTTATTTATCTGAATATTCTAGAGTACCTATATTCGACTTATAATATAACAGATAATACGAAATAATATTAGTTATTTTAAAGAAGAAGAAATAATTGAATCTCGTAACGTAACATGGCAAATGTGATAAATAAGTTTTTTTTACTTTCTGTGGTTATAAATAAAACTTCTTATAACTGCTATTACAGCATGAAATTAAATTCGAAGTTTATACAAAAGTTGTATAATATTATTCATATTCAGATATTTTTGTAAGCAAAATTAATAGTCGTTGAAAATAGTGGTCTGATTATTGTATCATCTATCTTATATATAACAATTACTATAATTATTTCGTCAGTTACCCAATTTAATTATTAAAAAAAAACCTAACAAAAGTACATACTTTGGATATTTTTATCAAGTTCAGTTCCACTTTTTTAGGTAGCAACTTTGTGTCAAAAGTTAATTTTAGTAATAAAATAGGGTAATTATGATAAATTTCCGAACACTTTTTTATATTTATTATGGATTTGTGTATATGGATTTATGGTTGAACGTGTTAAGTCTTTCCCGGCCTACCTCACTGCAACACAGAGACTCCGAGTTCGACTCCTGATATGGTAAAATTCGGAAACTAATTTTCTCCGGTATTTACGGATATGGTCTGGGTGTCTGAGATCGACTCTCGAGTCAATCGGATAATATACAACGGACTACTCGTAGTCCGTTGTATATTATCCGTAACACAAGCGTAACTAGCTTAATTTGGAGATATTCAAAATGTGCGTTTGTACCAGTTATTGGCATGGTTGCTACTTCACAGAATGGAATTCAACTTTAACGATGAGTATGTTAAGAACAATCGAGTCAGTAAATTTAAGACAAATATTAGTTAAATAAGTTTAGTGTAAATACTTATTTTATATTTAAATAGCATTTTTGTGGAAACTATAAATAAGTTATAATAATTGGATGGAAAAAGGGCATTGTTATAGATATTACAAAAATATAGAAATCCGTTTTGACTTATCAGTGTAATGTTTAACTATTCATGTTGGAATTAGATCAAAATTAACAAACTTTTTTAATAGTCAGTAACCTACTTAAGTTCTCTACTATCACTGTTGCAACTAAAAGAAGAAGAAGTAAGGCGCAAGTAAACTTTGATCTGCTGTTTTATTAAAGCCGAAAACAGTTTATTTCTGTCTTTCATTTTGCATAGAAACGAGCCAAAGAAATCTAAAATAAATAAACGAACTTAATCATTATGTTTTTTCCATACATGACATTTCTAACAATTAAAAAAAAATAACATAATAATAGCTTTTTTTACTATTGAAATAAGAAGTAAAAAACGGCACTTATAAAAAAAAAATTGCGCGTTTCCATCGAAATTAAAAGGCAGAAATGGACCCGTGTAAGTTTGGCTTAAGTTTGTTACACAGAGCCAAGCGTTTTAAATAATATCTAATCGTTTTGGAACAATAAATAGAATAACGTTCAAATGTTGTATTTATTTTTTTACCTAAGCTGATTTACATATTTCATTTTTATGTTGCATGTTTCTTTGTTTTGAATTATAAAAAGACAATAAAATAGAAGTAATCAAGAATTCTAAATAAAGCCTTGAAACACTGATTGTGATATAATTTTGTAAATAGAATATATTTGAATGTTATATTGTAAAAATGTAAATAATGAATACCTACATCACATTGTTATAAAACTGTACCTACTTAAGGCTAAAGAATGTGAAAGAATTATTCGTTTTGAGAGAGAAAATAAATTACTGACAGCATTTAATTTTGTTTTATTCTTTGTATTTACTCTAATTTATTATTAACATGTTGGTAGTAGAAAACTACTACCCACGGTAGCCGCCGTCTACGACATAGCAGACTGACTGCAAGAGTTGTGCTGTCATGTTTCACTGACAACTGGCTGGAAACTGGCGAGTTACTATCTGGTGAACTTTTTGCGAACATCCAAATATAAATAAAAGTTATATGGGGAACAATTATGTAGCTAATTATGATTTGTATGACCTTGATGACCACGAGCTATAAAAATGGCCCGGACTTTTGGAGGGCTTCCGTGGGGCCATGGAATGACCAACACGTTGAGACCCCTTGACAAATTTAATGTAAATGTGGCGTGACACTGACGGGCGATTAACCCTGGTCAATGTAGGACTATTGTAGGAAACGAAAAGAAAAAGTACCGGGCTATTGAGATGAACTTTTAGTGGAACTAGGGATCTGGGTCTATGGGAACTATGGGGCCTGTCGCACTGTTCAGGGAACATGGATAAAATGGGCAGACGATGACACACAACTCCCTACATGGTTCCCTAAATAATTCCGTACAAATTAGAGAAGAAACATGCGTATGAGTGGCTAAAGGGGGTCGAGAGGTGGGCTGCAGGTTATAGCTTGCGTCAAATTTCGGTAGGTAGCATAGATAGGTTAAAAAATACTGGCTCACGTCACAAAGATAATGTCTATCTTCTAACAGTAAGGGATGCCGAAGGCCGTGAGAAGTGTAAAGAAAGTAGGAAAGCGAAAACCGAAAACCAAAGTGGGCTGTAGAAAGTAGAATACAACCGGGGCTTAAAGCTAGTATGAGGATGAGCGGTACAAGGTATTCGTCTCAGCTCTTTTTTTAAATGTAGTTGAAGCGTAGGAAGTCTTCAGTAAAGCAAATTTTTTCGCAATATTGCGTTTATTTTAATATTTTAGGTAGGTATAAATTTTAGTTGTGGCATGTTCCGAAATCCATGTGGAGCTATTTAGAAATATGTAATGGCATGCCCGGAAATTTATGTTCAGCTTATATTCACATACAATAAATTTATATTATTTACTTAATAATATTATGATCATCTGTCTCAGGGTATTGAATTTATGAAATGTATTTTCAGTTGTCTATTTATTAATATCTAGTATATTGATGTATAATAGATATTAATAGTTATATGTTAAAACTATTTATATCTAGTATACTTACATATTATAGATAGATAGATAGATAGATAACGCTTTATTGTACACCATTACAGAAAACACAAATGAACTTATAGCCTAAAAATATTCTATATGTGCACAATGGGCGGTCTTATCGCTAAGAAGCGATCTCTTCCAGACAACCCGAGGCAGGAATAAAAACATATTATTATAATATTTTTACACAGGAACACAGGCAGTGAAGCTAGTTTGAAAGTTAATTTTGTTTTATTGTTTTGGTATATATTTTTATTAGTTAATAATTTACATATTTATATCTTATATAATTATTATATATTTGTAATATTTACTTGTAATGCAACATTCAAGTAGTGATGAAAGTGACTTGGACGATTTTCTTTCTTGCTCGGATAGTCTTGGTTCTGATGATGCTCGGACCCTTCAAACAGTAATAGATTCTAATCTGTCAAAGTTGTCCCAAAATTTCAATATCTTACATATCAATGCGCAGAGCATCCCGGCTCATTTTACTGATATGCAGGCTTCACTTAATAATCAGAATGTACATGCTATCATGGTGTCCGAAACGTGGTTTAAACCTTGTCTCCCCACTTCTTCTTACACTTTGCCTGGTTTCCACCTGGTGCGCCATGATCGAATTGGTATTACCGGTGGAGGTGTTGCCATTTACTTACGCTCGCACATTCCTTACAGAGTCATCAAAACATCACCTCAACCATCTCCACCTGACACAGGGGAATATCTATTTACTGAAGTAATTTTAGGTTGTAAGCGTGTACTTCTCGGTGTGTTTTATAGCCCCTCCCTCCGGGTAAACTTCTTCTCTTCTTTTGAAGAGCTGCTATCCGATCTTAGTGTCTCCCATGAGCATATAATCCTCATGGGTGATTTCAATACATGTCTTTTAAAGCGTGACCCTCGCGCAATCAATTTTGAAAATGTAATCAAATCATGCAATCTCACTATTCTTCCACTATCTGCTACTCACCATTTTCCAAATTCTTCTCCTTCTCTTCTCGATCTCATTTTAGTATCTTGCCCCTCTTATGTTTCTACACACGGTCAGTGCTCAGCAGATGCCTTCTCATACCACGACTTGATTTTTGTCTCTTATAAATTGCGCCCGCCCAAAACCAAACCTAAAGTTTGTATGCAGCGTAACTTTAGTGGCATAGTTATGGATAGTCTCATTAAGGATGCTCGTGAAATTGACTGGTCTGAGGTCTACAAAGCAGTTTCTGTCGATGAAAAGGTGCATGTATTTAATGCAGCTTTGGTTAAGTTGTATGATTTGCATGCACCCTTAAGGGCCATAAAAATTAAACACTTACCTGCTCCCTGGCTGACAGATGAAATCAAATCCTTGCAGCATAAAAAATGTTCAGCTAAGAGCAAATATAAAACTAAGCCTACAGAAGCCAATCGTGCCAAATTTGTCAAGATCCGTAATCTCTGCAATAGGGTGTGTAGGGACGCCCAACGCCGTTATATTCACAAATCTCTTGAAATTGATGATCCTGCAAAAATATGGACATTTCTTAAAACTCTAGGAGTTGGCAAATCTTCGAATAGTTCACTATAACAAGATCTAAACTTCGAGCTGTTGAATCGGCATTTCTCCTCTACTGCTATATTTAATAGACAGTCTAAAGCTGCAACTTTAAATCACCTTCTTAATGTGTCAACTCCTGCGTATCCTTCTTTTAACTTCTGTCAATTTTCTGATTGTGATGTTAAGAAGAGCTTAATGTCTATCAGCTCTAATGCAGTCGGCAGCGACAGTATTAGCCGCAATATGATAATTCCTATATTAGACGATATCATTCATGTAATCACCCACATTCTCAATGCCTCTATATCTTCGGGTACTTTTCCTGACTCTTGGAAGGAAGCTCAAGTAATTCCATTACCTAAAAAACCCAATCCTTCTTCTTTTTCCGAATATCGTCCCATTTCCATTCTACCTTTCCTCTCTAAAATACTGGAGCGTCTTGTACATAAACAACTCAGCGTTTTCCTTAATACCAATTCCCTTATCAATCCCTTACAATCTGGTTTCCGTCCAGGACATAGCACCACTACTGCACTGGTGAAGGTCACTGAAGATATCCGTCATGGTATGGGAAATGGTCTATTGACTATATTGTCGCTGCTTGACTTCAGTAGTGCTTTCAATAACGTTGATTTTGATGTCCTTCTAGGTATCTTGAGTTCTCTTAACATATCTCCAACAGCTATTGACTGGTTTCGTAGTTACCTGTTTGGACGCCGGCAACGCATTCGCATTGATGATGTCTATTCATCATGGTGTGATTTGTCTGCTGGTGTTCCACAGGGCGGCGTTTTATCACCTCTCTTATTTGCTATCTTCATTAACTCAATTTCCAATAACCTTTCTTCGTCATACCACCTCTATGCAGATGATTTGCAGATCTATACACAATGCAATGCTAGTGATCTTTGTGAAGCTATCCAGAGAACTAATAAGCATTTCACTAAAATACTCGACTGGAGCAAAGCCCATGGTCTTATGGTGAACCCAAATAAAACGAAGGTTATTATAATCGGTAGTTGGAGACTTATTTCCAGAATTGATTGGTCATCACTTCCCCGTGTTAAATTTGACGACGTAGTCATAGAAATCAGTGAAACTGTCAAGAATCTGGGAGTTGTCATTGACAGAGAACTGTCTTGGCGGCCTCACGTAACTGTAAATCAGTAGGAAACTTTTCGCGTCATCCGCTTCGCTCAGAAGGTTGAAGAATTTCCTACCTACTGCTACTAAGGTTATGCTTGCACAATCCTTGCTTCTTCCCCTACTTGATTATGCAGATGCCTGCTATCTCGACATAACCCAGGAACAACTAGATAAGCTAGAACGCCTTCAAAATGTTTGTATCCGGTTCATATTTGGTTTGCGTAAATATGACCATGTCTCCGAATTTCGTGATAAGCTTAAATGGTTACCTATTCGCTTTCGCCGGAATGTTCACCTACTCTCACTTTTACACAATATCCTTTACAATCCCTGTTCTCCCCAATATTTAAAGGAACTTTTTAGTTTTCTCTACCAATCTCATTCCTGCAATTTGCGCTCAAATGAAAATCTTTTATTAAAAATACCTGCACACACTTCTTCCTTCATAGGCAATTCTTTTGCCGTACAGGCTGTTCGCCTGTGGAACTCCCTCCCTTTACCAATCAGACAAGCTAAATCAATTTCTACATTTAAAAGTATCACGGTCACTGACCATTATTGGTCCATTAAATAAAAATCGTTGCATTAAATTAATGTATCTATTGTTTGAATGTATATATATTTATAATATCATCATATATCTAATTATATATGTATATATAATTATCTATATGTATATATATATATATATATATATATATATATATATATATATATAAGTAGTATAAGTATATAGTACTTTATTTAATTTTTTTATATTTTTTTTATAATACACCACCAAAATTCTTATATTTAAATTTCGTTTAAAATCTCCTGACACCGGGTTGCCTGGAAGAGATCGCTATAAGCGATAAGGCCGCCCATTGTTCTAATACAAATGTATCCGTATCAATTGTCTAGATTTAAGTTTATGGTGAACAATAAAGAGTTGTCATTCATTCATTCATTCATTTTAAAATTTTTATAATAAAAACTTGGTTGCGAGTAATAATTCGTTTTAGTGCTGTAGTAGATTTTGAATTATTATTTATTTAGGTTTATGGCTGGGCAACTAGGCCTTTAAGCCAGATCTTAGTTTACAATGTAGCTTCTTCATTTTCTTAAGCCTATGTGTAGCACAGCTGAACTGTAGGTAATCAGCTAGTGCCATTCAACGGAGTTCTTGTGACAACTCAAAAGGCCACATTTGACTATACAGTTCACATTTCCCACAAAACACATAATTACTACTCCAAAACTATCAATATCCTACAACTATTGTTCATTTTAGAGTAATTTTACACATTTTTAGAAAATAAAACTGCACAGCACAACATCTCCTTTCAGTTCCCGCCAAAAACTCCAGTAGATTTTGAATATTGCCGTTGGCCGTAGACTACGAGCTTTTTTCATAGACAATTTATGTTATTGCGCGTACACACCGGCGCGAGCGTACTGGTTCATGCCCGGCTGAACCAGTGTTTAGCTTCCTTTGGTATTCGTGCCCTAACAGTTTTAGACCATTAAACCAAAGGACAAGCCTCGTATGAGCATACCCCTCCGCCAAGGTACAAGATTATAAAATCTAACGCGTTTATAAAAACTAGTTCAATAATCGATTTCTAACAGTCTTAGTATCGTTATCGCTGTGTGAGGAGCTCCTCAAAAATGCCAACCTGTGCTGTTAACGTGTGCGATAAGAAATCAAATACGTCAAATCTAGAAAAAGATGGTGTAACATTTCACATGTAAGTATTTTTTGTCTAATTATTGCTTATTTTTAGTAAAATAACTTATAGTTGTCCATTCAACTTGATGTTTAAAACGTCGATTCTGTAATCGAATTAATGAAACATCTCGCATCGACTTCCGACGAATCTCTATTTTACTTTGAACTGTTACTGCGAAGAAATTGAGTCTATATTTGTATAACAATGCCCAAATAACAAAATATTGAAAGTTTTCTCTCTCTAGCGCACTTCACACACACACACACACACGACGCTAATGCGAAATCCTTCAAGAAAATATAGCCCTTATTGCGTTGGAAACTAATTTGAAATTTGAATATCGAAGTTTGTTTTTTTGGCTACACGAAACTACCTATAGTGATGTATAATCTGTACATATAACTCCGTGTCGATATCGATAAAACTACCTTTGATACTGTTAGTCGAAAATATGATTACTTTAATAATGACCGACTTTTAGGGTTCTATTGTAAGATAAGGAATCCTTATGATTTCGTCGTGTCCGTCTGTCCGTCTATTTTCCGAGATTAGGTCTACACTGCTGAAATTTGGTATATTTAACTGGAACCTATACTAGGAAAAATATTTAAATGTTGTGAGAGTTTTTTTAAGTATTACTCCCACAACATGAAAAGTTACGATGGTAAAAAGTACTGCTTTTACCCCATCGAATCGGGTATCGTTATATGTATTATTAATAGATCTAGATAAAAAAATCAGGTAGAGTAATCATCTGCATTAGTTTGTTACATTAAACACAAATAATATAACTTGAATATACTTCTACATTTTGCAGATTTCCAAAAGATACTATATTAAAAAAGAAGTGGACACAATCGTGCAAGAGAAAGCGAAATTGGGAACCTACTCGTACAAGCACTATTTGTTCTGTACATTTTGATCGGTCTCAATTCCAAAACTTGGCTAATAAACGACGAAAATTGATAGATAATGCAGTACCGACACTAATGTTATCAGATACCAAAAGTGAAACCCTAGTGGAAAGCCAACTTCCAGGAACTTCGCTATGTATACTATCCATTGTAAAAAATGATGTAAATGTGGAGAACAATATTGAATTAATACCAAGGAAGACGAAAATGAGACAGAAAATTGAAATTCAGGCTAAAAAAATAAAAGGCTTGCAATCAAAAACTAGATATTTGAAAAAAAAAGTAGCTTCTTTACAGGAAATTTTGAGGACATTAAATGAAAAATCTCTCATAGACAAGGAACAGAAACTATTATTACAGAATATTGTAGAGTAACTAACGAAGAACTATTGAAAAGACAGATGACTAATGCAATAACAGGAAAGACATCACGAAAACCTTTTTCGCCAGAGCTACGTTGCTTTGCGCTCAACTTGAATTATTATTCACCAAAAGCCTATAAATATATCAGAAAGGTTTTTACGACCGCATTACCGCATCCTCGAACGTTAACGAAGTGGTATGTTACTGTAGACGGGAGACCTGGATTTACTCAAGAATCATTAAACGTTTTAAAACGTGTGCAGGAGACCAGCCCGGATAAAAACATTTACTGTTCACTTGTCATTGATGAGATGAAAATCAAACATAGTCCCGAATGGCATCCTAAATCTGAACGGTATTACGGTTACGTTGATTATGGTTTTGGTAATATTTCTGAAAATAACGAAGAAGCTACAGATGCTTAGTGTTTTTATTAGTAGGTATAAATACTACTTGGAAGTTACCATTAGGTTACTTTTTAGTTAAAGGAACACCTGCCGCTCGTAAAGCCCGATTGGTAACTAAAGCGTTAGAGCTCGTTGGTAATACAGGAGTCGAAATTAAAGCACTCACCTGTGACGGAACTAAGTCTAATATTGCTATGGCTGAAGAATTGGGCTGCTGCATAGACCCTGATAATTTACAGACAAAAATACTTGACCCTACCTCTGGTCAACAAATTCATTTCTTTTTAGATCCTTGTCATATGTTAAAATTAATACGAAACACATTTGAGCATTACAAATATTTCATAAACAATTCGGGCGAAAAAATTCAATGGAATCACATATTAAAATTACATGAAGTACAAGAAGAGGAATTATTTTATTTAGCGAATAAATTGAGATCAAATCAAATTATTCATATATTTGTATATATTTATATAAACTTTTATAACACTACAATGTCATAAACATTACACTATACAACAATCATGCGACGTGTTTGGGAAAGCTTGACGGACTTTAATAAATTTAAAGTTTATTAGGTTTAACAAATTTTTTATTGATTTAAATACTTTCTTGTTTAAGAAGGTTTCCCTTCGGCATTTGGCATGGTTTAGTGCAATAGAGTTGTTTATTTTAACTTTAATTTTGCTAATCAGATATACTATATCAAATTATATTTATTTGGACAAATTTGAAAATCCTGACTGAATTAGACAGGGTTATTAATAAGAATTTATATATGAGCAGTATTACTGATGTTGACACCCTTGATGAAGAGTACCACCATTTCATGACTATTTCAATTTAAACCTTTCCATTTTACCTTTATCTTTACTTCATATTCACGGAGGAACATCCTGAAACTCTTACACTAATAACTTAATGGGAATTTCATGAGATGTAGAGGGTATCACTACTTAATCTTTATTTAAAATTTATCTTTACTTCATTGTGATACTCTTCTTATCTTGTATCTGGGGAGGTCGCTGAGGTATTATTCCTCATATTTACCATTTTATTTGATATTTTGGAAGAGTGACTTTGATGTGATACGTTTACTCAAGTCTTATGGTTATCCCAATTCATTATACACTTAAGGCACTCCAAATGTGTTTTCTAAAATGTTAGGACGTACTGCTGGAGAGTTTCTTGTCGGTTCTTCTCGCCAGCTATAGTACGTTGTGAACCGACGTAGCTTTAGATAATATTTATAGTTGTTTCAACAAATTATAATTAAAAGTTTGGAGGTTCTTCCTTAGTCTTGATGTGAGCTCGTTTACTGATAGCTAATGATGTGGCATAGCATCAGCCGGGTGGATAAGGAGGGGTGCCTTACACAAAATTATATAATTTGTTATGAAATGTTCATAGAAATACTTTTGGCTTAAAGGCAAGGCGTATTCAGGTGATGAGCTTCTGTCATGAGTTGATATATTTGTCATTGTTCATAAAAACAATAATATTTTACACTTACAATATAATATTACTACAAGTGATTATATATATTATACACTGATCTTTGAGAGTCTACCTGTTTCTAGATCAGCGTTTCTATATAACCTACTTTGTGAACATAGGGTTAACGGTATTGCAGCGAAGGGTTCTTACTACTAGATGATATTATTTTTTATTTATTTATTGATATTAGGTTTTATTCATTTAATAAATTTTATTAATATTCACTATATCAATTCTTTTATTTCATATCAATGCTTCGGCTTGAGTATGTCATTCCTAGACATCACAGCTTCCAGCCATGGTTACCCGGGAAAAGGGTTCTCGCCCGCCGTTATGCCGTCGAGATGGGGGCGCGGCGTGTTCCGCGCGCGCTCACTTCTCCCGCGAGGCGCGTTACAAACCGCCCCACGCTCGGATTAATATTTTTTTTATCCTTACTAATTGATATGTAGCCTCGAGTTAAACCGTGATCACAGCTGCTATAAAGTAGCCGAAACGTTGGCAAAATAAATAAATATCGCGCTTAAAACCGTAAATAACTTAGTTTAATTTATGTGTAACAGTCGCGAATATCTAAGAAGAATACTATAAAATAAATGAATTAAACTTATACTTTAGTTTTATTCCACTGTCATCATATCTATAGTATTCAAAATTATTTTTCCTAGTTAAAATATCGGCATTAAAGTATCGATATTTACTATCCCTGTGAAATTCACAGTTTTGTACAGTAGTGATACCAGCATTTTTTGCCTCAAAATATAGGGCATTTAAATTACGTTGCAAGTAAATATTTGAATTATATGTACATAATTATTTATTATGTTCATGGATTTTTTTAGCGATTAGGATTTACATAAAATTGTGAAAGTGTTAATATCACACATCACAATTTTCATCACACAATAACTATGATCTTATTTCAACTAGTGCTAGTTTAATAAATCATCTATATGGTACTGTTTAATTATTACAATATTAAAGTTTATTTCATAATCCAATATTTTAATAAAAAATAATAATGAATATTTAGTCAATTATGATTAAATTACGAGGCAAATTGAATAATGATATGGCAATTTCTTGTATTTTGAAATGTGTGAGTCGTCTTTGTGTGCGTAACGAGTGTAAATATACGCTGTCTGTAAACTAATTTGAAGATTTGTACATGTTTGCGTTTATGACAACACAAATAATATTTGGGTGTATGCAATTGTTTCAATGTGTGCTTTACTCTTCCCCCCGCAGCAAATGGCTGAATTTTTTGTTAGCTAAATTAGACGCGAGCCTCGTCCTTGGTTTAATGGTCTAAGGTCACAGTAGTAAAATAAGACTAAAATTAGTAAAAGGTTTTATACCTAATTAATAAAAAATTGAAGATTTTTATAAGCTTTTGTTCGAAAAAGATGTTTTCCGCGGGATGATAACCGATATTTTGAAATTAATTATCCAATACAAAACGTAACTCTGTATAGCTCCGCTCCATCTTTCCGATACATCTTCTGTCGCATTACTTTTCGGACCAAATCATTACAAAAGTGTTGACTTACATCATATGACTATATCTTATTTCTATTTTTTCCGCTTTGGCTCCACGATAATGATGCTGAGTTGGCTAATATCGCAGTAAAGTAGTGAATAAGAGGCTGTCAATATTTATGTAGAGGACTAATTTAAGGGGCTCATCCACTATCCTGCATGGCAGTCCGCCTAACAGTCCGTCGCGTAATGCATGATTGTGAATGTTGTTGCAGCCTGCACTGCGTTCGGCCTCTTAGATCCTACAAGCTCCACCTACTGCAGGATAGTGAATGGCCACATTAGAAAAAAATTGTTTACATAATACTACGTCAAAAAGTGACAGTAGAATTGTTTAATTGGCCACAATTGCAGGCAAAGACACGTAGTTCACACAGATTTTTCTGATGTATAAATCAGTATAGCTTAGCCAAATTGTAGGCCTTGAAACTACACAATTTACATTTCTCTTAAAACTAATTATCTAAATTGGTTCTAGTTTATTCTGTCCGTTAATTAAAACTAGTACAATGAAGAAATTTGTAAATAATCGTATATAATAAAATTATTTAATTATTACTCAAAACTATAAATATCCTGTAAACTATTGTTAATATGAACGTAATATTACACATTTTAGAAGGTTAAACTGCACAGCATAACCTTGCCCTTTAGTTCCCACCAAAATGTACAGCAGAACGTCATGTGGCACCCTGGAGTCGTAATATGACTTTAGGAGCTTTTTTGAGTTACGTCTTTTCTTATTGAGTCATTGACAATCTTCATAATATTTAAGTAATCTGATCGTAAAAAAGCACAACACTATAAATGTTAGTAGGCTTTATTCATAAAATATATTGGCCATTGTTTACTTGAAAATCTAACGTAAAATCGTTATCTCATCAGATTATTACCTACTTTACAATATTGTCCTGAGGGCACGTGCCTCGTTATCTGGCACCCCAAGCAGCTGCTGATAACAAGCCCTATTGTCGCGTTGACAGATGTTTCAGTTCACTTCCTATTTGTTTTGATATCATTCTGTGTACTTTAGGCGCTTCCTTGTCTAGCTGTGCTCATAATGGCGGTTTTATTTGATTTAGCACATATTAATGACAAAAGACATCCTTATGTTTCAAAAGAGGTTTCAAATTAGAATTTTGTTCATAATTGGAATTTCAGCACAGGGAATAAATATCAAATATCTGAACCCTAGAGGAACACAAAGGTAATGACAGTCTAATAAAATATAATTTTAAGCCGTTTAATTCACTCATAATAAAGTAATATAATAAATACACAAACAGATATACGATTAGGGACACACACTGCTATAAATAGGTACTACGTATATCAGGGACTGAGATCAAGGAGGATTTATTATACATCAAGGGCCCTCTACATTTTTGCATAAATAGGTTCTCGTATTCACGCGATAATATGGAGGGCTTATTATGAATTATAACCGCACATTAGTTCCATCTAGAGTACCATAGAAGTTCTATTATAAATTGTAGTTAACTATTCGGCAATAGATGTCAGTGTATTTAAATTTATAAAAAAGAATTCTTTTATTCTTATAAGTAATATACTAAAAACATAATAGTTAATATATATTAAATTAATAATATAAAATAACTAGTTTTACATTATAAAATTAGACTGGAAAATTATTGAGAACGGCTTAAGCCAATACATTTTTTTAAAGAACCTATCAGACAATATAGAATTTTACATTGTAATGTACTGTCATATAATATATTTGGCGGGAACTGAAAGGGAACGTTGCGTTGTGCAGTTTTATTTTCTAAAAATGTGTAAAAATACTCTAAAATGAACAATAGTTGTAGGATATTGATAGTTTTTGAGTAATAATTATGTTTTTGTGAGAAATGTGAACTGTATAGTCAAATGTGGCCTTTCGAGTTTTCACAAGAACTCTGTTGAATGGCGTGGGTTGTAAGCCTACAATACAACTGCGCTACTATAGGAAGATTTATACATCAGATTTGGCTGTATGGACTAAGATTCCTTTGCCTGCCTTTGTGGCGAATTCTACTAAAATATATATATATATATATTTGGCGGGAATTATAAGCGTGTGAACTAAAAGTCGCGTTTCACGATTGTATTCATATCGAAAAAATAGCTACAAGAGGGTTATAGTTATAATTAAAATACACAATTACTGAAAATATTGCTTTATTGGTAAGTTTTCTTGAAAATATTCAACTTAATGTAATTTTACGCTGTCCATTTGAGGCATCGTGTGTCTAGATGAGTTCCAAGGCAGCGCACAGAGCAATATCTTGCGCCGCAAGGAATACAGGTGTAGTTCGACGGAAAACCACACACCGCACAGAAATGTCGATCGGGAAACCTGGAAACCAATCACATATAAAAATTTACATACCATCTGCCTATTATTTAAATAATATAATTGTATTTACTACTTCAAGGTCCTGAATCGGCTATTACAGTTATGTCATGGTAAAAGAACTATGGTGAAGTTTATACATTGCCATTCTGACACTTACTAACAGATGGAGAAGGTAAAATCAGACTTGACGGCAGTCAAGTATTGATTAAAAACAACCATGGATTGGTAAAAACAAATATTACTGTGACCAATAGGCAATTTATCGAACTGTCTATCTATTAACTTGGCTCAGTATTCTAGAACACAGATTTTAATATGACATTATCATCATTAGTCGACATATTACATCATAAGTGTTAATATTATAAATATAAATGTTATTGTTATCGTTTTACAATAGTATCAGTATTATACCTTTCAAATTAAAAGGCATTTAGGCACTATGGTGTCTTGTTGGTTTGAAAATATGTTTAAATTATGACAGACTATTGTCTAAAGGTCTATCTGGAGGATGACTATTACTTCAAATATACCTATACAAACAGGAACCTTATAGTTTACCATATTTAAAGACTTAAAGAATTTATACAAAACCATTAATGTAGTGTACAGAAACAATTTGGTATCGCAAACAACGGCTAGAGTATAATACTGTGTTGCAGTTGTTAGTCAGCCCACTTTCAGACAACTTGTACAATTACAATACAATTTAAAGAAGAAAATTTATTTAACGATCTTATATTTATACAGTCTGCATATTATATACATGAGATTTATCAAAAGTAATTAGTCATTTCTACTATTGCGATTTATAATTTGTAATTTTGATTTTAACAATGCCTTTAATAACAAAAATAGTGAGGACTTTTAGTAAAAAAAAAGGATTTGAAAATAATCTTACAAATACTTTAACAATCTTTTCTAGGTTTTTTTTAATGTTTATAATTTGATGTACTACTCAAAACCTGAAAATATATTATCACAGTTTTTAGTTACCTTGGACATAAAGAAAAAAAATCTTTTTTTTACTTAACCCTTAAATAAGATTTTTTTTAATTTCATGCATTATAACAGAACATAAGTTTATGTATTAGTGAACAGTGATTGCTGTCCATATAGCGTGCTATATGGACAGCATGGTATGTATAGTACAGTAGGTATGTATGGTACTGTATGGACCAAAAGACTGAATCTGGGGGTCAGTTCAGCGTATCAAAATACATAAGAATAGATTGGGTATGGTGAAAAGTACAGACCACTTTTTTATGTTGGCCTGAGTGTTTTTTTTATATTATTATTAACAATTCTATGCACTCGAGGTCCGTACCCTTTTTACAACTTGATTACTGTTAGAGTTTTTTGAGTTCATACACATTTATTGTTAATTTTTGTTATTGTGTGTGACATTAATTTTGTGGCTTTTATGTTGTGTTGTGTACCTTAAGAATAACTTATATAATTTTTTTTTCTAATTTTAATACTAAACTTATACTAATGTAAACGTATACTAAAGGCCTGAGTGGTTAATAAAACCAGTTAGGATAATAAGTGAGCTTTACCTAGAAGGTGGCACTTGCGCTGACAAGTAGTTCGGTGGTTCCGGTCTGAAGCCGGCGTCTTCTTCCACCAACTGCGCAAACGTCTTCCGAAATCGCATCTTGTAATATTCAGCACTTCTCGCCTTTTTCTTTCTTGTTGGCTTCTCATTGGAGTCGGCGAATTTCGGCACCTTTAATCAATCAATTAATATTATTTGCCTGAGGGAACATTTTCTCATCAGCAAATAAAACTTGACTATATTAATATTATAAAGAGGAAATATTTGTATTTTTGTAATGTTTCAACACAAAAAATACAGGACCGATTTCAAAATTTCGTTCACTGTTCAAATGCTACACTATCCTTGATTTATGAAGGTAATATGGGCATTCCGACTAAAACTTAAACAATGTAACCCATCAATCTAAATAAAATACTTGGCGCTGCAATTAGGTTCTACGATTTTGATTTTTGATGAAATTTTATATGTTCGAGGGGGTGCCGCGGTGGTTTAAATTCACAATTTGACACGATAGGTGGCGCTGTAATCGAGTTCTAGATTTTTGATTTTTCAGTCTGCTTTTATTTTTATTAAACAACTTCTTACTACATCTTGAAGTTTTTTTGCGTAAATTTGTTGTTTTATTTTGTAAATTTGCTGTTTTTTTATATTTAACTTGGCACCGAATTCAAGATGTAGAAAGAAGTCAGTTGCATTTTTATTTTGTGTTGTAAAAAGAAAACGGTGTACAATAAAGAGTTATCTATCTATCTAATATAGTCTGAAGTCGAAGTGTGTACGCGACACACCTTCTTCGACATAACTAAGTCGGCGTGTGGGTCCTCGTGGAAGTTGTCCTGTTCGAGTGCCTCAACAGCCTTCCGCGCTCTCCTCCTCCTGGCCGCATCGTCCAGCACCTTCCTCCTCTCCGCCTCCTTCACTCTTCCCGACTCACGAGCGGCCATCTCCTCTTAATTTCTCTGAAATAACAACCAAATCCAATTATGCTTTACATTAGTTTTCCTGTACTAACCCTTACTTTTTGTTCATTACTAAACCTTACTAAGGCTTCCTTTCATTATATTAAATATCCCTAATATGTAAGTGAACACTATACTTTTATTCTGGCTCCGACTGGATGGCTACCACCCCTGGTCTAAAGTATGTCGCCATAGCAACCTTGAGTTGTGTTCCGGCATTAGTGACCAGGTTCCAGTCTCCCTTAAGAGAGCAGCAGCGCATTTGTAGCACCTTTGGTGTTGCAAATGTCCATAGGCGATGGTAACCGCTTTCCATCAAGTGGGTCGTCTGCCTGTCTGCTGTACTCCTGCAATAAAACAAAAAAATCTACATTCACTTAAATAAGGGGTTTAAAATATTTTCACACGCCGACAAAAGTAAATGCACACCTGCAGTTTATTACCTTTCGGCATTTGGACTTCTTTTAATTACTTTGTGTATAAATTTTTAATTAGAAAAACATCCTATTGTGTATTTTAATCGTTGATATTTATGATAGTCATTAACCAGGTGTGATTATTTAGAAACTATTGTTATGCGGTCGAGCATTCTGTCAATATTGTATAGTTTAGTATGAAACAATGCCCCGAATGGAGGGGTGAGCCAGTCTAGCGAGAACCACGACCAAGGCGAAACTTGTGTTCATTCGATAACCTATATAGTGACGGACTTTGCGCGTGTTATTGAATCGCGTATTACATTTAAACTGATTGTGTTCAGTTATATTTGTACCTGTGTTATACGTGTTTGTATAGTTCTAATAAATTCTATAGTAATTCCAACGACATTTTTACTTCGAGTCCCGCACTCGTAACAATATATTTTAAATAATAAAATTTCAATTGAATGCCAAGTAATGTTTTGCTATGTCAACGTTCAAGAGAAGAAAGAGTTCTATACTAGGGCCAAAGAGACCAGATACAAAAGGTCATTCACCTAAAAACTACTGTGGAGATGACAATCTATTATCTATCTCTTTCCATCTCGTGTATTTGTCGTAATTTGTCTGTCTTTGTCGTAAGATCAAGACGGGTTCGCCAACATTCGGGCGCCATTTTATAGTAAGAGTTACTGTTTTTAGTTCATTCCGTTTCGGAACGCGCTCGTGGTGATTCTTGTTATTTGTAGAAGTTTTGTTATTTTTCGTTGTTTATTTAATTATTGTTAGATTGTTGTTGTTGAATATTGTTTGTTGTTATTAAGAGTGGTTAATGATGGAGCCACAACCAAGTACTTCGAGAGATAAATCAACAGATTTTAGTTCTCCAGAAAAGAAACGCCCAAAGGTATGTAAAGGAAATATTTTACCATTGCATTGATATTTGGATTTTAGCTGATAGATATTAAATACAGTATACTTTAAAGTTATTTAAAAACAACAACTGTAATAATAAAACTTTTTTAATTTATTAAAAATGCACGTGAATAAAGTATATCATTTTAATTTAATTTTCAATTTCAGGTGACTAGTTTTACGGTAAATGAAAAAAATATGGTTATTAACACCTATAAATATGTTAAAGAAACTGGGCCTAAGGATAAATACCCCTACAAAAAAGAGATGGCGCAGAAAACAGCTAGTATTTTAGGTATCGGCGTTGCATCAGTATATAGAATCCTCAAGGACTATAAAGAACACGGCGAAATTTCTCCTCCTGTCACCACCAAACTTAGACCAACGTTTAGTGACAAAATCGATGATTTTACTAAATCAGCCATACGCAAAAAAGTACATGCTTTCTTCATTAAAGGCGAACTACCTACAGTGGAAAAAGTACTTTCAGATATTAATGAAGACGATACACTACCAAATTTCAAAAGGACTACTTTCCAAAAAATATTAAAACATTTAAAGTTTAAGTATATCAAGAGGCAAAGAAATAATGCACTGATTGATAGAGATGATATTGTATTGTGGCGACGAAAATATTTACATAAAATAAAGAAGTACAGAGAGGAGAATCGGCGTATTTTTTATATGGATGAAACATGGGTGAACGCAGGTTAGTAATTTTAAGTTAAAAAAAATACACTTGAGCGCACAGAGTTTCTATCTTCAGTAGGGGAGGGGGGGGGGGGGGTTATTATCCTTTAACGCATAATCAAAACTAAGTATTTCTGCCTGAAAGATTGTGTAAGATTATTATTTGTAGTATTGCCTATGTTTTATTGTATCCTGTATGTTATTTTCAGGTCACACTGTTAATAAAACCTGGGTTGACTACGAAATAAAATCAAAACGGCGAGCGTTTTTAGAAGGTCTTAGTACAGGTGCGAAGAATCCTACCTCAAAGGGCCGGCGACTAATCGTAGTGCACATTGGAAACGAGGATGGTTTTGTGGAAGACGGTAGCTGGGTGTTTGAATCCAAAGCCACTGGTGATTATCACGAATCAATGGATGCTGCACATTTTGAAAACTGGTTTGAGAAGATATTGCCCAAGTTAGGCGAGAATGCAGTTGTCGTCATGGATAACGCGCCTTACCACTCTAGGCGACAGGAAAAAACACCCAGCTCAACATGGTTGAAGGCTAACATTCAGCAGTGGCTTCGTAACAAAAATATCAGTTTCGATGAAAAGGAACTAAAATTTTTTATTAGTTCCTTTTCATCGAAACTGATACTAATTATTAAATAGAGTAAAAATGGTGAAGAACCAATATCAATTATATGTCGTAGACGAATTGGCAAAGAAATATGGCGTCGAAGTACTAAGACTCCCTCCCTATCATTGTGAATTAAACCCAATTGAGTTGATTTGGGCTGATATAAAGGGGCACGTAGCTAGAAACAATACTACGTTTCAATTTGCAAAAGTAAAGGCACTATTAAGTGAGGGTATGGCGAAAGTCACGCCTGATCGGTGGAAGAAATGCGTGGAGCACGTTCATAAAGAAGAAGAGAAGTTTTTCATACTTGATTTTATTGTAGATGACGTGATGGATAAATTTATTATACATGTTACAGATTCTGATTCTACAGACTCAGAACAATCGGCGTCAGACTGAATAAACAATGATTTCTTTAAAAAAATGTTTCACTTTTATCCTCATTTCCATAAACATTATTATTATTCTCATTTCAACTCAATTTCTTTATATTAATTGTTACCTTTTTAGAATAACATATTAATAAATAAATTGTCTACTAAAATATATAATACAACTTTCAAAAAGTTACGCACCCCTGTATTTTCTAATGACCTTGCATTGGTTTTGTTTACATTTGGTATCGCTTCTCGTTGGCCCTACTATAGGTGGGAAGTGAAGGGTAATGTTGTGCTGTGCAGTTTTATTTCTAGAAAGTGTTATATCACATTGAAACCAAGAATAGTTACAGGATATTGATAGTATCTTCGAAGTAAATATTTTTGTAATTAATGTTAACTGTGTAGTTGACTATGTAGCCTTTCCGGTTACCACAAGAACCATAAAGTGGTGTCAAACAAAGGATCTATGATTTGGCAGAGTTGTACTGAAGATTTAATCCATAAGACAAAGCTGTATGGACTAAGGTCATTTGCCTGCTATTGTGGTAAATAGTACTACTACTCAAGAGAAGAGAAACTTGTGGTTCCATGAAGAAAAGTAGGATTGACAAGACTTTTCAGGGTCACAGAGCAATTGTCACTCCCAATACATTTCTGCCATAGTACTTACATATTTTATAATCCTTTATCATGCACCGGTATGCTCAACTGATCCATCAGATCATCCACACGGGCTTGCAGCGTCTCCACGATATCAGGCGATATGAAGAGGTGAGTGTCATCCAGGTCTTGTAGTATGAACTTTCTTCCCAGGGCCAGTGTCTCGTCGAGGTGTAGAAGGAACTGTTTCATTGCTGGATCACTGAAATGTCGAAGAAACGAGGGTTGAGTGCAGATGAAAAGAAAACCAGGATGCTGGAGATATTTCATCAGAGTAAAGATTTCTATCAGTTGAAGGTATGTTTTAACATTTCGATTTCAAAAATATATAAAAATAAGAAACATAGTAAAATATAGACAAGTAAGAAAATATTGGACAGATAAAATATATCATTTAACAGTAACGAGGAGTACTACACTGAAATAAGGAGAAAAGAAACAAAATGGTATCTAGAACTCCAGAGATATGGGAATAAAAACTCCCTAATTAAAACTGAGTTTTAACAGTTAGCGTGAGATAAAAACTTGATGAATGAAAATTAAACTTGAATGTGATTTTTGATTTGAATTGAGAGTTTTGTTTAATAGTATTTTCTTAAGTTTTCGCGACTGGTTTTAAGTGCGGCGTTTTATTTGATCTTAATTTCTTTGTTTCGGTGCCTTATCAGTAAATAAAATCAAGTAAAATAAAGAAACAAGCAAATCAAAAATATTGAGTAAAATTAATTAGCAATTTCTAGCAGACTTTTCAAAGCACTCTCCGCCTAAATATCTGTTAATATGTTTATATATAGGAATTAGAAAAAATTGCACCGAAACAGAAGGGCATAACATCCCAGTCTGTGAAAGAAGTTATACAGAGTTTGGTAGATGACCATCTAGTTGATTCAGAAAAAATTGGCACTTCCATATATTTCTGGTCGTTTCCAAGGTAAACTCCAGTATGTTTTATGATTTTCATTGTTATCAAGAAATCATTGTCCATTGTACACTCATACTTACACATTTATAAATGATATAATCTATCTTTTTCTCATTCTCAATCTATCATATGCTGTAAACATCTTTAAGAACAATTTAATATAAAGTAGCCCGCTCAACCACTGAGGTGATCAATATATTCAGAAGATATAAATATACATTTGTAGATACATGGAAAAAAAAATTGTAGGCTCAGCTGGTATAAAATATAAGTTTAATATAGTATTTTTTAAACATAGTGATATGTAGAAAATGGAAAAGTAAAATTATGAAAGTTGATTCTAGGCTTCGATACAGAAGTAATCTGATAAAATACGATTATAAAATTATCACAACCTTTTTTATGTTACAGTAAAGCTAAGAATGCAAAGAAAAGAAAATTGAATGATTTACAAAGTGAAATAGATGAGTGTAGTAAGAAACTTAAGAAAACTCAAGATGCTATTTCTTCGGAGTCTGTAAGTAGTCATATTAACCTTCAAGCGGGCGCGCGGTCATTTGTAACGGGAGCGGGCGCGCGTAACCGAAAAGACGCATGGGATGAATAAAGGAAATAAACCACTTATTATTTATTAATTATTTATTTATTTGTACTCAGATATATTATCATTGTTTTTAAAGTCTAATTTGTCAAAAAAAGTAATTAAAATTATGAAAAAGAAACAATTATTAAATTAATTAACATAACTCAAATATTCTTTGGATCAAAGCAAAAATTAGGAACACAAAACCTTTTTACATATTTCAGACTAGTATATATACCTAGTCTAATTATAAAAAAATACAAAATAATAATAAAAATAAATTAACTTTGGTTTAGTTTCATCAGAATCAGTTTCTTTGTCCATATAAAATTGATTTCAAATAAATTTAATATTACTTCGGCAAATATTTTTCATACATAACTTATATTGCGTTTTTGATTGCCTCTTCTTTTTGGCTGGGCATATTTTACAGGTTCTTCTACATGTGCCAGAACTAACTGCTTCTGTATCAGCAGCATTAACCTCCTAACCATATTCAAACACTCCCTTATGTTTCTTTTTAATTTCCTTGGAAGGCCTGCCATCGTTGATCTTCTTTGGACGTACTCTTTAGTCAATTCAATGCCTAATGCCCGTAAATACATTCGTCTTTTCCGTAGAGTCATATTATTTGCCCTCAATATCACCATACTATTTATTCCTGCAATATCCAGAAGACGAAAGAATAGTGTCAATGGCCATCTATTATTCTTCCTTGAAACCGAATCCATTTTTACTTTTTTATCGACTTCATTGACACCCCCCTTTGTTTAGCAGATAGAGGTTCCTCTGCAACGATGTGGTCGGAAGTTTCAGAGCCTTTGTCGCCAAGATCCGTTTCACTCTCTTCTTCGTCTTCTTATATAAAAAAATCCAAACTTAATTTGATAATACTGAATGATGGCCGAAGAACTACTATGAGCGTGAACGAGGGTATGTCGCGTTGAGCGTCGCGCGTAACCTTTTCGACGACAGGCGCGTGTAGTCTTTTCGACGACTGTATCGGGACTAAAAAAATTGCGATCTGTGAAGTGGGGAGAGCGCCCCGAATGACGGTTTATTCTTTGTTTTACTCCCAATGACATACCAACAGGCTACTAGAAGTGACAAATAAATGTAATGGGTAATAATAGTAATATGAACGAAAATGTACTAAGCGCGGTCGATTCGACTACGCGCGCCCGCTTGAAGGTTAACATTGTCCATAAAAAATCCAGTCTTCAAAGCTCATAAATCTTCCGTGAATAGCTGGACCCACAAATTGTTCATCACTTTAAAGTATGAATTCGGGTATTACGTATTATATAATATTATAAGTACATTATTACATTTTGGTTATTAATATTTTTAGGTTGGAAGGGACCAAACTGATGAGAGAACAGAAACACTTGAATTATTAGTAAATGTGCAAAAACAAGAAGAAAAACTCAAAATTGAAATGCAAAAGTATAGAGACTCTGACCCGGAGTATATATCACAATTAAAGACCGAGACCCAGGTAAATATTATATATCCTAGGCTTGTAATAAAAGTGCATATGTCATATGAACCATTATTTTATATGGACTAAGAAAATTAAATATCTCTTTTTTAAGTGTTTTATCAACTGTAAATAATTCCATTAATTTCATAGGTAGGAAAAATATTTTTTATTGCATTCAGCAGACAGGCGGACGGCTTACTTGACGGAAAGAGGTTACAACCGCCTATAGACAGTCATATCACCAAAGGTGCTACAAATGGGCTGCTGCTCTCTTAAGGGAGACTGGAACCTGGTCACTAATGCCGGAAAACAACTCAAGGATATCATGGCGGCATATTCTAGACCAAGGGTGGTAGCTATCCAGTTGGGCAAATATCTTACCACCTGGCTGTGGGTTGTTTTATTGCCTCTTACGGCCACCTGGCCGCAGGAGATTGTATTCTTTCTCTGTTCCTGCATGGATAGTTCCTTTCACATCCTTTATAGGAATTAATATTTAACTTGTGATAAAGTTATATAAATTTCCCACTGAAAGTATAAGTATAAAATGATGTTACAAAATTGATATTTTTGATTTCAATTTATGCAGCGATTTAACAGTAGCTGTAATAAAAGTTGGAACACCAGTCTCATGTATATTAATCATATATAGTTTTTAAAATTTTTGACAGTTAGGACAATTGTTTCCCAGGGATGAAAAGCACTGTTTTCATTCCTGTGATCAGGCGTCTCCAAACATACATACTTTCAGATTTATATGAGAAATGAAAATTAAATTATAGTAGAACTTTTTGGCTGGAACTTAAAAGGTGGTGATGGTTTAAATATTGATTTTCTTACCTGTTTCTGAGCTACCGATGCAGATGTAGAGCAAATAAAATGATGATTTTGTATGCTTTTAGGAGCTGAAGTCAGCTATAAATAGATGGACAGAGAACATTTACACATTGAAGTCTTACATCAAGAACACCTTTCAAATGGACAATGATACCATTGATAAGAGCTTCAACATACCTCAAGACTTGGACTACATAGATATCTAGTAGTTTATTTTAAATTTAATAATGTTTAATAGATAAATATTCTAAAAAACAATATTTTAATTAATTTTCAACAGTATGCTTTTTAATTCTAATTTATTTTGATAACAAGGTGGGATTGTCCATTCTTGCCACACATACTCAGCCCTGGATACAGGAGGAGGGCAACTGCAAAACCTAATGGCACCTGCACAAGTGTGTAAGGGACTCTCATATGAAGAGAGAGCCAACGAACCACCCACTAAACCTAACCTGTGTCCCAACAATACCTAGTAAGGACACTACAGGATCTAAAACAGAGTTACTGCACCATGACAACCTAGTGTGCAAGATTGATAAAACCCTGGGAAGCAAGGTTGTACCACTACATAAAACAGAGGTAAAGGTCCATTGGTACCCCCCCTGTATACAGCGGCCCCTGGTTGTGCTTTGATGCAGAGTGCCATTGCCATCAGATTAAGGGTAATTTGAGTTTCAGGGTTATTTGGGCCAGGAAACATGTTTTGAAGGTCCACCAACAAGTGTTGAATGAATAATGACAACCTTGTTTATCTAACAAAAATATGTTAGATAAACAAGGTTATGTCACTTTTGTTGATAACAAAGCATGACTTATGTTTAGAAATACTCTTACACTTAGGCTAGTGTGCACTGAAATTTAACTGATGGTTAACCAAAAATAATCACTGTTTTTCCATATATTTTTGGGGATCATTTTATTTTAACCATCGGTTAAAAGTCGGTGCACACCAGCCTTAATATATAAACACTAAAACTATTTTTGAGTTTAGTAAGTAAAGTAAGTTTTTTGATTTCTAAATATCAAAATTGTTTTTTTTTGCTAATATATTGTGATAGTTACAAATCGGTTGTGATACTTGCTGACCACTGCCATGAAATACTCTCTTGGCTCGTAGGCTTAAGTTGAAAGTCGATTATTCTGGGTGCTTTATTCAAATTGAAAGACAGAAGCGAACTGTGTAATATTAACTTAAGTATATAATGCTGTTAATTATATTTCCTTCTTTATATAGTTTGCACATGGCTTTATATTCAGTTTTGTCACTTGTTTTAACCACGAAGGCTAAGGTAGGAGTGAAGCGAAGCGGAGCTCCCACCATAGCCTTCTAACCAATTTAAAAAAGTTCAGATCTGTTCATAATAAATAAAAGTGCCACATAACTAAACCCCATCCTGCTTTGTTTAGTTTCATATAATAGGTTACAATCCGGAAAATTCATTGACCCCTAGGAGTCAAATTAATCATATATTGCTTTAATAATCACTATAGTTGAATGAGGTTGTAATCACATTACCTTATTACATCTGATCAAAACATATTAAGCAAAGGTAGTTCTTAATAGAAAGTCATGTGGGGATGCTATATACACCTTAAAACTCTTTGTCAGGAATGCTTGAGAAGACCACGAATTTAAAATTCATAGTATACAATGAGATATACTTACCACTCCACGAGAACGCCTTTCATAACATTCACCATTGTTCATTTTAGGCAATTCAGTACAGGCCAGTAATTAGTTTTAAACTATATCTATTCAGAATATTTCTATCTGAAAAAATATCTTGAAAACCCAAAAACCTTCCTTTTCACAACAATCTATCAAACTATCAACAACCGAAAAGATTTTGGTTTTTTGATTACAAATATTGTCAATGTCAATATGTATGACATTCCTCTGACACTGTCTTTTTTTGGAGTTTATGGCTAGTTGCCAAGCCTTTAAGCCAGACTGACATTGTATTTTGACATCTATACCATAGGTGAATAGACCACTGAAGTATGAAACCTAAAAGGTCTATGGAATAGACGAATATGGTTACTAAACACAAAATTAGTTTTTATTTCCCTCAATTTTATCTTTCTTTGGTGTTCTATATCCTCAGCTTTCTTGCTGCTATTTGGATATCATCATACCATTTTTAAGAGGTCAGCAACATCTCCGCATGTTTTGGTAGGTAAAGAGATATACTAATTCATAACTAGCTTAACTATATCCTTTTTCTATTTAATTGGGAGGAACTTAATAATAAACACAATAATGTATAATTCAGACGTGTATTTCTCTCAATAATTTTCACACGACAAAATATAGAGTTTGACATAAAAAATATTAATCGTAATATTTATATAACAGTCTACAAGAAAATAAGTTTAAACTAATAACACTGCAGCGCTGTTTGCAGATCCTAGGGAACCAGTCTGCACTCGTTTGCTCTCTTGCGCTTCTTGATCACAATATTTCGCTATCAGCTTAGTAGCTGTCTATTTGCCAGAATTATTTTTAGTAGTGTTTAAAAAAAATGAGTGTGTGTAGTTCACACGCAGTAGAAGTGAAACTTCACAAAATATACTCACAGATAATTATTGTTCTCTAAATTTTATTAATATAAATAGCCTACACCCAACAAATTAAAATTCAAAAAATCAATCAAAATTTCACTTTAAATGAAACTTAAAGATTTCAAATGAATTTTAGCTCTATCAGTATATTAAGGCAGATATTTTTTATACTTATATCAAAGGAAATTGCGTGTAACAGTGCATTGAATTTTGAACGTTATGTTAGTATTTTAAATTGAAAATTAATACTAACGGGTAAAGAGAAATCTGTTTTAATTATGAAATAATTGATTTGAATTTTATATGTTTATCTCTTTCTCGTTTCATCGATTTTGAAATCACAACGATTCTAAAGAAGTTTCACTTCAAAAAAATGGTAAGAAATCATTTACATTTTCATTTCAAACTTTATAATAATTATTTTTTGTTTACAATAGGTGTTAACCTGTTAACATTACAATGTTGGTAAAGATAAAAAAATATGATGAATGTATGGCTTCCTAAAACATCTTAGAATGATAAAATACTGTTTCGTCACAGTTGCTGTGTTGCTGCGTACAATCTGATGCAAGATTAATAGTTATCGCACCAGCAGCGCAGAAATTTTTAAGTAAACCAAAAACTGCAAGAATTTTTGCTCTAATGATAGCTAATAAATTAATTTCATTCAAGAAATATGGCATAAGTATGGACTTAATTATACAGGTGAATTTTTCAATTGGAACTTCAGGGCCAAATCCTAAAACTATGCTAACTAGCGAAAAACATTAAAAGGTGGCCTAAAGGCTTAGTTGCCAAGCCATACATTAAAAAAACCATTAAAAGGAGTCACTTTCGTTTTCGTCGAAATCGGCCTCGTGACTCGTTTCAGTGTTTTTATTTTAGCAATTTTGTATAGTTTAGGATTAAGCCCTGAAGGCCTACTTGAAAATTCATCAGTATACAAAAGATGACTTTTTACTTCAAGATAAAACCATATCGAAACTTTTAGTCAGGCAATAAATAGCCTGATAATTACTAAATAAACTAAAGTACTAAATTAATATCTACAGAATTATATCAAGAACGCTTCAATTTAAGCCTTTCAATGACACTTAAAATCTATATTTATTCACAATAATTTACATTTGGAATATAAATTACTTACTTACTTACAATGTTTATTTATTAAATTACTAAAAACAAAGAAGTATAGTTTAACAATGTATACAACACTTTACACTCAAATAACTTATATTTTCTAATGAATGACTAGTTGTTAGAAATAAACGCTTGTGGTGATTTTCTTATACACACATTAAATAGGATAAACGATTAAAATAGTTTCAGAGAGCGTTTGAGTCGAGCTCAAACGCATGCCATCGGAAAAATTGCTATAAGGTTATCGATGTACGATTTCCATCAAACGCATATATAAGGTAAAGGGAAAATAAGGTCCGTATCTTAGGATGATATTAGGGATATTTGGTTAAAGGAACTCCTACGACATATATCTTTAGTCACTATGAGTCACTTCGACGGGAAGTTACATCATACATCGTTAGGTACTAGGCGTTTATATTGTTCTGAATATGGACTACGGCAAATTAGTGAAGCTCCGAGTGCTAATTTAATTAAAATATGGGTACAGCGTTTTGAAGAGACTGGTTCAACGTTTAAACCACAAGCAAAAGGTCGTCCAAGAACATCTAGGACCGACGACAATATTGAGAGAGTTATGCAGTCTGTACGAGGAGATCCACAAATGTCTACTCGCAAGAGATCGTCTGTCTTACACTTATCGCGACGAAGTTTGCAACGAATTTTAAACTTGGATCTTAAACTGCATCCTTACAAGCTGCAGTTAACACAAGAATTGAAAGAGTCTGACTTCGGAGCAAAGCTCGCATTTGCTAATGAAATGCTTAATCGATTTTCCAATTTTGACAATATCCTTTTCTCAGATGAGGCCCACTTCCATATCAATGGGTTCGTAAACCGTCAAAATTGTCGTTACTGGAACAGTGAGAATCCCAAACTCAAGCACCAGAAACCACTGCATAGTCCTAAAGTGACAGTATGGGCAGCAATCTCTGGTAGAGGAATAATTGGACCGTTTTTCTTTGAAAATGCGCGCGGGCAAAACGTCACTGTTAATACCGAACGGTATGTTGCGATGTTGGAAGGTTTTTTGGCTCCAGAGCTTGAAAATTCAAGAATAGTGAATTCTAGGACTTGGTTTCAACAAGACGGAGCTACCTGTCACACATCAAATGACACCATGGCGGTTGTGAAACAGATGTTCCCTGGCAGACTGATTTCGAAAAGAGGTGATATCCCATGGCCCCCACGTAGTCCAAACGTGACGCCTCCTGACTTTTTTTTGTGGGGATACCTCAAGAACAAACTACAGCAATAATCCGAAAAACATCGATCAGCTCAAGGACTGGATATATCAATATCCGTGGTGAAATGGCAGCAATTACATCAGCATTACTGAAGAAAGTTTTCAATAACTTCCGTTTGCGAATTTAGACGATGTTATTTTTAAAAAATAAACTTCAGTTATTTCTTAATAATACCTCAGTTTTATTTTAACTATACCTTTTGTATTTATTTTTTAATCAATATTTTAAATATGCACGTTCTATTGCGCCACCCGATATTTGTTAGTAATTTTAGTTTATAGTTAAAACCAATCTTCAAGGCCTAATAAAATACTATTTATAGGCATACATACGCACTGCTTCGTAACGGTGCGGTGAACTTTTTACCATGAATATTAGTGTGATTTTATGCATATTTTTGTTGTTTTATTTTCACAGATTTCAAAAATTGCCTACGTCCGTGAACTGCATAGACGGAAAGTCAAATACGAGAAAATATTTTCTGTAACGCAGTGCATGTATTATGTTAATCGGCCTACTAGCCCTGTAGACAAGTAGGCATAGCGGCAAACAAATAGACTGAAAATTTATGGGAAAAAATTAGCGTTTCGACACACATTCCCATGCATTTTTAATGCGTTTAGCGCTTTGCCACATAATTAATAACACATAATTTTAGGTTAAATATTTAAATGATGCGTGGACAAATATTAAAAACTAACACGATGGGTAATTATCCAGAGGCAAGAAGAAACTCTCTGTACTGCTAACATCTTTACAATCCAAATTTGTTTCTGCTTGTTTGACGCCGTTTTCGTTTTCACAGCACTTTGGGAATGGCGCTGCATTATTCGCTTTGCAAATAAATGACTTGCTGTAGTTCTGCTTCGTTTGCTCTTGGTTGGCCATAGTTTTTGGGCCACAGCTCCTTCCTCAAAGTTTTGATGAACCATTGTTTAGTAATCGTACGCTGCTTTCACGACCGACGCTTGTTCTGTAAGAGAAAAATAATAATCTTGTTATGTTTCTTACGAAAGGAGATCGCCCGGTTTGTTAGGAGATTAGCCTGTACAATTTTGTCACTATCTTCTAGAAAAATTAAATATTTATCTTTTATATTAGTACATTTTAAAAATTTAAGTCTCTGAACCAGGTTTAAGAGAAGTGTTATTTGTTCTAGTCTAGAGCAACAATTCTTAGAAAAATATAAATTCAAGTTTACAACATTCAAAACTAGATGGCGCTGTTCGTTATTAATACACAACCTGGGTTGCTGCCTCTCGTTTTCATAGATTTATTTATAATCCATTTTGTCGGTAACATTTGCTTTGTGCGGCCACGGTGGCGACATTATAAATGTCAGTATGTCAATATATCAATGTAAATGTTGATAGTGGAAAATATAAATATGTATTTCTAATTTCTATACTGGGTTACCAAAAATTCTATAATTTTACTATCATAAAATAAAAAATAATATTAGAGTTTAGAAAGATATTTGGTAAGGTTCATCCGATTTCAGAGTGGACCCAAATGGGCATTGTCCTTTTTGACGCTATCTTGCCCAATAGTGGGACGAAAATTTATTGTTTTTTTTCTACAATACAGCGGCAAAAAGCGTGACTTCCGCTGGGAAGAATTTGTGTGGGGTCACTACATAGTCGCTGACACTGCTAGTTATTTTATATACCAAACTTACGTTCGGGGCATCATACTGATATTGGTCTTTCGACTGGATGTGAGTCTCCTAGAGGTGGACAGAGATACTGAGCTCCGCGGCCCATGTCCTGAAGACCCACGGCATAGAAGATATCTGGAAAAACAAATACAAAAGTTTCTAATTATTTAAATAAACTTTAATATAAGCGGAAATAGTTTTGGGTGGAAACTGTGGGTCCGTAAGGTCCTAATACTCTTAAACTTTTTTGAAATGGATGTATATAGGTTTGCGTTTGACCACTGTCTCACCTGATGTTGAGTGATGACGCAGTCTAGGATGGAGCACGCTTACCTAGAAGACTCCTATTCACTCTTGACTTGAAGACTTGAAGCTTGTATTTGTCAGGAAAAACAGCCTCCGACAAATTATTCCATTATTCGGCAGTGAGCACCAGAAAAGATGAAGGGTAACTCCTGGTTCTGATTGGTGGTGTTTCCACCGTGTAACGTTGGCGCAAACCGATTATCGAGACGTCGCCGAACGTTTGGTAGACATCTCACGCGACCAACAGGCTGGCGTCTATTTTGGTTAAAGGCTAAGCATTCCTATTCAACATGGTAACACCGCCAGCCTTTTGGGAAAGTTCCCGACATGTGACATTGGTTTGGGACCAGTAATTGCACCAGTAGTTCCTTATCGAGTGTTGCGAAAGGGGGCTAGACGGAAAAAATTAAGACCAATAGTTGTAACGACACTTTTTGCTATAGTTGTAAGCCGTACGGCGTGCGCGTGTTTCTCTGTCTGTCTCTCTCTCATAGAAAGCAAGCCAGTTATTTTCGTTTCGTCTTTCTATTTCGCATTGAACAGTGTGGTGTCGCGATGATTATTTTTATTGAGTGTATACAGGTTTTTTGTACATAATAAATAATAAAACTTCGTTCCATCCGGGTGTCCCTTGACACCTCTCAAGTTTTTTTTATCTATAATTATACCCTCTTTTGTTATTTAATTTTAGTGTTCAATTTTAGGGTTTTTTTTACCGTTTACTTTAATCTTTAAGATACGAGTAGCTTAGTTTATAATTTAGTTTTATTTTAGCGCAAATATATTTTTATTATTTAAAGTCTAATTAAATACAGAATGAATTATTTAATACATCGTAATATAAATATAGTACACTGAATTTTCTTTCTAATACTAAATATTTTGCTTTTGCTTTAGTTTGAATGTATTGACGTGACTTCTCCCGAAATCCTCGTTTACGAAATTTTCCTACCGGGAATCAAATCCGTGACTTTAACGTCCCAATAGACTTTTTTTTTTAATCTTTATTTTTTTGGGACTTTTGCCACATAGGCATGTCAGCCCCATCATCTCCTAACGTACTATAATTATAATTAAATATTAAATAATGAGCCTTACCCATGAGGTGGCTAAAACTTCTTGTAGGGAAATGACCGGCTCGGATTCTATTTAATAGCTTTATATATGGCCTGTTGAATTTCCCTACAGAAAACCATGGAATTTGGGGGGGTTGAGACTGTATCGTTTTGTACCATATGCCTTTTTCTTTGCTTCTCTCATCAAAGAATTCTTTGAATTTAGAAAAACATAATTTTCCAATAGACTTAAAACACATAGGTAGTCAATTACTTGTTCGTTTATTTACCTGTTGAAGTGTTTTCTGAATATTCCACTGGTACAATAAAGGGCAATGGGATTCACGCAGCTGTTAAGGAAGGAGAGGCAAAAGCCGACTATACGTAGGTAGTGCCACCAGCCGTTGTAGTCTCGCTCTGCGGTAGGGCTGAAATCATATTACGCGATGATGTCAGTAAAATATCTGATATGGTTGTAATTAGTAAAATATATTATAGTACTGCTATACTCGGTCAAGTTTGAGATGTCGTTCAGTCTGATATAATTTATTAGGAAAATACTAAAATTAAAATATTTAAAATGGATATTTACCAGTAGTAAAACCACATCATGAAGACGTGTGAAGGTAAAAAGCAGGCGGCAAACACGAGAACAAAAGCTAGAACTGTTACAGCCACTTTCCTACGGGCTCTCATCTGAAATAAATGATCATTTTTGAAGTTATACTTCTTTAGGCGCGTTAGGGAAAAATGATGAGAGTAAATTTTTACGATGCGTGCACACACCGTCACACGAAAAACCTACACCATGAAGTTAGCTATAGTCAACCGACACCCTGAAGTTAGCTATAGTCAACCGACACCTTGAAGTTAGCTATAGTCAATATTTTAGTTTTTCTATTGTTAGTGTCGTTTTTTATCTTGTTAGGCCAAAGAAGTATAACTTCTAACGCGTATACGTACACACACACTTTTTTTTTGTTTGAGTTTCAATATACTTTTTTGATGATAAGAGAAATGTTTGTATGTAAGTATAGTCGGGAAGCATGCACGGGTTATTAAAGCCTTATTATACTATGCTATATTCTGGTATCCTTTCTCTAAAAGGGGATGGTGTAAACACTGAAAAAAGGGGTGAACGTTTCTTAATTAGGGCCACTGAGAATTTCCCGTCGCTTTGCCCAAAAACGTCTTTACGATGGGCGAGGATAAAACTTAGGAGACTGGCAGCTTATACGTCACATGTCATCAGTTTTCTTCAATGCTTGAGCACAGCAGACGGTTTAACGACTCACCTGATGGTAATAATATTTAGCGTTTTTAGACCAGGTTTGTACAGAGTTTAACAAAGAGAAAAATATCAAGAGAACTAATGTCCAAATTAGCTGGTATGCCAAGAGTTTCCAAAAATGCAAATTACAAATGAAATGAAACTTTATTTGTAAAAATACAGGTAATAGTTACAACTAGGTGGTAGAAAGTCAGATGTCCTCACTGTATTTGACCTACACATGGTCATACAAATATTTAATCTAAAAAAAAAAAAAATTTTTTATTACAAATACTACTACTATATATACTATACTAAAAATTATTACTTATACATTCATTTGTCTATCTGTTCGGGCAATAAATTTAAATGAAATCCACAGATCTAGTTTACATATGTCCAAAGTCAACACTTAAAATACATTTTATCTTAAAAGAATACAGACCTGTCTTTGCGTTCCTTGCATCTCTCCAGGAACGTTCTGGGTGCTCAGTACCAAATGTCTTGCCATCAGGATGTAGAACATCGCGATGACTGCGAGAGGCAGTGAATAGTATACAAGGAATCTGAACAGAACCATCATCTGGGGATAGTTCTCTCCCCACTCCATAGGATATGGATAACACGCCAAGAACTGGGGGCAAACAACTTATTGAAGTCTTATTAATTTTTAGACATGAAAATTTTCTATCATAATAGTAATTGAGTTCAAATGTAACTAAGAAGCAAAAAATAAATGTTTTTCTATATCGTCTTGAAATCGGTGAGAAGAAAAACATAAAAATTGCTATATTTTGCAAATTTGTTGATATTGTTTTATGTTTTACTTGGCACCAACTTAAGATGTGGTGGAAAATATATATTTTTGCTTTTTAGTTATAGCTTGAAGTCGGTTTCTTGTTTACTAGAAAATTTTTGTTTTTTACTTTTATGTAAATGGTATAAGAATGGAATTTATATTAAACTATTATGAGACTGTACTGAATCTTACTCAAAGAAAATTATCAAAATTGGTTCAGAAATAAAAAAATATGGTTAAAAAATGAGAAACACTGAATGGGAAATTTTTTTTTTGTTTGATTTTAATTAATTTTCTGCTATATCTTCAAAACCAAGAGCAATAAAATTTATATGGAACTTTTTTTAAGATTTACTGATTCTAATGCAAAAACAACTATCAAAATTGGTTTAGAAACAAAAAAATGTGGCTAAACACCGGAAAACTTATTTACACAACGAGAAGCTGGCAAAAAGACAAACGCTCATGATCAGTGCAATAGCAGGGACGAAGCCAACGTTTGGGGATATCAGTGACAAGATCACAAACAAGCACGCAAGCGCGACGCCTATATTAATCTGTATTTTCAAAATAGCGCCTCCGTTATGAGATAATAGCACGTGTGCTGTTTCCCTCTGTGTTCTATTAGCGCGTAAAACACCACGGTTGAAACCAACAATCAAAACCCGAATCCCGGTATGGAGTAGTTCGTTACTTGCATCGAACACGTACCCATACACGCAATTCGTGGTCGCACTTAGACTTGGCTCTCGCGCGTGCTGGTTGCCCAAATATACACAAAATCCTTCTTTTTTTTTTTTTTTTTTTTTTTTTTTTTTTTTTTTAACAGGGATTGAGGAACGTAGGCCGCGCGAAAGGGAAATGTCGCGGCCCGTGTGTGGGATTCACCGGGTTGGGGTGGCACTAGCACCCCACGTTGAGATGTGGGGAACTATTGCCACGCCGCGGTTAGGGATACCCACTAAAACCCCTGAGCAATCACGAGAGTCCTTTGTCCAGGCTGTGGGCTCGCTCGCGCATTCACCACCAGCCTGGACGGACGGTGGCCGGCCCCTTGCGGGCTGGCCTCTCCATTTGGTAGCCGGAGATTTGGGTCTCTCCGGCTTCTCTACCTCACCGCGAGGTGAGAGAGGGCGCGCGGGTCGGCGCGCGTCCCTCCTCTCCGACCTTTGTGTGCGGGCGGGTCCGGTTTCCCCGCCGGTCGCTCGCACGGCCGTAGCCTACGGCGGCTGGAGGTCGTCATGGACGACTCTGGGACGCCGCCGCCGACTCTGACGGGAGGGGAGCGTCGTGGATTGCT
Organism: Dendrolimus pini; assembly: GCA_949752895.1. Lineage (NCBI taxonomy): Eukaryota > Metazoa > Arthropoda > Insecta > Lepidoptera > Lasiocampidae > Dendrolimus > Dendrolimus pini. The sequence continues at coordinate 16,857,588 of OX457140.1, read as the reverse complement.
TCCTCTCCCGCTCCGCCGTCTCCTTCGCAGATATGACGGTCTCGCAGAAGGAGGCGGCTGCGTTCCACGCGTCGGCGCTCCCAACCATGGCCTTCACCACGGCCGGGAGGGACAAATCCGCCCCGATGGCTGTGACGAGATCACGGCGCTGCTCGTCCCAGGCTGGACACACCTGGAGGGTGTGCAGCGCCGTGTCTTCGTCATCGCCGACGCAATGGTGGCACCCTGACGTCTGTTCGCGCCTTATTTGCCACAGGTACCTCCCGAAGCAACCATGCCCCGAGAGGACCTGCGTCAGGCGAAACGTCAGGGTGCCATGACGCCTCTGCAGCCATTCTGGCATGATTGGCCTTACCGCTTGGATAACGGCGAGGCCTGCGCTGGGGTTCAGAAGGCGGACCGCCCACTCTGCCACCTGGAACTGGCGCAACTCGTCTCTGCGCCCCTCTATCTCGCGGGGGGCAGGTCGGCTAACACTGGCCTCCTTTTCCTTGCGCCACACGTACAAGGAGGCCAGTGTTCTGGACTCCAGGTCCCACGGCAGAGCACCGGCTAGAAGGGAGGCCGCTTCGAAGGATATCGTGCGATATCCTCGGACGGCTCTGACGGCCAGCATACGCTGTGTCTGTCGCAGCGTTGCGACGTTGCGAGCCAACAGGGCGCCCGCCCACACCGGGGCCCCGTAAAGTGCCATAGAACGCACGACTCCCTCGAAGAGTTTTCGGCACGTCACATTTGGCCCCCCGACGTTGGGCAGCAAGCGCGAGAGTGCGCCCGCCGCCCTCTTGAGTCTGGGGGCCATCTGCTGGAAGTGAGCCGAAAAGTCCCATCGGCTGTCTAGAACCAATCCCAGGTACTTCATTGTTGGCTGGACGCCGATGCGGACGCCTCCAACTGTGATGCCGGAACCCGCAGGTGGCTTTCTCCGAGGCCCGTGAAAGACCACGGCCTCGGATTTGTGCAGCGCCACCTCAAGACCCAGCCGCCTGATTCGGTGGACCACCTGTGCAACCCCAGCTGTCGCCAGAATGGCTGCCTCAGGATACGTCCTCCCCCGTGCGACGACCAACGTGTCGTCAGCGTAGCACGTGATGCTTACGCCGCAGAGGAGGACGCCCCGCAACACCCAGTCGTAGCCGATGTTCCACAGGATCGGCCCCAGTACCGATCCCTGTGGAACGCCGCATGACATCTCCTGGCGTCCCCAGCCGTTTTGACCCGGGAAGATGACAGCCCGTTCACTGAGATACGCCCCGACTATGTGGCGGAGGTATGTCGGCACCCCGTGATATCGGAGTGCCTCCCTGATGCAGCTCCAGGGCATGCTGTTAAACGCGTTGGCAATGTCCAAGGACACCGCCATCAGCACTTCGCCGCTAGAAACTGCCTCTTCCACCTGGCTCTTCACTCGCGTTATCGCATCAATTGTGGAGCGCCCCTTGCGGAAACCGAACTGGACATCGGCCAAGTCCGGCCCCTCCATTGACAGGTGCTGGACGAGGCGGTTTGCAATGACTCTCTCGAAGAGCTTGCCCACCTCGTCCAGCAGCACGATGGGCCGGTACGCGGACGGTGATTCCGCGGGGCGCCCCTCCTTTTTGAGCAGGACCAATTTCCCGGTTTTCCACTGCCGGGGGAACCGGCCCTGCTCTAGGCACGCGTTAAAGAGCCCTAGTAGTCGGGGCTCCAGGGCGTCGTGGGACAGAGCCCACGCACGCCCTGGGAGGCCATCTGGACCAGGGGCGGTGTTTTTAGTTCGCAGTCTGAGAACCGCTGCCCCCAGCTCTTCCCGGGTCACGCCGGGCACGTCGCTACTGCTGTCGTCCGCGCTGGGCTCCCAGTTGGGCGGAACCATAGCGGGTGGCTTGTGCTCGTCTCTCAAGGGGAACAGGACACGGATAATTTCCGTGATCTGTTCCGGGGGGAGACTCTCGGTGAGCGGGGGGGCCCACGGGTGGAGTTTCTTTCGCACCAGCCTGTAGGGTCGCCCCCACGGATCTCGGTCCAGACTCGCTAAGAGCTCCCCCCACGCTGCAGATTTGGCGGTTTTTATCGCCGTCTGCAGCGTCTTTTTCGCAGTGCGATATTCCTCGTAGAGGCGAGCCTCGTCCTCGACGAAGGTCACATCACGGCGATGCCTCTTTTTGTGCCTGACGTACTGGCGTCGCGCAGCCGCACAGTTGCGGTGAAGCTGCGCAATCTCGTCGCTCCACCAGTACGCCTGGCCCTTGGGTCGGTGGCGACATACTCTTGGCATCGCCGCGTCACATACCTCTGTCATTGCCGCCCGCAGACGTTCCGCCTCCTCGTCAACGACGAGGGCGTTACCAGGTGCATCGGTGTTATTCTGCAAGCCCCACTGGCTTACCAGTAGGGCCTCCTGGAACGCCTCTTTGTCCAATTTTTTGATTGCCCAGCGTGGACTGTTCCCAACCGGGGACGTTTGGGCTGGTGGTCGGGAGGTCTGGGTGGAGACGTCGAACCGTATATAGCGATGGTCCGACAACGTCTCTACCCCCTCCAGGACCTTCCAGCCTCGGACCCGGCCCGCGACGGCAGGGCTCGCGAACGATATGTCCACGATGGACCCGCCCTGCCGACGTACACACGTGAGTGCATTGCCCCGGTTGAGAACCAGCAGGCCCGTTTCCAGAGCCCACTCCTCCAACACTTCGCCCCGGGAATCGGTAACTCGGGAACCCCACGCCATTGATTTCGCGTTGAAGTCCCCGAGCACCATAATGGGGCGAGGGAGGACTCGTGCAGCGAACGTGCCCAGCTCGGCCAGGAACGCCTCGAATTCAGCGAGTGCGCGATTGGGGGAGAAGTATACCCCCACGACCATGCACTCGCCAACGCTGGCCGCGACGTAGCCCGTCCCCCGCGTGATGTTGGCGAGGGGCGGGGAGCCTGCAGCAACTCTACTTGTTAGGGCCACCAAGCCGCTCTGGTCACCCGCCCAATCGTTGCGGTCGGGGACCCGATACGGCTCGGCAATCACGGCCACGTGAATGTTCCACTGCACCAGGACCTGGAACAAGAGATCCTGGGCCCCAGCACAGTGGTTTAAATTTGTCTGGAGGAGACGAATGATGGCCATTAATTATGGAGTTCTTTCGTCTCCTCCGTTGTTTGTGGCTGCGAGGGAGCATTCTTCACTGCCCCTCTCATCTGCCCCTTCTTGTTTCGGCTGGCACAAGCCCTGCCACCGAGCTGGTGGTTGGGCTTCTTGCCGGCTGCTTCGCACCGAACACAATGCGGTTTGGCAGAGCAGTCGCCCGCCCTGTGGCCTTCTTGTCCGCATCGGAAGCACAGACTAGACCGATCGGAAATCCTTCTGATTTAACATTGACTATCGTAGTATATATCTAGTGTGTGATTAAAGTGGATGCCAGAAGTTCATTTTATTCACTGTTCACGTTCAAACTTTCAAGGGGAACAAACACTACTCAATGGTGATATTCGATATCCTCACCAGCTTAAAGTTGGACAGAGGAGATCGACGGGTGCAAAGTAAAAAGAGATATCTGCAAAATAGCTACTTTACAGGAGAGCGGAAAGATGGTCGTATTAACTTCGTAGTATTTGAAAGAACATACGTAGCTGGCTTTTTTTACGTACGAAAATTTATTGAAATAATGTGATATATGCAAAACAAATAATGTCATATTGTAAAGAATTGTTTTATTAAAACGATTGTACAATAAACTAAAAATCATCATTTTGTAGATAACTTTATTTACTTTGCACCCGTCGAGATAGCGAATGAGGGATTGATAAAGGGGATAGAATAAAGTGTTCAGAGAAGAGGAATGGCATAGAGGGGATGGGACAGGAGAATGGAATATAGGGATGAGATAAGGTAATAGGATACTCGAAGGGGGAACTAGGACATCGGAAATTTCACTCATCTCGTGAGACATGATACGCCGATATTCTATGAGAGCGTGGTATTATAGCGATCGTGCCGGCCCAGCGGGCTGTAATCGAGATATTGATTTAAATGCTATGAAAGCACAGGGAGCTGTTATTTTGTGTTACAGTTTAATCGAAGAACTTCCAGATTTATGATAATCTTTTACTATTTGTTCAACTTACCTCAGTGTTTGCGTCAATTAAGAATTTTCTGAGATAAGAACCTATGTAGGCTGGAGTAGCAAGCAAGGCTGCCAAAACCCAAATGCCAATTGCAGTTGCTACAGTCAGTCTGGTGGCCCGCTTGCTTCCACCTGAAAACATAATATTCATATTTTTGTTCAGCGAATAATAAAACTTCTCCTGACCGACCGTCTGCAGGAGTGCTTTATTCAAATATTTCAAAACTGTCATTCATTTAGAATATAAAATATCTAAACATAAACATAACTAAGTTAAATCTAACCTTATAAATTATGTAACAGATCACTGCCAGCGGGACGCGTGCCTAGGAGACTGGCTACATTGCGACACTGTATGGCAAAACTAATTCTCTGGAAAATATGAGCCAGCATTCTGATCCCGGGTTATGTTAAAGAGTTTCTTACAAATATCTATAAAGAAACTCTTTGCCAATCAACTCCATCAGCCCAATAGTTCAACCCCAAACGGCATAAATATGTAACCTTTTTCAAAGGCTCCATATTTGTGCCGTTAGACGTCTTCAGCTGAAGTGGCTGCGTTGTCGGGCCCTAACTCGGTCGTTGCAAGATGTGACGGGGCCAGTGTATCAACACAAGTCGCATCCCATACTAGCGGTCGCCCCGTCTTCCAAGGGGCGAGTGACATTCAATCCGGTCCCTTGCTATCATCAAGCACCAAGCTATTTGGATTTAAAATGGCCAGTACGCCGACGCTGACAAGAGATGATGTCGTTGACGCTGACTTGACCAGATCTACCTGCGCTTTTCAAAACTGACCGTCTGTGATGTCCAAATCGGTCTACCATAACTCCACATTCCAAGTGATGTGGTAACCAACACGGTGCCCCCAGGCGTAAATTCGCAAACAAATTTATTTTGACTTAAAGCTGTTATAGTGATATATGGATCCTACCATTGAAAGAAATGTCGGGCAAACTTTGAAAAACCATAAACGAATATGTGAGACGTGTATTTTTTGAGCTTATAGGATGCTTTCGGCGTGTTGGCGTAATTGCGTAGAAACCAGGCAACTCAGAGCAACTAGTTTGTTATTCTGTCTTTGTTTAGTGTTGCCATAAAATTCGCAAAACGCGCAAACAGAACACCGTCGAACAGTAAATAGGAATGATCGTAATTTCCCATGATTTATAATTACACGGCGCCACTCTGTACAAACAAGTATTATAATTGATTTAACAGTCTGAATGATTAAAATTAAGGTAAAAACATTTCATTTTTTCACAGTAATTTTAAAATGAAACTTATTTCGTCTATATCATCGTAGCTTTAAAACCCTGTTACGTTGGGATTATCCACTTTGAAGCTCGTGGGTTATACTTTCTCAACTTCACTTCGACATCCCTTATTTCTTGGGGTTACCCGTTCTATTGGAATGTGGCGGTTATTTTTTCCAGGATAACTAGCTGGTTTCTGTAAAACGTGACTGTACGAACGTAGGCGTCTTTCTTGCAGTTTGTGTGCTATGTCACGGACATGAAAGTAGCAAGATGTAAGAGTTCACATGCATCGTAGCATATTCATCTCTAAACCTAATGCAGCTTCAACTTCTGTCGCTCAAGCACAGCTCCGCTTCAGTGACATATATAAGGAGATAAAATATATTTTACTTTATAAGTATATTATTTTTTGTATGTACATTTTCAAGGCGGCAAAGAAGACTCGAACAATACCACACGAATTTTGTGTTGTTATTAAGGAAAATTTTGGAATCACTTATTAGGTACAGTGTTTGTATTATGTACTATCTATATTCTAATGTACTTAATTTTACGCCCAAAAGATATTGATTACGTCAATTATGCTTTAGAGCGGTCATTAATACAGGAAAAGTCGTAAAAATTGCCAACGTGTGGTAATTAAGATTTTGTCTGCCAAAGAACGAATTTATTACGTTATGTTTTGGGGTGTTGGTGAGATGTAGATACTGATGACTAGGTCACAAATATAAGGCTGCTCATTGGGCTATGGAGCCAGATATATTAGGCATTTCTTTCATCAAGTATTGAGAAGAATCAGAAATGAGAATTTCTGTAAGAAATCCAGGTGAACAGACAAAGATCGCAAATTAGATATCTTAAGTAAAATAGTATGCACACCTCATGGATAAACCCACCTGAGACTTGAATCCCTATGACATCAAATCATGTATCTATGTATCATGCTTCAAGCACATTTGAATTATTAAGCTGAAGCGACATTGGCCTGACTGTATAATATACTGTTCCGGCAGACGATCTCCTGTTCTGATAAAATAAAAATCTAGAATCCGATTTCAGCGCCACTTACCAGGTCTAATTGTGGAGCTAAATCATCCCCGGACCTACTCAAACACCATTTATTTACACCTGTTTTATAGTAATAATAGCCTATATTAATCTGAGATAATGTAGCATTCTAATGGTGAAAGAATTTTTGTAATCAGTCCAGTAGTGTTTGAGTGGATTCGTTACAAACATACAAAAATACAAACCTTTCGTCTTTATAATATTAGTATAGACGTTGCAGAAAAGATGGCTTTTGGAGATGACGAGAGTTGGAATTAGAGTTGAAAAATGCTGAGGACTTGTGAGACATATTGTACAAAATTGGTGATTTGCATCTTCTTGGTTCTTTAAATTATACAGACATGTCCATCTTATATTCTTTTTATTATGTACCATTAGAAAACTTATTTAAAAACATGCGGCTAGACAAAATGTGTGACGAACACACACAGAGAGAAAAGAGCTACAATATTACCAGCATATTTACAATTACATATACATTACAATATAAAGTTGCCATGTGTGAGACTAAATAACTTACACATATCCGGGATATTACTCGCAAACTGAAGGATGCTTACGTCCAGCAGTGGACATTAATCGGCTCACGACGCTGAATGTTTAGTGACGAATCCTGTATTTTCTATATGAATTTACGTGAACGCGAACTTCGTATTCTATCTCATTTTCGAGCAACGAATTGTTCAGAACTGGCGTTCCATTTTTGACCATTGGTTTCAACGGTGGTGTTTTACGCGCCAATACAACATGGCGGAAAACAACTCATGCGCAATGTCGCATAACTGATGCGCTATTTTGAAAGTACAGATTAAATCCATTGGTTGTAATCGTCGTAGACAAAATAAGAACCTATAGAACTGAGCGTAAATATTTTGACTTCTTATTTCTAATGATATTAAGAATTTCTTTGAATAGCTTGGAGGCTATATATGTTAGATCTGAAGTTAACTAAACCGAGCATTCTTATTGTCTTCAAAGAGATTATGATCCCAATTGTCTTAAAAGCTACTGGATAATGTGTATACTTGTGCAAACACATGTAATCCGCTCTGGCAGCTCATATCTGGTTTGAAAGTAAATCCCAAGTTATTTATTGTTTAAAATTGGCTTTCTCCTTTCTTCAACTCGCAATCCACGAAAGCTGACGTGTATATAAACAGGATAATATTATTCTTTAGTAACTAATAGTACCTACTAAGTAGTGACTTTATATTTTCAGAATTATGCGAAAGATCGAAATTACATATACACATCAAAGACGATGGACGTTTTGGTATCTTTGGGGGTTATTTTTAAGTTGTGTGGTACGTCGAAGATGTTTATGATGTTACCTCGTTGGATAGGATGACGCACCACCAGCGAGAGTCCGTGGCTCAATGGCCCGAGATGGGAGTACAAAATAAGACGACGAGTTGTAATACGCTTACAAACTATGTAGTCCAGTGGCAATGGATAGTATTAAAAAGCGGACAAAGTTTTGGAACTAAATGGAGATTTATTTCTAGTTACTTTGTTAGTTACAATTAATTAATTTTCCAAGAAAATGTAATTCTAGGCTAGTCTACATTTTAGGATTAAGTCTAAGTTTTGAAGTGTTGAAGTAACTAATTTGTTTTATTTCATGCAAAAATTGTTACTTAATAAATTTACTGCTTTAATTAATTTAATCAGGCTACAACACAATTTACGAGTTAGTGTAGTAGTCTAAATGGATGCTATAATTAGGGTTTCCATGTCTGGTAACTGGTTCTGACACGGCTGATTCTTGAGTTTGAATCTAAGGCTTTTTGGAAAAGCAAGCGCCTAATTAAAAGCAATAAAAATAAAGGAAACAAATTTATTTATACATTTCAATATATATTAATCGAAAATGTATTACTGAATTTGGAATTCACGTCTGTTGTGTACGCACCACGCGTAACCCACGGGTCGTAAATTGATTACATTTTACGCAGTAACGGCGGATGGTTTCTTTGTGTGTCAATTTATATTCAAATAAATGCTGTTCTGTCTTTCTTTCACATGCGATAGCTTTACGTGATTATACTTGCAGACAAATGTTTACTTAGACAATGTAATGTCATCTGATATGTATATTATATCCCGGGCCGTAATATACGCCTATCAACATAAAATACATATTCGTATATACTAGCGGCCCTGGCAGAAGTTGTCCTGCTCTGAAAAAATAAAAATCTATTACCCGATCCCAATTCCACCTACCGGTTCCAATTGTGGATTTAAACCATCCGGGGGCCCAATCACACAAACACAAAATCACCAAAATCAGTCCAGAATTCTAAAACCCGATCTCAGCGCCACCTACCGGTTACAATGGGATAAAAAGTATCCTATGTCTATCTCCTGGTTCTAAGCTACCTCCCCACCAATTTTCAGCCAAATCGGTACAGCTGTTCTCGAGTTATAAATAGTGTAACTAACACGACTTTCTTTTATATATATAGATAATATTAATATGTTATTGTTTATTCTCTATTGTTTTATTCATTTTAGGTATATGTATTGTGTGATATTTATATATCCTATTTTTATATTTGTTTAATTTGCACACCACCGTCATACACTTGCTAATCTCCCGTTCATTGAATGAGCGAATTGTATTCGAATAAATGATTCGATATAAATGTTACACGAGTAATACGCGTGTTCAGTGCTTTTTTCCCGTATCAAAAATGCCCATCGTGCGTTAAGAAGTTTTCAGCTATTGTAAAAATGTTACTCACATTAACCACTAGTTCCTAGTCTAAGAAACCAGATGTCGGACGCCAGGCATCGTACGTAAACAATAAATCACTATTTAAATCTTTCTTTTTGATCGATCGAATAAGTATAAAATGTTATAAACAGATTCACCTGCTTTGTTTTTTTTGGCGCACGATCTAATCAACGCGATTGGCCAATTCTGAACAAGTATGCTCCCGTGACGTCTTAATGACTATTGACTGTAGTGATTTATTCCTGAATCACTCAATTTGAATCACTTTGTTTTGGCGAAGCATGGTTTATTTGGAGGAACAGTACGAATCGTAAAATTCTTTTCTAAACATTGCCCCAAAACAAGTTTCTGTCAGTTTGTTAACATCTAAATCTATCTGTACATAATATAATTAATCTCGATTCTTTTCACGTATGTGTGTGTACATTGAAAACGCTAGTCACAGGAAATACCTGTCGGATCAGTACAAAATCTTTTTCAATACATTGATTCATAATCTATTACGTTCTTTTATTTTATTTCAGGCCATCTTTACTTTTAGAAGTGAAACTTTTTTAGAATCGTGATTTCAAACTAGATAAAACTTGAAAAAGCGACACTACATTTCTAAGTATTTTTTGTGATTTTGGTTATTTTGGTCATTTTTGGTATGAATGAATGAATCTTTATTTGTAAAAATACAGGTAATAGTTATAAATAGGATGGTAACAAAGTCAAATGTATTTGACCTACACATGGTCATAGAAATATTTGAGTACACGTTAATCTAAAAACAAAAAATCACAACAATTCTAATATTATAAAATTAATTGATTCGTTATATTAAAAAACAGAAATAAAACAATGTCAAGAAAATAAAATAAATTAAATGTCATAAGCCAAAATAGCATCTCTTTGTCTTATTAAAGGAAATCATTAATTGAGCATATCTTTTATTCCAGTAACCCGTATTTTTAGCTATTTTTTACATTGTTTCAACGACCGTATTTTAATAGATGGAGGTAATTTATTAAATATTCTTATGCAATCGCGTAACAATTTTTCACAAATAGGGTTGTCCTTGGGACAAAATCAAATACTAATCTGTCCCTATTCCTTGTACAGCGTGTAGTTATGGTAGTTTTGGAAGTTTTAGTAGTTATGGTAGTTTTTATAGTAGGTATAGTAGTTTTCGTAGCCTTCTTAATCTTGTCTATTAAGCGTTTTAAATATAATTATGTTCGCCTGTATATTCTCTGAAATTTCATTTCTACTGCACATGTACTGCACACAAAGATTTTCTTATCACAAATATAGTAAAGCAAATTTGTAGAGTAAAACTGTTTAAGAACTAAACACAGATAAAAACTGCATGCAAAGTAATGGATTTTTACTATCAAAACAAGACGGGATTAATACAGAGAATGCAATTAAGATCATTTAACAGGTTTACAAATCTGTCATTCATCCTTTTATTCCAGCTAAGCGTGGATTTTACTTCAGCCACACAAACAGTATTTGCGTGTCACAGAGATAAATATATCGCGGTGAATGCAGAAATATCCGTGCAGGAACGGAGAAAGAATACAATTTCCTGCGGCCGGGCGGCCTGTCGTAAGAGACGACAAAACAACCCACAGCCAGGTGGTTGGGTTGGGTATTTGCTCATCTGTATGGCAACCGCCCATAGTCTAGAATATGTCGCCATAACAACCTTGTGTTGTGTTCCGGCATTGACCAGTGTCCAGGTTCCAGTCTTCCTTAAGAGAGCAGCAGCGCATTTGTAGCACCGTTGGTGTTGCAAATGTCCATAGGCGATGGTAACCGCTTTCCATCAAGTGGGCCATCTGCATGACTGCTGAACTCATGCAATAAAAAAAAACAAACGTGTGCGTCTCGGGACGCCAGGCAGAAGTGATAACTTAATCTAAGCTGAACTATTTAATTTTGAAATTGTTTAACTTGAGAAAACCTTACGTTATTACTAAATTTTATGTATATTAATATGATAATGTAAAGAAAGGCTATTATTTTTTATTTTATTGATTATGAAGTATATTTTATTCTTAGTTACAATTCTTGAATACATTAGAATTTTGTGTATATACATTATTAGTATCATTATTTAATCTAATTACCGAAATACGGCTAGCGTTGTGGTTTAGAGTGAGACAGGAGGAGCCTGCCTACCGCTGCCGTATGCGCGAGAGAAACGGAAGCCAGACAGACAGGCGCCGTAACGAGTTACGTAACGAAGCGGTTTATCCTCCCATAAGAAGTTATCACTTCAAAAATCAGATTAGGAAACTCATATATGCGGCGGCCTTGGTATACGTGACTTCGTGAAAGTAGACAAACTATATGAGAGTTGTCTACGCTCGTACGGCTATGTTTTGAATAAGTGAATAAATGCTATGCCGCCTCCTCTCGTTCTCAGTAATAGGGGAAGCGTAATATCTGCTAAGTTGGCATCGTTTAGGTAACATGCGTGTCTAAGTTTCTACAATAAGGGATGTTGAACATCACGCGAAGTGGAGAAGAAAAACGCTTGGATGAAGATGGTGATTAAAGTAGAATAATTAAATATTTACCTTACAGAATTTAAATATAGAGACGTTGAATGTATATATTTTATATAAATGAGCATCTTGGAAACCTTCTGTTCATCTTATTTTTTGAATGTACCCAAGACAAGCTTCTAACTACATCTGTACTCTATACAAAGACGGTGCCATGGCTTTCTTTTTGTTTTTTAACCAGGGGAAATCCGTTTGAGGACAAAGCCGTGACAAGGGCAGAACCTTGGGAGGATAATTCGCGACCTAGTGTGGGATTCGCCAGATCGGGGGTAGCACTAGCATGCCCAGTCAGAACTGGTGCCATGCTATTGCCACTCCCCGGTTAGGGATACCCACTAAAACCCCTGGGTGTTCCGTCTTTCGCCTTATGCCAGGGCTACGGGTATATGACCTAGCCACTCCGCAGCCCTGGCAGAGGGTGTTATGGCTGGAAGAACCACTAGTGATTGATATGCTAAGTTTGGAAATCTGTCTAGTCTAGTCGAGTTCGACGGTATAAGCCGCGCGCAGGTTTGCCATGACTACTTACTATTATTGTATATACTTATGTAAAGTATATACAATAATACATTGATTGCAACAACTATTTACGTAATCTATTTGTCAACCCTACTGACCATCGACGCGAGTCATCACGAAACTATCGGCAAACCTTCTGTGCAAGGGTAGTAAGCTGTTGCTTACCCAATTATGGCTGCCATTTTTTTTAAACAAATAATAATATTTTTGTTTTTAAGTTGTAAAATAGCAATATTTTTGGAAACTTAGGTGAAAAAAGAGTACTCGTTTATTTTCAATTATTTATTATATATATTAGTTATTTCATTATTGCATTTTCCATCTATTCCATTTCTAATATTCATAAGTATCTGAAGGAAAAAGAGAGACAATTGAATTAGCGATAAAAATATACTTAGTACATTTCGTATTATATAATTTTTCTATAAGATATAGTACAGTTGGCAAAAATATAGTACGATGCTTTATATTATAGTACGGTTAGCAACTCTAATCCCAATAGTAGTCAGCATAGTAAGGTGTATGTTTACCAAATCAATTATTACGCGAGCACAGAATTAATCGATTACAGTAATGGACATTTAGTAATTTCAATCAATTTTGTAGATTAAACCTAATTGACGACCTTCTCAATATTTGCACTGGACTCTTATTACTGGGATCGGTCGAGTGTACTTACCTATGATATACGTTACATAAGCCAGTCTCCACATTCGATGTGTATGTGTACCTACGTTTCTTTACAAAGTTATGTAATATTATATAACCTTTCTTTACTTAATTTGTTTATTCACTATTAAATAAAGAGAGAAAGAAAATTGTTTTTATCTAGAGTTATTTAAATTATAAAACAATACATGACCAGTTTAATAAAAGCCAAAAGTTAACTAACTCTAAACAGGCCCTAAGCCTAACTCAGCAAATGCTGGTTGATAACAACTAACGCTGGTCTTCCGTTAGTGCCAGGTAGTAACGTCACCTTCACAGAAGTAAAAAAAAATAACTAATGAACATTTGTGTTATGAAATGATTATTGACATGTGAAAAAATAAAAAATGTGGGTACGTTACGTACAAAAAGAAATGAAAATAAATACAACTATAACTTTGAAAAAGACTCAGCCAGGTTTACTAAAAGGCGCTTGTATCAAGTGCTTGCTGCCCTCGTTGATCGCACAGGAACGCTTTTAATTTAATTTTCAAAAATATGTGCACTTCGAACGGTTCTTTTGGTGGCGGAATATTGTTCCAGCACCTGGAAGCCGAATACCGGCAGCTACCTTAAAAAGCGGCTGAATGGTGCCGGAAGTAATTTAATGGCCCAAATTCCCTGTGTTTTATTCCTATGTCCTGGCTTAATAGCTTACACTACTTAGACGGGTTTTATATCCTAATATTACAAGTATTATAAATGCGAAAGTTTGGATCGATGTTTGTTGCTCAATGACGCCACAACGGCTGAAGGAATCTGGATGAACAGAGATAGATTATAGTCTGAAATAGTACATAGGTCACTTTTATCCCGGATTATGCAGAGGTTAATGAAAGTAGACGAAGCGAAAGTTGTTTGTCAGGAACGTTGCATGTGGAGATCTGTAGTCTCTGCCTACCCCCATGCAGGCATGATGATATATATGAATGTATATATGTAGCCCAGATTTGATGGCCTCTGTGGTTGAATGGATTAACCCTTTGCCGGCTTCACTGCAATACAAAGGCTCCGGGTTCGATTCGTGGTATGGTAATTTTCGAAAACGAATTTTGTCTGTTATTTATTATGGTCTGGGTGTCTGGGATCGGCCCAAGAGTAGTTCGTTGTATATTATCCATAACGCAAGTGTAACTTGCCTAAATTGAAACAAACAATATGTGTGTTTGTCTGTATATTATTATTATAGATTTTTTTAACGAGAGCGAAGAAGGCGCGGCCTAAAGCTAGTCTAATCAATAATTACCACTTGTAGGCAGAGAAATAGATCGAGAGGAAACTTCGAGATTATCGATGTACGAACCCGTCAGTCTGCCTGGATAGCGTGAAGAGTAAGTATACTGCGCGTTTCTGTAAAACATACACACCCTAGCAGCAGCATGACCTTCATTATAAGACGTAAATAATAGATAGAAAAATACATAACACTTTATTGCTCAATAAATATACAATTTCCAAAAAAACACAATTACAATATTATCACGGTAGAAAGAATAGGCGGCCTTATCGCTTAAAGCAATCTCTTCCCGGCAACCTAACTTATGGAATAGTTTAACCCAGTGCTTTTCAATATTTTCGAATACGCGACCCCTTTACAGGTTGAAAAATTTTGGCGACCCCCTTGGACCATAGAAAGACAAAAGTTAGTAATTTAAATGATTACGTTTATGTCATTCTCTATTTTGTTACCTATATTCATTATTACGGCCTATACTCTGCAGAAAGCTGTTGAGCTTAGAAAGTACCTAAGTATGGGGTATAAACTTAAATTGCCTTTTCCCTTTTGACCCCCCGAAAAAGGCTCTGCGACCCCCGTAGGGGTCGCGACCCACAGGTTAAAAAACCTAATCTAATAATGTTAAGAGGTTTAATCTCCACCATGTAAATTTCAAATATATTTGTGATCCCAGAAAACTTTCTACGCGGTGAAACATAGTTAGGTATTACTTAACTATGCTCCTAATTAAACCCCTTGTTTTCTAATTTTACTAAGCGACATGCGTGAAGAACGTACTAAGTATCAACATATTAAAGTTCAAGTAAAGTAAATTAACATTAATTTGCGTAAAACTTAATTAAGATTTTCGTTACATTTGTTTGTTTGGATAATTAATATGAAGTACTGAAAAGGAGTTTAATTATATCAATTTGAGTTAATTGATATATTTACTCTTTTACTTGTAATTAGAATCTGGTCTAAAATAATTTTGGTTTATTAAACGGGTTGTAACAGAACCCTAAGAAGAAGAGAGAAGAAGAGCACTCTTCTTTTTTCTTTTTTATTGCACGAGTTCAGCAAACAAGCAGACGGTCCACTTGATGGAAAGCGGCTACCATCGCCTATGGACATTTGCAACACCAAAGGTGCTGCAAATGCGCTGCTACTCTTTTAAGGGGACTGGAACCTGGTCACTAATGCCGGAACACAACTCAAGTTGTTATAGCGACAAACTTTAGACCAGGGGTGGTATCCATTCAGTCGGGCAAATGCCCTACCACGTGGCTGTGGGTTGTTTTGTCGCCTCTTACGACTGACCGCCCGGCTGCAGGAAATTGTATTCTTTCTCCGTTCCTGCACGGATAGTAACTAACCTGCACTAATGCCGGAAAATATTATCCCCGCAAATTGCTAATGCGCTGGAACCTTGTCAAATTAACATTCATGTGACGTCAGCCGCAAGTCGATATGTACGCGTACTCGCCGGCCAGTGATGCTATACTGTACTGAGTGTTCGGCTACGGTTACGTCACGTAGTTATGGGGGCATATTCAAGACCAGGGGTGGCAGCCGCCTAGACGGATAAATACCAAAACCATTTGGCTGGAGGTAATATTGTCGCCTCTATGACAGGCCGCCCATTCGTAGGAAATTGTATTCTCCTGCACGGAAAATATACTGAACATACGGAAAATATTATGCTGACCCTAAAATAACTGGAGAAAGTTACAGAGAAGAGAGAGTTTGCCGATTATTATTGTATTAGCCGACTTCAACAAGGAGGAGGTTCTCAATTCGTTGGTATATTTGTTTTTAGCTTCGTTAATCAATTTCTGCGTCAATTGTGGATCGATTTCCAAATATTCTTTATTCATAAGCTACCGAGGCGTTCCTATGGTCACCAAGTCAGGATCTGGTGAGTGGATTCTAGGGAAATCGAGAACAACCCTTATTAAATAACAGCGAGCGCCTACATTCTTCAAAAGCCACGCAATACGCCAAAATGTAATACGCCAGTATTACATTTTCTATAGGCACTTAATTTTTTTGTACACAAGTTATGCGATTTCTCTGTCAATTGTCGGCAGATTTTTAAATTGTTTGTCGAAAGAATATACCCCTGAGATGGTCCCCTAACTAAAAAGCAAAAAATAAATATTTAACGGACTTCTTTCTACAACATCTTGAAGTCAGTGCGAAGTATAAGTATTTATATTTTGCAAGTTTGTTGATTTTTTATGTTTTACTTGTCTTCAAGATGTTGTAGAAAGAAATCGGTTAAATAGTTAGTTTTTGTTTTATAGTTCGTAGTAGATTTTGTTTGTGTAAAAAAATGAATAATGCAAATTTCTTAGGCACATCAGGAATAATACAATAAAAAGACTTCAATAAAAATGAGTCCTCTTTTATATCTCCGTTAATACTTGACGGAGCGCAATCGAATAACGTATTGCATGATCGATGAATCGCATTCGTATGACCCCAGTAATTGCATTTTCTGGATTGCACGGATAAATAATTCATTACGATTATTGGAATCGTGATGTGACACCATTATTATAAAAATATTTCAGACGTATGTATTGTCTGCACATTCTTATCGTTATTTGTTTTGTTTTTGCTGGACCTTTAAAGATAATCTGTTGAGCGATTTAATTTTCAAAAACACGGTTGATTAATAATATTTTTAGTAGTAATAGGTTAACGGTTTTTGATTGTGTTAATCAAGAATTGTGTGAGAAAATCTTTACTATTTAAAGAATTGTATCTTTTCCAATAACAACATGCCCTTTTTTGGGTTCAATAAAAAAACTTTTTAAAGTAAATAGGTGCTTGAATGATGTCGCGGTTAAATATGGAGCATCCTTACTTAGGTAAGTCTAGGTAGATGTTCACACGAGACTTGAAGACACTCGGATTGTATATTTCAAGAAATACAGACTGTGGTAGTGCATTCCACAGTTCTGCTGTACGCAGAAGGAACGTGGAAGCAAAACGTTTCATTCGCACTAGTAGTGCTTCCAATGAGAAATGCTAGCGCAGATCTACAATTATTGAGCTAAACTTGTACTGAAAATGACACCCGATTAGGATGTAGGGACTTAGGCTGGTGTGGTGTGGATAGATATTTAATCAATGGTTAAATTTTATTTATTTATTAACTTACAAACATCGCTATCATTACAGTTGTCACCAATACGATAGCGTGGTACATATAATACATTATATATACATATTCAGTCGTCATAACATATAATATAACATGCAGTTCTTGTGAATTCAGTCACAGTACAAATAAAAATCTCAATTTGTTGACATGTCTTGTTCAATGTTCGCAAGGCCTGTGCCATCGGCGCCTTGTTAAATAAGTTGGTCCGGCCGTATGGTACTAAGAACATTGGTGGCTGCCTACGTCTCATCACAAAATTTGCTAGAACGATCAAAAAATAAAATAGCTAAAATTATATGGCTAAAATAATAATAACAGCCCATAAGCGAGTCACTGCTGGGCTCGGGTCTCCCACTATAGGAGAAAGGACAGTATACCCGCCTCGCTTATCCAAGGCGGATTGGCAGGTTTGACACATCGGTTATCGTAATGTGCAGGTTTCATCGCGGGTTTTTTCCTTCACTGTTGTTAGCACATGGTTATTGTGACAATGACTACATTAGGTCAGAAAACTGCCTATGCGGTGATGATGAAGTGAATAACAAACTTGAGGAGTCCTACGTCCAGCAGTGGACAGGGACTGGCTAAAGAAGCAGAATAACACACAACAAAAATTGATTTTAACTTCTGTAAAATTATGAAGCGAGTTAAGCAAACATAGCTGCAGAAACGGAGATTAATATCCTTGCGGGCTACGTCGGGAACTTCGAAATAGACGGCAAAATTCATAAATACCCGAGATAGAGCGTACAAACGGCAAATCATAATTACTGCACCATTTTAAATTAACATTTCTGTGTTCCAGCTGTAGTCTAATCACAATACAAGTACATCGCAAAATACAGAACCAAATTAATTATTATACTTTAGCCGTAATCTTTCGTATTTTATTTTACTGTCAACTTTTTTTTGGTAATAGGTAAATTGACACATTGCTTCTAAAATCTATAATATTATAAAATTACTAGCTGTCCCGGCACACGTCGTCCTGCCTGGAAAAGCTTCAATCGATATTTAACAAATAAAAAATAGGGGTTGATAGTAGAGGGTTGCAAATTTAGGGTTGTATGTATTTTTATAATGCTGTATCATAAGAATATATATATATATAAATTTTTTTTTAAAAAAATAGGGGTGGACTACCCTTAACATTTAGGGGATGAAAAATAGATGTCCGATTCTCAGACCTACCCAATATGCACACAAAATTTTATGAGATTCGGTCAAGCCGTTTCGGAGGAGTATGGTAACTAACACTGTGACACGAGAATTTTATATATAAGATAAACATGTCCTACTTGTACATTAAGGCTATAAAAACCTAACTGGATTAATAGACTATATTAACGACCAGCTACTGGCCGCGACTTCGTCCGCGTGGTGCGGTTTTTTAACTGTCCCACAGGACCCCATTTAATTTTCAGGATCAATGTATCATATATGTTGACCAGGGATATAAGCGACCGTCATACAAAATTTCATTTAAATCGGTCAAGTCGTCAAGACAAACAGAGAAACAAAAATTTGAAAAAAATCTATATTAGTTCTATTTCACTTATTACATCCCCCTGAATCGGTTTTTAGCATTTTTTTATTGTACAGAAATTCGACCTCTACAGTTTATTATATGTATAAATATAGAACATGATGCAATTTTATTTTATTTCTTGTCCGTTTGTCTGTTTGTTCGGGATTCACGTAAAAACTACTGGGTCGATTTCGATGCGGTTTTCGGTTTTAATTTTTGTTATTGTGTGTGACATTAATTTTGTGGTTTTTATGTTGTGTTGTGTACCTTAAGAATAACTTATATAATTTTTTCTCTAATTTTAATACTAAACTTATACTAGTGTAGAGTGTATAATATGTCACAGACGGTCCTAGCGGAAGATCAGCGCTGGTTATCTTAACCGGCAACTTTGCTGAGCTATGACCAATTTAGGACTACATTTACTTATTTGTTTTAATTTAAATAGTTTAAGTGGTGTTTATTGTAGTTCTAAATAAATCTTTTTCTCTCTTTCTTTCTTTCTTCTGTATCTAATACATGCTGGTGTTGTGAGAGAGTGCATGTGCAGTGTGTGCCTTATGTCTATACCTATATATATTATCTTAACTAGTGCCATGTATGTTGCTTTTTCTTTTTGTGCCTAGGTTATCTGGGAATGATTTGAAATGGCCAAATTTAAAAAAATCGAATTCCATTGTGATTTTTTCACTGATCGATAGCAAATATGATGTGAAATGTGTGATATTTTTATCTCGGGTATCCTGCGGGAATTTTGCCGCCAGCGGTTTGTAGTTGTTCGGGTGCATCAAAAAATAGCTTATTCCAACACAGCTTTCACTGAAATGATAGTTTACTACATTATTTTTAAAATGCAGTACATTGTGTCCCGGGAATCCCGCGGGAATTTTAAGTCAAGTGTCGACGAAAGCGCGCGTATATCCTAGTGACATTTATAATTTTACTTTATGACAACACGATAAAAATAATTTTGATTACTTTTTAAACGTACTCACAATAAATCTAGGAGGCTGTGGCATTCTGTAAGATGATAAAAAATGACTATTATAAATTACCAACATAATTTTCACATAAATATATAAAAGTCTTGGTAGAATATTGGCTATATCTCATTACAATAACGTTATTCTGACCAAAGTGCATATTATTACTGTTAAACACTTTTTTAAATAAGTATATTTTTGTGTGGATTGTAATTATTTTAATAATAAAAGAACACTGCACGTGCTTAATATAATGACGATTTTAAATAGGGGGAAAAATACAGATAAAATAACAAAAGAACATCTGTGTTCTAAATTCAAATTTTAGTATATTTGGTGGCCTGCACTATGCCGGGCCAAATAAATAAAAACTATTTGTTGAATATCCCAACAACTACAATAATTACCACCTGTATGTAGATTGTGAAGAAAAACACCGTGAAACTTACACATCGAGATAACCGTTTTGTAAAACTTGTCAATTAGGATAAAAGTGTCGGTACATCATTAGTTCCCTGAAAATGGGGAGGTCTGAAACCAGCACTGGGACCTCTATAGGTATTATCTATAGCGAAAATATAGTTTATCTATACTAATATTATAAAGAGGAAAGATTTGTATTTTGTTATGTTTGTAACGAATAAACTCAAAACTACTGGACCAATTTTAAAAATTCTTTCACCATTATAATGCCTTAAAATATAGCCTTTGTTATCACTGAGTAACATAGGCTATATTTATTAGACCCGGTAGGTGGCGCTGGAATCCGGTTCTGGATTTTTATTTTTTCAAGGCAGTACAATATTTGCCGGGACCGCTAGCAAAAAGTAAAGACGAATAAAGATAAAATATTCTACACAATTTATATTAGAATACATTGATCTACGATACGTAGAAAAATGTATGGCCACATTTCGGTCTATTCCCAGGAGCTATTATTACTGTCTTGAGGTGTGATTTTATATGCTCCAGAAATTATGTATGAGTAATAAATTGACTACTACCTTGTATTTATATTGCTACTACTTTTTGCCCGTGGCTTCGTTTTTAGATAGAGTGGAGAGGTCTGCATGTATCCGTGTAATAACGGAGAAATAATACAATTTCCTACGGCTGGACAACCAGGCGTAAGAGGTGACAAAACAACCCACAGCCAGGTGGTAGGGTATTTACCCGTATGTATGGCTACGACCCCTGGTCTAGAGTATGCCGCCATACCAACCTTGAGTTGTATTCCCACATTAGCCTCCCTTTAAAGCGCGGCAGCACATTAGTAGCACCTTTGGCGTTACAAATGTCCATAGGTGATGGTAACCGCTTTCCAACAGGTGGGCAGTGTGCCTGTATGCTGAACTCATGCCATAAAAAAATACAAAATACCATGACCATCTGTTGCTAACTGATTGTTGACATGGTCGATTTTAGTCACCAGCCGCATGCGGCCGGTCGCTGCGGGCAAAGTCGCATTATACCCAACTTTGAGGCTTGCGGCTTTAGTCACCTTTTTTGGGCAGGGGAAATCAGTTTGAGGATCTAAGCCGCGACAAGCGCAGAACCTCGGGGGATAATTCGCGACCCGTGAGTTGGATTTGCCAGATCGGGGGTAGCCATGGTGCCATGCTATTGACACTCCCCAGTTAGGGATACCCACTAAAACCCCTGGGCGTTCTATCCTGCGCCTTAGGCCAGGATTATGGATATATGACTAAGCCTCTCCGCAGCCCTGGCAGAGTCACTTGCGGCCTAGCCGAATGGCCATTTAGACGGTAGATTTTCGCCACGCGGCATAAATCTTGCGTCAAAAGTCACAAACAATTCACACTCGCGCTTATAATATTAGTTAAAATAAATTGACTGAATTTACATACAGCAAATCTGTGTTCTTCGAATCTCAACAACCATATTACGAATGTTTCACAGAGGAAAGAAAGTCATTACTTTATTATGTTTCGTATAACAAGACGTAATAGGATAACGATTTTTGGCGCAATATTATTATACGTTTGGATCTTTTTAAAATTACATCTGTAGGTTTTCGTCTCAGACGAATGAATAAAAGTAAAAATGGAGTCTACATCAGTGATGTTAGATAGTAGCCCAACAAACCTGGTACAAATGTCGCTAAAAGCTGGTATTTGAAAAAGAAGGTGGTACAATTACGTAATATAATTTCTCTGTATTATAATAATATATATCTATAATAGAATGTTATACTATTTAATTAAATGACACTAATAGACATTTAAGTATTACTATCACATTTCTCAATAAATCGTAGTACGTATATGAATAGATAGTTAATTGTTGAAACATCAATATCGTTATGGTTAATAAATTATGACATTAATCAATATTGTACATATCAGGATACATATAACGAATTATAAAATTTTTAGAATAAAAAAAATATTTGATACTGAAATATGGTATTTTAGCATACCAACTCAACTTTCAATTGATACAAGGTACAAAACCCTAGAAAATGGTACACATACCAAGAAATTCGTACGTCCAACTTCACTGGTCTACGTAAAAAAAGTGTTTTATGAAGTAAAGCATATTTTGAACTTCTGTAGTATACGCATGGTCAGGCCGTGGTTAATAGTAACGTACCCACTGGAAACTATGGCACCTTTATCCGTGTTTATTCATTTATAGATACTACTAAGTGTCTAAGTTCTCGTAGCGTATTGCGACGCAATCTGCTTTCTATTCCAAAATCGGCTTGTTTGAGAGCTCGGGGCTCGATCTACGGAATTAGTATAAAATCAGCATGTTCGGCTGATTCTAATCCCATCCTTTCTATCCCATTCTTCTTGTATGATTCGGTCTATCGAATGAAACTTAGTTTCGATTTCTGCATGTATATTTTGTGATTTCATAGGCTTTTTGCTTTTTCAAATATTTCAATTTTTTGATTATTTTATTTACACTTTATATTTAAATTCTATATACACCTTTATTATGTATACCTTTACACTATAAAATAAAATAAAAAAACTTATATAATAATAAGTATTATAAACATATTACAGAAAAAAAATGTAGTTTAGATCGAGCGTTCCCACGTCTTTTTATATTATATTAGACTAGAGTTTACCCCGCGGCCGCGCCGCGGGTTAACCTATAGTGCGTGTCTCTTGTTTATAGAGCAAGCGCTACAGGTTATATTATATTACATTTTTATGTATTTGCCCACGGAAGATTCACTTCATTTTATATCGCTAATTATACCATCGCCCGTCTATCTGTAAACAACATAAATTACAAAACTTGACCAAAAAGGCCAAAATGGTCAAAATGGTCAAAATGACCAAAAAGGCCAAAATGGCCGACATGGCCAAAATGACCAAAAAGGCCACAGTGACCGACGTGGCCAAAATGACGGAATAGGCAAAAACTATCCAAAAATGCCAAAAAATCAAAATGGTCAGAAACACCAAAAAGTCCAAAATGACCGACATGGCCAAAATGATCAAAAAAGCCACAGTGACTCACGTGGCCAAAATGACGGCAAAAACTACCAAAAAGGCCTAAATAATCAAAATGGTCAAAATGAAAAGTATCCCTTGTCCACCCTCAGTATTTAATTTACATACGTACCGAATTTCAGCCAAATCAGCCCATTAGTTCTTCCGTAAAAGCATAACAAACAGAAAGACAAATATATTTTTATCCCGGAAACTATCCCATTTTTCGGGATAAAAAGTATTCTATGTTCATTCTCGGAATCGAAAACATATCATATATATATATATATATATATATATATATATATATATATATATATATATATACTGAGTTTCAGCCAAATCGGTCCAGTAGTTTTTACGTGAAAACGGAACAGACAGACAGACAGACAGAGTTACTTTCGGATTTATAATATTAATAGGGATTTATTGAGATAATTTTATGTTGTTTATGTTAGACGTAAGTAAGGCGAGAGACACGTGTGATTTATTAAAGTTTTATGTTACGACGTAATGAGGTCTGATGGAAATGAAAGAGTTGCTTTAATCGCAAACATTGTCTAATGCCTCTTTAACATCCCCCGATCTTCTTTGTCCCATTTGACACAATACGCCTATTCCGGTTCTGGCTCCAACACCTTTGGCCTTTTGAATAATTGCCATCGACAGCAACAACGACATTCACAACATACGTAAACGTCGCATGAACAGTGACAGATAAAATGTCACTTTTACGAACTTCACATAGACCTTTATAATAGGGACGCGACATATTGTTCTATACGTACAATTGCTTATATAAAATAGCATCCATTTTGAAGCCACACACATAAACATATATCTATCTCGTTCTTACTCAGCACTGTAACTCGTAGGAAAACAATGTAACAGTATTTCAATGCGTACATAAAGTTAAACACATATATACGTATAAATATACGAAATTACCTAATGAGGCCGAAAATCCGCCATGTTTAGTGCACAAAATGTCATTGTCAGTCAGTTCAGCCGGTACTTGTCTTGTCAAAAAGTCGTGGTATGAATCAAAATAACTAATTATCTTTCAATATTTTGCTTGTGATTTAAAATAATTGAAGCCAAATGTAAATAATTACGTCGCAAATATGCCAGTGTGTAGTGTAATAGGGTGCGGCATAAGAAAAACACCAAACGAGCCATCATTAACTATACACAGGTACGCCGTCTTTAACTATACACAGGTACGCCATCAATAACATTAAAAATATTGGTTATTGTTGCCGGGAAAATAAAGGAAGATTAACATTATAATTAGCAAGGTTCTTATGTGCAGTTATAGTTCATGAATGGATTTGACTTATTTAACTATATTTTTACACTTAAATAATATTAATTTATTAGCTAGGGTTGTACATTATTTATCGACTTTGATATCGATTTAATATGATTGCTTATATAAAATTTCTTATTTTATCATGCTACCCCGCTTAAAACATACAAAAATAATAATTAAAACAAATTTTATAGGATCCCAAGAAATGAGCGTAAAAAGAAAAAGTGTGTGGAAGCCATTGGAATGGAAAATATAAAGCCAAATGTAAAAGATATTTATATTTGCTCGCTACATTTTGATGATAAATGTTTCAACAAAACACTGGATGTGACTTGACTACGAGATGATGCGGTGCCCTTCAAATTTGTAAGAGTAAGTTAATACTGTTTATACTTTTATAGTTAGTATTGATATTTTATTTATTTATTATATACATATTATTTTACAACAAAACGTGCTATAAAAGGATCA
Organism: Dendrolimus pini; assembly: GCA_949752895.1. NCBI lineage: Eukaryota > Metazoa > Arthropoda > Insecta > Lepidoptera > Lasiocampidae > Dendrolimus > Dendrolimus pini. Next base: position 16,832,490 of record OX457140.1, on the reverse strand, counting down.
AAATTAATATACAAGTTTTTTTTTTATGGTGGGACGATGATCAGCAGGATAGTCGTTGGACTGTCGGCTTAATTCCTGATCCGTCTTTGCAGTCGAAGGCCTTAATATGTCTTTTCGTGCCTCTCACTCTCATGGAGACTGCTCGTATAATTGAAATTTGTACTTTTTTTACATTTAGCCTTTGATATACTTGTTGCTGCTACATTATTACTGATATGCTAGTTACGACTAGTTGTGGTTTGTCATTCGCATTCTATATAACTATTTCAGAAAAACTTATGGAATTTGTGGCTGCGATTCCATCCAAGAAACGTATTTGCCCAATTTGAATGATAATGTCATCATTTAAGCAAACTTTATGAAAAAAATACTGGACACAATTATTCTAAACTAATATTTCAATATTTTGCAGCAACATGCCAGCCAACATAAAACTGGCATATTAAAAGAAAATCAGTTGGAAACAATTTCTGTTTTGGCCGGTCCTGGCACCTCTACCTCGGTAAATGGTAAAAATTGTAATAATTAAGTGATTTTAGAGCGAAAGTCATAAGGAATGACGTTTGTAATTAAATAAATGTTCTGAAGGTGTTTTTTTTTTCACGCGGTCCCTTGATAAGTTTAAAATTTGAATCACTCACTTATGGTGCGGCGCACCTATCTTTAGGTGCGTTGCGGTAGTGTGTTACGGACTTAACGGTGATGTGAGGCCGCCAAGACAGCTCCCTATCGATGATTATGCCGAGATTTTTGACAGTATCGCTAAGAGGAATGTGTGTCCCGTCAAAAATAACCTGCGGAAAGTATAAATTCTTCAAATAATTAATACTCAAAATATTTAAAATAAAATGAACCAAGAACGTTTATCGATAAAACCTAATAACATTAAAATCTTCTGGACAGCACTAAAACCGCCATGTTTAGTGCCCAGATGACGTCACAGTGGCACGCATTTTTTGTTGACGTTTCATTTCCGTAGGTTTCATACTTCAGTAGAACTTCAAGTCACTTTATTACTTCATTCTATTCTTTTAAGATTTACCACCGTAGCTATTGATTGTAAAAACGAATTATACGAATTAATACGAAAATATATCTCATTATTGGATATCCTCCGTTCCTGCGTCTACAACTTTAAATCACTAATTCAAAGTTCAAAATTAAATTAATACACTGTTACACAGAATTTCCTTTGATCTACATATATAAAAAAAAATATTTGCCTTAAGTATATATAGATAGAGTTAAAATTCATTTCAAATCTTTTAAGTTTTATTTACATTGAAAATTAATACAAACGGGTAAAAGTGTAATGTATTTCGAATTAAAGTAAGGTAGAATTTTATGTGTTAATCTCTTTTTAATGTCGCTTTTTCGTTTCATCGATTTTCAAATCACAACGATTCTAAAGAATTATCACTTCAAATAATATGAGTCCCCAAAGTAGTTAAAATTATGTTAGTCAGCATGTAATTCAGCATGTAAATTTCATAAAACATCAAAATTAGTTTCAATGAAAATTGGTTTGAATAATATCCGTTGAGTTTTTGAGACATGGAGTATTTTCCATTAAACTTTTTTCTTGGTTCCGTAGCTTAATAACGACGTCAATTATTCTTCACTTTTACGGAACCCTCCATTGTGCGTGGATTGTCAAGCACTTAGCCAATTTATTTTATCAAGAAAATACACGATGAAATGCTTTCAATGTCGTAAGAAGCGTCCTTCCTTTAACGTTTGCATTATGAGGTGGAAAATCCGTGAATTTTTTTGCTGATATATATAATATTCTTTGAAGGAAAAATAGTTTTAAGGAATTTCGTTGAGTAGTTTCTGGCATATAGGTATCTTTCTGGCATATAGGTAGGTATATATGAAGTCTCTATAGCACGTTAGTTAAATAAAAAAAAAACCCATTTTTTATAGTATGAGTATAACAGACAAGCAACAGGCCATACTCATTGAAAGCGGATACCATCGTGTATGTCCTAATGTCCTACCACCCTCTAAAGGGGATGGAACCTAGCCATGAATGGCGGAAATGAAATGAATTTCATTTGAGCCACAAGCTAAGCGATGGTAAATTATTTTAGGCTGCCATAGAGTAAATAAAAATCATCAAAAAGGTCGAAACAAAAGTCAAATAATATGCTGTGCTTAAAACCAATCATTAAAACTCCTTTGTTTTTGAAAGAGGTGCCCCGTAGCGGTGTGCGATTATGAGATATACCAATGAAATCATTCGATTATGAAGATATCTCGAGATATCTCGATTATGACAGATAAGTAGTTACTATAACTATTAGTTGTGAGTACTTGTGAGTCGCCTCTTGCTTATCGAGAGTTAAACAACGCTATACGAGCGAGCGAGACGCGTCAGTGACGTCACAGCGCTCAGGTCCCAACTTATCGCGCACGAGTTATATACCAGTTGAGTAAAAGTCCCGTCAAAAACGTTTCCGAGAACTATCCGGAACCAACACAGACAAAAATGTAAAAAGATGGTTTTTCCTTTAACGTACCGTAAATACTCATAATATGCATTTAGTATAAAGCTGTTAATATGAAATTACAAACAGACACTCCAATTTTATTTAGTTGTATAGATATAGCAAGCATACTTAAACATAAATAAATAAAACTACTTTTTATGGCGTATATATATTAGATTTTTCCGAAATCCGATTAAAGTAGTTTTACTTTTATTTTTGTAAATAGGTAAGTGTTCGAGAACATTACATACACATACATGTGAACTTACCGTTATAAAACTCCACCAAAAACAAATACACTAGCCACTCGCACCACCGAAAACGAGACGACGCAAAGAACGACTCACTGTAGTTGGAATGTTACTAATAGTATTGAATTATATTACAACTAATATTACTACTACTAATCAAATCGTTGAAAAAAGTTGAGACTTTGAAATGTTGATATTGGATGTTACTAATACCAACATTACAATGTCTCGCTCGACTTTAGACTTTTTTCAACGATTTCATTAGTAGTACTAATATTAGTAACATCATTCGATTATGAAAACAAATTAGTAACTAATTTCATAATCGATTATCAAGATTAGTAATTCAAAGTAATTCCATTATATAAATAAGTATAATCGCCCACCTCTAGTAGCGATGTCCGAGTCGAGCTATTTGACTCGAGTTGCTCGAGTCAAATCACGAACGAGTCAACTCGAGTTCAGTTATTAGTAACTCGAATCACTACAATATAGTAAGAGAATTCTCTGTCTACGGTCGCGAAGCGAACGAGCTTGCAGCTCGCGTCGTGTTCGCATTATGCATCCTACGGGGGACACGAGTTGCGACGGGTGGCACCGAGCATCTCCGATTTGGATTGATTGAATGAAATGAATCCATTACTCGTAACTCCTGCACGTCGTTCAACTCGCTTTGTAATATTTGGATTAGTCGGGCCATATTGCGTTCGGGTCGGCTATGATCGGAACTCGGCGTCGACGGGAATCACAAAGTCGAGTCAACTCGAGTCGTGATTCGAGTCAATGGCCATAATACCTTGAGTTACTCGAGTCAGAAAAATCCAACTCGTCACATCGCTAACCTCTAGTGCCCCGTATATGGTGGAGGAGAGAGATTGAATGGTTATCAGTCTCTAAGGAAAATCTTCCAGCCAGAACATTGTTGTACCTCGGAGGTCTAGGCCCATATATTACTGATTACTGTTAAAAATTTGTATATATTATTTGTTCGTTTCGGGAAACGTTTACGACCTCAATTATTGTACAGCGCCATCTATTGGATTGTAAGTGTCGTAGTTGTATAATGTTATGTCAATGGTCTTGTGAAACTAAGATGACAATATCTAGAGGAGTGTTTAATTTGAAACTAGTTTCGGGATATAAATACAATTAACTATAGAAATATACAAGATTTATCGCTCGGTCTTCAATTGCACCATTATCCTTTTTAATTTCAACAAAATAAGCATTGATACCCAAGTAAAATATAAATTGGCTAGCAGACCTGTCTTATCTGTCGACACATACAGAAAGTAAATTCTCACGGATGAAGCATTGATTTTCACCTTGGTAAAGAGTTACATGAGACTTTACTACATAATAATGTTAATATTGTATTTATAATATTGAAGGCTACTATTGCTAAGGCTAAGGCTATTTGGAATCGTTGGAATATAAATGATATTTTACTAAAGTCTGCTTTAATTACAAAGGTGGAAAAGACAAATTAAAGTAAGCAAGTTAAATCGACGACACGAGTGGAACGAAGATCAAGAAGTTTTGAAAGTGCCTCCAAAAGCAAGGAGTAAATTGAAATGACTTGTCTTCAGACGGCGTCACTATTTTCTTTCAAATGATTGGTCTCATCCAAACTTTAATTCTTTATTTCAAACCGTCCTAGTTATAGTTATCTATCCCCGTCTATGTAAACTACATAATAGACAAACATGACAATAATGACTAAAAGGACAAAAAAGACGAAAAGGACAAAAAACACAAAAAGGGCAAAAGTACAAAAAGGGCAAAAAGGACAAAAAATACAAAAAGGGCAATAAGGGCAAAAAGACACATAGGACAAAAATGGCAAAAGTACAAAAAGGACAAAAAGTACAAAAAGGGCAAAAAGTACAAAAAAGGCAAAAAGTACAAAAAGGGCAAAAAGTATAAAAAGGGCAAAAATGACAAAAAGGATAAAAGGGGCAAAAAGGACAAAGGGGGCAAAAGAGACAAACAGGGCAAAAATAACAAAAAGGGCAAATAGGTCAAAAATGGCCAAGGAAAAGGAATAAGGAGAATAAGGAAAAATCGAACAAAGATGACCAAAATGATGAAAATGGAAAATAAAAATAAAACCTATCCCACTTTTTGGGATAACCTTTACATTAATCTATCCCATTATCCGGGATAAAAGGTATCCCTTGTCCACCCTCGGTATTAAAATTACATGTATACCGAATTTCAACTAAATCCGTCCGATCGTTTTTCCGTAAAAGCATAACAAACAGAAAGACAAATATATTTTTATCCCGGAAACTGTCCCGTTTTTCGGGATAAAAAGTATCTTATGTTCATTCTCGGCATCGAAAAAATATATATATACTGAGTTTCAGCCAAATCGGTCCAGTAGTTTTTACGTGAAAACGGAACAGACAGACAGACAGAGTTACTTTCGCATTTATAATATTAATAGGGATAGGGATATAATACTGGTAGTTGTAAGACAGACTAGTAAGTTCCTCTTTATTTTGATACTTGTCATATTCTTCATACGAATCTGCGAAAGCATCCGCTTTAAGTCTTATGGTGAGCCATTTTCTTATTAGAGTGATATTATTACGCATAGATAATTCCAAAATAATTTGGAACGTTATGCCTTGTCTTGTAATTACCAGTTTTAGATACAATTAATTTCACAATATGATTGATTCTCCAAGAGTCGCCGTTTTGTCGCCCCTGTTCAAAAGGCATACGTACCTGTAGCGTGCAGTTTTCTCAAAGGATCAACGATCGCGAAGTATCTGTCAGCGGACAGTGCTGTTAAAGTGAACACTGACACTCCTATGCTGACGTCTTTGGCAGTTTCTGAGACTCGGCAGACTGTGACTCCCCAGGGCCAGGATTCTACCGTGTACACTATCGAAGTGAAGGGGACGCAGGAGATAATGACCAGAAGGTCTGCCAGAGCCAGTGATAGAATGTATCTGTGAACAAAACTTGCGTTTTAGGGTTCTGTAGTAGTTTTAGAAAAAGCGGAACCCTTAGCGCTCGTATAGACGGCACTGCCGACACGTCACCACCACGGCGCTTGCGCGTCCCAACCGCGGTGCTGTTATCTGCCAATCTAACCAGCCGCTTTACCGCTGACGCCTTAGAGGTTGGGTTATTAGCGGAGACAGGGTGACGGTGTCGTATACACGCGCGCTATTGAAAATGTCAATCTGATTTTGAAAGAAAGAAATAATTGATTTATTTAAGACAAATAAACTCTTTAACAAAACTGAGAAACATTCAAGAAAATAAAAGTTACAATTCATTTCTAAAATTAGATCCAGACTCAGCGTAATGCTGGCCATTAGGATCAGCGCTTTTATTACGTCTGGGACCAGCAGGTGGATTGTGTATCTATGACAGTTTATAAAGATATTTAGATATCTTGTAGTAATATTCTTTATCGTTAAAGTATTCGAATACCTTAATATTTTATATTCGAGTTTCTTTACTTGGTAACACAGGTATTAGAATAGTTCAACGTTTTTTGGCAACACTGACTCTGTACGCGTTTCGCTTTACCGCGTGCTGCAAATTTACTCTTTTAAGATAGAACCGACACTGTTAATCTCTGAGTATTCAACGGGTGCACTCAATAACGCCGGTTCCTCTTCTTGTTAGCGCCAGTATACACGCAATGGCAATCAATATGTCGTCGTCCACGATAACGTACTTTCACGACAGCGTCTGGAAATGTACTGGCCATATAAAATTTCGAATAAAAATAACCGGACGTTTGCGCTAGTCTCACGGAATTCCGAATCTGAATTCATGATCGGGAAACCGAGTGTATGTGACCAGCCTTAAAAATGAACTGTTCAGTAGCAATTGGCAATAATAGTCGACACATGGGTTTTAATTATAAAATAAAATACATATTAATATTTAGAATACTTACGTATTAGGGACATTTCTCATTGCTTTGTGCCTGATGAAGACAGCCACCAATGTACCGTTTCCTACTACACCTATAACGAAGATAAGGGCAAAAATGATCGGGACAAAGTATGTTTCCGGCCTCTCATAGTACGGCTGGTATGGGGTGGAGTCGTTGCTCAAGTCGTCGAGGGTGGCATTGAGTTCTTCCATCGCGCATATTATCTGTAACAAAACATAATTTATCAGACAAGTGCGTGTCACATTACTTATATTCAACGATTCTGAACAAGTGAAAAACGACCAATATTTTATCTACCAAAATGCTGCTAGGACTGCAACTGGACCACTAATACCAAAACACAACTCCAGGGTGTTTTGGCGCCATATTGAAGACCAGGAGAGTTACCCAGCCAGACGGCCATATGCCCTATTATCTGTCTGTTTCTCCGCCCGTGCACGGATAAATGTGATCATATACGCTGCTGGGATTTCGACCCAGTGCACTGTATTTGATGGTATGGTGGTCAGACAGATGACAGAACCAGTAGAATGTATCCACTTTGTTAGTGCGGGTCTTGAACTTTATATCATATTTTTTTGAATTCGCCACTCTCAGAAGGATTTTTTTTGTGTCGGAGGATATTATAGTTAAATCTACAGCAGAGTAGAGCCAAGACAGTTTTTGATAGGTATTTACTTGGTCGTAGTTGAAAAGCTTAACATCTGTGCTGTTTGTACACCATACAGGAGAATATATAATATATTTGAATATATTATTCTTAAGCTGTCAGGTATTCTCAGCGTATCATCACGTAGGTCGAACAAAATTAAAATAGAATAGACACAAAAATGTATTTGAGACAACCTTTTATCAGACCACGTGCCTACACAAATTCTTGGTTTTAACAATAGACTGTGACAAAATTTTATAAACGAACATTTACGATAAGGCGTTGGATTTTGAAATCATAGATACATACCTACTTCAATTTTATTCGTATGGATATATAATCCACAATACGATACATTTTGACCTAAAACCAATATTGAACCAATAATCGGCAAAAATTTCCCAAGAGGTCTTAGGATTTTGTTTGTGGTGTTCATTACGAAAAAAGTTCGCGTCCCAACATGTCCCGCGGGACACAAATCCTGAAAGGATAATCTTCAAATCGTGGATAAAACTTTGGTCCTTCGGGCGTAACTCGATTGCGTTGATCGCCAGCCGTTCGTACGACTTTTGGCGTCAACTACCTACATGTATGTATTTTCACACGATTTGGAACTTCATAGTTGTACCCGTCGTTTTACTCTGGCTTATTTTAGCATAGTAGGCCGGAATAAGTATATTTTGCGAGTAGGGTATTTATTTCTAAACAGATTTAGTCAGAATTTGGTGAGTGCAAATTTTATCGAGCTGATAGTTATTGTTGTAGATAATCTATATATACATATATATGTACTTGACCTCACTGACAGACTGACTGACTGACTAACTATCCTATCAACAGACAGCTGGAACCGCGCTATTAGATTTCATATTAATTAAACTCCTAAGAGGATTGGATTGAATGGAACGCCGTACCTCGTGTGATCCGAGATAGTCCGTCGGAAACCGTTTTTATAAGAAGAGTTAAAGAACACTATCTCTCCTAATTAACTGATATATATATATATATATGTATATATTATATATTAGGTATGTATTGATATAATGTGTATTTAAGTTTATGTATGTAGTTTATAATGTAATATTTATTTTCAATAAATAGTTTTATTAATTAAAGTTGATTTCGCAACCTTACCGAACATTGTTTTTGACGGCACTTGTATCCCATTGAGTGACACTGTCAAAAATCTAGGTGTAGTCATCGATAGTGACCTGTCTTGGAAGTCTCACCTCTCCGAATTAAGTCGGAGAGTTTTTCTGTCTTCTAGATCCCTGAGAAGGCTGAGAAATTTTCTGCCTACTGCCACCAAAATTATGCTTGCACAGTCTCTTTTGTTACCCATTTTAGATTACGCTGACGCCTGCTATCTGGACTTAACCGTAGAACAGCTAAGTAAACTTGAGCGACTTCAGAAGTTTTGTATTCGGTTCATATTTGGCTTGCGAAAATATGACCATGTTTCTGAATTTCGTGAAAAACTCAAGTGGCTCCCTATTCGCTTTCGCCGGAATACTCACATTCTCACATTACTTTATAACATTTTATTTACCCCTAGTAGTCCTCCCTACCTTAAGGAACGTTTTGAATTCCTTCGCCTTTCTACTTCCCACAATTTGCGCACTCATACGTATCGTAAACTCACTACACCTGCACACACTTCATCCTTTTATGATAACTCTTTCACAGTGCAGGCTGTCAAACTTTGGAATGCGCTGCCTCTTACTGCCAGAGAGGCCAAAACATCGCCTACATTTAAGAACGCACTCAGAAAACACTACTTTTCCTTAAATAATTATGCCTAATTCTTATATTATAGACTATTTAATATATATGTATGTGTGTATTTAATTTATAAAGTAGTTTAAGTATGTGTATTTTTTATTTATTTATAAATTATTTAGTTTAAGTATGTTTATTTGTGATATTTGATATTTAATGATCTGCACCACCTACATCGCCAGATTAGATTAAATTATTCCTTAAGTTAGGTTGCCTGGAAGAGATTGCTTTCAGCGATAAGGCCGCCTTTTGTTTCTACCATAACAATATTGTAATTGTATATTTTGAAATTGTGTATTTGGTGAGCAATAAAGTGTTATCTATCTATCTATCTATCTTTTATGTAATAACTTTAATGTACACAACCCTGCCTCTTGTTTTCCCACTCTCGCTACACTCATAGGTTTGCTGGAAGAAAATTCTTTTTACGGTTAAGCTCGACTTTGTACATAACCACTATTTTGTAGTTTTATTTGTAATTACTTTGTGTACAATAAAAGATTTGTAAAGAGAATGAAGTTTGTATGAGAATCCGTTGTTTTCAAAGTATTATTTATTTGCTTCTGGTTAGAAATAAATTCACACCTTGGTATAATATCTCCAGTTTTGGAAATTCTAACCCAAGGTGACGAAAAAGGGGTTAAGAGGAGTCAGAAAATTTAAAAGGTATTATTTTTAATCTACTCGAGCGAGTAACGTTATTTATAGTTGTTGACAACGTTTTAATTGTGCTTATTTTAGCTATTTTAGGCCGTAGTGCATTTTGCGCGTTGAATTTTGATTTCTAAATAGAAATAAGACTGTTGCTATTCTTATTTCTATTAGTGTGGAAACAATGAAGGGTTTCTTAGAGTAGAAAAATCTCTACAATTTTCGTTATTTGGTTACCATACTGTTACGAACGACAAAGACCAATTCACACCTGCAGCTTATTGCCTTTCGGCATTTGGACTTCTTTTGTTTACTTTGTGTTTAACATTTGTAATTAGAAAACATCCTATTGTGTATTGTAATCGTTTATGATAATCATGTCACTCACCATGTGTGATTTTTGGACATAATTGTTTTGCGGTTGAGTATTGTGTGGAGACATATTGTATTGGTGCAGTATAAAACAATGCCCTAACTGAGAGATAAGTCAGTCAAGCTATATAGTGACGGTCCTTGCGCGTGTTATTGAATCGTGAATCACGTTTGTACTGATTGCGTCCAGTTATATTTGTACCTGTGTTATACGTGTTTGTATAGTTCTAATAAATTCTATAGTAATTCCAACGGCATTTTAATTCGAGTCCCGTAACTCATAACAATACTTTAAATGAAGCGTGTATGGCTGGTTCCTAAATCTTCTTAATCGTTGGTGCTAATATTATCTACACTTGTAATGTATCTATTAAGATTGCAGCTGTTAGCAAAAATTTTAAAAATACATCTAAACTCCAGCACATTGCTAACACTATAATAACTTGAAAGTAATTGATCTCGATGATAAACATATCTAAGGAATAAGGGAGCTTATCTAATTTTGTACGTAGTAATCTTATAGGAAGAGCTCTTTAAACAGCCAAAGTAATTGCCAATTACTGGAGCGTTAAATAATGATGAACCCTTCGGAATCTTGTTTAAATGTGTTGATCACCGTAATAAGATTTCCTCAAATCGACATCAAACGGATACATAATAAATGACCACAGGATTGAAGTTGTATGAAAGGCTTTCATGCCTCGCCTAAAATATAGTATGTACTATTTAAATACATTCAGGTACACGACCTCCCAAGATCGTTGTATGCGGTCCTATTATTCTGTTTTGACGGCGTAGCAGTGGTGCGAAATCAGTATGTTCAGTATTCGCGGTACTGAAAGCGGGGGCGGGGAGGGATCGCTAAGCGCCTCATCCACGGAGAGAGAATAGAGCTAGAAACTTTGGAGACTAATTTATTCTATACTATAATTTCTACGTGCACGTAGAGATCATTAGAGCGCCCTATTGCAGTTTTTTGCCCTATCGTAGGGTAGCTCTATAATACTGAAATTTTGGCCTGCGTACACTACACTACTCGTAGACTAGATATTCAGTCAATTCAGTCACCATGTACACTCTCAGTCATAGATCTCAGTTAAAAGAATGTCGCGGTTTGGCTTAGTTGCTGCGATTGTGGTTTATTTGTTGTTGAAAAATAAAAACTTCGTTTAAAAAAACCGACTTCAAAAACTAAAAAACTAAAATGTATAAAATAACTTATTTCTTAAGCTATTATTATTAATATATATTATCTAAAACATCTTGAAGTCGGTGCAAAGTAAAACATAAAAATTACTATATTTTGAAAATTACTAAGCTTCGATCGACTTCAAGATGTTTTAGATAATATATATTAATAATAATAGCTTAAGAAATAAGTTATTTTATACATTTTAGTTTTTTAGTTTTTGAAGTCGGTTTTTTTAAACGAAGTTTTAAAATTTTATTTGTTACTTTTTAGTGTCTAGCTATGTATGGGTGGACCCACGAATGGTGCCGCACTTCTTAAAAAATATAGGTCCCAAGAACCGGGAACAAAAAAATGTTCGTAAAATGAAAACTACTTGGCCAAACTATGTCAAATTTTTAGGGGACCACATGGCAGCTATTCCGCATCGAACAAAAGAAGAATCATGTAAATCGGATCATAAATCACGGAGTTATCGGCGAACATATGGAACGGAGTGAAAATTATTTCCATGAAAAATGTTCATAAAATGAAAACTACTGGGCCAAACTATGTAAAATTTTTAGGGGACCAATTGGAAGCTATTCCGCGTCGAACAAAAAAAGAATCACGTAAATCGGATCATAAATCACGGAGTTATCGGCGAACATACATAAAAAAAAGCAAAAAAAAAAAAAAACAGATCCCGACGAATTGAGAACCTCCTCCTTTTTTCGAAGTCGGTTAAAAAAGGCTGAAAGAAATATTCACGTGATTCTACTGCTAGAAATTGAAAGCAAGTAGAGAAAATTTTATAACGATACTAGAATTCGACCGCGACTTCGTACACGTTGGTCAAGTAACATAGATTACAATTGTTTGCTATATTTAGAATATAAGGATATTTTTAGAAGGGTAATAGATTTTCAGTATGAAAATATATTCATCCCGGAAACTCCCGTGAAAACCCGGTATGAAGTATAATGTTACTAAAGGCATGCATAACTACAACTCAGAAACAGTCTCAGTGAAAAAATAATAGTTTAAAAAAACTAAAAAAAACACGCTTTTATAAAAAATCCAACTAAAAAAACAAAAAATAAAATTTAATATAATATAAAAAAGCGTGGGGTGTATTCAATTAATAATATAATATCTTAAAAAGCGCTTTGAATACACCCCACGCTTTTTTATATTATATTAAATTTTATTTTTTGTTTTTTTAGTTGGATTTTTTATAAAAGCGTGTTTTTTTTAGTTTTTTTAAACTATTATTTATTTTTCATTTTTTAGTTGATTTTTGTTTAAATGTTTTTAAATACAAGCTTTTGAGATCCTGCATATCATGTAGCAGCAGAGTGCTAGCCAAGACAAGTAAAACGAGCCCAAACACGACGGGTCTATCTTGTTTAGTACAGGAGTTCCTATGGCCACCTTCCGACTCCATCATCAGATCAGCTCCATGGTACCATATTATTGCATTGTCACGCGATATAAACATACGAGCCCAAACACGAAGGGTCTATCTTGTTTAGTACAGGAGTTCCTATGGCCACCTTCCGACTCCATCATCAGATCAGCTCCATTGTACCATATTATTGCATTTTGACGCGATATAAACATACGAGCCCAAACACGACGGGTCTATCTTGTTTAGTACAGGAGTTCCTATGGCCACCTTCCGACTCCATCATCAGATCAGGTCCATGGTACCATATTATTGCATTGTCACGCGATATAAACATACGGGCCCAAACACGAAGGGTCTATCTTGTTTAGTACAGGAGTTCCTATGGCCACCTTCCGACTCCATCATCAGATCAGCTCCATGGTACCATATTATTGCATTGTCACGCGATATAAACATACGGGCCCAAACACAAAGGGTCTATCTTGTTTAGTACAGGAGTTCCTATGGCCACCTTCCGACTCCATCATCAGATCAGCTCCATGGTACCATATTATTGCATTGTCACGCGATATAAACATACGGGCCCAAACACGAAGGGTCTATCTTGTTTAGTACAGGAGTTCCTATGGCCACCTTCCGTCTCCATCATCAGATCAGCTCCATGGTACCATATTATTGCATTGTCACGCGATATAAACATACGGGCCCAAACACGAAGGGTCTATCTTGTTTAGTACAGGAGTTCCTATGGCCACCTTCCCACTCCATCATCAGATCAGCTCCATGATACTATATTATTGCATTGTCATCGACCTTTGACAGGTGTGCAAAGTATGAATTAAATCTGATCGTTCAAAGTAGGACAAAATCGAGCTCAAAGGGGTCGGTTACTGACATACTGACATACTGACTGACATACAAGTGAAGCTAATATAAAGCGTGTAAAAATTGTAATCAGATTTGTTCACATAATATTTTATTAAGTATTCGCGACTTGTATACATAATAAAACTACGAAACGTCGGAATAACAACAATCAAATAAATTACCGCGCTTAAAACCGTTAAAACGTAGTTTTATTACAGACTTGTTCACTTTGGCCACTTTAAACCATTCCCAGGCAAATTCCCGCTGAATTCCCGGAATAAACAGAAACGCAGAGTTTAAGTCTAAGAATAAGAATAATCAGAGAAAACCGCATCGAAATCGGCCCAAGTTTTTACGTAAATCCTGAACAAATAATCTAAAAAAAAAATGCACCGTGTTCTCTATCGTTTATATAACTAACTAGCTGTCCCGGCAGACGTCGTCTTGCCCGGAAAAGCTTCATTCGATATGCCGACAACAGCGCCACCTACCGGGTCCAATTGTGAACGAACTCAGAAACCTTCTTTGGCTCCTGCACAACTACTTTGCTAAAGATCATCACATGATCAAATGTATAGTTTACGATTTTATAAAGGACATACAGACAAACATTCATTTTTATATATAAGAGAGGGAGAAGAAGAAGATAGCTGTCCCGGTAGACGTCATCCTGCCTGGAAAAGCTTCAATCGATATACAGACAGCAGCGCCACCTACCGGGTCCAATTGTGAACCAACTCAGAAACCTTCTCTTGCTCATGCACAACAACTTTGCTAAAGATCATCACATGATCAAATGTATAGTTTACGATTTTATAAAGGACATACAGACAAACATTCATTTTGATATATAAGAAGAAGATGTGTTGTTTGAATCTAAAACTGCTGAATAAATCCCACAATATCATTTTTCAAGTTCTCATTAAAATCCTTGCTGTCATTAATAACTCAGTTCTGATACAACTTTTGGTTATATTAGGACAACTCTCTTATTTCTCCACATATACTTCAAATGTGTGAGTGACATTACTGCTCTCCCGTATACTTCAAATGTGTGAGTGACATTACTGCTCTCCCGTATAGGTACTTCAAATGTGTGAGTGACATCACGGATATCACGTCCCTTCAGTACGAACGAACAAAAGGATGGAAAACGTGAGGTATTGCTTCTAGCCTTGTGATAGTCGACTTCACTATACGTAGTACATTACCTAGAAAGGTTGGGCAAAGGTCCGAGTTTTATGTGACATGCGTGAATTTAACACCGTTGTTAATATTGAGCTGAGTTGTATATATATTATTTACTTTAATAAATATTTCGTTTTCGACTCAGCAAACATACTCTGTATGTCTCTACAGATACTGTATTTCAAGCACTATGTTATAAGTAAAAGAGTAAAGTAATGGGTAGTTCTGGAACCAATAATTATACCGATAGCCACTCAGATTATGGTTAATATAGAAATATATTCCATGGAGAATTAAACACGACACCTCCCAGTACAGTAAGCCAAATCCTGATACCCAAGTAAAAGCCGTCACTTAAGGACCATGTTTTACAAAAGATTTAGTTAAGAGTTGTATAATCTTAAAGTCATGTAGCCTTTAGTTTGATCAGAGTGACTAGACTGTTGATATACTTAGACTGTGCGGTATTGAAGCCAGGAACCTTTACCATGTTTCCTTAATTGTATTAGTTTAATATTTAGTTATCATTAAAAATACTCACAAATATACCAAAACAACAAAAGATTTCCTTTTTGTCGGGGGGGCATTTATCTAAGTCTAATTTCCAACATTAATCAGTGTCTGAAATATACCGTTTTCAGCCAGAAACGGCATGGCCAGGCATTTGTTCTAACTGTCATATGGCAGGCTTCGTAAAACGTGACTGTATTAGAGTAAGCAACTCGTAAAATTTATCTGCTATGTCACAAATAGGCACAAAGGCTCACGTGGATCAAGAAATTTCTTTCTTAGAGTATTCTGTACAATATTTTGATCTTTGTAAAGTGTAATTTTCATTTTCATTAGTTGAGAATTTGCGAAACTACCGAATGAATTCCTTATCATAAGTGTGCAGAAGTATTTTCCTGTTAAGTAATTAGTTGTCGATTTGAAGATGCACGATTGGAGTTCGAAAATGCTTACTCGTAGATGGTCAGCTGGTGTAACCCGTCTAGATAAAATTGCCTTCGTTGGTATGGCCATGTCATAAACCGAAATGAAGACTACGTGGTACGAATTGCCCTAGACAGACTAGAACAAAAGTTGATGTCACCCGCCACTGACATGGGGCCCAGTTCTGCTATTTTAATATTTAGGCGTTGCGAAGATATTTATAGTAGTATTTATTCCATTACGATAGTCTCAAAAATTGATATTCTACCAAATCCATAATATCTTCTAAATATCGTCGCGACGGATTAATAGTAGAAAAAAAGATAGATAGAAAGTTACCATGTGGAGACGCAATATAGAACTTTGCACTTACCTCGCAGTCAGCCACCAGCCCACGACAGCGCTGGTTCAGGGTTCTGCCGCTACTTGTTACGTGGCGATATAGGTGACAAAGTCCTTCTACACGAGCCCCGGGGCGCAAGGGACGCAGATACACCGATCACTAAGTTTTGAATGATTCAGGCGAATGTCCTAGTATATAACTGGACGCGGAAATCTTCGATAGCGAATATGACTGTATATTTATATAAAGGCGGGTGCGATACTATTTACGTGCGTCGCGGTGGCGTGGCGTTTGGCAACGTACCACAGAGTACATTGAATATATGGAGACAACGTACTGAACTCATGCGCCGAGCGAGCGGTGGCAACATACGGGGGTTGCAAGGCGCTATAAACCCAAGACACAATTATTTATTGGGAAATAAGTGGCGCCAACACCATGAGCATAAGTGGCGTTAGCCGAAGTGAATATTGAAAACCTACCAAAATTGTAAACGTTTATTTCGCAAGTTTTCACTTATACTTTTACCGTCTTATTAATAAACATGGAGTAAACCTAGATCAACTTTACTCCTAGTATTATCTCAGTAGCAACCAATATCAGTATTAATAAACGTGGAGTAAACAAGGAGTAGACTAATTCGACGTTAGTCTCAGAGTAAAAGTTACTCCAAGCTGCTGGGTAGCTTTACGATGGATTAAGCATAGAGTAAGCCCTGATAGCGCTGTCAATTGACAATTTGACAAATAAACTGACATTAACATAATTAAATAACATAGGAAAGAAGGTTGTATACCTCCTCATATTAAAGTTTTAGCAGCCATAAGAATATGGGTTCGTGAAGAAGTAAGTGAAATAATGATCATCTTTCAGTATTAATCTATTTCTTAATATATTCAGCATTATACAAACATTTCACTTAATAGGTTCTAGATGATACAGAAGATCTTAGTGGAATAAGTCAGTCAACAATATCTGTTATATGCAAACAAGTTGCCTTGGCACTGGTACAAAAGAGAGCTCAAATTCATACAGATGCCACATAGATGAGCATGTTGTTGAAGACTTTCTTGCGCCCTTCTCTTCAAGCGACATGTTGCGAAGCGGTGTGGTAACTTAGATTACTAAAGAAAATACTACAATAGTGTGTCTAAATAAAGTTTTAATTTAAAATTAATATCTTATATATTGTATATACCTATATACTTTTTTTATTTTAATTATGCAAAACCCACATATTACACATTTTTTTTTCTTATCCATCAAGGTTGTCTTGAATTGCTTTTAGTGATAAGACTGCCTATTGTCTTCTGTACTTAAACTTTTTGAATTGTATCTTAATGTTATACAATAAAGTATATTCTATTCTCTATTATGTTTGTATAGTCTTTAATGATCCTGCAAAATAGTTGCTGGAATAGAAAACATTATTAATATTATGGATGAAATATCACGGTTCAAAATTACGAAGTAATTCGTCCTCATCCCAATTGATAGAGCGGTTACGTTTTTGACTCATGTTTTAGTGCATGGTTTTTGCGTGATTTTAACTTTGCAAATGAAAACAAACTAGGCACTGCAAAACAAATTCAAATAAATTTTAGGTAACGTTTGTGTAGGAAATTAGGAATAATTTATCAATTAGACACTATAAATGTCAATTGTCGACATTACTTGTCATTTCCACTCACAAAATCGGTCTTTTTACTTTTAAATGACAGGTGTTGCTATAATTTATTCACTAATCTATGGTGTAAGGAAGGTATTGTTACTCTGAGGATACTCCTTGTTTATTAATAACACTCTTACGACGAAGTTAATACTTCGTTACTCGAATAGTAACTAGTCCGGCCTAAAGGCGGATTACTCCTAGGATTAAGACTTTTTTATTAATAAGGCTGATAAAGCTTGAATATTTCGATATTCTGTTAATTCCAATGGCGTACAACGGGCAATCAAGAAATCAGGCAAACCTACGACTGAAACTAAAGTACGTTTACAAGTTATTATTAGCAGACTTAGGCCCCTAGTGTTCAAACACTGACAGAGACTAAGAAAGCTCAATTACACGAACTGACAACCCAAGACCTTATAAATGGCTTGGTTCAGGAAAATAAAGATACCCCCGATCTCAAATAATGGGAAAAGTAGTAGAAGAAGAATATGTTTTTGATGATGTTTGTCCAAACGACGATAAGAACTTATTCACAATTTAACTAACTACTTAACTAATGCAAAAATAAATTAGGTTTAACACTGATTTCCATACACAAGGAATATGTAAACAGTTATACGGTTAACAAAGCTTTTGTACTTAATCAATGAATATGTAGGCCTATTGTTTAAAGCATAAAGTTTTAATACGCAAACAACTGCTGAAAACCTGTTGTTTACCGAACGATTTGGCTGTTGAACATAACATTATTTTGGGAAACAGTATTTGTTTATATTTAACCAGAATGGCATAATAATGACCTTCACAAGTTTACTTGTGGTTTATTGAAACTACCATTCTCCCAGACATCTGTTTTGCATTATATCCGATATCTCCTTTTACAATGCAGACAGGAGCTGTAAGAATCATTCATTCAACTGTTTATTATTTAATGTTGAACTATGGTTTTCAAGTCATGGTATCGCCATCTATTGTTCAAACCACAATACACATTTTTGATACATACATATTCCTTCTCTTTCTGTATAATAGTATATATGTATATCTATCTCTGCCCCCCCCCCCCCATTTTCCCCTGCAACCTGGAAGATGCCGTCATTTTGTCGTCGGATTCGTTTGTGGTGTTAAAAAGACATATAAGAAATAATTAGATTTTTGGCAAGTGCAGTGAGTTGTTCAAACAAACTAAAAGGCGTCCGCCCTTAAAAGTGTTTGTTATTGTTTGAATGATTGATTAAGGGGGTTTCAATTTCCGTGCATGTGTGATGTCTGCGTCTGAGAAGCCAAGTTGGACGGTCTTAGTGGACGAGGGCCTAGATGAGTATATATGTTATTAGACAAACATTTACACAAGAAGAAGGCAACAGTATTACATATTATTTTTATTAGCGGCTTCGTGTGTATGGAATATCCGTTTTTTTACCTGCGGATACCGCTCGCACATAGACCTATTTAAAAATCTGATTGATACCTTGTTAAATGAACAAGACTTTAGAACAAGCCCACCTCTAGCTCATAAATGAGCTTGTCCCTTTGATTCTTTATCATGGAAAACGATACAGGAAATGAGAATTGATCAAGAATCTGTGTCTGCACCTTGACCTAATTCACGTAATAAAATATTAAAATTAAAGTTCTTGCGGGACACACAATTAACTCAAGCAAAACCGTGTGGAAAAAACATAATTTTGTATAAGCACAAATAAACAATGGTCAGATTAAAGTGATACGCGTAAAATGATCCACTGTAAGCTTCCAGTGTACACAAGATCTTGTGTCTTCTCGTAAATTTAAGTGCCTCGCCGGGACAGCGTCTATTTTTATACTCTCACTGTCCACACATAACAATACCTAACCTATATAGTCATATAGTTCAGCGGAACATTTACTTTCATGAGTGTTCTATCTTCATAACGCTTTATGTAT
This sequence comes from Dendrolimus pini, assembly GCA_949752895.1. Lineage (NCBI taxonomy): Eukaryota > Metazoa > Arthropoda > Insecta > Lepidoptera > Lasiocampidae > Dendrolimus > Dendrolimus pini. Next base: position 16,812,857 of record OX457140.1, on the reverse strand, counting down.
TACTAACGAACACAAAATCTCTTACTAATATTGGAACAAAGATCCTTATCGCATGTTACTCGGCAGATGGGAGGTAGACGAAAAAAATTCTCTTGTCTTTCACCTTCTCCCAATTATTTGGGGTCGGCACAATATGTCTTTTCCTTCCAGACTCCTCTATTCTGACATACGTCCTCTGTCACACCACAAATCATCATATCAGCCTTGGCACAATTCGTCTATGTCGTTTCTGGTCTACCTTTATATTTGTACCCATCCATCTTGTAGTTTATCATTCTACCTCCATCATCCCTCCTCATTACAGACACATACCCCCTTAGTCTTCTTACTGTCAATATTTGAGTCACGGGTGCCACTTTCAAAGATCCCCTAAGGTACTCATTTCTCACCTTATCCATTTGCGTAACACCACACCTCCATCTCAACATTCTTATCTCAGCTAAGTGGAGACGTTTGTGGTATATCACTTTAGCCGCCCAACATTCGGACTTAGTATTATGATTATTTTTTTTTTTTATTAAAAAAAAACCAACAGCGCATATTACAATAATACAAACGAAAATGTACCTAAAATGTAGGGCTAAGAACAGGTTTTTCTATCAAGATTGATTGCGAATAACCGAGAGAACTAAATTTGTGTAAAAATGCAATAAATATATACATAAGTTAATAAATGAAATAAGTATATATTGTTACGTACGAGCGGGGGTACGCACTTGTGGATTGGAAGAAAACACCAGTTTTTAATTTAAAAGCTTGTATTGACTTACTCAGCCGCACGTAGTACCTGTCTGCAGGGTTGCCCCTATACGCACGACCAACGAAGCACAGTCCCGATGATAAGTTGTCACACCCTCAATACCGTCGCCGATATTGCGTGGACCACCTCCGATATTATCGCGGGTAGCTTGCTTCTGGTTCCTCTTTCGAACTACGCTACACAGCTCCTTCACGTATCTGTCCACCAAACTTTTCACTAAATTCACCACTTAATTCGTCTCTGTACTTTATTAACCTTTTCTGATAACTCTTTAGTATCGCACTTGTCGTTACACCGTCTTGGACTGAACTCAACTTTTAACTGCCCGGTAGGCGCGCCTTACGCTGTTTATATACCTGGAAGAATTTTCTAGAACCCATCTATCTATCTCTGTCTTTCATTTATCGTTTATCCTTTTCTAAATATATCCGTCCTTGTCTTTTTGTTCTAGATTTTTCTAAATTTTTCCAAAAGTTCTAAAACTAACTAGATGGTTCCACCATCGTTCGCCACAATATTTACACACATACATATATAATAACAGATAAATATGCATATATTAGAAAACAGATACATAGATAAATCGTCCATCCATTACCAATGTTATGTATTTTTATACTATAGAAAAACAACTGCTGAAACATGATTCCAGGAAACATTGTCCATTAAAACCGTTCAATTTACAGTGTCATGAAAACCACAATGTTAATTGACTTTTCATGTATTTTCAAACATAAAATACTTTGTAATAATTCAATGGCTTTATTATTAACGCTATCATCATCATAATTATCGTAATTAATCGTTGTGAAATGAAAATGGTTTAATTCGAAGGAAATAACACGGCGTAGATTTAGATTTGTAAAGCCGTAATTTTGATTATATTTCAGTTATAGAAAGTATAGTTAGATGCAAACTTCGTCGCGGCTACGATATAAGCTGCAAACAAAGGCGTGCGCAGGTACAGTCAAGCGGTGATTAATTAGGGCTAATTGTGTATCTACTATTTTTATCAAGTTTAAAATAGGAGGATGTTCAATTCATGTAAATATTTTTTTGTGATGTTCAACCAAACTTTTTTTGTTTCTAAATCGATTTTGATGACTCCTTTTGCTTTAGATTCAGTAGCATCAGGCTAGTTTATACAAAGCTTTAGTTTTATTAGGCACCATATACGTAACTTAAAAGTCAAAATAAATATTTTATTTAGAATTGTTTTATTATATCTTTTAGAGTATTCACCAAGTTAAGAATTATTATTTCAAAGATATATATTATCTATAGTCTATAGTTTGATTTGTGGAAATTAATGCTGAAAATGCTAACGGCTGTTTGGTACTTATGAAGTACGGGAGGGTTCAAAGAAAAAGAATTGTTATTTATTATAGTGTGGCAGGTTGACTTTTACAAACCAGTTTAAAAATACCAACAATCGCGCGTGTGTAGTTTTTCAACACATTTACGAGAGAACAGGTAATGAAACACATAAATATCAGTCAGAAAGTCCCAATTTTATTAATATTTTTGATATGAAAATGACATGCATTAACAATGGAGATGGGTTAGGAGAACGATATAGGAGGATTGGATTTGGAATGTAGGATAGAAAGTGGCAAGTAGGCCATCAGAACTCTCCGTCATTGTTTGAAACACAATTAGCGCAGGGTTAACCATTTCAAGCTGATATTCTGTGAGAGCGTGATATGTCACTAGTCAAGCCGGTCCTAAAAGCTATAATTAAAATAATGATTCCAACATGCTCTGTCACGTATAATATGTCTGTGTAATGTTTTCCCTCCATCGTCGTCAGCCTACAGGACTGAACAGGATTTCTTCTCAGTGATAGATTCAAATATGGGCGATAAATTCGTCTAGCATCGTGTCGATAATAACGTCAACTTTTGTACACCTCTATTCTTCTTAGTTTCACAAACCTATCTAGTCATTTCTTTCCATTGTTTTTCTTACCATGTGTACGGAAGCTTGCTGTTTTTAGTCTTTTATTTCATAATGTTTACGCAATTTCATTACAAAAATTCAAAGAAAAGAACAATAAATTTAACTAAATATAAAAAATGACATTTTTTTAATGAAATAATAACAAAACAATTAATGAAAAAAACTATGTTTAAAAAACCGACTTCCTAACAACTTCAAGCTGTTTTAGATAATATATATTAAAAGTAAGATATTATAATTAAAAATAGCTTTCAAAATAAGTTATTTTATACTTTTTAGTTTTTTTAAACGAAGTTTTTTATTTGTTACTTTTTAGTGTCTGGCCTATGGGTAGGCCTACGAAAGGGCCGCGCGCCTTAAGAAATACAAGTCCCAAGAGAGGGGAATGGGAAAAAAATACATAAAAAAATGTTCATAAAATGAAAACTACTGCGCCAAACTGTGTTAAATTTTTAGGGGACTAAATGGCAACTAGTCCGCATCAAATTAAAGAAGAATCACGAAAATCGGATCATAAATCTCAGCGTAATCGGTGTACATATGGAACGGAATGGAAATAAAAATCATAAAATGAAAACTACTGGGCCATAGTGTCTTGAATTTTTAGGGGAGCAAATGGCAACTGTTCCACATTGAATCATACATAAAAAAAGTAAAAAATACCGACCTAGTTGAGAACCTCCTCCTTTTAGAAGTCGGTTAACAACAACACACTTTTGCGCTCAATTGTACTTAGGCTTAGACGCGTGTGTGTGTGTGTACTGTGTACGGACGTGCTCAATACTAGTATAGCTTCGCCGTAATGTCTGCAGGGCTGTCCGTGTGCGCTTGCTAAATGAGTAGGAAAAAAGCGCTAGATTCTGTTACATGATCGAAATTACAAAAAAATATCTAGCAAGTGCGCGTCGTACAACGTAAACTGAAGGATTTCGTAGAAGCAAAGATCAATCAATTTTTTACAGTTTGACTACGAAACCCTAAAATTCTAGTATATAGGTTGGACAATCCTAAAAAAAGAATTTATATTGTAGTTATGCTAATGAGATTTTAATCAACTGCTATGACATGATAAATACTACCTTTGGCTTATTTAAATTTAATTTACATTAAATAATGTAAATACGAATTAGATATTTGCATATCGTAAAAATGCAAGATTTCGCGCTGGAAGTTGTACAGTCAAAACCGAATATAACGATATCGTTTATAACGACAGATCGGTTATTACAACCGAATGGCACGGTCCCGGCCGAATCTCTATATAAACTTATAAATACACATACCGCCTATAACGACATCGGATACAGCGACATATCACTTAAAACGACGAAACTTTATTGATATTCATCGCCTATAACGACCAACCGTTTACCTATTGCACCAAAACAAAACATTACGAACAATTTTCACCTTTATACTAATAATGCGAAGGAATATTTTGCTTTAGGCCAATTATTAAGCCTAAACTCTTTACCATTTCCTTGCATGTTTAACGACTTATTCAGTGCAGTGCGTTAGTTCACCGCGTGAATTACAGGTTGATTTTAAAACTTCTTATTTAGGTTGTGTGTTTATGCGTTGTTGACTATTAATATGACTATGCACTTGTGTATATTGCTTATAACAACTATCGGACATAACGTCCGAAGTGTACGGTGCCTTCAATGTCGTTATATCCGGTTTCGATTGTATAATAAAAATGGGTGCCGAGTTGCCCTAAAAAGCGTTAGCTCCGAAATCGCACTGAGTGAGAAAGTGGCAGCCCTGATGAGGCGAGCGCTGTAGAAGTCCCGTAAACGAGATAGCAAGCGATAGAGTGAGCGAGAATTCCAAGGTCATACCCCGTCCTCCGACGACCTCGTCCCTTTAACACCTAAAATCGACGTTCTGCGCAACGGAAAGTGCGATGTTCCGAGCCGCCATTAAGTTTGCATCGAACTATACATAGGTACAAACTAGATCGTGCCCCGCGGTTTCATCCGCGTGGTGATGGAGAATCGTTAATTTTGGATAATTCACACTACCCATATCTTTATAACTTATGGCCTATGTATTATTCTGATGTGTAAGCTATATTATTGTAAAGTTACATCAAAATCCATTCAGTAGTTTTTGCATGAAAGAGTAAAAAACATACATACATCCTTACAAACTTTGGGAGGCTATGTATGCGTGTTTTGTAGTATATTACAGAATACCTACTGTAATTTTAGCAAATGATAAACATAGGTGCACTAAACTGATTAAAATTACAAAGTAACACGTTTTTGGTAATTCTTTAGCGCATTAGTACTTAACTTTTTTTGCCTGAGTTCAACACACAGGCTGACGGCCCACTTGACGGAAACCGGTTACCATCGCCTATGAACATTTGTAACACCAAAGGTGCTACTAATGTGCTGCCGCGCTTTAAAGGGAGGCTAATGTCGGAATACAACTCAAGGTTGGTATGGCGGCAAATACCCCACCATCTGGCTGTAGGTTGTTTTGTCGCGTCTTAAGACAGGCCACCTGGCTGCAGATAAAAATATAAAAACTTATTTTAAAAAAACCGACTTCAATAACTAAAAAGTATAATATAACCTATTTCTAAAGCTATTATTATTAATACATATTATCTTAAACATCTTAAAGTCGGTGCTTAGTAATTTTCAAAATATAGTAATATTTTATGTTTTACTTTGCACCGATTTCAAGTTGTTTTAGATAATATATATTAATAATAATAGCTTTAGAAATGAGTTATTTTATACTTTTTAGTTTTTGAAGTCGGTTTTTTTAAAATAATTTATTTTATTTTATTTGTTACTTTTTAGTGTCTAGCTATGTATGGGTAGACATACGAAAGGTCTCGCGCTCCTTAAAAATTATAGGTCCCAAGAAACGGGAAAAATAAAATGTTCGTAAAATAAAAATTACTGGGCAAAACTATGTTAAATTTTTAGAGGACCAAATGGCAACTATTCCGCATCAAACTAAATAAGAATCACGTAATTCGGATCATAAATCTCAGCGTAATCGGTGTACATATGGAACGGAATGGAAAATTTAAAAAAAATATTCATAAAATGTAAACTACTGGGCCAAAGTATGTCAAATTTTTAGGGGACCAAATGGAAGCTATTCCGCGTCGATCAAAAAAACAATCACGTAAATCGGATCATAAATCTCGGAGTAATCAGTAAACATACATAAAAAAAAAGATCCCGACGAATTGAGAACCTCCTCCTTTTTTTTGTAGTCGGTTAAAAATGATTGATGCCGAAAGAAAAATAAACCATTGGATGCAGGGTAAAAAATGCTCACGCGGCGCGAGTCGAAGTTGACATTCAATCAATCAATATCTTTATTTGCAAGAATGTATTTTATACAGGCGTTTGTAATACAATTGTAGATGCACAGCACAGTCTACCACATAGTGGTATACAAAATGGATTTAATACTAATATTAAATTTACATAAATATACTAAGTTTACTAATATTGCACATAGTTATATATTTATTATGTTTAAATAGTTGCATATTATCACTATTATCTTGTATATAACTTGTATATATTTCTATAAATAGTATAGTTATATATTTATTATTAATAATTATGTATACCACCATCGCCACTTCTAATCAGCAATATTCTTACCACGGGTTGTCTGGAAGAAATAGCTCTTTAGCGATAAGACCGCCCTTTGTACACAATTAGAGTAATACTGGTTCGTAAGTTATCTGTAATGCTGTTCAATACTCGTAAAGTGTTATCTATCTATCTAATTTAAAAACATAGAGCTTTCCCATACAGAAAATAAAAAAATAACAAAAATACAGTGAATTTTCTTGCGGGTCCATTTTTAATTTCTATTGGCAGAGTTATAATTAAGAGGAGCCGTATAAATACAGTTCCTTCTGAAAAGATCCAGAGAAGGCACAGGCATCTTTAATCATACTTGAAAGTTAAATGTTGGACGATTTGCAACTCATAATCGATACAAGGCTTAATTAAAATTGAGATTTAATAACTCATATCCTCAAAAGCACTTGTTACACTTTTGAACTTTTGAGAGTTTCAAATTACGAACAATATGAATATTCTCGAATAATTTAATTATGACTTTGTTGAAGTATTTTGATATTTGTGTTTTGTATTGTATTTATCTGTATTATTTATCTAGTTGACAGAAATCTCACGCGGCCAAGAGGTTGGCCTGTATTTTGGGCAACGCATGATATTTTATTTGCAGTATATAATTTATAATTAGATTTATTTTGTATAGTTTTTATAATTAAGAATTAAAGAATTTATTGCTCTCCAGTTATATAAGCTAAACAAGTACAATATACAATAATGCTTAACTTAACAATATGCGACAATCATTACTCCCCGTACTAGTTTAAAACTGTGTTACGGCAGAGTAAATTCTCGTCCCGTAAGTTAATAATCGCTAAAAGATAGTTATTTGTTTTCGAACTACCTTTGAAATAATTTGTAAGCACACAAAAAATGAGTTCGTACAATACCAATTATACAGTATATGTAAAGAATACAGAGATAGCAACGTTATTTTTTAGTAAAAATAAATATACACATATATTTTATTTTTATTACACATATACATCTATCTTCTATAATATTTATAAATACATAATAACTATATATTATAATATATAATATAATTAAATACAAGTTTGGTATAAAGTAATATATATTAAAGATTAGCCATAAAATAACTTTTTAATCATAGTAATAAATAGTTTTTTTTGTTTTTATATGTTATTTGATAATTTTAAGCAAATTTTCTGTTCCTTCATAATCTAATAATACTAGTTCCTAAGTTTTCTGTAATGGTGTACAATAAAGTGTTATCTATCTATCTATCTATCTAATTTTTGCAAATATGTATCCAGTGCTCTTTTACATTGATATCTCGATTTATCTTTTAAATTTACAGTCTTACTCAAACGATTATTTAATAATGGAGCCAAAAAATAGGTAAAATTATGAGCGAATTCTGTTTTGCATTGAGGAATTTTATAGACTTCGTGGTTCTGTGCTTTACGTGTATGTTTAATATTTTTATTAGGGCAATAATTGACACATAAGCGTTCTCATTTAACGTAGTAATTTGGGAAGGTTCCTAACTGACGGTGATTTGGGGCCTATTTATTATTTGTATTTTTATTTCCAATTAAACTGTAGGATATATTATTTGTATATTTTAATTTTTATAATTTATAAGAAATAAAATATTATACAAACAAATACCATCTGTTGTAAAATTTCAAGTGAACAAATGAATGAACGAATTATATGAATAGCTTATATTGCTTAAAGAACAGAACATCATTTGAGTAAAATTGCAGACCCATATATTTTTACTGATCATTTACTTTGAAAAAATGTTGATTAGAAGACCTTCGACAGCACGCAACGTGAACTAAATCTTAATATAAGCTGTGCTGGTTTATAATTTATTTATTTTTGGAAAACCTACAGTTAAATACATTTGATTAGATATCTAACATTAATACAAGAAAGCCAATGACAGGTTTTCACGCATAAGTTATAGCTTAAAAGTAACATGCAAACATAAAAAAGGCACCGAGGCATCACTGTTCAAGAATTTAAGGCTTAGACACCGCTTGGCTCCTGAAATACTGATTGCAAATGGGTCAATGTCATCGTATTTACTTACATTATTTAAATTCGTGAAAATGTAAATCAGGCTTAACGCACGAACTAATGAAGGTACTAAGGTCAGTTGAAATATAACATTTTACAGGAAAGTACGTCAATAACTCAATTCCTTATATTCGTTGAGTGACATCAAACAGCTATAAAAGTAATACTCATGAAACACCCCACCCGCCTCCGAGTTTCAACGTCCAATGTAATATTAAAGAGTATTTAAACTTATTCGGTAGAAACAAAACCGTGAGAAAAAAAAAACGATATTTATAAACAATTGCAGAAATTAACAATAAAAAAATATACAAATTAAATTTAATCATAGCTAATAAAATTTAAATAAATTATTTTCCATAAATAAATCTACCCCAATTTTTGTGTGTATTTTAATAACATGACGTTATTTAGGAATTTGTGGTATTACTCTTTTTTTTAGTGTAAGTAACGTGAGCGCACAGTTAGTCCAATAAAAAAATGCTGTCTTTAATGATATTATTATTTAGGTGACTAAAATATATTTGATTATAAAATTTTAAAATGGATAAATTATTATACCACCTGTAACTTTTGAATTACGAGCTGGAAAGACTGATAGATGATTGTGACCAAAATTATTTCAGTAATAGTTAAAATCTAAAAAAAAAGTGGTTTTAAGCAGCATTTCCGTGCAGGAACGGAGAAAGAATATAATTTCCTGCGGCCGGGTGGCCTGTCGTAAGAGGCGACAAAATAACCCACAGCCAGGTGGTAGGGCATTTGCGCGCCTGGATAGCTACCACCCCTTGTCTAAAGTATGTCGCCATAACAACCTTGGGTTGTGTTCCGGCATTAGTGACAAGGTTCCAGTCTGCCTTAAGAGAGCAGCAGCGCATTTGTAGAACCTTCGGTGTTGCAAATGTCCATAGGCGACGGTAACCGCTTTCCATCAAGTGTCCCGTCTGCCTGTCTGCTGAACTCCTGCAATAAAAAAAAAGTCATAATTACGTAGACTTGCTCGCATATCTACAAACATATGTTATGCATATGTAATAAAATTATTGTTATATTAAGTATTCTTCTTTCATAACTCAAATCCCCTGATACTAAATTTAAATTTGTGATAAATGTAGGCATTCTTTAATCTCATCAAATACACAAGTCCTGTTTTTAACCTCTAAAGCTATCATTTAATGTGCAAAATATAAAATGAAAGTAGAAAGACTCGTTTTGATACATGACTTAATCGTAAATATCGACTGGCCCTTTAAAAATACTAGATTTCATTTTTATTTTTTAGAATTTATGAGAGGTTTTTGTAGAAGACAAAACATTATTTCATGTGCTGATTAAAATAAGGTATAAAGACATACAATTTTTTTTCGGAGTATGATTTTTGCTGTTATTATTAGAGGCTTAGAAAAAGAGCATGCCCCTGAACAATGAGGATTAAAGCTTAAGAAAGAGGACATTTAATATATTAATAATCTACTCATTATTCTGAAAACGTTTGGGCCGTAATATCTGCGAGGACGTATACGAAGTTTACACCCAGTATTAATATGAAAATGTAGCGTAGATGACACGCTTTTTGCACGTTTACAAATTCTTACAATAATTTTTAATTTGATTATAACACTAGTTCGTCACACAGGTAGGTTTATTCTAAGTAAATGCATTAGTTGATCTCCACGTAATTAGAAAAAACCGAAATGTGTGCTGGGACATATTAGAAGTGAAACTTCAACGGACAAGTGGAAAAACGAATCGCAACGGACAAGTGGAAAAACGAATCGCAACGGACAAGTCGAAAATCTTCAACTGAAAAGTGACAAAATGAATCGCAACAAAATTTCAACTTGAAGTGTTACGGGCAGATTGTTAATGTACTTGTCCAATTTAAAAACCTGCCCGTAAAACTTCAAGTTAAAATTTTGTTGCTTTGAAGCAGTTTAAGATATTTAGAACCGAATAATGGTGCTATGTTCCTTAATACAAATCCAATTAAAAATGAACAAAAATAGTAATGTTGTTACTATAAATTTCATTCGTAATATTTTTTATATTGAATGTGTTAAGCAGATAGACAGATGGTCCACCTGATGGAAAGTGGTTACCATCGCCTATGGATATTTGTAACTGCCCCTCTCTACAGGGAGACTATAACCTGGTCACTAACGCCTGAACGGAATTTAAGTTTATTATTGCGACATACTTTAGATCAGGGGTGGTAGTCATCCAGGCGGGGAAGTACCCTAGGCTGTGGGTTGTTTTGTCGCCTCTTACGACAGGCCACCCGGCGGCAGGAAATTGTGTTCTTTCTCCGTTTTTCTACGGATAGATAAATTTTGACTAAGACCGAGTTAGTGGTCATTGTATATTTATTTATTAATGTACATAATTATATAATAATGCCGCGCTTGATTCTGGCGGAGGTAGATAGACACAATATTTTTTCACTTTATTTTTATTGCTATAGTACATCAGACAGGCTGACGGCCCACCGTATAAACAGTGATTACTGTCGCCTATGGATACATGCAATATCAGAAGACTACCAATATGCCGCTGGCTGGTTCTTATAGAGGTATAATCGAGACTGGGAGTGGTAGCAATCCATCGACGGAATGTTCACCCCCATTTCCTGGAGCTCCCATGCTCAACTACGCAACGGTTCTCTAGAACGTTTATACCGCGTACAACAATGATCTGGAGGAAGCTTCCCGCCGAGGTTTTCCCTCTGCGCTACAACATGGGGTCGTTTAAGAGGGGCGTTATAAAATTTCTTGGAGGCCGGCAACACGTTGGCAACGCTCCTGGTGTTGCAAACGTCCATAGGCGACGGTAACCATCTTCCATCAAGTCGGCCGTCCGCCTGTTTGCCTGCTTCACGCAATAAAAAAAAGGTACATGCCTTCCCGTGGCCGTGGGTATCTTTTTGCCTCTTACGACAGGCCACCAGCAGTTAATATTCTTCCTTCGTTTCTGCACGGATAGAGTGCCACCAACCTGGAAAACATCTTCTGCTTCATCTCCATTCATTAATGTACAATCAAACAAATTGAAACATGACCCAGCATAAGGTCATTTTCTTACAGTCGTGAAATACAATTAGGTTGAAATTCGCCTGAACATACATTTCCTTGGTAACGAACTTGTTATCATGTTATTAGACATTGACAGTTACTGACTACGTTGTATTAAACAGATCGGAGAGACTCGTCTATACTCGTGTAACATCTGACAAATGCTATTACGTGCTATTACTATCTCTGTCATTAAGTATGTTGGATTAAGTGCCGTTTCCTATATCTTACCGACCGTTTATTTGCCTTACTAACGATTAAAATTTGAAGTAATCTCTATACAAGCAATGTCAAGTAGTACCTACGGTACTAATTTACCTACGGTAAAGCAGGGGAAGTGAAGTGGAGTGAATAGTGAGATATCGGAACCGGTCATAAATCGACAAGCCAAAGGTGACACAGGCCAAACCTTTTGTATATACAACATTAGATATTAGGGTTATCGTTATACGTTAGGTAGCAGAAATACACAAGAAAATAAAACATTAACAACATTAATGTGGAAGAAAATAAATTTTTTTTTTTTGTTAATTTTATTAATTGGTTGTAGTATTTCAAAGTTAGAAATGGCACTCATTTTACTTTACTTAAACCTAAAACCCGGTATAAGCACCATTGTTTTCAATGACGTCTAATAGTCGATTACGCATCGACCCGATTAGACGATTGCAGATGTCGGTTCCCCTCATGTAATTTCAAATTTCATTACAGTGCTGCTCAATTGCTTCCTTTGTCCTCTCGTTTCTGTTATCCCACATTTGAACCATCAAACCCCATAAATTTTCTATTGGGTTGAGGTCTGGTGACCTAGATGGCCATGGAATTAGAGTATTTTCATCTTCATGCTGGGTAAACCAGTTCGAGACAATTCTGGCGGTATGTACTCGACAATTGTCGTGAACGTAGGAGAATACAGGGACTTCTTCAAGTGGGTACACTATTCGCACTGTCGGTAACATTGATCCAACAATCGACATAGTTTAATGCGTTTTGACGAGGAGAAAATTGGACAAGTTCACCTATACCCCCGGTACCCATCCAGGCCCACATGTTAGCTGAAATTCGACCAGATATTTGATTGGGTACTACGTGATCCTTTGTGTATCGCGTATTGTTATAACGCCACAGAGTCAAGCGACCATGTTGAGAAGATCTAAATGATTTTTCATCTGAAAATATGGTATTAGTCCAGTCAAAGTCTAAATAATTACGTGCAAAATTTAATCTTGCAGTTTTGTGTGCATTCGTTAAGTGTACTTTCTTAGCATAATGCCGGTAATGCAGTCCAATACGCTGTAAATGATTTCTTATGAATTGTAAACAAACGTCGTAACGTGCCGCGAAATCTTGGGTACGAGAAAAAGGATGTTCTTCATAATGGTGCTGCATATCTGTACTTTGTTGGTTTGTTATTCGACGAACGCCATGATTATGTTTTCGTCTATCTTCAAGAATGCCCTCTTCAGCGTGCCGTCTGATCCATGTTCTCACTGTGTTCCGACTTATATTTAACACTCGTGATATTTCTCGAATGCCATAGCCTTCCTCACTGAGCACTACAATCCGAGCTCTTTGTTCTGCGAGACTACCCATTATACAATTTAATTTTTAGATATTGAGTTCTGATTTTTTTCTCATTGACTTTACTTGACTTCTGATATACTTTCAGAATGACATTTTATTTTTAAAATTTTAATAATTTTTCTATAATGAAAAGAGTTAGAATTATAAGGCAGATTTCAGTTCGAGATTCAAATTATTTCAAATCATTACTGTTTTATCTAAAACATATCTAGTACAATGATAACAAAGTTTAAAATTGCGTAGTTCTGAGGCTAGCGACGCATTTTTATTAATGTTTATAACGTCCTAAGTGCAACACACACAATAAACCTTACTATTTTGACGGTTTTAAAGGAATTATTAGCAAAGTGGGTCATAAATCAGTTGTGCCGATCGTACATACCTAAAATTCTATTTTCATAATTATACAGTAGAACTCTCTAGCTAAAAGTAATTTGTACGTCATCTAAGTTCCTCTTAAGGCCTACGAGTACCCTCTCATATTAAAGATTTCACGTCATGCGTCGATAATTCTGTCATTAATTACATACCTTGTTGACAGTATTGAGGCATATTTTCCATAGCTATTCTCATTTATCATCTTTTTGAATTGAGATTATCGGGTTATGACGTTGGTAAGAGTATTGATTACACGGGTGTTCCGGCTTTTAGGTTATACTAGTGACCCCGGCAGACGTTGTCCTGCTCAGAAGAAATAAAAATCTGGGACCCGATCCCAGTGCCACCTACCGGTTCCAATTGCGGATTTAAACCATCACTTGAGAAAAACCTGAATTAGTTCACTTCTTAGGTTTTTGGGATTGTAGCATTTTTTTAAATTGTAGGTACAGCAATTCGACCTCTACAGTTTTATTATATATATATAAATTGCCTTTTCCTGCACCACCTATATCGCCTGAAAAAATATTTTTTTCATTTAGGTTGCCTGGAAGAGATCGCTTTGAGCGATAAGACCGCCTGTTGTATTGCCTAGAAAATATCGTAAAAATATGGTCTGTTTTTGTAATTGTATATTCTGGTGTGCAATAAAGTGTTATGTCTCTCTCTCTTTATCTAGTACGATTTTTCCATTCCACATTTCCATGTCTGACAACTATATAACTTGGACCTCTATAAAACTTTATAACCGCATCGTATTCAAAAGGTTTCTTTATTTACGTATCAAATACCTAAAATTAACATAAAGGTGTTTATAAAATCTTTCATAGTATCGATATAAAATATATTTTCATGTAGATATTTGAAAGAAGCCCGATATAGCTTAATCGAGGTTTTGATGTGTGCTTCCGAGGAAAAGTAATTGTTGTACAAAGCGATAAAAACCTTTTCTCGTAAAAATAAAAATAAATAAAAATCTTTTATCGTTTTGAGTGTGATACAGATACTTTTCAGGTAGATTTTAACTATGAAAAACTTGATAAAGCTAATTTTAAGTGTAATTTAAGTGAATCGACCAAATTTTTGAAGTGATAACTTCTTATGGGAGGGTAAACCGCTTCGTAACGTAACGCGGTACGGCGCCAGTCTGTCTGGCTTCCCTTGCTCTCACACATACGGCAGCGGTAGGCAGGCTCCTACTTTCTCACTCTAACCCACACCACAAGTCGTATTTCAGACAGACGCTTACTATATATTTTATATGCTACATATATTTATAAATTATTATAATATATAATTATATATTTATGTATATATAAATTTAATATAAATATTTATGTATGTCATTAGGCATAACGTTAAGTGTAATAACCTAAGCTTTTATCAAGTTAAACATTTTCAATATTAAATAATTCAACTTAGATTAGTTTAAGTTCTGTGGGGGGTCTCGAGACGCTCGTTTTTTTAAAATAATTTTTTGAAAACGGGGAACTCCCGTAACCTTTGAAACTTGAATTTTGCGTTCAGTTTTACGCAATATTCTTGAGCGTCACGTATCGTCGCGAACACCTTTGCTTTACATGATTAATACAGTTTCGTTTTACGCAGATTTTTTTGGGATGTCTTATTGAGCCGTGTGTACTCATCTTCGAGCCGTAATCGGAACCGTTGCAGTTGCTGCAAGCAAAAATCATAGTTTAGACCAGGCCTGATCTTGATTTTTTCAAGGAAAGGCAAAAACTGAAAATGCCGCCCCTGCTCGCCTATATTTTTACCTTAATCATCATCATAATTTCAATTGTCTGTGGTTTTTAACCTATGCCTACACGCCATGCGAAAAGTAGTTTATATACTTAAAGTACTGGACGTCTCAGTGGTCAAAGTTGCTTTAGTTATTAGTTGTGTATTTGTCTGCGAAGTTTGAATTTGCAGCTCTTTGAATTTGCCACCCAGGGCATAGCCCATGCCCCGGGCGGGCAGAACATGTGGATGCGCCCTAACAGACGGAGACTAAATAAACACATTCTTAGATATAATTTATTTGAAAAAATATTAGATTAAAATGTATATTACTTATTACTTTTTTAAGACTGGATCATAAATTACTTATACACATAAAACGTACATATATACTTACAAAGACGATGTGACTTCCCGCGTTGATGTGATACATACGATTTCTGGTAGTTAATTATCGCATTTTTATTTTTTATTCCTTCCATTCCATTACAAAGTGAATATTCCACCATTTTTGAAAAGTTATAATAAAAACGCAAGACAAGAGCCGAAAGACCCGTTCAATATACATAACAACCGACAATATAAATAAATTAAAAAACTCGTCAGACCTGTAACCCGGCAACAGCCGGGGCTAAAGAAGTGAATCAAAGGCAGCAGCATACGGTGAGTTCCTTCTACTCCCAAATTGAACCAACCTATACAGTCCATAACCACCCCTAAAATAATTGCACCATTTGATGCAATCATTTTCCCACGAATTTCTCTTTCCGCCCAAAGCGAAAAACCAGCGGCACTTAACGTGTTAATTTGTATTATGTAGCATACTTAAGATAAACACCAATTAACCCCTGTGAAGGTCAATAAAGCCTTCTTTAAGCCGGGATTTAATTAATTCCTAATCATTGCTTTGGATCGTGTTCAATAGCTCGGGTGTTTTTAGCATAATGAGCCGTGTCTGGGTGTGAACATTGAATTTGCCGATTAACACGTTAATTGATAAGCATCAATTCAGCTAATAATGGGAGTTAATTTGTATTTTAATCTACAAGTTTTTACCTATTGGATAACATATTATTATTAATTAAAAGCTAAACTAACTTAAAAATAAAAATAAGAAACCTATGTCAAAGCCCGTCCAGCCCCACCAGACCACTGTCGTTGGGCATTGTACCTAGAAGGCTGGCAGCATTACCTCGCTGGATACAGAGGCTAATCCTTTGAGCGAGGGAAGCTCCAGCCTTCCGGTCTCCTGTTGTATCGACCAGACGTTTTTTTAATATTTTAAAATAATTTGTGGGCACTTGGCCCCCATGGGCCCAAAGTCTCCACCCCAAACGGTTTAAATATGTAACCTGTTCCAAGTTTTGCATATTTGAGCCGTTTGAGATTTTCGGCAGAAGTGGCAGTGCGACCAACCCCAACTTTGTATTCCTGGAGATCAGAAGGCGCTAGTGTGACGACACAGGTAACGTCATTAAAAGTGGTTTTCTTTTCACTATGTTCCAACCTTCAACCATATTACATATTATATTACAAGATATGATTTATTATTTTCTTTTTTTCTTAGCGCATTATTCATTTAGGCCCACTTGCACACATAGTCAAGTTAAATAAATAAATAATAATATGTAGTTTGCAAACTCCTTAGCGCCACTAAAAATACCACCGGGCTAACTAACCTGACTTTTTTGTTAAGTTGCTAGCATTGAAAGGTCTATGCTTTTTTGATGTAAACCAACCTGAGTTACCCTGTGTTAGCGAGTTAATTTTTCTACATAGGTGGGTTCAACTTTTGATGGTGCAAGATAAATTGTTCATTTAACTCTGTGTTAGCAATTCTTATTTATATAAAAAGAAAAAGAAAAATTATAGAGTACAAAAATTTGAGAAGATTAACAAAATGGGATGGACTGAAGCTCAAACTAGGTAAACCCTATATGATGGTACTCCTGGCCCTCGCCTGCCAATAAGCACTATTTTTATAATAACTGCCATCAAAGGGCATAATGAAAGAAAAAATAGAGAGATGTGTGTGCGTGTGTGCGTATGTGTGTACGCGGGTGCATGCGTTTGTGTGTGGGTGAGTGTATAATTAATTCCAAGGTAGTTGAGCTAACCCAGGAACGTGCCAGTGGGCCTTAACGTTTGTTATTTTACTTGGTGGTAAGCAAAGGGAGGGAATTTACAAGGAGGTGTTCCTCAGGGCAGTTTTAACTCCTTTTTTCCGGCACTCTCTGTTACTATTAAAATAATGTTCTGGTACCTAGTAAACTAGTTTATTCATAACTAGCTGTTTCGGCAGACGTTGCCCGGCCCTGATAAAATAAAAATTGAGAACCGGTTTCCAGGGCTACCTACTGGGTCTAATTGTGAATCCAAACAATCCCCGGACTCACTAAACACAATTTTTTTACACCTTGGGTGGGTCACATTGAAGTTTTAGTAGAGATCCCTAATTTTTTGTTGTAATAAATATACCCTATATTGCTTTGGGTTATTGTAGTGTTGTCTACACACCGAACCCGCTGGCCCGCCGGCACGAACCCAGCGGGCCAGGCCGGCGGCCTGATTTTAATGATCTTGCCGGCGGCTTGCGTCCGCGCAATCTACCCCGCGGCACGCCTCTCTCCGCTCTTCAGTTATAATAACTGCATAAGTGGCTAATATTAGATCACTTTCATTGTCCTCGTTCATGTCTAATACTAAAACGTCGTAATAATTCGGAAGACACGCGCGTGTTAGAATCGTATTTATTATCGTAAAGTAACCATATGACGGAAGTAGTCAATAACCGGATAGAATATTCATTAATGTAGTAATCGGAAGTCGTATAACCGGATGTCAACGTAGGTGCATTTATTATCAAGCCAACGGATATCTAAAATGGAGTAACCGGAATTTGGAAGTTATACGGATGGCGGAAGTTGGTGTTACGACGGAGGTGAAGTGGCGCCAAAGTATTACAGGATGGTGTCGCCGCAGACGCACGAGGATCTTATAAATACTCTGTGTTCGGGCAGAGGGGGGCGAGTCTTCAACCAGTCTACACCTAGACTGCAAACTATATTCAGCTAGTCTACAACGATAGTCTACGTTCATCGGTTGAACAGAGCGAAGGCTCTGTTGGGAAAGAGGCCCATAGTATATTGTGGTCGATAACTACTGTTCGATAATGGCAGTATTCTTTAAGGGCAGATTGATGCTCGACACCTGATAAGCGTGGAGACAACTCTTGTAGTTGTCTTAATATTTCTGTGTATTATTGTGCTGTATTAATATTGTAATAATTCTAGTGTAATAAACTTTTGATTATAATGTTTCAGACATTATTATTCTTTCTCCTAACATCAGAAGTGGGATCGTCTCGTGCCTACAACCGAAGACGATTGACATGTCGCGGCCGTCAACGGGAAGCGGCCGTCGGCAGGGCTAGCGGCGGCGTAGTGGTAGCGCCTTGAAGGTGCCTGTGGAGCGACGGTGTGTCAGCGTGTTGGCTCGCTGTGCGGCCAGTGAGGGTCCATACTGCTGTGAGTGGAAGTGCAATTTCATGGATTTCGAAGGGTAAGCCAAGGTAACAATTACGTGAGTACCTGGCACAAAAGGTATGGCATTTTTTTATATTTTAAAACTATGCAAAGTAATAGTGACTTTTACAAATAATAATTATAGTTCACCTTTCGAGGTAAGTAACTCTACTACCCTCATATTCAAGTGATAATTTTTCGTGTATGAAAAATTAGGATATGGTTGCAAAAATGAAAATGTTGAACAAATTGCGTAATGATTCTACTATCGAAAAAAAAAAACACTAAATGTAGCTTTGGTGTCAATTATATAAACAACGTTTCTGGTTCACTTTCGGAGCTCTGGATCATGGTATGTTAAAAACGGTGAACTTGAAATAAAATTAAAAAGGGATGAAGTTATTTATTACAGAACATATCGATTAGCCTCCGTAGAAAGAGAAAAAGTTAAAGAAATAGTGCAAGGACTATTAGATCATTTTTGTAGTATCTTTGGTATTGAAAATGTCCATAGGCGATGGTAACCGCTTTCCATCATGTGAGCCGTCTGCCTGTCTGCTGAACTCCTGCAATATAAATAATATTAATAAATAGATAACCATATAATTAACTAAAGTAGTTCACCCTTCGCCAGCCCTATGATATAAGTAAAAAAAAAAAAAAAGATGGCAGCGATAGAATATGCATAGACTATAGAGCGTTAAATAAATTAATAGAAAAGATAAATAGCCCTTTGATCGAAGATCAAATCGACAAGCCAGGAAATTCTAAATGGTATACTTATATCTATAGATATGAAAAATGGTTTCTATCGGATCCCTGTGTCAAGTTATTCTACTAAATATACTGCTTTTGTAACGCCAGATGGACATTACGAGTTTCTGAAAATGCCCTTTGGTATTTGTAATGGCCCGTCGGTGTTCCAAAGAGCAATCACTAAAGCAGTAAATCATTTGATTTTGTTTTTTTTCTTGCATACACAGATATTTTAATTCCGTTTAATACAATAGAAGAAGCACAAAATTATTTGGAACAGACGGTCTCGGCTCTTGACTCCTCTCGTTTCAGTTAACCTTTAAAAAAAAATAAGTAAATTTTTCGTAGATAACATTGAATATTTATGTAGACATATATCGCGAGATGGTGTTAGGCCAAGTGAAACCAAAGTAAATGCTTTAGCTAATTCTCCCGTCCCCAGTAATATTAAACAAGTTCGCTAATTCATGGGTCTATCCAGTTGTTTTAGAAAATTCATCCCTGATTTTGCATCGCGAACCGCCAGTATTACTAAATTAACCAAAAGTAATGGGAATGGTGTCCCGAACAGGATATAGCCTGAAAGTATATAATTGATCATCTTGTTACCAAACCTTTATTAACTATTTTCGATCCCCAACTACCGACAGAATTGCACACGGATGCTAGGTCCTTAGGCTTCGGAGCAATATTATTACAAAAAGTAGGTAACAATAAAGTCGTAGCTTATTATAGTAAACGGAACAGCCCCGCAGAGTCTAGATACTGTTCTTATGATTTAGAAACATTAGCAATTTTTAATGCCCTTAAGCACTTCAGAGTTTACCTTCTTGGTATTAGCTTTAATATCATTACAGATTGTAACGCAATAAAATCAACTATGACTTGAAGTCTCTGATACCGTTAGGCCTGATTCTTGGTTGAAACTTGATCAGACAAATGACTCTCAAATCAAAAATCTAATATCTCAATTACAATTAGGAGACTTGGACCCTCTAATCATTATTTAATGAAAAATGGTCTATTAAATTATAAAACTAATCCCGATACCGAGCCAAGAATGTTCGTACCAAAAGGTTATAGATTAAGTATATTAAAACTATTTCACGATGAAAACTGTCATGTATGATAAAGTTTTACACAAAAATTTAAGTGTTTTTGGGTTCCTGGAACGGTAGCCTTTGCTAAAAAAATATATTTACCATTACCATCTTATCTGTATAGAGAAAAAGGGATGCTCTGGCCCAAAACAAGGACTATTACACACAATAAATAAAGTTGCTACCCCTTTTCATACCATTCACTTAGGCTGGACTGGGCCATTTACGGCTACCATAAACACATTCTGTTACACATTGATGGTTTCACTAAGTTTTGCTTATTAAAACCTCTTAAACTTTAAATTCTAGGGAGTTAATACCAATAATAAGAGAAATGGTTACATTATTTGCTACTCCGCCATTAGTGGTCACTGATCGTCTCACAAACTTTAGTTCAGGTCAAATTTAAGCACTTTTTAGGGAACTTAATATCGAACACCATATGATAGCTACGCCCCGAGGTAACGAACAGGTCGAACGATATGTATCTACAGTAGTCAATTGTAATGATCCGTCAGAATGGTCAAACAAACTACCAAAAGTACAGGCATCTATAAACACTACAGTACAAAAATCTACTGTTCTTTCTCCTTTACGTCTATTGATAGGTGTAGAAGTAAATATACCAATCAAAGCCCGTTTAAATGAAGTTACCAATGAGAGTGTAGAATCTAATATACATATAATAGTATAATTATAATAGTGCAGGCTGATCGTCAACTTAGTAAGCAGCGATTGCTACAAGTCGCAGAAAGATTTAAACAACGTTTAGATTCCCTGAGACGGAATAATATAAATTATAACATAGGCGATTTAGTTTATGTTAGTCAAGACTATAGGCGTAACGATAAATTAAAATCAAAATTTAAAGGTCCCTACGCAGTTCAATCTATTCTCCCTAATGATCGCTATTCTCTAAAGGGCAATAAATAATATGAGAAATATTATTGTTGCTAAAGAAAAATTAAGATTCTGGCCTGGAGAATGAGTAGACGAAAACATTGCTGTTGAAAATACCATATCTATCTATCTATCTATAATGTACAATGTTTCTGAAGATAAAAAAGTTTTAATTAAATTAACCGCTGGACGGCCTCCTATTTGGTGTCAGTCGTCTCATCGGCAGCGGGTGAATGTGACTGACATGTCTAGGTAGTTGGCAAATAATAACATTAATATATTTTTTTTAACCGCTGGTCGGCCTCTTATTTGGTGTCAGTCGTCTCATCGGCAGCGGGTGAATGTGACTGGCATGTCTATGTAGTTGGCAAATAATAAAATTAATATATTAATATTTTCTATTTTTGAAGTTTCGAAATATTGTACAAATAATAAATCAAATTTTTGATACGTAGATATCTGATAGATAGTATTTGTACAAAAGGCTTATAAAGGTCCCTAATTCTTGAGTTCCTTGGGTATTTTTAACTGTGTTTAATTATTGTTGGAATTTCTTTAGCCCTGGATAATAAGTTCTAGTATTCTTAGTTATTTTTCAAGTTTTTGGGACTTAAATCAGTTGGTACATAGAAATCATAAATTATATTATTCTTCAGATAATAATCGTTAATAGTTCTAGTATTAAAGAGTTGTTGCGAGAGATTATGATATTATTCTTGAAATGAAAATCGTTCAAGATTTTGAAAGTTTATGTTGATGGAAAGTCGAATTATTATTGGTCGGGAGTGGCCGAGTGGTTGTGTGAACAAGTACTGTGTTTTATTTTTGTTCGCAGATTTACAGACACACGAGGACGTGTGAATTGCAGGACGGCCGTGTTAGAATCGTATTTATTATCGTAAAGTAACCATATGACGGAAGTAGTCAATAACCGGATAGAATATTCATTAATGTAGTAATCGGAAGTCGTATAACCGGATGTCAACGTAGGTGCATTTATTATCAAGCCAACGGATATCTAAAATGGAGTAACCGGAATTTGGAAGTTATACGGATGGCGGAAGTTGGTGTTACGACGGAGGTGAAGTGGCGCCAAAGTATTACAGGATGGTGTCGCCGCAGACGCACGAGGATCTTATAAATACTCTGTGTTCGGGCAGAGGGGGGCGAGTCTTCAACCAGTCTACACCTAGACTGCAAACTATATTCAGCTAGTCTACAACGATAGTCTACGTTCATCGGTTGAACAGAGCGAAGGCTCTGTTGGGAAAGAGGCCCATAGTATATTGTGGTCGATAACTACTGTTCGATAATGGCAGTATTCTTTAAGGGCAGATTGATGCTCGACACCTGATAAGCGTGGAGACAACTCTTGTAGTTGTCTTAATATTTCTGTGTATTATTGTGCTGTATTAATATTGTAATAATTCTAGTGTAATAAACTTTTGATTATAATGTTTCAGACATTATTATTCTTTCTCCTAACACGCGCAATCACAAATTGTGAATACTGCATGCCGCGACTGTCGTGCCGCCGGGAAAATTGTCCACCCGCCGGCACTAACCCACCGGGTTCGTGCTGGCGGGCCGGCGGCTGCGGTGTGTAGACAGCATAACATTCTAATGATAAAGAATTTTTGAAATCGGTCCAGTACTTTTTGAGTTTATTCGCTATAAACATACAAATATATAAATCATTCCTCTTTATAATATTAGTATAATAATATAATAACAGCCCATAAATGTCCCACAGCTGGACTCGGGCCTCCCACTGTAGGGGAATGGACAGTATACCCGCCACGCTTATCCAAGGCGGCTTGGCAGGTTTGCCACATCTATTATCTCGGTGTGTAGGTTGCTTCACGATGTTTTCCTTCACCGTTATTAGCACGTGGTAATTGTAACAATATGCACATGCGGTCAGAAAACAGCCTAAGTGGTGCATGCGTTCCGACCAGGATCGAACCCGCGCCCTTTGAGTCTGGGACGCATGCGCCTAGCCATTACGCTACACGAAATCTATACACACGCAGCTAAATGGCAAGAACAGTAGCAGCATATACATACTGCATATACGCACTGGACCAATTTTAATTTAAACCCCGCAATTTGTGCGGCAATAGAATATCTCAACAAAGACAGCTCTCAATAAATTACTGCAATTAATCTTTTATTGCCTAATCCTAGATAACAAAGGATCCGCACGCGTTGTAATAAAATAAATATCTTCCAGATTACCCAAAGAGCTTTTGGAACTGTTCTGAATACAAAAGACGTGTAATAATATCCTGCACATTCATGTTTATAGTTCATGATGAAACTTCTGAACTGTTATCTGATGTAAATAAAATAGGTAAATAGTTTGATGTCTTAAGGAAGAGTGAGTGAATGAATGAAAGAAATAATGAATGAGTATAAACACTTCTTTGTTCTTTTTTATAGCATGAGTTCAGATACGCCGTCTGCCTGTCTGCTGAATGTATAATATATTGTGTAGAAAATCCTTGAATGAATTTTCTTTTGGGCCTTATAACTTTTTTTCGGGTATTTTACAATAAAATGTCATCTGAGCAACTTATTATAAAGTAACCATATGACAGAAGTAGTCAAATGTAGTCATCGGAAGTCGTGTAACCGGATGTCAACGTAGAAGCATTTATTATCAAGCTAACTGATATCGGAAATGGAGTAACCGGAAGTTTGAAATTATACGGATGGCGGAAGTTGGTGTTATGAAGGAAGTGAAACTGAAGTGGCGCCGAAGCATTACCGGATGGTGTCACTACGGCTTGCTACGAGGACCTTTTAAATACCCGGTGTTCGGGCATAAGAGGGGCAGTTTAGAACCAGCAGTCTACAACCGACAGTCATGGACAGGGATCGCATATTGTCGGTCGATAATAGCTACCTGAGAACCGCAGTATTCTTGGAGGGCAAATTGCTGCTCGACACCTGACAAGCGTGGAGACAACTCTTGGAGTTGTCCTAATATTTCTGTGTATTATTGTGCTGTATTTAATATTGTAATTGTAATAAACTTTGATTATAAAATTTCAGATTATGATCGTATTATACTAGGAGAGTATCATTCGCTGCCGGCGTGACTGAGCCGACATATACATAAAATACACATTGCTATCTTCTCATCTATAATGCAGCATGGGTTCAAATTAGCTTCCCCACTCGACATCCGAAAGCCAATATCTTCCTCGCGGCTAACGAACTCGTTGTTATGGAAATGTTAACTACATTGCCAGTATTCTCAGCTTAGCTCTCTGTTTAATTGGAACAAAATGTATTAAGATTCAACCAATTTACCAGTCTATATACGACACTTGGTAATTCTGCGATTCCGTAACCAATTGTTAAAAACGGTAGTGCTCTAACACCAAAGGTGTTAAAATGAGAGGCCATAGAGGAAGGAAATATTCTTCTTCCTTAATTCTTCTTCTGTACAAAAATTAAAAAAGAGCTTGAGATATAATTATATTAGAATAAGAAATATAAAGAAAAATATTTTTAGCTAGAGGTGTTGCTGGGGAATTTCTTGCCGCTTCTTCTCCTTAACCACCAATAATACGTTGCGAAGCCGTAGGAAGTAAGTTTAATGTTTAGCTTGTATGACCTTTAAAAAGTGGTGTTTAGTGGAACTTATTTTGATTAAAAACTTTTAAATTTGAATTTAAATTAAAATAGAATACAATAAGCAAAAAGTAACATATAGCAATTAATATTACCACGCGGTAGGCATTTGCCCGTATGGATGATTACCACTCTTGGTCTAGAGTATGCCGCCATAACAACCTTGAGTTATTATAAGGCCATAACAACTTTCAGTGACGTACACACGAACAAAAGTATGATGATGATAAGTTTGTGATTTACGAGTAAATAGTCAATACTAATGTCCCTTTTGGATATGTTATGGCAGGGTGGTTCACTATTTATTTCGCTACCATAAATAATACACTATATGTAAGTCACTACACTTCACTTTTACTTAAATTTTAATACATTTTTTCTTATACAGTGTTGTAATCTTGCCCTATACTAAGTCGAAAATATGTATAAGTATTGTTACGTGCGAGCGGGGGTACGCACTTATGGATTGGAAGAAAACACCAGTTTTTGTCTAAAGCTTTTATTGACTTACAGAGCCCCACGTAATACCTCTCTGCAGGGTTGCCCCTATACGCACGACCAATGATGCCCAGTCCCGATGATAAGGTGTCTCGCTCACAATACCGTCACCGATATTGCGTAGACCACCTCCTGCTACTGCAGTGCTCACCTCCGATATTACCGCGTGTAGCTCGCTTCTGGTTCTTCCCTCGAACTACGCTACACACCTCCTTCACTTAACTGTCCACTAAACTTGTTACTAAATTCACCACTTAACTCGTCACTATCTTCTATTAACCTTCTCTTCCAACTGTTAAGTATCGCACTTGTCGCTTAGCCGTCTTGAACTCAACTCAACTCTAAACTGCCCGGTAGGCGCGCCTTACGCTGTTTATATACCCGGAAGAATTTTCTGGAACCCATAATTTCGTTATTCTTTAATTTACTATTTGTCCCTTTTTAAACATCTATCTATCTCCGTCTTTTCCTTATCGAACCTTCTGTTCGGGAACTTTCGTTTATACATCTATCCCTTTCTAACATCTATCTATCTATGTCTTTCGTTCATCGTCTATCCCTTTCTAAAATATATCCGTACTTGTCTTTTCCTTCCAGAATGTTCTAGCTTTTTCTA
The DNA here is from genome assembly GCA_949752895.1 of Dendrolimus pini. NCBI lineage: Eukaryota > Metazoa > Arthropoda > Insecta > Lepidoptera > Lasiocampidae > Dendrolimus > Dendrolimus pini. The sequence continues at coordinate 16,786,657 of OX457140.1, read as the reverse complement.
AAAGTTCTTAAACTAACTAGATGGTTTCATCATCATTCGCCACAGTATAATACATTAATTCTGAACAACTTTTTTTCTTACAGTTTTCTAAAATAACCAATAGTTTTTGAGATATGGAAATTCTGAGATTTCATTAAATACTGGTCGCGTAACCCTGGTGAACAGCTGTGAGGTTATTTAGAGTCATGAAAACAGTTGGTGCGTTAAAGTGGTTACACACGACATCATTCTATCAAGTCATGTCATACATAATATTTTCTTAAGTTTTCGCGACTTGTACACATAATAAAACTACGTTTTAACGGTTTTAAGCGCGGTAATTTATTTGATTTAGGTTTATCAAAGGTACGTAGACGATACTTTTGCCGTCCTCCCAAACGATAAAGTCTCTGCATTTCTAGATCATCTTAATTCCATTAACTGTAATATCAAATTCACTATGGAACTAGAGGCAAACCATAAATTAGCTTTTCTTGATGTGCTCATCCTAAGGAATTCTGACAATACTCTTGGCCATACGGTGTATAGGAAACCTACCCATACAGATAAATACCTTAATGGTTCGTCTCACCACCATCCTAGTCAGTTAGCTACCGTGGGCAAATCTTTGTTTCAGAGAGCACATAAAATCTGTGACGGGAACCACGTGGCTGGAGAGCTTCAGCATGTCAAGCGAGTCTTACAACGCAATCAGCTGAAAACTCCACACCAACGTCACAAAGGCCCCAAACCACCTTCAGTTGAGCGGTGCCCTGTTACCCTACCCTACATCAAGGGGGTCACAGACAGAATTGGTCACATCCTCAGGCGAGCTTCAATCAAAACATATTTCAAGCCGCATAAAAAGATAACCCAATTTTTGAGACCTGTGAAATGCAATATCCCACTCCAGGATGCAGGTGTTTACAAGCTCGATTGTGAATGTGGATTATCATACATTGGGCAAACAAAGAGGAGCATAAAAACACGGGTAAAAGAACACATTGCTGACATGAAACACACAAGGTCTACGAAGTCTGCGATCAGTGAACACACACTGGATAAACCCAACCATTACATCAGATTCGATAACCCACAAATCCTCGCGAAAGAGAATCGTTTCATACCAAGAATGATGCGTGAGGCTATTGAAATCAAAAAACACCCAAATTTCAATAGAGAAGATGGTTGGCAGGTACCACCTGTTTGGGATCCAATCATCAAAACTATTAAGACCCAAACCCAGCAAAAACCAACTGCCAGACCTCAAGACACTGTGAGCTCTTTCTGCGTGCAACAAAACAAACCAACTTGACTGATAATTTCTTTTATTTTTTCCTTCCACTCATTTTAATATTATATAAAAAAAAAATTTAGAACTAGGCATGTTTGCTGAAGAGTTTCTTGCGCCGCTTCTTCTCTTCAAGCCACAACATGTTGTGAAGCGGTGGTAAATTAGATTAGGCTCCCATAGAGTAAATAATATCCATAAACAAAATTTAAAACTAAATAATTAAAATGAACAAGTTGGCGGTAGGCTGAATAAAAACTTTGACAATACACGTTTGACAAATGTCATCTTTGTCTTCCGTGACCACGGCCACTGAAAAGCGGCCGAAACGTCGGATAAACCTAAATCAAATAAATTACCGCGCTTAAAACCGTTAAAACGTAGTTTTATTATCATGTCATACAATCATTGAAATCGATAAAGTATTAAATTGATCAGATCTGATCCGCACCAACTGGGAAGGCTGATTGAGTTTTACACTCAATCGATTTCGTTTATCGATATCGATGGACATTCGATTGATATTGATAATTTGCAGACCAGACCAATCAAATGTTTTCAGCCCTTTATAGCTCTACTATTATTGTAAATTTCCAAAGGCAAAAGGTCATTATAGGGCAGAGCGCGGAAGTGTATCACCGCCCTAGTTGATTATGACGACGCACACTATTAGGCACTGGCATATGCGTAAGGCGTTCGGGTACATGTTGTCTCACACACTCTCGATGCAGACCTTATGCCTGCATTCAGACCCTTCCCTAGAAGAGTCCGAGGATGGTGTCGAAAAACATTACCACCGCGTTATAGAAAAAGGGTGTACGTTCCAAAAATGGATAATCAAGTTTTGATTTTTGTATGAATACCATTTTTTTTCAATTGAAGCCCAAGTGCAGAGTCGTTATAACTCATACTATATACGTCTTGGCCTAGTACAGGACAAGCTTGTAACCCTGTATACCTCCTAAATGATTGGATCGATTTTGATGAAATTTTGTGTGTGCGTGTGCAAGTGGATCCCGGGTCGGTTTAGAAATGGACACAGCAGCACAACGTCTGTCGGGCCCGCTAGTGCTGCTATAAAATTTGTATCAAAAACAAGACATCGAAGACATCGATAAAAGAATGCTATAGAGGAGCTATAGCATAGATTATCTGCCGTCTTATAATATTCTCAAGTTATCTAATAAAAGACAAAGAAAGCAAAGTAAATGATTTGTTTGCTGTCTGTCTCATCTCTGACGTCCATAAATTAATGCCATGGAAAAGAATAAAGCTTTATACGGGAAAAGTAATTACAATGTAGGTTATACTCACTCGGATAGGCTCGTTAAAGACTCGTCGTGATATTAATATATTTGGTAACAAACAGCCTTATGAGCATTACAATATGGAATATTTATCTTATCATCTTTTGTTTTGCAATGAATATGGAGACTAGTATTCACAAAATATATATATATAATACACCTTTTCAATATATAGTTATATATATGACGTAGTTACGTAAACTGAAACCAACAAGCAACTTTGGTATAATCTGGTCAATTAAATACACATAACACATAACAGTGGAATTCGCGTCTTTTATATGTACTAAAAATATTATCGACACTCATTTATTCCTGTCCATAAGTGCTGTAACCACCAATCAGTCATCAGTCTGTGTTCAAGCTAGCGGAGTGCAGTGACTCGTACGTAGTCTGTTTATAGTTACTCTTTCGAAGCATCTGTCAAAGGTGCACTACATACTCTCCAGTACCAGTATGCAGGCTCCATTAATCATTTTTTTAACAACTCTACAAACTCCATTTCCGTACCCTTTTTTACAACTTAATTTCTAGATTTAATTTTTAAAATTAAAGCTATCTAAATTAAAACCTAAATAAATGTCTTAAATCTTAATCAATGTCACACACAAGAGTGTGTGGCATTAATTTAGTGATTTTTGTGTTGAGGTGTATGTATCCATTAATCAAATAAAACAGTTCCCGCGTACGAGTCACAATAATATGGCACGAGTGAGCAAAAATCACTCCCCGCAAGTTGGCTCTATCGAGCACTGAAAATAAACTCTAAAACGAGTGGAAATTATTTACCATTGAAATATACAAATATGTCTAATATATTAAAAATTTACTTATTTATCTATTGTAATATATAAAATGCTTGTCACATATAATGTTAACAAATATAAATACATTTATTTAGGTTATTTTGCATATACGTATATATATTACTATTGTATCTATATGTATTAAATTTATAAATTAGTGTAAGTATGTATGTTTAAATTGTACTGTCCTATAATTTTTCTACTCCACCTACATCGCCAGATTAGTTAAGAATTTCTTTAAAGCTGGGTTGCCTGGAAGAGATCGCTTTTAGCGATAAGGCCGCCTGTTGTTTAGCCAAGAAGTATTGTAATTATGCATTTTGTTTTTGTATTTGTTTGTTTTGGTGAGCAATAAAGTGTTATCTCTCTATCTATCTATATAACGAGTGTATTTGTAGAATACCTTTACAAATTATGACCATTCAAAGTTTACCAATTACTACCGAAGTGGCTTAATTAGAGAGAAAATATGTAGGCAAATCACGAGTCGTGTCCAATTAACATAAATTCAACAAATCTACGCGACGCTAGAATTTCTAGCAAATTCTGCCTAATTAAGTCACTACCGTGGTTTCGTAACTATTTGAGTGAATTGATATTCCACACGAATGTGGTTGTGTGATTGGAAGTCTGTCTGATTATTCTTCAAAACGAAGATAACGAAAGTGGATCCAGGATACTATGGTGATTTAAGCAATCGTGATACCGGCAGGGCAAACTATATCATACCCAAATTAATAAATCAACTGCCCACTTCACTAAGGGAATCTTTAAATGTCAAAAATATAAAACGTAAATTAAAAAACTATTATTTAGAGAAACAAAATTGCAGTGAAAGCCTATTTGTATAAACGTTCGTGACTACGCACATGTTATCTGCATATGCGATGTGACTAGTGAATGTGGTTATATGTGAATATGGATGTATAAGTTAAAATAAGTTTTTTTTGGAATCTTATTTTTTTTTTTACTGAAATTGCGAGGGTGTGTTGCATCAAACGCAAACCTCATAGGCTTAAGTGCTGCCTTATTTGTATTTATCATGTAAATTTTTAGATTAGATAAAAAAAAAACAAAAACCTTGTTGGCACTTTTTAGAGCCGAACGGTATCGATGGTAGTCGTCCTAATGGAATGACTCTAATTCCCTGGCGACGTGCAAGCCTCTGGTATGGGATGCGACCTGTATGGAGACGTTGCCCACATCCCATTTACCAAACACGTCTAGATCACCCGTTCTGTGGTGAAAAATCTAAATCGCCCAAAAATATACAATCGATATATTATGTATATTTTTGTCTCATTTCTATGTCTCTTATACTTGCCATTTCAACATTTATATATATATATATATATATATATATATATATATATATATTATTCTAGTTATATTTCAAAACCCCACATGTTACACAAATTTCTCTAATCCATTCTAAGGTTGTCTGGAAGAAATTGCTTTTAGTGATAAGACCGCCTATTGTCTTCTGTACTTAAATTTCTTGAATTGTATCTTAATGTAAAGTATATTCTATTCTATTTTATTCTATTTATTCGCTAAGTGTCGCAAATATGCAACCCTCGGTGAGAGTTATATGTTTATGTCGTTTGATGTTGAAACGCTTGGACCGTGGGGTCCCGAGGCTATGAGCCTGTGCCTGTACATAACCAAACAACTCTTCGACTCTTCGGATGATTAGAGGGCTGGTTCGTACCTCGGATAAAGGATCAGTACGGCGAAACATCGAGGTAACGTAGCCAGCCTTCTGGAAACCTTACCCATTGACTTCGGTGAACTCGGCTCAGTATATTCTACTTATTAAGAGAGAGAGAGAGATAGAGAGAGAGAGAGAGAGAGAGATAGAGAGAGAGAGATAACTCTTTACTGCACACCAAAATATACAATTACAAAAACAGACCATATTTACAATATTTTCTAGGCGATACAATAGGCTTCCTTATCGCTCAAAGCGATCTCTTCCAGGCTACCTAAATCAAAAACAAATTTGAATCAGGCGATGTAGGTGGTGGAGGAAAAAGGCAATGATCACATAAATACACAAAGTAATTTAACAAATAAGGGATTGAAGGTAGAATACAATATAAGTTTCCTTCGTTTCACAAGTTTATAATTTAACATACAAAAAAGTACTTCAGAGATGGTATTAAATATGCCATACGCAGCCTAGATTTAGACTGAAATGTAAGGATTTCGATACTAAGGCGAGAATTCACCAATTATGGAATTGTGTATACATGAGATTTCAATATTGAAGACGAATAACGCTTTCTATCCCCGATAATTATAATTACGGATCCCAAACCTAACGCAGATGGAGTACAAATATAATTCAAAAGAATTCCTCGTGGTTGATTATAGCTTGGTCTGTGGAATAATAAACAGACAATCAAACAAAATTATTTGACAGAATGCGTAAATTTTCGCTGACTACACTGTCATATTTAACATTTCCTGTAAACTCGGTCCAGTATTTTGTGTTGATTCTTTATAGCTTAATGTGGGTAGGTCCGTTAATTACGTTTATTAATATTTTGACTTCATTGTTTGATATCTGGCTTCCACCGAATCTTTTCAATTATTTTGTTTTAAATGTAGCTTCGCGATATAATTCAAGCAGTCGTGAATAATTAAATTTTAGAATATTTTATAGCAAATAGATAGCAGGCTACTGCTGGATCTCTAAAACTCCCCCAACTGCCGCTAGACAATGAAGTCTTTACTACAGCTTGAAAAATCCAATTTCACTAAAAAAACAATATTACACATTTTAAGGATGCCAGTGGCCATTGGGAAAAAACGAATCAGTCGTATCCGAACATAATCTTTAATTTTATCGAATAAAAAGAGAATTAGTAGTATTGTTCTTCCATGGTTTTATATTTCTTAAATCCATAGCAGAACAAGTTAAAAAAATAACGAAGTTCGTGGAGACTGAACGGAATGATAATCTGAAGCGTTTGGATATATTTACAAGATTATGTGTATAAATGAAAACACCTTAATGATTACTAAAAACGAAAACTACGTAGTCAAGATCGGGGGAGCGATATTGATTAAAAGATTAATTTAATTACGAAATTTATTATTAATTTTTAATTTCTAGATACACGATTTATAACTATTGGCTATTCTAAGCTTAATATTAATGCGTCTAGACAGGTCAAATGCACGCTGCAGACTCTCTGGGCCATGCATCCTCCCGCGGTTACATCGTACCATCCCCGGCCACCTGTGTGGGCTCTAGACAATAACATCCGTTTGACCGGGAATTTGCAGTGTCAGCATTTAGGTTCTCGTAATGATAACGCGGCCCGGGGCAGGATGCATAACTCCTCCCTCCTTAAGTGCGAAGTTATCCGAATCAGCGTTTATGATGTTCGGATCACGTCGCAAGAGACTGAATAACTGTTATCTAAACTTATATATAATATATCCTAAAATACAAAATAGTAAAATAACATACAGTAGAACCGTTGCTACGCTCACACTATTGACTTTTATAGCACTGAAATTTTCACTTTCCGCACTAACACTTTCATGGCTTTGGAAATGATTAAATTTCAGCATGTATGATAACTGTTTGAGGTCATCGAGGTGAACATCTCTCATGTCTACTATTTCAGTTGGTATCTGTGAAACCGTTATTTTTGGTAGGTCAATAATTGGTACCAATCTTTGGGTAATTATTGGTATTGGTATAAATTGGTAATATTCATGCCAAAAAGTCGACGATGGTAGAGTCGACCATATTTCCACATGTTTCATTCAGAATGACAATGTCCTTCATATAGGTTATCCAGTAATTGTCTTTGACATGTTGAATCTTAACTTTCTCCAAGTTTACTGCAACAGGATTCCAGTTGTTTAAGTTAACTTTGAGTTTCATCAATTGCTCTACACAAGTTTCAATGGGGTATGGCGTGATATTCTCTTCAGAACAGATACATTGACCTTCCTCTATTTCATCGCAGGCGGTTATAACTGTGAGGTATTTCAAACCTTTCACCACAAGGTAAGGAAATTTGGGGAAGATTGCGAGAGTTTTGTTAATAGTGTTATTCAAAAAGGAAATGAATAAAATTTGAAATAGTTATATGTATTACCAATACCATCAATTAATGGTATTTCTAGAATAAACGTTATTTTATTACCTTTGACAAATGCTTTTATTGTTCTCTCTTTTTTTTCTAAATTATCAGTTTTGACAATGTATATTAAACTTTCTGTTTCATCAATGTTTTCTAATATATTCATAAGTTCTGTAGTATTAACAATAGATTGGTGTAGCACGGAAACTTAACTAAGAGCTGAATCCGTTTCTATTTCGCTTAATATCGTATATGGTGATTGAAAACTGGTACTGAATATATTAAAGAGTACAAAAATATGAAAGGCTAATGTAAAATTTCCTTGTTTAATAATTACTTTATTTACAGATTCTTCTATGGTCCTAAATTTTTCATCTAAAATTTTAGTATTCGCCTGTAAGGTTTCCGAGCTATTTATAAGGGTATCTACTATCTTAGAAATAAGGCTTATTTTCTTATTTAATGACATTTGGTTATCTTTCAATTGTTTAATCAAGGAATCATAGTGGTTAGCATTTTCGTAATATAGGTCCTATTCAATCTATTGAACTTGAAGGCCCGGGCTTTGAGTCACCAGGGTCAGTGTGAGAATACCGTACAGGTGGAGGGCGTTTTATGTTTTTAACAGGGACTATATTACGTTCTACATTCCTCCTAACAATCGCTTTTTTATATCGCAGCTTGTCTTTACTCTTTTTTTTTCTAAGTTTTTCTTTTTGCTTTAACATATTATCTGATGAGTATTTATACAAATATTTAATTCTTTTAGTATTATCTTTCAGTATCTGCTGCGTATATGCCGTATCAAATTTGACGTTAAATACTTGATTTGTGTCTGTGTGACCAAAAACAACCTCAGATGCTGAAAGGTCCGGGGTCAAATGAACTGTGACTGAACTACTTTTGTCAGATTTGATCGGGTAATCTTGTGTTTTTACGGAATCTACAGACATAGTCGCTTCTAAATCAGATGCAGTAATAGTCGCTTCTGAATCAGAAATAGACATAGTCTCAGGTGAATCACGATATTCTTTGTCAGTCACTATCTTAGCTTTGTCTTCTATCAGATTATCTATGAATTCTTCTGGATCAAGATTTACTGCAACAGATTGCCACTCGTCTTCAGAGCCCAAAACGTTAATTTTAATAGGAGAGAGTACTTCAGCATTAGTGTTTTGATTTACTACACTTGCATATTCATTTTTACATCTCACCAGTGCACTAGGTATTTTCACGCCTTTACGAAAATCGGTATAAGGTAAAATTCCGTCTCCCGTATATGAATCTATGGGAGGTCTAAAGCCTTGTTCACATCGCGGTACTAATTTAATTTCGTAATTTATTTCATCATCTATTATGGGAATAGAAGTCTTATTGGTTTCTAAGTTATTTTGTTTTAGGTCTATATAAAAATTTTGAATCTCTTTGGATTCTACACTAGGCTCATTTTCATAATTAATAACGTCCTGATATTCAGGATGAGAGGCTAGAGTTTCTTCTTGTACACATAATTCTGAATTTTCATAGTTTGGGGAAAATTCAACATGTGGATAATGTCCATAATGAGTATCGCCAGAATTATTTCTGTTAAATTGTATCTTTTTGAGCCTAAAATCTTGTTGCACTTTTGGGGGTGGTGCAGTACGCATGGACACATCGGTTCCAAAGTTCGACTGATTATTTGTTTGTGAAAAAGGCTTATATCTGAATTCAGGATCAACCTGGTTTGGCTGTCCAGTCATTCCGAATCTAAAATTATAAGGTTGCATTCCAAATTGCTGGGGGTGCATACCTAACTGCTGAGAGTTGAATGAAGTTCTGTATCCTAATTGAGGTCTATAACCTATCGGTTGTTGAGGGCGGTAAGATGTTGGCTGTGATGGGTTAAATGGCAACATATGACCTTGATTCTGTGAAATCCCAAATTTTATTGGTGTAGCAAAGTTTTTCCCGAGAGGTTTAAAATTAGTAAATGTACCGGGTTGCGCATTAACACCAAATTTAAAATTTTGTAATACAGGAGGTGGCTGTACTACTGTATTAGATTTATTAGTAATTTTATTACGAGCCGTGTATTGGTCCTGGAAATTCACTTCTTCCATAACAATACTTAAAGCTTCCTCAAGACTATTCGGAGATTTTAGCCTGACAATCCTAACCATGTGTTCTGGCAAATTGTACAAGAAAACATTCAGCGATGTATTATTATAAATTGTTATCTTACTTCTTTTTAAAGTAGAGTCAGTGAGTAAGTTCACTTTCGATATAAGAACTGAACGTACAGTCTGTATTCTACAACAAAAATCTAAGTACGATTCACCGTGCTTGATTTTCATATTTTCTAATTGTATAGCAATGCACTCCTCGCTCCGCGGATCTCCAAAGTGTTGGGTTAATAATTCTTTGAACTCAACCCAAGTCACAACATCCTCGCGTTCACTGATAAGAGCGGCCGCATTGTCTATAAGCCTACTCATAATTGCATGCATAATGTATAAATTTTGAACCTCACTACCGGCATATTTATTAATAACATATTCGCACTGTCTAATAAATAAACTAAGTTGCCGCTTATCACCTCCGAAAAGGGGAATTAATTTAAGCATTTCATTTGGAATAAGAACTATTTGTTCCGCGTTTGCTTTAGCCATTATAATAATATAAAAGATAAATCAAAAATAAAATATTTTATTTTATTAATATAATTTTATTTAATTAATATAATTTTATTTAATTAATATATTTTGTTTTATTAATATATTTTTATTTTATTAATATATTTTAGTTTATTATTATATTTTCATTACATTAATGTTTTATTTAATTAATATAATTTTATTTTATAACTATATTTTTATTTTGTTAATATATTTTTATTATATTAATATATTTTCAGTTTATTAATATATTTTCATTTTATTAATGTATTTTTTTTAATAATAATTAATTATATACGTTGCCCTATTAAGGGTTAAAATACCAGGAACCACTATGGTTACTTAATTAAAACTCCGTATTATTTTACTAACACAATTTCATTAACAGTATAATAACACAACACATATATTTTTCACTTACACAAAATTATAGAGCACAAGTCGAATTAAAAAGAGAGAATTCTGATCCCTAATTAACAAAACTCACGCTAGTAATCTTTTTAAACAGGCAAGGAAGGTGAAAAGGTTTACTCACCAGCCCGCCATAATCTTTTCTCCATCCACTTGACTTATTTATTTGGTTCGTCGGATCGCCGATCACACGCCGTATTTCCACGAAAAGCAGCAAATTTCGATGCCTGCGAATCGCGAAATTAGCGCTTCCACACAGCGATCCTACCGGCTGCGCCAGTCAAGATCGGGGGAGCGATATTGATTAAAAGATTAATTTAATTACGAAATTTATTATTAATTTTTAATTTCTAGATACACGATTTATAACTATTGGCTATTCTAAGCTTAATATTAATGCGTCTAGACAGGTCAAATGCACGCTGCAGACTCTCTGGGCCATGCATCCTCCCGCGGTTACATCGTACCATCCCCGGCCACCTGTGTGGGCTCTAGACAATAACATCCGTTTGACCGGGAATTTGCAGTGTCAGCATTTAGGTTCTCGTAATGATAACGCGGCCCGGGGCAGGATGCATAACTACGTTCTTAAAACATTAAACAAAAACATAAATGTTGTACAAATAAAAGGACGGCCTTATCGCCTAAACCGATCTCTTACAATAAACCCCTGAACTAAGGAAAATATCAAAAGAACAGTGGCGGTGAAGACAATAAATAATATGAAACATTCCAAGAATATGTAAAAAAATAATATACTTTGTATACTATACAAACATAAAATGTATCATAATATAGAGTCTGTACTATAGAATCAGCAGCTCGGCATTTTAGCATGTAGTTTTTCGGTCAAATGCTTTCTTAGAATTCTGCAGCCAAATGAGAAAAATAGTAAATCTTACACTAGTCACTTCTATATAAACCTTAATTGCGTATGGTCTGACACGCACTTGACTGATCTTTCTTATTAAACAGGTTATATATAAATAACATTGAAGTGTATGTGTTTGTAATGTCAAAATAACAGTTTTAACAAAGTATAATTCGGTACTTATACCAACAAATATTTTTTTAAATTTTGGTCTCTCTGTCTGGATTTTCCGGCTAATCCCGGAAACGGCTGGACTGATTTTGACGGGACTTTCACTGGATAACGGATGTTATAAGGGGTAAAAAAACTACGTCGCGAGCATAACTAGTCTAATATAAAAATATTATTATTGATTCGAATTGGTAGCTTATGAAATTAGCATGTAAGGACAAAATCTGTATATACTATGGATGACCATAGTGACCATGATCGCAAAACTGACAATATTTGTTACAGAAGTCCGTAAGGATTTCCACTAAAAATGGTTGAAAATGTTTTTTTAAATTATTTAACAAACTTAGTAAGCAATTTGACTCTGTGGAAATGGAGTTCGGAATTCTCCTTGAAGGGTAAAAAAGTTTTGGAGTGCTTTCGATTAAGCCACCACCCAGTAGTTTGAGACTAAAAGTAATATTAAATGGCACCTTTTATAATGTATAATGTATATTCATAACTAGTTTTAATTAAGAGTTCATTTACTTTAACTTCCTTATCCATGTTTCTCGCAAATTATCTGAATCTCGGGATAGAATGTCCAAAACGTATCTTTATCTCTGTTTTTTATTGCTGGAGTTTAACAGACACACTCATCTTCATCCTTGTTCTGTATTATTATTGCTGGAGTTCGCTTTGGCTACCACCCCTGGTTTAGAGTATGCCGCCATAACTACCTTAAGTTGTGTTTCGGCATTAGTGACCAGGTTTCAGTCTCCTTTAAGAGAGCTACAGCGCATTTGTAGCACCTTTGGTGTTGCAAATGTCCATGAAGTAATCGCTTTTCATCCAGTGAGCCATCGGCCTGTCTACTGAACTCCTGTAATGAAAAAAAGTTTAGCAGACAAGTTGAAGACCGACTTCACGGAATAAAAGTTCACAAGAAGGCCAAGTTGACGGAGACACTCATGGGTGTATTCCATAGCTCCTGCTAGGGATTGGAACCTAGTCACTAATGCCACAACACAACTCATGGTTGTTATGGGGGCATGCTTTAGACTAGTGGTGCTGGCCATGTCGACGGGCAAATGCCATACCACGTGGCAATGGGTTGCTTTATCGCACCTTACGACAGGCTGTCCGGCCACAAAAAAATATTTTAAAAACCATATATCTATACATATTATAAAATTGTAGAGGTTAAATTTCTGTACAATGAAAATTTTTTGGCTAAAAACCGAGTCAGGGGGATGTAAGCAGTGAAATAGAACTAATTTAGATTTTCTTAAAATTTTTTGTTTCTCTGTTTGTCTGTCTGTTTGTACCGGCTAAGCTCCGAAACGACTGGACCGATTTACATGAAATTTTGTATGGTGATAGCTTATATCCCTGGTCAACATATAGGGTACTTTTGATCCCGAAAAATTAAACAGCTTATAACAGACTGAATGTAATTTCTCTGCAACGTAACATAATAGAAGCGGAGACTTTGACAGGGTGTGGTGTCGGTGAGAGTTTTATTTTATATATACAAAGCTGATAAGTTTGTTTCTTTGTTTTTTTGCTTGAACGCGCTAATCTCAGGAACTACTGGTCTGATTTGATTTTTTTTTCAGTATTAGATAGCCCATTTATTGAGGAAGGTTATAGGTTATAAACCATCACGCTAAGAGCAATAGGAGCGGAGCATCAATGAAGAATCTTTCAAAATCGCGGGGTATTTTTAACTTACTTTTTTTTAAACTATTCAACGCTAACGAAGTCGCGGGCAGAAGCTAGTATAATAATATTTGAACGCAACTAACTACGTAAGTATTGAAGAAAATTGCGGAGAAAGGGCAAGGACAGGCGACTTACAAAAAATATTAATGTGAAAGTAACACTGCTTTTTGTTACGTTTTCACAAGGAAAAGCTAAATGTTTATGAATGAATTTCGGGAAGGAAGGACATGGGCTGCCCTTTGTATCACGAAATAAAGGGGTTGAAACCGTAAACTACAATTTGTATGGGCAACGCTCATTTTTTCAAGTTGAGGATATTAAAATTTATAATATATATATATATATATATATATATATATATATATATATATATATATATATATATATATATATATATATATATATATATATATATATATATATATATATATATAAACCCTTTTGGTAATCGGTAAAATAATGTATGTTGCACCCATACAATACAGTACTTGACAGTCGAGTTAGTTGAGGCACTTTTTATTATCTACGAAACGCCGAAGCCGCCTAGATTCTGTCCGAAAATAAATAGTTATGACATCATAACTTAAAAGTAATCTAATAACGTACAAATTACACCAGTCCACAAAAATAAAAAACACGCTCCAAAAGACTGGAAAGAACTTAAAGGGAATCTTGTAATGTGAAAATTATACCAGCCTCCAAAAATAAAAAGTTCGCTCCAAAAGACTGGAAAGAACTTAAAGGGAATCTTGTAATCTGAAAATTACACCAGCCTCCAAAAATAAAAAGTACACTCCAAAAGTCTGGAAAGAACTTAAAGGGAATCTTGTTACGTGTAAATTACACCAGCTTCCAAAAATAAAAAGTTCGCTCCAAAAGACTGGAAATAACTTAAAGGGAATCTTGTAATGTGAAAATTACACCAGCCTCCAAAAATAAAAAGTACACTCCAAAAGTCTGGAAAGAACTTAAAGGGAATCTTGTTACGTGTAAATTACACCAGCTTCCAAAAATAAAAAGTTCGCTCCAAAAGACTGGAAATAACTTAAAGGGAATCTTGTAATGTGAAAATTACACCAGCCTCCAAAAATAAAAAGTACACTCCAAAAGTCTGGAAAGAACTTAAAGGGAATCTTGTTACGTGTAAATTACACCAGCTTCCAAAAATAAAAAGTTCGCTCCAAAAGACTGGAAATAACTTAAAGGGAATCTTGTAATGTGAAAATTACACCAGCCTCCAAAAATAAAAAGTACACTCCAAAAGTCTGGAAAGAACTTAAAGGGAATCTTGTTACGTGTAAATTACACCAGCTTCCAAAAATAAAAAGTTCGCTCCAAAAGACTGGAAATAACTTAAAGGGAATCTTGTAATGTGAAAATTATACCAGCCTCCAAAAATAAAAAGTTCGCTCCAAAAGACTGGAAAGAACTTAAAGGGAATCTTGTAATCTGAAAATTACACCAGCCTCCAAAAATAAAAAGTACACTCCAAAAGTCTGGAAAGAACTTAAAGGGAATCTTGTTACGTGTAAATTACACCAGCTTCCAAAAATAAAAAGTTCGCTCCAAAAGACTGGAAATAACTTAAAGGGAATCTTGTAATGTGAAAATTACACCAGCCTCCAAAAATAAAAAGTACACTCCAAAAGTCTGGAAAGAACTTAAAGGGAATCTTGTTACGTGTAAATTACACCAGCTTCCAAAAATAAAAAGTTCGCTCCAAAAGACTGGAAATAACTTAAAGGGAATCTTGTAATGTGAAAATTATACCAGCCTCCAAAAATAAAAAGTTCGCTCCAAAAGACTGGAAAGAACTTAAAGGAAATCTTATAAAGTGTAAATTACACCAGTCTTCAAAAATAAAAAGTGCGCTCCCAAAGACTGGATAGAACTTAAAGGGAATCTTATAACGTGTAAATTATACCACCATCCAAAAATAAAAAATGGACTCCAAAAGACTGGAAAGAACTTAAAGTGAATATAATAACGTGTAAATTACACCAGCCTCCAAAAATAAAAAGTTCGCTCCAAAAGACTGGAAAGAACTTAAAGGGAATCTTGTAATGTGAAAATTACACCAGCCTCCAAAAATAAAAAGTACGCTCCAAAAGACTGGAAAGAACTTAAAGGAAATCTTATAAAGTGTAAATTACACCAGTCTTCAAAAATAAAAAGTGCGCTCCCAAAGACTGGATAGAACTTAAAGGGAATCTTATAACGTGTAAATTATACCACCATCCAAAAATAAAAAATGGACTCCAAAAGACTGGAAAGAACTTAAAGTGAATATAATAACGTGTAAATTACACCAGCCTCCAAAAATAAAAAGTGTGGCCCAAAAGACTGAAGCTGGAGTCAGTTTGGTCTACATACTTTCAAAATTTTGAGGGTGTATGGACCAAACTGACTCCAGATTTGGATTCCTCGTATTGAAATACATATAATAATAGATGGGTCTGGACAATAGTACAGACCACTTTCTTATTTTATGTGGGTCAGTGTTATTGTTTCAAAGTTATTAAAATGATTTTGATTATAATATTTATAAAGTAAAAGCGTAGATTAGCACCTATTTTAGCGCCTGTTCTTATATACAAAACTAATCTTATAATGTATTCTAATATGCGTCATGTACCCAATTCCCTTTTATTTTAAAGTGAAAACAAATAACTGTTAAAACATAGGCACAGTTTTTAATTTCTAAATTCAAGAATTATTTCGGGTTACTTCAAAGTATCAATAACGATCTATCAGATGTTCAAATTGAAGAGGGTATTTTGGACACGGTCTTAGGATATCGCTGATACCAAATACACCACTATCACCTTCAATCAATCAATTTCAATTACGCCGATATAAGTTCTGACGAATGACGACGGTATGCTGTAAGAGATTTGGGAAGCAACTGGATCCTATATCTTGATATATATAATATTGTGACTCATTAATGTTTATACAATAATAGAACATAGTACCATCCTTGACTAAGACATTCGTGGCCATAGGGTTGGCTCGTACTTTCTTAGACAATGGATCAGTATGGCGATTGCGCGAGGTAACGTAGTCAGACTTCTGGGAACCTTATCCATTGATTTTGGTGACGTAAGCTCAGTATTCTGCTTATAGTCTTAAGGTATTGTTATGTGTTAGCGGGACTCGAATTAAAATAACTAATTCTAACGGTATTTTAATTCGAGTCCCGAATTTATTTTATAGAGTTATTAAATTTATAGAGTTTATGAGAACTATACAAACACGTATAACACAGGTACAAATTAATATAACCGAACACAACAAATCCAAACGTAATGCAGAAGGTCGTAATTTATTTTTATAAAACGCGCAAAGTCCGTCACTATTAGATTCCCGAATGTATACACGTCACGCCCGTATGGTAGGTAGCTCAACTGACCCCCCTCTCAATCAGGCCGTCGTTTTATACTTCACAAATGCAAATGTGCCTGCCCGGCAACGTCAACATAATTTCCTAGAATTAGCTTGTAATAGATAGATAGATAGATAGATAACACTTTATTGTACACCATTACAGAAAACTTACGGACTACTAGTAGGTAATAATTTAATTGTGTACAAAGGGCGGTCTTATCGCTAAAAAGCGATCTCTTCCAGACAACCCGTGGCAAGAATATTGTGATTGGGAGTGGCGATGGTGGTATACATAATTATTGTACGATTACATACATTTTAATAATAAATATATAACTATACTAAAAAATAAATATGTAATCCTAATCCGCAACACCTGGCTAATGATACAGCCTGCAAGCGGCCGTAAATGAGTACAATAGAACAATAGGCTGTTCTCCACAATAATTTAGAAACGTATTTCAATAAATAAGTGAACAAACGAAGACGATCATAAAAGGATTACAATCAGTTCAAATGCCGACAGGTAATAAAATGTGCTTTTACAGATCTGTACGTGGAATTTGTTTTTGTTGGGGTCTAAGTTGTAACAAGTTAAGTGAGTAAGTTGTATTTTAGGTAGAATATACATACATACATACATACATAACTTCACGCCAGGTCCCTTGCGGGGTAGGCACGAACAACAGAGCGCCATACAGGCTTATTCTTACACACCTCACTTGCTTCTTTGACATTCATAGCTCTTGTCATGCACGCTCGTCTGTTCTTAAGGCTCCTGACATCACCTTCTGCT
The DNA here is from genome assembly GCA_949752895.1 of Dendrolimus pini. Lineage (NCBI taxonomy): Eukaryota > Metazoa > Arthropoda > Insecta > Lepidoptera > Lasiocampidae > Dendrolimus > Dendrolimus pini. The sequence continues at coordinate 16,769,171 of OX457140.1, read as the reverse complement.
AATACACGATCAATTTGATCATGGAAGGTGTGTCGTGGCCTTCCGCGACTTCTGCATCCATCCACTTTTGCATTGTATATCTGTTTAGTCATTCTTTCATCATACATTCTTTCCACATGCCCGAACCACCGGAGCATTCCTTTCCTTACCTTCACCCCGACACTCACACACACACTACACACAGGTAGAATATGATATAACAAATAGTAATTTAACAGACATAAGATACTAACTGTATTAAAAATTTGTAGTTTTAGACATTTTTCCAAATTAGCATGAAGATACATTCTGTATTTACTAAATAAGAATTAAATTTGTAACAGTTTTACAATATTATTTAATGGAAAACGAAAAACATAAAAGTGACGCCCTTATTTATAAACCCAGAAAAAAAACATATATAAGAAATGTGCCTTGTATCATGACGGAGGAGATGGCCTTAAAACAAAGAATATAATATAACTAAGTTAATTTTTCTTGATTGTATTATTTTTTTAATTATGTATACTTTGATGTAAACAAATAAAATTCAACTACCTATATCATTAATTAGGTACCTATTATAGATCTATGACAAGGAACAAAATTGAATTGTGCAATTTCAAATTGAATGCCAAAATTTAGATGAAAACTGCTATTTAACCCAGAAGCCTTATTTATCTACGTCTGCGAGGCGTTACATATCATCGAAATTTTTCTATATCTTTGTAAGGAGTAAAGTTAGCGTCTCGTGCTGTAAGAAGGGATTAAAATAAGAAAGATAACTTAATTTTTTATCTCTGTTTAATTTCGATATCTTATAGGGTTCAGAACATAGTCTAAATGTGGCCGATATTCCTTCTAAGGTCTTTGGTGTTGGCTATAACTAAATATTTGAATGAATTACCACTGTTGGTATGGGACATCTACATTTTTAAGGAAACGGACAGTATACCCACCATACTATAATTCAAGGCAGAATAACAGGTTTTACTTATCGTTTGTCAAGATTGTAATGAAGTCTGTACGACTTTCTCACAAAGTTAAGAATATATAAGAATGCACTCTGTTGGCTCAGCGACCCAAAATGTGTCTTGGCCTCCGAAACGAGAACACGCCACCCGTTCCTGTCCTGTGCGATTTCTTGCCAGTTAAGGGCTTGAAGCTCACACAGGTCAGCCTCCACTCTGTCCCTCCACCGGTACTTGGGGCGATCGACCGGACGACGCCCATCCGATCGTCCCAAATAGGCTCTCTTCACGCTTTGATCCTCCCCCTTCCGTTCCACGTGACCGAGCCAACAGAGGCGGTGAAATTTTATCTCTCTTATTACGTTAGGCTCGGCCACGAGGTTTTCAATTTCGACGTTGGTTCGGACCCTCCAGTTGCCATCGTCTCTCCTTGTCACAAGGAGAGACAAAAAGAGAGATAATAAAATGGACTACCAAAAACAAAGATAAATAGGACAATATTTATCCGTAAAGTGAGATAGTATTCATACGAATTACATGTCAAAGACATTTTAGGAATTTAAGGGTTCGAAATAAAAGCTGATACAAAACTCTGAATACAAAAGAAAACTCATTATTGAAAAAGTAACGAGTGAATAAGCAAAATCAATTTCAATTTTTATTCAAACGATGAAACTCGGATAATCAATATATATTGATTCGAAATGTAATAATTCAATAACCACTGGGTTAAACAATTGAATTTATAGACACAAAAATAATAATGGCAATAGGTACTACAAATCTCAATTGTCCAGTAAAGAGAGTATAGTTTTTGAAAATTTATGGCTATCCCTGTATCGTTTAAATTCACAATTGGAACTGGGAGGGGGCACTGAGAACGGCTTTTAGGTTCCTCCAAATCTCCTGGACCGATTTAAATGAATTTTCTGTGTGTGTTTGAGTGGGTCCCCGGATAGTTTAGATTTACAATAGGAACCGGTAGGTGACGCTAGGATCGGGTTCTAGGCTCCTTCTAATTTCCTGAACCAATTCTGATGATGCCGATACACCCTTAACAGGCAGGGTTAGCAAGGGATCATGCTGTGTATTCATGCTTCTGGCATAAGGTGACGTAAAGATCACCAAGGGGTTATAATGCGCATCTTTGATAGTCATAAAGAAAATATTATTGAAATGTATGAATCACTATTACTATTAATCTTATAATTGAATTAATACTGCTATTTCAATACACACTTTACTTGACACAGCTCCTTTTTTAATTTTCCTAAAACCTTTTTCTGATATTCAAATTTCTTAACTTCTTCGGAGGTACGATTACAACCTCAACGTGATACCATCACCTACACGCTCTCACTGCGTTTCCCCCGCGATGGATAGTCTTCAAGCGATTTTCATCTCGTAAAGAAATACACATTCAACCTCGAGTAAAGCTCGCTCGCCTTCCTTTATTCAAGAAAACGTTTCAGTAAAATTAATATTTTTTGTGTGTTGTGTGTGTGTGTTTAGGAATTGTGTGTAAGAATAAGCCTAAATGGCGCTCTGTTGTTCGTGCCTACCCCGCAAGGGACCTGGCGTGAAGTTATATATGTATGTAATATTTTTTGTTCTACGCCCCAATGAAGAAATAAAAAACATTTTATTCGACATTTTCCGCAATTATGATACAAATTGACTTAAAAGCTTTAGGTTTTCCTCGATAATTGTACTGGGAATACGAGGTTGTGCTTTTATGAAACACGTAAATCTAATCAGATTAATATTTGCTGTAATCTGTGTTGTGTTGTAAGTATCGGAAAATTATTTCTACATTTCAATAGTCCCTTGCAACTCTTATGTATAATATCCGAAGAAAACAAAAGTAACCGCCATAGCTTGCCAAAAATAACAAGCTGAAGTGGCAATGCATGGTGACTTCTGTCGCAGGATGGAAGGCCAATGGAACAAAAGACTCCTGGGGCGCCCAATTCTGCTATTACTATCTCAATATTCATTCCGGCTAACATCATTTCTGCCAATTTTAATAAAAAAAAATTTCTACTATGATTCCGCCGCGAAGATATCGAAAGGATACTGTGTATTTAGTAGAACACAATTTTTAGACATCATCGCAATGCAATCGTACTTTGAATATATTCGATTCGTCGAGATATTAAAATAGCAGACTTAGGCCCCAGGAGACCACGTCTCAGTAAACGCAGTGTCAGGCGCCTTTTAGTCTCATTGACCGATGACCTACATAACGTCGTAGATACGCGCTGGATGCGGATAGTGGAGTACTGAGACTTGTGACAAAATTAAGTACTCTTACATCCAGTAGTGTATGATTAGCTAAGGACAATGACGCAAAATTACAGAAGCAGCCTCCTGAGATTCATACTCGTAAGACTTTTGAACGGTGCAGAAGCATCATAGAATCATACAGAAGAATATAAAACGGATGAGCTAAATGTAAAGACGGATGGCTATATATTGAATTCTAACCGTTTGGATTCATTCTGGAATGATCGATGCTGCTAAAGAGAGACCAAGTGGTAATAAAATGCTATTTTGGGACACTATTGAATTTCGAATGCCGTCTTTTATCGTCTCTTCATTCTTCAGTGATAATAGTGAGTGTTATAAATACAAAAATATTTTTTAAACTGAGTTCCTGACATTCACACATACACGTAAACATGCAAACAAGTGCAGCAGTTAGATTTAATTAATTATTCCATAATAATAAGATTGGCAGGAATTGAACAAATGGTCAATAATCAACAACCGGCGACTAGTCATCTAAAAGGTATACTAGGTTTTATTAAAAGTATTCTGGAAATTCAGTCTTTAATATTGAGTCGAAATGCTTCGGCTGGGTTCCCGTTGCTGTGTATTGGATATTGATGAGGTCCCATTATTACGGTTTTAATTGGAAAGATTCCACGAACAGCCAGTGACACCTTAAAGGCATGATCTATAGCCACGTTCGAAGCAGTCTTTGTGTAGTCAGTAGAATTGAAAGCTTACTAAGTAAGCCTATAAATAAGCCTTTATTATTTGCAACTAAGTAAATATTTCATGTAAATAAAAATATGATATAAACTAAGTAAATATTACATGTAAATAAAAATTTGATATAATTCCACGAATATTTAAATTATACAATAAATATGGCTCTACTTCAGATTTATTTGCTAATTCACGACTTTAGTTTCGCCGAATACTGTAGCGAAAACTGTACATGTTCCCCATTTGATAGTTTATATCGTCATTTCTTTGTACTTTTTTAACATAGTATTGTTAAAAAAAATACATACAACTAGCTGTTAATCGCAACTTCGTCCGCGTTGAATTTAATTTAATTTGATTTGCCTTCCGGTAGTGGTGATGGTGGCGTTGTGCGCGTAGGTAGGCATTTCAATTGTTTTTCTAAAATAAAAGAAGCCTAAGTTACTTCTTCTTATAATATCAGCTATCTGTTTAGCCGGAACAGACAGACAAATTTAAAAAAAAATATGATTTTTTTTAGTGCCGTTTATTTTGTTTGTTTATTTGCCGTATATTTAGTAAAAAGCGGCTATTTTGACATTAAAAACTTCTTCAAACAAACATTCAAATTTTATGTTTGTTTGTATGTATAGATTGTATAGATGAACATTATGATATTTGACTTTTGTCACACACAAAATGTTCCTACAAATGTAATGGTGTAAATTTAAAATATTAATAAAAAAATATCTCTCGCAGTGCTATTTTTACCCTTCTCTGGGCACCTTACCCATAGAAGTCGGTGATCTGGGCTCAGTATTCTACCTATAGTCTTGAGGGACTATGGGTAGAATACAACACAAATAAGTTAAGTTTTCTTACATTGTATTCAATAGTTATGATATTTGTATAATCTTTAAGTTATAGATGTTTATTTATATGAATGTATAATTATGCGTATGTCTGCAGCTAGATTCATACGATGATGCCGTTCATGATTCAATCTCGCTCCTGTCTCAGTCCGTTCTCGGTCCGGTCAAATATTTTTAAACAAGTACGAATCAGACTACTCTCACTATGCTCTAGTTCTGATCCGATATCACGCCGGTACTGGTACGTCGAAAATAATATTTGTCTGAAGCGAGATTGCACCTGTAATGACATGTACATACATTGCAAGTACGCTTTTGTTTCAACTCCAGACTAGTAGTGTAGAAACAGGGATATTTGATCAGGCGAAGACCGTAGCGATATTGTACTTTGTTATGAGACTATTAGTGTAGACACAGCGAGATTTAATCGGGCCAAGACCGTAGTGAGAGTGTACTTTGTTGGGAGACTACTAGTGGAGACAAAACGAGATTTGTTTTTTTTTAATTTTATGGTATAGCAAGCAGCTGTTACACGAGGCAAATAATTAGCGTTGTAGTAGTACGGCAGTTTTATTTTTCATCTCTCTATCATAGAGTTGACAACCGTCCTGTTTTCCCAGGACATGTCTAAGTTTTTTGTAGTATCATGGGGTGTCCTGGTTAGTTTTCAAACAGCATCCTGTGTTTTTAAAGCGCCTGATAAGGTCATGTATTTTACAATTCTTACGTTAGGAAACCTCACGGCTCGCGAGCAAAATACTTTTATTATTAAAAAATATGATTATTATCATTAATTGAATTTTATTCAACCTATTTTCACTACATATTAATTTAACAATAATTTAAATCTATTAATGCGTCCTGTTTTTAAACTGATCTGTCGTTCCAACTTTAAAAAAAATATTCTTTTATTTTAACTTGAAATCTATTTTTTTTAAATTTGGTGTTGTTAACCCTACTCTGTGATATGTATGGTGGCCACTACCAACTTTTATCGCGAGTTTTCAACATCATTGTGTATATAAATAACTATGACATACAACGACAAACAAACAGATGGTAAGGTGCAGCAAATAACGATTACTTTTTCGATTTTGCAAAAATCTTAGAATTAAGAAGCTTCTTTTGTTTCCATTTTAATCATCAGATAGGCACAGCAATAATCCTGTTCCCAAGACCAATCGGAGCGAAAACCAAAAAACAGTAAAAAATACTCCCTTTCAGAATGGATTACTAGAAGATTTACAATACTGCTATGTAAGACCGATTGTTTATATAATCCCATTTACAATTTATCGACATTTTATTTCATTACTGAATTGATATAGGTAAAACGGGTATAAAATGGAAAAAAGATTGCTATAAAATTTCTTAGGCATTATCCTTTGTGTACAAAGATAAAATTCATAATATTGAAACGTCTTTGAGAGCATTTTACTATAGGAATTTTTGATTGGTAACATCAAGAATCTATTTTTTGTAGAGGGCCGTTTTAGTATCAATTTTTATTTATCATTTATGAATATAAAAAAACCGACTTCAAAAACTAAAAAGTATAAAATAACTTATTTCTAAAGCTATTTTAATTATAATATCTTGTTTTTAATATATAAGTATTATCTAAAACATCTTAAAGTCGGTGCTAAGTTATTTTCAAAATATAGTAATTTTTATGTGATACTTTGCACCGACTTCAAGATGTTTTACATAAAATATATTAAAAATAAGATATTATAATTAAAAATGGCTTTAGGAATAAGTTATTTTATACTTTTTAGTTTTTGAAGTCGGTTTTTTTAAACGAAGTTTTTTTTATTTGTTACTTTTTAGTGTCTAGCTATGGGTAAGCCATCGAAAGGTGCCGCGCGCCTTAAAAAATATAGGAAAAAAAATCATAAAATGAAAACTATGGGGCCAAACTATGTAAAATTTTTAGGGGAACAAATGCAACTATTCCGCATCAAAGTAAAAAAGAATCACGTAAATAGGATCATAAATCTCAGAGTAATCGGTGTACATAAATAAATAAAAATACCAACCAAGTTGAGAACCTCCTTTTGGAAGTCAGTTAAAAACTAAACAGAATGTGTACCAGATGGAAACTTTAATATAGGTTGTTAATTATGAACATATAATCATGTACAATAAGTGAAAATAGTGTAGCCTTACCTAATTTTAACCTATAAATATAAAACTAAATATGAACTACAAACTATACTATGAACATTTTAACTATTATAATTTAAAATGTGTTATTACCATAAGTGTAAAATACAAGGATCTTATTGTGATAGGAGATTTTAATTTATACTCGGCAAACATAAATTTATCTGTGTATTATATTATACGTTGTGACTGAATATGTTTATATATATCTATAATGTATTATGTGCGCCACGCTATCGTATAGGTGACAACTGTAATGATAGCGATGTTTGTTGGTTAATAAATTTTTTCAATATAGTAAATAAGTAAATAAAATAAATAAATAACTTTTAGATAGTATTAATTTTTATAAATAAACGAATTTGAGTTACATCACAAGAAACAATATCCCTTGTAATAATATTTATAATGTAGTGTGTATGAATAAATAAATATTTTTTCTTAGCTTATTAAGGCTACATACCTAGGTCTGTAGTAACAGCAAGAAAAATTTAAAAAAATATTAGATAGATTTTTTGCATGTTCGTTACTCGATTACTCCGTCAATTGGGAACCGATTTTCAATATGTTTTGTTTGCTCGTAAGTGTACACTGCCGGGGTAATCCCACAGTAACCAAGTCAGGATCTGATGAGTGGATCAGGTCTCAAGGCTATATAACATAACCCGTATTAAAGTACGCCATGCGCCTAACTTCTTGGAAAAAATCTTGTATACGCGTGTAGTTATTACATTTTCTACAGGCGCTTAATTCTATTTAATTCATGTAACGATATTTCCCCTTCAATTGTGGTTCAATTTTGATTTTTTTCTTTATACGTAAATATATACTCTCGAGGCGTTTTTGATGGTCACTAAGTTAGGATCTGATGAGTGGATCCCATAGAAATCGAGAGTAACTCTTATTAAAAAAAACGTCGAGTGCCTACATTTAAAAAAACCTTATTTGTATACGCGTGCCACTATTACACTCTACAGGTGCTTAATTTTTATGTAAGCATGTTACATGTTTATTCCGTCAATTGTGGACCGATTTCCAAAATATTTTTTTCAAATCCGAGATTATCCCATAGTCTGGCCAAGTCAGGATCTGATTTGTGAATCGCAAACTTTTCATATAAATATTTTGTAAATTTGTTGTTGTTCTTTTATGTTTTACATGACACCGACTTCTACATGTTGTACAAAGAAGTCGGTTAAATATTTATTTTTGGATTTAGTGTGAAGTTGGTTTTGTTTAAGTTAAAAAAAATTGTCACACCAATAGGGGGGCTCAATTCTGCTATTACTATCTCGTTAAAGTCGCCGAATACTATCATCTCAATCGTAAGTTTGTCTGATTTTGGTACGCTATTAATGATCCCAATGGCGTGCCCGTGGCACGCCACTCTGCCTTTTAGATTATTTATAAGTGAAAACTGGCGAAATAAATATTTAAAAAGCACGTAACTTTTCAATATTCATTTAGGTTAACGATATCTCTGCATTAGCAGATTAATAGTAATGCAAATTTTTTCTACTATTACCCCGTGGCCACGATATCGAGAAGATATTGTGTGTTTAGTAGAATACGAATTTTTGATACTGTCGCAATGGAATAGTACTTTGAATATCTTCACAACGCCTAGATATCGAAATAGCAGAATTGGGCCCCAGATCTATTGTGCTAATGAACACAAGTTTGGGGGTTAAATATTAATTTGTATGTTTTAATGTTTTAGTAGAGTGTACGTTGGTTACCCCGTTGCATAGGGTGACGCGCCACTAGCGAGAGCCCATGGCTCAGACGCTGCGGAAGCTAGGCTCAACCTCTCGAGAGGGGAGTACAAAATAATACGACTAGAAGTTGTACTCTAGATGTATTTGTTGCTCAATTGATTTAACACTAAACTTAAAACTATATACATGTATAAGAATATTAACTGCTACGTGAAAATATGTAAAACCTAAGCATGCTCATAGATCCGAAGGTAATCATGTTGTCAAAAATAATTCCATTTACGTCATATAGCAACTAGTAGTTAGACAGGTCCTAAACTGGCTAGTGCATGGCACGGGGCTGTGATTTCAAACACAATTTTCGCTCAATTTTCCTTGTGTTGATCGAATCTGTAGAGGCAGATGGTACTTAGCGCTAAATCTATTTAATTATTATTCATCAAGATATACCTCACTCGCAGAACACTCCGCATTTGTATAAATTTGCATATTATTCGAATTCGCGTGCTTGTTTTTACTTAACTGAAGACAGCTTCTAGGCTTTTGTAGTATTTTGATAAAATTTTGCTATATATAGACCGTATAATTAATCAAAGTTATTTTGATATACAAGTGTATTAGTGCTTACAATTTGTCAATAGTATGTGTTACGACTTCGTCTCACTTCGTACACGGGTCTGATTTCCACTAGGAAGAACCGATGCAGTTTCCAGTTTCTTCGTGACAACTCTCTCTACCTGGTGGAATGTTGATAGGGAACCCTCATAAACGTACCACAAACCGCTGGGCGCAACACTTCCAGGGGAACGGGCAGTATACCCAACAACACATTTATTTATGACGGATGGGCGGGATTGACACTTCGGTTATCTCCTGTAACTGTCATCATTGCAAAAGCTATAGAAATCGTTAAAACAGCATTTATTTCCGTGATCAGTGATCACGTAACGTGATGTAGGTTAGTACAGGAAGACAGACAGACAAAATTCAAACAATTCAGACAAAATTCTAAAAAATTGGATTTTAGAAATCTACTGGTCCGAATTATCCCCCCTGATTTTTTTTACACTTTTAAACGCATTTTAGAAACTGGAACCATTGACAGGTTTATAATATTGTATACTATATTACTATTGTATACTATACTATAGTATACAATATTATAAACCTGTCAATGGTCAAGTCTATACTTGAACAAAGAAATTGGACGTTGATAAAACGTTTCAAATAAAAAAGTAATAAGGAAGAATTATTTTATTTTACTTGCGTAACTTGAGTTACTTTGACTCGGAGTTGACTGTTATTTGACTCGAACACTTTAAGAAATAGCAACAAGGCAGACAACGCGCAGATGTCATATTCAATTTACGGTATATGCGCGAGTCTAGTAACGAGTCCTGATTCTTTGTGACCAAGTTAGTAGAATGTTTGTATTCTAGATCGAAGATCTGAAATATGATATGAAATGTATGAAATAGTGAAGTATTTAAAAAGTTTAAACTACTTATTTCCGTCAAATATATACCACACTGTATATTTATACGCCAAATAAATAAAGTTTGTATTTCATATTATAAGTAGATTTGATCAGAATAAACAACAGTAAGTTTTAAATGCCACGTTGTAGTTGTAATGGAGCGTTACCACGTGTTTATCTGCTGTATAATGACTTTAAAGGAGTTAAACACACAAATGAAATGTTTGATGTGCTATGGAGAAGCTATTATCGTTTTACTTTCAAATACGGTTTTCTCACAACGAAGTCATATAAAGTAGTTTCAATAAATAGAAATAATTATTTACAAGTGCTATAATTTAATGAAAATAACTTATTAGCAAGTACAATTCCAGCTCCATTTTTTAAGTCGAATAACTCGATTGAGCCATCATTGACTCGAGTGACTCGACTCGAAATAATCAAATTCATCCCCTCACTAAAGTCAAGAATAAGAATTGTACTCAATTATTTCCAAGTACGTTCTTAATAATTTTAGGCAACGTTCGCCAATTTTGTGAGCCATTACAACGCTCGCAATAAACAAAATATTCGCTCAAATTACGCACGATCAAGATAATTTCAAGGCAAGAATTAGGTAACTGAAGAAAATAAGCTACAAATTCTTATTTCAACGAGGTTTTTCTTTGTTCAGCTTCACAGTTCTTGTATATTGTGAACTAGAGCTTTCGTCGTTATTTGGTTTGGAGATTCGGGGCTGAATTTGTGAATTCGAAGTTTTCGATGTATAATGTATATATGTTGGCGCAAATATAACAATTAACGTATTACAAAAACAATAATCATTTATTTAATTACTATGAGTTTATTATAATGTGATATTAACGTAATACAACAAGATTTTATTGTAATTTCAATACTTAACCTAAAAGTTTGGGATCACGTGCACGTGCGCCGACATGTGCAGCGAGCCCTATAAATACGGCCGCACTGTCGACACTCGGTCATTATCCCGGACCACATTGAGTCCCGCCAAGACACGGAGACGGCGATCGAGGCCCTTACTAGCTACCTTCAATCCGCAGTGCGGAACTCGTCCAGGCAGGTGCCGGTGGAGGATGACCGCCACTTATGCCTGCCGGACGATGTGAGGGTACTGTTGAGGGAAAAGAGAGCCGCCTCCAGAGCTCACGATAGATATCCCACCGAGGAAAACAGAGTCCGACTTCGCGAATTAGAGCGCGAGGTCAAACTACGTATCCGGGAAGTCAGGGAACAACGTTGGGACAGAACGTTGAGAGATATTGAACCAACTCACCAGGCATACTGGAAGCTGGCTAGAGCTCTCAAATCAGACACCCTTACTGTCATACCCGCGCTAGAAAGAGCCGACAACACCGAGGCGTTCGATGACGAGGAGAAGGCCGAATGCCTTGCTCAGAGTCTAGAGCTTCAATGCTCCCCCCCACTACGCAAAACGTCGACCAGTCACACCTGTCGGAGGTGGACTCCGAGGTCGAACGTAGATCCTCCTTACCAGCGGAAACCACACTCGACCCGGTCACGGTCGAAGAAGTGCAAGATCTGATCAAGTCCCTCAAACCGCGAAAGGCCCCAGGGACCGATGGCATTAACAATCGCGTCTTAAAACTCCTCCCCGGCCACCTAATTATAATATTGGTGAGCATCTTCAGTGCCGCCATAACAAACTGCTCCTTCCCCGCGATTCGGAAGGAGGCAGATGTCATCGGTATTCACAAGCCCGGAAAACCGGCTAATAAACCGTCCAGCTACCGTCCGATCAGCCTACTGAGCGCACTCAGCAAGCTTTACGAGAGGGTCATCCTCTCTAGACTTAGAGATTTTGCCATCAGCAAACATCTACTACCCGACGAGCAGTTTGGCTTCCGTGCCAGACACTCATGCGTACAACTGGTGCACCGCATCACGGAGCACATACTATCTCACTTTGCACATCGCCCCCGCTCTATAGGAACAGCCGCCCTGTTTCTAGACGTAGCTAAGGCCTTCGACAAGGTCTGGCACAACGGCTTGATTAACAAGCTGTACCAGTTCGGTGTGCCAGACAGACTCGTGCTCATCTTGCGAGACTTCCTCCTAGGTCGTAGCTTCCGTTTTCGAGTGGAGGGAACGCGCTCGTCTCCTCATCCACTCACAGCCGGTGTACCACAGGGCTCGGCCCTGTCCCCACTACTCTTCACGTTGTTTACCAGCGACATCCCAAAAACTCCAGACGTGGAGCTGGCCCTCTTCGCGGATGACACCGCACTCTATACATCAGATAAAAACAGACAAATGGCCTGCGTCCGGCTGCAGGTAGCTGTCACAGAGCTAGGCAAATGGTTTCGTAAATGGAGGATAGAGGTGAACCCGGAGAAGAGCGCAGCAATGTTCTTTTCCCCGGGCACGCTTCGCTCCCCCAAACGCGCTTCCCTTCGCCTAAAAGCCATCTCGCTCTATGACCAAGAAATTCCCTGGGCAAAGCACACCAAATACCTGGGTGTCACCCTAGATCAGAACTTGCGCTTCAACGACCATATCACTATAGTCTGAAATAGAGCGCGATTTGTGATGGGTCGTCTAGCACCCATGATAGATTACCGAAGCAAAATGTCCCTCAGACACAAGCTTACAGCTTACAGCAAGCTCTATATAAAACATGCATCCGCCCGATCCTGACATACGCGAGTGTGGTATTCGGCCATGCCAAGCCTACCCATTTAAAGAAACTGCAAATCGTGCAGAATAAATTCATGCGCAGAGCCGTCGGTGCTCCCCTCTATATGCGTAACGTCGACCTCCACCGCGATCTGGAGCTTCCCTCTATCAAAAACTACATTACGTCGCTCTCGCGTAAGTATTTCGATCTCGCGCCGCACCATCGAAATCCGCTCATCGTGTCCGCGTCCGATTACAAGCCTCGGCGAAAGGCTCTCGTGCGACGACCGCGTAATGTCCTTACGGACAAGGTCGACGCTATCACAAAACGGCTGGCCCGGATCAGCCCGCCCGCGGTTAGGACGGCAGGCTGGCAGGCACCGACAGACAGACATAGACGGCGGCGTCTCAGACAACGCCAATCACGATCTCTCCACGTCCTCGAGAGGTACGCAAGGAGACATAGCCCCCCCACAGGATAGACTAGGCGTGTTGTTGGGAAGTTTCTTTCGCCGTTTCTTCTCTCCCAGCCATAACACGTTGCGAAACGGCAGTAAGATAGCGTAGGCCGCCGCGAACCGCCGATCCCGGTCCGCCGGGATCCTTCTTCTCGGGCTTTATATTACCCGTCGCCCGTTCTCAACTAGTTCATTGTGTCGCCCATTGGCGGCATCATCAGATTCATCCCCCTCTCATGGCAACAGTCCAGCCGAGGTAAAACTCCCTAGGGAGCTCCCTCAAGCAAGTTGCCCCCGGGCTCGAGCGCCTTCGCCTTGCGAAGGCGCGCGCCCCAAAAACCCCGGTAAAAATGTGAGGTCTTTGGACCAACAACATAAAATAAGTCAAATAAAATAAAATAAAAACTCGGTCATTATTATTCTAGCCGCCGAACGGGACGGACCTCTCTGGGCGTCGTAACGCTCTTGGAATTAACTATACCGAGTACTCTTGAAATTTTATTTCGAGGACTCAAATATGGGTCGTGACTAAGAAGCCAACAATCGTGACGTCCACATTGCTGGCGTCACACTCTTTATGAACACTACGGAGAATCCTCCTCCGTCATCAAAAGTGGCACAGCAAGGATCTCATTCCCAAACTGTTTCATCCGAGAACCTTCGTGAATCTCTTCGATAAAACCAAATAAGCATATGCATCCATTCATTCAGTCATTCAATCTCCGAGAACCTTCGAGAATCCTACAAGAACCTCCGAGAATCCTACAAGAACCTCTGACAATCCGACAAGAACCTTTGAAAATCATACATCATAATCGCCGAGACCCTACTAACCTACCTAATATTGATAAACTTACATAAGTTGTGTTTATGTGACAACTAAAATAAAGCAACGCAAGTTGCTTACAGACGAACTACTCAGAAGAACTATTTTATACTGTTGCAGATCAATAAGAATCTCCAAAAACTCTACTAGAACTTGCGAGCATCTTCGAAAACCTGCGAGAATTTTACGAGAGTCTGCGAGAAATCTACGAGAGCCTGCGAGAATTCTACGAGAGCTTTCAAGAATTCTACGGTAACCTGCGAGAATTCTACAATAACCTGCGATAATTCTACAAGAGCCTACAAGAACATGCGATAATTCTACGAGAGCCTTCGAGAATTCTACGATAACCTGCGAGAATTTTACGAGAGTCTGCGAGAATTCTACGAGAGTCTACAAGAACCTGCTAGAATTCTACGAGAACCTTCGAGAATTCTACGATAACCTGCGAGAATTTTACGAGAGCCTACAAGAACCTGTGGGACTTCTACGAGAGCCTACAAGAACATGCGATAATTATACGAGAGCCTTCGAGTATTCTACGATAACCTGCGAGAATTCTACGATAACCTGCGAGAATTCTACGACAACCTGCGAGAATTCTACTAGAGCCTGCGAGAGAACCTGCGAGAATTCCACGATAATCTGCGAGAATTCTACGATAGCCTGTGAGAAATCTAGGAGAACCTATGAGAATTATACGAGAGTCTACAAGAACCTGCTAGAATTCTACGAGAACCTGCGAGAATTTTACGATAACCTACGATAATTCTACGATAACCTGCGAGAGTTCTACGAGAGCCTACAAGAACCTGCGAGACTTCTACGAGAGCCTACAAGAACATGCGATAATTATACGATAACCTGCGAGAATTCTACGATAACCTACAAGAATTCTACGAGAGCCCTCGAGAATTCTACGGGAACCTGCGAGAATTCTACAGGAACCTGCGAGAATTCTACGAGAGCTTTCAAGAATTCTACAGGAGCCTTCGAGAATTCTACGTTAACCTTCGAGAATTCTACGAGAGCCTTCGAGAATTCTACGGCAACCTGCGAGAATTCTACGACAGTCTGCGAGAACCTGCTAGTTGTCGCAGATTGCGATATAATTGTAAAATTTTCGTAAAGTAATATCTGATATGGGAGGTTGGTATGGCCGTGGTAGGTAATTACAAGCTACAGGACTCGAATTAAAATGCCGTTGGAATTACTATAGAATTTGTTAGAACTATACAAACACGTATAAAACAGGTACAAATATAACTGGACGCAACCGGTACAAACTGCACAATTCAATAACACGCGCAAAGTCCGTCACTATATAGCTTATCGAATGTACGTCTTGCTCGTATCGTAATCCTCGCTTGACTGCCTCTCCCCTCTGTTTGGGCATTCCTTTTATCCTGTACAAATACAATATGACTCGACGCAAAACAATAATTTCCATGAATTTGTTCGACACACCTGTCTAATGACTGCCATAAAAAACTACAATACACAATATACTGTTTTTCTTAATTACAAATTTTAATGACAAAGTAAACAAAAGAAGTCCAAATGCGGGAAGGTAATAAACTGTACTTTATGGCAGGCAGGTGTGCATTTGCTTTTGTCGGCATGTAACAATATGAAGGTATTTAGTATATGGACACTATTTATTTACCGTGCTAAGAACATACTGTGATAAATTGAGGGTGTTAGCTATTATATTTTAGCTTAATAAAACTGGGTTGTATTAATACGGTGAGGATTATATTGTTTGTTGAGTACTTGATAAATGTTTTTAGGATTTGTAATAACCTTTATAATAAGTTTCAACATTACTTAAACCCGGGTTATACTTACTTTTATGTTATGTATTAGCATTACATAAAAGTAGGTATTTTATGAACTACAATATAGTATATAGTATTTATTAATACTGTTATTATAATTGAAGTGTAAAGCTCTCAGAGGTAAAATGATTTAGACCTAAATACGGCTTTATAAGTATTTAGTACTCTATTATTGATAGTCAGCCAAAGAATTATATTTGGTTGTACCTGGTTCTGAGAATTGATACATCTGCTTTAGACTGTATGGGCTTAGTCTTTTGCCTGTTCGTGACGAAATAAAGACTACTATCTTCTTTTTTATATAAAAATGAATGTTTGTCTGTATGTCCTTTATAGAATCGTAAACTATACATTTGATCATGTGATGATCTTTAGCAAAGTTGTTGTGCATGAGTCAGAGAAGGTTTCTGAGTTGGTTCACAATTGGACCCGGTAGGTGGCGCTGCTGTCAGCATATCGATTGAAGCCTTTACGGGCAGGACGACGTCTGCCGGGACAGCTAGTAATTTATATAGGTATTGGTATACCTATAACTTTATAAATATATGTACACAAATTTAAAAAAAGAGAAAATTAATTTGGACGAGCAAGTTCGGAAAATGTTAATATTAGAACTTTTGTCAGTCTGTTTGTTTGTTAGAGCATCACGTAAAAACTATTGCACGGATTTAACTACTACTACTAGTTTCTAAGTGTTTCTGTAATGGTGTACAATAAAGAGTTATCTATCTATCTATATTGTGGGTAAATACTTAGGATACTATAGTATAATATTTATCCCGACGAATGGGTAATTTCCATTACATGGACTAACATACTTAACCAAAACGTTGGCACCGTAGTCGTGTTCTTTGATGCCACCATTGCAATTCACTAATATATACGTTGTAATGGCAACGCGAACGAAGTTTAGTTAGTGCTACTTTTTTATATAGTTTTTTGAATATTTTTAACGTCTTCCTCCAAGTTTGCTTCGAAGCTGGCTTTCCTACTGTATCTTCTCCACGTTGTGCGGTATTTTCATTTCATATCCTTAACATTCAATATAAATAAAAAGAAAAATATCAAACAAAAAGACTTACAAATGCAATAAAATGCAAAGTACAGACGCTTTTTATTGTTTATGTTAAACACATTTTTAAACAGGAAATCATAACATTCTCGTCCCAAAAACAATGAAGACGTTCAACGTATTTTCTCAATAAAACGGTGTGTCAACAAAACATACGAATTTTATTGCCAATAAAATTCTAATAATACAAACATTACGTAAATTTCAAGGCACGGTTCCGTTGCATATTTTACGAACAATTGTAAGTTTTTAAGACGTACATTTTCCATTAAGGCTTGCTAGCAACGTCGTTGAGCAAGCATTTGGCCTCTCTGACAGTAAGGGGCAGTATATTACAAAGTTTGGCAGCCTGCACTGGAAAAAAATTACCATAATAAGCCTTATTAAAAAGGTTTTTAAATATAAGCTTTTAAGTTCCTGTATATCATGTAGCCGCAGAGTGCTAGCCAAGACAAGTAAAACGAGCCCAAACACGACGGGTCTATCTTGTTTAGTACAGGAGTTCCTATGGCCACCTTTCGACTTCATCAACAGATCAGCTCCATGGTACCATATTATTGCATTGTCACGCGATATACATATGAGTGCAAAATTTCAGCTCAATCGGAAACCGGGAAGTTCGTCAAATTTAACTTGCAAGATTCCACCCGAACTTACATACATACATACATCCCTTGCAAGTTAAATAAAAGCTTGTAAAAAGATGAAGTATGTGCAGGTATCACAAGTTTTCGACATGCATCAGAGCTCAAATTGTATAACATTAACAGATGAGAAAAGGTGATTTGTGAGATCATTTTCAAATCGGAATTTATGAGCCCAGACATACGTAACAACTCGAATAAGTCTTTAAAGTGCTATCAACCTGTAGCATACAGTTATTGATTTCAATGGTAATTAATCCGTTAAACCAATTAGCATGTATTTGCTAATTTTAAAGTAAATCTTAAGTTATACGCCTAATAGTTTATTAAGTTGATTTAACACTTAAAATGCCTCTAAAGACCGGTTATACATGTAGCATTAAGAACATTTTAACTAATTTTAAGATAGATAACACAATATTGTAGATACACTATTATAGAAAACTTGCAAACCAAACCAATGTAGACCCTTTCATAGGTAATTTATATCAATTTAAAAACCACAAGTTAAACAATGTTGTTATTTAAAATAATGCAATGATTTTTGTACTTTCTTTTTTTCTACTTTTTTTTAGTAATTAATTATTGTTGGATTTGTTGGATGGGGGAATGGTCGGTAATACAGCCCCGCTACGCTTCCGGCTAAGTTCGATGAACTCGCTGACCAACGATGGGTGTAGTCATCCAGCATTTTTTTTTATTTTACGATAAAGTATTAATCTTACACATAAAATTCTCGTGTCAAAAAGTTCGTTCCCATACTCCTCCGAAACGGCTTGACCGATTCTCATGAAATTTTATATGCATATTCAGTAGGTTTGAGAATCGGCTACTATCTATTTTTCATACTCCTAAATATTAAGGGTAGTGCACCCCTATTTTTTTTTTATTTTTAGATATTTTTTTTTTTTTTTTTTTTTATGATACAGCATTAAAAAATACATACAACCCTAAATTCTCAACCCTCTACGATCAACCCCTATTTTTTATTTGTTAAATATTGATTGAAGCTTTTCCGGGCAGCTAGTACGACTGTATTTTTGTGATTTTTATTAATGTTGACCACATTTAAATCAACATATTATGTAATTTTCTTATAAATGGTTTTTTTTTCACACAATTGTTTGGATAAATTGATTATTGTATAAATTATTTTTTAGTGGAAACTTGATTTATATGTGTATTAATTTTGTGTTTTATATTTAAGAATATTCAGTAATGTATGTTTCCAAAAAAAATAATATAGATAAACCTGTAGGTACTATTACAATAGTGTACAGAGCGGTCTTGTCGCTAGAAAGGGCTTTCTTTCAGATAACCCTGGGCAGGGTACAATTTATTACTCCTTATTAAAATCATATGCACTATAAGTAAATTTTAATGCATGTAAACGATTATTTTACTAACAATTTGTAAGATGTTGTTCTTATAATTTAGGTACAATTTTTTACCTATTTAATACGTGTAGACCAGCCTTAAATAATTTAAAATTTAGTTAGTTTTAATACGCGCAAATAACACTTAATGGCTGATTCACATAAATATAAGTTTTTAAATGACTTAATACATGTAAACAATTATTATAGTAATAAGTTGCAATAAGTTGCACTTAATATATAGTAAAAATTTATTCAACTATTTACGTACTTAATCCTTGCGAGAAGAGATAAAATATACTGAAAGGTAATGCAATATTCAGTTTAATAATATAACGAATATAATGCTACTAATAGCTTAGGGTACTAAGTTGTTGCTAAATGGCACAAAGCTTGTAACTCATTCATGTCGGTTCGCTTATTGTGTCTATGTCTATGTCTAAAGCTGCCGTTGCTATCAAAATTGCCGCACCAAAACCAAGAGAACTACATTGTCTCTTTTACTCTAATACAAATTCTATGTAGTTAGAGGCAGAAAGCACCAGTTCAACGTTCGTTTCAATTATTTGTGGTGGTTCAGTCTTAAAGGGTTTAAAACAGTGTGGTAAGCTCATTAAAGAAATCAGTAATGTGTCAATTATGTACAAATTGGAATAAAATAGTTATTTATGATATCAGTGCAGTAAGTTGGTTTTTACAAACGAGTAGACAACCGGAAGCTCAAAATGAAGTTGAGGGCGTACGATAGTCACAAGTTTGTAAAAACCAACAACCACACGTATGACACGTTTACAACATATTTTCTAGAAAACAGTACAATAGTTAATGAAACAAATATAAATATCAGTCAGTCGTCTTTGACGTTTCTAATATGAAAATGGCACGCATTTGCTAATGACTAATACGCGTGGTGAAAATTAGCACTACATCTTTTCTCTCATTTTCTCTATAGTATTAAAGTGAAACAAATGTATTAAATTGATCAAAAGCGCTTCCAAGGAGGCTGAATTATTCAGCTTACTTAATCTCATAATTTGAAACTCTTTGGTTACTTTTTTCTCTTTAAACAAGTGCATAGGTGAGAGTATCTATTTAACCAGACGTTCCCTTATTTGTTGCGTAATTTTTACCTTTCGATAAATGTTTGCAGGCATTATTATAATACATTTTTTGAGCAAATGTGTTAAAAATATATTTCATCCTTATATACTACTTAAGACATTGAAGTTCTGTGTTTCAGTTGAAAGACGGTTATTTAGCACTGCTTGAAGGGAAGGTTCATCATCAGAGCTAAAGCTGTCTGAGCATGAAAAGTAATCCTGTGATTCACTGCTTGAGCTATTCATAAATACCTGAAAATCGATATATGCTTATAAATGTATACAAATAAGTATATAAAACAAATGTAAAAATAAAAACAAGATAAACAAAAACTGATAATTATTTTTTACCAGCCAGCTGCTTTCACATGCCTGTGTTTCTAAATAAAAATAAATCAATAATTTCGTTTACAAAACCAACAATGCAATAAGTGTAAGCGAATATGTACTCTGTCATACTAATGTAATATTACGAACTGAATGTGTACATAGATGAATTATAATACTATTATTATATTACATTATAACTATTTATATCGTAATAATATATAAAATAATAAAATAATGTAATATGTAATGAAAATAATGTAATGTAATATAAATTAAAAAATACAATTATAACAGATTGAAATTGCCATAGGACAATTCACAACGCACTTAAACGTCAGCATGACGTGACAAATGATTTCATAACCATAACCATAAACATTGTAGAAATAAAAAAAGACACAATTGTAAACACAAATTATTAAAAGTTACAAAAGAATGTATAAAGTTAATAAACAAATGCGAATACAATATAAAAGTGAAAATAAGGAGAAGGTAGAAATAAACAACAAGAACATGGAATACAAACACAAAAACAGGATTACTCTTATTTCTTTGCAGTAGCACGTCTCGCGGGGGCCTTAGGTTGCTACTTTACACTAGGAGCAGACATCGCAGAAGCCTGACGTCGAATTAATTTAATATCATCCAAACAGCTTATAGGGTATCGTTTATCGTCAGCACCAAGCGTAAAGATGGCACCATCACGTGTCCAACATTTGGAGACACCAAACTCCTGCCTCACGCGCATGAAAAGGTCATGGCGGTATTTTGTGAGGAATTCGGATACGGTCAGCCTTTCAATTTAGTTTTCGCCATCCAGATCTTACTGCGTATGGAAACGTCAATCAGTTTAAATAAGATTGGACGGGGCCTGGACTGCGTGGCCGTATATTTGCCCATTCTGTGGCAGCGGCTAATGTGATCCATTTTAAAGTCAGTAAGTTTAAACTTTGTTTGGACAATACTTTTAATAACCTCGGCCGTATCCTCCTGCTGTTCCTCCGGAACTGCGACTATGAAGATGTAAACCAAAGGACGCTTCATCATTTAATGATAAGCGTCTCATAAAGCTCAAACAGAACATAAAGCTGATAGTAACGACGACGAAATGGGCCATAATAGTCTACGAAATACTCAGCATGTTTGAAATACACCTGAGCATTTCACATCAGCAGTTATTTATTCTCTAAAAACCTACCCTACGACCAAACACCTCAATTCCATTAACGGAAAATTGACCTTTCGGGAAATATTAGATGAACCCCGTCCCACGTGAGAGATATACAAGAGTAATAAAGATTGTTTGAGTTTTATTCTGTTGAAACTTTTTATACTCTAGTGGACCGGCAGACGTTTTACTGTCTTGGAAACGAATATAATAACCTGGCTTTAGCTGTACGTAGCGGGTCCAATTGTGAATCTAAACCATTCTCGAATCCACTTCAACACACACAAAAAAATATATATAAAAGGAGTTGAATCATACACATGTGCAGAAGAATTTTGTATAATAATAATATAAAAGCCTTTATTTCCAAAATCTTTTTTTTTACACGCTTTATATTAGCTTCACTTGTATGTCAGTATGTCTGTAACCGACCCCTTTGAGCTCGATTTTGTCCTACTTTGAACGATCAGATTTAATTCATACTTTGCACACCTGTCAAAGGTCGATGACAATGCAATAATATAGTATCATGGAGCTGATCTGATGATGGAGTGGGAAGGTGGCCATAGGAACTCCTGTACTAAACAAGATAGACCCTTCGTGTTTGGGCTCGTATGTTTATATCGCGTGACAATGCAATAATATGGTACCATGGAGCTGATCTGATGATGGAGTCGGAAGGTGGCCATAGGAACTCCTGTACTAAACAAGATAGACCCTTCGTGTTTGGGCCCGTATGTTTATATCGCGTGACAATGCAATAATATGGTACCATGGAGCTGATCTGATGATGGAGTCGGAAGGTGGCCATAGGAACTCCTGTACTAAACAAGATAGACCCTTCGTGTTTGGGCCCGTATGTTTATATCGCGTGACAATGCAATAATATGGTACCATGGACCTGATCTGATGATGGAGTCGGAAGGTGGCCATAGGAACTCCTGTACTAAACAAGATAGACCCGTCGTGTTTGGGCTCGTATGTTTATATCGCGTCAAAATGCAATAATATGGTACAATGGAGCTGATCTGATGATGGAGTCGGAAGGTGGCCATAGGAACTCCTGTACTAAACAAGATAGACCCTTCGTGTTTGGGCTCGTATGTTTATATCGCGTGACAATGCAATAATATGGTACCATGGAGCTGATCTGATGATGGAGTCGGAAGGTGGCCATAGGAACTCCTGTACTAAACAAGATAGACCCGTCGTGTTTGGGCTCGTTTTACTTGTCTTGGCTAGCACTCTGCTGCTACATGATATGCAGGATCTCAAAAGCTTGTATTTAAAAACATTTAAACAAAAATCAACTAAAAAATGAAAAATAAATAATAGTTTAAAAAAACTAAAAAAACACGCTTTTATAAAAAATCCAACTAAAAAAACAAAAAATAAAATTTAATATAATATAAAAAAGCGTGGGGTGTATTCAAAGCGCTTTTTAAGATATTATATTATTAATTGAATACACCCCACGCTTTTTTATATTATATTAAATTTTATTTTTTGTTTTTTTAGTTGGATTTTTTATAAAAGCGTGTTTTTTTTAGTTTTTTTAAACTATTATTTATTACAATACCAGTTTCATGTGTTACGTTACAATTAAATAAATCAAGTGAAGTGTTACATATCAGCTCTCATCGTCATCATCATCATCAGAACTTTAAAACATCAGAACACCACCATCAATCAGTAAAACCCTCTTATTATATTCCTAGCGATACCACATGGGATAGGGAAGTTAGGATAGGCGTGGTCCAGTAATACAGAGAATAGGGGCGTCACGGTGCACTGACTCTGTTCCAAATCCCGTGACGCCCCATAAAAGCTCGGATACAAGGGCGCAGGCTTAGGTTTAGTGGGTAGTTCGGCGATCAGTTTCTATTTAAAGCTAGCGTAGAGAACCGGTCACACATACCCTTGATGCATGCGTCTGCGCTGCATTTGGCTATTCTTCCGAAGAGCACGAGGACAGTGTCCAAAGACATTCCCCCTGCGTTATAAAAAAAAACCGGGGGGAGGTAGAAATGGGCTATCGGAACTCTCATCGTACGATACACGAATTCATGCGTGAGACGTAGAACATCATGGTCTGTTACAGAAGTTGAAAGTGGCGCCTAGCCTCAATGACAGCCTCTATGATAGAGCGGGCTAAGCCTTTGACGGCTTACCTCACTGCAAGGCAAAAGCTCCAGGTTCGAATCCTGGTATGGTAAATTTCATAAGCGAATGTTCTCTGTTACTTACTATGGTCTGGGTGGGTGGATAGGCTCCAGGGTAGTGCGTTGTATATTGCTCATAGCACAAGCGTAACTTGATTATTTTATACAAAATATGTGTTTGTCTGCCGACGCTGTATTTGGCGTCAGATTGAAGTTATACCCATGGACACTTTGGAAATGACTCAGCGTACGTCAGTTTTACCCGTGTACTCTGCAGGATTGGGCAGATTTATTTGACAGATTACTTGCCGTCAGAAACATGACAGCTATACGTTGCAGTGCTCGAGAATTATAGCGGACGGGGGCGAGGCGTCTGAGACAGATCACTATAGAGCATTTTCATAATAAAAATTCGTTGATACAGCATCACGTAACCACTTTCGTTGAGTTGGGCCATCTCCCCATTCGCCAGATTTGCACTAGAAAGTCCCGTTTTAAGTAAAACTGTCCAAAATATTCACACAAGCTTCTTCCGTTCGAAACATACAAATACATCTTCTACACACAACATCTCTGTGGTTATTTTCGGCTGTTATCACTGTTAACATTTAAAACACACCATAAGGAGAATTGTACGTATATGACACTGTAAATTAGGAAATGCAAGTCATTGATTCACAAACAAGGACGCTGATAATTGTGCAATGTGGAGTTGATTACGTACTCAAACTGAAAGGAAATATGGATTAATTATTATATGGATAATGGGACAGTATAATTGCATGCGCAGGACAAGCTTCTAAGGTTCGAATCTGCATTATTGGAATGACATGAGAGTATGAGAGCTACTAAGCGTTCATATGTTTTTTAAGAAGCTCCAATAAATATAGGAAAATTAGTTTGGTAATCTACCTATTATCTTGAGGCTACAAGAAGAATACAAAGCCTAGGTAATCACGTACTATAAATAAGATTCCAACAAGCCTCATCTCAGTGATAAGTTGTTTAAAGCAGGCACTAGATAAATATATGACGAGTTAATAAGCATTTGGTAAATTCTTTTTTAAATGTTCAAGATTTATAAATCCCACAACCCAGGCGTCATAAAGTAATAATACAATTTTACGTAGATACCATATTATTCGTGCCGGAACGGAGATATAATACAAATTCTTGGGGCCAGGTGGCCTGTCGCAAGCAGTGACAAAACATCCCATAGATGGTAAGTTATTTGCTGATCTGGATGGCTCTGGGCTAGAGTATACCACCATATTAACGTTGTTTTCCGGCATTACTGGCCAGGTTCCAGTCTACCTTTAGAGAGCGGCAGCACATTGATAGAAATAACCATTTTGCATCACCTGGGCCGTCTGCACGTCTGCTGAATTCATGCATTTTTTTTTATAGAGCAAGGGTAGGGATATCAAAGTATACTTTATCTTATGTCGTGTGACTCTAGTAGGTTTATGTAAGTCTGTCTCCTAGATATTCTCCAAGGTCTAGATTGTCTTTATTTCGTATGTTCTATTACATTTGGCCTCATTTATTAATCGGTACCTATCTTTATTACATATCATGACTTTAGGTACTTAATTCATATAACATTTACATCCTCTACGTCTTGTCTATTTAATGTGTATTTCTTGTAATTCTAATTGTGTAGTTGCAATTCAGGTTATACTAAATTATCCAAAGTGACTACTTAAAATATAATCCAATTATAAATCAATTTAAAGAGTTTCTTACTCTGTAAGGAAAGTCTTTGCCCATAGACCCCACGGGCTCATATTTCAACCCCAAACAGCACAATTTTGTAAAGTCCAAAGCTAAATTTGATTGTTAAATTATTTTTAGTGCAATAACCATTATACGCAGACTCGACTGTTTATTTCATAAATTCAACCCCGATGGCTAAATATGAAAAGTTGTTGATTAAGACCGTAATCCAATTTAGACGCTCCCTTTAATGCCTCAAACGTAAATTACCAAAAGACGGCCCTAACAAGGGATAATTTTTTGATAGACCTCGTCAAGGTAAATATGAGACAAAGGAGAAAATAAAATGTTATCCAGATAATCTTTTTGCTTTAATGTATCGTTAAAATAAATCAGATGGGATTTATTTTAGACAGATCATATTATTCCACAAACGAATTCCTTAATGACAAATTCGAAACATAATATAAATACATAATTAATAATAATATTTTAATTAAAGACATTTAATAATTGACAAACACAGATTGAAATAATAATAATAAAAACAGACATCTATAAAATTAATAAAGTTAATAAATATTATTAATTAATAAATAAAGGTAATAATTATTATTCAAGTTGGATAAAAGGTACTTAATAAAATAAATAGGAAATAACTAATTAAATAATGACGATTAAGATCATGCTTACTTGCACACCAGTGAAACTGGTAAAATGTACTGAACCATTTATGTTTATTTCTCGGAATAACATCTGTATGCAACTACGTTTATGCAAGAATAAATATTTAATTTAATTTCATTTCATTTTATTACCTATTTGAATGCCTGTTGATTGCTCGTGTTAGAAGTGTAATCTGGGTGTCTGATCTGAAAATGAGTATGAAACAGGTAGATGTTCATTCTTTTTAAGTATGATTATTGAATTATTTCTGTAACGAGTCGGTGTCAAGTGTACGGGGATAGTCAGTCTAAAGTAATCTTCAAACGAACTGGTAAAAGGTAAAAACGAAACTCATATAGTTTCTGTTACATTTTAGATCTTTGACTGACATCAAACGAAATAGAGTTCTTATAGTTTGAAAAATCATATAAACATTTGAAAGTTTAACAACTATTAGTAATTCAGTTGTTGAAAATTTAAGACGTAGTAGCTTAGTGGTTAACGCTCTCGTGACTCAAACTCGAGTTTAAAATGATGTTGGATTCGACTCCCATCTGGGTCCGATAACACCACTGAGGCAGGTTCTGACCCAATGTGCATATATTTACGATTACCATGCGCAGACGGCAAAGAAGAACATCGTAATTAAACCTGCACATCGAGATAACCGTTGTCTCAAATCCACCAAGCCGCCTTGAACAAGCGTGGCAGGTATAATATCGACTATTCGTTTTCTAAGATCTACAAATGTCAAAGAAGCAAGTGAGGTGTGTAAGAATAAGCCTAAATGGCGCTCTGTTGTTCGTACCTACCCCGCAAGGACCTGGCGTGAAGTTATGTATGTATGTATGTCATTGTATGTATGTATATTCGTTTTCCTAAAGAATGGGAAGACTCGAGCCCAGCAATGGTAAGCTATGGGCTGTTTAAATTGTTGTCTACCATGCGGCAACGAAAGCTCGGTATGGGAGAAGATATGATAGTTTAAAAAAAATATTATTGCAGCAGACAGGCAGACGGCCTACTTGATGGAAACCGGTTACCATCGCCTATGGACATTTGCAACACCAAAGGTGCTGCTTTCTAAAGGGAGACTGGAACCTGGTCACTAACGCCGAGACACAACTCAAGGTTGTTATGGCGACATACTTTAAACTAGGGGTGGTGGCCATCCAGTCGGGCAAATACCCTACCACCTGGCTGTACGTTGTTTTGTTACCTCTTACGACAGGCCGCCCGGTCGCAGGAAATTGAATTCTTTCTCCTTTCCTGCACGGATAGTACAATAAAGTAAGTGACAATCAGAGCTTTGAGAAGTATATATAAGTAGAGATATGATAGTGCACATAAGGAACCGTTGTGGATTGAAAGAAGATCTCATAACAAGAGTTGAAAGGGATTGTTAAGGTGGTTTGGGCACGTGGTGAGAATAGATTAAAGCACCATCATAAAACGAGTATATGAAGCACAGTGAATAGTGAATAACAGCAAAGTGAATGGGTAGCTTTGGTGCCGGTAGAACCCAGCAACATATTATCATGATCAAATTTAAGATATTTTGAGAAAAGACCATCCAAAAACCCTTAATTAACCGCGCGTGTGTGAAGAGATTAATGAAAGGAAATCAAGCGAAAGTTGTTTATCAGGATCTTCACAAGTGGAGATCCATCGTTTTTTCTACCCTTACGAGAAACAGGCGTGATAATATGTATGTATGAATGAATGAAAACTCTTTTTGGTTCACCATAAACTTAAATCTAGACAATTGATATGGATACATTTACATTAGAACAATGGGCGGCCTTATCGCTTATAGCGATCTCTTCCAGGCCACCCAGTGTCTAAGGAGATTTTGAAGAAAATTTCAATAAACGATTTTGGATGGTATGAACTAAAATAAAAGTAATGAAATCACAATCAAATACTAGTAAAAATAAAATATAAATAAACTACTATTTAATTAGATATAAGACGATATTATAAATTAGACATATATACATTCGAACAATAGATACATTTATGTAATGAAACATTTTTATTTAATAGACCAATAATGGTCTGTATGTACGTATGAATAAAATTTTGAAAAATTATTAGAGAAATGCAAACGACACCTACATGAGTATTCTAAGAATAGATAGAGCAAACAAGGGCATACAGGTTGACGTCGCATCCTGTATTTGACCTGTTTTTCTTCTCTAGTCATTTATTTGAACGCCATTGTTTGAACGGCAATAAGCCAACAAAGGAACTCGCGATAAATCTGGGAGAGACTTCCGGGCATCTAGTTTATCCTATTATTTTCGCGTTAGTATGGTATATATGTTATAGTCAAAGGTCAATATGCAATCCCGGAATGACTGGTTTATTCTAGGTTTGACCGAGGCCTTTGGACAAATCTCGAAATTAATTCCAATTTTGGCCTTTGACTGAAGTATTTTTAGTCAAACGTTGAACGTAAAATATTTTGTTTCGGGCTTTGCCTAGTCGATCCTAGAAGTGACTAAGGTAGACGCGGTCAAATGTCAATTTGTACTTCGTTACGTATTTAATGACAGTATAAATTAGTCTCCAAGATTAGACAATAATTCGTTAGCCAAAGACAAAAAAAGTCATCTATTTGGACTTTTACTAAGACTTTATGTCAGACCTGAGGTTTGAGTAGTCAAACCTAGGAGTGCCAGAGCGTCGATGTTTGACTTATACATATATACATATAGATCGTTCCTTTCAGATTTGGGATAATCTTATTTGGGGTTCGCAAGATAAAATGAACCGAAGATTTCAAGTCTAAGAATTCGCTGTCGATCAGCGAAAACCGCATCGGAATCGGCCCAGTAGTTTTTACGTGAATCCCGAACAAACAGCCAAACCGACAAACAGACGAGAGATCGCATCGTGTTCTCCATCGTTAATATAGCCTATTCCAGCTGTTTTTTTTTAAATAGATTCAATGTACAGACGCGGAATTTTTAGAATGTTATAATATTGTTACGACCTGAATGCCGACAAAAGACAAATTCACACCTGCATACATGTAGACATTTTATTACCTTTTCGGCATTTGAACTTATTTTGTTGACTTTGTGTTTAAAATTTGTAATGAGAAAAACAGCCCATTCTGATTTTAATCTTTTATGGTAGTCATTAGCCAGGTGTGATTCTAAGAAATTCAGTCCACGCGGCCGAGAGACATTATATTTGTACAGTATAAAGCAATGCCCAATGGAGAGACCGGCAGTCGAGCGATAGTCACAAGCGGAGCAAGACTTGTGTACATTCGGTAATCTATTTAGTGACGAACTTTGCGCGTGTTATTGAATCGTGCATTACGTTGGACTGGTTGTGCTCAGTTTTATTTGTACCTGTGTTATACGTGTTTGTATAGTTCTAGTAAATTCTATAGTAATTCCACCGGAATTTTAATTCGAGTCCTGCAACTCGTAACAATATTATAGATAATGTTTGAATTTATAGCAACATGAAGTGTCCGAATCTCTATTGCTGCAACTTCATTTGTTGCTATTAAAACACAAATTTTCAGGAGTTCTGTTCAAAATACGTATTTAATTAAGCCATGTATAAAATATGAATTATCTCCAGATTATTTTATTGTACCGGTATACTTGTGTACTTTCACCTGAAATATTCCACAAAATTAAGCAACGCTATCCAGCGCAGCAATCTTGTCTATACGGAGAGCTCAAAATTGTTTTGCTTACTTTATGCAATTTAGAGGTAAATTTAATCAAGCCAGGAAGTATTTTGATTATATTTTCACTAAATTTTTTAAGTTTATTAAAATTGAACTTGAAAATTTAACATGCGTACACTTTGAACACATGTTCAAGCCATAGAATAGTGTTACAACTCAGGTCCCGACAAAAAAAAACCACCTGCATAACTGAAAAAATACCATTTTATTACTTGTCGGCATTTGAACTAATTGTAATTCTCTTATGTTTATTGATCGTCTTGTTTATTTACTTATTGGCATACCTTTCTAGAGAACAGCCCATTGTATTATTGTACTCATTTATGGCCGTTTGCAGTAAAAAACGATGGCCTGATTGAGGGAGGGGGCAGTCGAGCGAGAACCACGATCAAAGCGAGACGTGTGTACTACAATCGGAAATCTAACAGTGATGGACTTTGCGCGTTTTATTGATTTACGACCTTCTGCATCACGTTTGGACTTTATGTGTTTGGTTATATTAGTACCTGTGTTATACGTGTTTGTATAGTTCTAAAAAACTCTATAATAAATCCAACGGCATTTTAATTGAACTTTATCAAACTTATCCCAGGAATCCCGCTAGATTTTTTTCTGGTATTATTTTAAATAGTCAGATTGAAAACAAAATTCGATTTCTTCCATTCACCAGGCGAATTCCTGGATTTCATCCGTGCAGGAATAGAGAAAGAATACAATTTCCTGCGGCCGGGCGGCCTGTCGTAAGAGGCAACAAAACAACTCACAACCAGGTGGTAGGGTATTTGCCCGACTGGATGGCTTCCACCCCTCGTCTAAAGTATGTCGCCGCAATAACCTTGAGTTGTGTTCTCCAGTCTCCATTAAGAGAATAGCAGCTCATTTGTTCCATAGGCGATGGTAACCGCTTTCCATTAAGTGGGCCATCTGCCTGTCTGTTGAACTCAAGCAATAAAAAAAATGTTTTTTTTAGTGTGTTTGAGTGGATCCCCGGATTATTTAAATTCACAATTGGAACCGGTAGACGGCACTAGAATCGAGTCCCAGATTTTTATTTTTTCAGGGCAGGACAACGTCTGCTGGGACTGCTACTTTTATATAATTACACAGGCGGCGATATAATTCCATATAGTAATCGTAAAACGAGTATAAAAGAAAGTGGTTCGATGAATTCCGGCTTGGTACTACCCACTAGGGAATAAAAGGGACGAAAATGAACTCAGATCCCAAGACGTGGATCCGGTTAAGGGTTCTTTGATGACACGATCGACATTTTATACCGATCTTGACTTAGTATTTCATGGCAAAATGGTGTTCTTGGATAGTATTGATTTACTTATAGAATATTAATGAACGAATGAATGAAAACACTTTATTGTTCACCAAAATTAAAACTACGTTCTTAAAACTAAATAAATGTTGAATAAAGGGCGGCCTTATCGCTTAAAGCGATTTCTTCCAGGCAACCCATAAAATAAGGAAAATGTTAAACACAACAGTGGTGGTGTAGATAATAAAAAATATAAAAATATATGAAATAAGGGAATAAAAATCTTTATTATTATATACTATATAAACATTTAATAATACATACAGAATAATACATACAGCACTATTATTATACCTGGGAGGACCAAAAATAATTAAAAACCGTGATTTTAAAAGAAGACACTTACTTAGCTTGTCTGACGTTGAGTGGCAGTGAGTTCCATAAACGGACAGCCTGTACTGTGAAGGAGTTATCAACAAAGGAAGAAATGTGTACAGGTGTCATTAAGGAGGGATTATAAGAAGATATTATAATATTATTATCTAAGTTTGTATAAAGCTGATATTAATATAAAAAACAAAGGGCCAAAACATTAAAAATAACGATGTAATGCATATTGGTACATTTCAAACACAGATTATTACAATATTTGTGAAATTATTTGTAATGGAAGATACGATTCCTCGCATTATCTTTATGCCCCTGTTTCTTCGGTGTTACTTTTAGTGACTGCGGCTAAATGAGTCTTGTTTATATCATTAAAGATAATGCTATTAATGAATGATTAGTTACAATATCTGTCAATGTTTAACGTCATCAAAAATGTGGCAGTTAAATTAACTTAACTGTAAAAGTATATCCAGATGTAGCAGGGACATCTATAATATTATTTATAAAAGTACAATACTAATACAGAGTACATACCATGTCTGTACATTGAAGCTATTAAAAAAACTATTAGCCTTTTTTTAAACAGAATAGGTTCGCGTTTGACTGACAACGGAGAACACAGTGCAATTTTTAAGGCTTCTCGTCTCGTTTGTTCGGGATTCACGTAAAAACTACTGGGCCGATTCTGATGCGGTTTTCGGTGATCGACAGCAAATTTTTAGACTTAAAGTCAACGCTAGTTTTTATCCCAAGCGGATTTTTTTCTGGGAAAGATCTAGACCAGATTAAACAAAAATCGGATTCCAATTTGATTTTTTCACTGATCGATAGAAATTTTTATGTAATAAAATGTGTGATATTTTTTATCCCGGGAATCAAGCAAGAAACGGGAGCGTGTGTTTTTTTTATCCCGGGATTGATTTGAAGTTGTTCGGGTGGATACAAATTAGCGTATTCCGATACAGTTCTCATTAAAATGATAGCTTACATTTTTTTAAATAAATGTTGTACTTTTTGTCCCGGGAATTTCAAGTCAAGCTTAGACGAAGTAACAGCCATAACCTAGTTATAAAGAAAACAGCAACAGAGACAAAAATGAAATTTAAAAATTTAGCTAGACATGGCTTTTCCTTAAAATAGCGAAAGACGTTCCCAGTTCGCAGTTGCGAAGATGTATTTGATTTTAATATCATGTACTTCCAAATGAAATCTTTTGAATACTCCTTAGGTCTGCTTATAATCCAAACAAACCACCCTAAGGCGACACGATTACATTTTGTCATGTCACAGACACGAGACAGTCTCGAGTGAGAGTGTTAAAGAAATTTGAATAGTAATACACCATTGCGAATGTCAACGTGTCTGGAATATTCACTTAATCTATTATCCACTTTGTATTCTAAGACTAGCCGCGAATCTTATTAATAAAAATGCGAGAACAATGGAGATGCATATAAAAGTAATGCAATTGTAGACTTTGTTATGGACGTGCTAATTTCACAAACGAGTAGGTAACATTATTTATTCACTTCTACAAATACATCACTTGCACACCGGTGGGATGTTTCAGTGGACATCCTTATTTCTTTGCGCTACTGCGTTGCTATTCGCTAGAAACTGGAGTCTAGAGCAGGGATGTTATGGATATGAAATTTCCGATCTGGATGTCGTTATGGATTTATGAATAATCATATCAGTTTCAGATACGGTTACGGATATGAAATTATTTCGGATTATCAGTTACTTTCTGATACTTTCAGTTATGGATATTAGATTTTGAAGAGATTGTAAACTAAAATACAAATACTCGTAGATATCTATTGGACGTTACTTTTAGGTTATTATTTTTTACCCCAATCAGTCATGTAATTTTTATAATAATTTTGAAGCGTTACGTTTCGACTGTCAAAATATAATCATAAGAAACTTTATTGTTGTTTTGTTAAAGTAAAATGTTCTTTTTTATTATATACAAAGAAAATTCATTTAGACTCCGCGCCTATCCGAAACTTTTATATCAAATTCGGTTAGATGCGGTTCTGATATACTATTATTTCGGATAGTTTCAGTTGCGGTTATAGAGGTCTACAACATTCCTGTTCTAGAGCATTTATTTCGCGTACAATAACGATTTGGACGAAACTTCCCTGAGAGCTTTTCCATTTGTACTTACGACATAAAGTCATTTAAGAAAGACGTCCTAAAGACAAGGTATATGCTCGTGTTCGCAAAACTCCTGGTGTTGCAAACATAGACAGGAGATAGTGATCATTTGTCAACGGATGGGCCAATCGCCTGTTTGTATGATTTTGGAAATAAAAAATAATACTTTTTAATTTTTTATAATCTGAAAGTACACTTGGAGTCACCTAATCACAGGGATGAAAACAGTATTTTTCGTCCCTGGGAAATGATTCTAGCTGCTGTCAAAAAATTTAGAAAACTCTGCGAAACATAGAGTGTTGCGGACAGAATCACCTCCCTGACCTCTCCCCCGTGAATCCCGTACCCCCACGCCCCGCTTACCGCGGATACGTAGCTCGCTCCGTTAGCTGCGAAGTGTCTGCATTTTTGTAGTACCTTAGTAAGCGCAGGGCGAGCCTACGGCATCCACCTCGGTCGAATATATACACACAAGGAAAAGTATATACATACAAGGAAGACTCAACAGACCAGGAAGATCAAGGAGCATTCGGAAGACTCTACGGCCAACGGACTCTCAGCGTGACTACGTGGATCTTGTGGACCACCAGTGCATTGTGATTAGTGCCACTCGTATTGATCGGTGTAATCGATATAATTAGTGCTATCTACGTTCAGTGTAACGTCCGGGGCTAGTGCTAAGTTGTGTCGGTTAAACTCGAACGTGCCGTTTGATACAGTTGTGCCTGATCGCACCTGTTGCTGTTGTAGCGCCTATAAATAAATTCAGTCAACTTGCTAAGGGGTGTTTCATTTAGGGCGACCCCTGCTCCCACACCCAACATAGAGCATAGAGCTGTAGTGCAATGCAATGCAATAATTACAGTTCAATCATGAGTACGCGGTTAAAGGCGGCTCGATGGACGTCGAGAGCGAAGGTCATTTTCGGTGTACACATTACAACACGTTACTGTATCCGCTCGGTTTCAGTAACGGCTCGCAAATGAGTACGTGGCTTAAAGGACCGAAATTATATACTTTACAATCAGCTTGTCCTTGGTAAACCCATAAAGATATATCCATTGGGATTTTATATGAAGTAGTGTCATTCATAAAAATATGTTTTATTGTAACATGAAACTATGTATATTATTGGTCGTAATAAAGTTTTATTATTTATGAGAATAGCCCCGTAAAGAGGCTATAATAGCGATGAAATATTGCAGAGTACTATGATTTTCATATTTTATTTCCTAGTTAATGTCAAGCCCGGGATATGGTAGCAAAAACGGAAAACTTATAGAATCGTTATGATCATGTGTCCGTGTGCATTACAACAACATTTCTCAATAGTAACTGCCTCTGTGCCGATAAATTATGGACGAATGATGAACTTTATATATAGATAGTTAGATAAATCTTTATTGTACACCAATACAAGCATGAACTTAAGAGTAAAATGATGTCTAGTTATGTACATACAAAGTGCGGTCTTATCGCTAAGAAGCGGTCTCTTCCAGACAACCCCAGGAATAAATTTAGATGATAATGGCGATGGTGGTGTTAGTAACATATACTTCAAACTACCTACTTACATTTTAATAATAAATACATAAATAATATATATAAATATATGGATAAAATTTATATATTACATAGATATATATTTAATATACATACCATACAAATACGTATCTACAAAATATATAAATGTTTATAAGTGAATTTAAAATCATATTCCAAGTAGGTATAGTATTTTTTAATCATAGTTTTATATATCGCACCGTTGGTAGAAGAAAGTTGCAAGTGAAATTACTTATTTTTTTAAATTTAATTTTAATTAATAAAGGACATTATGACACATATGATCAACAAGTTTGAAAAAAATATCCCAATAAATGACGGAGATATCGCAAATTTAGCGAAATGCTAAGATTTTTTTTAATATTCACTGTATAAATTATGTAAGTTTTGTTTATACTAGGTCATTTATGATATTTTCGCTATTAATAAAAGCTTATTATTTCTTACTTATTTACTTATACGCCATAGAATTGAAATATACGTGCATAAACTAACTTACATACTTTTGTCACAATATTTGTTAAATAGATAAACGCGCAAGTCTAGTTACGTATTTCTTCTACTAAGTTTTTATTTTTATTTTTTTTATGTAAACACAATTATGTGTTTACTTAATTAATTAATCTGGTCGGCGAGAATACGTGAGTAAAATTACGACGCTGTGATCCGTGTGAATACCGTAGCAACAAGTGGTTACTTTACTTATTCTTAACAGCCATAATACCATGACGGGGATTAAAGACGTAACGCATTAATTTTAAATTATGTCGAAAGCTACTCAATATTATTTTAAATCAATTAGACAGGTATCTGCAGATTAATTTTGTCTATGAAGTCTCCTTAGAACACATTTGTGTATGATTTACCATTTCTCCACAAAACAGTTTTTTTACGTTCCTGTAACTTTCATGTTTTTCACTTGCGTCCTTTTTCTACGAATGGTGCGATATATACATATATACATCTTTACATAAGAGTGCAGTTGCGGATTTACCGGCGAGCTGAGAAGGCTGGAGTCTAGTACGGCAGATTTGATTTAAGGTCCAACTTTTACCCCTTCACATCTGCTCTTTACTCCACCTTCTTAATAGCAGATGACTGGGTTTTTATTACCTCAGAAATATACCCAGAAACTATTTATTATCTAATTTTAACCTATTTTTGAAGTGATAACTTCTTATGGGAGGGTAAACCGCTTCGTTACGTAACGCGTTACAGCGCCAGTCTGGCTTGAAGTTATCACTTCTGTCGGGCTTCCCGAGACGCACACTTTTTTATTAATTGCATGAGTTCAGCAGACCTCATGGTAAACGGCTAGCATTGCCTATGGACAAATATCGTAGGGTTATAAAAACAATCTAGGAACTGACATATCAATCCCCTAGTTCACAATCATACTAATTAAAGGAAAAAGTGGTGTAATTAGGACGATATTGCAAAAATCATCACGATACAATTTCATTTAAAACATGTAATTAATAGGAGTTTGATGTACGCTATCGACTTATAGAGGTCGGTAGGGGCGGTAAAGGTGTAAATCCACCACTGATGTAGGATCAGAAATCCAGACAGCCAAAATTGAGTTGAAGAAAATCCGTAGATTATTACTTTTTAAGAATTGGGGCGTTTTTCATTAAATGCTTCTTTCTATCGAACCCTAGATCAACACGCATTTGGCTGAATTTCAATCTCACATTATTGAACTGATCCACTGCAGCTTGTAGCTATTCATGCGGGGATAAGATTAATCTGTTATTATGAGAGCAAAATTGTTTGGAAAAATAGTTTGAGCAAATGTATCGGAATGAGTGAAATGGCTGCCATCCAAAATGATAATTGAAAAATATACTCATATAAGCTTTTAAAGATAGGAGAAAAGTATTCAATAGTACTGTTACGAGTGCGAGACTCGAATTAAAATGCCGTTAGAATAATATTTATAGAGTTTATTAGAACTATACAAACACGTAAAACACAGGTACCAATATAACCGAACACAACAAATGCAAACGTAATGCAGAAGGTCTAGGTTGTAACGGTACATATACCCTTTAATACCAGATGACAAATTAAGTTAAATATATACGTGTGGTAGAGGAATGCTGGAATCATTACACTGGCCCACAAAAAATAAAAAATGATCTGTACTTTTCACCAGACCCATCTATTCTTGTGTGTTTCGATGCTGAATCCAAATGTGGGGTCAGACATCCTTAAAATTTTGAGGGCGAATGGACCAAAATACCAAATCTGAGGTCAGTTTGGTCCAGACACTACTTCTTCCGTCTGCGACCATAAAGTGGAGTCACGGTGGACAATAAACACACATAACAACAGCAATATATACAGTATAATACAGTTCGATAAAGGTAAATGAATTACAGACTAAAATCAATATTAAAATTTTGAGGGAGTACGGACCAAACTGATCCTAGATACGGATATATGGACTTCCTTTCTTTGTTATTATTATATGTAACCAATCGAATTAAGTGTGAAGTAAAATAAAGCTACTGCTTAGGTTTTGACTCTGCATGCAATCTCTGCTATAAACATAAACTTCAATCATTTAACCCTTAACCAGGCTATGGCTTGAGCATTTCCCACATAGATTTTTGGAGGTTATTGCCAGGTTTTGGTAAAGAATGTCCCACAAACTATCAAAAACTTCAAAATATAAATATTATCTGTGGTCACACAAAAAAAACTTGGAACCGAACGCAAATGTCAGTTTTACAATAAAAAAAATTATGGTCGTCCGTCCAACGCTTATTTTTGTGAAAAATGCAGCGTATTTTATTCATAATGGCTAATCGGTAAAAGCTAAGTCGTGCAATTTTTTGGTATGTTGTAGATTTTGAGTTTTTCTAGTGCTGAATGCATAAATTATTTGTAAATACTTAAAAAACACCATGATATAACAAAATAAAACATGTGGGGAAACATTATGACCTTAGCCTGTGAAGACTTAACCTTGTGGGAGCTATATGTCCATTGCCCGGTGAATCGAAATCTTTATTTTATACTAGTTACTTGCCGCGGGTTGTATGCATTTAATATTACAACTAAAGAAAAAAATACCTACGCTTTATTTTATCGTAGTATAAATTGTGGGTAGTGGTAAATTTTTATAGTCATTGATTTTTCAGTCAGTATGTACCTACTTTAATGTATTTTTTGTTATACAGGTATTACAAGATGGACAAAAAGGTTTTTTTAATCGTTTTACAGAAATATAAAGAATAAATAACTGCATTACATTTTTCATTTAAACTTTCTAAAATAAGACGTCGTGTCATCACGTCTTGTTTTATAGATAATTCAAGGCACCTTCTAGACAGGCAATGGGATAATGTTTTCCCACGTGTCTTTTTGGATTTTTAGCAAATTTTCTACATATAATTCATAAAATCTTAAACTAAACGTTATTACTCATACAAATCTATAAAAAAATCACTATTACTGCATGGTTTATCCAAGGCCTGGTAAAAGAGTTAATGACATTGAATACCGTGGTGTCCTCTTTATTCCTCTTTATTAAGTGCCTTCTAAACATATTGATTCAACTCACCATTCGTTCTTATTCTTTTAGCTAAATACGACAACTCAAAAATCACTACGCTCATTAAATTGAAATGAGATTTAAAGATATAGATATAAAATACTCAAGAAGCTTTGATCCTAAAAGGTCTAAGAGAAAATGCTTATTATTTAAAACGCTAAATTTTCCATGTCATTATATTTGATGAAAATTGAATTTGTTACAACACTCGGATTCATAAAGGCTTTTAATAGAAGTTTTGAGAGAATATAATGGATTATACTTAGTTGTAAAAGTTCTGTGATATCTTTAAGAGCCTGCCCTTTTCAATAACATAAAAGTTTAACAAAAGCTGCAATCAATATTAAGATGAAAAATTCTGTTGTTTAACTTGTATAAAACTTGTAGGGTGGTCTAGTGCCCACCCCAGGATGTTGGATTACTGATTCGAAATTCTAGTCTGGACATCGAAGTAACTTCACACAAAAATCATTTTTTTAATAATAATAATTATTTATTTATTTACTTCCCATAAAAAGAAAAAGAAAATTTAAACAGTACAAAAATTTGATAAACTCATTAAAACGGGAAGGACAGAAGCCGAAACTAGGTAAGCCCTGTATCATAGTAATCCTGACCCTCGCCTCCCATTAAGCACGATTTCTATAATAAACGCCACGAAAGAGCACTACAATGAAAGAAAAAAATAGAGAGGTGTGTGTGTGACTGTGAGTATGTGTGTACGCGGGTGCATGCGTGTGTGTGTGGATGAGTGTGTAATTATGGTTACAATATGGTGTGTTTTTTTATATATATTAAATAGGTTCGCGTTTGACCACGATCACGCCCG
The DNA here is from genome assembly GCA_949752895.1 of Dendrolimus pini. Taxonomy (NCBI): domain Eukaryota; kingdom Metazoa; phylum Arthropoda; class Insecta; order Lepidoptera; family Lasiocampidae; genus Dendrolimus; species Dendrolimus pini. Next base: position 16,729,512 of record OX457140.1, on the reverse strand, counting down.
ATGCCGGACGATGATGCGGTCGAAGATGAAGCACGCTTATCTAGATAGTACCTATTCACACGAGACTTGAAGATACCCGGATTCTATTTTTCGGGAAACACGGTCTCTGGTAGTGCATTCCACAATTCTGCGGTACGCACAAGGAACGTGGAGGCGAAACGTTTAGTACGCACCGGCAGCGTTTCCACTGTGAAACGATGGCGAAGACCAGAGCGCCTTGTAGTCCGAAGATAGAATGGTGTTGGGGGAATCAGGTCGAACAGTTCAGCCGCACACTCTCCAGTGTATTTTGGTGTAGGAGTATCAATGTTTGTAAAGTGTGAGTGTTAGTAAAACTAATTGTTATTCAGCAACTGTTATCAAATTCTCAGTTTGTAAGTAGTTTTGAGACTTAGGAATTTACAAATTAAATGTGTTGTCCCTTTTTTGGGTAAGTCATATACGACATAACTTATCTTGTTATATACACGACTTCCTTGAAATCAAATAATTGTCTACAGCCGAGAAATCTGTGTACATACTTAGTTTTTATTACATACATACACAGACCTAGACGCCGACAAACTAACTAACGGCATTTTAATTCGAGTACCGCTAAACTCGTAACAATATTATATGAGATATTCCGTTTAGTTACTTTTGTATACACAACGCACAAAGCTATAGTACAATTGCGTACAGTAGTACAAATATCGGTCCGGTCCGACTCGCACACGGCCACTTGTTCATGTTTAAGAACCCTTGACCAGCTTGAAAGTTTTAATTACTAATAGTGAATCAGAGCCAAATTGTCGGCCGGACTAGTCGAGGGTCTGATGTCAGGCTTTCCACATTTAATTGGAATGTTTTGTGTATTTTAGTTAGTTATATTATAATTTCCTATGCTTTTAAATTGAAATTAATAAAAAATTCTTAAATGGATTTCGTAATAGGTATGTATTTATTGCATCTCACCTGATGGAAAGTGGTAAAAGTTGCTTGTAGTCGTTTTTAACCCGATGGGCGAAATCAATACGTTGCCAGCATTTCACCAAATAGCTCATAGTTAGGGACGTTCCCTAAATTCTAGCCGCATTTTCTCGCTGAATGGCGACGGTAATACGCTAAATACAGGCAAGCCTAGGCCATTTGCAACTCTTAACAGACCTGTTGATAAGTCTCGATGCAGTCGATCAGCTTCGGGACTCCATGGGCCTAGAGTTAGACACTGAAAGCAACGAAAATAAAATTGTGCGATGTCAGAAACTCGTCTGTCCATAAATAAAACGTGGCATACGTCTCGTTTGTTTGTTTAAAGTGAGCAAACCCAAAACCCAGTGCCTGTGACAACCCTAGTTGTATTAAAATCATAAACCAAATAAACACCCTTTAATTTTGACATGTAATTCAATATTGTACAAAAAGAAAATTGTATAATGAAAAGACATTAAAATAATTCATTAATTTGATAAATTCTCTTCTCTTTGTTTCACAATTATACTCTATTCAAGCAAATGAAAGGATTTATGAAAATATATAAATGTTTTGACTAGAAAGAAAGTAGTAAAACATAGTAATATAATATTGAAATATTATTCATTATCTTGGTGTGGAATTAATTTAAGCGTTATGAACTTAGACCATTAATGAAAAGACGGAATCTCGGACTCTCAAAATGAAGCCGGCTAAAGGTTGCTGATTTAAGAATAGGATGCCAATAACGTCGCAGTGCGTTACGAGAATTTAGTATTAAATCGAGTTAGTACGAATTCGAATTACTATTATTTTTTAATTAAGCTATCGTATAGCTTTTATCGCGGGCTTTGAGCGCAGCGACCGAATGAAGAAATTCCGTAATGAAAATAAACCTTACACCTCCCATTCTGCCTACCATGCGCAGTGACGGGGGCCTGAGGCGGGCGCGGCGAGCGGAGGTGTGCGGTGGCCACAGTGACCCGCGAGCTCTCGTAGCGGTTCAAGGTATGTTAGGTATTGCAAATTATGGACGACGAGCTGCTCCGAAATCGGACGAATACCTAAGCAGCTGTTTGTGAGAAAGTATATAGGTGTATAGGTATCTATCATATCTTTATAATGCCACACTCACTGCATGTGCGCCCCGAAGTATACATGTAGGTATATATGTATACATAGGTGATTTGTTTTCTTATCGGCTACCACGATCAAAATGTGTAACTTGAATTAATATCCAAGGAAAAACTTGAATTTATAAAAAATATATAAAATAAATAATATAAAAATAAATGAATAATTATAATTGCATAAGTTGATAAAAAATGCTATGCAATAGCTTTACCGCGGCAGTCTCCGAGTGCCACAAGGAGTTTTTTTTTGCTGATGCACAGCAGACAGGCTGATGGCTCAACTGTGATGGAAGTGGTTAACGTCGCCTATAGACATTAGCAACATCCAAGGCGATGGCAATGTGCTGCCAGCCTCGAAGAAAACTAAAATCTATCCACTAACGCCGGAACACAACACAAAGTTGTTATGGCGGCATACTCTTGACCAGGGGTGGTAGCCATCCAGGCGAGGAAATACCTTACCACCTGGCTGTGGGTTGTTTTGTCGCCTATTACGACAGGCTGCTGTAATTATACCTTCACCGAGCTCATAAAAGATTAAAACTTATTTTATAATAAATTTGGTATACTAGAAAATATATTAAAAATGGGTTTGTTAAAAAAATCCTGGACAGATTTTTTTTTTATGTTTTTTTATTAAATGTTGCAACATCAAGATAATAAGAAAATTTTATCCTGACTACTAATCTATTATCAGCTCGGTGAAGGTCGATGTAGGTAGATTCGGATCTTCTACTATTAGATTTTTTTTCGTCCAGACGCTTTGTTCATGTATGTTATATATACTTTTGTTTCATCTATATCGTCGTATAATAATAAAATAAAAATAAAATTTAACGAAATAAAAAATTCACAGTTGATAGAAAAGTATCTCAAGTATGGATGATATCAGATTGGACTGAAAAGAAACATTCTTTCAGTTATAGTACTCATAAAAGTTGAAAATAAACGCCAGAATTTTAAGAATACTGTTTTTTAGAAATTTTGTCTCTCAACTGTTTGATTTTATTTTCTATGAGTAGTCCTAAGTCAAATTCCATAGCAGTTTTATTTTTGTACAATAGGTACTCGATGGAGTAAGTGTTGCAATACTAAGTTATCTTATCTAGAGTACGGACAGTGAAAGGTTTACGCAATACTTGATACTATATTGGAAGTAATTCAATTAGATACTCCCGAAATAATACGTGTATGCGTCAGAATTCACATGATCACTTTGAATAGTATTATGGGAAGGCATCAGTAAAATAAAATCTATGTAATCTTTATTTCACATAAACAGATCGTCTATAGAACAATGACACGTAGCGGAGAAGTGGCTGGGACGGACGCAGCGCCAAAAGAGTGTTACGTATTTTCTTTATGTATTAAAACAGGCTAGGGTGTGAAATTGAAAGAAAGAAGAAAGAAAAGAAAGAAAACAGGTTTATTTTTAGGACATATACAAGTGAAACATTAAAATTAATAAATAAAGCACGGTAAAAAAACTTCGTTTAAAAAAACCGACTTCAAAAACGAAAAAATTAAAATGTATAAAATAACTTATTTCTTAAGCTATTATTATTAATATATATTATCTAAAACATCTTAAAGTCGGTGCTTAGTAATTTTAAAAATATAGTAATTTTTATGTTTTACTTTGCACCGACTTCAAGATGTTTGAGATAATATATATTAATAATAATAGCTTAAGAAATAAGTTATTTTATACATTTTAGTTTTTTCGTTTTTGAAGTCGGTTTTTTAAACGAAGTTTTTAAATTTTATTTGTTACTTTTTAGTGTCTAGCTATGTATGGGTGGACCTACGAATGGTGCCGCGCTTCTTAAAAATATAGGTCCCAAGAACCGGGAACAAAAAAATGTTCGTAAAATGAAAACTACTAGGCCAAACTATGTCAAATTTTTAGGGGACCACATGGCAGCTATTCCGCGTCGAACAAAAAAAGAATCACGTAAATCGAATCATAAATCTCAGAGTAATCGGTGTACATAAGGAACGGAGTGAAAATTATTTCCATGAAAAATGTTCATAAAATGAAAACTACTGGGCCAAACTATGTAAAATTTTTAGGGGACCAATTGGAAGCTATTCCGCGTCGAACAAAAAAAGAATCACGTAAATCGGATCATAAATCACGGAGTTATCGGCGAACATACATAAAAAAAGCAAAAAAAAAAAAAAAGATCCCGACGAGTTGAGAACCTCCTCCTTTTTTCGAAGTCGGTTAAAAATTAATAAATAAAGCACAGTAAAAAAAAGAGAATATAACCACAAAGTAACTGAAGTTAAGTCCTAAACTTACCTAAACATAAATTAAGTCCTAAAAATTGGATCGAGCTCTGCAAAAATGTTGATCTTTCAGATAAACGCTGATCTTCCGCTTGACCCTAGAGCGACGTCACGGCAAACTACAGATTATATTCTTAATAAATAATACTGTTACAACTTGGGCCACCTGCATATTTGTAAACAAATCACATTTATTGCCCGCCGTCGGTATTTGAGCTAATAACATTGAAGCGCTTTTATGACCGTCTTCTTTTGTTTACTTTGTGTTTAAAACTTGTAATTAGAAAAATAGCCCATTGTGTATTGTAATCTTTTATGGTAGTGATTAGCCAGGTGTGATTCTTGGAAATTCAGTCTGCACGCCCGAGAGACATATTGTAATTGTGCACTATAAAGCAATGCCCCAATGGAGAGATTGACAGTCAAGCGATAACCACAAGCAAGGCAAGATGTGTGTATATTCGGTAATCTATTCAGTGACAGTCTTTGCGCGTGTTATTATATTTGTACCTGTGTTATACGTGTTTGTATAGTTCTAATAAATTCTAAGTACCTAATTCTAACGGCATTTTAATTCGAGTCCTGTAACTCGTAACAATATAATATCACCTACCTAATTGTTATGTAAAATATTGTCGTCGTAGTTTGTGAACAACATGAGCAGTTACTATATCTTAATATAACCCTTTTGATTCAAAATTGGCCTTACTTATGCAAAATGGAACCAACCCACATATGTACTAACAGTTTTGAAAAAAAAGTCGTTTTATCTAAATTTTGCAAAAACAATATTTAGAATATTGTATATTCTAATGTACAATATTCTAAATTTTTTTTTTTTAAATATAGACACATTATTTTCATGCAAAATTTTAATAAAAACGGCTTTTTCTCAAAATTGTCAGTATGTAGGTTGGTTCCATTTTACATGAGTAGGTCCAATTATTATAATAAAATCCTTTCAAATATACGAACACCCGAGATAAGCGGAGTTACATAATCTTTATATGTCAGAGGCAATCGTTTGCATCTGCCAAATGAAAATTTGGACATTTGCCTCTTATTGTAATTGTCCTGATTCATATTATATATAGTTTACTTTATTCTTATAGCTATACGTGACTATTTGATCAGTGTATTTTGAGTTCGATATTAGCTTAATTTCACATTTGAGTTTTCATAGTTGTTCAGTCCTTGTCTATATTAATATTATAAATGGAAAAGATTTGTATTTTTAGATAGATAGATAGATAACACTTTATTATACACCATTACAGAAAATACAGATGAACTTATGGCCTAAAAATATTCTAAATGTGCACAATGGGCGGTCTTATCGCTAAGAAGCGATCTCTTTCAGACAACCCGTGGCAGGAATAAAAACATATTATATTGGTCAAATGTATTGTATTTTTGTATACAATAAACGAATAAACTCAAAAACTCTTTGTCGCGGCACGATTTACTAAAGGAAGGTACACACCGGTCCAGCCGAATATGAAATCAGTGTACGCTCGCCGGTGTGTACACGCAATAACAAAATTGCCTATGACAAACGCTCTACGGCCAATCGCAAATTTTCGAAAATTCACTACGGAACGAAGACGAACTAACTATAATTGTAGGTAAATCGCATAATATTAAAACACGCATTTATCAAGCAAAAGGTGCTTCATTGAAGACTTCCTACGCTGCACTATTAAACAATTATTCATCATTCGAATCGTTGATTAATGTAGGCTATAAAAAAATTAGGGATCCCAGTAAACTTCAATAATGTAACCTCTCAATGTAAACAAAATACTTGGCGCTGGAATCAGGTTCTACGATTTTGATGAAATTTTATGTGAGTTTGAGTGGGTGCCGGGGTGGTTTAGATTAACAATTAGATCCGGTAAGTGGCGTTGGAATCGAGTTCTAGATTTTTATTTTCTCATGTCAGGACAATACAACTTCTGTTGAGACAGCTAGTCTAGTATAAAGTAGTTAGAACATTGCTTCAGAAATTTTGCGGTCTTTCTGTGTTAGGTGGAAGCTACGTAGCAGGGTATAGGCAGCTTTTTTAAACCTATATTTCAAGTCAACGTTTGACGAAGAAAGACTCCTCGACGTGCGTTTAAATTTTTTATTTCTAGTACAACTTGATGTGATTGATTACTGGCCGTGCCAAGAACTTTTATTATCCTGTAAACTTTGTACGAAGTGTCAGCTCTAAAGTGGAAATTAGTGCCGTGCTGGTCTGTGTGCAACCTGAACCAAGCCAGGAGAGGACGGATTTTAAAATTGGCGGAGCTTATGTTTTTTTAGAGGAAGGATCTATTATTCATATTTCTTTCATACAGTTCATAACCATTGAACCATCATATTACCCGTGGACCACAGCACCCCACGATAATACTGATATTACAAGGATCAGATAGGAGTCATCTACAAATTACGTCACAAGAAATTCATGATTTTTTGACCGCCCCTCAGTTCTTGTCACAGCTGGTCACATTCGTCAGGCGCCTCGCTCCCTAACATCATATTTATATTTTGCAATTTTACATCAAGGAATTAATAATTATTAAATTAAAGCAGAAGTTCCGTAATTAGTTTCATGTCTATTTAAATTATTTTTAAATTAACTTCAACACTATGGTCATACAGATAGAGTTGGAAATACTTTGATGTTCGTGTTTCGTGTTTTAAAGATCAAAGGTCCGGTCAAACAGCGGACGGAACGGGACGGCGACGCGACGCTGGCGGGACGTGAAGAGTTGTAATATTTATTTATTTGGTTTGCCAACAATTACTTACACTAATACAAAGGATGTTGTACATTGCTTTACAAAAAAAAGACATGACAAATGCAATAATCACTTATAGGCAAACACTACATGCAATTTGATATTTTGTAGTTTTAATACATTATAATATAATTAATTTCATGAAGAAGAAAAAATTATGAGGCTTTAATAGCTATTAAGTTCAAAAAACAAATAAATAAATAAAAAGTTAATTAACAATGTGGGATGCAATGATTCGACGAAATTTGTAATATGAATTTGCATGTAGATCAGTAATATCACTGTAAAGGTTTATTAGTTTACATAGTCTAGGTATGGGAGAGTTGGCACCAAGAACCGTGCGACGTAAAGGCGGACACAGGGGCGTAATAGGTGTTCGAGGGCATCTAGTCGGTACTTTAAAACTGAAGCCATTAAGCAAATCGGGACAGTCAATAAATCCATTAAATAGTTTAAACAAAAATTGCATATCTAAAATATCCCTGCGTTTGTTTAAAGAAAATATTTTAAAATGCAGCAGCCTATCCTTATATGAGAATGATCTTCGCGCCCTTCCAATGCGACACGCAAGATGCCAAAGAAAAGGAAGAAAGAGTGTGTTGCGTAATGGGGTCGCCATACTACTGTACAGTATTCCAGTATACCTCGAACCAGACTGTTAAAAAGAGTTTTATGGGTGTTAATATTATTAAATATTTTGCTGTGCCGCAAGACAAACCCAAGCATCCTGGATGCATTTTTTGTTATATGATCAATATGAGGGACAAAGGTTAATTTGCTATCGAATATTATGCCTAAATCTTTTATAACGTTTAATTCCGTTATCTTATGATCCTCTATAAAGTATTGTCGTTTTATGACTTGTAGCTTTCTTGCATATACTACTTGGTAGCACTTTCAGCGGTTTAAGCACATGCTGTTTTCCTTACACCAGTGAATTAGTCTATTTAGATCCTCCTGTAGAAGTTCACAGTCTAAGTCAGATTCAACTACTTTGGCGAACTTTAAATCATCAGCGTACATATACACGCGTGTATGATGGAAACATGTGGTTACGTCATTAATAAATATATTAAAGAGCATGGGGCCAAGATGAGAGCCTTGAGGCAAGCCTGATGTAATTACATGATCATTAGAATGTGACATATTGTCACATGTCACATAGATGGACGTGACGCGACCGCTAGTTGAGCGCCGAGCGCGACGGCTCTATGTGACATATTCTGCATTAACTAATATATTACAACTCTTCACGTCCCGCAAGCTTCGCGTCGCCGTCCCATCCCGTCCGCTGTTTGACCAGACCTTTAACATATTATCTTTAATTGTGGCGTCACACAATTAAAGACCCTTCCCACCCCTTGTCACACTTTACCTTTCAGCCCTCCCTCCACCTTAGAGTGTGACGTAATTTATTGCCCCCTATCTGCCTTTTAATTGTGATGAAGCAACCAGAGTGATTCATGTAAATACAAAATTAAGTAATTCAATGTGGAGTATACTTTTACTTCCGAGCCTTTCAACCAAATTGACTCGTCTAGTACCAGCTTTATAAAATCTGTATTTCAACAATAACAATACTCAGAGATACAAAAAGGAAATAGGTTTTTCAATTTGTCTATTTCTCATTTTACAAACATTTTCAATACAGTTTATTAATTAACCGATTTCCAAAAGGAGGAGGTTCTCAACTTGGTCGGTATTTGTTTTTTCTTTTTGTTTTTATGTATGTACACCGATTACTCTGAGATTTATGATCCGATTTACGACATTCTGTGTGTTGACGCGGATTGGCTGCCATTTGGTCCCCTAAAAATTTAATATACTTTGGCCCAGTAGTTTATGAACATTTTTTATGAAAAAAAAAATCCATTCCGTTCCATATGTACAACGATTATTCTGAGATTTATGATCCGATTTACGTGATTCTTCTTTGGTTTGATGCGGAATAGTTGCCATTTGGTCCCTTACAAATTTGACATAGTTGGGCCTAGTAGTTTTCATTTTATGTTTTTTTTTCCGTTCCCATTTCTTGGGACCTATATTTTTTAAGGCGCGCAGCACCTTTCGTAGCCCTACCCATAGCTAGACACTAAAAAGTACAAATAAAAAAAACTTGGTTTAAAAAAACTGACTTCAAAAACTAAAAAGTATAAAATAATTTATTTCTAAAGCTATTTTTAATTATAATATCTTATTTTAATATTTTTTTTAATATATATATTATGTAAAACATCTTGAAGTCGGTGCAAAGTAAAACATAAAAATAACTATATTTTAAAAATTACTAAGCACCGACTTTAAGATGTTTTAGATAATATATATGTCGGAGGGAAGCTATGACTATGACGACATGACGATGTATTGTTGACAGGATGTATAACGCACAATATCATTTGTTTACATTATAATCACTTCTAAAATTCTTAATGTAATTTAATTAGATTTGTTAATGTTTCTATAACTTCAAGATTGTTCTAACCTAATAAAAGTTATGAATATTGTAATTTAATAAACGACCAATCAGAGCAGAGCTTATGGCGGAGCGGGGTCGGACGCCCTCTATACTTTGAGTAGTATCTACTTCGGTAGACTGAGGAGTTTTTGTGGCACATTCGGTTGATGACAGCGGGTCGAGTTGGACGTTAGAGTATTTTAAAGAAAGTGTTTTAAGTTAGAAGTATGAGCGGGTGCCCTGAACCCGCTGCTCGGTCTAAACTATGTCATAATGTTGATCAAATCTAAATTAAAAGTGTATAAACCGTGGTTATTGTGTTTTATGCTCGCATTTCATCCTGATGACGCCCACTAAACCTGAAATAACTAAAGATGTCGTGAGAACGAGGCCGTTCTGCGACATCAGAAGTGGGATCTCAGCTTGCGCCCACAATGAAAGCAATGACTGCGAAGCCTTGCCAGTATGAGAAGGCGTGCTGATGGATTGAAGGATGCTCCCGGAAGCGCTGGCAGTGGAAGACAATTGGCATGTATGTGGCAGCAACGTAGTGATGGCGCCCTGAAGGTGCCTGTGGAGCGGCGGTGTGTCGGCCTATGCATGGTTTGATCACCGTTGGGCTTACTATGTGCCGGCATGGTTCAAATTCACGTTAGTACAGCGAGTGGAAGTGCAATTTTATGGATCGTGCAGGGTAAGATAAAAATTACGTGCCTATTCTACCTGGCACAGGAGGTATGGTAATTTTTAATTATTATTTTAGTGTGAATTCTGAAAATTAAGAATTTTAATGTAAATAATTATAGTTCATCGTTTGTGGTAGACAATTTTACTACCCTCATATTTGAGTGATATTTTTCGTGTACGAAAAATTACGATATGGTTGCCAAAAAATCAACGAACGGAAAACGAACAAATTACGTAGGTAGTTTACTTTTTCATCATTATTTTTGGGAGTTGGTTACTTGCAAGAAAATTTGTGTTTGTTGTAAACTATATGCGTGTATTCATTGTCTTTTCAAGTCTACCTTCCAAGAGTATGTGAAAATCGGGTCTAGTTTTTTAAATTATTTTACTTGGATTATGTATGGTAGACAGTTGCCTTTGACATATTATTCCTATGCGACGTTTTCCTTGGTTTTCTGATTAAGGTAAGAAAACTTGTGTTCGTTATAAACGATGTGCGTGTACTCATTGTCTTTTCAAGTCTACCTTCCAAGAGTTTTTATAATGTGAAAATCGGGTCTAGATTTTTAAATTATTTTACTTGGATTATGTATGGTAGACAGTTGCCTTTGACATATTATTCCTATGCGACGTTTTCCTTGGTTTTCTGATTAAGATAAGAAAACTACTGTATGTTATAAACGATGGGCATGAAATTCATTGTCTTTTCAAGTTTACCTTCAAATAATTTTTATGTGAAAATCGGATCTAGTTTTTTGAGTTTTTTTTTTTACTTAGATAACGTATAGTGGAAAGTGGTTATGACACATTATTGCTACGCTGTGTTATCTTTCTTGTAAAAGTAAGTTTACAGGCATTATATGAAAGACATTTTAGATTCAGATGATTAGAATTTTACCGTGAAGAAAGTGTGGCTATGAAGAAGTTTGAAAGCCACTATAAGGTACTCAGGGGGTATTTACGTTAGTAGACACTTTGGTAAGTTGATTTTTTTTATTTAAGACTATTTTTGTGATAGTCTCAAATTCGAATTAGGGTGAATACCCTAGTTATTGAACGCATTGTAAATTGGAAAATTATTTTGAGTTTGTTTGTTCCTCTATTATAATGAGTTTTCATAAGTTGTCGACCCTGGAGCCCGTAGAGTGACAACCTTCGTTGCTCTGATTGCCTACTTTGGTCAAAAAGTGTCATCCGAGCCACGCTCAGCGGGGGTTGGTTGAGAGTACATCACTCATTTAGATGTATTGGTTTGTTTGACTGATTGAGAACTGTTGTTAGCGAATCGGATGACTGATGCGTTCACACGGTTTTTGTTTGAAGTTAAAATAATGGAATTTCAATAATTATTAAACGTGGTAATGGCAGTTGACTATTATAATAGGTAGTTTTTAAATTTAGAGGTACAATCAAACAAATTGAAACATGACCCACCATAGGGTCATTTTCTTGCAGTCGTGAAATACAATTGGGTTGAAATTCGCCTGAACATACATTTCCTTGGTAACGAACTTGTTATCATGTTATTAGACATTGACAGTTACTGACTACGTTGTATTAAACAGATCGGAGAGACTCGTCTGTACTCGTGTGGCACCTGACAAATGCTATTACGTGCTATTACTATCGCTGTCATTAAGTATGTTGGATTAAGTGCCGTTTCCTGTATCTTACCGACCGTTTATTTGCCTTACTAACGATTAGAATTGGAAGTAATCTCTATACAAGCAATGTCAGAATTCAACCTGCGGTGGAGCAGGGGAAGTGAAGTGGAGTGAATGGTGGGATATCGGAGCCGGTCATGAATCGACAAGCCAAAGGTGACACAGGCCAAACCTTTTGTATATGCAACATTGGATGTTAGGGTTATCGTTATACGTTAGGTGGCAGAAATACACAAGAAAATAAAACATTAACAACATTAATGTGGAAAAAAAAAAAAAAAAAAAAAATTTGTTAATTTTATTAATTGGTTGTAGTATTTCAAAGTTAGAAATGACACTCATTTTACTTTATTTAAACCTAAAACCGGGTATAAGCACCATTGTTTTCAATGACGTGTAATAGTCGATTACGCATCGACCCGATTGGACGATTGCGGATGTCGGTTCCCCTCATGTAATTCCAAATTTCGTTACAGTGCTGCTCGGTTGCTTCCTTTGTCCTCTCGTTTCTGTGGTCCCACATTTGAACCATCAAACCCCATAAATTTTCTATTGGGTTGAGGTCTGGTGACCTAGATGGCCATGGAATTGGATTAATTTCGTCTTCATGCTGGGTGAACCAGTTCGAGACAGTTCTGGCGGTATGTACTCGACGGTTGTCGTGAGCGTGGGAGAATACAGGGACTTCTTCGAGTGGGTGCACTGTTCGCACTGTCGGTAGCATTGATTCTTCCAACAAATCGACATACTTTGGTGCGTTTTGACGAGGAGAAATTTGGACAAGTTCACCTATACCCCCGGTACCCATCCGGGCCCACATGTTGGCTGAAATTCGGCCAGATAGTTGATTGGGTGCTACGTGATCCTCTGTGTATCGCGTATTGTTGTAACGCCACAAGGTTGAGCGACCATGTTGAGAAGATCTAGATGATTTTTCATCTGAAAGTATGGTATTCGTCCGGTCAAAGTCTAAATTATTGCGTGCAAAATTTGATCTTGCAGTTTTGTGTGCATTCGTTAAGTGTACTTTCTTATCATAGTGCCGGTGATGCGGTCCAATACGGTGTAAATGATTTCTTATGGTTTGTAAACGGGCGTCGTGACGTGCCGCGAAATCTTGGGTGCGAGAAGGGGGATGTTCTTCATAATGGTGCTGCATATCTATACTTTGTTGGTTTGTTATTCGACGAACGCCATGATTATGTTTTCGTCTATCTTCAAGAATGCTCTCTTCGGCGTGCCGTCTGGTCCATGTTCTCACTGTGTTCCGACTTATATTTGGCACACGTGATGTTTCTCGAATGCCATAGCCTTCCTCGCTGAGCACTGCAGTCCGAGCTCTTTGTTCTGCGAGACTACCCATTATACAATTTAATTTTTAGATATTGAGTTCTAATTTTTTTCTTATTGACTTTACTTGACTTCTCATATACTTTCAGAATGACATTTTATTTTTAAAATTATAATAATTTTTCTATAATGAAAAGAGTTAGAATTATAAGGCAGATTTCAGTTCGAGATTCAAATTATTTCAAATCATTACTGTTTTATCTAAAACATATCTAGTACAATGATAACAAAGTTTAAAATTGCGTAGTTCTGAGGCTAGTGACGCATTTTTATTAATGTTTATAACGTCCTAAGTGCAACACACACAATAAACCTTACTATTTTGACGGTTTTAAAGGAATTATTAGCAAAGTGGGTCATAAATCAGTTGTGCCGATCGTACATATAGAGTGAAAGATTTTAGTCTGATAGTCAAAGATTGTGAATTTGTGATATTATTATTGAAATAATAGTCGTTGGAAATTTTGAAAGTTTATTTTTACTTGGATGTTGAAGTAGTCATTAGTGGCCAGTGAAATAGAGGCGAGATGGCCAGTGAAATAGAGGCGAGATGGCCAGTGAAATAGAGGCGAGGTGGCCAGTGAAATAGAGGCGAGGTGGCCAGTGAAATGGGTGCGAGGTGGCCATTACAAAGTGGAATAAAAGGCGGGGTGGCTATTGAAAAGTGAAATCGGTGGAATGAGAGGCGACGTATCGATTGAAAAGTGGTATCGATAGAATGAGAGACTGTATACTATTTGGATATTTTTGTGTTTGATGTTTTGATTTGTGCTTTGTTTTTTGACCCAAAATGCGTAGCTCGATGGGCGACGAGGTGGCAGTTTCGATACTGCTGAACTGATTTGGTGTGTAGTCTGGAGTCTGTTAGGACTCAGATCTCAGAAAAAAAAATCCAGAATGAAAATGTACACGATGTCCTTGGTCAGGAGTGGCCGAACTATAATATCTCTTTCTTTTTGCAGATAATCCATAATGGGCGGCCTATTACACGAGGGCGTGTAATACGTCAGGAAGGCCGTGTCGGAGGGAAGCTATGACTATGACGACATGACGATGTATTGTTGACAGGATGTATAACGCACAATATCATTTGTTTACATTATAATCACTTCTAAAATTCTTAATGTAATTTAATTAGATTTGTTAATGTTTCTATAACTTCAAGATTGTTCTAACCTAATAAAAGTTATGAATATTGTAATTTAATAAACGACCAATCAGAGCAGAGCTTATGGCGGAGCGGGGTCGGACGCCCTCTATACTTTGAGTAGTATCTACTTCGGTAGACTGAGGAGTTTTTGTGGCACATTCGGTTGATGACAGCAGGTCGAGTTGGACGTTAGAGTATTTTAAAGAAAGTGTTTTAAGTTAGAAGTATGAGCGGGTGCCCTGAACCCGCTGCTCGGTCTAAACTATGTCATAATGTTGATCAAATCTAAATTAAAAGTGTATAAACCGTGGTTATTGTGTTTTATGCTCGCATTTCATCCTGATGACGCCCACTAAACCTGAAATAACTAAAGATGTCGTGAGAACGAGGCCGTTCTGCGACATATATATTAAAAATAAGATATTATAATTAAAAATAGCTTTAGAAATAAGTTATTTTATACTTTTTAGTTTTTGAAGTTGGTTTTTTTAAACGAAGTTTTTTTTATTTGTTTCGTTTTTATCCAGTTTTTAGGTCATTTGAAATAAGAAAGAAAGGAAAAAAAAATTATTTCTAATAGTGAACACGACAGAAAACAGTACTAACATAACAAAGTATAGAAAAAATTATACAGAAATTGTATGCCGCAATTTGGAAATGAGGTTGGAACTCGGCATATTGCTATGCGGGAACGTAGTCCGACATAGCGCTGATTTTCAGGGCCCACCTCCTAAATTACATATGGCAGGCAACCCGTGCTAAACATTAAAAAAAACAAATTATTATAAAAAAACGTATAAGTACCAAAAATTAAAATACTTATAAAGCACAACAAACAAAACAATAAGTATTAAACTCTTCTCCCGACAGTTTTTCGTACATATCATGTCATCCGTTAATATTACCTACGATCTTGCCAATTCTTGGCACACAATTTAAACTTTACTGTCTCAGACAAAACTTTCACTGGTCTATTTGGTATACAAATAGAATGGGACTTACATATATTGACTGGTTATATAACAGTCAATTGCAAAACTTTTCTCTTAAGGCTTCTTCTAGTTTCCACTCGTTAAATTGCAAACTCTAGCACAAAAATTGATTTTTACGAGTTTGTGAATTATCGTGGGCGGTATACCTGGATTTTAGATTTGAAATTATTCCAAAATATATAGAGGTTATACCGAAAATATAAATATACTTTCTGAAGTCGTAGAGCTATGCTGGAGTCGGTGTAACACCACAATCTCACAGAATATCGGCATAAAATGAGCTAATTGTGTTTGGTGCGATGAAGTAAGAGTTTTAAAAACCTAATTTCTGCTTCCATCTCTCCCATCGTCTCTATTTCATGTTACCTGTCCCATGCTCCCTGTGCAATGCTGAATCACGGATCCCAAACCGCGTCACTGGTTCGAGTAGTTTTTACTAGAATATCCACCACCAATGGGGCAGCTAGACAGCTCCTGAGAGTGCACAGCACTCACAAGTCCTCCGGTGGCACTTTGGTCTTTGAATTATGGCACACTCACAACAATGAGCAAGCCGGCTTGTATATAAAGTCCAATGAGATATTGAAGAATGGGATGTGAAACGTTCACTTGGTCTTAGCATGGGGAAAACGGAACGTCCGGAATGACCTCGCATGCGTTGGACTACCTTCGCGACCGAAAACCGAAAGCCAGCGGCACTTACAAAACTACCTACCTACCCTATCCCATATTCCCTGTACGATGTTCCCTATCCCATGTTGCCTATGCCATGACCCTTATTCTCGCCTCAATCCCAACACCTCAATCACGTCCTAAAGGCTGGCAACGCGTTTGCTTTGCCCCTGGTGTTGCAAACGACCAAACGTGACGGTAACGACGTTCCATTAGGTGGGTCATCTGTCTGTCTTGTCTTCTCCCTGTCTTTTCCAGCTTCGCATTAAAAAAATATCATGCTTAATTTTTATACCGATCTCAATACGATCTTGCTAACGAATATCTCCAACTGATCCCTTATTTCCAAAAACCAATATATTATCTATAGTGATTCAATAAATCACACCAACCCACCAAAAAATGGTCTGTTTGACCAGACCTTTGACTAGACTCATTGTGTATTTCGAAGCGCTGAATCCGAATCTGGTCAGTTTGGTCCATACATCCTCGAAATTTAAAGAGTGTATCTACCAAACTGACCCCAGATTCGGTCTTTTGGTTCACACAGCCTCAAAATATTAAGGGTGTAGGGACAAAACTGACCCTAGATTCGGATTCAGCGCATCGAAATATATAAGAATAGATAAGTCTGGTCAAAAGTTAAGAGCACTTTTCTATCCTAAAATCTATAAAAATAAAACTAGGTAGGGGTGATTAAAAATATTATGTTATGCTATACTTGTTTAAAGAGTTCAGATAGCTGAAAGTGTATGATGTACGGTATCAGAGTTTTTGCATTTTCGAAAATCGGCCATGAGTTTTGGTCGCGTCCAAATCGTCAGTCTCTTGAATACGAGTTCCTTTGGGGTTTACTTAACATGCCTTCTGAATATCTGAGGAGCTCACATATTTTTTTCCCCATTTACAACCCCTTCGTACAGCCACCTACAACATGCAAACCAGCAAATTGATATTTCTCCGTTATCAGAAATACATGGGGCGCATACATTATTAATATCTGAAGCGTTCAAGTATTTCCATGTGACTTTATTTTACATTTTTGAAAACACGCTCCCCCCACCTGTGAAAGGGGTACATCATATCACCTTTTTCTCTTTTTAGCATCTAATCCTCACAATCTAACAGGTTCCCGCGACGCTCGAGTAGGTCCCCATTTAGCCTCTTGGGCTCCCCTACTTTTTGATGACTGCCCGTCAGTACATCACAGCTGTTTTGAAGCAATTAACTTTAGTTTACTCATAAGTGGAATGAAACTCTTACATATGAAACTTTTCCTCGAAGATCAGTGGGCGGTACAATAAAATATGAAATAATACATCGGAATTCCAAACCAAATTACGGAAACACCAATCTGTGTTAACATACTTAAATCCTTAGTTTCAACACAAAACTTCAAAAACTCGCTTTAATCAAGACTTCAATTTATGGTTCTATGACGTTTTTACACAAAATTTAATGCATACTCACTATACCGTCAAGATGGAATCAAATTTTAGTTCGTCAAACTTCAGTCGAAAACAAGTCGGTTACTAGGCGGTCGTCGTCGTCAGCCATTTGCAGTCCACTGCTGGACGTAGGCTTCCCCAAGTCAGCGCCACTGATACCTTTCCTCTCTCTTCCTTATTCAGCGTTAACCGGCGACCTTGTACAGGACGTGGGTCCATCAAGCTGGAGGGCGTCCGACACTACGTTTACCGAGACGCGGTCTCCACTCCAGAATTCTCCTGCTCTATTGGCTATCAGTCCTGCGGCAGACGTGACCGGCCCACTGCCACTTTAACTTGCTAATTTTGTGAGGTATCGTCACTTTTATAAAGCTTAATGTACATAATTGGACCTACTTATGCAAAATGGAACCAACCCACATACTGAGTTTTGAGAAAAAGCCGTTTTCATTAAAATTTTGCAAAAAAATATTTGGAATATACAATATTCTAATGTATGTACAATATTCTAAATAATTTTTTCCAAAATATAGACACATTATCTGTGTGATATCTTAATTAAACTTGAAATAAAGAAATGTTTAATTTCACTTAATAACTTAATTATCAAGAACACACGCCATTACTATGCAGAGAATCCAAAAAAGGGGCAACCATAGAGTTGCCAGTAAGTAGATAACTTAATTGCTCACAATCTGTATGCAACATTTTAATAAAAACGGCTTTTTCTCAAAACTGACAGTATGTGGGTTGATTCCATTTTGCAAAAGTAGGTCCAATTATACAATAATAATAAGAGTTAAATTACCCTTAGCCACTTGAACCCATGTTGCCCCTGCCTTTTATGGCATTTTTTGTGGCCAATGCAGGGAGTGGCGAGTCACCGTCTGCCTATTTTTCCATGTCCCCCAAATATTCCCAGACCCCTAGTACCACTAGTAGATCACCCACATAGCCCGGTACCATAGCCCCATGTAAGCCATTCAAAAGTCCGGGCCATTTTTATGAAACGTGATCTTGAAAGACAAGAGTTCAATTACAATTGCACAACGTCAATCTGTTATCAATAAAATGTAAAAACATTTATAAAATCTAATAGACAGTACATTTTCCATGACTCTAGTCTTTCAATAACAATAGACGTTAATATAATCTATCCTTCATTTCTTTGATCAAGATTAATTATATTTTGAGCAGAAGAGCACCATATGCTACATTTTACACGTTTATGAGCTTAATCTGCATTGTGTCTTAAACTTGTTAGAAAGTTTGATATTGTAAATAGACATTTATTATTTCCTTTCTTTAATAATTATTTATGATACTCGTGCAGTAAGTTGGTTTTTACAAACCAGTAGACTAATGTATGTATGCCTTACCATAGCCACGAGTTTGTAGCACCAAAGTTTGTTGCCACTCTCTAAAGAGAGACTAGAACCTGGTCACTCATGCCGGAACGCAATTCAAGGTTGTTATGGTGACATACTCTAGCCTAGGGGTGGTTGCCATCCACATCCGAACAAATACCTTACCCCCCAGCTGTGGTTTGTGTTGACGCCGCTTACGACAGGTCACCTGGCCGCCGGAAATTGTATTATTTCTCCTTTCCAGCATGGATTATACGGATTATACTTTCTTTACATTTGAAAATCAGCCCACAATTGACGGAGAAGTTGCATACATAATAAACATTCAAAAAACAATGATTAAAATTGAAAAACTCCTTATTTAAGTCTGTCAAAAACATCATATTAAGTCCTTCATAAAATCTCGCTTGAAACAAATAGCCTTCAAAACCTTTCGGCAGGATTTGAAGAAATTGGCACAGTATAATTGGCTAGCACGATAAAAGCAATTGAAGAGTTCCATCTAAAATTAGATACATTACGCTTGGATGCTAAAGATCTCAAGTTGTTAAGGAAATGGCCCTTTTAGCTGGTAAATGGCAACCTCATTCAAACCTACATTAAGGGTTCAATTCTAAAGTGTAGTGTAGGTATTGGTTTTATACTTTGTACATAATAGTTTGTTAATATATAAATGTATAGTGTAATGTTAATATGTAAGAGTCGTGGTAGCGTAATGGTTAGTCCACGCCATCGAAACTCAAAGGGCGTGAGTTCGAATCCTAGCCTGAACGCATGCAGCACTTGGCAGTTTTCGGACCTAATGTGCGTATTACAATTACCACGTGCTAACGACTGTGAAGGAAGACATCGCAATGAAACCTGCACATCGAGATTAAGCCCGGCATCTTTGGAAAAGTACAAACCGTACAGTACAATCCATGTGCAAATCCAATATTTAATCTATAAATCATAATACTTTTTCAGTCAGTTATCAACAAATAAACTTCATTTATTCACTGTCAACAACTTGAAATAATTTTGATTTATAATTTATTAACAATTAAAGAACAACTCGTAATAAGGCTAAAACTTTAAACGCTTATTTCCAAAAAACGCAAATTTTGAGATATTACTTACTTTTATTAAGCGTGCAAATGATGGTTATTTTTGCAAATCCCAAAATTTCACATCACATCTTATTGGCGTGGGTTCGACGTTCAAACTGTATTGAAGATCAGTCTATGTAGGGTTGCCATCTCTATAATTTGGCAACCAGGACAAAACGAGCAGAATCTCCCGATTTTGTAGCCCAGAACCCGGACACATGTCAACACGTTTTTTTTAAAACTTATTATGATAAAAGACAGTTCAAAATAACATAAATCAACTTTTTATTGTGCCAGTGTCACTGGGGCGAAGGCGAAGTGCGCACCGTGGCAACTGCGACTTCGGTCAATGTAGCGAGTAAGTTCGAATTTTTTTAACTTAGACTACAAATGAAACCCCACCCGGACACTCCCCGGATGCCCTCTAACTAGGAGCAAAAATAGAAACTATACATTGGAGATAAATGTAAAGTAGATATATAAGATAGCTAAAAAACGTACAAATACTGGCACAACATGTAAGAAGAAAGAAGACTTTATAAAACATATAAACATAGAAAAAGTATTATTATAAAACTAGATCTGAACAATGTATAGATTTTAAGGACTCTTTATTTTTGAAAAAAAAGAAAAAAACCAAAAAAAAACCGACTTCTTTCTACAACATCTTGAGGTCAGTGCCAAGTAAACAAAAAAGAACAACAATTAAATTACAACATAAAGGAAATTTTATTTTTTACTTCACACCGACTTCAAGATGTTGTAGAAAGAAGTCGGTAAAATATTTATTTTTTGGTTTTTATTATTAAGCTATTTTATATTTTTTAGTTTCTGAAGTCGTTTATTAAAAAAAAAAAAAATTCGTTTGTTGCTTTTTAGTGTGTGCTACGGGTACGAAAAGTGCCGCGCGTCTTAAAAAATATAGGTCCCAAAAAACGGGAAGGGAATAAAATGCGCGTGTGGCAAAAGACGCGCCTACATGCGCTTCTAAAAAAGAGCTTATAAAACGCTGGTCTGAAACCGCCCTTAATGTTAGAGAGATTCAAACACGTCTTGCCAAAGAAAATTACATCGTCCACGTAAACAAAAATTTTCATAAAAAATGTTAAAAAAAAACTACTGGGCCAAACTATGTTCAATTTTCAGTTGCCCAAATGGAAACTATTCCGCATTAAACTAAAAAAGAATCACGACGACGACAAAATCATAAATCTCAGCATAATTGGTGTACATACATAAAAAAAATACCAATCAAGTTGACAATCTCCTCCTTTTTGAAGTCGGTAAAAAAAGAAAATACACAAAAAAAAGTAATAAGGCCAGACAATCGAGTTCATCCGAAGAGAGGAGAAATAAGAACTAGGACAACTCCATGAAAATCCGGATGAATGGTAACCCTAAGTCTATGGATAGGTATCTACATACCTGTATAGCCATAAAGTAGACGGGAATGCTTCTTTGATTCGGATACCCTAGCGGCTGGGGTCAAGTGTGTATTGAGGGGCAAACCGACTCCATTTCCGCAACATACGTAAAGTGATATAGAACCTGGATTGATAAGGGATAAGATCTGACAGTATAATAAAAATAGCATGACATCGTGCAACATATGGTTAATTGAATCACTCCAAATATTAAAACTAATGAATGACTTCAGTTGTCTAATTTAATCACCGGAATGCCGGACTTTCTTCGTACAATCTGGTAAACAATATTGTCAACGCGGCAGCCCAGTAATAGGTACTGAACGCGTATCCAAAATGACGGTGGTAGGTATGCTGGTATGGATAAGAAGGGAGACTAAGCTGCGTGCCTCTGGGCTGCACTAACTATGCGTGCTGATCACCAAGTCGTGAGCCCTGCAGCAAATCTTCTGGGTTGTCTCCGTCTTGAAGCCTTCGATTATTAATTGTATACACGCGGCGTGGTATGATTGCACTTAAATGCAAGTTGTGGCCGAAAAGATGTACGGGTCGCCGTGCGAGGGTCGACAGCAGACTGACTCGTAAAAACGAGCAGTATTAATAGCAGCAGTAAGTACGACAAGGATAGTCGTATGGCATGGAAGATGGCGGCTGGGAAAACGTGATTAGATAACGCGGTTAGGAAAAACGGGTAGTTGTGGAAATAATTTGATTGGACAGGATTTTTAAATTAAGCGGCTAGACTTTTCAGTTGAGTTCTTTATTATATTTCACAGCACTTGTAACCAGTGGCAAAATTCCGTGTTTTAACATTACCCAACAGTGGACACGCAATATGAGGGTTGCTTAAACATTCTACGTTTTTAATAAGCACAGCACTTGCTGTGCTTCTTAATAACGTAGAAATAACAAAACCAGTTTTAATTTATACTAGCTTCATCATATGCACCACAAAGAAGTGGAACTCATTGCCCGAGTCTATCTTTCCCGATACTTATAACCTGGGTGTCTTCAAGTCCCGTGTGAATAGGTACCTTCTAGGTAAGCGTGCTCTATCCTAGACCACATCTTCGCTCCACATAGGGCAAAATTGTGGTCAAACGCGAAACTATACTAGAATTAAAAAAAAAACACTTTTAGAAGACCAACAATAAACAAAAACACAAAAAAATCTGAAAGAGCTTTCTCTGGTGTAAAAATTAGGAATACGTGCCCAAACTGTTCCTCCATGATTCTCCAACCTAAATACACGTCGGTGTGTTTTGCGTTGAACTACTTTATTAGCCTGCAGATCGTAAGGTATAAAGATAGGAACCAACATTGTAACCGAGCTGGTTTGTAATGGTATTGGTCCAAATGGTCTTACGCAATTGTTATAGCTATAAATGTGATTTATAGTTTTTATTTAGACTTTAGCCAGTGAGTTTTCACACAATATTGCTAGTTTTAATTACTTCAAATGATACTTTTCTAGATATTTAGTATTAGTTAATATTACAATGGACAAACTTCTTATCTTATATGAATCTATACGCTATATCATTAAATAAATTGGATAATTTGAGAGTGCTTGTATGCTGTTTTCGTGCTAAATGATTAGGTATAAATTGATTTTAATGAAGTTACGCAGCAAATATTAAAAAGTTTAGTTTTATAACAAATAAGTTCAGCAATTAATACAAGACTAATTAAAAACTTGCACATCGCTAACTGCCAAATTGTTAAAATCCCCATTTGTAGGCAAATGTTAAAAATATTCTCCACGGTTATTTAAAGCATATTAGCGAGTTTTCCACGTCTGTTATCTTCATGAGCTGATTTTCGTACATTTCTTCTTAGACCATCAAGTCAGCATGTAATATGCACTGATGGAAAAACGGCCTAAGTTTTCTTCCCAACCAGAAATCGAATACACCTCAATTAGGTATAAAACGTACTTTAAATTATTATATTAACATCTTACTTTTAAAATGTAATAATAAGATTAATTTAATTACTGCTGAAATAATAATAAATAAACTATTTGAATCGTTAGAATTATCACGTCACAAGGAAGTACACCCGCACAAAATCAAAGTATCTGTGTCGTTTTATATGATGATAAAATAGTACCACAGTTGATACGACTGTTAAGTACCGTATTATTATACTGTTTTCAAGCGATTAGTTTTGATGTTCGCACGTCTATCATATTACATACTTCTTGACATAAAACACACATAAAACAAATAACATAATAATTGTCGTACTTTATGTTATAATGTAATAGTGATGTTCTGTGTAGTCATGTAACGCACATATTATCAAACCATCCACACTTTACGTAAATAAATCGAAAGGAATCTATTTGAAAATAAAAAATGTTCTACTTTAAAGAAAAATAATACCACAATTATTATAGGTGCAGTTTTAAACGGATTATTTTATATATAGTATACAAAATATGTTATTTTATAAATGAAGGCGCTTTTTATAATAAACCGCGTCGGTGATGCATTCGGACATTACTAATTGATCCGTTATCGAGCTGCCAAAAGTAAAATTAATGCTTGTAAATAAGAAATCATTTTGGCTACTCCCCTACAAGATGCCGTACAGACTGACATGTTCCTACATACTATCAGATAATCGCCAATTCAAGGTTTATTTTTACACAGGAATGTATAGAATTATAAACAAAAAATATATATCTGACTGATGCGTATTTGGTTTTAAGAATATTGTTTGTATAATAAAAAATCAATAGTACAAACTGTTGATTGCGAATCGTTTTCAACTTGAGTTTCTATATTTATTTTTAAAGCTTTTTCCATTTATCTGCAATAAAAAGTCAGGTTATTTTAGTTTTATCTGTTAGAAACAGTTTAAATATTTCTGTGCGTAGATATTTAATGCTCGGAAGCAATTCGCTGATATCATTTTAAATTTATTTACTCTTAATAGGTATAAAGTATATACTCTAGAACGCTTTTTTAGGCTATCGTAAATTTCTACTAAATATTAAACTTTTGTAAAGATTCTTAATTTTTGATGGTCGTTGTGGTTAAATGGACTGTCTTTGCCAGCCTTGCTTACTTGAACGCAAAGGCTCCAGATTCGATTTATTTCCTTTGATTGTTGCTGAGTATTGTATTTACTATGGTCCAGGTGTCTAGTATTGGCTCCAGAATGATTCGTTGCATCTATATATTACTAGCCGTGCCCACGATTTGTCGGGGTGAATTTGTTTTCGCGGAACCCTAAGAACAAGTAGCCTAAGTTAGTCTTTAAAACATCAGCTATCTGCCAGTGAAAGTACCGTCAAAACCTTTCCAGGCGTTTCAGGGATTAACTGGAATATCCAGATTTTTTGAAAGAATACAATAAAAATAAAGTAGATATAAATAATTAGATAAGTAACTGTACTAGTATATAGAAAATATGTATTAGTTAGTAAGATTGTATTAAAAGAGAAAAGAAAGAAATAAAAAGATTACCCCCCCTTATTATCCCTAGTACATAAGATATAGATTAGAACAAGACAAGAAAAGAATAGACTCTGCACATGAGGAGGAGTAGGCTTCATTGAAAAAACCGTAATTTGCCTAGATTGGTTATTTACAATATATATACATACATACATAATTTCACGCCAGGTCCCTTGCGGGGTAGGCACGAACAACAGAGCGCCATTTAGGCTTATTCTTACACACCTCACTTGCTTCTTTGACATCCATAGGTCATTTATATATGATATGTTAAGCGATGTTATTAATTTTTTTATTTATAACTAACTGTGCACGTCACTTAGATCTGTTTCTAAATTAATTATTAAGTAGGTGAAGTTTAAACTTAAATTTTAGAATTTATTTGGAAATTAAAATAAACGATTAATACAAAATTAAATGTAATAGCTTATGGCATAGCATATATGCTATATGCGAAGATGTTTTTCTGTAACAATCATATGAACGTGTCATATGTAAATCGCCAAACGTTTTTCATCTTGTGTCAGTAATCGTTTGTTATTTGCATTAAGAAAGAAAAAAAACCTTTGAAGAAATAGCGACATATATTGCTAACATGTATCTGAAAAATAAAAACATACTTTGAGAATTTTTACGCCGCCTTTTTAACCGACTTCAAAAAAAGGAGGAGGTTCTCAATTCGTCGGGATCTTTTTTTTTGTCAGCAAACAAGGTTTGCACTCAGCTTATTGTTATGCCGACATAACATCCAACACACAACGCTGATTTTCAGTGCAAACAATCCTTTTGGCGTAATACTAAAACGATCCGAATATTTTAATGAGTTTAATTTAAAAACTATTTAATGTGTAAATTATAATATATATCTAACTACATACGAGAAGAATAAACAAAACAGTATACATATTTTGTTAAGTTTATGGTTATTTTGATTTAAAAATTAATAATATACATATATAACTCATGCTTATATTGTAACATGTTTCTATGTATATTGTGCATAATAACGTGTATCGATTCATCTATTCGAATATGATCGAATACAGCGATTATCTACTATTGCCACCTGACTGTCATGAGGCAACAATTCTCTTTGGTACCACCTATAAATGTTTCATATGATATCTTACTGTAACATGAACATTGTTGTTATTATATTGTTAAAACCTAAGCGCCGACAAAAACAGGTTCCACGTACAGATTTGTAGAAGCACATTTATTACCCGTCGGCATTTGAACTAATGACTAATAACATTGAAACTAATGTATTTTTTTATGATCGCCTTCTTTTGTTTACTTATTGAATGGCATACGTTTCTAGAAAACAGCCCATTGTTTTATTGCACCCTTTTATGGCCATTTGTGGCCGAGTAATTAGCCAGGTGTGGCTGATTAAGTTGACTACGAAACGGGCACATTGCATTTGTGCAGTATAAAACGATGAGCTGATTGAGGGAGGGGCAGTTGAGCGAGAACCACGATCAAAGCGACACGTGTGTATTACAATCGAGAATCTAATAGTGACGGACTTTGCGCGTTTTATTAAATTACGACCTTTCTGCATTACGTTTGGACTTGTTGTGTTCTGTTATATTTGTACCTGTGTTATACGTGTTTGTATAGTTCTAATAAACTCTATAGTAATTCTAACGGCATTTTAATTCGAGTACCGCAACTCATAACAATATTATATAGTAAAATTTAAAACTAAGATAATTCGACGATTAAAGGTGAATAAAGTATAAGATATATAGCTTCTTCTGTAGTAGGGATCATAGTGTTAAGTGATGTTGTTTGTAATAAGAAGACTTAGAAACCACGCCGTCTCCGAGCCTCTTTAAAGAAAAGTCTTTACGAAAAAACTTTGCCGAGTTAGCAAACAAGATATACTTTCTGTAATTTGATGTTTTATAATACATTTTTTATAATTAAGTTGTTTTCGTCGTCGAAGTTGATAATAAGTTTTTACATCACACCTTAACTAGTTATGGTTTAATTATTTACAACATTATACTAATACGTTTTGAGTACTATGATATTGGTGAAAACATCACCGTTCCGAAACCATTTTGGGAAAACGTTATTCTAAAACAATTGAGTATTTGACATATTATATTACAATAAATTCTAAATTATAGTATCAATATATTAATACGTAAAGCAAAAACACAGCAAAAATGTTATACCCCTTTTTACGAAAATTGCGCGGACGGAGTCGTATGAAATTTCGCACACTTATTGTTTATATAGAGAAGGATTGCATAATACATTTTTTTTATCATGCTTAAAAAGTACGTTAAATTGATAAAAAAACATTACACACACTACCATGTCTTTGACACACGCACGCATGTATACTCTTTTGTTTTTTTTATTTTTCTTGCAGGAGTTCAGCAAACGGGCAGACTAGCCACTTGATGGAAAGCCTTCTCTCTCCCGCTTCCTGTCAATTTTCCAGTCACGGGTGCAACTTTCAAAGATTCCCTTACGTACTAATTCTTTTAACACCATCTGTCTTCTCGTATCAGTTGTGTGGAGACGTAATTTAGTTAGATTTCATACTGAAATTACTTTTATATAATATTAGCTGTGCCCCCGACTTCGTTCGCGTAGAATTTTTTTCGCGGAACCCTAAAAAAGTAGTCTAAGTTACTCTTCATTACATGAGCTATCTGCCAGTGAAAGTCACGTCCAAAATCGGTGAAGCCGTTTTAGAGATTAGCCAGAACATCCAGACAGACATACAGAGGTAAATTTAAAAAAAATATTTGTTTGGTATATGTATACATACTGAACATGTAACTGTAAAGCGGGAAGGTCCCTGGAGAACCTGTGACACCCAAGAAGCATTCTGAGGAATTAGAGATAGAGAAGAAAACATTTAAAGCTAGTGTTCAATTCAATAATAATACTTTTTTGTTGATATACCTCTTGCGACTGACTTCTACAGCCTAGATTTAAGGTATTCTTTTTCGGTAGCTCTACAGAGGTTTATGGCACTGGAGTGGAAGTTCAAACATAATTCATTATATCTAGAACTATATAAATGTTTTATCACAGAATATATTGACTTGGGGCATAAAGAAGTAGATATAGATCTGCATATTTTTAGCTCACCAAGCTGTTCTTAATGAAGAAAGTCTTTCCAATAAGTTTTTGGCATACCTCGACGAGCAATAACCCTCTTAAGGGCTGCTAAAAAAGGTTCAGTGGTAGGGTCACTGACCAGCTCTATATGAACTGCCTTTATGGCAAAGCAAATAAAGATCGCTACATAACCCCTTGTAATCATTTAATGAAAGTATATCCGGTAGTATATAAGTACCGGATATACTTTCTTATACATTTAGGAAAAGCTGTTATTTTGTCATTACAAACAAACATTTCAATTTTATTTATCTGTATAGTGTTAAGGAGCCTTAAGAACAGACGAGCGTGCATGAAAAGAGCTATGAATGTCAAAGAAGCAAGAGAGGTGTGTAAGAATAAGCCTGTATGGCGCTCTGTTGTTCGTGCCTACACCGCAAGGGACCTGGCGTGAAGTTATAATAATAAAAAAATAATTAATGACAAAAACACTGATATCTGTCGCTTCTGTAAAACCCTTTACTGTACATGATCCAAGACGCTCCTACTTCATTTTTCTATATTGGAAAAAAAAAATCAATCAAATCTTCATTGATTTTGTGTATATACGCAAAATCGGATATTTCCTTCACGAGAGCGAATAAAGTGGAAAAGAATTTGCGCAAATATTTACCCATGTTATTAATATAGGAAGGGATTGGAAACTATTCTACATGGGTATCCCATAGCAGTTGTTTGCCCTTTCAAAAGAATTTTGTGAAGATCTCTGTGAGGTTGGGGTTCTGTGGGCATACTCGCGGTGAATTATTTGAATGCAACTTGTACGAGAATATTCGTCAATTAAATAAAGAAGACCTTGATCGGGTTAAAATTAAAACTTATGACCAATTTTATTTTTAGTACGGCTCCTTTATGACATTATACATTTTTGTTTGTTTGAAATAAATAGCGATGCACTTACTTACATTTATTAAGGCTTTCATGTGATTTACAAAAAATATATTTTGATTGTTTTGCAAACAAGTATTGCACTTAGCTCTTTGCTCATACACCAATACAAAAAAGAAATTACAAACTAACAACTATGTCTCATTATGCACAAATGGCCGTCTTATCGCTAATAAGCGATCTCTCCCAGACAACCTCATCATTGATTTTCAGTAAAAGTCTTTCTTTTAGCGTGGTATCAAAACGACCCACAATTTTCAAGTTGTCAGTATTATTTCCATAATGATATCTTTCCAGAAAAGGCATCGATTGCGCAACTATTTGTTGTTAAAACATTTCCACTGAGATTGTTTTTTTTATCTCAATTGATTTGATTGATTTGACTTTATCTTTTATAAAAAACACCGAATCCACCTAGATTTTGTGTAGCATTGCAAATTTTATGTCTCTAGCTGTGCTCGCGATTGCGTCCACGTGGATTTTTTTTCTCGGGATCCAAAAAAAAACCGTAGCCTAAGTTACTCCGTGTAATATCAGCTATTTGCCAGTGAAAGTCCCGTCAAAATCGGTACAGCCGTTTCAGAGCCGGAACATCCAGACAGATAAAAAATCTTAAAATTAATTTTTCAGAATCTCCTACTCCGAATTATTCCCCTGATTTTTTCACATTTTTATTTTGACATACAAACAGACACTTCAATTTTATTTATCTCTATAGATTTACTACAACGAGTAAATTGCGTATAAAATTTATAGTTTAAATAATAGTAGTAATTAAAATTATTTCTATAATCATATTTTAAAGTTATGATTCTGAGATGCTATGTATGAAAACTCTTTATTGTTCACCATAACTTAAACCTAAATAAATAAAAAAAAAACCTAGACAATTTAATGATAATACATTTTTATTAGAACAATGAGCGGCCTTATCGCTTGTAGCCAGTGTCATAACGATGAGTACAAATATTTTTTCTAGGAGATTTTTTGCGTTCTATTAGTAGGTACGTATTGCAATAGATGTCACTGTTCTCAAATTAAACACCAAATTAAAGAAAATAATATGTTTCGTTATACGCAGTTGTTTTAATACTTGTTTAAGAAATATTTGATATGTTATTATGTTTCTGCAAGCCATATCAGCTAATAAATATATTTTAAAGTATGTAAATTCTATTCCTCACCTTTTTCAAATTATAAAGCTCTTTTTAACTTCAATTATTGGATTTTTGATGAATTGTCGATTTACCAAAAACTTATTTCAAAGATGTCAATTATGTCAAAACCAAAACGACATTCCGATCGATACGAGTCACACTCGTGAACGTATGTACTTTGTTTGTGTTTTGATTATTTTTCGACAACTTTGTTTGATTCCTTTTTTTTTAACAGGGGAAATCCTTTTGAGGACCATAGGCCGCGCGAGAGGGAAAGGTCGCGGCCCGTGTGTGGGATTCGCCGGGTCGGGGTGGCACTAGCATCCCACGTTGAGATGTGGGGAACTATTGCCACGCCGCGGTTAGGGATACCCACTAAAACCCCTGAGCAATCACGAGAGTCCTTTGTCCAGGCTGTGGGCTCGCTCGCGCATTCACCACCAGCCTGGACGGATGGTGGCCGGCCCCTTGCGGGCTGGCCTCTCCATTTGGTAGCCGGAGATTTGGGTCTCTCCGGCTTCTCTACCTCACCGCGAGGTGAGAGAGGGCGCGCGGGTCGGCGCGCGTCCCTTCTCTCCGACCTTTATGTGCGGGCGGGTCCGGTTTCCCCGCCGGTCGCTCGCACGGCCGTAGCCTACGGCGGCTGGAGGTCGTCATGGACGACTCTGGGACGCCGCCACCGACTCTGACGGGAGGGGAGCGTCGTGGATTGCTCCCTCTCCCGCTCCGCCGTCTCATTCGCAGACATGACGGTCTCGCAGAAGGAGGCGGCTGCGTTCCACGCGTCGGCGCTCCCAACCATGGCCTTCACCACGGCCGGGAGGGACAAATCCGCCCCGATGGCTGTGACGAGATCACGGCGCTGCTCGTCCCAGGCTGGACACACCTGGAGGGTGTGCAGCACCGTGTCTTCGTCGTCGCCGACGCAATGGTGGCACCCTGACGTCTGTTCGCGCCTTATTTGCCACAGGTACCTCCCGAAGCAACCATGCCCCGAGACGACCTGCGTCAGGCGAAACGTCAGGGTGCCATGACGCCTCTGCAGCCATTCTGGCATGATTGGCCTCACCGCTTGGATAACGGCGAGGCCTGCGCTGGGGTTCAGAAGGCGGTCCGCCCACTCTGCCACCTGGAACTGGCGCAACTCGTCTCTGCGCCCCTCTATCTTGCGGGGGGCAGGTCGGCCAACACTGGCCTCCTTTTCCTTGCGTCACAGTTACAAGGAGGCCAGTGTTCTGGCCTCCAGGTCCCACGGCAGAGCACCGGCTAGAAGGGAGGCCGCTTCGAAGGATGTCGTGCGATATCCTCGGACGGCTCTGAAGGCCAGCATACGCTGTGTCTGTCGCAGTGTTGCGACGTTGCGAACCAACAGGGCGCCCGCCCACACCGGGGCCCCGTAAAGGGCCATAGAACGCACGACTCCCTCGAAGAGTTTTCGGCACGTCACATTTGGCCCCCCGACGTTGGGCAGCAAGCGCGAGAGTGCGCCCGCCGCCCTCTTGAGTCTGAGGGCCATCTGCTGGAAGTGAGCCGAAAAGTCCCATAGGCTGTCTAGAACCAATCCCAGGTACTTCATTGTTGGCTGGACGCCGATGCGGACGCCTCCAACTGTGATGCCGGAACCCGCAGGTGGCTTTCTCCGAGGCCCGTGAAATACCACGGCCTCGGATTTGTAACTTTGTTTGATTCCTGGACTCCTAAGACTTCGCTTATCACGTTTACTAGTGTTCTGTGATCACGTTGAACTTACGCATGTACCCTGAACACCGATTTGCCTAACGATTTGTTCTCTGGTGACTTGGATTATGGATTCTTCTGAAAGAGGTTGTTGTGTGCCCAGATGTGGTAAAACTTGTGACTAAATCATCCTAATGGCACCAGATTAGATGTGGATACAAATGATGTTATGAAAATGAATGCCTTTGAATATTTTAATAAAAGGAAACATAATAAATCACGCTACCGCTAAATTGTTGTTTTATTTACTAACAAATAAACATTTTTTGAAAAGGCTTTTGGGAATTGCAGGAGTTAAATTATTAACTCCCGCAATTTCCAAACGTCTGATATAAAAATCAAAATAATACTAGACGCCCTGGACGGACGTTTTCGCCGTTGAATGGTGTCGTATACCGATAGAGTGCGTTAGTATATATATTATGACTGTTGACTCTATACCAGTATATATAAAGTACTATGTGCTTGTAGCGATCTCCTCCAGGCAACCTGGTGTCCAAGGAGACATTAAAAGAAAAATTAAATAATATTTGGTGGTTTAACTAAATTAAAACAAATTCAATCAATTCAATAATTACATATAATAGAAAAAGAGAATAATAATAAACTACTATAGATATGTATAAATAATAGATTATAATAATATAAATTATATATCTCTACATGTAAACAATAGTATAATTCTATTTACTGCAACTTTTATTTAATGGACAAATAATGATGAATGATCAAGTGTTTGAATCTAGAAATGGATGTAGCTTGTCTGATTTTCAAGGGGAGTGAGTTCCACAGGCAAACAGCCTGCACGGTAAAAGAATTACCAACAAAAAAAGAAATGTGTTTAGGTATCGTTAGCAGAAGATTTTTATTTGAACGCAAATTACAAGAATGAGATTAGTAAAGGAAACTAAAAATAGTATTTTAACGCCTGTTCTTTATACGAACATTTTTTCAGAATTATACCCTATTGCCGGAGGAGGGGAGACGGATAGACGACCAACCTGACCTAGCGTGGTTACCGTCGTCTATGTATGTTTAAAATACAGTGAGTGATATCTACGCGTTCCTAACCTTTACGAAATAGGGGATAAGATAGAAGAAATGGGATAGACGACATGGGATTGGGGCATAGCACAGGCAGGAAATGGGTTACCAGACCTCTTACTCACCAAATGACGGTTTGCTCAAAGTTAATAATTTTACAAAGTGTTAATAACTTTTGTTCCAAGTAGGTGGTACTACTTGGAACAAACAAATATTGTTGTACTATTGTAATATTTGCGGGTAGTTATTTTTACTAATGTAGTTATTTTAATATAAAAGAAAGGGGGCGTAGTGACTAAAGATCATACTCACTTCGACTTTGGTCGGATGCACATGTCATAACAGCTTTCTAAAGTAGCTAATTATTGTGCGACAATCATAACTTTTAATTAATTGTACTTTAGATTACAGTTCTTCGTTCTCAGTTCAAATAAAACAGTTCTAAAAGTTCGTTATAAACTCCACACTAATAATAAATGCGTGCTGTCATACCGATCGAGCTGGCCCGAAGAGTAATCATTCAATCAATCAATTCAAGCATTTTTTTCATTGCTCAAGCACACCGTCGTCACCGTCGCTTATTGATATTAACAACACCAGAGGTTCTGCCAATGTGCTGGCGGCCTCGAAGGGAAATGCACTACCACATTAATAATTAGAATAGAATAAACATCGATTGGCTTTTCTTAAATTTATATTGTGAACAACAGGTAAGGATGGGTTTCGATAAATAAATACTTTCACATCCATCACAGTGATCTCCCTTAATTCAAAGAGACACTGAGTGAATACCGCACTATATCTTAGCCTCGTATCTTTCAAATAGAATTCAATCAGACACATTTGTCCTCGTTTTTAATACGACAGTTCTGTATAGGGCATCTTGCCTTCATTGTTCCGTTGAGTTCTAGGTAAGATTTTGAATGCCGATGATGTATACAGAACAATAGGGCCTGGAACACCCTATGAATTTTCAGTGCGATTTTCATAGAGGTGCGCGCATCAGTGAATTGCCGTATCGGATTTAAAATCTGTAAATTTCTCCAGATTTCAGGCGTTCTAACTGCTTACTTCAATAAGATAGATAAGGCAATCTATGTCATTGAAGTGAGTGAAAAGGTTTTTTAATGAAATTTTGTATTGAAATATGTATGTGATATTTAGAAAATAAATTGCATGTTTCATCAATACTGCTATATTAATTTAATCATAATTGAACGTTTTTAGAAATTTAATCTCTCATTCTGTTTGAAAGTTTGTCTCAAGTGATCTACAAAATTCGTCAACGGATATTAATTAAAATATTAGGGATTAAAAATCCAATTATTCATTAAAATTGTGTTTAATTGTAATGTCGTTCAAAGATTTAGAAGTTCATCGGTAGTAGTAGTTTTAGCATGTCTATAATTTGGCCATCCAAATCATAGACATGCAAAACAAAGAACATATAAAGATCTCTTGAACAGAAGAAGTAGAAACCCACGGTCTCTGCCTACCAGCTCTTACGATAATAAAAATATGTATTAAGTACTTACTTATAAAAAAAACAAAGTTATAAGAATGTGCTAGTTAATTAATAACCGTAATCTCAGCGCAGCTTTGGAAAATAAAATATTTTTACATATAAAATAGGCTCAGTGCAGGGCGTTTATTAAAAATGCGTCATACAAGTAATAAAACCTACTTTTATTCTCTTTCTAAAATATAAGTACTATCCTTTGATTCAAAATAAATATATTAATCAATATATTTACTTTTACTATTACTAAGTTCCTATATATTCATGAATATTCGAAATATACATAATCCATTTCATTAGTCGTAATTCATGAAGCTGTTTTCATCAATATTTTAATCTCAAACAAATGATAAAGAACACCACAATTGTCTAATTTAATAAAAACAACTTTTAATTTACTTACGTATAAACGCGGAAGCTCAAAAAAGTTTTCTGTTCACACACAAAACACTTTAATTGAATTCCAATTAATTAAGTTCCATTAATAATTGAAGCTGGAATACGAAGCTTATTGATGACAACACATTTAATTAAATTATTTTCAAACATTTTCAATTCAAAAACACATTCTAGAATTCGATTGAGAATTTGAAAAACGCACTGATACACAGTTTCGTACGTCACCCGCAAACTTCTCGACTACAGACTAGCAACCGACAGTTCTGAACGCCGTCATTGGACTGCAAGCTTTCGGTAGAGTTTGCACTGTTACAGAGTATCAAAGAGTATAGACGCTGTGAAAATAGCGAGTAACATCAAGCAAGTTTGTATACGTTTACATTGAAAGCTTTGGGTGATCTGTTTCGGTGGAGGGAAAAGTTTATAAAAGTATAAATGGACGGTGTTATATCAAAGTGATTCTACAAAGTATACTAGGATTCATGTTAACTGTTTACGTTTGTACGTGTTTTGTGTATCACGCTTAATTATGTAAAGGGCAGATGCGTTTTATTAATTCTCGTGATATTTAAGATGTATTTAATATTTTTAATGCGTATTTTTGATAGCGATCTTAAGTTACGGTTATTTGGCCACCTGGGCTTTAGGCGTATTATAATTCTAGATAATCAAATGTGAGATGATCTCGTCTCCGAAGTCAAAACTCTAGGGTTGCTAAATCCACATGCAGTTTAAGTTTTAGTAATAGTAGTTTTAGTTTAACTTTTGATGTGGTATGATTTGGAATAAAAATGTGCTACATTTAAATAAACTAAAGTCCGAATATGAGATAAGAATGATCTAGCATTATCTAACCTATATACGATATGGAAAATCTTTAGAGTTACTCTGTGAATGAGTGGACTAAACTTTCGCTGGTTCATATTACTTGAACGCAGAGGTTCCGGGTTCGATTCCTAGGACGGACAATTTTGTAAATGAACTGTCCGTTATTTACTTTGGTCTGGGTGTCAAATATCGGCACCATAGTGGTCCGTTGTATACATCCCATAACGCAACTGTCTCTTTCTTAGCTTGTGGGAATATACAATGTGTCTTTTACAAAATCAAGAAAGTCGTGGATGCGTAATGTACGTAGCGTATGCGTCCCAAACTCAAAGGGCGCGGGTTCGATTTCTGGCCGGAATATACGCACCACATAGACAGTTTTCTTTGTTAAAATTACTGCCTGCTAACAACTGTGAAGGAAAAACTGAAACGTGATGAAACTTGCACATCGAGAAAACCAATGTGTCAAAGCTGCCAAGCCGCCTTAGACAAGCGTGGCGGGTATACTGTCAGTTCCTCTATAATGGGAGGCCCGAGCCTAGCAGTGGATCATTTATGGGCTGTTATTGTTGTTGATGAATTGGTGATTCCAGCAATTTTTCCCCTTACTATCAATAAATATTCATTTTCAGAATATATTATTTTCTCTGATTGTTGAATCTTCTTTCTTAATATATTTTTAGATATGAATATATATTACCTGTTATGAGTTACGATATTACTCAGAAACGTTAACGGTTGATTAGGTTAGGGAGCAATTGATGCAAACGCGACTCATCGCAAATATGATGTGGTTACGTTGGACTGAGGATAATAATAAACCTAATCTTAAGGGACAAGTAAGGAAGTCTCCATACGAGTTATAACGGATTCGGCTAATACCAGCCAAAAGGAACCTTACGCTTTCGACACAAGGTCGCCAGTCATGTTTTTCTCATCGGCTCAATATGCCGCCTTTGATATACATTAGAAAATAATTTTTGACGGTAAATTGAAGCGAGCACCTACCTAATGAGCAAAATGAAATGTGGTAACTGGCAGCGCCTTAATATTTTACTTCTGTTTTTATAGGCACTCCAAATTCTTGCGAGTTTCCTATCTTGCTGGGATATTCAGAATCTTTTTACAAAATTTTGAAGAGCCCTAGATTAGATTTGTTTCGTCCACCCTCGGGAAATAGGCGGAGTGCCTTTCTCAGTAGCCTTTGAAAGCACTAGTTCCTCAACTATCTATAAATAGATATCTATAATATAATAAAATTCTAAAAATGCCGTGTCTTTACAAACGATAGAGAACGCGATGCTATTTTTTTTAGATTTCTTGTCTGATTGTTTGGGATTCACTTAAAAACTAGTGAGCCGATTACGATGCGGTTTTTATTGATCGACAGCGAATTTTTAGACTTAAACATCTGAGCTACTTTTTATCCCGGTAATTCCGCGGGCATTTTTCTGGGAATGATTTGAAATTTCCATATTTAAAAAATATCAAATACCAATGTTTTTTTAACGATCGATAGCAAATTTAATATATTAAAATGTGTGATATTTTTATTCGGGGAATCCCAAGGAAGTTTTCCCGGGAGCGGTTTGAAGTTGTTCGGATGCATAAAAATTAGCTTATTCCGACACCGTTTCCACTTAAACGATAGCTTACATTTTTTTTAATTCTGCAATTATTCGTATCCCGAGAATCCCGCGGAATTTCATGCCAAGCGTGGACGAAGTCGCAGGCAGTAGTAGTAGATAAATGAAATAGAAGTGTCTGTTTGTAATGTCAAAATAGTATAGTCAATAGTCAGTTTTATTAAATGCAGATGAAAGTATATGCGGTACATAACGAAATTTTACCAAGAATTCATTTTCTTTTCTGTCTGTCCGGATGTTCCGGCTAATCTCTAAAACGGCTGAACCGATTTTGACGGGATTTTCACTGACAGATAGCTGATGTTATAACGAGTAACTTAGGCTACTTTTTTATCGTTCCGCAAAAAAAAAAAATAGGTGGAAGAAGTCGCAGGCGTGGCTAGTTTTTTTATAAAAAGAAACTACTTAAAATCACTGCCGATTCATGATATAGAGTCATAAATTCATATAGCAATTGATCACGCGACTGTAATATTTTCATATACGACACATTCGAACTGATACTGTCGAGTAACACGTGAGTTTGACGTGACGACACGCGTTAGGTACTCATGATGAAAATAACGACATGTATGAAATAAGGATATGAATAAATCGGGAAAGCTGACACTGAAGTACAAGATGAAGGATAGATAGATAAATACACAACACTTTATTGTACACCAAAACATAGATAATCAGAAATAGAAAAAATACAAGAGGTAATACAACGAGCGACCTTATCGCTAAAAAGAGATCTCTTCCAGGCAACCCTTGGCAGGGATTATAAAAAAAAATCAAGGACTCTGAATCTAAACCATCCTGGAACCCACTCAAACACACAAAAACAAAATCATCAAAATCGGTCCAGGTGATTAGGAGGATTCTAGAACCCGATCTCAGTGCCACTTACCGGTTCCAACGGGATAAAGTATTCTATGTCCGTCCCCTGGTTCTAAGCTACCACCCACCAATTTTCAGCCAAATCGGTACAGCCGTTCTTGAGTTATAAATAGTGTAACTAACACGACTTTCTTTTATATAATATAACATAGTATACACAGTACGTATAAGTACAAACCTCATATATCCAAAAGTAACTAAACGGAATGTGATGTTTAATAAAAACTATGTATGTAGGTACATAGATTTCTCGGCTATAGATAATTATTTGATCTCAATTATTTTTGTGTGAAGTTTCCAAGGTGTCCAGCCATTTTTTCGTCAATTTTGAATCGGTAATCCAACATCCTGGAGTGAGCTTGTAGACCATACTGAGGTGGGCACTAGACCGCACTGAGGTGGACACTAGATCATACTGAGGTAGGCACAGCACACGCCCCCTTCTATATACACGCCTATGATGAAACTGTGTACACACTCGTTTAAATAACTCCTCTACTAATATACAAAAAAGTGGACAAGGTTGTTAAGCCAGGTTTGTGAAACGACATTTATGAAACGAGTATTATATAATGAATTCACAACACTGAAAGCTTTAATATTGCTCCCTCAATCTCGGTTACAGTTGTTTATGTAGATTTATGAGGTAGCCGTGAAGAAATTATTGAAAATTAAATACTATCGCGCGAATTCACTCACGTAGATGTGTACTCGTATTTAGAGAAAATAATTCCATTTTATAAAATATAAACTATATAATAATAATTAAATTATTTCAGAAATTGAGTATTTCCATATTGTACAGTTTTTATATTATAAATTATGTCACTGTTAACAAAAATTAAATATCAAATTAGTTCACAACGATTAATTAATTAAACAAATACTAGGGCATTACACCCGCGTCACAATAATTATTATAAATGTTTCTACTCCACGGCACGAAGGGACATGTATAACAAATGATTTCAATAATGGACTATTATGGACCCAGCCACCGGGCCGCGAGGCGACAGACAACAAACAAACTCATGCATTTAATTTACTATATACCTACCCATATCTTTAGCTAAAGTTAGCATTTAATTTTGTTGTAATTTTTTTTAAATTTGCATTGTGAAAAACCATTTTAAAGAATAATGTCGCTCTTCATTTTTTTGTAGTTAAATATAAAAAAAACTTTTTATATTTTTCAATAAATATGTTTGATATGATATTATTTTAAATTATTGTTACGTTATTGATATTGAAACAATAATCTAAAATTTATATAAATGTTAAAAAATATTTTGATATAAAAATAATTATATGTGAAGACTGAATGCAAATAAATAACTTAAGTGTTATTTAAATAACATTAAAAAGCATAAGTGAACATAATTGGGCAGTTAAATACCGGGTTTCTTTATCCTAACATTTTTTGATTTACCTTAATACTGGTTAAAATTCACATAATCTTCGTACAGGTAATGCCAATATTATGTCAATGGTAAGTTAAAAAAATAATATGCCCATAATTGAATTAGTAGAAATCTTAGTATCGCATCAAAGTTGGTAAATTCATAAAAACTAACAACAGTCCAATCTTGTTTTATCGCTTAAATATATTATAGCATACCTACCTACCTACCTACCCTATTACTGGCAAAATGCCTTTATATAGATGTCTTTACTGCCATCTAATTTTGGCGAGTCGCCCATATTCATTTGCATAACGTTTTCAAAGCAATAGTGAAGGAAAAAGTTTTATGTATGAACTTTCACCACTTTCCATAAATTTTCCCAAACGTGTGGTTTTGTTTTATACAGCGTGGATGTAGGCATAATTTTTTAAGTTCACGATATTACTTTTGGCAATTTTGAAAATGAACCAACTTCAATTTTGTTATGTGCCTTTCTGTAATACTTACATGTAAATATGTACATACCTATTATAGCATGTATATATTGTTACATGCCGCCAAAGAAATGCGCACACCTGCCTGTCGTAAAAATGCAGTTTATTACCATTCTTGCATTCGGAGTTCTGTGTTTACTTCGCGTTTAAAATTTGAAATTAAGAAAAACATCCTATTATTATCATACTTGTTTTATGGCCGTCATTAGTGTCGAACGAATCCTTGTTGTTCTCGCATTGCGTCGAAGCTTGCCAGGTGTGCGGATTAACCCAGTGAACGCGGTCACTGACAATTGAATCGTGTAGTGTTACTGGTTGTATCCAGTCATAATTGTGCCTGTTTTATACGTGTTTGTAGTTCTAATAAACTCTATAGTAATTCCAACGGCATTTTAATTCGAGTCCTGTGTAGCTCATAACAATATGTACATAACATACTAAAATTTGTTTACACAAAATTACATGACCTTGAAAGGTCTGCCTTTTTTATGATCATTACTTTCAAAATATTTGCACATGGCATAACTACTATACTTTGGTCGTTCTAAAAAGCCACATTTGACATTAATCAAATTGATTATAGTAGTTAAGTGAATTATCGATGATGATACATTTGCAACTGGAAATCGTTATAGGAAGTGACACGTTACCGAATCGATTAAGATAAAACAGTTTATTATTTTGATACAAGCTTTTATTTAACTTGCAATGGATATACCGGGTGGAATCTTGTAAGTTAAATTTGAAACTTCCCGGTTTCAGAATGAGCTGAATTTTTGCAAGCATATGTATATCACGTGACAATGCAATAATATGGTACCATGGAGCTGATCTGATGATGGATTCGGGAAGTAGCCAAAGGAACTCCTGTACTAAACAAAATAAACTGGTCGTGTTTAAGCTCGTTTTACTTGTGACTCTGCTGATACATGATATCCAGGATCTCAAAAGCTTGTATTTAAAAACCTTTTTAAATAAGCTTATTGCCTTTTTATCTTTGTAATGTAGAAAATATTCATAATTGAATTTCCATTTTATGTTTAAACTTTTCGATTATACATCAATCTCCTGATCACGTCACTAATAAATTTAAAAAAAAGTTTTGACACATTTGACTCCATTTCATCGTAACCAATATTTGGACCTAAGTATAGTTTTCGTTGCAAAAGAGATTCTGTACTATTATTTTGTTATTAAACTTCCAGTGGAGTTTTTGGCGGGAACTGAAAGGAGATGTTGTGCTGTGCAAAATTACATTTTCTAAAAATGTGTAAAATTACTCTAAAATGAACAATAGTTGTAGGATATTGATAGTTTTTGAGTAGTAATTATGTGTTTTGTGAGAAATATGAACTGTGTAGTCAATGTGGCCTTTTGAGTTGTCACAAGAATTCCGTTGAATGACACTAGCTGATTACCTACAGTTCAGCTGTGCTTAAAGGCCTAGCTGCCGAGCCATAAACCTAAATAAATAAAAAATAATTAAAACTTACATACACTGTTGTTAATTTGACTTTAAGAATAAACAAAAGAGTACATATGGGTGTGTGTCAAATATATGGTAGTATGTGTAATGATTTTTTATTGATTTTATGTACTTTTTATCCATAATTACAAAAAATACCATTCTGCACTCCTCTATATAAACTATTAGTGTGCGATACTCCTCCGTCCGCGCATTTTTCGTAAAAAAGAGTACAAAGTTTTTGCTGTGTATTTACTTATATATATATATATATATATATATATATATATATATATATATATTATATGTCGCAGAACGGCTTCGTTCTCACGACATCATCTTTAGCTATTGCAGGTTTAGTGGGCGTCATCAGGATAAAATGCGAGCATAAAACACAATAGCCACGGTTTATACACTTTTAATTTAGATTTGATCAACATTATGACATAGTTTAGACCGAGCAACGGGTTCAGGGCACCCGCTCATACTTCCAGCTTCAATACTTTCTTTAAAATACTCCATGGTCCAACTCGACCTGTTGCCACCAACCAAATGTGTCACAAAAACTCCTCCGTCTACCGAAGTAGATACTACTCAAGTATAGAGGGCGCGTCTGACCCCGCTCAAGACATGCTCTGCTCTCATTGGTCGTTTATTAAATTACAATATTCATAAGTTTTATTAGTTTAGAACGATCTTTAAGTTATAGAAACATTTAACAAATCAAATGAAATTACATTAAGAATTTTAGAAGAAATTAATATTGTGCGTTATACATCCAAAGAATAATCCATCCAATTATAGCTTCCCTCCGATATATATATATATATATATATATATATATATATATATATATATATTTAATATTTGGATACTGTTTGTCAGTATTTATAAGTAATTTCAAATGGGGCTTCTTAGAACGTCTCAACTATAATAGTCAGATATACCACACGCATCACATCTATCTACCAAACGTATCTTAAATGGTTTACTATAGATGTAAACTAAAAACACTATATTGCTACTAAGTAGAAGTTACCGAGACATAAAACACTTTAAGCCCAATAAAATGGGTACAATTG
This sequence comes from Dendrolimus pini, assembly GCA_949752895.1. Classification (NCBI taxonomy): domain Eukaryota; kingdom Metazoa; phylum Arthropoda; class Insecta; order Lepidoptera; family Lasiocampidae; genus Dendrolimus; species Dendrolimus pini. The sequence goes on along the minus strand of OX457140.1, from coordinate 16,686,892 downwards.
CCTATTTCACCATGCCTTTGTATAAAGCGAATTGTACAATAGGTGAATTCGCAGTGCCCGCTCCAGAAGAGAGCGCTTCATCTGCACTTTTCCCTGTGGAGTTGTTGTTTCATTAAATATTCTATTCATAGAAAAGTGACATATCAACCAAACAAATCAAACATATCCACCAAAAGTATTTATCGAATATCGTATTTATATTGTTTATGACTAAGAAATATAAAACATTTATATAATTATAAATTAATAAAAATATAAAAGTAAACGGAAAATTGGTGAAGAAGAAGTAATTTATTTTTATCCAAAGCGACTGAAGTGCGAAAGCGGACGCTATTGGTTGCCTGTGCTTTATTATATTACTGTGATTCCCAAGCAGCTTTTATCGGGTAGCTTTCAGAACCGCATCTTGCAACAACTGTACCATATCCAGGATATAATTTTCCTATATTATTTTACTTTAACAAAACTACATACATACATAATCAGGTACCTGGCAATCGGTTTATTCACGAAGCCGTAAAGAAGAAAATGTCCATTATTTATTCGGCTGGGCTCAAAATTCCCTATCTTCTGTATCCACTCCTCAGATCCTGAGATGTTGCCGATGAGATGGAATTCAGGAGTATATATATATATATATATATATAACCTTGCGATTAAGAGAAAAAAAATGAAAATCCGTTTACAATTGACGGAGAAATAGAGTAACGAGCACACGAAGAAAAAAAAACTAGACGAATTGAGAACCTCCTTCTTTTTAAATAGGTTAGTAATAAGTATTACCGTTAGCAGAATAAATATTTATGTCACGAGGTTTAGCTTTTAATGTTTTATAAAGATTGAAATTGACAGAATACCGAAATCAGGCAAACCTACGATTGACACAATAGTGTCCCACGATTTTGACGAGATCGTATTAGCAGAATTAGGCTCCAGTGTGCAATACCTCTAATGACGCTTTATTTTTTATTTACCTTAATAGCCTATTCCATGCCTAAGTAATAAGTATTTACAAAGTAAATAAAACATCAAGTCAATAGAAGGTGGCTTAAAATTAGTTAAAATCTAGTTCGACTTGATCTTGTGAATTGAAAGGTAAATGACCCTTTAGCACGTTTCATTTAATGGTATTGGTATGTTTTATTCCGTTCTGAGGGCTTAATGAAAAGAATTTGTTAAGAAAATTCAGTCAATATATTGTTACGATGTTGAAGAATTTATTAGAACTATACAAACACGTATAACACAGGTACAAATATAACTGAACATAACCAGTCCAAACGTAATGCACGATTCAATCACACGCGCAAAGCCCGTCACTAACGTTTTGTTTCGCTTGTGGCTAGACTGCTTCATCCCTCCATTGGGGCATTGCTTTATACTGTACAAATACAATATGTCTGCTCGACCGCGTGGACTGAATTTCTTAGAATCACACCTGGCTAATGACTACCTTAAAAGATTACAATACACAATGGGCTGTTTTTCTAATCACAAATTTTAAACACAAAGTAAACAAAAGAAATCCAAATGCCGCAAAGGTAATAAAACGTCTACAGGTATGCAGGTGTGAATTTTTCTTTTGTCGGCGCTCAGGTCGTAACAATATTATTGTGAAAGTAATTTTACTTCACCCATTTTCATGCCTTAAAAAGAACTGCTTGCCATAAAATTTGTCATAATGTACTCTTTCTTAAACACACATATTGTATATCTAAGTTAGTTACGCTTGTGTTATGGGTTACAACAAACATCTATGGGGCCGATCCCAGACACCCAGAAAAAGAAAGAAAGTGAAGTGAAGAAAGGAGAAAATTAGTTTCAGACATTTACCATATCAAGAATCGAATCCAGAGCCTCTGTGTTGCAGTGAAGTAAGCCGGCAATGGCTTAGCCCGCTCAACCACTGAGGCTGTCTGGCCGCTGACTCTATAACAGGAATAAACACAGGATAATTTTTATCCCGGCTAACGGGATAGCTTCTGCATCTCTGCTTCTCTGATTGAGAATCGAATTTTACGCGAGTAAAGCCAAAATGATAACAGATTTATATGTTTGTATTTACAAAGTTTTTAGAATTACTTACAAACTTTTTAACTTACAATGCGTGCTCAAACACATTTTATAAATATGTGACATTGTAATGTGTGTTTTCTTTTCATTTTCAGACCGCCTTTCGCAAAACATATTTACATCGGTTCTTCACAGTTTCACCAATTTATCACCAATAAACCACTATTATCTGTATATTAATACGTGAAGCAAAAACACAGCAAAAGAGAGGAGTATGAAATTTCGCACAAATATCGTTTATATAGAGAAGGAGTGCAGAATGCTAATATTTAAAAAAAATGCATAAAAAATACATTAAATCAATGAAAAAAAACATTACACACACTACCATGTATTTGACACACGCACGCATATATACTCTTTTGTTTATTATAATAGCAACAGCCCATAACTGTCCCACTGCTGGGCTCGGGCCTCCCACGGTAGGGGAATGGACGGTATACCCGCCACACTTGTCCAAGGCGGCTTGGCAGGTTTGACACATCTGTCATCTCGATGTGCAGGTTGCATCACGATGTTTTTCCTTCACCGTTGTTAGTACGTGGTAATTGTAACAATATGCACATTAGGTCAGAAAACAGCCTAAGTGGTGCATGCGTTCCGGCCAGGATCGAACCCGCGACCTTTGACTTTAGGACGCGTGCGCTAGCCATTACGCTACCACGACTTCTGTTTATTGTTAAACTCAAATAAACAGTGTAGTCTTGGCGAAATCTGTGATTATAGAAGTACGTATAGTCTTTGACAACAGAACCTTAATAATGTTCTACCTTATAATTTAAATGAATTATTATGCTCGCATTTCGACCACGGGCGACCACTAGTTAACTATAATTGTGAGCATTGTCTACATATATTAACTATAATGAAATCTTACACAGACATTTGACGAAATCACTGTCATGTTTCTTTCCACTTGATTGTATGAAATGGCACGACAGGTCTTTCACAGGCTGTCAGATAAATAAAACAAAATGCTAGCAACTAAAATATAATTTGAAATGCTTTATCTTTCGTGTCAAAATCTAAGTCTATGTTTTCTATTTAAACTAGCAGTGCTCTTAAAAACGTTTATGTCGGATTTGGATTTAGATCGATAGATAACACTTTATTGTACACCATTACAGAAAACACAAAAGAACTTATTGCCAAAAAATTTAAAAACTTCGTTTAAAAAAACCGACTTCAAAAACGAAAAAACTAAAATGTATAAAATAACTTATATCTTAAGCTATTATTATTAATATATATTATCTAAAACATCTTAAAGTCGGTGCTTAGTAATTTTCAAAATATAGTAATTTTTATGTTTTACTTTGCACCAACTTCAAGATGTTTTAGATAATATATATTAATAATAATAGCTTAAGAAATAAGTTATTTTATACATTTTAGTTTTTTCGTTTTTGAAGTCGGTTTTTTTAAACGAAGTTTTTAAATTTTATTTGTTACTTTTTAGTGTCTAGCTATGTATTGGTGGACCTACGAATGGTGCCGCGCTTCTTAAAAAATATAGGTCCCAAGAACCGGGAACAAAAAAAATGTTCGTAAAATGAAAACTACTGGGCCAAACTATGTCAAATTTTTAGGGGACTACATGGCAGCTATTCCGCGTCGAACAAAAAAAGAATCTACTATCATATATTTTTAACCGACTTCGAAAAAAGGAGGAGGTAAAAAAAAGGATCCCAACGAATTGAGATCGTTGGGATCCTTTTTTTTATGTATGTTCACCGATTACTCCGTGATTTATGATCCGATTTACGTGATTGTTTTTTTGTTCGACGCGGAATAGCTGCCATGTAGTCCCCTAAAATTTGACATAGTTTGGCCCAGTAGTTTTCATTTTACGAACATTTTTTTGTTCCCGGTTCTTGGGACTATATTTTTTAAGAAGCGCGGCACCATTCGTAGGTCCACCCATACATAGCTAGACACTAAAAAGTAACAAATAAAATTTAAAAACTTCGTTTAAAAAAACCGACTTCAAAAACTAAAACACTAAAATGTATAAAATAACTTATTTCTAAAGCTATTATTATTAATATATATTATCTAAAACATCTTAAAGTCGGTGCAAAGTAAATCATAAAAATTACTATAATATTTTGATAATGACTAAGCACCGACTTTAAGATGTTTTAGATAATATATATTAATAATAATAGCTTTAGAAATAAGTTATTTTATACATTTTAGTTTTTTAGTTTTTGAAGTCGGTTTTTTTAAACGAAGTTTTTATATACTTAATAGATTATTATTATATAAATAAATATAATAAATACAATTATTGATATTACATACATAAATATACGTAGAAATATAAAACATCACTATATGTTGACTGCAGAGTTCACAATATATTTATGTTCATACAATGTGAACTCTGCAAGATATCGAACGAAACGGACGATATTTAAGACAAGACTATAATCATAATTAAACTTTATTTATTTCTCAACACTACAGATTCAGTAAGAAACCTGGTGTGTGAGACTGATGCCTGAAATAGATTTGTAAGAAACATGTATGTTGAGTATTGAGATGTTTCTTTCTCCTCTTCTCTTCTCGGTCTTTATTAATTCTATCACTCAAGTAATCTCTTCCCACTGTCATCTATATGCTGACGACCTACAGTTGTATCACCACTTTAAAACAGATGAAGTACATAACGGAATTAATCAGATCAATACGGATCTAGACAATATCAATACTTGGGCAAAAAGTTTTGGTCTCCTACTTAATCCTTCTAAAACTCAAGCTTTAATCATTGGTAGCCACTACATGTTAAATATCATACATCAGTCAACAATTCCCTCGGTAATTTTAAATGGAGCGCTGATACCATATTCCAGTACCGCGAAGAACCTAGGCGTGATTTTTGACAGTAAGTTATCATGGGTCAGTCATGTAAATGAAATTAGCAAAAGAATCCACTTTTCATTCCAGAATCTAAAGCGCTTATAAAAATTTCTTCCTTTTAATACCAAAATTATCCTGGCTCAATCTTTAATGCTGCCCCTTCTAGACTATGCTTCCTAGACACTGCTGAAGAACTAAACAAACTCGAACGCCTTCAGAATTTGTGCATACGATTTGTGTTTGGGCTGTAAAAGTTTGATCATGTTTCCAAATTTAGATCACAACTCAAGTGGCTTCCGATTCGTGGTCGGCGTGATTTTCACGTCGTTACATTTCTATTTAAAATTCTACATAATCCTCATTTTCCCTCTTACCTTCGCGAACGACTAAATCTCTTCTTCTTAAAGCCCCCATACATTCATCGGCATGTTATAGCGGTTCGTTTTCCGTTCAAGCAGTCAAACTATGGAACGCCCATGTAATACGAGATAGTCCGTCAGAAACCATTTTTAAAAGAAGAGTTAAAGAACACTATATAACCTAATTAACTGATATATGTGTATATATATATATATATATATGTGTGTGTGTATTTATGTATATGTATTTTATATATGTATATACTAGGTATGTATCGATATATGTGTATGTATGTTAAGTTTATGTATGTATATCTATCTGTATGTAGTTTGTAATGTAATATTTATTTTCAATAAATACTTTTATGTAATAATAAGTTTCATGTACACAACCCTGCCTGTTGTCTTCCCACTCTCGCTAGACCCATAGGTTTGCTGGAAGAAAACTCTTTTTAGGGTTAAGCTCGCCTTTGTACATCACCATTATTTTATACTTTTATTTGTAACTATTTTGTGTACAATAAAGAATAAAGAATAAAGAATGTATGACAGGTTACCAGTGCTCCACTCCATGGCTAAAATAAAAGGCTCAAGATTAACTTAAACTTAAGCGTACACAGTTAAGACACAAATAAAATGTTAGAAAGAAAGATTAATGTATGTGTGTGTGTGTGTGTATGTGTGTATATAGATGTGAATGTATGTGGGTATATATATTACTAACTTTAAATAGGTAAATTAATTTAAAACTTCTTATGAACAACATAATATATATGTCGCAGAACGGTCTCGTTCTCACGACATCTCCTTCAGTTATTGCAGGTTTAGTGGGCGTCATCAGGATAAAATGCGAGCATAAAACACAATAGCCACGGTTTATACACTTTTAATTTAGATTTGATCAACATTATGGCATAGTTTAGACCGAGCAGCGGGTTCAGGGCACCCGCTCATACTTCTAACTTAACACTTTCTTTAAAACACTCCATGGTCCAACTCGACCTGTAGCCACCAACCAAATGTGCCACAAAAACTCCTCAGTCTACCCAAGTAGATATTACTCAAAGTATATAGGGCGCTGACCCCGCTCAAGACATGCTCTGCTCTCATTGGTCGTTTATTAAATTGCAATATTCATAACTTTTATTAGGTTAGAACGATTTTTAAGTTATAGAAACATTTAACAATTCTAAGTAAATTACATTAAGAATTTTAGAAGTAATTAAAATGTAAACAAATGATATTGTGCGTTATACATCCAAATAATAATCCATCCAACTATAACTTCCCTCCGACATATATATATACTCCTAAACTATTGTAATTCCTAGAAATCCGTTATTTTAATTGGCGGCGTTATCCCGTTAGCTAGCCGATGTTATTATTATTATTATAGCCGTTAAGCTATTATAATAATAATAACATCGGCCAACAAACAATAAAAAAATGGTCTGTACTTTTGATCAGAGCCACTATTTTTTTGTATTTCGATGAGCTGAATTCGAATCGGTTTGGTCCATACACCCTCAATATTTTGAGGGAGTATGGACCAAACTGACCCCAGATACGATCTTTAGGTCCATAAACTCTCAAAATTTTGAGGGTGTATGGATCAAACTGATTCGGATTCAATGCATCAAATTACATAAAAATGCATCAGCTATTCTTTTGAAGTGAAACTTCTATATAGACGGGGCCTTAGGATTTTTCTGTCATGAAAAAGAGTAAGAGGCGGCATATTGTTAGAGTAGTATCGATGTTTTTATTGGTTCCGGATCGAATTCAGTTTTGTTGTCTGATAAAATAATATATGTTTAAATAAAAAATGCATTCATTAAAAGGTACCTAACCTAACCAAATCACAATTTGCAGTAAACCTGCTTATGATTGGTAATGTACTTGTCCAATTTGAGAGCTTGCCCGTGAAACTTCAAGTTAAAATTTTGTTGAGATTCGTTTTGCCACTTGTTCGTTGCCATTCGTTTCTCCACTTGTCCGTTCAAGTTTCACTTGTACTATGTGTCCCAGCACACATTTCGATTTTCTTCTAAACAAAAGTACAGAGCACTTATTTTATTTTTAGTGGGCCAGTGTACTTTAATTACAAGGTAAATAAGAAAGTGTTATTAATCATAATAATAATAATTTTATTTGTCAGACTTGCGTCCAAAATTTATGTTAGTTACACAAGAGACTTAAAAACTAATTGTTAGTAAAATAAAAACAAGTAAAAGTAACAAACACACTTATTTGGCGGCTCGGTTTGACGGCAGCACATGCAATTTAACCCTGTGTTTGCAGTAAGGGCCGTCAACCCGCTCCGCCAGAGTCCGGAGTATGCTGTTAGAGCTGGCGCGCACCCGGCGCCACAGGGATGCGACCCGCTTACGCATTATAGCATAAAAATCATCTATGCGTTCTTCCGCAAACATCCCTGAGGCACTACAGTAGCGCGGCAGCCCCATCAACATCCTAAACGCGTTATTATATTGGACGCGCAGAACGCTGTATGCCCTCTGAGTACAGTTAACCCACAAGCTGCAAGTGTAAAAAGTCTGGCAGTATGCATACTGTACATACATTGGTGCACCAAACAAGGTTCTTTTGACGCCCTTTGTACACCTTCCAAACCTGCGGATCAGCATGTTACTCCGAATAGCCAGCGCCCTACGCTCCCTCTCCACGTCCATGTCATCGGTCTGGTCTGCAGTAATCCAGTGTCCCAGGTATTTAAATTCTGACACTATCTTCAGCGGCGTCCCACGTATTGTGACTGGTGGTACCTCAGAGTAGTGCTTTGCACCAGCCCTAAATACAAGCAGCTCGCTCTTGTCCGCATTGTACCTGAGACCATGGGAGTCTGCATACCTCTCGCAAATTGCAAGCATTTGCCGAAGGGCACTGATTGAGGGACTCAACAGCACCATGTCATCGGCGTAACTTATATTGTTTACAAATGTGCCATCAATAGAACAACCTACCATGGTGCTACTGAGCTCCTCAAGCAGCCGATTAATATACAGGCTGAAGAGCTTAGGTGAGGTTATTGGTAAGCTTGCACATATAACAAAAATAAATGGACAAACACTTCTATTGTATTTAAGGTAATACAGATCAGCATTTCCTTCATGGGATCGCGTATAACTGGTGGGTATTGGGATAGCATTTTCGATTATGAATGTTTTTCTAATTTGATTAGTTCTTCATTCATATTTATTATGCCTCTTTTTTGTCTCTTCATAAAAACATTGACATTCAAAACTATCGACAGAGAACGTCTCGGTCGATAAAAATAAAATATTTTATATTAGGTACAAGAATTCTTGAAATGTCAATGAGACAATAAAAATGTATTTCTGAAAAATTTAATGTGACCTGAGTTTCACAGGAACGACTTTATTCTTATTTGAAATATAATCAATATCTATCAAATATAATATTATAAAACTCTAAACGTGCCGTGTCTGTATATTGAAGCAAAAAAAAAACCAACTGGAATACACTATACAAAGGATGGAGAACACGATGCATTTTTTTTAGATTTCTATTCTGTTTATCTGTGCGGGATTTACGTAAAAACTACTGGGCCGATTTCGATCCGGTTTCCGCTGATCAACAGCAAATTTTTACACTTACACTGCGATACTTTTTATCCCGGGAATTCTACGGATTTTTTTCTAGGATTGATTTAAAATGGCCAGATAAAAATAATCAAATTCCAATGTGATTTTTACACTGATCGTAAGCAAAGTTGAAGGTAAACAACGGGATGAAAGTTTGTATGAAACTCTGTGATTTTAGAAGTAAGAAGCACGAAATTATGTTTACCTGCTTCTGGTTACAAAATAAATGGAAACGGGTATCAGTGTTTCTGAAAATTCAACCTCTAAGAAGGGTAAAGGAGAGGGATAAAAGTTTTCCTAAGCTATAACTATTCTGAATCTACCCGGGCGAAGCCGATAGCAACAGGTATTATACAATATAATAAATCCGTAGAGGTTTCGAATTTATACAACTCGCAAGAGTTAACTTGAGGCTTCGCTCAGATGACATAAGCGCAAGGTACTGACGCGTCAAGGGCGAGAGCGGTAAGAAGGCAGGGGTCGGCAAGGGAGCGCGCATTCCGCTCCGGTCTCAAGTTAACTTTTGCGGATAATAAAATGCTTTTAAAAATGTGAAAAAATCAGGGGGCAAATCGGGACCAACAGTTTTTGAAAATGCAACTTCCAGAATTTTTATTTGTCCATATGTTCAAAAATCTTGTGAGAAGTAACGGATTTATATGAACTAGACACAGAGCTAGCTTACCTCGAACTTAGGATACTTTCTATCCCGTGAAATGGCTTTATTTTTGTGGGACAGACGAAAAGAGCGAAAAAGATGGCGCTGCGGTCGCATTTCATAAAGCTGTCGCTGCAATTTGATAACAAATCGGTACATCGTCGTCATGACAACGATGGGAACAAAGTATCGCCGGGACCTACTATTTTCAAATTACAAAAAAGGCAGTTAATAATTAATTAGACAAGACAAGAATCAAATTAGTGGCCAGATTTCATTGCTCCCAAGTGTGCCATTAGCTTAGTTTTCGACGTAATTTTGACTCAACGTAATTAATAAAGCAGAGGGAATTTAGATAATAGCTATTGGAGTACTATGTGATAAACGAAATTGCATTATTGGCTTATGACGTTGGGTGTTGGAAATTCATTAATAATATCAAGGTTATGTACATTAATGAGTTATATATACTATGTACTAAAGAAGCTATTCAAAACAAAAATGTTCGAACTTGCTGAAAGCGTGCCGTGGACTGACTCATTAATTTGCTGCAGCGTTAAAACACTAGTTATGCCGCCTAACCAAACTATTGAAAGAAAGAAAATAAAGAAAAGAAAGAAAGAAAAATATCGAATAATTCGAAAAAATAATGACGTACTTACATTGCTAACATGTATTTTAAAATTAATAAAATTTAAAAACTTCGTTTAAAAAAACCGACTTCAAAAACTAAAAAACTAAAATGTATAAAATAACTTATTTCTAAAGCTATTATTATTAATATATATTATCTAACACATCTTAAAGTCGGTGCTTAGTAATTTTCAAAATATAGTAATTTTTATGTTTTGCTTTGCACCGACTTCAAGATGTGTTAGATAATATATATTAATAATAATAGCTTTAGAAATAAGTTATTTTATACATTTTAGTTTTTTAGTTTTTGAAGTCGGTTTTTTTAAACGAAGTTTTTAAATTTTATTTGTTACTTTTTAGTGTCTAGCTATGTATGGGTGGACCTACAAATGGTGCCGCGCTTCTTAAAAAATATAGGTCCTAAGAACCCGGAACAAAAAAATTTTCGTAAAATGAAAACTACTGGGCCAAACTATGTCAAATTTTTAGGGGACCACATGGCAGCTATTCCGCGTCGAAAAAAAAAAGAATCACGTAAATCGAATCATAAATCTCAGAGTAATTGGTGTACATATGGAACGGAGTGAAAATTATTTTCATGAAAAATGTTCATAAAATGAAAACTACTAGGCCAAACTATGTCAAATTTTTAGGGGACCACATGGCAGCTATTCTGCGTCGAACAAAAAAAGAATCACGTAAATCGGATCATAAATGACGGAGTAATCGGCGAACATATGGAACGGAGTGAAAATTATTTCCATGAAAAATGTCCATAAAATGAAAACTACTGGGCCAAACTATGTAAAATTTTTAGGGGACCAATTGGAAGCTATTCCGCGTCGAACAAAAAAAGAATCACGTAAATCGGATCATAAATGACGGAGTAATCGGCGAACATACATAAAAAAAAAGGAACAAAAAAAAAAAAAAAATTCCGACGAATTGAGAACCTCCTCCTTTTTTCGAAGTCGGTTAAAAACATATTTTGACAATTTGTACTACGCCACATTTTCCGCAAACAAGGTTTGCACTCAGCTTATTGCTGTGCTGGCATAATATCCGACACAACGCTAATGTTCAGTACATACCTTCCTTTTGGCGTAACACTAAAACGACCCGAATATTTTTATGAGTTTAATTTAAAAACTATTTAATTTTGTAAATTATAATATATACGTATATAGAATGAACAGTGTAAATATTTTGTTACCTTTATGATTTAAACGAAAAAATAAAATATAACTCATACTTGTCTATGTTGTAACATGCTTGTATGTATGTATATTGCGCATAAAAACGTGTATCGATTCACTCTACATAGCTCTGTACTCACCTTTCTGTGCAAGGAATTGTACTCATATCAAGGTAAGTTACTAACTCAAATATACTTTAGTTATTCAAAGGCTTTTATATCCGTGCAGGAACGGAGAAATAATACAATTTCCTGCGGCCGGGTGGCCTGTCGTTAGAGGCGACAAAACAACCCACAGCCGGGTGGTAGGGCATTTGCCCGACTAGATGGCTACCACCTCTGGTCTAAAGTATGTCGCCATAACATAACCTTGAGTTGTATTCCGGCATTAGTGGCCAGGTTCCAGTCTCCTTTAAGAGAGCAGCAGCGCATTTGTAGCATCTTTGGTGGTGCAACTGTCCATAGGCGATGGTAACCGCTTTCCATCAAGTGGGCCATCTGCCTGCCTGCTGAACTCCTTGCAATAAAAAAAGGCTTACCAATGAATATGCAGGATCTTCTTTTTGTAATATAAGTCTTTATAATGTTATATAATGGGACTTAAACGAACTGATCAATTTCAGGTCTAATAAAAACCTAGGTATTAGCTCTTTATGTATACATATATATACAATATATATACAATTTCAATTTTGTGTGTTTAGCTAAAACTTTATTTTTTCTTGTTATTTAGTTCATTACAATAACAAAGAAACTAAGTCTATGTCTACACAACTGCACAGTGGAGCATAGAGGCAAGTCGCAGCCAACTCGATTTGAAGTAATACAATGACTTGACTTGACTTGACTTTTGTTGATGTTGGCGCCAACGCCTTTGGCATTGATTTTGCCAATGTCGCCGTAAATATGAAAAATATACGAAAAATGACAGGTGAAATAAAGTAGCTCTATAAAAGAAATTTTGACCGGTACATTGTACAGTAAGGTTTTCTGTATACCTGTAAACAGAACAAAACACATAGGTTAGACTAAGTACACTGTAAATAATATAACTGATATAAATTTATCTGCTTTGCGGACGACACCCTACTCACGGCACGCGCTGCGTCTTTTGCGGATTCCGTGGACGTCGCCAACGCCGGGTTGGCGACAGTCGTAGATCGAATAGCCAGGCTGGGCCTGAGGGTCTCCCCCGCGAAAACGGAGGCCGTCATGTTCCATAGGAAGTTTCGTAATCCCCCCCCCCCCCGGACTTGTCCGTTACGGTCCAGGGGGTGGCAATCAGAGTAGGGCCCCAGATGAAATATCTGGGGCTAGTTCTTGATGGGAAATGGCTGTTCAAATCGCACTTTGAGCAGCTAGTTCCCAAACTCGTCAAATCCGCAGGCGCCCTCTCTCGGCTGCTTCCCAACGTGGGCGGCCAGGGGGGGGGGTGACTCGGAAACTATACTCCGGCATCCTGAGGAGCATGGCACTGTACGGTGCACCTGTATGGTCCATTGCACTTCACCGCCACAATAGAACTCTGCTGCACCGGGCGCAGCGGGTTCTGGCCGTGAGGACCATACGGGGATATCGCACAGTGTCGCGGACAGCGGCCACTCTTCTGGCAGGCGATCCGCCCTGGCATCTCCAGGCGGACGTCCTGACGGCAGTGCGTCGCACCCGGCAGGATGCCCTAGCTAGAGGCCTGACCTTCTGTCAGGTCGAAATCGAGGCGATCAGGAAGCGGGAAACCACTTCCATGATCGCCATCTGGTCTCAAGAGCTCGAGAGCCCTGCGGCCGGCGACTACACGGTGGATGCAATCAGGCCACAGCTGACGGAATGGGTCAACCGCACCAGCGGCACCCTGACCTTCAGGACGACGCAGATACTTACCGGACACGGATGTTTCAATAAGTATCTGTATCGCATTGTGAGCTGTTTGCCTTCCCCGGACTGTTGCCAGTGCGGTGCGTCCGACACGGCGCTTCATACGCTAGTCGAGTGCGCATGGGCGCCGCAGCGTTTCGAACTTGAGACGCACGTAGGTCCGGTCGACTCGCTCTGCGACCTGGTTAAGGCCATGTTGCAGAGCAGCGACAACTGGGGGGCTGCGGTTACTTTTTGTGAGGCAGTAATGTCTCTCAAGGAGGCCGCAGAACGCGATAGGGAGAGAAGTCCTGCAGCGCGTGCTAATGCGTCTACTCGAGGTCGCCGGCCTTCAGCTGGCACCTGGAGAGGCAGGTACGCGCATTACTTCCCGCCATGAGTTAGGTTCCGTTACGGGGGGCCTTTAGCTTGCTAGGAAAGCAAAGGACCACGACCCCCGTCTAACGAAGTGGGGTGTGTTCTCCCAGGGCACACTCCAGGCACTTTATTGCGCTGGATCGGCTGGGCGTAACTATGTTCTAAGTCTCAGCCTTTTCTTCACAAACTAAAGCGCAGGGTCGTCAGGGAGGAGGGGGTTTTTCGTGGGTATTGGGGTTGCTTATTTTGATAATTCGTTTATTCCATGGAAACGATATAATTTGTCAGGATAAAATGTATTCTACGTATAACTCGGGTTATAAGCTAGTACTATGTCAAGTTTCAATGATATACGTTCAGTAGTTTAAAAAAAAATAATTGCGAATGCAGCTCCATATTTTTCGCTATTTTCGTCTATCCTACGAAAATTATGTTATTATTTGGGATAAGAAGTACCTTAAATTACGCCCCGAGATATAAGCTAGCTCTATGTCGAGTTTCATTCAAGTCCGTTCAGCAGTTATAACGTGATGCTCTAACAGATAGACAGACAAACAAACAATCAATAATTGCATTTCCGGAATCTCCTAGACCAGTGGTCGGCAACCTGCGGCTCGCGAGCCACATGTGGCTCTTTGGGTGTAGAGCTGCGGCTCTTTAGTTATACATCGAGGGCTTCCTACCAAATGGGCGTACAGACAAAAGTGCAGTTTTAAACAATGCACAAAATTGTAAATAAAACTAGTTGTCAAAGTCAAAGTCAAAGTCAAAGTAATTTATTTGTTTGAAACATGGACAATTTTGCAGATGTTATGCTAAGTCTTCAGTTACATGTTTCGCCTTGACAGGCATACAAACTTTTTGTAGTTTCGGTTACAAGCCGTTTGTTGTCCTTACGACTACACAGATTTTATGATTATTAATTTAATTTATTAATTATTGATTATGATGATCCTAGTTACAATTTAAACAAATATTAACTATACAATTATGTCTCTTTTAGATTGCATAAGGCTGAAATTCGGAATACCCTTCTTCTTAAATACACTTGCATACTGGGGAGACCTCCTAAATTGTAACATGCATATTTTTGTAAACAAAAAAAATTGCATTTTGGCGTATATTTATGTTATGAAGGTCTCTAATATCTATATGTAAAAAAAGACATGGTTTCCATTAAGTTTGATTGCCCAATTGTTTGTTATTGAAGCACAAGTTATTCTTGTAAGTTAATTGTTTTTATTTAATAATAAGTAATTATGTAATAATGTCACATAAATATTATCTTTTTGTTGTGAAAAACACTACTTATATATGAAAAAATAGATTTGTTTGTTATTGTCAAACATTTAATTTATGCAAGTAATATTTATTGTTGGCAAGAAAAAAAATTTGGCTCTTGAAAAATTAGTAAATTGTATTTTTAACTCTTCAGACTCAAAAGGTTGCCGACCCCTGTCCTAGACCGAATTGGCCCCCCTGATTTTGTTTCACATTTTTAAACACAATTTACAAACTCGAACCACTTGCATATTTATTAGGGTACAATTTAAATGCTCACCAAAAATATTTTTTGTCCCTTAGACTAAGCACCAAATAAAATATATTACTTCATATAAATTTAATCCACTCTATACCGAGGTGCCTAAAAAACAACGTTTTACGTTCCAAAATAAATATTATTATACACTCATCAGAATAATTGTACGTTTTGTATTTAAATTCTTTTTGCTTATCAAAATGGATAAATGCCCACCAAATATTGTTTTACTAAAACACTAACATTCAAACCGAAAATTACAGTTCTAAATAGTTTAAGTGTAATCAAATTATCCAACCTGAATCCAAAATATATTATTGTTAAACTAAGATTACAGTCGTTTCCCTTTACTTATTTACCCTGCAACCAGCACAGCGGCCACCGGCATGTGACGCACAGTCCGCAGGACGCAATCCCGTCACGCAAGCGTCACACATTGTCACGCTGAAGTACGTGGAATCACCTCTTGAAGCTAGGAATATCCCTATTGGTGAGAAGAGAAAGAGAGTGCGCCCAGCTAAATCTAAAAAACCTCTGTTGATTCAATAATTATTTTCTTTTGTTAGTTTTTTTAAAAGTTTATGTGATTCATCATCATCCGAGCGTTGAATCCCGGTTGCGTTCGGAGCATTCACTCCGACGCCCAGGGAGATTGACTGCTTTTAACTATTGTGTTCCTTAAAGTGCCATTGATAAATCTTAAGTACAAATTAATCTTAGAAGTACCTATAAATATAATAAAACATAACTTCGATTAACTTTTGTTTCTTTTTTTATTTTCCTACTAGTGATTCATTTTTTACCTACCTTAATCATTTGTGTTGCAGTAATATTGAGACTGAAGTATTTATTTGGCTATATTATCATATTTTAATCAAATTAATAAAACAATAAACAAGCAACATGTGTTTGGAATACGCAATATTATATTTGGTATTAAAAATAATTGTACGTTCGACTGTTTGCTTTTTTGCCTCAGCAAAAATGACTAAATTGAAAGTGGTGAAAGTAAATATTGGTAATATCTATTTAGCGATAATATAAAATATTAGGTCTGAAATTAGCTTTAAAGACGTTTGTATATTTTTATGGCATAGGATAAAAAGGAAAATAGCTTCATTTCTACAACACTTTTTGAAACACAATTTGGTGGGCATTTATCCATTCTGGCAGGCTTTTCTAATTTATTGGTAGTAAAATAGGTGCATTTCTGGTAGGCGTTTAAACACAAGCCTATTTATTATAGTACTAGCGCCGACTTCGTCCGCGTCCCGATCGCGATATAGAATTCTATCAGCGCCATCTAGTTTATTTAATATGATGATGAAATACGCTATGCTAGACACTGTTTTTGTAAGGTTTTATTTACTTTTTCTCGGAATCTCGTCTTTTTAATGTATAAATTGTTTCATTGTATTATGATACAATACTTAATTAGGTGCTTAAATTGTATATTAAGCTGTTTAAGTAATGAAAGCTTTTTTAACTAGCCCACGGGAACTTTTTAATTTTTCGGGATCAAAAGTATCCTATATCTTGACCAGGGATATAAGTTACCACCGTACAAAATTTCATTTAACTCGGTCTAGTCGTTTCGGAGATTAGCTGGTACAAACAGACAGGCAGACAAACAGAGAAACAAATAATTAAAAAAAAACTAAATTAGTTCTATTTCACTTCTTACATCCCCCTGACTCGGTTCTAGATTTTTTTTCATTGTAAAGAAATTTGATCTGTACAATTTAATTATATGTTATAGAAAACATATTTTACCCAGCAAGAAATTAATTACGTTATTATTTTTTTTACTGACAAGCTGGCGAAAATGCAGACGGCCCAGACCATGGAAAGGGGTTACCGCCTGTACATGTTTGTAATACCGATGGCGAAGCCAACGCATAGCCAGCCTTTAGGATAGGGCAATGAAGATGGGATACGGTTGTGTGGTAAGGAATGATATAGAAGGGATGGGAGTTAGGATTACAATAGGGTAAATTGTATAGAGAGAAGATTGGATAGGAGACAGGGATAGAAGTGGGTCATCGGTACCTACGCTCATTCGTCGCACGAAATCGGATTAGCTCTATGCTAACCGTTTCACGCCGATATCCTGTGAGAGCGTGGACACCGCTCATTCCAGACCTAAGGCTGTTATCAAAATAATGATTCAAGCATGGCTCCACCACGTAATAACTTGATAGTTTGCTATAAAATGTCCAGAAGTGGGAGAAAAATAGCTTAAAATGCCATCTAATTATACGTAATCTAATCGGCATTTGTAACTCTGATAAGGTCTGTAACCTTAAGAGCTGGTTTCTGGGCTCTCTGGGCCTTAAAACCATTACAATTGTTCTTTTGTCATGTGTGTACAAATCAATAATTATACTTGGCACATTGTACTGTGTGATTCATCATTATTGATTTCAATAATGTTAAGCGAAGTTATACCATATTTTAATAAACATATGGTTGATATTACCATGTTACTTTATAATTGAAGTAACACTGATTTAAGTTGAATTATCACTAACGATTATATTCATAATTTCACATTGCTAAAGCAAGTCAGGTTGGCCGAGTGGTCTAAGGCGCCAGATTTAAGCTCTGGTTCCCGAGAGGGAGCGTGGGTTCGAACCCCACACCTGACAAAGTGGTAATATTTCTTTTTTTAAATACTTATGAAATGTGTACATTTTTTAACGTCTATGAACAGAATTTTAATTCGTTAATAGTCGGAAATAATTGATTTATGTTTAATGTTGCATTGAAAGAAAATATGAGCTCATTCGTGCGAGCAAATTTGCGCGTACTGAGGAGATTTATCGATATATTCATTCATAGATATGCACGATTACACTTAAAATGGAATGTTCTTGGAAAATAATATTAGATAAAAATAATCTGAACCATGCTTATTGCTCAAAAAGAACAATATTATGGCACTAGAAGAAACATTTTATAGAACTTATTTACATACTTATATTTACATACTATAAAGATATAAGTATATTTATATTATAAATACATTATTTATATTGTTAAAATATACATAACGTAGTATGGACGAAGATTTTTATTTTGAAGCTAGCCTTCGAGCAGTGTGTCAGGACTGGTGCATAAATTCCGAGTGGCTCAGCGGGCTATGGAGCACAAGCTATGTCAGGTGTTCTCTTATGAATAGAAATAGAAATAATGATATCCGTAAGAGAACCAAGGTAAACGACATAGCTCGCAAAATTAGCAAATTTAAGTGGCAGTGGGCCGGTCACGTCTGTCGCAGGATCCATGGCCGATGCATGCAGACGAGTCCTGAAGGGGAGACTGGATCTCGGTGAGCGTAGTATCGGACGCCCTCCAGCCCCATAGACTGATGACCAGCGCTAGGTCGCTGATAGGCGTTGGATGAAGAAGGCGGAGGACGGGGATGAGTAGCGCCGAATTGGGGAGGCCTTCAACCAGCAGCGGACTTTGATTGCCTGACGCGAAGTTAGCCAAGCAGGCAGACAGCTTAAGTAATGAAAAATGGTTGCCGTCGCCTATAGACGTATGCAATGTAAAATGTCTGTCACAAATCTTCATATTCCACGAACTCCTTCAAGCTGTAGGTTCGATTAGCCACTTTTTAATCCGGCAAGTGAATATATTTAAACTTTTTTTATTTTTTTATTGTAGGAGGTCAGCAGACAGGCAGACGGCCCAATTGATGGAAAGCACGGTTATGTTATGGCGACATATTTTAGACCAGGGGTGGTAGCCGGTCGGGCAAATGCCCTACCACCTGGCTGTGGGTTGTTTTGTCGCCTCTTACGACAGGCCGCCCGGCCGCAGGAAATTGTATTCTTTCTCCGTTCCTGCACGGATAAACTACCAGAAAGTATTAATATAATAAGTTGTTATTCGTAAGGTACATCACAACACAAAATGCCTAAATTAATGTCACACAAAAGAACCAGAAATACCATTAAACGTGTATAAATTCTAAAAATTAAATCTAGAAATTAAGTTGTAAAAAAGGGTATGAAACTCGAGTCCGTAGGGTTAGTAAAAGAAACTTCCAGAAAGTTTGATATTTTCCGATAGTTTGTTGTATATGGTCGGATCCACAACATCGTTAGTATGTTTGATATCTCCTATGGCCTCAGCAGCAGTGCAAGCATTATATGTCTGTTTCGAGTTTCGTATGAGAGTTTATCGCTACACTTCATATTCAGGCAATCATTGACGTATACGGCTACTTGAAATATCAATAGGAAGATAGGGTTAGAATTAGGGTTGCCAATCGTACTATATTTTAGCCAATTTCACTATATATAATATTGCTAATTCAATTGTGGCGCTTTTTGTTCAGAAAAAAAAAAAAAAAAATTATCTTAAAAATAATAGATCTTTGCCGGCCAAACCAATAAGCAATAATAATTACACACGGAAAATGCAACAATGAAAGAAATATTTTTCGTACTACTTATATAATTTTTCAGTAATACATTATATAGTACAATTGGCTAAAATATAGTACGATACCTACTATATATTATAGTACAGTTGGCAACGCTAACCTCAATACACCAATAAATCTAACATAAAATTTTATAGACACCAACACAATAAAAAAAATCTCTTTAGTTTCACTTCTACTGCTTGTGAACTGCATACACACACAATTTTGTTAACGCTCGAGGAATGCCTTTGTGCATACCCTCGGGCCCCGGGGAGGTCACCGAGGGGTATGTGGTACTCCCGACGGCCGATATAATATTCTAACAAACATACACTTCCGTTAATTTATAGAGACTCTAGTAATAATATGTTTGAACAGAACGTGTAATGCATGGCGCTTTCGACCTTTTGGTGGCTTCCCTAGATTCTTAAAGGTAAGCTATGGGGAATCGAGTTGTATAAAGTCTACGCCACTGGTAGGGTTTAATAAATAATCTTTCACACGATACAGCACCGAGTTGTGATCCTGATGTAAGCCCTGCAAATCGACGCCTCCTTAGCCACAGAATAGGTTTAGGTGGGCCAATGAATGATATCAGATAATCATGTAGTATATTTAATCCGTTCCGTGACAACCGGTGGACTTCTTTGCACAAAAGAGTACACTGGCCTGTCGAAGCCTTGAAAGCTCTTCGAGTCAAGATGTTCCACAACTCTTATATTAGCTCGACCGGTAACTGTCCACGTCTGGTATATGTTGGCTTGGTTGTATAGGTTTTCCTAGATAAGTAAGGGTAGCCTTGGTCCTCAGCGGGAACACGTAGTTATTTTAATAACGTTAAAAGAAATTTTGAATAGTGTGGAATAATATTTATAAAATAATTGTAACAGATGATATTTTTTAAATTCGAGCGAGTCTCAACTTAACCGCCGTCATAGCTTTTTATTTTTAAAACTCTCGTTATTTTTAATGGTGCAAGTGCAACGTTACTGTTGTGCCACGGCGAAGTGCCGCGTGTGCGCTGGTATAATATGTTGGGTTACACTAATCCGCTAACACGTTCGGGAAATTCGGGAATACAGGACGACACGGTCGTGGTTACACGCCATTTCGTTGTAAACAATTTAAGAAGAAACAATAGAAACAGGTAGCGGCCACTGTATACGTGTGAAAGAAATGTCAGAATAGATGGTAGCCATAATACGGGGACCGTGTGTGTGTGTGAAAAGGGCCTTACTTTGTAAATTCTACTTTTATGTTCATTTTGCAAATTAACTAAGCTTCATCGGAGTTAAAATTAAATAGATAGGCCTGCAACCGTTTCGCGCTACGTATTTGTTGCCGGACATTAAAGACGGTAATGCCTTGTTTATAGTCGAGGGGTTCGCAATAAAAGTCTTTTACGGCATTTAAGGTTACATTTTGAGAGTAAAAGATTTCGTTTTGCTTAATGGGCAAATACGGTTTTATGTAAACAAAACATAACGACTACAGAGTTAGTTTATTTAATTTAGTTCGTTGATTAAAGGTTCATCGTGCTAACTCCATTTGCTGCTTTTTAGACTGCAGACTGGCTGACGACCCACCTGATGGAGAGAGGTTGCCGTCGCCTATGATCATTTGCACTACCAAAGTGCTGCCATCCACGAAATTTGACTACTAATACCAACAACAACACAACTGAAAGTATTTATTTAATTTTTCAAAAATTTAATGATACCACGTCACTTTTTATGAAAATCGGCCCCGAGACACCTGTAAGTCGCACCATCACCCGAGTGTTAAATTCCGGTTGCATTAAGAGCGTTCGCTCCGACGCCCAGGGTCCTCTTTCCTACTTTTTCTTCTCCACTTCGCGAGGTCCTCGGCATCCCTTATATTGAGACCATTGGTACGCATGTCATTCTTCACAATGTCTAACCAGTATTGCTGGGGCCTTCCACTTCGACCGGGACCTGGCGGAGGTGGCATAGCTTGATATTTGTTCTCCACGTGGCCGTACCAGTGTAAACTACTCATGCAGTTTGTCTCCTTTGTCACGGACTTAAAAACTGCCGCGGTTGCGGGACTTCCTGACGCAGTCTTTCCAGGTGACTCTATAAATCTCCTTGACACGCAACTCTTGATTGTGTCGCTCGCGTACAGGCCACGCTTCATTGCCATACCAGAGGGCAGGTCTTATACTGATAAATTTATAGACCTGTCCTTTTAATTTAACCGGTATTTTGGGGTTACAAATAACACCTGTGAACTAATGCTACTTGGCCCAAGTTGCTGAGATACGAGCTTTGACGTCATGTTCGATATCCCCCGAAGTGCTAAGTACAGATTCCAAATACTTAAATAAATACAACAAGACAGACCCCTTTAAGGGTTTTTCACTACCTTATATTCGTAGTTGGGTAGTAGTGATTTGACAATTTTACCAAGTTTACTTTTATAAATGACATATAAAAGTCACTCTACTTCAATGTTGCTCCTCCTTCACAGACATGGAAGAAGAGAATTTCTTCTAGGTCATTTGTTTCCTAATTGCTGAGAATCGTGAATTTGACCAATTGATATTTTCCAGCAAGACCGGTTTTGAGGACGGTAGATGGGTGACTTTATTGACATGTTCAGCTGGTCAGCAATCTGGTCAATTCACCTATTTAGAGATCTATCGAGAGGTCTCTTGCCTTCAACTTTTTTAGTGACCACATGTCTCTCCATATTGCTTGGGTTCTCTCGAGCTATGTAGTCAAAGCACTTCAGTATACGTTGTTAGCATCTCTCGTAAAATATAGATTCAAACTCTCCTAAATTCTAAATGATATAGCGCCTGAGCTTGTTAACTTTTCGCTTCGAGATGTTTTATTATTTAAAACAAAGTTGTTATTAATTACGTAAGTAATTTTCAAAACGTAAACAAATCATAAAAGTAAATGACAAATATTTATCTTTATTAACTTATATGTTATAAAATTGATTATGCTATTATATAAACGATAACATTTACAAGTAAAAAATATTATAAAAAGTGCAAAGATGTTTACAAATATTCTTTGTTCTACGTCGTTTGTTTACAATAACTGTGCTCACGACTTCGTTCACCGCGAAATTTTGACATGTAACACAAAAAATTAAGATAAAAGGCAATTCAACATTATTTTTAAACTCGTGATCATTCGTTTTTGGCTATAAAAGTTATGATTAATGCTTAAAATTGCTATCAACAAGGCGCTTGGATAGAAAGAACTCTTAAGAAGATTAGGGACTTGAAAATAAACTTGGTTTGGGATAATGATGGGCTCAAAGGGTTTGAAGTTACAGATAAATATTTTTATTATTATTAGTATATGTCTAAGGTAGGTACATATCTACTAATCAAAATAATGTATTTATTTATCTGTAATTAATGCATATTTTTGTTGTTTGTACAAAATGTATATGTATACATATACATAATTATACATTTTATGTAAACAACAAAAGTTACTAAAATTTATTTCGAAGAACTGTAATATAGCCCAAAACCAGAATATATATTTATCAAAAACATTGTATTTATTCAATATACGCTGGAGTGCCTCCGGCCCCCTTACACAACGTTAAACCCCCTCTCTCTCTCTCTCTCTCTATCTCTCTCTCACACACAAGCCAAGGTTGAGCCTCACAGGAGATGCGTCCTCGAGCGCGCTGCTTCCGGGCTGAATGCCTCCGCTCCCACGGAGTCGGGAAGCCCACCAAGCCCGGTGTTGCTGAAACAGTCATCTGAGGCTATTCAGCTGAAAATACAACCGGTTAAAATACCTTGCTATAACTCTAAAATCACACGACAAAACAAATCCTATTTCATTCATTGTAATTTTTATATGCGTAATAATATATCATTATGCTTGTATAAAATAAAGGATTGTAAGCTTTGTAGGATGAAAGTGTCAGTTTAACGGAAGGTAAGATTTCAAAGGAAATTTTCCACAGTATAAAACACCACATAGGAATGTTGCCGTGGAAATTACACATGGCAATAAAAAGGTCGTTTCAAAGTACCTATTTTACGCGTCCGTAATTTAGATATTTTCTGTACAAACAGCGTAATATTTACGGTAGTATAAGGGTAATTACACATGTGTAAACTAAATTTTTCATTAATTCTATAAAAAAAATTTTACCACATTTGTTTGATCTTATCTATACTAATATTATAAAGCTGAAGAGTTTGTTTATTTGTATGTTTGAACGCGCTAATGTCAGGAACTACTGGTCTGATTTGAAAAATTCTTTCAGTGTTAGATAGCACACATTTATGGAGGAAGGCTATAGGCTATATATCATCAAGCTAAGGCCAATAAATGCGGAGCACCAACGAAGAATGTTTCAAAATATAGTGTTTTCTATCGAACATATTTTAAACCAAATTATTCTAACTGCATACCAATACACCTAACA
The DNA here is from genome assembly GCA_949752895.1 of Dendrolimus pini. Lineage (NCBI taxonomy): Eukaryota > Metazoa > Arthropoda > Insecta > Lepidoptera > Lasiocampidae > Dendrolimus > Dendrolimus pini. The sequence goes on along the minus strand of OX457140.1, from coordinate 16,662,845 downwards.
ATATGTTTTGGACAAAGGTAGCCATTGAGTTCTGAACCCAGTGGGACTTAGGAGCTGATATTATTTTTTACGTAATTTGATTTTGTTTACCAAGAAAAAAAGAGAACAAAGCCAGGCAAATAATACTTAAGTTTCTTACGATTTATAATTTACGGTATATTCATATTTTGGGTGCACGAACCGTAATCGATTTCATTTAAAATGTACTAGCATTGACGTTCTCAGAATTTTGTTTCATAACAGTATATATTAATGTTATTTTATAATAAAAAAAACTAGGATATGTCCGCGAATTCGTCCACGCTTGCCGAAAACTGTGTCGGAATAAACTAATTCTTATGCACCCGAACAACATCAAACCGCTCTCGGGAAAATTTCCGTGGGATTGCCGAAATCCCCGAAAAGTATTACACATTTTATTACATAAAATTTGCTATCGATCGGTGAAAAAATCATATTGGAATCCCCATTTTATTTTTCAATCTGGTCATTTTAAATAATTCCCAGAAAAATTACCGCGAGCTTAAGTAAAAGTAGCTCACAAGCCTAAAATTTGCTGTCTATCAGCGAAAACGGCATCAAATTGGCCCAGTAGTTTTAAGTGAAAAATATACTAACAAGATATATGTAAATAAAATATGGTTACGACCTAGGTGCCGACAAAAGACAAATTCACACCTGCATACCTGGGGACATTTTCTTATCTTTTAGGCATTTGGACTTCTTTTGTTTATTTTTGTGTTTATAATTTGTGATTAGAAAAACAGTCCATTGTGTATTGTAATCTTTTATGGTACTCATTAGCCAGGTGTGATTCTAGGAAATTCAGTCCACGCGGCAGAGCAGACATATTGTATTTGCACAGCACAGTATAAAGCAATGCCCCAATTGAGAGATGAGGCAGTTAAGCGAGAACCACAAGCGAAGCAAGATTTGTGTACATTCGGTAATCTATTTAGTGATGGACTTTGCGCGTGTATTTGAATTACGAGCTTCTGCATTACGTTTGGACTTATTGCGTCCGGTTACATTTGTACCTGTGTTATACATGTTTGTATAGTTCTAATAAATTCTATAATAATTCCAATGACATTTTAATTCGAGTCCTGCAACTCGTAACAATATTATACATACATACATTTTAAATTAATTTTAGGTATATGCATTGTGTGATATTTATATCCTATTTATATAATGTATTTAATTTGCACACCACCGTCATACACATGCGAATCTCCCGTTCATAAATTCCATAGCCCGGGTTGTATGGAAGAGATCGCTCTAAAGCGATAAGGTCTCCCATTGCTCCTACTTTTACTGTTTAGTGTAACTACTCTACTTTGTATACTTTATGTGTATGTGGTGAACAATAAAGTGTTATCTATTATATTCCATTCTATTAATAAATATAAAACGAGATAAGAATAACTGCTGTTACATCCTTAAATTGAGGTATTTGATGATGTCATTTACACAAGTCTGTTAAAAAGACTCTCGTCACCTACTGAAAGAGTCATTCTTTAACAGTCTTATTTATATTGAGGTAAAGTAAGTTTGTAGGCTTCTTTGAGATTCTTAAAATTCTCATTAAAACCTAATTAATGGCACTCCATACAACTTGAAATTTTAAAAAAAACAAATTTTATTTATTTACATCTATTGTGGACATTACACATTTCACAGAATATCATTGTTTCGTGGTTTTACTGCAGCATTATATAGGGTCATGTAGAATCTTGTAGACTTTGATCAATTGAAGATTCAATAGTTTCTGAGCAACATGTCTGTGGCACAACGACAGACAAGCAGACATAACGATTTCATAACTTTCTTTCCATGTTTACAAAATCAGATTCGAATATGAAGGTAAAATCCAATTTGTAGTATTCCTTTTTAGCACACTTTTATACCAATAGGTATTGATTATATTGAAAGTTCTTAACTTAGGCAATATTAAATTTAAGATAATAACTTTTTACTTAGTATTCTTCAGACTTTTAGATTTTGGGAACAACTTACTTGATGGTAACAAATGCTGTTTAAAATTAATTCTAAGTATACTATTTTCAATTATTTTATTTTATTTTATTTTATTTTATTTGGGGGGCTAACAGCTATCATTAATAATAACTAAAAATAAGATAGATTTCTAGAAGCTATTAATAAGCCTCCACGGATAACTAACTATAACAAGAACGGTTTATTAGTTTATAAAACATAACTATGAGATATTAAACTTAAAACGTTTGATACTTGTTTTAATTAAGTATACGAAGACTTAGAGCGACGAAAAGTCATTGTTAAAGATTGTTAAAGTAAGGATGGTATTTCTACCTGCGGATATTTCTAATTAATCGTTACCTGTAAGACGGAACCACCACAAATTTGTGGTCAAACACAAATAATTAAAATGAACGTTGAACTGATGCTTTCTCCCCCTAACTATACAGAATTTGTATTAGAATAAAAGAGACAATATAGTGCTCTTGGTTTTGGCGCGGCAATTTTGATGGAAGCTGCTTGTGGTTTAAAAATAAATAAATTTGTCCCTTATAGAAGGTCAAAAGTTTGATGTACAAGCAAATTTTTAGACTTCTGTAACCGAAAAGCGAAAACGGAATACTTACAATTTAATGATTTTAAGCCCGGTATTGGATTTAATTTTTATTCCGATGTTTTGGGCACTTTTCAGTAGTCATAATCACTGAAGACAAAGATGTCAAGTGTTAATGTGTAATATTATAGCTATAATTTATTGACACTACAACTTTGTTTTCTGTGATCACGGCTATCGAAAAGTGGCTAAAACGTCGGAATAAAAATCAAATATGATTCCACCCTTAACACCGTAGTTGTAAAAGTAAGACTTAAGGAAATCTTATAAATTTATTATCTATCTGTTCTTGTACTGAACGGACATAACTCAGTCTTGTTGTATACTTTTTCTTGGTTCAATAGCCAAATAACAAAACAGCGCGTGTCTTTTACTTCTATGGAAGCCTTGGTTGCGCGCGGACTGCTTAACACTTTCTCGTTTTATTATTGATAGATACAGTGAAACTTGTACCTCTTTGGCGTAAGTTTCTACCTATGAATCAAGACTAAGACAAGAATGCAATTTAAACTTGAATATTGTCTATGTTGAATTAATTAACTTCTCTAAGTAAAGGTGTAATCACGCGGTAACTACTGAAGTACATATTAATTAGAATAAATTTTATAGAACATTAGATGTTGCATAGAAGATTGTGATTATCTATCAAAGAAGAACGGACTGGTGGCGGCGGTTTTCAACCTTTAAGTATTCTTGCATAGTACTACGATATAATAATAGCTCCTTTGAACTTATATCTAACGCAACCAAACAACATCTCGTTTGAATAAAGAATATTAATTAAAAATATTAAACTAAGGGCCACCCACTTGCATAAGGTTGCTTAAATCTATTTAAGAAATACAAAACGTATTTAACACCCTTAAATACAATTAGCGTCTTGCACAACGCAAAAATTTTCGCTAAATATGTTTAAGGAACTGTCGTACGTGTTTAGGCAGTTTCATATGATTAACTAATTTTATTTTAAAGGCGATCGTCATGCAAGCGGCCCTTAAACAACTAAACTTATTGCGGATATTTAGGTTTAGGGTTTCAGCTCGTAATATAGTCTGTTAAGCCGAAGTAGAATTTACTTTGTTCATAGTTTATTTTAATATTTTTTTTCTATTCTCAACGTCGTCTTTTTAGTGCATTACTTTTAAATTGTCTTTTTTACGGTCGGTTTTTTTATTTTTTAATTATTTATTTTTTCGTGTGTATTAATATAAGATAACTATAGATAGATAATAATTGAAGACATGAGTGGATGAAGGTGATAAGTCGCATAATTTCAATTCTGAGTAAATCGAGATAAAAGTTTTACTTTTATTTGAAACTGAACTGAATTTAACACCTTTAGCAACTTTTTATTTTTTAAATATGCCTTATATCTATGGTCTAAGGTCTGTAGTCATTTGGTATCGACTTATAACATTCATCTACGCAAAAAAAAGCAAAAAACCGAATATGCAACATATCACCTTCATCCACTCACGTCTTCAATTATATTTGCTTAAAAAAATACGTCGTCATTCTTAAACAGCATTTGACGTTGGCTCACCGTTAAAAGCTTTGTAAATATTTCAAACTGCAAATGGCTTTTAAGCGTCCCAATTATAAACAACTCCTGGGTTTCTTCGGTAAATCAATTTAACCTTTTGGATGTTGTGGGTGGTGAGAAATGAATATTTATGGGGATTTATAAGGGGTGTATTTGATACCGATATATTAGGAGGAATATTGTGTATAGAATTTATCCGTGAAGGAACGGAGAAAGAATAAAATTTCCTGAGGCCGGACGGCCTGTCGTAAGAGGCGACAAAACAACCCACAGCCAAGTGATAGGGTATTTGAAAAGTAAAGTATGTCGCCATAATAACCTTGAGATGTGTTCCGGCATTGGTGACCAGGTTCCAGTCTTCCTTAAGAGAGCGGCAGCGCATTTGTAGCACCTTTGGTGTTGCAAATGTCTATAGACGATGGTAACCGCTTTCCATCAAATAGGCCGACTGTCTCTCTGCTGAACTTCTGCAATAAAAAAAAAATACATATTGGACTGTCCAGGGGCTCAATTCTGCAATTTCAATATCTCATAGAAGATATTCAAAGTACGATTCCATTGCAATAGTGTAAAAATTTGTATTCTACTAAATCCACAATATAATCTCGATATCGCAGCGGAAAATTAAAACTAGACAAAATTTGGTATTACCATTAGTAAAAATGGCTTTAGTTAATTTTGGAAAAGCTATCAACATTTTCGCGAGTTTTCCCTTATAAGTATTTGTAAAATTAGAGTGGCGTGTTACGGGCAGGCAATTGAAGTTAATATAATACCGAAATCATACCTACGATTACGACGATAGTGTCTGGCAATTTTAACGATATAGTAACAGCAGAATTGGCCCCAGATTATACTTATTTTATATTAGGCCTATTTTATATTGAATAGTTTCACGTTTGATTGACATTGCGCTTGATGTCATGTGGAAATGCAGTAAGGTGGAGCATGCTTACCTACAAGATTCTCACGCGAGACTTGAAGACACCTAGATTGTATTCTTCAAGAAAAACAGGCGACGGTAAAGAGTTCCACACTTCAGCGGTACGTATAACATAAGTGGAATCATAGCCTTTCGTCCGCTTTGTTGGTATTTCCATCATATATCGGTGGCGTAAGGGTCTGCTTGTCCGGTGGTAAACACTTGTGGTGAGGGAGGAACCAATTCATGGAATTCCGTGGCACACTCCCCGAACTGTATCCTATAGAATACCAACAAAGTAGCGACTTTGCGTCGATTATTTAGGCTTTGTGTATTGTTTGTTAGTTGTTTTATATTATACTTATTATATATTTTTTTATTACACTTCTTGTTTTATATTTGGACTTAGATTGTACTTTTTATGTTGTATCTTTAAGGTGCACCATTTACGAAAACACCTGTATTCGGGGCCCGAAGCTCGTCGACTCTATCAAGACATATTAACATGCTTGATAAAAGTCTTACGTGACCAAAGGGCAGGCCGGTATTTAGGTCAAAATATCAGCGTTGCCATTCAATGACAAAACGCGACCGGTGTTGGGTAAACGTTTCCAAAATACGTGATTTGTGCCTCGTATACGGTATAAGTAATATGTAACTATGAAAAATTGAAAGGATAGAGATTAAGGTGACATCGGCATGTAATGAGGAATAACTGTAAAGTGAAAAGAAAAAAATATATGAATGTATTGTGTGAACGATGACATGATGTTTTGTAGTGTGATAGAGGACGTATATCAGACCAGAATAGAGGAGTATGGAAGTGAAATATATATTGTGCCCATCCCTGGTTATTGGGAGCTAAAACAGAAGAGACAAGAGAGCGAGATATTAATATGTAAATTTCCTTTTTTATATTATAATAATATTTAAATACAATTATAACATAAATTATACTCTAAACAAGATTATACTATAAATAAAATTAACTTAAAAATATACAAGGAAAAGACCCGGTAAGTGTACAACCGCGAATAATTCTAAGACAAGAGGAATTACAAATACGCACCCTCTGCAGTGGAGGAGTAAAAATTAATTATACCTCAAGAGTCTTACAAATGTTGCCATGTGTGAGAAAATACAATTTCCTTGATATATATTAATTTTGAATTGTTTGCCTAGTGAACGATTAAAGGCTGTCCCTATGATGGCAAAACAGCCACTGATCTGAGAGTATAATTATAAGTACCATAATTTTCATTACCATAATGTAGCAATAAACAATTAACATTTGCAAACCTCTATCATTATCACCCTATGTAGGAAAATCCCCTACAATAATAATCAGTAGAAACATTTACTTCAGAGATTACGATCTTCTCTCCTCTTCTCTCCTACCTTTTTCTTTAACTTCGATCGGTCTTAAGAGCTCTTCACATTTGTTACATTTTTTGGGGCTACCCCCTTTTCACCGTATTGAGGTTGAAAATGTGTGCCATAACTACCGTGAATGTCAATGAAAGCCTTTATTTAAAAAGCTGAACATACATTCAACTTATGTATATGGTTGGCTGGAATAATATTCCACCGCCCATTAGAAATCTGTAATCTGTTACTCTGAATTCAGATGGAAATCTATACATTTTATAAAACTGTAGAGGTCAAATTTCTATACAATGAAAGCAAAAACAAAAAACCAAGTTGTAAAAGTTGTTATCGTCGTAATATGCACGCGTTTCCACGCTACTATCAATTATAGATGTACTATAAACTAAACTATGTTTTATATGTATGTATGTATTAACTGCATATATATTTGTATAAGATTATATTGTTGTTGTAACTATGATATGTAATGGTGTAATGTCTGCCTTGATGATACCTTATGGGCTCAGCGGAAGATCAGCGCTGGTCGACAGATAGTATTATGCTAAAACTGATGCCCTTTTTAGGACAAGTTTTGTTTTTTGAAGTGAAACTTCTTTAGGCGCATGAGAGTAAATTTTTTACGGATGAAACGCAATTTAGCGTCACGAAGATGTGCAGCGTTTTTGTTGAAGAAGAGGGAGATAGCGATTGAGACCGATTGAGAGAGAGAGAGTGAGAAAGGGCGAACGTAGTAATATATCTGTTATCTCTTTTAAACTCGTGATATCTTTCGAATGGAATGTCCGAATTAAATAATTCAAAATATGTTATATAAAGGTATTGATGCAGCCTTGAATATGAAGTAATTTATTTTGATAAGGATGAATACCAAGATACAAATAAAGAGTATTTTCTAGCGGCGGCCTTTTAATTAAATTTTAAAATAAAAGAACACTTATTGTGGCATAACTATAATAGTTAGACATATGCTATCGCGACACTTTTTGTAAATAACGATGTCGTAATACATTATTTTATTCTATACTCAATAGTTTTCGCAGCGCACGCGATTTTAGGTATTTTTGAAGTGAAACTTCTTTAGGCGCATGAGGGTAATTTTTTTACGCATGAAACGCAATTCGTTTGAAGGTTAGGTAGTTTTAATATTTACAAATAACATGTGGCATTTTATTGCCACTCGTCTTTTAATAATTGCAAGACTTAAAAATTAGTTTGCCAAAGAAGTTTCACTTCTGACATGTGTACTTTGTTAATACTTTTGTTAATACTTACTTTTATATTAGTTTAACTGTCCTAAATACAATTAATTTGTTTCTTTTTTGCAACTTCTACTAACTGAAATTTAAATTCGAACTTTTAAATATATTTTTGAGTTATAAAGTTAATGTTCATGAGCTTTGAATTATCGTTGAGACCCCACCCGTTGCCTTCTCACTTACATTTGTCACTATCTTCCTCGTAGGACTCAAGGTTTATCAAGGGAGGATTATGATAAAGTAAGAGAACCAGTGCTACATCTGTAGTGCTGTGTGTGTGTCTGTGTAATCGTTTTATCCACTTGAATGATTGAAGAAAAACATTATAATAGTAGGGGAGGCCAAGCGGGGAATTTGGGATTTACTAGAGTGTGGCATAATAACATAAGAGGAGAAACCTTGCACTTTTATTCTTATTTTTTTTTTTCAGAGATTAAGGAAATTCCTCCACATAATTGTCAGATTATGGGTCAGCACGCCAAGGACATCAAGCTGAACCGTCTGTATTAATGTGACGCGCTCGAGTATTTCAATTTTAAGTTTTTTTGTTGCATTTTCAATAATCGGCCATGACTTAGGTCGCGTCCAAATCGTCAGTATTTTAAATAGGAGTTCCTTTAGGGTTTATTTAACATCCCTTTTCAATATCTGACGCGCTTGGGTATTTCTGTGTGACAACATTTTTTTGAAAACCTGTACACGTTCCCCTCACCATTGAAACGGTATACATCATCAAATATAACGTTTTTCTTTTTAGCATATAATGTTCACAATCCAAAAGGTCCCCGCGACGCTCGAATAACTCCACATTTAGCATCTTGGGCTCCCCTACTATAACTCAGGCACAGCATATAATCTGTAAGTATTATATAAAACAACTTATATAGGTCGGTTCCTCCAAGAATATTGGGTCAACTTCTACAAGTAAAGTGTTCAAAAGGGTCCCAACGTAACCTAGTTGTGTCAGTTACTAATTAACATTCTCATTTATGGGGTAATTTATCCGCATGGCAACACTACCAAGACTGACGTGGCGAGCTTTATTGCAGGAAAATGCGGTGGGAACAAGACGCCACGATTTATGCGAAAGCCGGTACTTAATTTTATGTTTACATCGAAATTAGCCTAGATAAACAACCTTGGTGGAGAAGCAGTGTTTCTACTGGAATAGTGCGTCAAAATTAATATTGCCATAAAGGATGTTATTAGTTATGGCTTTGAATAAAATAACATACATAATAATTCTGCTCCTTGAGACGTATTCCACACTCCTGAGGGACGTGACCTTTCCCCACTACTTTTTGTAGCACTATTTTTCGCCATAGGTGACGATCGGCAGCCACTATGCAGTGCGTCCTATTACGGAGTTATTGAGTGTGGTGCGGACCCGCTTCTGGTCGTGGCTTGCCTATGGCAGGGTGCGCCAACGGACGGGGCCGTCTTATTTAATTGTATTGTCATTAATATATTCGTCTACGCCTTCGTCTTCGTATAATCTATTAGGTTAAAAAGTTGCCGTATATATAGGGTTTGAACCGTTTAAATGGTTCACCATCAAATTCATCAACTTAAAATGCACTTTTTATACCAAATATAATGATAACATTGTTAAATGCTACGGACGTACATACCCATAGCACTAATATAAACCTTTCTATGCTATGTATAATTCAAAACGTTGTAATAATTTTGTTGTCTTGTTAAATAAATTAAAAAAATGTGTGTCTCGGGATGCCCGACAAAAGTGATAGCTTGCGTGAGAGAAAGGGAAGCCAGACAGACAGGACGTAACGCGTTACGTAACGAAGCGGATTACCCCTACCATAAGAAGTTATCACTTCAAAAATCTGTCAGAAACGACCTAATTTAGCAACATGTAGTATCTTAAATGTAAACCCAGAATGCAAAATTATTTTGTATCGAGTTTAATTAAGATCTTTTAAGTTAGTTTTAGGTGATGCTTTTAAACAGACAGATTATACAAGTAATCTAATCATTGTATTTTTGGTATTCAGTGGTTCGAATCAGCCTCCCTGATTTTTTTTCGTTCACGTATTCATTGTACAAATTAGATATTTTATCCGTGCAGAAATGGAGAAATAATACTATTTCCTGCGGCCGGGTGGACTGTCGTAAGAGGCGACATAGCAACCCACAACCAGGTGGTAGGGTATTTGTCCGTCTAGATAGCTACCACCCTGGTCTAAACTATGCCGCCATAACAACTTTGACTTGTGTTTTGGGATTAATGGTCAGGTTCCAGTCTCCTTTTAAAGAGAGGCAGCACATTGGTGTTGGTGTTAATAATGTCCAAAGGCGACGGTAACTGTTTTCAATTAGGTGGTCAGTCTGCCTGTCTACAGAACTCATGCAATAAAGAAAGACATCTTTACAGATTATATTATAGACCAGTTTAACACACACATGCGCATATGTCGTGAAAGTTAACATACTAAAGATCTCAAGAGGGAAGGTCTATATATCTTGTCTCCAAATTCGTCACCAGCTCGTTGTCTAACATAGAAGTGGAGAAGAAAAAGTAGGATATATAAAATTGTGATAAACACGCTATTTTTATACTGAATCAAATTTATATTACTTTCAGAAATACGGAAAATTCGCTCATGACAGTAGGACCTCATCTTGTCCACTCTTTCCTCTACGATGTTGAAATACATTTACTTTGAAATAATATTCATTGAATTCATTTGGCGGCCTATATGGTTGAGCGGGCCAACTCTTTGCCGGCCTACCTCACTGCAACACAGAGGCTCCGGGTTCAACTCCTGGTATAGTAAATTTCGGAAACGTATTTTCTCCGTTTTTTAATATGGTCTGGGTGTCTGGGAGCGGCCCCAGAGTGGTCCGTTGTATATTACCCATAACACAAGCGAAACTTGCTTAATTTGGGGATATACAATATGTGTGTTTGTCTGCCGATTGTTATTATATATTAAATTAAATTAAATATATATTGAATTGAGGTATAAATTATTATGCGATACCAACAACAGTATAGATTATTACTATTTATCTTCATTTTTGTTAGTTTATAATTGCAGTTTAAAATATTAGTTTTAGTAAAAAAGTAAAAAAACCAGTTTATTTACAATCAAAGTTAAAAGTAAATATTTCAGTTAGTTTTTAGTTCAAATTTATTATAAAGTTTTCTTAAGTATTTAGAACTAGTTTTTCAAAGTGAATAAGTTAATACTTTCTTTTTGAACAAACAATTCAAACCATTAATAATTCATAGCGAAAATCGTTTATAGTAAAAGGGAAATATATTTCTTACTTTGTATTTACAAGAACACATCTCTAAGTATGTATGTTTGTACCGATCTTTGCCTTGTTGAGAGTTTAGGGACCCAATATACACATTCGCTTGGAGTGTTAAATTAGAAATACCTTAATTAATATATTCGCTTAAGTGCGTATTTGTCCATGCTACTGAAGGGTCCCATAGGTATAGTGGGCGTCTAAATTTTTAGGGTTCTTTAGCCATTTTGTCAAAACGGACCCTTATGTAATCGCCATGTCTGTCCATCTGTGTACATTTTGGTTTGTGACCCAGCAGAGTGAAAAACAGATTATAATGCACAGTAGTATATGTCATACAAACTTTTTACAATGATTTGAAAACTTTTAACGGGGACGTAACTTGTATAGATATTGGATTTACGGCTCGAGAGAGTGACAGGATATTGCAATAAATATAACAATCAGACAGCCTATCAGCTTTTGGGAACGACCCTGAAGTCGTCCGTTGTGGGTATATTAAAATACCACAAGCGTAATTTGCTTTGCTTTACATCAATCAGTAATGACAACTGAGATTATCTCTCTGGTTGTTGACACGGCATGACATTGACATCGCTGCAGATTAATGTCTAACAGTATTACACAGTCTATTTTCTGAAAAACTACTAATGGCCGGTTTTTATATATTACCGACCGATAATTTAACCGACCTTAAGACAAGTGAATAATATGATATAGAGACTGGCCGCGAGTCTACAAAATAAAAATTAAAGTAAATTTTCAGAATGCCAATAACACGAGTGAATCGCCAGAAATAGAATAGTTTCACCTAAAACGACCCAATCCGAATTCGAGTGCACCTTCTTTAATCTAACTCTGAGAGAGCTTTCAGACTGTACGAAATATAATGGAAATATTCCATTCATTCCGGAGTCTGAGCAAATACTGATTTGATGAATAATCTCCCGACGTTGTCACGAGAAAAGGTCACCACTATATTCACAAAAACAGCGATTATTTTTCTTCACCCGCGTAAGTTCGAATCTGTCGCATTTGGTAATGTTACTTCGAAATATGTAATATTATAGGTACATGGAGCTCTGACGTTGTTATATGTAATTTTTTTAGCTTAAAATTCGATATTTTTCGTGCAGGAACAGAGAAATTTCCTGTGGCCAGACGGCCTGTCGTAAGCGGCGACGAAACAACCCACAGCCAGGTGGTTAAGGTATTTGTCTGTACTTTCTTGATGGTCTAGACTAGAGTATGCCGCTATAACAACCTTCAGTTGTGTTCCAGCATTGGTGGCCAAGTTCCAGTCTCCTTTAAGAGAGTAGCAGCGCATTTGTAACACTTTCGGTGTTGCAAATGTCCATAGGCGTTGGTAACCGCTTTCCATTAAGCGGGCCGTCTGCCTGTCAGCTGAACTCCTGCAATAAAATAAAAATTATCAAAAGGTCTGTGATGAAAATTGATGTAAAGAGACATAGCATGATACACATATTTCCTCTCTATTCTTTCACCATCTCCCAATTATTTGGGGTCGACAAGATATATTTTATCCTCCCACACTTCACTATTCTGATATATGTTTTCTGTTACGATTCAAGTCCTCATATCATCCTTTATCTTTTTTGGTCTACCTTTACCTTTATACCCAATCTTGTAGTTTAACATTCTTTTTGTCATGTGACTTTCATAGCTCCTCATTAAATGCCCCCTTACATAACACCTTAATCTCCTTCCTCTGAACTTTTCAGTCACGTGTGCAACTTTTAAAGATCCCCTTTTGTACTCGTTTTTCATCTTACCCACATACGATACACATATTTGCCATTTTCTAAAAATTGTTTGATAGTTAACTATCAAATCCTCTTTTCTGATATTCTACAAAAAAAATCTTTATATTAATTTATAAGGCTGATTTTTCAGTCATCAGTTAAAAGTTATCAATCAAATAAATTATACTAGCGGCCCCGGCAGACGTTGTTCTGCTCTGAAAAAATAAAAATCTAGGACCCGATTCTAGCGCCACCTATTGGTTCCAATTGCGAATCTAAGCCATCCGGGAACCCACTCAAACTCACAAATACAAAATCACCAAAATCGCTCCAGGTGATAAGGAGGATTCTAGAACCCGATCTCAGCGCCACCTAGCGGTTCCAATTGTGGATTTAAACCATCCGGGAACCAACTCAAACACACAAAAACAAAATCACCAAAGTCGCTCCAGGTGATAAGGAGGATTCTAGAACCCGATCTCAGCGCCACCTACCGGTCCCAACGGGATAAAAAGTATCCTATATCTGTCTCCTGGTTTCCCACCAATTTTCAGCCAAATTGGTACAGCCGTTCTCAAGTTATAAATAGTGTAACTAACACGACTTTCTTTTATATATATAGATATAGCTGTCCCGGCAAACGTCGTCCTGCCCGGTAAAAATAGGGGTTGATCGTAGAAGTTTGAAAATGTAGGGTTGTATGTATTTTTAAATGCTGTATCATAAAAAAATAAAAATAATAACAAAAAATTTAAAAAAATATTTAGGAGTGGACTACCCTTAACATTTAGGGGGATGAAAAATAGATGTCTGATTCTCAAACCTACCCAATATGCACATAAAATTTCATGAGAATGTCCATGGGCGATGGTAACCGCTTTCCAGTAAGGCGGGCGCCCGTCTCCCTATCTGTTAAACTCATGCAATACAAAGACAGTTATAAATAAATTTTCTTTATGTCTTAAATACCATTAGTTAAATGTGCTACACCAATGTCTTCCTGTCAAATTTCACGTAGGTATAGCTTAAGAGGACTGGGTATTTTTTTCTATTTTTTAACAACTCTACGGACTCGAATTCCGTACCCATTTTTACAACTTAATTTCTATATTTAATTTTTAGAATTTAAACGCGCTTATTAGTTATTTTAGTTCTTGTGTGTGACAATAATTAATTTGTCTTGAGGTGTATGTATCTTACGAGTGACTTATTATATTAATTTATCCTAATTTTAATACTAAACTTATACTAATGTAGAGTGTATCTGGTACATGCTGGTGTTGTGAGGAAGTGCATGTGCAGTGTGTGCCTTATGAAGAGGACTTGGTGGCCTTTCTTCAGTGTTGTCAACGTTTTATCTTCGTGTTCCAATACAAATATTAAAATAAACTTTAATTACGAAATCAATCATCGCTTAATCACAGAATATGTTTTATACGCGTTATAAAAAAGCGTAAACTCATATTCACTAAAATTACGCGGCGATAAATTAATCTTTATGGATCTATAAAATTATTTCATTTTTAGAAAGGAAAGAATAAACAATATGAAGAATACCCATTTTTTATGATCTTTTTTATGCGATAGGTGAATGATTAATTACATTATTTATGTTATTTTGTACCGTTTATTAGTTTCTTTCATGTATCCTAATGGATTAAAAATGGCTTGTGAACAATTATTGTAAAATATCTTTAGTTTATGAGTCTAATCTGTACTGATATTATACATGCAAGTATGGATGAATGTTTGTTGCTCAATGACGCCAGAACGGCTGAATGGATCTTGATGAAATTCGACACATAAACAGATTATAGCCTGGAATGACACAGGCTACTTTTCATCCCAAAAAAATGTACGGATAAATCTGTGTATAGAATTTATATTAATGCAAGCGAAGCTGTAGGCAAAAGTAGTACCTATCTAGTAACTAATTATAACAACAAGTTAAATAGTACTTATATAAATTATACTGATAATAGAATTGTAGGTAAACAATTGTCTCAAACCACTGTCACTCGTTGGGGACATACCCAAAAGGCTGGCAGCGTTACTGCGTTGGATAGCTATGTCGTTAATGAATTATAAAAAAATATTTTTTCACTTCTCATATTCTGCAAGTACGTTTGGAGTTGCTAGATCACAGGGACTAAAACAGTACTTTTCATCCCTGGGAGATCGACGATTTTCCTTGGTGTCAAACATTTTAACAAGCTGTACAAACCATATCTGCTACTAAGTCCCTTTAAAATCGGTGCAGCTATTTCAGAGATTAGCCGGAACATCATACAGACAGACAGACAAAAATTCTAAAAATTGCATTTTCGCAATCTCCTGGTCCCCATGATTTTTTACAAGCTTTTATTTAACTTGCAATGGATGTATGTATGTAAGTAAGTTCCGATGGAATCTTGCAAGTTAAATTTGAACCAACTTCCCGATTTCCGATTGAGCTGAAATTTTGCACGCATATGTATATCGCGTGACAATGCAACAACATGGTACCATAGAGCTGATCTGATTATGCAGTCGGAAGGTGGCCGTAGGAACTCCTGTACTAAAGTTTTTTACAAGATAGACCCGTCGTGTTTGGGCTCGTTTTACTTGTCTTGGCTAGCACTCTGATGCTTCATGATATCCAGGATCTCAAAAGCTTGTATTTAAAAACCTTTTTTTCCTATTTTTATTTTCACGTTAAAACAGTCACTTCAATTTTATTTATCTGTAGTATGTATAGATGTTCCTACGCACTATAGACCGGAAATTAATACGGAGAAAGCAAGATCTTGTTAAAACATAATATGGAGACTTCGAATACTGATTTGGAAAACGTTTCAGGGTGAAGTATAAATTGAATTTGCAAAGGGCTCAAGGGTTTGGGATCATTAATAGGGGTAACTTAAGATTTTCCTACTTAAAGACCAGGAAGACGTATTAATGGACTACAAAGGCGAAAGGCTAGAGGGCCTTTGAAAGGACTTCTTCAAAAATGGGTCAGGAAATCCGAAGTCTTATTAAGGCTGCTAAAGATATTTAAAAAAAGTTTGCGTCTCGGGACGCCTGACAGTATAACTTAACTAATCAAGTTGAACTATTTAATATTGAAATTGTTTAACTTGAGAAAAGCTTAGGTTATTACTTAAATTTTATTTATATTAATATGATAATGGAAGAAAAGGATATGTATTAATAAAATCTTTTATTTATTATAAAATATATTTTATTCTTAGTAACAATTCTTATACATTACACAACTCTACAAAAAAAATTTCGTTCTTTGTCCTAAAGTTTATACTATTATTTTCCAGTTAGTTATGCACAAAAACGAAACGAAAATACCTTTTTTCGGTATAAAGTTTGCTTTTGTTATAGTTATAATAATAATACTCATTTTTCAATTTTTTCATAAATTTTAATTGATTTTAATATTTTTAAAAAGACCGCGCGGTGAGAGTGGGGTATTAACGTTTACACTGTGCCGCTAGATGGCACCCGAGTGATAAACAACCATCAGGTGTTATTTACAAGCCCAGAATAACTTAAAATGTCGTCAAGAAAGTGCAAATACGATGCTGATGCATTTTGTTTTATATGTGGTCAATTTATTAAAGTTCGAGACGTGAAATATGAACTAAAGACATCTCACGTTCTCTGTGAAGCCTATGAAGCATATTTTGACTGTCCTGTACAGAATCAAGATAAGCCATGGGCTCCACATGTTGCTTGTAGTTATTGTAAAAGGTGTTTGGAAGGTAAGCAATTTTTATTTAATTAAGCGATGAATCCAAAATAATAGACATATTAATTTTTATTTTTATATTTTTAGGTTGGTATCGAGGTGAGAAAAGGTCTATGAAATTTGCAATACCAAGGATTTGGCGAGAACCTAAAGACCATATTACTGACTGCTACTTTTTTATGGTGAATCCGAGTAAAAGACGTAGAGGTAAAAATGCAAAACCTATTGAATATCCTGACCTCGAATCTTCTTCTGCTCCAATTGCTCACGACCAGACACGACCAGTACCTGAGCCACCAAAAAAATTATTATCGCAGAAAAGTAGCTCATCTTTTAGTTCTTATAAAAGTAATTCCGATAAGGAGTTTTTGCCTACACCTGAACAACCAAAACACTATCTCATTACTTCAGAAGATTTTAACGATCTAATTAGAGATTTAAATTTGCCAAAAAATAAAGCAGAGCTTCTAGGCTCTCGGTTAAAACAGTGGAATTTGCTTGATGATGTTAAGATCACGGATCAGCGGACTAGGCATGAAATGTTTGCAACGTTTTTCACGAAGGAAGATGGACTTTGTTTTTGTAATGACATTAAAGGTATGTTTGAAGCAATTGGCATACCCTGTGTCCCTAGCGAATGGCGTTTATTCATTGACAGCTCTACAAAAAGTTTAAAAGCAGTTCTATTGCAAACGGAAATAAATTTCCGTCTCTTCCAATTGCTCACTCAGTACATCTTAAAGAAAATTATGAAAGTGTCAAAATTTTGCTTGAATCTGTAAAGTATCGTGAGTATAACTGGGAGCTGATTGGAGATTTTAAAATGGTGGGATTTTTAATGGGGCTACAGGGTGGATATACAAAGTATCCGTGTTATTTGTGCTTGTGGGATAGCAGAGCGGATTCTAAACACTATATTCAACGGTCATGGCCTGTAAGAACAGAATTATGTGTCGGAAAACAGAACGTCAAATTTTAGCCGATTGTTGAAGCGGAAAAAGTGTTAATGCCGCCTTTGCACATTAAGTTAGGGTTGATGAAACAATTTGTTAAAAAACTGGATGAAACTTCAGAAGCTTTTGGATACTTAAAAAAAAAAAAACCGAAGTTATCGGAAGCAAAGGTTAAAGCTGGGGTTTTTGTTGGTCCGCAAATAAGACAGATTTTCGCCGATGAAAAATTTCCAACGTTGCTGAATCGTACTCAAAAAGCAAGTTGGAACAGTTTTAAAGCAGTAGTTTCTGGATTTTTAGGAAATAATAAAGCTGAAAACTACGAAAAGTTGGTTGAGGATATGCTTACAAATTTTAAGGCCATGGGCTGCAGGATGTCATTAAAAGTACATATGCTGCATGCTCATTTGGATAAATTTAAAAACAATATGGGAGCCTATTCCGAAGAGCAAGGAGAACGTTTCCATCAGGATATCATGAATTTTGAACAACGCTATCAAGGCCAATACAATGAAAACATGATGGGCGACTATATTTGGGGTTTATTGAGAGAAAGTAGCTATGAAAATAAAAGAAAAAGTAGAAGTGTGCACTTTTAAGTTATTTTCCACTTTTCTGTAAGCTAATTTGATAGTAAAACTTAATAAAAATAATAAACATTTTTATTTCAATAGTTTTATTTTCAATCAAAAATTAAAATCCGAGATTTTTAAAAATTTCGTTCAATCAGTCTTCTAAGCACAAAAGCAAAGTTTTTCATGCCATATATTTTTTTTCCGTCTTATTACGACCTAAACTACCGAAATTTAATGCTTTGCAATCAAAGTCAAATTTCATGTTGACCCGTGTTATTATAATAATTTAATCTAATTACCGAAATACGGCTAGCGCTGTGGGTTAAGTGAGAGGAAAGGAGCCTGCCTACCGCTGCCGTATGCGTGAGAGAAAGGGAAGCTAGGCAGATTGGCGCCGTGACGCGTTACGTAACGAAGCAGTTTACCCTCCCATAAGAAGTTATCACTTCAAAAATCATATACGTATCTGTGTGATAAATGACTCCTTAGATAGTTGAGAACGATGGTTTAAGTAATAGTCTAAGAGCTGGTGACGTGTGAATGAATGAATCTTTGTTTGTAATAATACAGGTAATAGTTGTAAAGTTGCCGAATGAAAATGTTCGTTACCTTAGAGTCGGCTTTTGCGTACACAAATACAAGAAACAATACTGCTTATATCTAAAAAAATGTTAAGTTTACGAAATATAGAGACGTGAAAAAAGAAAAATTGCAATGTTGACAATGACAGACGCTGATATTAACAATAAAAAATAAATACGATATTATTATAATCACTACGCTTAATATAAATATTAAAACTTATAAAAAGGTTTAATATGTCTAAACCAGAGTTCCCCAAACTTTTTTGTGTCGTAGACCCCTTGCTATGTTTTTCCGTGTTGGGTAGACCCCCTGACCTGACCCCCTTACCTGATATTGATTTCATGTAAATTTCTAACTGTAGTGAAGTTAGTGTTAAAACCTTAAAGTAAAAACACATGTTAATTTATACATTTATTAATTGAATTTAAATTAAAAGTACTCAAAATAAAATTTTGTATCTGTTATGTAAAATATACGTAACATTAAATAAACATAAAATAAACTATAAATAAAATAACCTAAGCAAGCAAGTCAATATTTTTAGTGAGAAGGATGAACCTGATGCTTTAATTATAAATTATCAACAATTGGCGTCAATTTTGTAAGGGTTAATCTTAAATCTCCTCGGCTAATGATGTCCAGTCTGTTTCTTTTTGTCGTTAGGAGATTGGTAACAGCGCTGAACCCCCTTTCCACTAGGTATGACGATGGAAAGGAAATTAAAAATTTTCTCGCTATATTCCATGATACGGGATAAGTAACGGGTGTTGTTTTGCAGCCAGAATTGCTGATATCCGTTTTTAAACTGAACCTTAAGTTCTTCGTTTAGTCAGTTCCTCTTGTATTATGACATTCGTTTCTTCTATGTCACCATATGGATTAACTTACACAATTTTATAAACATATATAATAAAAATTTTACTTTATAGGTATTTTTATAAATAATGTATATATTGGTGGTAGTTGCTTCTTTATTAATTTGGAAATCAAACTCGATTTTATTGGACTGTATAATTATTGTTGAATTAAAAGAATACATAAAGTAGTACAGAGCGTAATTATTTACAAGATACATAAGAGCGATGCTGAGAGGTGAAGTGTAGAGTAGCAGAGAAAATTTCGCCTGCCAGGGTCGCTCCTTAAGTCCCGCATCCCGCCCGACGCCTATGTGCTAATCGTGCCCTCTGAGGGCGCCGGCGGTATGCGGGGCGCGGAGAGTAGGTGTGCTCCGGCGGGCGGGTCAGGGGGGTGCTCTCTGTCCGCAACATCCTCCCCCCGGCGCAGATCCTCGGAGCCATCTCTTCTCGTCAGGACGATGAGCCTCCTTACTGGTCTCCTGAAGATGCCTCCCCGCGTTCGCACGTCCGCGCTCCGTATTACGTTGTCCTGTCCGCGATAAGTGCGCTCGATTTGACCCCGGGGCCATACGTTACGTGGCAACAGACCGTCCGCGATGATAACGACGTCTCCAACGCGTATGTTTTCTTCATCACATCGTCGTACGTCGTCCCTCGGTGTCAATGTCGGTAAATACTCGCGTAGCCAACGAGTCCAGAACATGTTTGCTAGCTCGTTCGTTCCCGTGATTGGCAAGCCTACCGCTGACCCGATTAGGAAGTGGTTCGGGGTAAGCGCGTCGTCGTCTTCAGGGCTCACCGACACGTGAGTCAGCGGGCGCGAGTTTACTGTGTGTTCTATTTCCGTGATGACAGTCGTAAGTGTTTCTTCCCGGGGAGCTTGTTCCGCCAACGTTGCGTGGAGTGCCGTTTTCACCGACCGAATTAACCGCTCCCAAGCTCCCCCCTGGTTTGGTGCGCCGGGATCGATGAAACGCCACGCTAGTTGTCTCCCTCTCACGTGATCTGGCTTCTCTTTCCTCCACTTTGCGTACGCCGTTAGTAATTCTGCATCCGCTCCATGGAAATTCGTTGCATTATCAGACCATATCACTTGTGGCCAGCCGCGTCGTGCTCCCATCCTTCTTAGGGCCATGATAGCCGAGTCTGTGCTAAGGCTCGCTACAAGTTCCATATGGATGGCACGAGTCACCATACATGTAAACAGCATTCCCCATCGTTTTTCTCTCCGGCGTCCAATGGTCACCCACATCGGGCCAAAACAGTCGATTCCGCAATTTGTAAAGGGCCGTGCGTAGGCAGCTAGACGATCCTTTGGCAGGTTTCCTTTCACCGGTACGGTCGGCGCGGTTTTCTTCAACCGACAGATTGTACACTGCCGCAAGATGTTTCGCACAGTAGGCCGCACTCGTAACACCCAGTACTTTTGCCGCACGTTGTTTACGACGTGTTCTCTTCCTATATGATGATGCTGTTCATGTTCGCCCCTGATGATCAGCCGGGTGAGGTGATGCGACCCGTCTAAGATCGGTGGGTTTCCAGTAAGCTCGCGCAGGGTGGCCGCATTGATCCTGCCGTTTAACCTTATTACCCCGTCCCCCCCGTATTCGGGGTCGAGCTTATAAAGCCGGCTGTCACGTGACACGCGTTCTCCTTTCTTCAAGCGCTCGTAATCCTTCGGGAAGCTTTCCTGTTGCGCTTGACGAATGAGTAAACGTTCAGCTTGCTCTATGTGTCGCGTTTCCATAGTGCGAGTCCTCCGTCGGCACTTGTCGATAAAGGCGAGTGCGTAGGCGGTCGCTCGTAATAATTTTCCGTATGACGAAAATCTTGTGACGTCAACAAGTGGCTTTTCATTTGTCGTGTAATTCACCACGACTTCGTCATCTTCGGTTTCCGTCGGCTCTTCCTTCGGCCATTTCGTCGGGGGCCCACGAAGAAATTCCGGGCCTTTAAACCAGCGGTCGTCCGTTTTCATACTCGAGACGTTAATCCTGGTTGCGTCGTCGGCGCAGTTGTAACTTGTCGGCACCCACCGCCATTGCTCAGACTCGGTTATTTCGCCGATTTCGCTCAGTCTGTGCGCAACGTATGGGGTATATCGCGCCGAGTCGTTTCTTATCCAGTGGAGAACGGTCTTCGAGTCGCTCCAAAAGATGACGTCATACGGCTTGAAACTATGTTCCTTTTTTATTTCCGCCGCTAACCTGGCTCCTATTAGCGCGGCCTGTAGCTCCATTCGTGGGATGCTCTGCGCCTTCATCGGGGCCACTTTCGCTTTTCCTGCGATTAAAATGACGCCGACGCTCCCGTTACGCCACTCAAAGCGCCAGTAAGCCGCTGCTGCGTAGGCCTGCTCGCTGGCGTCCGTGAAGACGTGTAATTGTATGTTTACGACGTCTTTATCCCATCCATAGCACCTTGGTAATCTTAACTCTTTTATAGAGTTCAAGTCACGGATCCATTCTTCAAATTCCCTTGCCTCTTCCGTTGGCAAGGGGTCATCCCAGCCCAGCTTGAGCCTCCAGAGCTTTTGTAGTACGATTTTCGCCCTTATAGTGTACGGACTGAGCAGGCCGAGTGGGTCGAAAAGTGACATGACCATGCCCAGGGCCTCCCTTTTCGTGGGTGTTTGCGTGCCTTGTTTTATGCTTTCTGGAACTCTTGGCATGGCGGTGTTAAACGCGAGTTCATCCGCTTCCGGCATCCATAACACACCCAATGTCTTCCCGTAGGGATGCGCGCTAGCACCCAGCTCTTTGGGCTGTCTGGCTCTCTCTTCATCCGGGATGTCTTCCATAAGGCGCTCGCGATTCGTATCCCATCCCGCGAGCTCGAAGCCGGCCTTCCTGTGCACTCCTCGCACTTCCGCTATCGCCTCGGCCGCTTCCGTTTCCGTTTCGAAGCTTTGTACCCAGTCATCCATGTAGTGGTTTTCCGTGATCGAGCGATACGCCCGTGGGTGGGTTTCCTTATGATCACTCGCATTCCTGTCTCTTACGCTATGTGCGAGGAATGGCGAGCTTCGTGCTCCGAATATCATAGACGTCATAACGTAGCGCCGAGGCGGGTTATGGCGGTCGTCACCGCGCCATAAAAAGTGCTGCGCCGCTCTGTCTTCTTTCCTTATCTTCACTTGTAGAAACATGTCACGTATGTCAGCTGTCACGGCGATCTTCCCCTCTCGGAATCTGAACAGGATTCCGTATAAGGCCCGTAGCAAGTCTGGCCCATCCAGTAACGCATCGTTCATGCACACCCCGTTTGAACGGGCGGCGGCGTCGAATACCAGTCTCACTTTGTCAGGCTTATTCGGGTTCGTAACGGCGAAGTGAGGCATGTACCACATGCGTTGGTTTCCTTCGTGGCTTCGTTCGCAAGGCTCGGCGTATCCTTTTGCTAATAGCCTGTCGACCTGGGCTGTGTAAGCTTGTTTAAACTGCGGCGATTTGTCCATTTTGCGCTCGATCCCGCGCAGGCGACGCACCGCCATGTCATAGCTCGGTGGCATGGTGACGTCATCGTTTCGCCAGGGCAGTCCGACTTCGAAACGGCCGTTGATTTTCTTAACGGTTTCTGAAAATATCTTCAGCGCCCGTTGTTCTTCAGCTACAGGTTTCACTCTGTTTGATATGCCGAGTGCGTCGATATCGAAATGAGACTTCACTATTTCGAACAATTCGTCCTTTTCCCGCGGCTCTTTATCTTGCCACGTTCGAACGTGTAATACGGTGTCGTTCCCCTGCGTTACTAGGCCTCGGGGTGCGCTCCCGTGTATGGTCCACCCCAAGAGGGTCAGGGAAGCGGCTGGTTGGCTCTTCTTTCCTGCCAACAGTTTTCTAGTGACGATCAGATGCCAGTTGTCAGCTCCAATTAGTACGCGTGGCTTGGCGTTCGTAAAACACACGTCGTCAACATGGAGCGTCTTCAAATGACGTAACTGTCGTACCACTTCAGACTTAACGGAGTGAGTTCCTAGTGCGAGTTTCTTCACAGTGCGCGCCTTGATAGGATGGTAGTGCGGTTGCGCTCTTCCGCGCACCGCGACGCTCACCACCCTACTCTCTGCTTCCCGCTGGCTCGACGTGATACCGTGGATGTTCAGTGGCCGCCTCGGGCCATCTGCCCCCAGCATCCCGGCTATCTCCTCGTCGATGAGCGTGATCGTGGACCCCTCATCCAGCAGCGCGTATGTACTCACTTCCTCTCCGTTAAGCCCCTTGACGGTAATCGGACACACTTTCAATAACACTCTGCTCTCGGTGTTAGAATTGTGCGCCGACGCCGTCATGACCGACTCCTCTCTGTCGGCCAGTTGATTGACCGACTCCACTCGGTCGATCGGTCCACTGACGGCTTCGGTTTCCCTCCGCTGGTGTAGAAGTGCGTGATGCGGCTCGCGGCATTCGTTCACACCGCACTTTCTCGCCTTGCAACGGAACCGTCTGTGTTTACTTAGTAGGCACAAAAAACATATTCTCGTTTCCTTGGCCCACTCCCATCTGGCTGGCAACGACATCGAAGCCAGCTTGCCGCACTGCGTTGTCTGGTGGTCAGCTCCACAACAGTAGCACACGATCTTGGCTTCCGTTGTAGTGTACACGCGACGACGCTCGTTCATCCGCGGCGGCTTCACTTTATTTTCTTTCGGGACGTTTACACTCGTCGTAGGCAGTGATGACGTCATGAAAGAATACTTCATTGCTCTGTCTGCTTCGCCCGTTAGAAACTTCGATAGTGTCATAATCTCCGGCTCGTCTCGGCTCGAGAATTCATCTGCAAAGTCGCACCATTTCGTTCGTAGATGCGGGCTGAGCTTCTCGACGACCTGTCGTGTCAACATAGGGTTAAGTAGATACCCCTTGTTGTCGACGCACGAGATAACCGTCACTATATTCTGCAACTTGGTGGCTAGGCTGTTGAGTTCGCTGGCAGACGAACCCGATCGTGGCAACTTCTTGATATCTTCCAATGCACGACTGATTATGATCTCTGGGCGTCCGTAGCAGCGCTCCAGTGTCTTCATGATGATCGCAGGATCCACGGCGGTATACAGCAGGGCTGTCACGCACTCTCTTGCTTCGCCTTTAAGGCAAGTGCGTAGACGGCCTAAGTTCTCCGCAGGTGAGAATCCGTGTACGCTCGTCGACTCCCGCATGGCAGCTTTGAACGGCAGCCACTCTCCTGGGGCCCCGCTAAAGGTAGGCAGCTCCTGGCACTGTCGCGGTGTCGGCCTGTTGCGAGTCATGCGTTCCAACACGTCGGCTAGGCGGTCGATTCCACGATCCCTGGATCTGGTCGGCGTCGGTGATCTTGCGTTGCGCGGCGTTCTGAACGTCACGCGAGCGGTCTGGTCGTTCGTTTCCGCAGACCGGTCGCGCCCCATTGGATACACTTCCCTCGCTCTTCCCGCAACGTTTAACGGTGGTCGCGGTCCGGCTTCTCTCGTTCCAAGCTCGGCCCCGTCGCCTGCGCTCGGCGACTCCCCCCGTATGCGGGTGTTCTTCAACCACTCTGTGATATTTCTATCTGTTTCCACCCCATCGTCTTCGCACACGCTGTTTCCTTCTGTCTGCTCCTTGAGGGCGGCTATATTCGCAGCAACCCTCTTCTTGATCAGTGCCACTTGTAACTGGAGCTCTTCTCGTCGGATAGCGGCGATTTGTTCTTCTGCTTCCAGTTCCACTTGCCTCACCAAAGTGGCGGCGCTTAGCTGCGAGCGGTGTGATCGGACGGACGGCGATCGCGATCGGCGTCCTGTACGAGTCGCGGCGTGTATTTGCGCGGTCGTAGTCTGTTGCACTCCGGGCGACGCGGGTCGCGATACGTTCGGCGCGGACGCGGACGCGGATATATGCACGGACGGCGACGCGGGGGTCTCTTGATACGCTCTCTGCATTCTGTCTTCGGCGGTCTTGCTCCTAGTATTCGGCATCTTCGGTCCTTGCCTTAGCCTAACACGTATGACCGATTACCCTGACCTGTGTGTGTATATGTGTGTGTATAACCGATCCTAATTCACTACACTAAACACTGAGACCTTAGACCGACCTAACTGGAAACAGCGCACCGTCTACGACCTTGTGAACTGACCATTTGGCACCGTTAGGTGGACAGTCACTTGGTCACGGTACGAAGTAACGTTATTCTTTCTTCCGGTCTTGATCCTGCAGACGCGTAGCCTCGGCGTCCGGGGCAGGAACTCTTGGTCTCCTGGCACGTGGTCCGGCAGGAACTCTTGGTCTCCTGGTACGTAGTCCGGCAGGAACTCTTGGTCTCCTGGTACGTAGTCCGGGCTGCCCACGATGATCTTCTATAATGATCTTCTTTCTTCTTTAGGGTACCGCTACGAGACCGTATAGAGTTGGTCTTTCTTCTTTCTTGAGGTTTCGATGGAGCAAAAGACACTGCTCGTTTCTTCTTTGCGATTCTTCTATCCGGCGGCGAAGTACCAAAAAACTATTGGTGGTAGTTGCTTCTTTATTAATTTGGAAATCAAACTCGATTTTATTGGACTGTATAATTATTGTTGAATTAAAAGAATACATAAAGTAGTACAGAGCGTAATTATTTACAAGATACATAAGAGCGATGCTGAGAGGTGAAGTGTAGAGTAGCAGAGAAAATT
Source organism: Dendrolimus pini (assembly GCA_949752895.1). Taxonomy (NCBI): domain Eukaryota; kingdom Metazoa; phylum Arthropoda; class Insecta; order Lepidoptera; family Lasiocampidae; genus Dendrolimus; species Dendrolimus pini. Next base: position 16,636,742 of record OX457140.1, on the reverse strand, counting down.
TCGCCTGCCAGGGTCGCTCCTTAAGTCCCGCATCCCGCCCGACGCCTATGTGCTAATCGTGCCCTCTGAGGGCGCCGGCGGTATGCGGGGCGCGGAGAGTAGGTGTGCTCCGGCGGGCGGGTCAGGGGGGTGCTCTCTGTCCGCAACAGTATATGTTTTGATATTATAAGATAGTATGATGTAAGTAAATAGGTACTATCAGTGTATGTGTTGAGATCCACTATCGTGGACCCCCATTTTCATTTCATGAACCCCCAATTTTTTTTTTCGCTGACGTAGACCCCTTGCAGGTTGTCATAGACCCCTAGGGGTCGATATAGACCACTTTGGGAATCACTGGTCTAAACAATCTTCTTAGACAAGACAGAAAATCAAACAACATTATCACATATACAAAGAATTAGTTTTAGTAACCCTTTATTTGATTATTTATTCATTCAAATAGCTTTTGTGCTCAGAGAATTTTACTTAAAACATTTTTATACAGAGATTCATACTATCCATACTTCAATTGCTATTGTTTTTGCTTTGGGATGAGTACAGAATAACATTTGGGTTGAGATAATAAAATTCATTAAAATAAGTTGTGGGTTGAGTTAGGAACAGAAATGGGTTCCATTATTGTGACAAAGGCGACGAGGACACGGCGCTGCATATCCTCCACATTTATCCCGTTTGGGCAGATCATCGCTAAGACCTCATCGCCTTTCCCGTTCATGACCTTTCGCTCCTGGCCGTGGTTGGCATCAAATTCAAATTCAAATTCCAAAGTTTTTATTCAAAATAAGTTCCACTGGAGAACACTTTTTAAAGGTCATACATATAGGTTAAAATTTTATTTTACTTCCTAGTCTATATACACCGCTTCGCAACGTGTTATTGCTGTTAAGGAGAAGAAGCGGCAAGAAACTCCCCAGCAACACGTCTAGCTACAAATTGTTTTTCTTTATATTTGTTGTTCTATTTATATTTAAATTCTTTTTTTTAAAGTTTTATACAGAATTGTGTTACAGAATGACTTTTGAAGAATTAATGGAGTTGTAGCAAGCAGTGCATATTCAATAAGACTGAACGCAATAAAAGGATAGAAAATATTATTATAGTTCTAAATATAAAGACATACCGTACAAATTTTTTTTTTGCAACATATCTCCATATATTCCTTACAAATACGGCAAGACAAAAACGTTACACTCGTACAAAACACAGTATAAGAGGTTGGAGCGAGCTGCTATGTAAATGAATTTTTGTCATTTAAATATTCTTCAATAGTGTAGTATCCCTTTTTAAGCAAGATACTTTTTAATTTGGTTTTGAATTTAGTGAAGGGCAGATCTAACATTTCACTCGGAATCTTATTGAAAAAGCGTATACCAACCCACAAGAAAGAAGACAATACTTTTTGTAACCTAAAAGATGGCAATATCAGTTTATTACAATGCCTGGTGTTGAAATTGTGAACATCCTTATACTGCTTGTAGGCACTCAAATTATTACGAATATAAATTATATTATTGAAAATATATTGGCAGGCGACCGTCATAATACCGATTTCCTTAAAGCGTTCCCTAAGAGACACCCGAGGGCCGAGGTTGTAAATTGACCTTACGGCTCTTTTTTGTAAAACAAATATAGTCTCTAAGTCAACAGCGTTGCCCCAAAGTAAAATACCATAGGACATGACACTATGAAAATAACTAAAATAAACTAGTCTAGCAGTCTCTTCGTCAGTGAACTGCCTAACTCTTCTGACCGCATATGCAGCAGAACTTAGCTTTCCTGAGAGACTAGATACATGAGCGCCCCACTGGAGTTTCTGATCTAGGTTAATGCCTAAGAATACAGTTGAATCTACTAGGTTAAGTCTAGTGTCATTAAGAGAAATATTAACATCGTATTCTTTTACATTGGGCATAACAAACTTAACACATTTAGTTTTATTCGGATTGAGTGATAAGTTATTTACGGTAAACCACTTGGATATTTGGGTTAAGGCGTTGTTTACGTCGTCAAAGTTCTGTTTATTTCTGTCAACTTTAAATATAAGTGACGTGTCATCAGCAAACAACACTACCTCACACATATCATTAATAAAATATGGCAAATCATTAATATATATCAAAAACAAGAAGGGACCTAGAATAGAGCCCTGGGGCACACCCATAGATATGTCAGTCTCACGAGATTTGATATTGTTAATTTCAACGCTTTGGGATCTATTATTTAAGTAAGACGACAGAAGATTGAGAAAATCGCCATAAATACCGTAATAATTGAGCTTTTTTAGGAGGGTCACGTGTTCAACGCAATCAAATGCCTTGGACAGATCACAGATTACACCAATGGCATTCTGTGACCCTTCCCAAGCACTATAAATGTGCTTAAGAAGCTCAGCACCTGCATCGGTAGTGGAACGACCTTTGGTGAACCATGGTCATGAATCATGGTTGGCTCTCATGGATGGGACGCCGTCTCCTCCTCTGGCGAGCGTCTTATGCTTGCTAAAGGGTAGGCGGAGCGGGTAACCCCTGGAAAGGGTCCGTACCGTCTTCCGTGCGCGCTCATCTTTCCTCCCGTAGGGCGAGTTACAAACCACCTCACGTGTAAAGAGTTTGAAGATGACGGGGGACAAAAAGAAGTTCCTTGACAGTAGATAAGGCCAGGGCCAGGAGCTAGGCAATAGGCCCGTAACTTTGCCATAAGGTGAAGGATGGAACACCGAGGGGTTTTAGTGGGTATCCCTAACTGTGGTGAGGCGATAGCATTTCTAGTTCTGGCCAAAGGTACTAGTGCCACCCGACCTGGCGAAACCCACACACGGGCTGTGAATTTTCCCCTTTGCGCAGCGTGTGGTCCTTAATCGGATTTACCCTCGATAAAATAAATGGAATAGAAATGGGTTGATTTAAGAAATAAAATGTGGGATGAGATTTCATGGGTTGAATCAGGAATAATCTCCTCCTTCTGCGTGCACGTTATGCTTGCAAAGGAAGAGGCGGAGCGAGAGTGCGAGCGCACATCACTGCTCCGCTCCCGCCAAAGGAGGACGCGTCGGCGTCGGCGTCGGAGGGCCAGCCAGGACCTTCGGCCTCCGTAAGCGGGTGGCGCGGGGCCTCTTGGGGTGTAGAGGTTCTCACTCACCTGCACATGCCGTCGAGATGGGGGTGTGACGTGTTCCGCGCGCGCTCACCTCTCCTCCTGTGGGGCGAGTAACAGACCGCCCCACGCCTAGAGAGAATGAAGATGCCGGGGGATAGAAGTAGTCCCCCGGCAGTGGAAGAGGCCTCGCGGGGCCCACGCCTGCCAGGGTTGCGGAGAGGCTAGGTCATATACCCGTAGCCCTGGCATAAGGCGAAGGACGGAACGCCCAGGAGTTTTAGTGGGTATCTCTAACCGGGGAGTGGCAATAGCATGGCACCAGTTCTGACTGGGCATGCTAGTGCCACCCACGATCTGGCGAATCCCACACTAGGTCGCGAATTATCCCCCCAAGGTTCTGCCCTTGTCGCGGCTTAGTCCTCAAAAAAAGGAATAACCCAATTTTAGACGTACTTGGATTAATTCATTATATCCTAATAACATATACTTAATGAAGAAAAATAAAGATTCAATTTCTTGTAAGCCAGTATTTTCGTTTTGAGCTAAGTCTTAACTAAGCTGGGAACGAATAATGATTAAGGGTGACTGAATTGATTTAGTTATCAAGTTCACCACCCTGTTTTGTCACATAAAATAATTATAAAAGCGACCTTCATCAACGAGCACAAAGGCGTCGGAATTCAAAAAAGCTTTTATACCTTTTTAAGTTTGTGATAGGCGGAATATTGTGAACCGCTGAGGTTTGGTCAGTAAGCGAGAAAAGCATTGAGCAGGAAAATCAACGTCGGCGACAGGAAATGGATTTACCTTTTTATTTCTTCCGGGATCCAATAACTGTATACAGTCATTTGTTTGGTTTGTTTTCTCTTCTATAGAATAGAAAACAAACTAGTGTTAGCTTGAACAGAATCTCACTAAAAAATCTATTGGGGATAGTGGTTGGCGAGAAAAACAAAAGTTTTAATAGTTTACGATTTCAAAAAACGACGTTTTCCACAAATTATTTATTTATACTATGTATGTATATATTATAATTTACAAAGTAAATAGTTTTTAAGTTAAACAGATTTAAATTATTCGGGTCGTATTAGTATTAAGCCAAAAGAAGGTTTGCACTGAAAACAGCGTTGTGTCGGATATTATGCCGGCACAGCAACAAGCTGAGTGCAAACCTTGTTTGCGGAAAATGCGGGGTACATATTCTCAAAATATGTTATTTTTAATACATGTTAGCAATGTAAGTACTTCGCTATTTCTTCAAATAAATTTATTCTTTCTTTTCTTTTCTTTCGCGATTTGCCTTTATTTTCGTAATTTTAATATTATGAATTGAATACCGTACATTATTTAAAATAAAACTTACAGCGTTTTTATGCGTCGTGCGTACATCGCCCATTCGTCGTCTATTCTCTTCTTCCATTCGTCATCTCTTTCACACTACAAGCTCGTTCAGAATATACTCTATCTATCTATCAGTGCAGGAAAGGAGAAAGAATACAAATTCCTGCGGCCGGGCGGCCTGTCGTAAGAGGCGACAAAACAACCCATAGCTAGGTGGTAGGGCTATGCCCGCCTGGATGGCTACCACCCTTGGTCTGGAGTCTGCCGCCATAACTGCCTTGTGTGGTGTTCCGGCATTAGAGGCCAGTCCCCCCATCTCCGAAGTGCTACAGTGTCTGCGAAATCTGGAACTCGTTGTGTGCCTAAGTCTACTGCATTTCCGCGGGCGTGACGAGGTGAGGTGGGGGTCAGGAAGACCCGATGAAACGGTTGACCGCTGGCCGCCCGCCAGGTAGTAGGGGACCTGAACCCGGACTAACCAATCCCATGGAGGCTGACCCACCAACTGGCGCATAATCTTGGCGAACACTGTCGTGCCGGTTGGTGACCGGATGTGGCCAGACAGTGTTCTCCGGGGAGGATCGGAGGCCCTTCCGTGCCCCACATCAGCTCTTCATACAACCTGCGTATTTGGGGGACAATGGCATACATCACATTTTCTCCTCTTCTTCGCAAGCACATTAGCAGTTCCTTAGACTTCCCTTTTTTATTTTTATTTATCTCCATGAGCCGTACAATATAGAATAAGGTTACCACAGCGGGCTTTGACTCCACAATTAAAGTGGACTTTTGCAACATAAGAGGTATTCACGCCAATCTCAATGCTGTCCATCACCACCTCGAGACGGCAAAGCCGGCCTTATTATTTTTGACGGAGACTCAGATTTCTTCTCCGGTCGACACATCATACCTTCACTACCCCGGCTACAATGTGGAACACTTGTTTCTGTCAAAAGCCGGGGTCTGTGTATACGTTCGGGAAGATATCTGCTGTCGCCATCTCCACGGCCTTAAAGATAGGGACCTTTTCATCTTATGGGTACGCGTAGATTTTGGTGGTTCCACTCGGATCTATGCGTGCTTATACCGGTCCCATGGCAGGGAATGCGCAAGGACTGAAACAGCTCGCTTTTTTGAACACCTTCATGAGGTGACCGACAGAGTTTTTGGCCAGTATCCTTCGGCAGAGGTAGTCATACTCGGGGACTTTAATGCTCATCACGCTGAGTGGTTAGGTTCTCCGAGGACTGATCTGCCAGGGACTACTGCCTATGATTTTGCTCTCGCCCATGGATTCACTCAGGTGATCACGGGGTTTACCCGAATACCGATAGAGTGGATCATGAGCCTTCTTTGCTGGATCTTCTGCTGACCACACACCCGGAGAATTACCAGATCTCGATCAGTGCTCCACTGGGAACCTCTGATCATTGTCTGGTATCTTCGGTGGTGCCCCTTTCTATTCCCGATCGGACTCGTCCCGCTGGACGACGGAAGGTGTGGCGATACAGGTCAGCAGATTGGGATGGACTGCGTGAATTCTATGTATCCTACCCATGGAGACAGCTATGTTTCTCGTCAGAAGATCCTGACGCATGCGCAGACTCGATCGCCGATGTGGTGCTGCAGGGAATGGAATGTTTCATTCCAAACTCAACGGTACCTGGCGGTAGTACGAGCAAACCATGGTTCGATAAGTCTTGCGCTGAAGCTGTAAAGCTAAAGCAACAGGCTTATCGAGCGTGGACAGCAGCGCGAGCTCGTCGGGATCCAAGTTCCTCTGACCTGAAAAAGAGATATAATGCCGCCTCCAGGTCCCTCAAAAAGCAGCTCGCGAGAGCAAAATTCAATCACATCGGCAGAATTGGTGAGCGCCTCTCTAGTTACCCTTCTGGGACTAGAGATTTTTGGGCCCTCGCCAAAGCTGTCGAGGGAAACTTCTGTCGGGCGTCTCTTCCAATTCTGCGTACAGTGGACGATCGTCTGGCACACGCCGCCAAAGATAAAGCCGATCTTCTGGGTGAAATCTTTGCGGCCAATTCGACTCTTGACGACGGGGGAAAATCTCCACCTACAATCCCAGAGTGTGACTCTAGGATGCCGGATATGCGCTTTACTCAAAAAGCAGTCCGATGTGCTCTCCGCTCCCTCGACGTCAAGAAGTCTTCTGGGCCTGATGGCATTCCTGCTATTGTTCTGCAGACATGTTCAGCTGAGCTGTCCTCAGTCCTTGCCCGACTTTTCACTCTTTCTTACCGCAAGGGTTGTGTCCCCGCTTCGTGGAAGATTGCCCAAGTGCACCCTGTCCCCAAAAAAGGGGACCGAACAGACCCGTCGAATTATAGGCCTATAGTGTAGCGGCTGGAATTGCTGAATCAGAAAAATAGCAATCGACGCGGGGTCAAGTTGAAGCAGGCCAGTCGCTTACTCACGCCCGTCTCGTTACCTTGTATTAAACGTGTAAAATATAATAAATGATAATTCAATAATTATTGTGCGTAATTCAAAAGGCCTGATCCCAAGACTAAAGTACATTTATAGAAGAACACCAATAAGTGGTTACCCCGACGTGTACTTGGGAATCAAGTTAAAAATTTTTTTTAGAAAGTAGGCGACTCGTGTAATAGTGACGAGGCGTGGCACCGCGGACCACGTGTAGTAGAGGTTAGTGGACCTAAATAAAACTAAACAATGAATCCCGAGGTGGCCGGAGTGGCACTCCAGATGCGGATCCCTGATTTCTGGGCAGACATGCCCAAAATGTGGTTCACCCAGTTTGAGGCCATTATGGGGCCACAGAAACAGGGGGAAACTCAGAAGTTCGATTTGGTGATAGCGAGGTTGCCCCGGGAAGCACTCAGGCAGGTCTCGGACCTGATAGAGACCCCGCCCCCCGACAAATATGAAGCACTCAAACGAAGACTGCTGTTGGTCTACGAGGAAAGCAGTGAAAGCCAGTTACAAAAGCTAATTAGCGACACGGATTTAGGAGCACAGAAGCCGTCGCAGCTGCTCAGACAGATGGTGGCGCTCGCCAAAAATTGTGGAATCGGGGAGGAGCCATTAAAAAAACTTTGGTTAAATAGATTACCATCCAGGAGTTAGGACCACCCGTAAGATGGTGGCGAAACGCTATTTTTGGCCAGACATGAACAAAGATATCACCAAGTGGGCAAGGACGTGTATTAAGTGCCAGAAGAGTAAGGTACATCGGCACACAGTCTCGGATCTGGGAAAGTTCCCAGATTCGGAACGGTTCGAGCACATACACGTGGACATAGTAGGCCCCCTGCCAACATCACCGGAGGGCTATAGGTATTGCATTACTATTATAGATAGGTTTACGCGATGGCCGGAGTCTATACCAGCAGTGGACATAACGGCAGAAACGGTGGCGAGGGCTATCTACGAAGGCTGGATATGTAGGTTCGGGTGTCCTAAAACTTTGACAAGTGATCAGGGTAGGCAGTTCGAAAGCGAAGTATTCAGTAGTTTAATGATTTTATTAGGAGTCAAGAGAATCCATACTACCGCATATCACCCACAGAGCAACGGCATGGTGGAAAGGTTACACCGCTCTATGAAAGTAGCATTAAAAACCAGGCTAACAGACAACACTTCGTGGGTAGAAGAGCTACCAACGGTTTTGTTAGGGCTTCGAGCTGCCTACAAAAGCGACCAGGATGTCAGCTCGGCAGAATTGGTTTTAGGACACACGTTGCAACTTCCTGGCGACTTTTATTGCGAAACGCAACAAAATAGAATAGAGCATTTACCAGCTTACGTTAGCAAGTTAAAAGAGGTCATAAAGGGTATGCGGCCAAAGGCACGAGCGGAGAGCGACTCCAGGAAGATTTTCGTACATAAAGATTTAAATACTTGTAGTCACGTTTTCCTTAGAAACGATATGATAAAAAAACCTTTGACACCGTCGTATAGTGGCCCATATAAAGTCGTTAGTAAGAATAAGAAATTTTTTGAAATAATTCAGGACAACCGTCAATTAACTGTCTCCATCGATAGATTGAAACCCGCTTATATATTGAATGAAGATGTTAGTGATAATTATGTGCCCATACATATTAGGCCCGAGTCGCAAGAATCGCTACCGCTTGTGAATAAAACCACCCGTTGTGGTCGAGTAATCGGGCGACCGGAGCGATTTTTGCTGACATAGAAATACGTGCCGTGTTAGTATGTCACAATGTTTGTAATATCTTTATTTTAGTTTTTTACAATTTTGAAAGACCATACCATTTTTTTCTTTTTGTTGTGTTTATTTGAGGAACTTGATTGCGATATATTTTTTACAATTTTTTTAAAATATTTTCTTGTGTATCTAAAATTGTCTATTATTATTATATGCGTGTTATTGTGTTTGTGTTCGGTTCTCTGATTGTATTATTCTCTTATTGTATAGTATAAATATGTGTTAGAATTTTTTTTTGTACAACAAAAATTTTGAAAAAGGGGGGGTGTGATGTAGCGGCTGGAATTGCTGAATCAGAAAAATAGCAATCGACGCGGGGTCAAATCGAAGCAGGCCAGTCGCTTACTCACGCCCGTCTCGTTACCTCGTATTAAACGTGTAAAATATAATAAATGATAATTCAATAATTATTGTGCGTAATTGAAAAGGCCTGATCCCAAGACTAAAGTACACTTTGAAGAACACCAATAATAGCAATAACCTCTTTGCTCTCAAAGGTAATGCAGCGTATTATCAACAGCTGCGCATTTTCTGGGTTACCTCGAAGATTCCCAGCTGCTAAATGATCACCAATACGGCTTCCGCCACGGTCGCTCAGCTGGGGATCTCTTGGTTTACCTAACCCACCGTTGGGCTGAAGCCATTGAGAGCAAAGGGGAAGCACTGGCAGTTAGCCTAGATATTGCTAAGGCCTTCGACCGGGTCTGGCACAGGGCTCTTCTATCGAAGCTGCCATCGTATGGGATACCTGAGGGACTTTGCACCTGGCTATCCAGCTTTTTTGGTGGGCGCAGCATTCAAGTCGTTGTCGACGGTTGCTGCTCAAGTATCAAGCCCATCAACGCTGGTGTGCCCCAGGGTTGTGTGCTATCGCCAACGTTATTCATCTTGCATATCAATGATATGTTGTCTATTCGCAACATTCATTGCTATGCGGATGACAGCACTGGCGATGCGCAGTACTCTGGTCGTGCAAACGTCCCTCGATCATTTGTGGAGGAAAGTCGGGGTAGACTTGTGTCTGAAGTTGAGCATTCCTTGGAAAGAGTCTAAGAATGGGGGAGACAGAACCTTGTCCATTTCAACTCCAAGAAGACACAGGTCTGCGTATTCTCTGCCAAAAAAACTCCATTCGAGGAAGCGCTTCAGTTCCAAGGAACCCCCCTTACCACCTCCAAGAGTATTGGGATCCTTGGTGTTGACATCGCGAACGACGTACAGTTCAGGGGCCATCTTGAAGGCAAGGCAAAACTTGCCTCCAAGAAGTTGGGAGTGCTAAACCGGTCCAAGCAGTACTTCACACCGCGGCAACGCCTTGTGCTTTATAAAGCCCAGGTCAGGCCGCATGTGGAGTACTGCTCACACCTTTGGGCTGGAGCACCTGCCTACCAACTTAATCCCCTGGACTGTATTCAACGTCGAGCCGTTCGCGTTGTTGATGATCCCATACTCACAGACGGCTTAGATACGCTTGGCCTTAGGAGAGACTTTGCTTCTCTCTGCGTTTTCTACCGACTGTATAATGGGGAGTGCTCCGAAGAACTGTTTAGAATGGTGCCTTCGTCCTCTTTTTACCATCGCACCGCTCGCCATTGGTTGGGAGTTCACCCCCACTTTCTTGAGCCACTTCGCTCATGTACGCAACGGTTCTGTAGAACGTTTCTCTTGCGTACCGTGGGGATTTGGAATGAGCTCCCGGCCGAGGTTTTCCCACAGCGCTACGATATGGAGTTTTTCAAAAAGTGTGTCATAAAATTTCTTCGAGGCCGGCAGCGCGTTGGTGACATCTCTGATGTTGCAAACGTCCATAGGCACGGTAACCGCTTTCCACCAGGTGGGCCATCAGCCTGTATGCTGTACTCCAGCTATAAAAAAGAAAAAAAAACTCAGTCTTACATTCATCATCATCAATGACTTATCTTGAACGCACGATGCGTTCAAGATAAGTCATTGTCGTTCCCACATTTATATCAATAAATTAAATGGAATTGTCAGTTTGTGTGATTAAACCTTAAATAAATCTTTAACAATACTCATTGACACTTGATATCTTTGTCTTCCGCAATCACGGCTACTGAAAAGTAGTTCAAAAGTCGAAATATTAAAAATCAAATGAAATACCGCGGTGAAACCGTTAAAACGTATTTTTTTATAAACACAAAAATTAAAAATACAAAAAAAGATAATTATTATATTTTTAGCGAATCTGCCCGTTTATTCGGCTGAACTTGACTTTCATATCAAGAATGGTCAAGGCTATAAATAACTTGGTAAGCAAATAACCTTTACTCATAAGTTGGGGGTTACAGATATTATCCATTTATATTGATGTATGAAGTAACGAGCCATGAAATGACAGAGCGAATATTTTATATAGCATCAGAAATAACATAATAGGGCTGCAACACAATGGTTCCAATAAATTCTAACATTGTTAACATATACAAAAACCGGTATTAAAATATCACCTTTCTTTCAAAGTATTGTGATAATAATATTTTTTCAACACATTTGCTCAAGAAATGTATTTATGTAGCCTGTATACATCGTTCGAAAGTTAAAAATTACACACCATAGAATTGCATGTATTGTAAAATAGGTACTCTCACCTAAGTACCTGTTTTACCGCATACTCGGTTATATAGCGCCGTGCGTAACCTTTGCTTTGTTTATTACTATAACAAAATATAAGATTCATATTAAGGAGTTTCACATTACGAGAATAAATACACTGAATGATCGAACTTTCTTGGAAGCGCTTTACATCAATACATTGGTCTCACTTAAATACTAAAAAGAAAATGAGACAACAGATGTAGTTCTAATTTTCACCACGCGCACGTGATGCCATTTGCAAATGCGCATCATTACCACATTAGAAACGCCGAAGACTATTTAATGAAAAAGTTTGTTTCATTATCTATTTTACTGTTTTCTCGCCAACTGGCGAGTATGGTAAGCACCCGACTTGGTCTTGAGCTTACACTTGTTTACTCGTTTATAAAAACTACTGCACTAGTATGTTTTTGTTTATTTTTTCTTGCAGAATTAAGCAGACAGGATGACGGCCCACTTGATTATTATATAAATTAATGACTGAGTGAGTGAGTGAATGAACAAGTGAGTGAAATATTTAATGAACTAGCGAGTGAGCAATTGAATGTTAGAAAGAGTGAGTGACAATAAATGAACTAGTGAGTGTAAGAGTCAATGAAAAAAGTGAGTGAATGAACGTGTTAGTGAATGAATGAATGAGTGAGTGAATTGATTAATGAGTGAGTGTGGATTATTACGTGTTAAATAAAATAATAGACATGACAATTAAGAAGACAACCCGTGGTCTTATCTCTATTGATGATTTGTTAAGGACAACCTTTGGACCATGGTTCATGATGATCAAGTTTTGTAAAAATGGTAATATGTTGCATTATCATCACTGTAATAATTTATTGTCTTGTAATGAAAAAAACACAAATCTTATTTTAATCTCTCTAAGTACATATCATTTAATTAATTAGTAGCAATACAAGAAGTAACAAATGGATTCCACTACATCTTAAAGTCGGTTGGCTTTGGAGATACAAAGTCTCGAACGATAAGTTTTTCTGTTAAGAACAAACTTAAACAAAGAATTTCAAGATTTACTACTTCAAAGAGCTAAGTTTTTACTACTCCGTACGTCGTCACTGCACTACATGCAGTAATACTACTGAGTAATGCTCCGGAGTAATAATACAGTGTGTTGTCTTTATTACTTTACTTTGTAGCAATCCTAAAACTTGAACACTAATTGATAAAGTATGTTAAATAAATACTTCTTATATATTTTTAGAATTTTGGGACCTAAAGGTGAAAAGAAACCGCATTGCGATGTGTGTTTGTATGATAATCGTTTGTCTCAGGAACTACTATGACTAGAAATATTAAATCTGATACATATATAAATACTTCTTGTAGTTATTAAAATTTTACTTTTTAATTTGAGAAAGAAATTAAGTCTTGATTTGATTTGGTGCCTACGTCGCCATTCTATCATCGCACTTGGAAGTCCTCCACGGTACGTGGCGGACGCTCTTTCATGCCATATGTGTCCAAGTTATGGAATGAACTCCCTCCCGCAGTTTTCCCAGAGCGCTACAATATGGGGCTCTTCAAAAAGAGCGTGAACAGATACCTAAATTCTCAACGAGGTAGGCAACGCATCGGCTCCTGTAGTGTTACAGATGTCCATGGGCGACGGTAGCCACCTATCACCAAGTGGTCTGTTTGCCAGTTTGCCTACTAGCAAAAAAAAGACTTTAATATCCGTAACATGTGTGATGAATCGGTTCCTGCTAGCACACACATTGCCACTTGGTGCATGAAATTGCTGTTGGAACATGCTACCTTAGAGTACTGGCTAAGCTCTAATAACTGTAGCTTGTAGACACTAATATAATTTAGCTAAGCAAGCACTATTAATTTATTAGATTTGTTTAATTGTTTGTCGCTGTATGATATACTAAAGCTTGTCACTAACGCGAATTACTAGCTTTAATTTACCCGACAACGCCACACATTACATGGCAACCCTGCCGGGATGAGGTGCCATCATATAAATATTATGAAAATATCATACAACCAATTTTGTTGTATACCAGCGAATTCTAAACATTTATCCAAAAATATTTCACGTCACAGAGATGAAAATACATAGTTTTAGTGCAAAATTAATGGGCTCGTTCCAAGCTAAAAAAAAAAAAGAAACAAAATCTCGGGACGCTCGACAGAAGTTATAACTTAAAGTACTCTAAGTTGAACTACTGAATATTGAAATTGTTTAACTTCAGAAAAGCTTAGGTTATTACTTAAATTTGATGTATATATATGATAATGTAAGGAAAGGTTATTTATAAATAAAATCTTTTATTGATTATAAAATATATTTTATTCTTAGTTACAATTCTTGAATATGTATATTAGAATTTTGTGTATGTACATTATTGATATCATTATTTAATCTAATTACCATTTGGTAATTAGATTACCTAATTCAACAATCTAACCCACAGCGCTGGCCGTACATTTATACGGCTAGCGCTGTGGGTTAGAGTGAGAGAGGAGTAGCTTGCCTACCGCTGCCATACGCGTGAGAGAAAGGGAGCCAGACAGGCTGGCGCCATAACCCGTTCCTTAACGAAGCGGTTTACCCTCCCATAAGAAGTTCACTCACCTCAAAAATTCTAAAATTTAGTGATATTGAAGATAGTGTAAAAAATACTGCTACCGAACCGATTCCGCGCCGTCAATTGTATAGACTAGGCGCGAAAGCAACGCCAAATCGCAGTCGCCACACCGACGTACTTTCACTGTCAAGTGGACATCAGCAGTAAAGCGGCGGTATGATAGGGCCCGGTGGAGGCATGTCGGCAATTCCGTTTCCATAAGAGCTTAGTTCCATCAATATCAGTCTGAAAATTCACTTGAGTATTTTTCAAAATTTCTTATAGTTTCCTATTTTACCATCTAGGCACGCTTGAAAAAGATCCTCCTGTATACATATCAAACAAATGAAGCTAATAAAAGCGTGTAGAAAACAAACTTATTCTTCATTAATTGAAATAACACTTAATTTTATAGTCTGGCGTGAAACGTATAAAACTGGAGACCGGAACAACATTGTTTCACATTTCTTAGTAATAAACTGCATACACTTTATTAGAAGCTTCATATATTTAAGACCGGGTGGTGTTTTAAGTCTTTGTTATAGATTGTTTTACATAGAGCAATATGTTTCGTAAAGTTTCCTACAACAGAAATATCTGTACTTTTACAAGTTTTTTTTATTTAACTAGCATTATTTGTTAGTTACATTGCTGAATTAGAAAGTAGAAGGCCAAAAGCTTCCTTTGGATAATAGCTAAGTGAAATAATGACTTGTGTCATACAGAATGAATTTTTCAAGTGAGCTTTCAGGTTCAAATCCTCAACTATGCTAATAGCAATAAATACACAAAGGAGTCTCCGGGCTGATTTTGACAAAAACTAAAGTAGGATGATTTTGAAAAATAAACACACTCTTTATTATTATACTAAATCATAGTGTAGTGTGTGTGTGTGTGTGTGTTTTTATCCGCGCAGGAACAGAGAAAGAATACAATTTCCTGCGGCCGGGCGTCCTGTCGTAAGAGGCGACAAAACAAGCCACAGGCAGATGGTAGGGTATTTGCTCGACTGGATAGCGACCACTTCTGGTCTAAAGTATGTCGCCTTCCCTTTGTTGTATTACAAAAAACTAAAAAGTATAAAATAACTTATTGCTAAAGCTATTATTATTAATATATATTAACTAAAACATCTTAAAGTCGGCGCTTAGTAATTTTCAAAATATTTTTTAAACTAATTTTTTTTTTGTTACTTTTTATATATTCTATGTATGGGTAAACCTACGAAAGATGCCGCGCTCCTTAAAAAATATAGGTCCTATGAAACGGGAACAAAAAATGTTCGTAAAATGAAAACTACTGAGCCAAACTATGTAAAAATTTTAGGAGATCAAATGTCAACTATTCCGCATCAAACTAAACAAGGCTCACGTAAATCGGGTCATAAATCTCAGCGTAATCGGTGTACATATGGAACGGAATGAAAAAAAATTTCATAAAAAAATTTTCAAAAAATGAAAACTACTGGGTCAAACTATGTCAAATTTTTAAGGGACCAAATGGCAGCTATTCTGCGTCGAATAATCACGTAAATCGGATCATAAATCTCGGAGTAATCGGTGAATATACATAGAAAAAGTAACAAAAAAGAAATATTCCGACGAATTGAGAACCTCCTCCTTTTTTTAAAGTCGGTTAAAAATAAAGAAATAAAAAAAGGCGAAGATAATTAAAATCCTCTATCTTAACACATGATAGAGAAGGCGTAAAAAAAAAAGTATGTCGCCATCACAACGTTGAATTGTGTTCCGGCATTAGTGACCAGGTTCCAGTCTCCTTTAAGAGAGCAAGCGCATTTGTAGCAAATGTTCATAGGCGATGGTAACCGTTTTCCATCAAGTGGGCCGTCTGCCTGCCTGCTGAAAGGAAAGTGACAAAATTTTGCGTACTCGTCCAGTACTTATTTAAAAAAAGGACCAAAATCAAAAACAAAAAGTTTTACAGAAAAAAATAACACATATTCAGCGTAAAGTAATTAGTTAATATATTTTAAAAACAAGTTTTTATTAAATTCCTATGACAAAAGTTTATGTTTTCATAACTGTAAAAACAATTTATGGTCTTATTCATAATAAGTTAGAGTAAATTTAAATAATCCCTCAAACTTACTCTAACTCAATATGAATAAGACCGTTTATATTTGTAGATCTTACTGGTACTGCCCTTACTGGTATGTCGAACTATTATTTATAATTTGTGTAATGTACCCACGTCAATTACTCTGGGTACACTACTAGCCGCTACCGCTAGTTCTTTGCTATACTGCTCCCCAGGGCAGTATTCAGGTATTTCAGCTGGTAGCGAAGGCGACTCCTATCAATGTTAATTAAAGTTTATGTGTTCATATACTAGACTTCTGTATTAATACATCATGAACTACCTTTATAACCAGTTTTTCTTTTTAATTTTAATAGCTTCCAGCTTAGCAGGTGGTCTGTATGAACTAAGTTGAAAATATTAGTAATTATGAAACCAGGGTCGTATTCAGCTTCGCACTAACAAATTAAAATACATATTAATAACATTTCATAATTATTATGGCTAAGATATATTTTGACGACTAGAAGACAGTTTAATTCAGTAGGTAACATTACCAGTAGAAGACCCAGGGCGCTGTATTTCAAAACAATTTAAGAATTCGTATATATTTTTATTGTATAACAAATGATTAAACTTTTCGAGCAAAATTAAATAATAAAGAAGCAAATAGAATTTTAAATTTCTGGAAGTTCTAGCTAGTAACACCGATGTTTTTTTTAATATTTCCATTTCTCAAATGTTCATAAAATTTAGACTGTCATATATAATCTAAGCCTGTAAATTTTGCTCGGATAATCTTCTAAGGCTAAGTGCATACTACGATTGTCTCCATTGAAGTTATATTAGACTCATCCTTTTACCTGATGTCTAGTATTAATAAATTAATAAACACCCCTGGTCTAAAGTATGTCCAAACAACCTTGAGTTGTGTTCTGGTTCTGGTGTCTGGTGTGAGGTAAGTGACCTGGTTCCAGTGGTCTTTCCACCAAGTGGTTCAGATGAACCACTTTTTATCTATTTTATTTTTATTATAATTTTTTATACAGGCGTCTGCAGAACTCCTGCAATTAAAAAAAATGTATTGAGCGATCATTTTACATTTACGCGAGTAAAACTTACAAGGTGTAAAATCAGCTTTAGTCTTGCCTTTAAAAGCTTCCAAGTGCGTGCCCTTTCCAATGCTGTATGTACTAATTCATCATTAACAAAAAGTTGTTGTTAAAACTTTAATATATTTTCATTTTATAAAGTTTATTATAAACCGTGATTGCGTTCTTCATACAGTGTCTGTTCCCTTATAACAGGGAGGGCCTGGCTTAGGAGTAGAACGTTCATCGGCTGTTGTTATTATCATGTCAAAACCACCGACACTTTAATTTTATTGTTATAGAAATCAACGTCAGGCAATCACAGTCCACAGCTTGACGTAGGTCTCCCAAAGTCAGCGCCACTCATCTCGGTCCTCCGCCTTCCTCATCCAGACGACCTTGCACAGGTCGTTAGTTCATCGGGCTTCAGGGCGTCCGACACTACGTTTACGGAGACACGGTCTCCACTCCAGGACTCGTCTGCTCCAACGGCTATCGGTCCTGTGACAGACGTGACCGGCCCATTGCCGTACCTTGGTTCTGTTACGGATATCCTCATTTCTAATTCTAACCATAAGAGAAACACCTAACATAGCTCGCTCCATAGCCCGTTGACCGACTTGAAGTTTGTAGACCAGTCCTGCTGTCAGCGTCCACGTTTCGGCTCCGTAGTAACGCGTTTCCAGATTTATAGTTGAAATAAAACATCTCTTAGGAGACCAGACTCCAGGAAGTTGAATAGAGAATCGAAGAGTGAAGACAGAGTCAGAAGTCAGAGGTCAGAAGAGTTAGGCAGTTCACTGACGAAGAGACTGCTAGACTAGTTTATTTTAGTTATTTTCATAGTGTCATGTCCTATGGTATTTTACTTTGGGGCAACGCTGCTGACTTGGAGACTATATTTGTTTTACAAAAAAGAGCCGTAAGGTCAATTTACAACCTCGGCCCTCGGGTGTCTCTTAGGGAACGCTTTAAGGAAATCGGTATTATGACGGTCGCCTGCCAATATATTTTCAATAATATAATTTATATTCGTAATAATTTGAGTGCCTAAAAGCGGTATAAGGATGTTCACGATTTCAACACCAGGCATTGTAATAAACTGATATTGCCATCTTTTAGATTACAAAAAGTATTGTCTTCTTTCTTGGGGGTTGGTATACGCTTCTTCAATAAGATTCCGAGTGAAATGTTAGATCTGCCCTTCACTAAATTCAAATTTAAAATAAAAAGTATCTTGCTTAAAAAGGGATACTACACTATTGAAGAATATTTAAATGACAAAACTTCATTTACATAACAGCTCGCTCCAACCTCTTATACTGTGTTTTGTACGAGTATAACGTTTTTATCTTGCCGTACTTGTAAGGAATATATGGAGATATGTTGCAAAAAAAAATTATACGTTACGTCTTTATATTTATAACTATAATTATTTTCTATCCTTTTATTGCGCTTTTGTCTTATTGAATATGCACTGTTTGCTACAACTCCATTAATTCTTCAAAAGTTATTCTGTAACATAATTCTGTATAAAATCTTTTTAAAAAAAAGTACTTTAATATAAAAAATAGAACAACAAATATAAAGAAAAATTTTTTTTAGCTAGACGTGTTGCTGGGGAGTTTCTTGCCGCTTCTTCTCCTTAACAGCAATAACACGTTGCGAAGCGGTGTACATAGACTAGGAAGTAAAATTAAATTTTAACCTATATGTATGACCTTCAAAAAGTGTTCTCCAGTGGAAATTATTTTGAATAAAAACTTTTGAATTTGAATTTGAATTTGACAAAGAAAAACAACAGACACTTTTTTTTAAATAGAAACTTAAGATTAATCCTATTACTGTATACACATACAGTTTGAGAAGTGTTTGAATGAGATATACAAAATTATGATATGGATTCTTGAAAATAAAAGAAACATTAGATATATACCTAAATAATTCGTACATTAAGCAAAACTCTTCAGGGAATCTTTAAATCGTTGTGGGCGTCTCAAGTAATATACTAAGGGTGTGACAAAGCTATAAATGTACTGGAACTACTATTAATTTGCAGATTATACGAGACAAGTAGCTGTTTGTTGCAAATATTCATAAAAAACTCACCTATGTTTAACACTATTTAAATTTCCGTAGTCAAACAAAAAAATCTCAGACAAATAGTCTTAACAAAATGTCCATTTTGATTATGAATAGTCTAAAACATAAAAAATGAAAGTAGATTGATGACAAAAATTTTCATCTGATAAATATTTAGATTTTAATAAAATAAAATATATAATACTAAAATTAACACTGGACGGTAATGTTACTATCAAAGAATAAAAGAAGATGCTTCTTTTTTATTCTTCTTCTTACTGATTAAGTAACAATACAAATAAGTACAGGTTATGATTCATTTTAGAATGCTAGAATACCATATAACTAAAGTTAAAAAATTAGGTGAACTTAAGTTTTTTTTGTTGCATTAGTTTATAATATTATGTAAATAGCAGCCTCAGCATTTTTGACAACCTGCGTGGTTGAGCTGGCTAAGCCTTTACCGGCCTACCTCACTGCAACGCAGAAGGGTTTGATTTCTTGCATAGTAAATTTCGGAAACAAATTATCTGCGATATTTACAATACAAAACAGACAAAAGGTCTGGGTGTCTGGGATCATAACACAATCGTAAATTGCTTAATTTCGGGATATACAATATGTGTATTTGTCTGCCGATTATAATTACTGAATAATACGTAGGGTAGGGTAGGGTAGAGATGTCTCATGTCACCAAAATACTGGTCTATACTTCGGGCAACGTATTACCATTGCCATCCAATGACGTAATACGGTCAAGCTTTTGGCGACATTTCCTCACAACTGACAGCCGTCTGGAACTAGATTTTCTAGTTTTATTTTTTTTATTCATATTCAAAAGTTTGTATTCAAAACTAGAGGTCCCGACATAATGTTGTCCTGCCTTGAAAAAAATAAATATCTAGGACCCGATCTCATCGTCACTTACTGGTTCCAAATGTGAATCTAAACTTTCTAAACCATCCGGCGATCCAGTCAAACAAAAAAAAAACAAAATCGGTCCAGGAGATTAGCAGGATCCTAGAACCCTATCCCAACGCCACCAACCGGTTCCAATCATGAATCTAAATAGTCCAGGAAACCCACTCAAACACACAAAAAATATTATCACAATCGATAAAGTTGTTCTCATGTTATGCGTGTACCTGCATTTCCAGTTCCACCGCAGAACACTTTAAAGGGCAATTTAAAATTTAAATCTACTCCATAATTTATGTATACCGTTCCGGAACATGTTAGAAGAAGCGGCAAGACGCTCCTCATAATCACGTCCGGGTAAAAAATATTTCATATTTATCTAACTTGGGATCTTTTTATACAGAAGTAAGTTTTGCAATCACTTGTCAAAGAATAAATCGAGTTGTGGCAAACGGTGCACGCTTAATAAGAAAAAAAACATAATAAGAGAAATGAAATACCGCCGTAAAAGTAAGACGTACTAAAAATTCATTTCTATCTCCACAATTTCATTTTTTTTTATACAGGTGAATTATTCAAGTGGGTGTTCAGGGCCAAATCCTAAACTGTACAAAATAGCGAAAATCACTCAAAGGAGCCTGGAAGCTGATTATGACGAAAACCAAAGCTATTGGATTTTTGAAAAATTAATTATCATCGCTAGAATTCGAATCGGCTAATTTTGAAAAATGAACACTGTATTATTATACCAAATCATAGTGTAGCTTCTAATTATCCATATCTATAAAGAAATATCAAACGGCAACAAAACAGGAGGAAGGATTGTTTTTTAATCAAATGTTCTATTTTCCATACATTCCAATGGTACTACAGAGATGTAGGCAGGCAGAGGCAAAGTTTGTTTAGATTAGTATTATAATTATAATAATTTATATAATTATGGATTCTGTGAATAAAAATTATTCATATCTAGTTTTATTTAAATCAATGTTTTGTCATAAAACTCAGACATTTCAAGTAGGGTTGGCACACCAATCATTTGAATTTCAAAACGTACAATAATATCATTTTTGGGTCGAACGTGGTGATTCTGTAACTGTATATACACAATAGTATTTTGATTCGGCACCATTTAGCATCTTCTGAACTCGACAAAAACGGAGATCTCGTGATTTATCAATATTTTATCTATACAATTTGTGTGAAAGAAATTTTAATCTATACAATTTGGTGAAAGAATAACAATTTGTAATATACAGATAGAAGGCCAAAAGTTAGAACAAGTCAGAAAATTTGTTTACATAGGATGTTTACCAGAGACGAAAAGCATGAAAGTGATATCCAAAGGAGAGTAGTAGTAGGTAATAAGGGAAATGGAGCGCTAAACTCTATTATGAACAGCCAGAATGTGTCTGTAAAGGCACGCTTGCCTGTCCATCAAGGGGTGTTGGTGCCAACACTGATAAGTAACACTTTTAAGTGAAAGTTGGGTACGGCAGGAGAGGCACGAAAGTAGGATAAATGCAGTTGAAATGAGAGTTTTAAGAGGTATATGTGCAGTTAACCTAAATGATATGATAAGGAACAGTGTGCTAAAGGAACGTTGTGGATTGAAAGAAGATGTAATAACAAGAGTTGAAAAGAGAATGTTTTGACATGTAGAGAGAATAGATAAAAGTGAAATCACAAAACAAATGTACGACAGTATTGTGAATAGTAGAGTTGCTGCCAGTTGACCAAGATTTACACACCATAGTAGAAGTGATAAAGACAGGTAAAAAGCATCTCAAATGTATGAAAATGTTAATGAAAGTAGATGAAGCGAAAGTTCTTTATTAGGATAGTCAAAAGTGGAGATTTATAGTCTCTGCATACCCTAAATCAAATAAATTACCGCGCTTAAAACCGTTAAAACGTAGTTTTATTATGTGTACAAGTCGCGAAAACTTAAGAAAATATTAATTTATCAGGGTTTTTTTTTGTCATTGAGCTGTGAATTCCTAACATTAACTTCCCAAAGCTAAAAAATTAAAAAAGTTTCTGATTTGACTAACGTAAATAATGTTATTGTTTATAAAGAATAAAGCATTCTATTTTTAAAATTCATTGATAAAGTTCATAAAGTTACGAATTGCCCGGGGCTAGCGAAGGACCCACTTCCGGTAAAGTGGCCATTGAGAAACGGCATCATTCGGAATACTTTATCAGTTTTATGATTTTAACAGTTCCATGGAGTTTGATGTTAAATTGTCTTTTCCATTTCTGTTATAATCTGAATGAAATTTGATATAATGCTCAGTGAAATAACCTTATATTTGAACCAAGATTTTTTAGGAAACTGATTTTTATTTTGTATTTTCAACCTGATTTATATCAGGGTTATTATAAAAGGCGCTACACAGTTGGTTATTTCAGTTATTCGTGGCTGTACAGCCAAGCAGGAAACGTGGCTTATGGTGAGAGTATAATTTTTTTTATTTAACTTAATAATTATTACTTATTTGAGAGCATGGATGAAGCCGTACAAGTGGACGCAATGTACACAGATTTCAAGGCGATGTACAAGGCTTTCGACAAGGTGGACCACCAGAGACTACTAGATTTCTCTAGTAGTCTCTGACGTACAATAGCATACTTGGCAATTTATTAAGATTGTTTGTTGTTGTTGATGGTTTGTTTTATATACGTTATAAATCGCACTCAAAAGGTCACCCTTCTTGGTAATGTTTCGGAAGTTGCTTACACCACCTCAGGAGTTCCCCAGGGATCGATTTTAGGTACTTTATTATTTATTATCTTTACTAATGACATTTATCGATAGTTTTTCCAAAAAAAACATCAATGATACTTACAAGCTGATGAACACGTCCCTTGCTCAAACTGAAGACGTTAGGGACCTTGGGGTGGTAATGGATAGTAAAATACGTTTAGAAATTCACACGGACGAACAGATTATCCGTAAGGCTAACCAAATGATAGCCTTTAATAGTAAAACAAGCAAACTCTTTAATAGTCCACGAAGATATTTGTATCTTTATAAGCTGATTATCAGACCTCAAGCAGAATATGCCACCCAAGCATGGAATCCTTTTTATAACAGATATACAGATGGTATTGAACGAGTTTAAGAACGATTTCTATGTATAATGTTCTATAGGTGTAGTAGCGGCTATCTCCCATACTCTCAATTATTATTTTAGTATAACCTATTCTCACTTTCTAACAGACGTCTTTTACTGGGTGCTATGTTGCTTTATAAACTTTATCATCTGCTTGCCTCTTACTAATACTGTTATGTCACTGTGTCGCAAGGATAGTAGTTAGACGTGCAGTAAAAATTGGATAGCTCTTTTCTATTATTTCCTGTCGAACTAACGCAGGACTTCGAGCCCCAATGTACCAACTGGTTAACAACTACAACTTTGAAAATATTGACATCGTTACACTTTACTTGGGTGCTTTTAAAAAATATATTATTAACGATAAATCACTGTAATTTCCTGTCATTATTTTTTTCTATGTCTGTTATCTGTATACCTCGTATATATGATAAATGTATATAAGTGTATTGTTGTGTGTGTTGTTTGTTTGAATGTGTGAGCGCGTGTGTTGGTGTATGTGAGTTTTTGTATATGTTCTATATAGCTTTTAATGTACCGTTATACTACCTTCTTTTAATTCGTGGATAATGGAATTGGATAAGCACTGATTTTATACTATATACCGCTTTTTTCTTTCTTATGTATCTTTAGTGTGTATCTGTTTATTATCCTAAATTAAATAAATAAAAATAACTTGTGTAGTAAGTTTTATGCAGTCATAATGCCGATTTGTCGCTCGGTTGTCACACTTTTATGTAAATGAAATTGTCATTTATAATATTTCAATAAATTTCTTAGCAAGTTTCTAAAAAAAGAATAATGAAGGTATTCACAACCTTAATACTTTAGTTTGTCAACGTAATGCGTGAAAATAAAAATAGACTTTTTGAAATACAATGTTAGTACCACTGTTTAATTAGTGGTGGTCTCTGAAAGTTACGATCTAAAAGCAATGTAGGGTATCGCGTCTTATGCTACTATTTTGCAGCTGTTCATGCTGGCATGGAAGAAGACTGCTAGGATTAAATATTTAATACTAAATAACTAAATAGTGCTAAAAAATTTAATTATTGTGTTAGTCGTAATACATTTCTTTTTTAAATGCCTTGGTCAAATTGTCCAGTTTTGAGCAAGACGCGCGTCGTGGTAATAATATTACAAAGCAAAATGTTTCGCTGAAAAGCTATTCCCATGATTAATTATAATATAATAACCTAATAACTTCCTCACACCTTTCAAATAATTGGAAAGTTTATATAATACCGAAATTATGCGTTGTACAATTCCTCCCCAATCCAATTATGCTTCGTTCAATTTCAACTCGTAGCAATTACGTGTTTAACGTAGCGTTCCGCGAGCTACGCTACGCAAAGGTGGAACTGGCGATGTAGTCTACATTTTTTCTTGATATACAAAGTTATTCTTAACTATATCTGTAGCAAAATGTACATATATTTAATTATTTATCGGATAGTAGACGAACGAGCGTACTTAGCACACATAATGCTCGAAGAATTCCAGAAGCGAAGAATCGCTCGCTTATGTGATCTAAATCTCTCAATAATTTTGCGTTGGATTGAAGTGTTACATAATCAAATGGATGTGTGATATTTTCAGACCACGTAGAAGCATTGCTGTTCTTAATAGGCATTATTTATAACTTTTTAAATAAATCGTATTTACTCGTATACCTATAACTATGTATACTTATATCATAATATCACTTATATTTAATATTAACGTGATTTGGGTTTTCTAATATTAAATTAGAAAGTAGTAGTTTATAATATTTTACTTTGATAAATTAATGTAATTTAAAAATTATATTGTAGATTTAATATGCATATTGGTATAAATACAAAAAACAATTAATTAATCAATCAGTGACGTTGGGATTTTACTGGGATCTGGTGGGAGGGGAGATTTCGTTATGAAGGGATTGGCAAAGTATTAAATGAATACATATTTATTAATAAGCCTTATGTATTTTATTGAGAGCTTTGAGAAGTAAATGTTTAGTTAGCTTGCATGATATGATAAGGAACAGTGTGATAACGGAACGTTGTAGTTTGAAACAAGATGTAAAATAACAAGAGTTATAAAGGAATGTAAAGGTGGTTTTGACATGTAGAGAGAATGGATAAAAATAGAATCACAAAATAGGAGTATGATAGTATTGTCAATGGTAGAGTTGCTGCCGGTAGACTGAGACGAACACACCATGATCATAATATGTCAGAAGTGTTAAAGAGAGGTCAGGTAAAAAGCATCTCAAATAAACGTGCGTGTATGAAGAGGTTAATGAAAGAAGATGAAGAGAAAGTTGTTTATTAGGATCGTTCAAGTGGAGATCCATAATCTCTGTCTACCCCCATGGAAAACAGGCATGATATTATGTATTTATATTATTAAACAGTATTGCTATCTAAAATAATTTTTCCTTTTGGTTCAAAATTATATTAGCAGTAAGTAGGTAGTTAGTTTAGAATAAATTACACCTTGATATGACTTAAGCTACCATAAATTTTGTACAGCATACGATAATTGATTAAACTTTATACAGACTGAAAGGAAAATGTGAGATACTGTTAAAATTAGTTAAGTAACAATGTTAAGCAACCATGTCTTGTAATAACTTAGATCCGATAACATTGTTCTTGACCTCAAATAAACTAAGTTCATTTGGAAGAGGATAGTTAGTAGAACTATTCAAAACCAGTTATGTACGAGAATTCAATACAGATTAAGTTGAGCAAGTGCTGTTTGCTGTTGAAATACACGAACTGTTGGGTCTAGCGGGCATAAGGCTCTATAAAGAGCTATGTATCAAACACCTCATCGACTCTTGAAGTAATTGCTGGTACCTCTTGTAACGGATCAGTATGGCAATTCAGCAAGGTAACGTAGCGAGACTTCTAGCAACGTTTCTCATAGAACATGGTGACTCGGGCTCAGTATTTTATTTATAGTCCCTCATTCTTCTTTCACCTAAAAATGGCGTAGTTAGTAAACTCGCTAGTTCGTCGGTATTCTATAGGATACTCTTTGGAGTGTGCCATGGAACTACATGAATTGGTTCCTCCCTCACCATTTTACCACCGGACAAGCAGATGTACGCACTCACGCCTCCGATTGTTGGTGGAAATACCAACGAAGCGGACGAAACGCCATGCTTCCACTTTCATCATACGCGCCGCTGAAGAGTGGAACTCTTTACCGTCGTCTGTTTTTCCTGAAGAATATAATCTGGGTGTTTTTAAGTCTCGCGTGAACAGGTATCTTCTGGTTAAGCGCGCTGCTCCACCTTAGACTGCATTTCCGCCTGACATCAGGCACAATGTCGGTCTAACGCGAACCTATTAATAGAAAAAACCTTTTTCCAATCATTTAGGGTCAGTACAATTTGTATTCACATTCCAGTCTCCTCTGTTCTGGCACATATTTTCTGTTACTACAAATCATTAAGTCATCCTTCATATGATCTACCCGTCTCTTTTGTGATTTACCTTAACATTATACCCATCAAGCTTCCAGTTTAACATTATTTTATCACGTTACTTTCATCTCTCCTGATTACACAATTCATTATTGCTTAAAATTAAGGCACGCGCGTAGCGATATTCAAATTCCCAGTGTCTTATTTAAAGTTGATTATTAGGTAATGTAAAATAATAAAAGTTGTGTTCTAACAATTATTCAATCAAAATAAAAAAAAATATTTTTATAACTTGTTTTTTTTTCATTATCTTAGAATCAAAATATCATTTTTTTTGTTACAATTAGGATATTTTTGACGGTGATTTTTAACCACTTGCAATAAGTATTACTTATTGCAAGTGGTTAATTTAATTAATTTTAAGCAATAATGAATTGTGGATCGTTTTTTGCGAGTAACAAATTTGGGAAGTAAAAATGATAAAAATCACGAACCATATGTTGTTTTATGCCTTTAAGGCATTTTTTTTGTAAAAACACTATAAAAGATTGTGAAAGTCATCATGTTATTATTTTAGGTTGAACTTTAACTGCGAATAACTTTTAACTGAGTTGACTTAGCGAAAAATTATATCAGACCTTTTTTGTAGGCCGTTCAATTTCCTATAGAATTATGTATTTACTTTTACCACAGAATAACTCGCTGAGATGTTGAGATACATCAAAATTCGAAAAAAAAACCGTGTAATTTATATGGGTAATCGAAAATCACGATGTGACACCTCTGAAAATTAATATTAAAAGCTCAAACTTATTCAGATTTTTTTTTTCGTCATCTTGGACGATAATTTCGTGGTAGCTAAAAAAAAAAAGTTTTTTTTGGCCCACCCTAACATACATACATACATAACTTCACGCCAGGTCCCTTGCGGGGTAGGCACAAACAACAGAGCGCCATTTAGGCTTATTCTTACACACTTCACTAGCTTCTTTGACATTCATAGCTCTTGACATGCACGCTCGTCTGTTCTTAAGGCTCCTGACATCACATTCTGCTAGTACATGATCAATTTGAGCATGGAAGGTGTGTCGTGGCCTTCCGCGACTTCTGCATCCATCCACTTTTGCATTGTATATCTGTTTAATCATTCTTCCATCATTCATTCTTTCCACATTCCCGAACCACCGGAGTATTCCTTTCCTTACCTTAACTTAAAGGATTATACTAGATAGGATATTATATAACTAATATAAACCAATCCTAACTATGGATTGTCCTGCACTATGATTCCCTAGATACGATCTCTATTCTTGTACTCATTTTCGGGTCTGTTGTTGATTCTAACCGAGACTGGCAATTAATAACAAGTACAAACGTTTAGTAGGTCTCGTCATTCTTATAACAATAATAGTCTTCTTTCCTCTTACTTTGTGTGTCTTACTGAGCATGCACAGTTTAATACAACTCCATTAATTCTTCGAAAAGTAATTCTGTAACATACTTCTGTATAGAACTTATAGAAAAAGAACTGGAGATTTAAATAGAATAAAAAATATAAAGAAAAACATTTTTTTTCTAGACGTGTTGCTGGGGAGTTTTTTGCCACTTCTTCTCCTTAACAGCAATAACACGTTGCGAAGCGGTGTACATAGAATAGGAAGTAAAATAAATTTTAACTTACATGTATGATCTTCATAAAGTGTTTTTCAATGGAATTTATCTATACATATAATAAAATTGTAGTAAAAGTAAAAACCGAGTCAGGGGGATGTAAGAAGTGAAAAAGAACTAATTTCGATTTTTTTCAAATTTTTTGTTTATCTGTTTGTCTATTTGTCTGTCTGTTTGTACCGGCTAATCTCCGAAACGACTGGACCGATTTACATGAAATTTTGTATGGTGATAGCTTATATCCCTGGTCAACATATAGGATACTTTTGATCCCGAAAAATTAAAGAGCTCCCGTGGGATTGTTAAAAAACCGCACCACGCGGATGAATTCGCGAGCAGAAGCTAGTTTTGAATAAAAACTTTTGAATTTGCATAAAATAAGGCTGTAACAAATTACTTAAAAAACCTATTTCAATTACTTAGGATGTATGAAAAACACAATCTCAAGTGTTTTATAGTTAGTAAAATATTCACATCCCTGCCCCCAGCTGCTTTCAAATAACCCAAAGTCAATTTCGCTAAAACGTCCGAAATGAGAAAAACTTTTTTCAGTTTTCATATGACCTAGGTATAAATATTTTGTGTTAAGTTACGTGGGATATTTGCTGGGCTTAGAATATATTCATTGATTTTATCAGGATTGTAATATTACTAGTAGTTGCTAGTGGTAGATAATACTTTATTATTCACAATTACAGAAAACTGACAAACTAGTGGCTATTATAATCTATATGTTGTGATATAAAAAAATGAATGTTTGTCTGTATGTCCTTTATAGAATCGTAGGTACTATTCATTTGATCATGTGATGATCTTTAGCAAAGTTCTTGTGCATGAGCCAGAGAAGGTTTCTGAGTTGGTTCACAATTGCACCCGGTAGGCGGCGCTGCTGTCGGCAAATCGATGGAAGCTTTTCCGAGCAGGATGACGTCTGCCGGGACAGCTAGTTAATATTGTAAAGAGAAAAGTTTATATTTTTGTTCAAATAAACCCATAAACTATGGGATCGATTTTAAAAATTATCTCACGATTCCAAGGCTACATTATCCCTGATTAATATAGGCTATATAAAAATTAGGGATCCTACTACTACTAAACTTCAATAATGTAACCCATCAATCTAAACAAAGTACTTGGTACTTGGAATGGGATTATAGACTTTTAATTGTTCAGGGTAGGCCAACGACTCCCGAAACCGCTACTTGCGTAACAGTTATTAAGTGATAGATATTTCGCTTCACAGACTATTCGAAGAATACCTTTAATTATATGAACTAAAAGCGCCTTTGTCAACAAACATGTCAGTAGGGGATTGGAGTATACATTCATTAGACGTAAAGCATCATTTCTGCCTAATAAGTAACGCGGTGTGACAAGTATGGTAATTGGTTTCCCTTGTTTACAACGTTAACAATTTTGTGGTGGAGACATACTATCTGAGACTAAGTGTATTTCACGCTGAGACGCGATATTTATACAATGATAGGTTTACGAGTTATTGGAGGGATTTAGTAGAAGGGTGAATTTTGATGTATTTTTTACCACTATACTGTTTCCAAGCTTAATTTACTTTTGACGTTCGCAAAACTATCAAGTAGTTTCTTGAAAGTAAAGCCCACATGAAACAAAATACATAATTGTCGTACTTTATTGGATTGGTTGGCTAAACTAATTAGTTTTCGTGTGATGGTTTAATTAAACCATTGACATTATATGTAAATAAATCAAAAGTAATCGATTTGAAGAAAATAAAAATATTGTACTCTATTAGCATTTTTGAAGTGATTACTTCCTATGCGAGGGTAAACCGCTTCGTTACGTAACGCGTTACGGTGTCAGTTTAAAATATATGTAGTATGTGTATAAGACTAGTCTATAAAATGGTTTATTTAATTTATGTAAAATATGTGCACTGAAGTGTGGATATACATATAATTTTTTTTATTAAAAATTATTAATATATAAATAGCAATTCAAGTCAGTCGGTAACGCATGACGACATTACTAACTGATCCAACATCGAGCTGTCAAAAGTAAAATAAATGCTTGGAAAGGGGAATAACTGCCCACACATCATATAAATTAAATGATATAAATCTTCATTATCAGATTATAAAAATTACTTGTTTTCTGCTGAGTATTGTATTGTATTGTATATGGATGGCATGGTATGTGTGACTGGAGGTTGGCACTGAAAATAGCCTAACGTTGGACTGTGTTTCAGCATAACCAAATACTGCGTGCCAACCTCATTTCTCAACATGCGACATACAATTTCTTTATATGTGGTTTTTGTTGCTATAAATGTTTTCAGTAAAGGCGTGTATGAGTGGATTCACATTAAGAATACATTAGCAGCTGCTCACTGATTCACTTGCGTTCAAAAAAGATATGTTATTCTATATTATGCAGTGGACATTTTATAATTCTCATGGTGGGGCTAGCTCGGCGATAACGTTATAGATATAGATCGTTTCACGCAGATGTGGCGATGGGCCTAATGCGTTATGTGGGTGCGACATTGTTAATATCATTAAATACTCACAGATAACGTATAAATATATATATTTATTTCTTCGTAAATAAACTCCTTTATAAATGTTAATTTTTGTTGATAATATTTTTTATCCAACTTTAATGTGTTTTTTACTTTCACGAAATGATCATAAACCTCAGATTGTCGCTATTCTTAAACGGCGTTATGTTTTAACGCTTCAAATAAGACGCATTCGGCCACAGTTTAAACCCTTAACATAATCGCAGATGAAGCTGTACCATTAGAAATATCGAATGTGATTTTTAATTCTAAGCAATTGAAGCGCTATTTAAGTAACTCCTATAATACTTTGTTTTTCAATGCTGAAGCTTAGCAGACAGTCTGACGGCCCAACTGTAATGGAAAGTGGATACCATCGTCTAAGGACATTGGCAATATAAGAAGTGTTGTCAGTGTGCTGCCGGCCTTGAAAGAAAAATTGGAACCTGGCCACAACTCAAAGTTCTTATAGCGACATAATATAGACCAGGGGTGGTAGCCATCCAATCGGGGAAATGGCCTACCAACTGGCTGTGGGTTGTTTTGTCACCTCTTGCGACAGGCCGCCTGGCTGCAGGAATAAGTATTCTTTTTCCATTCCTGCACAGAGAAACTTCTACAAATATAACATGAGCCCATAAATGTCCCACTGCTGGACTCGGGTCTCCCATTATAGAAAGAACGGACAGTATACCCCACCACGCTTGTCCAAGGTAGCTTGGCGGGTTTGGACACATTGGTTATTTCGATGTGCAGGTTGCATCACGATGTTTTCCTTCACCATTGTTAACACGGTAAGGAAAGGAATGCTCCGGTGGTTTGGGTATGTGGAAAGAATGTATGATGAAAGAATGACTAAACAGATATACAGTGCGAAAGTGGATGGATACAGAAGTCGCGGAAGGCCACGACACACCTTACATGATCAAATTGATCGTGTATTATCAGAAGGTGATGTCAGGAGCCTTAAGAACAGACGAGCGTGCATGACAAGAGCTATGAATGTCAAAGAAGCAAGTGAGGTGTGTAAGAATAAGCCTGAATGGCGCTCTGTTTGTTCGTGCCTACCCCGCAAGGGACCTGACGTGAAGTTATGTATGTATGTATTGTTTCCACGTGTAATTTGTAACTGTAACATTAGATCAAAAAACTGACTAAGTGCTGGATGTGTTCTGACCAGGATCGAACCCGCGCGCTTGGAGTTTGGGACGCGTGCGCTAGCCATTACGCTACCACGACTTTAAAGACACCATCTAATTTTGGATGCTTGTACAATTTCCAAAGCTGTGATGTTTTGAAAAACGATAAAAGTGTCTCAGTTGAATTGACTGTGCATCCCCTTATTACCAGGTTTGTTGAAGAAAACTCTTTTAGAGTAAGTAGTAGATTGACGGCAAACAATGTTAATCTTAGTAACTAAAGATTGTTACAATAATATATATAACCCTGACGTGTAACATAGTTACGAATAAATGAAAAAAAAAGAGTATATTCGCCTTGTACCTCACAACTATTTTATACTTTTGTATGTAATTTTGTGTGTACAATACATAATAAAGAAAAGATCAATAACGTACTGATAGGGGACTGTCGCAGTCACGTTCTCAAAAATATCAAATCCTCTTTAATTAAGAAATAAACTACTTATAAATTACATCGTAATTAATTTGCTGATTAGCTTGCTGAACTTATATTAACAAAGTTTAGTATGTTGTATTGCTTTTAGGGGTAGTTTTAGGTATGCTGCCTCCAAATGCTGGAATAATATCCCACCCCCCATAAAAAATATGCTAAGTATTCATGGATTTAGAGTAAAATTAAAAAAGTTCTTGTATGCCCACTAAATGTGCCAATCCGTGTCAATTTATCCGTGCAGGAACGGAGAAAGAATACAATTTCCTGCGGCCGGGCGGCCTGTCGTAATAGGCGACAAAACAACCCACAGCCAGGTGGTAGGGTATTATATATATGCTCGACTGGATGGCGACCACCCCTGGTCTAGAGTATGCCGTCATAACAACCTTGTGTTGTGTTCCGGCATTAGTGACCAGGATCCAGTCCCTCTTAAGAGAGCAGTAGCGCATTTGTAGCACCTTTGGTGTCGCAAATGTCCAAAGGCGATGGTAACCGCTTTCCATCAAGTGGGCCGTCTGCCTGTCTGCTGATCTCCTGCAATTAAAACAACGGATAAGTGGCAAAACGAATCGCAACGGACAAGTGGAAAAACGAATGGCAACGGATAAGTGGAAAAACGAATCGCAACGGACAGGTGGAAAAACGAATCGCAACGTACAAGTGGAAAACGAATCGCAACGGACAAGTGGAAAATCTTCAACTGACAAGTGATAAAATGAATCGCAACAAAATTTTAACTTGAAGTTTTACGGGCAGGATTTCAAATTGGATTAACAATCTGCCCGTAAAACTTCAAGTTAAAATTTTGTTGCGATTCATTTTATCACTTGTCAGTTGAAGATTTTCCACTTGTCCGTTGCGATTCGTTTTCCACTTGTACGTTGCGATTCGTTTTTCCACCTGTCCGTTGCGATTCGTTTTTCCACTTATCCGTTGCCATTCGTTTTTCCACTTGTCCGTTGCGATTCGTTTTGCCACTTATCCGTTGCTATTCGTTTTTCCACTTGTCCGTTGCGATTCGTTTTTCCACTTGTCCATTGAAGTTTCACTTCTAATATGTGTCCCAGCACACATTTCGATTTTTCGCAGGTTTACTGCAAATTATGATTTGGTTAGGTTAAGTACATTTTAATGGTGTATGTAATACGCTACCCACGCACCGACCATTTTTTACGTCAACACTTTTGTTGTTCGTTGTCGTTCACTTTTGTTATGACTTTCGAAAAACTGAACAGTTGGCAAAGTTTTCTTGTTGTTATTTTTGTTTACTCAACAAACTCTATTTATTTATTTATATTTTTTTTACACATACCACAAATAGAGGCAGTGATGCCTTGTCACGTGGAGAGCAGAGCTATAGTTCGATGCAAACTTAAGTTTGCCTCCATTAATAGCGGCTCGGAACATCGCACTTTCCGATGCGCAGAACGCAATTTTAGGTATTAGAGGGATGAGGTAGTCTGAGGACGAGGTATATCCTCGCTCGCTCTCTCGCTAGCTTTCTCGTTTACGAGACTTTCCCGGCGCTCGGCTCACCAGAGCTGCCAATTTAGCGCTTTAGGAGCTAGATATAGCGCTTTTTAGGGCAATCCAGCTCCCAATTTTATTAAACAACTTCCAGCGCAAAATCTTGTGCTTTTTATAATATGCAAATATCTAATTAATTTTATAATAAATATATATGAATATCTATACTAATATTATAAAGAGAAAAGATTAAATTCTTTGTTTGCATTGAAGAGGCTCCAAAACTGCTTAACCGATTTGAAAAATTCTTTCACTGTTGGCAAGCTTCACAATCCCCGTGTGACATAGGCTATATTATGTTTACAAAAAAATTAGGGATCCTTACTAAAACTCCAATAACGTAACCCAAGGTGTAAAAAATACCTAAAATCGCGAGCACTGCGAAAACTATTGATGATAGAATGAAATAATGTACTACGACTTTGCAGAACACATCATTATCTACAAAAAGTGTCGCGACAGCATATGTCTAACTATTATAGTTATGCCACAATAAGTGTCCTTTTATTTCAATAAATTAATTAAAATGCCGCCGCTAGAACAGGCACTTTATTTGTATCTTGATATTCATCCTTATCAAAATAAATTACTTCATATTCAAGACTGCTTCAATACCTTTATTATAACTTTTTGAATTATTCAATTCGGACATTCCATTCGAAAGATATCACGAGTTTAAAAAGTATTAGAACACGCGGCTTTGATGATTTATATTGACAGAAAAAAAGTATTTCAAAAAATATTTCAAATATACTTACACACCGCGGAGAATACCAACAGAGCAGATGTAACTCCTATAATATATATTTTGTCTGTATAGTGTAATACACTACACACGCACCGACAATTTTTTTCTGTCAACACTTGTCGTTCACCTCGTTGTGACTTTCGAAAAACTGAACCGTTGGCAAAGTTTTCTAGTTGTTAATTTGTTTTCTTATTGGAACATCCCACTTTCCGATGCGCAGAATGCGATTTTAGGTATTAGAGGGACGAGGTCGTCGGAGAACGAGGTATATCCTCGCTCGCTCTCTCGCTCGCTTTCTCGTTTGCGGGACTTCCCCGGCGCTCGGCTCGGCTCACCAAGTCTGCCTCTTTAGCGCTTTCGAAGCTAGATATAGCGCTTTTTAGGGCAACCCAGCTCCCAATTTTATTAAGCAACTTCCAGCGCAAAATCTTGCGCTTTTTATAATATGCAAATATCTAATTAATTTTATAATAAATATATTTATGAATATCTAGACTAATATTATAAAGAGGAAAGATAAGATTGGTTTTTGCTTGCATGAAGAGGCTCCGAAATTACTGAACCGATTTGAAAAATTCTTTCACTGTTGGCAAGCTACGCTATCCCCGGGTGACATAGGGTATATTATATTTACAAAAAAATTAGGCATCATTACTAAAACTCCAATAATGTAGTCCAAGGTATAAAAAAATACCTAAAATCGTGTGCGCTGCGAAAACTATTGATGATAAAATAACAAATAAAATAAATTACTGAACTGATTTGAAAAATTCTTTCACTGTTGGCAAGCTACGCTATCCCCGGGTGACATAGGCTATATTATATTTACAAAAAAATTAGGGATCATTACTAAAACTCCAAAAATTTAATCCAAGGTATAAAAAAATACTTAAAATCGCGTGCGCTGCGAAAACTATTGATGATAAAATAAAATAATGTACTACGACTTTGTAGAA
This sequence comes from Dendrolimus pini, assembly GCA_949752895.1. Taxonomy (NCBI): domain Eukaryota; kingdom Metazoa; phylum Arthropoda; class Insecta; order Lepidoptera; family Lasiocampidae; genus Dendrolimus; species Dendrolimus pini. Next base: position 16,601,150 of record OX457140.1, on the reverse strand, counting down.
CACATCATTATCTACAAAAAGTATCGCGACAACATATATCTAACTATTATAGTTATGCCACAATAAGCGTTTTTTTATTATAAAAAATTAATTAAAATGCCGCCGCTAGAACAGGCACTTTATTTGTATCTTGATATTCATCCTTATCAAAATAAATTACTTCATATTCAAGACTGCTTCAATACCTTTATATAACTTTTTGAATTATTCAATTCGGACATTCCATTCGAAAGATATCACGAGTTTAAAAATGTAAGAATTAGTGACGGTGATCACGTGACTGTGACATCTTTTCGTGAGTCAAAACTCCATAAGACCCCCTCTATATAGAAGTTTCACTTCAAAAAAAAAAAAAAACTGGTCTCGTTCATGATACCAGTGCTATATAATGGCGCCCATTTGGAGGTTGTGCCTACCTATAACCTATCCTGTATGTGTTATGTCGTGTGTTTTTTTAACATTGCTTCTTTTATACCTGTGATGTTGCAAATTGACCATTTAAGCCTTGCACCTTGCACAGTAGACTTCATAAATCGGTGGTATTAACATTGCACGAAATGACTTCTTAATTCGGTCATTACAAATCACGCGATACCAGAGATATCGCCGGCAGCCTCGTCCCCCCCGCGCTTCATACCCCGGCAGACATCACGCCACATTCAAGCAGATCGTTTTCATCCCCGCGCGTTCCCCGCGCACCTCCCTGCCTGGGGCGCATAAATACCTGTACACGCGCCCAGCGTCTCCTTTTCAACGTTTGAATCTCATACTAGCAAGCCGCAGTAGTTCGATAATCAATAAGTGTTAGAATCAGTGCCAAGGACTAATCCAAGGTACGTAATATCATTTCTGGTGTCGTTTCCCCTGTTGGCCTTTTTCTTCTTCACCAAAGTAAGGCTTATCCACCTTACAGATGGAATTTACACCATCGTATCACGCCTGCAGTCGACCTCCTGAAAGCACGAAACCGGCTGCGCCCATTGCTTGAGGAGCGACCACTTTCTCACCCCTATTTAGGTGAGCATATTAGAACTTCTTACTAAGTGCTTAGACTAGCTAGAATTAAGAATCTTTACTCGACAATTCTCATACTTCCGAAACAGTGTTCGTCTTATTGTAAGATCGGTGTGCTCACTGGATATTAATATGAATTCCAGGGAGCCACGCCAGGGTCTAGCCACGCCAGGGTCTAGCCACGCCAGGGTCTAACCACGCCAGGGCCTAGACACGCGAGCTCCTAGCCACGCGAGGGCCGCAGCGCTCCTAACCACGTGAGAGCACCCTCGTTTCCCCTGCCCACGTGATCGGCCACCTCTGGTCATACTTCAGTCGTCAACGTTAAGTTTCTTCACCTCGTGTTCCACGGCCGTCGACGCCGGTAGTCTCGCCGTGCGTCGAGGCACACTCTCCAGGCACCGTGATCCTGGATGGCGCCCAAACCTACTTCATCATACACTAATCTAAATAACATTCTTAATATAAATATCTCGGCATTAGGCGGCATATTTCAAGTTGTGATCCGACTAGGTTTCCCACGCCCTGATAATTCGTATCCTGGACGGCAGTCCGTGAGCTTCTAGTCTGGTGACCAGGGTCTAGACCTGAGAGTCTTGCCCTTTACACTCACACTTTGACTGTAATATTTAAATAAGTTAGTCTCAATTTAATTTTATTGTTGAACTGTGCGTGTGGTTTATATTGTTGCAACCTGGCTCCCTATAAAGGGTAATAAAGAAAGTAGTCTTGTCTCAAATGTTTTATTTACCACCTTATAACAAACTTTTATCTGTTCTAACAATCTCAAACTATATAAATAATATGTATTTAATCTTTTTACAATTGTTGTGGACATTTTTTTTTCCTTCTCTTTTTTGTTTCACTTTGTATTTTAATTTCTTCAGTGTCTGTGTATGTCACTTGAATGGCCCTAGCGGAAGATCAGCGCTGGTTAAGTTAACCAGCAACATGCTGAGCTAGGACCAATTTAGAGCTACACTTTCTTTGTTTTTTTCTATTGCATTGTTTTACATTGTACATTTATTTATTTATGCTTGTAAATTGTATTTTATTTTATTTGTGTTGTAGTTCTAAATAAACGTATTTTTCTTTCTTTTCTTTCTTTCTATGTGTGTGTGCCACATGCCCGAACCACCGGAGCATTCCTTTCCTTACCTTCACCCCGACACAATCTTTCAGACCAACTCTCTTTCTTACATCGGTATTAAAAACGCGGTCCGCGAGCGTCACTCCGCAGATACATAACAATATGATGGGAATTAACCTATTAAGAGCCTGTATACTACTAATTCAAATCGGTGTTTCACATAGTTTACCCCCGCGCAACCAATGTTTACTTCGATGGGACAGCGCCAGTTTAAGGCGTGCGTGCGTGTGGTAAAATATTGTATATCACCGAACATACGTTACGTAACATAAATAGGTATATACGTAGCTAACGAACATTGCACGGCACCGATATCACACTATTCATGCGGCTGAGAACAAGAGGAAACGAGACAAAACATGATAAAGTGAGAGAAGTTCACGTGGATAATATATATTGAAAATTCGATACAAGATACTAAACATGTTTGGCCTAGTGGTTTTCTAATACCAAGGTAGTGAGGAGGTTGAGAACTCGATCCCGCACACAGGTGGTTTTTTTTTTTCTCTTTTTGTAACTAATTTTGATACAGTTAAACTTTATTCTAATGATATTAGTTTTTAGATGTAAATGTTATAAAAATCATTTCATTGTATTATGGAACAACAATGAATTCATATTATAGCTTCCCTATTATCCCTATTGATATTATAAATGAGAAAGTAACTGTCTGTCTGTTTGTTCCGTTTTCACGGAAAAACTACTGGACCGATTTGGCTGAAATTCATTTTATATATATTTTCGATGCTTAGAATGAACATAGGATGCTTTTATCCCGAAATATGGAATAGTTTCCGGGATAAAAATATATTTGTCTTTTTGTTCGTTATCCTTTTACGGAAAAACTACCGAACCGATTTAGTTAAAATTCGGTATAATGGATTTATGTAATCAATATTATGGGTTATCCCAAAAAATGGGGTAGGTTTTTTGTGATTGGATTATAATAATAATATATAATAACCGGCAGATAAAGACACTATATTGTATAACCTCAAATTAAGCAAGTTACGCTTGTATCCTGGGCGATACAACGGACTACTCTGGGGCCGATCACAGACACCCAGACGATAGTAAATTACCGAGAAAATATGTTTCCGAAATTTACTATACCAGGAATCGAACTCGGAACCTCAGTGTTGCATTAAAGTAGGCCGGCAAGGCTTAGCTCGCTCAACCATAGAGGCCATCGATTAAACCCCCGTCACACGTAACAGCATAATTATTGGATATAAAAATATTAATGTGTGATTTTTCATTGATCAAACAGCAAACAATTTAGACTTATAAAATTTCTGGCTGTTTGTAAGCGCTGAGAAAAAAGTTTGTAAGCTTCCCATCGGCATTTCATTGAAGCCCTGCTATACGTAACAGTATATTGGGTATTTTATATACTTTTCAGATTTATTATCATGGAAGTTTCGGCAAATATGTGTATATCCTATCCTAAAGCGACCCGCTTTTCCCATTTACACTAACATTCCTTTGATAAATTATTTTATTTTCCTTCTTTGAAACAAGTGTTTCTTTTCTCATCTAATTATTTCAGATTTCAGTAAAGACATTTTAAATTCACAATGTCTTTGTTTCTTGGATTAATATTTTATCCTATTAAATTGTGCTATTAGACTAATAGGTTTTTTGTTCTTAAAAAATATCCTTAATCTGTCTTTTTTCTCTGCTCTGACCAGATTTATGTTTGCTAGAAAGAACTTAAGTACATAATTATTTTTTATCGTCTTTTTTATATTGTTACAACCTAGGCGCCAACAAACACAAATTCCACGTACAGATCTGTAGAAGCACATTCTATTAACTGTCAACATTTGAACTAACTGTAATCCTTTTATGGTCGTCTTCTTTCTTTCACTTATTTATTAGCATACTTTTCTAATTATTGTGGAGAGTAACCTATTGTCCTACTGTACTCGCTCATTAGCATCATTAGCCAGGTGTTGCGGATTCTTTTGCATTTCTGTAGTATAAAACGACGGCCTGATGGAGAGAGGGGGGCAGTTGATCTTCGACTATGATACGGACGTGATATGTGTACATATCGGGAATCTGATAGTGACGGACTTTGCGCGTTTTATTGAATTACGACCTTCTGCATTACGTTTGTATTAGTTGTATTCGGTTATATTTGTACCTGTGTTATACGTGCTTGTATAATAAATAATCCTCCTAATAAACTCTATAATAATTCTAACGGCATTTTAATTCGAGTCCTGCGAACTCTTAAAAATATTGGTGATGGAATGCTTTTACGCTTAACCTCAGACTATTGAGAGTGGTCTACGAAGGGTATCTACATATGTGTGGGCTTCCAGGAGCCGTCTCTGAACACACACTCTACCAGGCACGAGTTGTAAGATACCAGCTGCAAAACTACCTATCAACTATATCTACCAGCATCCTGTAACGTCTTTTCGACGTAATGTAACACAAGTTTTTACATCGATATGGACACAGGGATGTGCAGGGATTTTAATTTTTAAGAAACAAGGTATTTTCTTGTTGGTGACATTTGAATTTATTTATTTGGTTTACTAATTAAATATTTCATAAGTAGAATTAGGCTCCTATAAAGTAAATAATAACCATAAACAAATTCAAAACTAAATAATTAAAATGAACAAGTTGGCGGTAGGCTAAATAAAACTTTAACAATACTCGTTGGACAAATGTCAACTTTGTTGTCCGTGACCACGGCCACTGAAAAGCGGCAGAAACGTGGGAATAACCAAAATCAAATAAATTACCGCGCTTAAAGCCGTTAAAATGTAGTTTTATTATGTATACAAGTCGCGAAAACTTAAGAAAATATTAGGTAGAAGTAGTTTAACAAAATTGGGTTGTTTTGGTCTCACGCCAAAAGGAAGGTTTGCACTGAAAAACAGTGTTGTGTCGGATATGATTCCGGCACAGCAATATGCTGAGTGCAAACCTTGTTTACTGACAATGCGGCGTACAAATTCTCAAAATATGCTATGTGTGTAATAATGGAATGTAATAATTACGTCGCTATTTCTTCAAATAAAGTCTATTTCTTTGTAACGCGCCAGCTGTAATTGACCTTTCTTATCAGGGCCCCATAGGGCGTTCAGATGAGGTACCGCGAGCCACAACACTATTTTATTTAGGTAGTTTGTTACTAGTAGAATACACAGCAGTCAAGCTAACGAGCAATTCGTTGGAATGTGGTTATATGGACTATAGACATCTATATTACCAATGTAATTCGTCTATTATATCACACAAATTTGCAGTATGCCATGCCAATCACTCACAAAAGCTAAGCGGGCTGCAATTTGAGTATAGCGGGATATCGAAAAATAAAATGTAATCAATTGATCATAAATATAAAATAATAAAATCTAAACTTTGATTTCAAACTAAAATAAAATTCTCACCAATATAAAGGAAATTAACATTAACTTTTTCACAATACAACTTTGAAAATTATTGTTGACCAAATGTTAATATTATAGTATTTAAGATTTCATAAATGACAAATTTTGAATATTTAAAAATTATAATTATATGTAGTTACTAATTACTGTTTGTTATCTCGATGTATACATATATTACATTAGCTTCTGCCCCGGACATCGTCTGCGTGGAATATTTAAAAAAATAAGTTAAAAAATCCTCCCGACTTTGAAACATTCTTCATTGGTGCTCGGCTCCTGTTGATCTTAGCGTGAAGCCTATAGCCTTCCTCAATAAATGGGCTATCTAATACAGGAAGAATTTTTCAAATATGACCAGTTCCTGAGATTAGCGCATTCAAACAAATAAAAAAAAACTTTTTAGCTATATATATATTAGCATAAGATAAGATATATATGACGCATCATCTCCCAGAGGACCTGCAAGCAATGTACAAAAATAACCACAAATCGACCAAATATAATTTGAAAAGATTCTATATTCATGCTCAAATGTGCATACATACATACACATACATAACTTCACGCCAGGTCCCTTGCGGGGAAGGCATGGACAACAGAGCGCCATTTAGGCTTATTCTTACACACCTCACTTGCTTCTTTGACATTCATAGCTCTTGTCATGCACGCTCGTCGGTTCTTAAGGCTCTTGACATCACCTTTTGCTAATACACGATCAATTTGATCATGGAAGGTGTGTCGTAGCCTTCCGCGACTTCTGCATCCATCCACTTTTGCATTGTATATCTGTTTAGTCATTCTTTCATCATACATTCGTTCCACATGCCCGAACCACCGGAGCATTCCTTTCCTTACCTTCACCCCGACACTCTCTTTCAGACCAACTCTCTTTCTTACTTCGGTATTACGAACGCGGTCCGCGAGCGTCACTCCGCAGATTTTGCAGATGTGCAGATGTAGGACTAATTCAGAACCATATACTAGAACATAATATTTTCTTAAGTTTTCGCGACTTGTACACATAATAAAACTACGTTTTAACGGTTTTAAGCGCGGTAATTTATTTGATTTAGGTTTATCCGACGTTTCGGCCGCTTTTCAGTGGCCGTGGTCACGGAAGACAAAGATGACATTTGTCAAACGTGTATTGTTAAAGTTTTTATTCAGCCTACCGCCAACTTGTTCATTTTAATTATTTAGTTTTAAATTTTGTTTATGGATATTATTTACTCTATGGGAGCCTAATCTAATTTACCACCGCTTCACAATATGTTGTGGCTTGAAGAGAAGAAGCGGCGCAAGAAACTCTTCAGCAAACATGCCTAGTTCTAAATTTTTTTATATAATATTAAAATGAGTGGAAGGAAAAAATAAAAGAAATTATCAGTTAAGTTGGTTTGTTTCGTTGCACGCAGAAAGAGCTCACAGTGTCTTGAGGTCTGGCAGTTGGTTTTTGCTGGGTTTGGGTCTTAATAGTTTTGATGATTGGATCCCAAACAGGTGGTACCTGCCAACCATCTTCTCTATTGAAATTTGGGTGTTTTTTGATTTCAATAGCCTCACGCATCATTCTTGGTATGAAACGATTCTCTTTCGCGAGGATTTGTGGGTTATCGAATCTGATGTATGAATCTTGCGCCGCTTCTTCTCTTCAAGCCACAACATGTTGTGAAGCGGTGGTAAATTAGATTAGGCTCCCATAGAGTAAATAATATCCATAAACAAAATTTAAAACTAAATAATTAAAATGAACAAGTTGGCGGTAGGCTGAATAAAAACTTTAACAATACACGTTTGACAAATGTCATCTTTGTCTTCCGTGACCACGGCCACTGAAAAGCGGCCGAAACGTCGGATAAACCTAAATCAAATAAATTACCGCGCTTAAAACCGTTATAACGTAGTTTTATTACATATACTAGAACGACGATAACTCCGCTTATTATCAAATAAGAACTAAAGACTTGAGTGATGATAACAATTCCTTGCCTCTGCTCGTATTTTACAAGCTTTTATTTAACTTGTATTGGATGTACCTATGTGTATATGTAAGTTCGGGTGGAATATTGCAAGTTAAACTTGACCAAATTCCCGGTTTCCGATTGACAATGCAATACCATGGAGCTGATCTGATGATGGAGTCGGAAAATGGCTATATGAACTCCTGTACTAAACAAGATAGACTCGTCGTGTTTGGGCTCGTTTTACTTGTATTGGCTAGCACTTTGCTGCTACATGATATCCAGGATCTCAAAAGCTTGTATTTAAAAACCTTTTTAAAAAGCTTATTTGATATAAAATGAAGGTAATTCCGTCGTGACGTCTAAATGCAGATAATAGATATCGCTGTTAGAGTTGCCGATAAGATTGGGTATTTGTATATATTATCATAAATGTCCAATCTCATAAACGTGTACCTAAATTAATATTTAATAATGATTAGTTTTTCTTCTAAATTATAGTATAGGTTCGCGTTTGATCATTATCTCGCGCGATTTCGAGCGGAGATATGGTCTAGACCATCTTTTCTCAAAGTGGGCGATAATGCCCTCTTCTGGACGCTGCTGGTAAGAGACCCAGAAAAAAAAATGTGGGTGTTGTGTAGAGGTTTGGGTGGCGATTTGTAATTTCATCTAGCTAGGAGGAATCTTAGACACCCTTTCGACTCTCGACTATAACTTGTGAACATCAACTAATATTAATTAAGAATACTAGATAGAGTACTATGAAAGCTGTGTTTCAATAATAATTCTCATTGACAGGTGTAGCCCGTAAGAGTTAACTTGAGACCTCAGCGCTGCTGTGTACTGGGCTTAGGTTTCAAGTTAACTCTTGCTGGCTATAGTAAAAGTCTCGTTTAGAATGAATGTTTAATCTCCACTAATATAGCTCAAAATAATCAATTAATTTATTTGACGTTATAATGGTTTTTAAGTAGCTGGAAAAATGGGGACGCTAAAATATAATAATATTCTCAAAGTGGGCAGTATACAAAATAAGTTTGGGAACCACTGGTCTAGACCCTAACATAGAGTATGCTTACCTAGAAGGTATTCCCTGTCCCTATTCACACGGGACTTGAAGACATTCAGGTTGTAGGTTTTTGGAAAACAGACTCCGGCAGTGCGTTCCACTTCTTTGCGGGGTGCATAATATTGGTGTGCACATCACGTAAACAGTTTTGTATGTATAGTCTAAATCAAATTAGGAATAATGAAGAAAGCAATATACTAAAATAGTACAACAACTCATCATTCATCACTTATTTTGTTCTCCCCTCACAGCGATTAAGAAATGGGTTCTTGTCTGTGGTGCGTCCCCCTATCCAAGGAGCTAACCATCATCGACGCACCACACTATTTAAATCAACTGCTGTGAAAATTTTCTAATGACAAATTTAAAACACAATTAATAAATAATCAATAATAATATTTTAATTAAAGACTTTAAATAATTGACAAACACAGATTGAAATAATAATTTTAAAAAAACGGACATCTATATAATGAATAAAGGTAATAAATATTATTAATTTATCAATAAAGGTAATAAATATTATTCAAGTTGGATAAAAGATACTTAATAAAATAAATAGGAACTAACTAATTAAATAACGACGGTTAAGATCCTGCTTACTTGCACACCAGTGAAACTGGCAAAATGTACTGAACCAAGTATTTCTAGGAATAACACCTGTATACAACTACATTTGTGCATGAATAAATATTTCACTTCATTACGTTTCATTTCATTTCAAAAGTTTTCGTAATGTTGCTTAAAGCAAATAGGTCGGGTCGACCTTCAATTAATTCATACGGAATGTCCCGAACTTTGATCATATTATAACTCAATGGTCCCGAAATATGTATTCGAAAATAACTTTAGTGGAATTATTACGATAAAGTGCAGGAACGGAGAAAGAATACAATTTCTGCGGCCGGGCGGCCTGTCCTAAGAGGCGACAAAACAAGCCACAGCCAGGTGATAGGGTATTATATATATGCTCGACTGGATGGCGACCACCCCTGGTCTAGAGTATGCCGCCATAACAACCTTGTGTTGTGTTCCGGCATTAGTGATCAGATTCCAGTCTCTCTTAAGAGAGCAGCAGCGCATTTGTAGCACCTTTGGTGTTAGAAATGTCCATAGGCGATGGTAACCGCTTTCCATCAAGTGGGCCGTCTGCCTGTCTGCTGATCTCCTGCTATAAAAAAAAACTTTAAATAAATCTAATATTTTTTGTAGCTCAAAAGATGTCGTCATCTAATTTCCTTTACTCGTTTTCTCGATTTTTTGTGAAATCTTTTCTTTAGTATAAAGGTACTTGTATACTTACAGAAATTCCCGTAATTGAATAACACTCAATAAAATATGCCCCTGATAGAGTTATTTGGCATCTGCTTTTTTAAGGTTCCGTAGCCACTTGGGCAAACATGAAACCTTGTTTTTGGTATGTCTGTCCGCCCGTTCGTCCGTCTACCCGTCTTTATAAGTAACAATCAATTTTCTCACAGACCATTAAGCTTATACAAATAATTCAAAGGTTTGAACATCATCCGTTATCGCGTGTTTAACTTATAAATTTGTTTTTAACCGACTTCGAAAAAAGGAGGAGGTTCTCAATTCGTCGGAATCTTTTTTTTTTTTTGTTCCTTTTTTTTATGTATGTTCGCCGATTACTCCGTCATTTATGATCCGATTTACGTGATTCTTTTTTTGTTCGACGCGGAATAGCTTCCAATTGGTCCCCTAAAAATTTTACATAGTTTGGCCCAGTAGTTTTCATTTTATGGACATTTTTCATGGAAATAATTTTCACTCCGTTCCATATGTTCGCCGATTACTCCGTCATTTATGATCCGATTTACGTGATTCTTTTTTTGTTCGACGCAGAATAGCTGCCATGTGGTCCCCTAAAAATTTGACATAGTTTGGCCCAGTAGTTTTCATTTTACGAAATTTTTTTTGTTCCGGGTTCTTAGGACCTATATTTTTTAAGAAGCGCGGCACCATTTGTAGGTCCACCCATACATACATAGCCAGACACTAAAAAGTAACAAATAAAATTTAAAAACTTCGTTTAAAAAAACCGACTTCAAAAACTAAAAAACTAAAATGTATAAAATAACTTATTTCTAAAGCTATTATTATTAATATATATTATCTAACACATCTTGAAGTCGGTGCAAAGCAAAACATAAAAATTACTATATTTTGAGAATTACTAAGCACCGACTTTAAGATGTTTTAGATAATATATATTAATAATAATAGCTTTAGAAATAAGTTATTTTATACATTTTAGTTTTTTAGTTTTTGAAGTCGGTTTTTTTAAACGAAGTTTTTAAATTTTTTAATATTGTTTTATGGTTCCGTAGCCAAATAACGAAAACAGTAGACGTTTGTCACCTATATGGCATTTATAGTTCAGGAAATGTCACAGACTTGCAAAGTCCTTGTGGCAGGTTAAAAGTCACATATCGCTGATCAGTTGAAATTTGCCATAAACACAAACAAAGCTTTAATAAACGTAACGCCTAAATATCCTATAATTATTAGCTATTATATAGACGAACCTTTATAGAAAGTCATAATCATTATTAATTTAATAAATCTATTAATTTCTAGAATTTACGCACGTCAATCAAACTTATCAGCAACTGAAGTGCTTGTCTTTGATTTCACAACAATTTCCAATATTGAAATGAAATATACTATTTATGCGAAGCCTCGTCATCGAGTAGTAGTCGTGGTGGCGTGATGGCTAGGTAGTGCACGCGTATCAAACTCCAAGGGCACGGGTTTGAACCCTGGCTGGAACGTATACAGAATTTAGGCAGTTTTAGCACCTAATGTGCATATTGTTACAATTACCAAGTGCTAATAACGGTGAAGGAAACATTGTGATGAAACCTGCACATCGAGATAACCGATTTGTCAAACTTGCCAAGCCGCCTCGGTAAAGCGTGGCGGAAAGATAAGAAATACTAACCTTTCCCCTTTAGTGGGAGGTCCGAGCCCAGCGGTGGGACGTTCATGGGCTATTATTATTATTAAATACGCGATGTCTAATAATAAATGAGTGATAATATAAGAATTGTCAGTCTGTCTAAAAGTGTAGAATAGGCTCTGTTATTTTATACGAGACTTTCCGAGAATCATATACTTTTATACTAAAAAACCCATTGACCTGCTGAAAAATTCACGTGGCCTACTCCCTCCTCAACTTGTCCCATCTTTCCAAACATTCCCGTAAATTTATCTTGTAGGCACTTCACTTTCTACAATAATTAAAAAATATGTGCGAGTGCACTCGGGTGAGATTCATGTATGCAGAACTTTGTAAAAGACGTAGGCCGGACAATTGGATAGTGTATGTATGACGTGAGTTGCTTACGATATCAGCTCGCCTTTACGTATTACAGAGAGTTCGTCTCCTTTATAAAAGAATTAATAATATAATTGCTTTTTATTATTAATTCGTGTTGTGTGTGTACCAAAAAATTTACAACAGTTAACCGTAAGTGTCTTTTATTTGCCTTAATCTCAATCTGATCCACCTATTCCATCCCTTCAATTCCATTCCTATCCTATTCCATCCTTAAAGGTAATTACTCAATAACTCGTTGGGTAACTCGTTAACCAAGTGGTTAACGTCGCCTAAAGAGTTTTGTTATAAGTATCATTAGCTGCATCGCGTCGCCAGCGTCACTATAAAATATATCATTATCTTAGTACTCATTGATGTATTTCAGTAATAAATATATCCGTGCAAGAACGGAGAAAGAATACTAATTCCTACGGCCAGGGTGTTTTCCCGCTTGGTTGTTAACCACCTCTGGTCTAGAGATTGTGTTTCGGCATTAATGCCCAGGTTCCAGTTCTATCCACAAGTCCGGCAGCACATTGGCAGCACCTTTAGTGTTGCAAATGTTCATAGACGACGGCAGCCAGTTTGCTGTACTATATAATTAATTCTTGAATAAAAACGGTATAAATACATCAAGTGAACCGGCGCTCTAACGGACTAGAAATCTTTGAATGTAATAAATGATAAATTGAAAATGTATAAGAACTCGCTTTCAATTTCGTCATAGTCTATTTATGAAATCGTATTACATAAATAAAGAAATTTGTATAAAAAAATTGTTCTGCTTCTTCTTACTTTGATGGATATTTCAGGCTTGGGTGTAATGAAGCGAATGCACCTGCTCAGGTTAATACAGAACCACAAGTTCAGTCATGCAAGGAGTACTGTTTTCGTCCGTGGGAAGGTTCAGCTGAGTACCTGGGAATGGATTGAAATGAGAGATAAGAAGCTGATTGAAAATGATGACTAAGGGTTTTTCAGACTAAGGTATAAGCTTGTTTTTCGAATCGCTTGGAGGCACGTCGAATAACTCGTACGAGCGTTGCCGCGTCTATAAGCTCGTAGAAGTGCGAGCCGAGAGACCCAACTCTCCACGCAGAAGCAATATGGGTATATTGCTACTGATACTCTCCACCACCGGTTCGAACGGACACACCAGAATAAGCTCGTGCATGCGTGTTCAGTTTTATGACACACGCGTATTCTAAAACGACTGTATACGCGAAAGAAATTGCTAGTCTGTAAGTGCCCTAACCAGATAATTCCTAAGAAACGGATTCCTTGACGCCCGTCTCCAAAGCTTGAGGCTTTCATCATCGTCATCCTCGTGAAAGCAAATATGTAGATTTTCTATGAAATTCATTTGAATGAATATGTTACGAATCTGGGCGAGTTAGTACCTTCATATCTTCTTTTCATGGGACAATCAGACATATCGGCGTAAGCCGCCATTGGTATATAGATAGAAATTGGTTAGAACGGATCGTTTTGCTTCCATTTTTCTTTTTTGCATCTCCTTTGAGTGGGGCAGCTAGCCGAGCAGTTTGTGTTTCGATCCTTACAAATCAGAGGTCTTCAAGAGTCAATAGGTATCTACTAGGTAAGCGTGCTCTATCATAGATCGCATGGTCAAATAAAATGTAATGAAAAAACAATCAATCAAAACGCTGGAATAAACAGACGAACAACATATATAATAAATTTTCATCTTTTTTTTTGTTGACACCGGGGACAATGAATTTTAATATGGTTTAGGCATGTAGAGACAATGGATGAAAGTAGAATCACAAAACATGCGCATGACAGTATCTTGAATGGTACAGTTGGTGTCGGTAGACCACAACGTATACACCATGATCAAATATCAGAAGTATTAAAGAGAGATCAGGTAAAAGGCATCTCAAATAAATATGCATATATACGAAGAGGTTAATGAAAGTAGTTGAAGCATAAGTTTCCTGTCATGATTGTCGCAAGTGGAGATTCTTAGTCTCTACCTACGCCTATAAGAAACAGGTGTACAATTGTAAAACCTTTTATTCCTTACTTGCATCACTACGGAACACTATTAAAAGTGTAGAATCAATAATCAAAAATAGAGAAAACAAAACTTCCTGCTCTTCCTAGTTAGTAAGCTAGCTAAGACCTCCCGGGAGAAGTAGACAACGCTTGTTAATTCCGAGAGCTACCCCAAGTAGCCATGGAACTTCAATCAAAATGTTTTCTTTGTTAGCGAAGTTGCTTTATCAACTACTTACAAGGTTTTATTTACAAACTTCCTCGTATCGGCCGGATTCGTGGACCGTTGATGTTTTAATCCTAGTTCTTTGTTGATACACAGTGAATTTTTTGAGTGGATCTTCAAAGCCATATCCTAAACTATATTAAATAGCGGAAAACTCTTGAAACTTTGAGGCCCATTTTGATGAAAACTAATTGTTGTGAATTATTTTAAGTATTATAAATTTATTAGCGAAAGCGTAAATAATAAAATTCGCTTCAAAACAAAAACAAAGAAATAATATCACATTTGTCAACAGGAACGTCAAACAGAAAACTGTCTTTTAAAATTTTTCCTGAATATTTATCAAATATTAAATATAATTAGCTCAATATTACTTTCTCCAAATCAGTGAACAATGCAAAAAACTGTCATAAGTATCTAGTGCATCACAAAAATTCTGAGAATATACCTCTGTTTCGGTTCATGTTACTCTACCAGATATTTCCGCCTCAACAAATAAGTATATAAAAAATCCAGTGTTTCGGCGAAGATAATATATTTTGGCTAAAAGACAGAAGCAAACTAGTCTCTGAACCCGACCCAGTCTCAACCCATCGCACGCCAGATATTTCCGCCTCAACAAATATATAAAAAATCCAGTGTTTCGACGAAGATATATTTTGGCTAACAGATAGAAGCAAACTTGTCTCTGAACCCGACCCAGTCTCAACCCATCGCACGCCAGATTCACCTCATCTAAGGACCTGCTACATTCGAACTCTCGAGATCACTTTGAAGCAGGAAACAGCCTCTGTAAAACCCTCACCATTTTTAATCATCTTTTTCTTAATTCTTTAGTATTAGTCCTTTTTTTTAAGCGAATTATAATTTAGGAATTAATTTACACTTTCTAAGTATATTAATTTTAGCAACATGTTTTATAGATTATTTGTAAGTTCTTTTTATCTTTAATTTAATTGTGTTGCATTTCATGATAAAGCCCCAACCTGATGTGGCGCCGTTGGAAAACCTAGTTCAGTGTCCTAAATGCTCACAGGCCCGTTATTTTAAAGGTAATAGAGGCTTGAAAATACATCTCGGCAAAGCCCACAGGGACCAAGATGCATTATCAACCTCAGCCACGCCCCAACAACCTCTTTCTAGTGACACTAATATTTTTACTCTTTCGGAAAAACTAAGTAGACTAAAACATTCGGTCCAAATTATAAAAAGAATCCCACGAGGAGCTAGAATTTCGGTATGCCAAATTTTTTCTAAATTTATTCGAAATACAGTCACTTTAAATTCTTTACGAGCCTGGGAGGATTTATTACAGCTCCCTTATAAAATTTTAAGCATTAAGCCTAATGAATCTGGAAATCTTACAACTAAAATTAAAAAACGCTGCCAAAATCTCCCAGAATTAGATGATTTTCTTACAAATAGAAATATTACAAAAAATGACAAGGACAGGACATACAGACTTAATAAAATTGTAGAAGCAAAAATTTCTGATGGAGACATCAAGGGGGCAGCTAGAATTCTGTTTTCCAATGACACCATTGCTCCCATTAACGAGACAACTCTGCGGGCTTTAGAAGAAAAACATCCACATTCAGAGGCAGCTCCGAGCTCCAGCTTAGTATGTCCTGAAGATAGCCTAGTTGCAGCACCAAAATCAGTTTTTACATCTGTTATGTCTTTCAGAAGTGGTTCAGCCGGTGGGCTTGATGCCTTGACTCCCCAACACCTAAAGGATTTGTTGGGAGGAGGTACTGGCACAGCTGGTGAGACTCTTCTGAAAGACATAACAGACTTAATTAACCTAATGCTTTCAGGTGGAGTAAATAAAGACGTTATTCCAACTTTATACGGTGCAAATTTATGTGCTCTTAATAAAAAAGATGGAGGCATACGCCCTATAGCAGTCGGTACTACATACCGCCGCCTTGCCGCCAAGATATGCTGCCGGGAGATAACGGATTTAGGCTCTTCCTATTTTGCAACACGCCAATTAGGTTTTGGCATAAAGGGCGGCTGCGAGGCGGCGGTACATTCACTTCGAACTTTTACGTCCAGAGACTGTTGCGAAGCTCTTCTGAAGGTGGATGTAAAGAACGCTTTTAATTCGGTCAACAGGGCCACCTTGCTGGCTCAAGTGCGCGATAAGTCCCCAAGAATTCTCAATTTTATCCACCAATGCTACTCTGATAAATCAATTTTAATGTACCAAAATCAAAAAGTTTTTTCAGAAACCGGTTGCCAGCAGGGGGACCCCCTTGGGCCGGCCATATTTTCACTCGCCATTCATCCCATTATAGAAAAATTAAATTCTAAATTCAACGTATGGTACCTCGACGACGGCACCCTTGGAGGAGACATTGATACTCTTAAAAAAGATATACAATATTTAATTTACGAGTTTGATAAAATTGGTTTAGAGCTAAATTATTCAAAATGTGAGATATATTTCAGTGACAAGGTGCCAAATATCTTTAATATTATATCAGATTTTCATAGTTTGGGACTAAATTTTAAAATTGTTGACAAAAACAGCCTCAGCCTCCTTGGGTGCCCCATTTTTGAGGAGTCTTTTTCTACTTTCGTTAGTAACAAAATTCAAAATTTTCAGTCAAAGATAGAAAACTTAAAAAGTATAAGTTTACATAGCGCATATTATATTATTCGGCACTGTGTTTTTACGCCAAATTTTATATATATTTTGAGATGCTGTCCTATATGGCAAAACCAAAATATTCTAACAACTTTGGATAATGTTATTCGGTACTCGCTCTCATCGATTTTCAACATTCCCTTTGATGACCGTACATGGACCCAAGCCTCCCTACCAATAAGGTATGGAGGTTTGGGTATACGCAAAATTTCTGCAGTTTCTTTACCCGCCTTTCTATCCTCAGTGTACAGTACAAAGGACCTCATTGGTGAAATATTAAATCCGTCACTCGGTGACTTTGAGGTCCTGTATTTGACTGAGGCCAGAAATGCTTGGTGTATGGCCTGCCCATATCAAAATTTACCCATAAATCTAAAGTCACAGAAGCTATGGGACGGCCCGCTTTGCTCATTGGTGCATAAAAATCTTTTGGATACGTGTGCCAATGAGACGGAGCGTGCTCGTCTCCTAGCTGTCTCGCGTTGGGAGTCTGGCTTGTGGCTACAGGCACTCCCCTCGGCGAATTTAGGTACTTTTCTAGATGATAACACGTTTAGAATAAGTGCTTGCATTCGCCTAGGGGCAGCCTGTGTTGTCCCACACCGCTGTCAGTGCGGAGATAAGGTCGAGCGCCTCGGTCACCATGGGTTATCGTGCATCAGGAGTGCCGGTAGAATTTCACGTCATGCAACACTTAATGACATAATCCGTCGGGCTCTTGTCACCGCCGGGATACCTGCCGTCCTAGAACCGAACGGCCTGTGCCGCGACGATGGCAAGAGACCCGATGGTATGTCATTGGTGCCCTGGAAGATGGGTCGCCCCTTAGTATGGGACGCGTCTTGCGTTGATACTTTGGCAGCGTCCCATCTTCCAGCTACTAGCATGTCTGCCGGTACAGCTGCTGCACAACAGGAGGCCCTAAAACGCCGCAAATACTCAGCCATCGGAAATGGCTACATATTTGCGGCTTTTGGGGTCGAGACCCTGGGACCATGGGGGCCTGAGGCTCACAGACTTTATCGAGACATAGCCAAACGTCTGGTGGATGTCTCACATGACCAAAAGACTGGCTTATACCTTGGACAACGTATCAGCATTGCCATTCAGCGAGGCAATGTGGCCAGTCTTTTGGGCACGTTTCCGACTGACAGCGGTCTGGAACTAGATTTTATGGTTTAATTTTAGTTTTTATTTATAGCTTATTTTTAGTTTAATTTATTTATAATTTATAAACTATTAATTATTTATACTTTTCTAAATTGTTATTTAATATTATCTGATTTTGTAGAACATGGTAATACAAATAAAACAATCAATATCACATAAATTTAAATTATGAAAAATAAGTCATTCTAAAAAGTTCCAACACACTCCGGGCCCGGCGATGCGTATGCGCAGCATCATTTGCGCTGTTCAACCCGAGCGTGTCCACTGACTTTGAAGCATCATTCATATGGATCCTCTCGAACTCCAGGCTTTGGATTGCTCTAATGTGTTCATCATTCTATCTCATTCATGTGAACTCTTTGCAAGCCATCTTACCCTACTTTATTTTCTTAAAATATAGGATCCATAAAATTTCACTTGGGGCAAAGATAAAAATTTATATTGCTATACTTTGTGTGAATTGTTCTCCAAAATCCTCCCCACCAAGGAAAACGTTGCAGTGCTTTTATTACCTTTTTTTTATTTATTCCAATAAGATTCATGCTCTTGAACAATTTCAAAATCTTAATTTCCTTTTGGAACTCGTTCTTCATTTCATACTATGTACTATGGTCCCAGTAAAGCTTTCTTACTTTACTAATTCTGATCGAAGTCTTCTATACACAACATCTGGTAAAAATGCAATTGTTGTGTACTTTTTTTCCTCGATTTTTCAGAAAAGCTCATTTAAATGTGTGAAAACGGCGACCATTATAATAACTAAAATATCTTCTAGCGATATATCGACAAGCTCACACAAGTCGTGAGATCCATAGGTGATCCACGATGCAGATGTTAGAACATCATTATTTATTTACCTTAAGGGATCTTGTTCTATCGGAGGTCTGTACTTCTGAAATTCTTATGGATTGTACATCTGCATAATTTTGCACAATCCATCCTTTTTGTCACGGTCGCCAGATGTTACGGATTATTTCATGTATTATAAATTTATTAGCGAAAGCGTAATGATAAAATTCGCTTCTAAAACATTATATTTGATTCGTTCGTACAGAAAATTTTCTCAAGTGACAAACATAAAACCAAAGAAATAATATCACATATAAATTTAAATTATGAAAAATAAGAAATTCTAAAAAGTTCCAACACAATAGTGGTATCAGATTTTGGAAAAATAATAATTATCATTGTCAGGGTTCGAATTGGCTGATTTTGAAAATATGATTATAACAAATCATAGTGTTACTTGTAAGGATCAATTTCTGCGAAAGAATTTCAGACGGAAAACCAAGGGAAAGCGTTGTGTTTTTTAACAAAATGTTTTATTATTAATCAATGTAATGTTGGATTGAAATAAGACATTTTGAATATTAATTTACGGATGCTTGTTAAAAAAATATTTTAATCATTTCCATATTGTAGAAAATGAGGTGAGGTTTCATAAGTGTTTGGAAAATACAATATTTTGTTCAAAAACAACCCTTTCCCTTAGTTTATCGTTTGATATTCACTCAAAGAAGTTGATCCTCGCAAGTTACACTATGATTTGGTATAATAAAACGGGTGTTTATTTTTCCAAAATCAGCCAATTCGATTCCTGACAAGGGTTTATCAAAAATCTAATAGTTTTCGGTTTTAGGATTTGCTCATGAATGTCAACTTGAAAAATTCATTCTATAATAAACCTAAAAATAATTTGCATTATAGAATTTAAATTATTTTTAGGGATTTTATACAAAACTTTTCTTGGTGATATTTTTAATTTTAGTGACGTGTCGGTAAGTCTAGTTTCTGTATCCTCTATCAACAGAGGATACGTTATTGTTTGATCCATTCTGAGTATCAAAAGTAACTCAACGCAATCTTTTAAACCAGCGCGTAATTGGGATTGTTCACTTTTTTCAATTAAGTTTTTGAAAAACCATTCGAGAAATAGTGTTGCTAATCAATTCTGACTAGTTAAAAATCCAAAAAACGTACCTGCCCCTCGTATATTGTAAGAAATGCGTTTGATCTTTATTTGACCTTACTAATGCTATGACGTAATTAACGTCTGGTGAAATGCATATGGATACTGTAGCCATTCAGTTTCAAAACACAAAATTTTAAAAACTTTTATTTAACTTGCAATGGATCTGTATGTATGATCGGGTGGAATTTTCCAAGTTAAATTTGACCAACTTCCCGGTTTCCGATTGAGCTGAAGTTTTGCACACATATGTATATCACATGACAATGTAATAATATGGTACCATGGAGCTGATCTGATGATAGAGCCGAAAGCTGGTCATAGGAACTCCTGTACTAAACAAGATAGACCCGTCGTGTTAGGGCTCGTTTTACTTGTCTTGGCTAGCACTTTGCTGCTACATGATATGCTGGATCTCAAAAGTTTGTATTTAAAAACCTTTTTAAATAAGCTTATTGCCTTTTTATCTTTGTAATGTAGAAAATATTCATAATTGAATTTCCATTCCAAAAATTTTTTTTTCCTTTTTATGTCATTGTTATGTTAATATCAATCAACATAAACAAACATTTTATTCGATTAATAATCAGTTAACTACGATTAATTCGAACCGATTTAATGTTCAAGTCGATATATCACATAAAACCTATATCGTTTTCAAAGAAACGATATCGTTAGTGAATACAAAGAGAACCGTTTAAAACGTTTACATTACTAATAGCTGGGCGCGGTAATGCCTTGACAATATACCCTTCTTATTGATTACCGCCCTTTATAAAATTTTCACGGTTGCGCCCGTATTGGTGGATGATAGACGGATTTTATACTGTATAGATAATAATAAATCGTGGTAGAGTAATGGATAGCGCACGCGTCCCAAACTCAAAGGACGTGGGTCGATCCCGGTCGGAACGCATGCACCACTTAGTCAGTTTTCTGATCTAATGTGCATATTGTTACACTTATCGCGTACCAATAACGGTGAAAGAAAACATTGTAATGCAACCTACACATCAAGATAACCGATGTGTCATACCGGCCAGTAACGCTTGTGTTATGGATAATATACAACGGCCGCGTTCCGCGGCCGTTCCCGATAACGGAGAATATCCGTTTCCAAAATTTACCATACCTGGAATCGAATGCGGAGCCTCTGCATTGCAGTGAGGGTAAAGCCACCAAAGGCTTATGCCGCTCAAGGACAGAGGTCGTCATAGATAGATAGATCAATATCATTTTATTGTACGCCATTACAAAAAACTTTATATCATTCTAATCGTGTACAAGGGGCAGTCTTATCGCTAGAAAGCGATTTCTCCCAGACAACCCCTGGCAGGAATATCAAGGATTAGGAATGGCGATGGTGATATACATAAGTACTGTATGATTACTTACATTTTAATAATGAATAAATAATTATCTTATAAATAAAAATCAATAATTGTATGTTTCGAGTGTGTCTCCGTATGATTTGATTATATATGTCGGCGCAAATACAATAATAATCATTTATTTAATTACTATGAGTTTATTGTAATGTGAAATTAACGTAAAACAGCAAGATTTTATTGTAATCTCAATACTTAACCTAAATGTTTGTGATCACGTGCACGTGCGCCGAGCACTATAAATACGGCCGCACTGTCGACACTACCAGTATATATAACGTACTCTGTGATCGTGATCGACACTCAATCATTATTGCTCGAGCCACTGAACGGGACGGACCTCTCTGGAAAGTCCTAGCGCTCTTGGAATATACGACGCCGAGTACTCTTGAAATTCTATTTCGAGGACTCAAATATGGATCGTCACCAAGAAGCAAACAATCGTGACGTCAGCATTGCTGGCGGTGAAGGGTTTTCTGAAGGGTGACCCGTATAGGGTGGAGGAGCGAGTTGGATGGAATGCTCCTCCGTCTCAAAGTTTTAGTTACTCGCAGGTCTAGACCCAGCTGTTATAGTAAAAAAAATTGTATATATTTGTACGTTGCGGGAAACGTTTGTGTCTCAATTATGGCACAGTGCCATCTATTGGGTTGTAAGTAAGTGTTCCACTACATTCCCGCTACCTCACACTTATAACAGCTGCAGCGGATGCGAGTGTTTATAACGCGGTCCTTCCATGTGACGCCACACAATCGTTTTCATCAAAATTGTTTCCTTTATTTTTGACCTATATAAAGAACAAAATAGAAGTAGAACCATATACTTCCTCAAGCAACACCGGCTACGGTTGCTCGTGTAGAAGGAATATTCATTCACCCTTTTTAAAAGATCACATTTTACTCATTGATGTAACAATCTTTTATTGCTACATCAATGATTTTAGTATCGTAGTGCTGTGTGGAAACTTCGCCTGAGAGCTCATCTCAAAGTCCTCCATCGCGGAAATACTTTTTGATAACTTTTACCAAAACGGCTGTGGAACACAAAAATATAGACACATTTCTCACGAACTAAATTCGATTTTCCAATCTAAGCGTCACACATCTGACAATAACCCAATTTCACGGCATATTACCTTTGTCAAGGCTTCAGTCTTTACGCTATTGAAGTGTTGGAAAATATTGGATCTACTGGAAGCTTTTCTTTCTCAACCTTGAATATTTTGAAAAGCATCTTCGTTTCTCAATGGAAACACGACCATTTCAAATGAGACGTTTTGTCTCCACGTTTCTTCTACGTACGGCAGGGCAGTGATCCGCGTCTCAAAAAGTACAATTCGACTGTCTTCTAGGCTCGTGTGAATAGGATTATCTAGGTAAGTGTGCTTTATCTTCAATTGCATCATCATTTACGTGGTCAAACGCAAACCAATCCATCATTTAAAAAAGAATGGGACTATATTGGTTATTTTTTCATATATAAGTGTTAGAGTATGCTACCTATGTATATAACCTTTTTTTGATAACCACCAGTTTTTATTATTTGTTATACTGACATGTTCCATTTTTGTATATTTTGCTTCTTGTCATATTTTTGCCTTTACCGTGTCAATATAATTTTTTAACACAAATTATATCTTATTTTCTTATATAGTTATAATCTATGATTAGTAGGCACATTCAGCACCTACAGGTTATGGGCCTGCTGCTACAACTTATAGTCCTATAATTCGTAGTGAATAACTATTGTGTGGAAAATGGATAGAGTTGGAGATAGTGAGAGCGGAGGCTCCAATATCGAGAAGAATCCTCTATCGGACACGGGTCTAAATATGCAAATAGAAAGACTGGAAGGTAATATTAACTATAGTACCTGGAGATTTTTAATGGAACTTTAACTTATCCATGATGATCTGTTTGAGTACACACAAACAACTCCTAACTCAACTGATGTAACAGGCATTAAACGAGACCAGAAGGCCAGAGCAAAAATATGTCTAATGATTAAACCTCATTGCCTAGTGCACGTTAGACAATGTAAGACTGCTAAGGAAGCTTGGGAAGCTTTAAGAACTGCTTTCGAAGATGGAGGTCTAAATAATCGATGCAGGCTATTATCAAAGCTAGTTAGTCTAAAACTGGAACAATTTACATCAATGAGAAATTATGTCACAACGGTCATGATGGTAGCACAACAGCTGAGAGATATCGGGAAAGAGATTGACGATGAACTTCTCGCCGCGCTTATGCTGCAGGGACTGACGGACAAATTTCAACCGATGCGTCTTGCAATAGAAAATTCTAATACGCAATTAACAACAGATATCATCAAAACAAAGTTACTACAGATGGAAGATCTACATAGTGCTAGTATAAGTGACGACAATGCTGCACTTTTAACTGACAACAACCATCACTTAAATCCACACCCTTGTTCAAGCAAGAGGAAACAAAAGAAAATTAAATGTTTCATATGTGGCAATCCACATAAAGCCAGATTTTGTCCAAATAAGACTCAGAAAAAGGAAGCTACTATGGCACTCGCCTTAGCCACTGCTGGAAAATCTGATGAATGGATCCTAGATTCTGGAGCGTCTTTCCACATGACGAACAATAAAGATTGTTTGAAGGAATATAAGGTGTTTGATAGGAGAGTAGAGATAGGTTGTGCGAATGGAGGTAAGTTATATGGTGTTGGATCGGGACATGTAGTGATTGATGATTTGAGAGGTGTGAAAGATGTTGTGTTTGTTCCAGGGTTCCGCAATTGAGGAGGAGTTAGAAGCTCTCAAGACAAATCGGTCTTGGAAGTTGGTGAAACGACCAAAGTCACGCAACAAAGTCGTGCAACGCCGTTGATTCTAAATGGATATTTAAAATCAAAGAAGAGGCGGGGGAAGTAAGAGATATAAAGCCCAACTTCTGGCTCGTGGATCTACACAGATAGCCAGTCGGCAATGGCTATGGCTAAGAACCCTGTACATCATCAAAGGACGAAACACGTTGATGTGCGGTATCATTTTGTTCGCGAGGCTATTGGCAGCGGTGAAGTACGCCTGAGGTACAAACGGAGTGAACAAATGGTAGCGGACGTGTTGACAAAGGGTCTTGTGAGAGTGAAGCATGAATGGTGCATGTACAGTATGGGATTAAGAATGGATGAGGTGGTTAAGGAGGAGTGTTAGAGTATGCTACCTATGTATATAACCTTTTTTTGATAACCACCAGTTTTTATTCTTTGTTATACTGACATGTTCCATTTTTGTATATTTTGCTTCTTGTCATATTTTTGCCTTTACCGTGTCAATATAATTTTTTAACACAAATTATATCTTATTTTCTTATATAGTTATAATCTATGATTAATAGGCACATTCAGCACCTACAATAAGAATACAAAAACAATCATTACGATGTCATTAAGACGATGGTATTGGACTATTCTAACATGATTGTGCTACCAAATGCTACCAAAACTGCATCAGGTACTCATCGGATTTTGTAGGTTATCTTAAAGTTACAAGGATAATCTATCCTATTAGGTCTTTTTCTATACTATGAAATAGATTCCTGTAATGGCGATGAATATACTGCATCAAATCTAACTCCAACATACAACACAACACAAGCTGCTGCTTGTTGCTTATTGACTATATGGCCCAAGTCCTATACAACTAAATCTACCCTTTTTCAAAATTGCTATAATGTCTCGATGTAACATTATGAGTGTAGTGTTAGCAAGTATATGCTTTATATATTATTTGAAGTATATTATTATATTAAATATCGTCAAAATCAATACCAAAAATTTCGGAGTTACAACTACGAAGAACTTGAAAGGAAATATTAATTGAGATTATAGTTGCACCAGCTTTGAACTCGATTAAATTTTAACTTAATGACTACCCTTAACCTACTTTTTTGCAAACATTGAAAATAGCATTCATCAATCACTGGGATGTCTTAACCATTAATCTGGGAACTTTATCTGGAGGGCGAACATTATGCGGCAAGTGGGCGATTCATCAGCTCGATACGGCGAACTTAATAACAAAGCACCAAATAACTTCGCTGCTCGCTTTGTTCCGTTTGTTTGACTTATAAACAACTCCTAGTATTATGTTAAAACCCCGAAACAGTGTGATTTTTATTTTTTGATTGTGGAAGTACAGCAAGCAGATAAACAGATCACTTAGTTACTATCGCCTATGGACATTTGCAACACCAACACCAATCCGGTGCCGGCCTGGAATCTGGAACGTGGCTTCTGATACTGAAACACAACTCAAGATCGTTATGGCGGCATATTCTTGACCAGTGGTGGTAGCCATTCAAACAGGCAAATGTCCTACCACGTGGTGGTTGTAAATAATTTTCGGTGTAGCAATATAGTGAGTATCTACTAACCCCAGTAAACAAACGGAATGTGTACAACTCTTAAAAATGTTTCTCGTTTTATTAATATTGTTACAACAACCTAGGCCCCGACAAAACACACATTTTATTAACTGTCAGCATTTGAACTAATTGTAATTCTTTTATGATCGTCTTCTTTTGTTTACTTATTTATTGGTATGCGTTTACTAATTATTCTAGAAAACAGTACATTGTTTTATTGTACTCGTTTACGGCCGTTGCGGTCGAATCATTAACCAGGTGTTACGGATTAGGTCGACTACAATACAGGCACATTTGTATTTGTGAGGTATAAAACCAGGGCCCAATGAAGAGAGGAGGAGTCGAGCGAGAACCACGATCGAAGCGAAACGTGTGTACTACAATCGGTAATCTCTTAGTGACGGACTTTGCGCGTTTTATTAAATTACGACCTTCAAACATTACGTTTGAATTTGTTGTTATTTGTACCTGTGTTATACGTGTTTGTATAGTTCTAATAAACTTTAGAATAATTCCAACGGCATTTTAATTCGAGTCTCGCAATTCGTAACAATATTATTAATCTCTTATGTAAATTCGAATTGTAAAAAGAAAACTCTTTTCAACTTCTAAAAGAAAACAATTTTTCATCTGAGAAAGTCTGGCTAAGTTATTTTCGAAGCTTATGTTAAACAAAGCTCCTTGAAGTAAGTCAACTGGATTAAGTCAACTTGAATATGTTAGTTCTGGGATTTTAAGTTTGCCTAACTTTATAATTTTATAAAAGCTCAACTTCGTTACTTTAACTTTCAATAAATTTAATTTAATCACTTTGAACAATCTAAACTTTTTTAATGGTGATACTGTCAAATTAATTAAGTCAGGTGGAGGTGTTTGTCCGTATTCTGTTAATAAAATTTTAAGTGAGTATAAGAATATCTAAAGATAGATATTCTGACTTAAATTACTAGGCCATTTTATACCACTACTGGGATTGGCTCCAGAGTGGAACTTATTTTTATTCCATGATTATAGTAGACAGGCAGACAGCTCACCTGATGGGGAGCGGTTACCATCACCTATGGACATTTGCAACATCAAAGCACCAATGTGCTGCCACTCTCTAAAAGAAACTGGAACCTGCCCACTAATGCTAGAACACAACTCAAGTTTCTTATGGCGGCATACTCTGGACCAGGGGTACTAGCCATCCGGGCGAGCAAATACCCTACTACCTGGTTGTGGGTTGTTTTATCGCCTTTTACGTCAGATTGCCCGGCCGCAGGAAATTTGGTTATTTCTTCGTTCCTGCACCAATTGGTTCCTTTGTGTATCGTACCTATCACCCATAACACAAGTATAAATTGCTTCTTTTTTAAACAATGTCCATCAAGAAATAAAGGTCGTCGACTTTATTACTTAATGTTATTTAATCCGTCTGATCTTTCAAGAAAGCTTACTTCTAGATTTAATAAACAAATTCAACTTGGATTTACTTTTTGAAGCAATATTGTCAAGAAATGTTTTGAGTTTGTTTATTGATTAAACAAACTTCAAACACAAAGCGAAATGCGCTTTGTGTTTGAAACAGTTTCTTAGAAGTAAACATATTTATCCTTCCTTATGTGAAAGGGTAATAAAATAGGTCTAGGTCTGGATAGATACCATCCCTGGTCTAGAGTATGCCACCATAACGACCTTGAGTTGTGTTCCGGTATTTGGTACCGCCATGTAAACTTCCTTTCGACCTACTCATACCTTTCCTCGACATATTGAAATTCTTCCCCGAAATGTGACGGCGCGTTCCCTTTTCGCACGTCACGTCAATCATTCGTTGTCATATCATAAAATAAATTAAATAAATCGCTCCGCCTTGTAAATAAAGTAACATAACTTAATCGCGCCCGCAACACATCTATACATATAATAAAATTGTAGAGGTCAAATTTCTGTACAATGGAAAAAATGCTAAAAACCGAGTCCGGGGATGTAAGAAGTGAAAATTTGAAAACAATCTAAATTAGTTTTATTAAACTAATTTAGATTTTTTTCAATTTTTTTGTTTCTCTGTTTGTCTGTCTGTTTGTACCGGCTAATCTCCGAAACGACTGGACCGTTTTACATGAAATTTTGTGTGGTAGTAGCTTATATCCCTGGTCAACATATAGGATACTTTTGATCCCAAAAATTCAAGAGTTCCCGTGGGATAGTTAAAAAGCTTTAATTACTTAAACAGCTTATAACAGACTGAAAGTAATTTCTCTAAAACGTAACATAATAGAAACGGAGATTTTGACAGGGTTGTCGGTGAGAGAGGTTTACTTATATATATAATATATAAAGGTGATAAGTTTGTTTCTTTGTTTGTTTGCTTGAACGCGCTAAGCTCAGGAATTACTGGTCTGATTTGAAAAAAAAACAGTGTTAGATAGCCCATTTACAGAGGAAGGGTATAGGCCATCACGCTAAGACCAATACGAGGGGAGCACCAATGAAGAATGTTTCAAAATCGCGGGATATTTCTAACTTACTTTTTTTAAACTATTCCACGGGAACGAAGTCGCGGGCAGAAGCTAGTAAATATATATATATATATATATATATATATATATATATATATGTCGCAGAACGGCCTCGTTCTCACGACATCTTCTTTAGTTATTGCAGGTTTAGTGGGCGTCATCAGGATGAAATGCGAGCATAAAACACAATTAAAAATTATATATATATATATATATATATATATATATATATATAATTTGTAAATTACCCGCTCCGCATCGCAATTGTAATATATAATAAACATATAAAATACTAAAATTATATACACATACAATTAAATACTATACATATAAAAGTACAATAAAGTAAAGTGAAGTGGCCCGAGGAGCTGAGGGGCAGCCGTGTTTCATTCCCATTAACCAGGTAAGTGCGTGCTCATTCTCAAATTCCCGTCCAAATTGTCCCAGACTTCTTTTCCCGCAAAATTGACACAGTTCGCTTCCCGCTAAAGCTAGCGCCGCCGCAACAGTATTAGTGGCCAGGTTTTAGCCCCATCTACGAGTACGGCAGCACATTCGTAGCACCTTTAATGTTACTAATGTTTATAGGCGATGGTAACAACTTTCCATCACTGCCTGTCTGCTGTACTCGAGCAATAAAAAAATGCACATATAGCGAGGTAACTAAACCAGCCTTCTAGGTACTTTTTTTTCCTCTCTCCGGACGAACGGGATTGTCCGGGCTTTTTGCTGTTTTCGGGGTTTTTATTTTCTATTTCTCTTTTTTCTTAATGTTCTTTTTTGCTCTTTAATTTTTTATTGCTGTTTTTTGCTCTTTTGTTTTCTCTTTTCCATAATTTTTGTTTCCAAATTTTTTTACAAATCTTCTCAAATCTAAAACATTCCTTTTATACTCTAGTTTTACATTCTAGGTACTTTACCCATTGACTTGGATAGCCTAGATACGGTATTCTAGTCATAGTGTTAGGAGATTCTAGATAAAATACAATATAACTATAGGCATTAATTAATTTAGGTTTTCTTCATTATAATAGCCTATAATTCATGTATATATACAAATGATGTACACAGCTAAAAATTGTTTTACCATACCCAATAGACAATTACAGTAGGTAGTAGTAACTAGGAATCACAATCACATAATGCCTAATACAAACATATTTCTAAAAGGTTCCCAAATCCTGCATTTAAAGTAGATCGCGTCTCAGATCGAGGTTTCCTCGTTTTTCGATAGCTTCAGTAGATCGATGATTCATTCGATATCTTGCAGGTTTTAGTCAAACAGAAATAAATAAAATTCTATGAGAAAGAAGCTTTGAAAATAAAGTTTGACAAATTGTTCAATATATCTATCTACTAGCAAAAATCGGTGCTTTAGAAGGTCCCTCGGAGTATTCTACTTAGTATTTATTTGTAACTAAATAAATATGGTGTATTATAACTAAACAAGATTCTGTTTACATCGATATTCGTTCTTTAGTTTTCGAACAGATGCCGTTAGTAGTAATAGTCCATAATATTTTCTTAAGTTTTCGCGACTTGTACACATAATAAAACTACGTTTTAACGGTTTTAAGCGCGGAAATTTATTTGATTTAGGTTTATCCGACGTTTCGGCCGCTTTTCAGTGGCCGTGGTCACGGAAGACAAAGATGACATTTGTCAAACGTGTATTGTCAAAGTTTTTATTCAGCCTACCGCCAACTTGTTCATTTTAATTATTTAGTTTTAAATTTTGTTTATGGATATTATTTACTCTATGGGAGCCTAATCTAATTTACCACCGCTTCACAACATGTTGTGGCTTGAAGAGAAGAAGCGGCGCAAGAAACTCTTCAGCAAACATGCCTAGTTCTAAATTTTTTTTTATTTTTTTTTTATATAATATTAAAATGAGTGGAAGGAAAAAATAAAAGAAATTATCAGTCAAGTTGGTTTGTTTCGTTGCACGCAGAAAGAGCTCACAGTGTCTTGAGGTCTGGCAGTTGGTTTTTGCTGGGTTTGGGTCTTAATAGTTTTGATGATTGGATCCCAAACAGGTGGTACCTGCCAACCATCTTCTCTATTGAAATTTGGGTGTTTTTTGATTTCAATAGCCTCACGCATCATTCTTGGTATGAAACGATTCTCTTTCGCGAGGATTTGTGGGTTATCGAATCTGATGTAATGGTTGGGTTTATCCAGTGTGTGTTCACTGATCGCAGACTTCGTAGACCTTGTGTGTTTCATGTCAGCAATGTGTTCTTTTACCCGTGTTTTTATGCTCCTCTTTGTTTGCCCAATGTATGATAATCCACATTCACAATCGAGCTTGTAAACACCTGCATCCTGGAGTGGGATATTGCATTTCACAGGTCTCAAAAATTGGGTTATCTTTTTATGCGGCTTGAAATATGTTTTGATTGAAGCTCGCCTGAGGATGTGACCAATTCTGTCTGTGACCCCCTTGATTTAGGGTAGGGTAACAGGGCACCGCTCAACTGAAGGTGGTTTGGGGCCTTTGTGACGTTGGTGTGGAGTCTTCAGCTGATTGCGTTGTAAGACTCGCTTGACATGCTGAAGCTCTCCAGCCACGTGGTTCCCGTCACAGATTTTATGTGCTCTCTGAAACAAAGATTTCCCCACGGTAGCTAACTGACTAGGATGGTGGTGAGACGAACCATTAAGGTATTTATCTGTATGGGTAGGTTTCCTATACACCGTATGGCCAAGAGTATTGTCAGAATTCCTTAGGATGAGCACATCAAGAAAAGCTAATTTATGGTTTGCCTCTAGTTCCATAGTAAATTTGATATTACAGTTAATGGAATTAAGATGATCTAGAAATGCAGAGACTTTATCGTTTGGGAGGACGGCAAAAGTATCGTCTACGTACCTTTTATACATCTTCGGCTTAGCCGGAGCAGTATCCAGTGCCTTCCGTTCGAAGTCTTCCATAAAAATGTCAGCCACGACAGGAGACACCGGTGAGCCCATGGCCACACCGTTGATTTGGTCGTAGAAAAGATAACCCAATTTTTGAGACCTGTGAAATGCAATATCCCACTCCAGGATGCAGGTGTTTACAAGCTCGATTGTGAATGTGGATTATCATACATTGGGCAAACAAAGAGGAGCATAAAAACACGGGTAAAAGAACACATTGCTAACATGAAACACACAAGGTCTACGAAGTCTGCGATCAGTGAACACACACTGGATAAACCCAACCATTACATCAGATTCGATAACCCACAAATCCTCGCGAAAGAGAATCGTTTCATACCAAGAATGATGCGTGAGGCTATTGAAATCAAAAAACACCCAAATTTCAATAGAGAAGATGGTTGGCAGGTACCACCTGTTTGGGATCCAATCATCAAAACTATTAAGACCCAAACCCAGCAAAAACCAACTGCCAGACCTCAAGACACTGTGAGCTCTTTCTGCGTGCAACGAAACAAACCAACTTGACTGATAATTTCTTTTATTTTTTCCTTCCACTCATTTTAATATTATATAAAAAATAAATAAAAAAAAATTTAGAACTAGGCATGTTTGCTGAAGAGTTTCTTGCGCCGCTTCTTCTCT
The DNA here is from genome assembly GCA_949752895.1 of Dendrolimus pini. Classification (NCBI taxonomy): domain Eukaryota; kingdom Metazoa; phylum Arthropoda; class Insecta; order Lepidoptera; family Lasiocampidae; genus Dendrolimus; species Dendrolimus pini. The sequence goes on along the minus strand of OX457140.1, from coordinate 16,569,310 downwards.
TCAAGCCACAACATGTTGTGAAGCGGTGGTAAATTAGATTAGGCTCCCATAGAGTAAATAATATCCATAAACAAAATTTAAAACTAAATAATTAAAATGAACAAGTTGGCGGTAGGCTGAATAAAAACTTTGACAATACACGTTTGACAAATGTCATCTTTGTCTTCCGTGACCACGGCCACTGAAAAGCGGCCGAAACGTCGGATAAACCTAAATCAAGTAATAGTCCAGTTAATATTACACATGTCTTACTCACTATATAATTTTCGAGAGATGCCGTTAGGAATACAAGAAAATTCTAATGAATAAAAATTGTTGTCTTCTATTTTTTTTATGTGTATAGAATAATATTTTTATGTCGTTATGTCGTTTAATTAAAAGTAGTAATACTACAGACTACTTACAGATCCCAGTCACCCACTTCATAGTAAATAAAGAAAATATCGTTTACAAAATTTACTATGCCGAGAATCGAACCTCTGCAATTATCTAAGCCGGCAAAGGCTTAGTCTAGTTAACCACAGATGCTGTTCAATGTGCATATAAAGACAATATTTTATTCAAAAATTGATGTGGTAAGAAAACGAGCATAATCATTTATATTTCGACCCTTAAAAATGAAAGATACAAATAATGGGTTTACATTGTATTTTTAATAAATTGCTTTCCACTCAAAAAGAAAATTGAAAAACATTCCCTGAAGCAGCTAAACAAAGAAATAATATTATGAAAGTTATGTGGTCTTTGGTTGGGTTCTTGATATTATTTTCTTTTCATATTTTTCACTAATAGTCAATGTAATATGTATTGTCATTCCATATTCCGCTGTTCTGGCATACGTTCTCTTTGACACAGTTCTTTGTTTCTTTCTTGGCCTGTTTTTACTGCATTAACTAAAGATACACGTGCTCATAATAAAGCATGCTTCTAAGCATGCTTAAAACTAGCGTGGTTTGCAGCTGTTCACATTTGCTAGCAATAAAAATGCCAGTTTTAATTAATAATCCTTAACCTGACAAACAAAGCTGTTCAGACACGCTCGAAGCACGCCCCCTTCCAGTCGGGGCTCAGGCAGTATACTCAGAAATCAAACAACTGGTTTTTCACCGTGCTCAAAATTAGTATGCTCACTACTAGAGATGTTTTGACACACATGCCACTAGTAGCAATTGCTCAATAATAAATAGTATGCTTTCGTGTTAGTAGTGAGCATGTGTATCATTACCTTAACTCTAGTTTAGAGTATACAGCTATAACAATCTTAAGTTATGTTCCGGCATTAATGGCCATATTTCAGACCCCCTTTCACAGCCGGCAGCGAATTGGTAGCATGTTTGGTGCATGCGTAGCATAAGTTCAGAGATGGTAGTAACCAATTTCCAGCAGGTAGGTCCTTAGCCTGTCAGGGCTTCAGATCATTTTGCAAAGACAAACACATTTTTTTAAATTGACCTTTCTCCTCATACTAATATTACAGTCAGGTAAAGCAGCATTTTTCATCCTTACACCAGTTTATTTAATTCATTTTAAGCGCTGTGTATTCAATACTGCTCTTTCAAAAGAGTTATACTGTTAGCATTTCTGAACAATTCACTGCCCCATTTCACTTCTGTAATACCAGTCTTTCTATACAAAGCATTTATTTACTTTAAGGATTCCTAAACTTGAAACCCTCATCCCGACCTATGAACACATTCGCAGTTCTCACAACTCTATTTGTATTAACACTTTCATAATAGTCTTTACGATAATATAAAATTTATGGAAGTTTCAAGATAATCTGGTACCTATTAGAGAACTTATTGCCTAGAAGTAGTACCCTTACTACTAGGATCACCAATATATCTATCTGTCTCTAATAACGGGTGCGCCAGAGAAACTTACTTATTTGAAAGGTCAATAAAAAAAAAAGTACTTCAGTTATTGTTTTAAAATTTTTTTTATTTGAGAATACAATATCCCAATTTTTTTTTTATGCAGTCTTAAAAATGACATCGGAAAAATGGCGACCCCCATTGCGCATACACTGATGAAGTCGATTTTTGAAATTCGTATCCACTCTTCGCAGCATATCAATCGGTATGTTGGCAATGGCGTCGCGAATGTTGTTCTTGAGGTGTGCTATGGTCCGTGGTCGATCGACATAAACCAGGGATTTCAAATAACCCCATAAAAAGAAATCGCATGGAGTCAAATCTGGAGAGCGTGCCGGCCATTGGAGATCGCCTCTGAGAGAGATGAGGCGGTCGGGGAAATGTTGTCGCAACAAATTCATTGAGTCTCGTGCTGTGTGTGCTGTGGCTCCATCTTGCTGAAACCACACGTTCCTAACGTTCATTTCTTCGAGTCTTGGAAGAAAAAATTCCTCGATCATATTCCTGTAACGAGCTCCATTCACGGTAACTGCGCGTTCGTTTTCTTCAAAAAAATAAGGACCAATTATTCCCATTACCGACACCGCACACCAGACAGTAACTCGCTCACAATTAAGTGGCTTCTGGTGAAGCTCACGCGGATTTACATCACACCAATAACGCATGTTTTGCTTGTTGACGCAGCCGGAAATGTGGAAGTGAGCCCCGTCACTGAAAAAAACGACCGCGTCTTCAGGCAGGTTGTCAATCAGCATTTTACATGCATTTTGACGGGCAACAAAATCGCGTTCAGTTAATTCTTGCACAACAGCCAATTTATAGGGATGAAATTGAAGGTCTTCATGGATAATTCGTCGAACAGTGGTATCAGAAATTCCCATAGCAGCTGCGTGTTTGCGAGCCGAACGCCGGGGAGAACGCACAACTGACTGCCTCACTCTTTCGATATTTTCCGGAGTTCTGATGGTCCGTTGAAGTCCATTTCTGGGTTTAGCGACACTTCCACACTCCCGAAATGAGTTAACCCACGACAGAATCGAATTACGGCCAGGAACGAGTCTGTGAGGAGGAATTTCAAAGCGAGCGCGGAAGGCACGTTGCGTAGCAACAAGTGAGCGACCGTTAGAAAAGAAGCTCTCAACTGCGAAGGCCCGCTGCTCTCTAGACCAGAGCATGATGGCAACTGACTGGAGGGAGAAACAAACTTGGGAACTTCCCCCTCCAGATGCGCCCCCTCTTGCCCCTCTACCCGCCCAACTCACCGCGCGGGAATTTTTTCAAATAAGTAAGTTTCTCTGGCGCACCCTGTATAATGAATCTGTACGGTTTGAGTTTGTACAATGCGTTTAAAAATGTCATTAAATCAGGGTGGCTAATTGTTGAATCCACACAATTTAAACTGTTGTAGGTAGTTTTATATGTATCACTGACTGTCGGTTTCGTCACCATTGCATGGTGGTGAAAACAGTCTCAAATGCACGAGAAATCATTCCGGACGTTTCGCATACTCCGTGCAAAGACCCGAGTGAATATTTCACTTCTATTTCAATATCTCAATAAACTTTAACTTACAAGTCGTGCTTGCTTTTTGGTGTTAATGTGTGCCATAAATCGAATGCCCAAGTACTACCTGAGGATCTGTTAATACCTTACATTAAAGGAGCTGACCTAGCTGCTCCATTGAAGGTGAATGCAGAGGTTAGTGGTGCTTATTACCCCATTGGTTTTTGTGCAGTGCACCCTCTCATATATCCCTAAAATAACATTACAGTCCACTAAGACAAAATTACTCGAACCAGCGATGAGCTGTGCGGGATCCGTGATCCAGCATTGCACACTAATTCAGATCAGCAGAATCCGTAAATGCATCTTTTAGAATTTTTGACTGCCTGTTTTCAACTAGAGCATCACGTCAAAACTACTGAATGGATTAAAATTAAACTCGACACAGAGATTATATCTTGGCTCGTAACTGAGGATATATTTTGTCTTGATCAATCACTTCGTTTATATATATGAACTAAAGCAAAAAAGATGGTGTTGAGGTAGTGTTTTTTTGGTGCAGCCGTTGCAATTCACTAACAAATAAGTGATCGTTATGGCAATACAAGTGAAGTTTTACCGACACATGCTATTTTCGATTAAATCATAAACGATTATTTTGTAATTCCGAGACAAATAAAAAGAATAGAGAAAGATTGTCACCTCTACGGAACGTTATGGACATTAGTTTGTGAAGCACTAGCGCTTTTATTTCAAATAATCTGCAAGCTGCCGGTTTATGGCGACTCTTATCACACCATTCAACATGTCAGCAACTATCAACCCAGTTTCAAGGTCCTGTGAACCGTAAGAACGGAAATGTTTTCCGAACCAATGAATATCTGATAACAGATTGTGTAATGGTTGGTATATAATATTTAATGTAATATAGTATCAGCTGTATTCTGAACTTAAACCATACGAATAACATCAGTCCAAAAACATTCCAATATGTGCACTACATATTGGAATGTTACACATAAAATTAATTCAGGCATCGGAAGGCATAAAAGTATTGCGACTATATCCTATCACTATACCCAATTCATATAATAATCGGGAAGCATTCCGTTCGCATTCAAGATAGTTATCATTCCTTGTAATAGAACGCAGGCGAAGTAATTTCCTTTAACTTATGCTGGTTTTGATAGCATTCGCGAACTTTATTAAGAGTACGTGTGTTTGAGATGAACAAACGGTTATTAATCCCGGGCTTGTTAATTATATTGATATTATGTCGGTATTGAGTCCGGAAGCAGTTTCGCACAACTATATTGGAGATTACTAATGGATATATCATATTATCAATTTATTTGCCTTTCTGGTTAAAATTGGATATTTTCGATAATATTATAAAATTTTAAACATGCAGAGTTTGTACATTGAATTTATAAAAAAATGGAATACACTACATAAACGACGGAGAACACGAGGCAATTTTTTTTAGATTTCTATTTGCTTGTTGGTTTGTTTGTTCGGAAGTCACGTAAAAACTACTGCGCGGATTTCGATGCAGTTTTCGATAATCAACAGCTTATTCTTATACTTAAACACTGCGCTCTTTTTTATGCCGGGACTTCGGCGAGAAATTTTCTGGGAATGATTTAAAATAGGTAAATTGAATCGAAAAAAACGAATTCCCATGCGATTGTTTAGAGTGATCAATATAAAATTTTATGTAATAAAATATGTGATATCCTTTATCCCGGTAATCCCGCTGGAATTTTCTCGGGAGCAATTTTTAATTGGCGGGTGCATAACACCAAAACTAGCATATAATATATTATATTATTTTTAAATGCTGCGGTACTTTGTGTCCCGGGAATGCCGCGGGAATTTCAAGTCAACCGTGGAGGAAGTGTGCGGGTATATCCTAGTAATAATATACTAATAATAATAATGGCCCGTAGTCTGCAGGACATACATTATTATAATAATGATTTATTTATTAACTTCCCATAAAAAGAAAATAAAATGAACACAAAAGTACACATGAGTACAAAAATTTGAGAAGCTTAATAAATGGGAAAGACAGGAGCCCAAACTAGGTAAACCCTGCATGATGGTAACCCTGGCCCTATAAATATGGCAGTTAACGAACACTTGAAGTAAGCCGACGATACGCACATGACATCGTATAAGAGTTCCGTTTTGTACAAAACCGCTAAGGACCCCAAAAATATTTTTTTCAAGGGTTCAAATATGAGACACACGATAAATATTGTGAATTACGACGGGATTTCCTTACTTAAAAACCTGTCCTCAAGAATCCCAAGAAAGAAAAATATCATCATAAATTGTGACATAATGGTTTAGATATTATTACCGATTGCTCTGCAAATTGTTGCTGGGACATTGCCAAGAATTTGAGATGTAACATTCTTTGTCAAGGGTTTGTTTGTTGTGCCTAATATTATTTGTATACTCTTTGAGCTAATCTTAATGGCATATCATAATTGTTTCTGCCGAACTTTTCTTGTTATTTTTTATAAAAATGTTGTTTTTGAGAGAACAAAATAATAAGAGGTTAAAAGTTATATTTTACAGGACCATATTAAGTTAGAACTTTCTCATTTTATGACTTGTAAAAGTGATTTACCCACGAATGAAGGCTTGACATCATCGGGGATGATGTTATGCGTGCCAATCAGTGATCTCACAATGAAAGATGCTGAAGATTCCGCGAATTGGACAAGAAAAAGTAGAAATACGGCCCCAGGTCTCTGAAGTTGACTTCGAACCACAGATCATGGGATATAGAAGGACAACAACTTTCTGTGTTTTGTCCTCCGACCACTACCGAGATTTAATACTAAGATATTAATGATTAGTGACGTGACATTCTCACACTATGGTGTGATTATTATTTAAGTTAAGTGAACGGTGTTGCATAATATTTACTATCTAAACTCTAGAACCATGACAGATTACTAGTGATAATAATCGCCTAGGAAAAAAATAACTTATAGACCTTTATTTTTATTTGTTTCAAGATTTGACTACAGTATTGTATAACAGCATATATGTAGATATTTTTTTATCAATGTGCTTCGGCTTCGAAAGTGAGACTAGGTCTTGCCCGCTGATACCCGAACACGATTCAACATTATAACGGTTGCATCTCATATTAACTTTCACACCTATTAACCTTTTTCTTAACTTTGTATAGGTTCCCGTTTGAATGACATTACACCTGATGTCAGATGGACATTCAGTTTAAGATAGCACACTTATCTGGAAGACACGTTACGCGACTATTCACGCGAGCCTTGAAGATACCTAAATTCTATGTTTCAGGAAAAACAGAGTACGGTAAACTTCCATTGCTCAGAGGTACTTGTGTTATAAAAGTGGAATCAAAGCGCTTCGTCTGCTTGGTAGATATTTCCATCATATATCAATGGCGTGAGCTCGTACGACTGCTTGTCCGATGGGAAAAAGGTGAGGATTACAATTCCTGGGCACACTCGCCGAAGTGTATCCTATAAAATACTGACAAACTAGCAACTCCGCGATGATGATCTAGGCTCTAAAACCTCCTATCGAATAGCCGGTTATCGTGTATCAGCTTCCTAGATCTTTTCTCAATTGACTCACGTGTCTTGCTGGTATTTAGCCGAGTCATCTTAAAGATGAGAACAGTACTCTATGCAAGAAATTACTTGTGCTTGGTAATGATTTAGCAACTGATGCGGTGTGCAGTACTGCCACACCTCTGATAGTCCTCCCCTATCATTATGAAATCTTTGACTTAAGAAAGGTCAGTTAAGTTTTTCAATCACTTTACTAAAAAAAAAACAAAATAAAGTAAAATAGCTAATAACTTTCTGTGTCCATTGGATAAGAAACTGCCTGTTTGCGAAGTGGAAAATTGGTATTGGGTTAATCGAAGCGGGTAATCACAGTCTGCGACATGCGTCCTTAGAGCTGTCCGGGATACAAGGATGTTGGCATCTTGGATTTAGAAGGCATTACCTGGTCAATCTTTTTTATTAAATGAGTTTGAAGGGATCCCATATGCCTTCTTTATAGGATGTTCGATAAATTTCATTTTACACGTCATTAGATACAGTCTTATATGAAAAGTACTTGTTACCTGTGATTACTTTTAAAATTGTATTATTTTAAAATTCAATCTACGTTAAAACAAGTATATTTATTTTAAAGCCAAAATATTATTCTTTACTTTGAGAGATTTTGGCTTCCGAATACAAATCGTCCTTTCACCCCTTTCAAGATTATTTTAAAAACATAACATGATAATTCCAGCATGGCTCTATGACGTCAGACGACCACTAAAATAAACACACTAGTTTAGTCTTTAATCCAAAAATACAAAATCCAACCTAAGGGTCTAACAAAGCCGCATGAAAAGCGTTAATTAATAAATAAATAGAAACAACCCTACTTACTCCTTATCTAGGAAAATTTAGGCGCGATACATCAGTATAAGCTGAGTTTGGAGCGTGTTTATCAGGGGTCTACCTACGCCGGAGCTATAAAGCTCTAAATACGTCTGTCTCGTAAATTTATATTATGTGTCAGAATATTTTCTCGGCCTATCGCAGAAATACTTTTCACGTCGGGGAATCTTGGGACTTGGTGTTGAGTGTCAATAAAGTTAGTATACGTAATGTAAAAAGCGTACTGTTAGTGTAGGATTTATTTATATAACGAAACATAGAACTTGGAGATCTGCTTAATTTGACTTCCGAACAAAGAATGCCCTTCTAAAGTACAATTAATTATAAGTTCTGATGACGTGTGTGTCCGGCCAAAGTCGAAGTGAGAATGATCTTGCGACGCTGCACTCGCTCGCTTTTATATCCGATTACTAAACACAACTAACCGCAAATATTACAATAGTACGAAAATAAGTGACACTACTTGGAAGAAACGTTATTAATTGTACATACATTTATATTCTAAATAGAAATAAACTAAGATGCATAACAAATAATAAGATTATGAAAATGCAATTTTTGTCTTTCTGTCTGTCTGGATGTTCCAGCTAATATCTGAAAAGTCTCGACCGATTGTGACAGGACTTTCACAAGCAGATGGCTGCTGTTACAAGGAGTACCTTAGGCTACTTTTTTTAGAGTTCCACAAAAAAGCGAGCAGCACGCGGTGCGGTCGCTGCGAGCTGACAAAGCGAAGGTCGATGTTCGCGTACACAGAGTACACATGTATTAATGTCATGTACACATTAGAGCACGTTACTGTATCCGCTCTGTTACAGTTAGCAGATGAGTACGCGGCTTAACTTATAAAATATAAATAGTAGTTATCTAATCTTTATTTTATAGTTTTTGGTATTTAATACATTATAATATAAACTAGTACAGTGAAGGAAACTTAACTTATATTGTATTATACCTACAACCCCTTAAGACTATAAGTGGAATACTGAGCGTAGATCATCGAAGTCAATAGGTAAGGTTCCCAGAAGGCTGGATACGTTACCTCGCTGGGTAGCCATACTGATCCGTTGTCCGAGGTAAGAACCAGCCCTCTGATGTCACGAAGAGTCAATAAGTCGTTTCGAAATAAATAATAAGTATTAACCTTATTCAGACCCAATACGCCTAATCCGGTTCTGGCTCCAACACCTTTGGCCTTTTGGATAGTTGCCATCGACAGCAACAACGACATTCACAGAATACGTAAACGTCACATGAACAGTTACAGATAAAATGTCACTTACGAACCTAAAGTCATTTCATTCCGTAGACAGCTTCATTCTATACGTTCAAAATTTACCAGCGTAACAATTTATAGTAAAAAACGAATTATACGAATTTATACGAGAAAAAACGTCTCATTTTTGGATATCCTCCGTTCCTGTGTCTTCAAACCTTAATTACTATTTGAATAATAATGCATTCGTTATTGATTCCTTTTACTTGTACAAAATTATGTACGTTCAATACCTCGATACAACTCTTTATAGTTTCTGCACAGTCACGTATTTAAAATTTGTTTCAAAATAAAATAATGTGTGACCTAAAGTTAAAATTAAATGACCCGTATTAACGCTAATGTTCTTACAAAATGGATCACAGTTCGTTCAAAAATTACTCATCATTTTACCCCGAAAATTAGACGAAACCCGTAATTTGAAAAAATTAACGTCTAAAAATTAACTGTAATTGCTTTGCCTAATATTTGTTTTCGTCGCCTTTGTCAAGGTGGGTATGATAAAAGTTAACCATTTTGCTTTCCGGGACAAATGTTTTAAAACAAAGGACGTTATTTGTGTTTAATGCCCCTCGCTAGAATTTTACTCGTGACTTCGTCCGCCTAAGAGTTTTTGGCGGGAACTGAAAGGAGATGTTGTGCTGTGCAGTTTTATTTTCTAAAAATGTGTAAAATAACTCTAAAATGAACGATAGTTGTAGGATATTGATAGTTTTTCAGAAGTAATTATGTTTTTGTGAGAAATATGAACTCTATAGTCAAATGTGGCCTTTTGAGTTGTCACAAGAACTCCGTTGAATGGCTTCAGTTGATAACCTACAGTTCAGCTTAGCTATACATACATAGGCTTAAGAAAATGAAGAACCTATATTGTAACCTAAACCTAAATAAAAATAAAAAATTCGTCCGCATAAAAGGTGACTGGTCTGTTTTCGGTCGGTCAGTTCTGTCGGTTTTTGTCGTAAAATTGATTGCTGTCAGTGTTCAAAGTTGATGTGTCAAATGTTGTCAAAAATATATTCTCAAATATTTAATCTATTGTCAGGGCGTCCCATTAGTAGCTCACAATGCCCAAAATGCTCCGTTAACGTATCTAAATAAGCTTTGCCAACTCTAAATAAATAACAAAGGTGATTTTGTTATTTCAAGGTTTACTACTATAGATGGCATACTTTTTGGGCTAATAGCATAGAACGCTTTGTTTCGTGACCTGCTGCAATTAAGATGCTTGTCAAAAAAAATCCACCTTTCGTAATTTTAGCTTACAATTTCAAAATAGGGCTGTAAATGAAGGTTGTATTTTGTGTGTACTATTTAAGTGGAAGAAAATAATTGCTTGTTTGTTTTTGGAATTAAAGTAGTATTTTGATGGATGTGTTTGCTTATTTATGAACACATTAATTAAATGTGTATGTTTGCTATTGTTATATATTAATGGAAATATCGTAATTAATTAATATGGATTTCCAGTGACGTCGCGTTTCGTATATCACACACTTATGTTATTTATTGTAAAACGTTATTTTTGTTATAAATGCAGATGTGCCCAACACTTTGTCCTTGGAACTTGTTTTATTTTAATACTTTTTTCTTTTTATTGTAAAACGTTTTGTACAAAGTATGTACAATAAATCGCCATTTTACAAATAATAACTGTATCCTAATGCATAGCAACACATTTATATGCGTATATTTTCAGTAAAAAAACAGTGTCATTAAAGCGCTCGTTCAGTTTGGTATTTCTCACATTTTAACCTTCCCTTCGAAGCTAAATCTGTTTACACAGTACACATTCCAAGTTTTGTTATTTGCACATAACACTTATACTATAAAGACAATTTTTTCGTTGAACGTATTTCATAATCTAAGAAATATAAGTAACTATAGTAAGCAGATAGTTAAAAAGCCCCATCTTCTTTCTTTAGGATAATTGACTCGACGGCACTTGGCATTGATTAACAAAAAGACATGATATGAAACCTTTTTAACAAATTATAGAAAGAAAGGAACAAAAATATTATATTTAGGATAAAAACTAAGTTAATAGAAGTAGAAACAGAAACAAAATAACTCTAAATTGGACCCAGTCTCAGCATAATGCTAGCCAACAAGGATTAGCGCTGTTTTTCCGTCTGGGACCATACAGTGAAGTCACGGTGGACAGTACAACACATTATGTAATTTCGTTTATTTTTTAAAGTTTACACTTTTCGAAATGATAAATAAGCCAGAAATGAACTGTTTACTTTCGGAATAAGTACTCGTATTAAGTAAATATTTTAATAAATTGTAAACCTACCTAACAACCTAAGACTCATAAAGAGATATTTATTTTAGAATTTAATTAACAGTGAGAGTTTGATTTCGCCGCGGGTTGTTTGACAAATAAGGTAGTTAAAACAAACCCTGCTTTTAGCTTTTGACAAACGTAACTGAGTTTGTGAATTCGGGCACCACAACTTTCAAATAATATAATTATAGGGTAGTGTGAATGTAAATGTGCTACTAAAACTTTACTTTTGACTTTGTTTGTTTGTTCAGATTTCGTATCCCACGGCAAATATAACAGGGCAAATATAACCATCAGGGATGAAAATCATCCCATATTGACAGTCAATAAGTAGTATTGTACGATAGTTTATGGAAAACTGGTTGCGAAACTAGACCCATAAAACAGGTAGATAGATGGATAGATAACTCTTTATTGTACACCAATACAAACATGAAATTAAGACTAAAATTATATCTAGTTATGTACAAAGGGTGTTCTTATCACTAAAAAGCGATCTCTTCCAGACAACCCCAGGAATGAATTTAGATGATAATGGCGATGGTGGTATACGTAACATATAGTACAATCTACTTACAATTTAATAATAAAATTTTATATATTACATAGATATAAATTTATATCTATATTTAATATACATACCATACAAATACATATCTACAAAATATATAAATGATTATAAATAAATTTAAATATCAGATTCAAGTCTAGAAGCAGTTAAGTGGATTGCAGTAACTTTTTTCAATATAAACGAATTTATGGGACTTCGTTAGATAGGTCTTGAAAAAGCATAGCATGTTTTTGAACAACTTTTTTTATCGAGGTGGAGAAATACTTTCTTCCTATATGGGTGCCAGCTAGGGTTCCCAACTGTACTATAATATAAAAACATAAACATAAAATCACGCCTGTTTCCCATGGGGGTATTCAGAGAATATGGATCTCCACTTGCGACGATCCTGACAAACAACTTTCGCTTCACCTACTTTAAAAAAACTCTTCATACATGCGCGTTTATTTGAAATGCTTTTTAACCGACTTTGAAAAAAGGAGGAGGTTCTCAATTCGTCGGTATCTTTTTTTTTTTGCTTTTTTTTATGTATGTTCCGATTACTCCGTCATTTATGATCCGATTTACGTGATCCTTTTTTGTTCGACGCGGAATAGCTTCCAATTGGTCCCCTAAAAATTTTACATAGTTTGGCCCAGTAGTTTTCATTTTATGAACATTTTTCATGAAAATAATTTTCACTCCGTTCCATATGTACACCGATTACTCTGAGATTTATGATTCGATTTACGTGATTCTTTTTTGTTCGACGCGGAATAGCTGCCATGTGGTCCCCTAAAAATTTGACATAGTTTGGCCCAGTAGTTTTCATTTTACGAATATTTTTTTGTACCCGGTTCTTGGGACCTATATTTTTTAAGAAGCGCGGCACCATTCGTAGGTCCACCCATACATAGCAAGACACTAAAAAAGTAACAAATAAAAAATAAAAACTTCGTTTAAAAAAACCGACTTCAAAAACTAAAAAACTAAAATGTATAAAATAACTTATTTCTAAAGCTATTATTATTAATATATATTATCTATAAAACATCTTGAAGTCGGTGCAAAGCAAAGCAAAACATAAAAATTACTATATTTTGAAAATTACTAAGCACCGACTTTAAGATGTTTTAGATAATATATATTAATAATAATAATAACTTTAGAAATAAGTTATTTTATACATTTTAGTTTTTTAGTTTTTGAAGTCGGTTTTTTTAAACGAAGTTTTTATTTTTTACCTCACCTTTCTTTAACAATTCTGATATTTGTTCATGGTATGTTCGTCTACTACAATATATACTATCGTATTATATTTTAGTCATTAAAATTGTACTATTATAGAACTCTAGGATAGTACGAAATGCTAAAATGTTTTTTTCGTTCATTCAATAGTTACGCTTTTTGAAAATTATGATTATTTTGAATAAATACAGATTTTTGCTGGCCTAAGCAAAAAGTAGTAATAAAACACATGGAAAATTGTGAACGTTATTTTAACTTTACAATTAACTATATATGGCCTAGAAATAAAAATACGCAAGAGCTGTACTGCATTTATTCGTAGACAAAGTATGGAAGACGGAACACACTGAATACAGACAGAAGTCACAAATTTGACACATATTATGTCACTTGTATTTTGACGTGTCAGGGTTGCGTTCACAATTATTCAAATTTCAACAATAATTCAATAATAAAATATAAATAAATAACGAAACCTAAAAGTAAATAACTACTAAATATTTTCCTCAAATTTTCTAAAAGTACTATATTTTTACTGCTTAATAACAAAAATACTATATTTTCGTAAAAAAAGGCGGCAACCCTGGGTGCCATCTTGTAACTTTCGTATTCGGTAGTTGACAGTATGAAAAATATAGACTGATTTTAATATATATCGTAGATTACGATCTAAATATGACAAAAATAAATTGTTTTAACTAAAATATTAAATATTAATTGATATTTTTGAGAAATAAAATTGTTATATTGCAGCCATTAGCCACGTGACAATGAACGCCGATCAGAGCGCGTGACGTCATTGTATGCAAAACACAAGAAGTTATCAATGACTTCTCAGATAACACTTCAACGAAACAGATGTTTGTTTTACACACTGTGACGTCATGCGAGATGCCATGACAGCTTGACGCGTTTTTGTGACGAAGTGTCAAAATATTTATAAAATTGCTAAATTAAATATGTTAATGTTGTTTTTTTGCTGAAATATTTTGGCTAAAATAGACCACAAGGCTCAAAATAAACCTGTTTCTCAAAAATTGACAACTACCAAATTATGAAGTATAAAACTGTATAAAAAATATTATAAGACATTTAAAAATATTCTTAAATATTTTTAAGTTATTCCCATTGTTATATATACATTTTATAGATTCACAAAAAATATGTATGTACATATATATTTTTTGTAACGTACACAATTTTTAATAAATAAATGTTCATTCAGTTTTCTTTAAAATTTCTAATGAGTGTACAATGTAAAATACAAGATAGACTCAAAATATTCTTGACTAAAAAGTTTTAACAAGATATAAGTACATATTGAATGAGCGTTCAAGATTTTAGGTTAAACGATTTTTAAGAGTTTCTTAGATAAATGCCAAAAACAATGGTCGTTGGTTTTCTATACAGAATCCTTTAATGTGGACTGATATGCAAATAACTTTTTTTATTTATTTATTAATTATTATATTGTTACACGCCGACAAAGTGAATGCACACCTGCAGTTTATTATATTTCCCGCATTAGGACTTCTTTTGTTTACTTTGTGTTTAAAATTTGTAATTAATAAAAATATTACTGTACTCGTTTATGGCCGCAGGTGTGCAGATTACGTTTACTCGTTTTCTTGGAAAATTCAATTCACGCGGTCTATTGTTGTATTATATAGTTTTAGTATAAAACAATGCCCGAACGGAGGGTGAGGCAGTCGGGCGATGATTACGATACGAGCAAGACGTGTACATTCGAAAAATTATATAGTGACGGACTTTGCTCGTGTTATTGAATCGTCCAGTTTGTACTGGTTGTGTCCAGTTATATTTGTATCTGTGTTTGTATAGTTCTAATAAATTCTATAGTAATTCCAACGGCATTTTAATTCGAGTCCCGCACTCGTAACAATATACATCATTTATATATTATTATACTAAATATTACTCCATGCATTTGTTGGTTAAAAAATTGAAACTATAAATACGCGCGGCACGGTGTGTAAATACAGCTTGAGTAACCAAGTTGAAAAAATATACCGTATAATGCAAGCGCCGCCTACACCGCTATTGGAAATGTATTTCTCATTCAAATCTGTATTTTGAATTTTGCAATCTTAACGCAAATAAAAATAAAAGCCGGTGTCCGATCGGGTTATGAGTTGCTATTACACATATCAGGGCTTAAGAAGAGTCTAGTTTAATATAATGACTAATTTGTCCCCTTCAGGGGACATATCGCAAGGAGCTGAAAGAAGTGTTTGTTTCTTACTATAAATCAAAACATTATTCTTCATTTTTCTTATTGCTGAAGCATAGCATATAGCTTGACGGCCCAACTGTAGTGGAAAGTGGTTACCATCGCCTACAGACATTAGCATACCAGAGGTACTACTAATCTGCAGTCATTGAAGGAGAAAGGCGTTATAATTTGCTAAATATATCCCAGAAGTCAAGTCGTCAATAAATTGTTATTATAAAATTTTTAAGGTAAGAATTTCATTGCATGATACAGCGCAGGAAATGAAAGTGCCTATATTCACTTTGACGTGTCCCAAATTAACCTTTTGTTTAGAAAGAGCTTGCAAAATGTTTTACCATAGTTGACAGGCTTTCATAAGCTTCCTCACTATATATTTCTTCTATATTTGAGCCAAGGTACAAAATGCGGGGCTCATTTTAATATTCGCAGTCACAAAATAATTACAGAAGCGTAACTGACATCCTCAGAAAATTTGATCTTACTGATTTAATTTTGATGTTCTCTCTGTCTCTCGATGTGTTGCAGATTATATCAAGAACTATTGCCATATATATGAAGTTGTGCATATTTGTAAGTCTTATGTATCCACAGATATAATTATCGTTGCGAACCGATACTAATCCTTAACAGGTGTTTTATTACCCCTTCGAATTTAAGAGATCTTGTTTGCGTTAATTCCTTTGAATTGCGCCGCAAAAAGGCAGGCATTCTATCCGTGCAGGAACGGAGAGAGAATACAAATTCCTGCGCCCGGGCGTCCTGTCGTAAGAGGCGACAAAACAACCCACAGCCAGGTGGTAGGGTATTTGCTCGACTGGATGGCGACCACCCCTGTTTTAGAGTATGCCACGATAACCTTGTATTGTGTTCCGGCATTAGTGACCAGGTTCCAGTGTCCCTTAAGAGAGCAGAAGCGCATTTGTAGCACCTTTGGTATTGCAAATGTGCATAGGCAATGGTAACCGCTTTCCATCAAGTGGGCCGTCTGCCTGTCTGTTGAACTCCTGCAATCAATAAAAAATATAAGGTCGTGTACCAGACAGCCGAATAAACACTCGATACATTTCAATTAAACGTTGGTTCACACTTGAAACGCAAACACTCGAAACTAAGTACTCTTGATTCCAAAGAGCAATTTGGATTCAGTTCAAACAAGCTAAGTTATATTAATTAAAAGTTACAAGCAAGTACACGTGTAACTATGTTGTAACTAAGTCTAATATAAAGTATTTTGATGCTGTTGATTTTCGAAATATTTGTCTTAATCTTATTTTTTATTTTATTTTATTTGGGGGGCTAACAGCTATCATTAATAATAACTAAAAATAAGATAGATTTAGAGAAGCTATTAATAAACCTCCACACATAACAATAGAACTAAAAAGAGAAAAAAAAAGATAATTACACAAAGAAACAATAATAAAAATATAGAATTTGACCAACTTTGCGCTAAACAATGCTACACTATTAGTAAATAAGTCTAAGTCTATATCTTCCAACTTACTTAACTTATTTGCTGTTCTGATACAGAACGAATTACGTCGGTAAGCTGTGCGCATCAATGGTGTGTGTAATAATATCCTTAAGAATAGTAGTCAGATATATTTTCAAACAAGAAACATCCTTAACTCAGACTAAATCATTCTTGGAATTCAACCACAGAGGAAGCTGCGAAAAATATTTTATGATTCTTAAAGCAAAATAAGCTAGTAATTTCTCCAATCCCGTCTGCATTGTGGAAATGTAATTTGTTCAAATATCACTGGTAAGTAGGTACTTACTTACTTGTATAGGTATATAACATGATTTTCGATAAGACCTTTTGTAATATTCACAAAAAATACAAAGCATCAGATATGTACTAATAAATAATTATTATTAAATTATATACCTAATGTACAGAGACATGAAGAATTTTCAATGAACGTAGCTGTATAGACTGGGTAGATATCGCTAAATATAATATCTTTAAATATCGTAATGATACTTAATTTTCCAGTGACTAATACAATAAAAAAAAAATTAATCTTTTTTTTTAACTTTAATTTTTTTACTTTTAAATTAATTTCTTCATATTATTGATTAATGAATTAAAACTAATTACTTAAATAATATTTTCTTAACTTTTCGCTACTTGTATACGTAATGAAACTACGTTTTATTATAATCACTTAAAATAAACTAAATCTATTACACTACAAAAATAAACTTAGAAGTTAAATACTATTATAACATATTAACAAGTAAAAGATGTAATCCAGATCGCTCTCGGTGGGGAGCGTTCCCAAAATACTTGCCGCATTCCCACGTTGTCTGGCAACGCTAATCCTTTGCCCTATATATAGCCCAGTTCATATACTTTACTGATTTATATTGTGGTCCAATAGTCCCTTAAGACTCTAAATAGAATACTGAGCGTAGATTACCGTCCTCTCTGGACAAGGTGCCCAGAAGGCTGGTACCGTTTCCTTGTTGATGCGCCATATTGATCCGTTGTCCGAAGTAGGCACCAGCCCTCTTATTACCTGAAAAGCCAATGAGTCGTGTTGATAAATTTCGGTAAAGGCTCATGGCCTCAAGACTCCACGGTCCAAGCGTCTTAACAGTATACGACACAAAACATATAACTCTCACTCAGGTTTGCATATTTGCTCCGTTTGAGCGATTCCGCTGTTTCCGCCGCCGAACTGGCTGATCTAGACGTGTTTGGTAAATGGGATGCGGCCAACGTGTCCAAGGAGGTCGCATCAAACACGAAAAGCTTGCCACGTTGTCAGGGAGAGATACAGATTGCTGATGATCGTCATATAGCGATACCGTTCGGCTCCAATAAAGCCAGGTATATTTATCAATGTCATTAGTTGTTTAACTTAGCTCCTATACTAGGAGCATTAAGTATAGGTAATAACTTATAATCGATAGTAGATATTATATTGCATATAATTATATGTTTAAATAGTTGCATATTTTGACCATATCTTGTATATGTATTATATAACTTATGTGTATATTTGTATATATAGTATAGTTATATATATATATATATATATATATATATATATATATATATTTTAGTTAGGTTCGCAAACTGGCCAACTTAGCTTACTTTTAAACGAGACTAGAATACAAATAAAATATATTTGCTGACTGGCCTTCTTGGTGCGAACACATCATGCATTATACAAAAGGCATTGAGTACATATTAATTTGAGAAAAGGAGAAATATATAAATAATGAAATTAATTAAATAATTTAAAAAGGAGTGTAAAATTTCTTGATGTGCTTAACCGATGCATTGAAAATATCGAGCTCATGGCAGATATTATTGTAGGCAGTACAAATTCGGTAGAGTGGTGAGTGTTGACAGTACACAGTGCGACATGCTGGTAGAGCGAGTGTTTTACGATTATGCAACCGGCATCCAGCTCGTGGTACAGCGAATTTTAGTTTGTCGAGAAATTAGATTAATATTATTAAAATGTATGTAAGTAATCGTACAATAATTATGTATACCACCATCGCCACCCCTAATCAGAATATTCTTGCCAAGGGTTGTCTGGATGAGATCGCTTTTTAACGATAAGACCGCCCTTTGTACACAATTAGAATAATACTAGTTCGTGAGTTTTCTGTAATGGTGTACAATAAAGAGTTATCTATGTATCAATACATAATTATTTTTATTCAATTCGAGCATTTTGTTGTTTATTTTTAAGAAAAACTTTACCCTTCCTTTGGGCCCCCATAAACACATTTGATAGAGGGCCCGTCTAAGACAAACTACGCCACTGGTAAATACGTTATCTGTGAATGTTTAACGACATTAATAAATTAATAACAATCTCGCATCACAAATACATAACGCATTACTATCATCCATCGCTACATCTGCGTGAAACAATCACTAATACTAAACCAGATGTGGCAGAGGGATTATGTTAAGAAGTAAGAAGTCATTCCACTGAAAAAATTATCAATGACAAAAGAAATTCACGCTTAAATAGATTTTGATATAATAGATATTGTTACACGCCGACAAAAGTAAATGCACGCCTGCAGTTTATTATCTTTCGGCATTTGGACTTCTTTTGTCTACTTTATGTTTAAAATTTGTAATCAGAAAAACATCCTTTTGTGTATTGTAATCGTTTATGATAGTCATTAACCAGGTGTGATTCTTAGAAATGATTGTTATGCGGTTAAGTATTGTGTTGAGACATATTGTATAGTCAGTCTAGTATAAAACAATGCCCGAACGGAGGGGTGAGGCAGTCAAGCGACGATTACGATACGAGCAAGACGTGTGTACATTTGATAAGCTATATAGTGACGGACTTTGCGCGTGTTATTGAATCGTGAATCACGTTTTTACTGGTTGCGTG
The DNA here is from genome assembly GCA_949752895.1 of Dendrolimus pini. Lineage (NCBI taxonomy): Eukaryota > Metazoa > Arthropoda > Insecta > Lepidoptera > Lasiocampidae > Dendrolimus > Dendrolimus pini. Next base: position 16,549,470 of record OX457140.1, on the reverse strand, counting down.
CAGTTATATTTGTACCTGTGTTATACTTGTTTGTATAGTTCTAATAATTTCTATAGTAATTCCGACGGCATTTTAATTCGAGTTCCATAACTCGTAACAATATTAATATCAATTCCTTTAATTTATCAAGCGTTGGAAAACATCAAACAAAGCCTGTGGCGTCGGCGTGCAACTATTTATTTCATTTTGGACTGAAATGTGACCCGAATAATGAAATGGCTTCATTACGTGTAAAGTCGATTCGGGCACTCTCTATTGCCTTACCTGACGCTATTGAAAGAAAAATATATTTATATACTCTGTTGTTGCCTCGGTAGATGGGTCGTGCCCTAGTCTGGGATACTATTTGCGCAAACAGTCTGGTGACGGGCCATCTTCTAAATTCGCGTATTATCGCCGGTTCTGCTGCAGTCCAACCAGAACCTCTTAACATATTCACTGCGAAACGGGGTCTTAGTTGCCCCGGACGTATCTCATTTGCGGTGCGGCTATGAAAAACATAAACCTCTATGTGGTGCGAAGGGCGTAACTTCAATTTGGTTCAGTGTAGAAGGCTTCATAACAAATGGGCGTATGCGCAAAAATGCATTTTTTTTGTTGTTTACTAAAATCTATGCATGTTACAATTTAGAAAGTTTTACCGGCATGCAAGTATACCTAAATAGAAGGGTATTCCAAATTTCAGCCTTATACAATCAACTAGTTTGTTTTATTCACAATTTTTGTCCCTTATATAAACTGCACTTTTGTCTATACGCCCATTTGTTATGAAGCCCTCGATATGTAAGATGTACTATTAAACCAGAGTTCTGTAGTATACCTACCTTAAAACGGGGTCACTTTGACCTAGTACCGCACAACAGAAAACAATAATCCATAAACTATTTTATATATAAGCCAAAAAACAGTTTATTTTTTAAAATGTAAAGGGGCTCACTAGATCTCATGCCGCCATAATGGTTTTAGTTTAAGTTAAGTATATATAAGAATGGAAATTAGGGATAAATCAGTGCCGCTGTAAACGTATTAAGAAGTGTGAAGCGCCGTAAATATACCATCATCAAAAGGGTTACATATTTTTGCGATGTTCAGGGTCGAAACCTTGAGTCTAAGAGGTCCTGATGCCCTAAAACTTTATCGCGACATCGTCTAACGCCTGAAAGATGTCTCACTTGATCAAAAGTAGCTTTTATTTCGGCCAAAGAATTAGCATATTTTTTTTAACGCGGTAACGCTGCCAGCCTTTTGGCAACGTTCCTGAGAAGTGAGAGTGGTTTGGCATTAATTGTTTATCTATAGTTTTCATTTTTATCATTTAGTTTCTAAGGTAGATAGATAGATAACACTTTATTGCTCACCAAAATAAACAAAAACAAATTGCATAATTACAATACTTCTTGTATTATCGCTAAAAGCGATCTCTTCCAAGCAACCTATCTTAAAATAAATTCTTAACTAATCTGGCGATGTAGGTGGAGCAGAAAAAAGATAGGACTGTACAATTAAAATATAAATACTTACAGTAATTTGTTCATTTAATACATACATAAATACAGACACATTTAATAAGTAAATGTTTGATATATTACACATATTTAGTACTAAGATAGTTTATATTTATAATATTTGTGTATAGAGTTTAATGTTTAACTTCTTATCATGATGTTGATCGATACCGTCAAGGAAAAACCTACATATTTAGTATCAAAAATAAGGCGGCCCACTGTACTACTATACTACCCTATAGTATTTAAGTGTGTTACTTATTATTTGGTTTTGTCTTTTTTTGTTTACACTAAAGAGTATTGTATTGTATATTTATTTCAGAATTGAATTTTACAAATTGTTTTTTGAAAGGCATGAGTGTACTATCGCTTCTAATGATATTTTGTTACATTGAAAGGAGAAAAAGAAAAGTTCTGAGTCACCTTATTAAAATTCATTAAATCGCTGTCGTTTTAGTGCAAACTGTGTCGGGATAAGCTAATTTTTATGTATCCGAACAAGTACAAACCGCTCCCAGGACAATAAATATCACACACTTTATTATACATTATTTGCTGTCAATCAGTAAATTCACATTGGAATTCGATTTCTTTTTATCTGGCCATTTTAAATCATTTCGCGGGATTCACGGTCTAATAATTAGAGCAGATTTTCAGTCTAAGATTTTTCTGTCGAGTTTTTAAGTGATCCCGAACAACCAAACAAGAAATGTAAAAAAATGCATATTGTTCTCCGTCGTTTATATAGTCTATTAGAGTTTTTTTTTTATAACTTCAATGTCTCACAGACACGGCATGTTTTGAATTTTATAATATTATAGATTTACATGAAGTGGATACGTAATAAGTCCTCTAGAATACGAGGATTAATATCAACCACATTTACAACCATAGTCCGCGAGGGTTTTTCGCAGCTTAATGTTTAACCCACTGCATTTTTTATCTGCCTTGTCTAACAAAGTAATGTGCCAGTTTTTAATTAAGTATGGAAAATTGCTTTTCTCATCAAAATATATTAAATTTATCCTCTCGGTCTAATTCTAAACCTACAATTACACTGTCCGTACTTTGTAGTTTATATTATATTATTTGTTACTAGCTGACCCGGCGAACTTCGTACCGCCATATTTTCTGAATTCCTAAAAGAGTTTGTTTCATGACACAAAAACAAAATCACCATAATCGGCCCAGGTGATTAGGAGGATTCTAGAACCCGATCTCAGCGCCACCTACCGGTTCTAATTGCGAATTTAAATCATCCGGGAACCCACTCAAACACACACACAATATTTCATCAAAATCGGTAAAGTCGTTCTCAAGTTATGTGCTTACCAACACATTTTGGGTTTCGTTTTTATATATAAGATTAGCTTCTGCCCGTGACTTCGTACGCGTGGAAAGGAAGTTAAAAAACACCCGCGATTTTGAAACATTCTTCATTGGTGCTCCGCTCCTATTGCTCTTAGCGTGATGGTTTATAGCCTGTAACCTTCATCAATAAATGGGCTATCTAACACTGAAAAAAAAATTCAAATCAGACCAGTAGTTCCTGAGATTAGCGCGCTTAAGCAAACAAACAAAGAAACAAACTTATATGCTTTATATATTATATATATAAGATAAAACTCTCTCACTGACACCACACCCTGTCAAATTATCCGCTTCTATTATATTACGTTGCAAAGAAATTATTTTAAGTCTGTTATAAGCTGTTTAAGTAATTAAAGCTTTTAGCTATCCCACGGGAACTATTTAATTTTTCGGGATCAAAAGTATCCTATATGTTGACCAGGGATATAAGCTATCACCATACAAAATTTCATGTAAATCGGTCCAGTCGTTTCTGAGATTAGCCGGTACAAACAGACAGACAACCAGAGAAACAAAAAATTATTAAAAATTCTAAATTAGTTCTATTTCACTTCTTACTTCCCCCTGACTCGGTTTTTAGCATATTTTTTTTATTGTACAGAAATTCGACCGCTACAATTTTATTATAAGTATAGATTATATAGGAAGATAATAAAGACCTCTCACGCGACCAAAAGGCTGGCGTCTATTTTGCTCAAAGGGTAAGCATTGCTATTCAGCGTGGTAACGCCGCCAGCCTTTTGGGAACGTTCCAGGTAAGTATTGTGGTTTGGGATCAATATTTTATCTATAATTTTCCCCTCTATTCTTATTTAGTTTTAGTATTTAATTTTAGTTTTCCATTTTATAGTTTAGTTTAATTTTTAAAATAACTAACAATAAATAAAAAGATGATATTGATAAATAGAATAAAATAATTTTATTGTTGTTCGGAAGATAATTAAGATGCAGTAAATTCTAGAACAACATTTATAGGGTGATAACTCGTCCAAATTAAAGAGTATCTATGAAAACACGACTACTCATATTCTCACTCAGTGTCTTTGATTAATTTTCTGCCTTTATATATCTTTCGTTGAATGGTGAATAAAAGGAAAAACCGCGATATAAAAATTTCGCTGTTTTCACAATTCACGTATCTATGGTGAATTGTGAATGGCGGTGGCTGCTCGCGGACTGAGGTGGTTGCAGTAGTAAAACTACATTATCCCGATGTATATGATGTCTTTACTCTGTTTACGTTTAACAAAATGAAAACCTTATATACTACATTAATGCTACGGGTGCAAATACTTAATTATTGTGCGCTGGCCCTCCTTACAATAAACAATACAAAATGCTTACATACTACATATCCGATCACAGCGGTAAGCGCAATAGAAGCGAAGCGGTTAAACCATAGGTGCATCTACTTTTATCCATACTAGTGGTCGCCCAAGGGTCGAAATTCGACCATAATTAAATTATAATTTATATTTAAATTATACGTTTGAACATTATTAAGGTTCTGTTGTCAAAGTCTATAACTTCTATAATCACAGATTTTGCCAAGGCTTACACTGTTAATTTGACTTTAACAATAAACAGAAGAGTATATTATATGCGTGCGTGTGACAAATACATGTGTGTGTAATTTTATAATTATTGATTTAATGTTTTTTTATGCATAATTTTAAAAGAATATTAGCATTCTGCACTTCTTCTCTATATAAACTATAAATTATTAAATTAATTATAAATTTCATACTCCTCCGTCCGCGCAATTTTCGTAAAAAGGGATAGAAAGTTTTTGCTTCACGTATTAATATAATGATTTGTTAATAGTAAAATATGTACATATATTGATAATTATCAGTATTATAAAAGTTCTGTAATAAAATATATTGTATTAAGAGGTGGTAGTTCATTAGGATAGACACATGCGTTTCATTTCAACGTAGTGAGTTTGTATCCTGACCTGGAAAAATGTACTATGACAAGTATACTGCAAATACTGGCAACAATTCAGAAGGAGTTATAGTAATAAACATAAACATGGTTTAAAAATATATTGTTACAATTACATACCTAATTTAGTTCTAGAAATCTACATATCAAAACTACGGAGGCATGGAACATCCTAATCTATCCTGGACAAGCATGGTAGATACACGTCCATTTTCCAAATACAGTCATGCTCGAACCCAGCAGTTAAACGTTTATGGGTCAATATTTTTTATTTATTTATTTCAGCACTTATAACCCCTTTCATGTTTTAAGAAAGGGAATATTAATGATCTAGATCACTATTACATTTCTAGCATAACACTACTATGTATATATATTTAAGCGGATGTCAACGTAGAAGCATTTATTATTAAGCTAACGGATATCGGAAATGGAATAACCGGATGTTGGAAGTTCATACGTATGGCGGAAGTTGGTTTAATGAAGGAAGTGTAACTGAAGTGGGCGCCACAGCACTACCGGATATTGTCACTGCATCGCGCTACGAGGACCTTAAATACGCGGTGTTCGGGCAGAGGAGGGGCAGTCTTAAACCGACAGTCTACGAGTCTAAAACCAGCAGTCTAGAACCAACAGTCTACAGCCGACGGTCTACGACCGTCATTCTACGTTCATCGATTGAACAGAGCGCAAGCTCTGTTGGACAAGAGGCGCATAGTATATTGTGATTATTATTGTATTATACTCGGAGAGTGATCAGACTCTAAAAAAATATACTATTATACATTTTTAGTGTCAATCTTATGCTATTCTATACATTACTATTAATTGTGTTGCTTACTTAGGTTGGTTTATTGGTTAATATTGTGGTGAATGTAAATCTAGTAAGTTTTAAAACTTTTGGAAAAAGCTAGAAAATTCTGGAAGGAAAGAGAGATAGATATTTAAAAAGAGACATAGTAAATAAAATAATAACGAAAAGAAGATCGAAATTATGGGTTCCAGAAGATTTTTCGGGGTATATAAGCAGCGTTAAGCTCACCTACCGGGCAGTTTAGAGTTGAGTTCAAATCAAGCCAGCGAAGCGACAAGTGCGATACGGAAGAGATGGAAGTGAAGTTTAATAGAAAACAGTGACGAGTTAAGTGTTGAATTCAGTGACAAGTTTAGTGGACAGTTAAGTGAAGGAGTGTAGCGTAGTTCGACAGACGACCAGAAGCGAGCTACAAGTGGTTATATCGGAGCTGAGCACTAGGTGAGGTGGTCAACGCAATATCGGCAACGGTATTGTGAGTGAGACACCTTATCGTCGGGACAGTACATAGTTAGTCGTGCGTATAGGGGCAACCTTGCGGAGAGGTATTACGTGCGGATGTGTAAGTCAATAAAATCGTTAGTTAAAAGAACTGGTGTTTTCTTTCAATCCCAAGTGCGTACTCCCGCTCGCACGTAACAATATGTATTGTGTCTAACCGCATCGTTCTACGCGTGCCGCTATCGTCGAAGCCAACGCCTTAGGGTTGCTTAAATTCTTTGAAGGCTGTCATAAATTTGAACATAGTCACGGGAAAATCTTGTTAAATAATGTTATTACTAAACCCGGCTGTGTCATGTACATATCTGTAAATTATGGCTTTAATTTTAACTTCTAATCTTTGTGTTTACTGTGTTTTGTTAATTTATTATGCTGTTAGTCCTTGTTATTATTTTAATACACATTACTTCCTCTTAAAGCTATCTGCTATAGGGTGAAGTGAAAAACTGCTAAATAATTCGAATTTGATTGATCTATTGTCCGCGCTAATCTCTTTGTATAGCGCCACAATAAAACGTCATAAATCCTTTCTTCTTTTATTTGGATTTCGTTGCACATTCCTAGAAGCCGTTAAGCTTACGACTTTGAGGATTCCAAAGAATAAGGGGCATGTTGCTGGGTGAACCATTTTTATTTTAGAAATACCTATATATATATATATATAACATCAGCCCGATCGAGGGAGAGTCAGTTGGGTTTCAACTGCGATTGATGCGTAACCTAGTGCACTTTCAGAGCGAGTGTAGTTATTACGACGGACTTTGCGCGATTTCTGTCATTACGGTTTTTTGTTTTATGGTATGGATTTTTTATATTCGGTTGTGTTTATAAGAACTGTGAATTAATTACCAGTGTATACTTCTAATAAACTTTGTGATAATTCTAAGGGTATTTAAATTCGTATCATTATTTTAATATAAGTTACCAATCCCCCTCTATTACAACTGGAAATTTTAACAAGATTTTTTCTCCATACATCCGCGCTCTACTCTATCTCCCACTCTTCAATATTTCATTCCAACTCCTTCGCGTTGTAGGCTCTCTCTTCTGTCTTTTTTTGGAACTCCTACAAATGTTAAAACAGCTAAATGTTTTTTTAAATTTAACAATTCACTGAAGTACTATTAGGATATGACGACATTGAATTACTTATTTTTATGTTCACATAAATCACTTTGATTACACAAAAAGGTTAATTTCTATAACGCGAACCTCGGTTATAATAATTTATAATTTTATTAATTATGCGCTAAAGCTTAAGTCACTAGGGTATATGAGAGTTATTGGTAATTCAAGCAGAGGTTAAGAATTTTTTGGTAATTCTACAGGTATATATAGTGTTACTTTTTGGATAAATGTGAGTGTATATAGTGGGGCATGCATTATTATAAATGAAAAAACACACACAGCAAATAACGTGTTCTTCTTGTAAACAAAGCTTTTTCCTACGGATAATCGTCGTCGTAAGCTTTACAGAAACCCGTATGTTCTAAATCTATCAAACTTATGTTCAGAACTCCGAACGATAAGAGCAAAGGTCACGGCAGTTTATGCGATAGAGGCGGATCTTAATTCAAGACCCTGAATAAACCACTACTAACATTACGGCCATGAAACCCAAGCGAAATAGATTTGTGCTGCAAGCGTATAATATTTTTAAGCTATTGCATAGCTTTTATCGTGGGCTTCTAGCGCGGGGACCGAACCAAGAAATTCCGTAACGAAAATTAATCTAACACCTCCCAATTCGCCTACCATGCGCGGTGACGGGGGCCTGAGGCGGACGCGGCGAGCGGAGGCGTGCGGTGGCCACACACAGTGAGTCGCGAGCTCGCGTAGCGGTTCGAGGTATGTCAGGTATTGCAAATTATGGATGACGAGCTGCTCCGAAATAGGACGAATTCGGAGCTGTTTGTGAGAAAGTATATAGGTGTATAGGTATCTATCATATCTTTATAATGCCACACTTACCGCATGTGCGACCCGTAAGTATACATGTAGGTATATTAGGGTGATCCAAAAAAATAATATTTTTTTCTTTTTTTTCCAACCAGCCCCCAAAGTTTCTTTTGGGTGTAAAAAAAAATTCTGTGAAAAGATGAGGATAATCTTAATATTAATATTAAGATTGTCCTCATCGCATTTCTTTAATTCCCATAAGAATAACACGGAAATTTTTTTTTGCTTCTTCTGATTTTTGTACCGTTCAAACGATTCGTTGACTGATAAATCGCTGTTCCAATCTTTATAGAGAATTGAACGCTCTACAAAAAAGGTCTGATAACATTTTTTGATTTGTCCACGCGTTCAAAAGTTATTCAAGATCAAAGTTCAATTGTTCAAAAATTTGATCGAATTTTATAAATTACACCGAAACTGTTGGTTTCAGTGTCAAAATAGTTCGCGACTGTTTCGCGCCAAGTGAATTGCCGCGAAACATTGGCCGCGCGCTTGTGATAAACGGCTATGATATGATGACAATAATAACGGATATGATAAACAATAAATAGATAAGCAATTTTTTAAGCAAAACGTATTAACAAAATGAATTTGAACATAATAATAGAATAAAATTGTTTATTTTTTTATTTATTGCAAAAAATTCCTTAAAAGCATCATATTTATTTGATTTAATAAAAAAAATGTATTGGTCAACATTTATCAGAAGTCTAATTTATGTTGGACAAAAAATTTGATCCTTATTTTGACACTGAAAGCAACAGTTTCAGTGTAATTTATAAAATTCGATCAAATTTTTGAACAATTGAACTTTGATCTTGAATAACTTTTGAACGCGTGGACAAATCCAAAAATGTTATCAGACCTTTTTTGTAGAGCGTTCAATTCTCTATAAAGATTGGAACAGAGATTTATCAGTCAACCAGTAATTTTAACGGTACAAAAAATCAGAAGAAGCAAAAAAAAATTTTTACTGTGTTATTCTTATGGGAATTAAAAAAATGCGATGAGGACAATCTTACTATTAATATTAAGGGCTTATCTTTTCACAGAATTTTTTTAAACCCAAAAGAAACTTTTGAGCCTCTATGGAAAAAAAAAGAAAAAAATTTTTTTTTGGATCATCCTAAGGTATATATGTATACATAGGTGATTTGTTTTCTTATCGGCCACCACGCTCAAAAAGTGTAACTAGAATTAATATCAAAGAAAAAAATACTGTATAAATAAAAATTAATAATAATTTTAATTGCATAAGTTGATAAAAAATGCTATGCAATAGCTTTACCGCGGCAGTACCCGGGTGCCTCAAGTTTTTTTGGTGTTTCGCAGTATCTTCTTGTTTTTAAATATGTTACTTTACGATTTGTGTCAGTAATCAGTGTTAAGTATTCAATAATATTTGAGATAAAGATAAAAACAACATAAATGGACGCCACCTGCTGTTTCCCAATATGGTAGCCCGCAGCAGAACGAGCTTGTGAATACCCTATGTAAATATGGAGGCCTTGCCTAGCCTCTACGTTGGCACCCCGGACCCTAGTACTCATCAGGGGCGCTACCTCTCCTGCCAGACCCCTCGCTGGAAAGTTCCAGTATATAATTTGATCAGTTGTTCATGACTAGATAGTAAATACTGTAAAATCTAAGGTATTTAGGTTTCAGGTACTATCTATGCAAATAGATGATCTTTGAAATCATGAGGAATTGAAGTAAATCTACCTCGCTTGCGTGTGCCTAGAAAATGAATGGATAATCAACGATTATACACTAAAACCGATTCCATGTGAATTCCTATCTTACCAAAATATTTTAAAGAGATCTTAATACCGATATTATTAAAATTTTGTTGTTCATCACGCAATTGACGTTCTTGGCTTCAGCCCTAGCACAAATAATATAAAATGACAATTTGGCTACCGACTTTTGAGGAGTAGGGTTCCAATCAGCGGTGGACCTAGACTACTAGCCGGTATGAATTGTGTAGCCGAACAGCTGACGTTGACTTTGGTCGATTCCATGGCGCTGGAAGTTACAACGGACTGAGTCTTCACGTAAAAAACTAACGAAATCCGCGTAAATATTCTATATATTGTACAGTACAGTAGTTCAACCCACCAAACGATTCAGATAGGAGAGGAAACGCTTGGAAGGTTTGAGTTGAAGGTCATTCGATGTTAAGGACGTGCAGCTACTCGATTCTCTTTTTGAATAACGATGGCTGTCCCAACGCCAACGTATAATTTGACAACGATTCCCCGACTAGGCAACAAATGCTTTGGACGCTGCATTGCTCTACAAAAATCTGAATGGTGACTTCTTGGTCGGGAACCATCGGCTTTTTGGTTGTTGCAGGTAGCCCCATGTCCTGAGTTGCTTTTAGGACTAGCCATCAGCCTGTTTTTAAGTAGCCGAGAAGTTTTATCGATAATAGCCATCGAACTCAATATACCCATCCTTGACCGAATGTTCTCGAAGGTTGATTATTCCTTTTGAATAAGCGATGGCGCCACCAGTTTCACAATTCGAGTATTATTCTTCAATAACAAGTATTAGTCAAATATTACACTAAAATTGCCTTTGTAATTTATCAAGAACAATCCAGCTGTTTTATAAATTTTAATTTAGAATTTTGACCATAGACAAATAATTTCATAGAACCATAGGCAAGACCTCGATTCCTACGCTTTTCTGCATCGGATGGCAGGAGCGGTCTTGACAAATCAATGTAGCAGTATGTATGTAAAGACTATAAATGTGTGGATGCTTAAAACCGAAATTCTCGGGGCCCAAGATTAACTTGGTCTACTATTTGCGTAAAAGGTTTGCAGTTGGTGATTTATGCCATTATTTGTTTGAAGTTTAAATTAGTTTGCTATTAAGTTTTTGAATGAATGCTATTGGTTTTGCATTAGTAATAAATAAAAATGGTTCTATGCTAGATTTATTTTTAAATTTCAATATTTGCTTAACAACTTATAATTGGTTCACAATTTACCCGAAACTTATTACAAAACTCTTTTATTCTAAAATAAGATTGAAATTTTTTTCTTAATCGCATTTCACGTACACTGTATAGGGTCTTTGAAGGTGAGGAATATCAACTGTATGGTTTTTGTTATTTATTAAACCTAAGAAGCATTCAGCCTAAAGTATTCCATATCGTAATAACTACTAAAGAGATCTTTATAAACAAATTAAGTTATGTATACAGTACCTATCGATACTAACATCGATATTGCAGTTTCGAAGGTTTGTCTGTCCAGTCGTGGTGCGAATCGTTATTTTCGATATACGCAATACCGAAAACTCAGTTAATTAATTAAATTATATATATATATATATATATATATATATATATATATATATATATATATATATATATATACCTCGAAGGACCAACATGTGCGCAGCTTGTCGCACATGTGATATTTATTTTACGCTGATAGTGTGGGCGAGACTTTTGTTATTGTAGGTATAAAAGTGAAACACTGTTAGTGGTCGAAAATTTTAAAAAATCAGTTTAAAACGCAAATACGTGTGCATTCAGCTACAACTAAAAACCGACTTCAAAAACGAAAAAACTAAAATGTATAAAATAACTTATTTCTTAAGCTATTATTATTAATATATATTATCTAAAACATCTTAAAGTCGGTGCTTAGTAATTTTCAAAATATAGTAATTTTTATGTTTTACTTTGCACCGACTTCAAGATATTTTAGATAATATATATTAATAATAATAGCTTAAGAAATAAGTTATTTTATACATTTTAGTTTTTTCGATTTTGAAGTCGGTTTTTTTAAACGAAGTTTTTAAATTTTATTTGTTACTTTTTAGTGTCTAGCTATGTATGGGTGGACCTACGAATTGTGCCGCGCTTCTTAAAAAATATAGGTCCCAAGAACCGGGAACAAAAAAATGTTCGTAAAATGAAAACTACTGGGCCAAACTATGTCAAATTTTTAGGGGACCACATGGCAGCTATTCCACGTCGAACAAATTTTTTGTTTTCCATTTTTTGGCAACCATATCGTAATTTTTCGTACACGAAAAATATCACTTAAATATGAGGGTAGTAAAATTGTCTACCACAAACGATGAACTATAATTTTTTTAAATCTCGCTTTCTTCATTTTCAGAATTCGCACTAAAATAATAATTAAAAATTACCATACCTCCTGTGCCAAGTAGAATAGGCACGTAATTTTTACCTTAGATTAGACTTCACGATCCATAAAACTGCCTTTCTACTCGCTGTACTAACGTGAATTTGAACCATTGCTGGCACACAGTAGGCCCAACGGTGACCAAACCATGCATAGGCCGACACACCGCCGCTCCACAGGCACATTCAGGGCGTCACCACTACGTCGCCGCTATTTCCGCCGACGGCCCCGACATGTCAATCGTCCTCAAATGCTTTTGCTTCCACTGTGGGCATCCTTCAATCCATCAGCACGCCTTCTTATACTGGCAAGGCTTCGCAGTCATTGCTTTCATTGTGGGCACAGGCTGAGATCCCACTTCTGATGTCGCAGAACGGCCTCGTTCTCACGACATCTTCTTTAGTTATTGTAGGTTTAGTGGGCGTCAAAAGGATAAAATGCGAGCATAAAACACAATAGCCACGGTTTATACACTTTTAATTTAGATTTGATCAACATTATGACATAGTTTAGACCGAGCAGCGGGTTCAGGGCACCCGCTCATACTTCCAGCTTCAATACTTTCTTTAAAATACTCCATGGTCCAACTCGACCTGTTGCCACCAACCAAATGCGCCACAAAAACTCCTCAGTCTACCCAAGTAGATATTACTCAAAGTATAGAGGGCGCTGACCCCGCTCTTGACATGCTGTGCTCTCATTGGTCGTTTATTAAATTACAATATTCATAACTTTTATTAGGTTAGAACGATCTTGAAGTTATAGAAACATTAACAAATCTAATTAAATTACATTAAGAATTTTAGAAGTGATTATAATGTAAACAAATGATATTGTGCGTTATACATCCAGTCAACAATACATAGTCATATCGTCATAGTCATAGCTTCCCTCCGACATATATATATATATATATATATATATATATATATAAATCTATATACGTATATATACGTAGTGGGTCACAAACGTGTCCAATCAGCTGAGATGAAAATGTTGAGATGGATGTGTGGTGTTACAAGAATGGATAAGGTGAGATATGAGGACATAAGAGAATCTTTGAAAGTTGCACCTGTGACTGAAAAATTTACTAAGTTGGTATGGGCATATAATGAGGAGGGATGAAAGTCACGTGACAAAAAGAATGTTAAACTACAAGATGGATTGGTATAGATGTAAAGGTAGACTAAAAAAAGACGAATGGATTGCGTGAAGGATGATATGATGATTTGAGGTGTGACAGAAGATGTATGTCAGAATAGAGGAGTGTGGAAGGAGAAGACATATTTGTGCCGATCGACATAATTGAGATATGGTGAAAGAAAAGACAGATATAGGTACCTATATTACGTAGGCACATAATCGATTTATCACTTTTTAATTCACTAAGTAAAACCTAAGATTACCCACATATGCAAGACCACCCCCGCAATGTTTCCACAGTTAGCTGAATGATTTATTACTCGTTTTAATATTCATCTTTCATCCTATCAAGCATTGATATATGCATGCCCGCTTCTAGGGTTTCACCCCTTCCGTATCATAATGAGATACATTTATACTTTCTCTGTTGTTATCTTTAGACTATTTGAGTAAAGGAAAAAAGTAACTTTCACGCTGAAACGGGTATTTATTTATTTATCAATAACTAAAATCTTAAATATTTTTCAAATTCGTAACTTGAATGAATAACGTAACACCTAAAAAAATTATACAATATTTCTCACGCGCGCGTTTACTGTGTACGGCGGTTATGTGTAAAGCTAAGCCAATATCTGCCAAAAGTACGCTGAAAATTCGGCTAAATATGCCTGCTGTGGTTTTTAGGTAACTTATGAGACAACCGAAATTACGTTGCGTTCGGCCTAATGCCGAACCTTTCGTCTAGCGGCTGTTTTCGTGAGAACGCATTCAATGTATTTTGAATAGCGATCACTATATCATGGGATGCGTTACGCCACCGACAATTCGGCAAACGTAGTAATTGAACTCTTATTTACACGCTCCGATACTTTTACGGATCAAAGTGCATAACTTCACCGTCTCATATTGCCAATACTGATAAACTTAATACTTTAAAGTGGGTTTACGTAACACAATAAGATGTTCATTCCAACTGAATATTAAGATCGATAATTCAGACGCCGAAGTGTTAGTCCCGTGCTTGCGGCAGGTGTGTCATGAATCAATGAATTTTCATGTTAAGTGTTCCTCGAAAGAGCAAAAGTGACAGCTTCGCTATTTGATAGAATTTTGTTCGTAATCATAAAACAAATTAACAGCTTTAGTTATGGAATATATTGTATTAATTACTTACATCAATTTAGAAATTAGCAAATAATTACAATGATCTGGAGGGAACTTCGCGCCGCGGTTTCCCTTTGCGCTACGACATGGGATTCTTTAAGAAGGGCGTTATAAAATTTCTTAAAGGTCGGCAACGCGTTGGCGTCCCCCCTGGTATTGCCAACGTCCATAGGCAACGGTAACCACTTTCGATCAGGTGAGCCGTCTGCCCGTTTGCTCGCTTCAGGCAATAAAAAAAAATTACTCTGGCAGGATTAAGTACGGCGATTTTTTTTATTCCAGGAGAGCAGACAGGCAGACGGCCCACTTGATTGAAAGCGGTTACTATCGCCTATGGACATTTGCAACACCGAAGGTGCTACAAATGCTCTGCTGCTCTCTTAAAGGGGACTGGAACCTGGTCACTAATGCCGGAACACAACTCAAGATTGTTATGGCGACATACTTTAGACGATCCAGTCGATCAAATGGCCTACCACCTAGCTGTAGGTTGTTTTGTCGCCTCTTACGACAGTCCGCCCGGCCGCAGGAAATTGTATTAAAATTGTTGCAGCACTGCGCGTCTATGGGACTTTGTTATGGCGTGGAATCTATATAAGACGTTTGTAAATGTTGTAACTGACCACCACCTAAACACGCCGAAGTGACACCAGTCAACGATGCGTTGTCGTTCAATATTTTCTTTTCATTTCGTTCTTATATATATTTCTTTGAGTTCCATATCTAAGTAGTTAAAACCGAATTCTAATAATTTCGTTATGTCTGTCGCCTCTTGTTGCCAAATGTTAATTTAATTAATCCCATTTAATTTAGTTAATACTCCGAAAATAAATTAACGTTTTGTAAATACCTGGAATTAATTAATGAGACTCTTGTCTCATTAGCCTTGTCCTTGTTCATTTAATGAATTTAATACTTTTTTTAAGAGACACTTCAAAAAGAACCTTACTGATAAAGGTTCTATAAATTTTACTGTTGTGACGAATACGCGTAGGGAATTTTTTTTTTCGCCTTAACAATAACACAAGAATGTTCCATGTACAATGTAACACAAAAGAGCAGGAAAGAAATATAGGGCCAAACAAATGTTGAAATGAGATAGATATGCTCGAGAAGAAACTGGAATAAACTAGTCGTACGTAACAAGGACGGGAATACTTGTTGGACAAGGATAGATATATAGTTAAATGACGTGGCTTCATTCTAGATAGTCGAACGAATATATAAGCACGACAATCTGCGCACGCAGGCAGACTATCATCCAGACTGCCCTATCATCCAGATTGCCCCTGAGGACGAAGATCGGGGTCTACAAGACCTATCTCCGCTCGAGGCTCACATATGCAGCTCCGGCATGGTATGCGCTGTGCTCGGCCACTACCAAGAAGCTGCTACAAAAGCAACAAAACATCACCTTGCGAATGCGGACGCGGGTCGATACGTCAGGAATGACGTCGTCGCTTGCGACTTGTGCGTCCCGTCGGTGGAGGAGTTCGTGGTGATGTCGGCGCGTCGGATGTTCGACCGCGCCGACAACTGCCGCCATACCCACCTGAACGGGATCGCCCCGCTACATGCGCGACCCCCAGACGGAAGGAGGAAAACCTGGCTATCGACCCCACGTGACCTCATTCGCCGGGATTAGGGTGATGTAAGAGGTCGCGATTTATGCCCCTAACGCCACAGATAGGCCACCAGACGCCAATGATGGCCAACCGAAGCCCGGGAAGGCCATCGAAAGCCAAGATCGGCCAACCAACGCCGCTGATGCAGCCCACGCAAAGCCGTGAAGGCCACCGTAAGCCGCGGATTGGCCCGCGTGAGCCGTCGACACCACGGCGGCTCCCATATACAGATACCGGAGGGTAGTGGCCATCCGAGCTGCAGCCGGGGCAAAGAGCACCCCGCTCGAAGCCCCCTCACCAACACGTCGATTTCACGACGTCGTTGAAGGAAAAGCGACGACGCAGGCAGACTTGCACCGGCTAGCGAAGCGAAAGGAAGGACTAGAGAGCAAAGGTATCAAAAGGACCTTCAGACTGCGCGACAACGTTACGGTGAAGCATCAAGTCGTGAGTGAGGCTTCAAGACTATTTAGTCACGAGACACCGGAACGTCGATCGAACGGATTAGGACGTGAGACAACCGAGAAAAGCGTGTGCATAATTTGAAAAGGTATTTTCATTTAATTAATTTTTAATTCAATAAAGGCAGTTTATTTTTAAATCGGTGTTTCCTTCCAATCTCAGTACCCACAGCACGTAACAGTATAATTATCAAAATAGAGTTCGTCTATTCTTTAATTAATGGGTAAATCTGTCGTTTTCTTTACACTCCTCCTTTCAGAAGTTGGTTACAAATATGCTGTGTTCCTCGTCTAGAAATTATAACCCAACTATAATTTATATTGCATTTGAGTTTTAGCTAACGTCTGAATGGGTGTATGTAATGTGAGATTATATCTATACAAATATTATAAAGAGGAATTATTTTTATTTTTGTATGTTTGTAACGAATTAACTCAAAAGCTACGGGACCGATCTCAAAAATTCTTTCACCATTAGAATGCTATATTATTCTAGAATAATATAGTCTATATTTATTACTAGAAAAAAAAATAGGGGTCCCTACTAAAACATCAATAATCTAGCCCAAGATGTAAAAATTAGTGTTTGAGTGGGTCCGAGGATGGTTTAGATTCACAATTAGACCCGGTAGCTGGCGCTGAAATCGAGGTCTAGATTTTTGTATTTTCAGGACAGAGTCAATGTCTGCCGAAACCGCTAGTGTTATCATAAAAAAGGAACCACGAATAACCAACAAACATCCAAAGTCACTGTCGCATTTTAGATATAATATTGTAATACTAATTATCTTATACTAATATATAAAGCTGAAAAGTTTGTTTGATTGATTGAACGCGGTAATCTCAGGTCTGATTTGAAAAGTCTTTCAGTGTTAGATAGCCCATTTATAGAAAAAGGCTATAGGGTATGTATCATCACGTTAAGACCAATAGGAGCGGAGCACCAGTCAAGACTGTTTCAAAATCAGGGAGTTTTGAAAACAAATTCCACGCGGACGACGTCACAGGTACAGCTAGTATTAGAATAACATGCTTTCTTTGATGTTGTTCAAAATGTAAATTATTTTAATAAATTGTTTATCTAATTAAATTGTTTTCTAAGAAGACTTATAATATTATACTGTCACAAAAAATGCCATCTTCCAAGGTATCTTGTTAAAGTATTTAAACAAGTAATATATATAATATCTTCCGAGCATTTTCGTGTTACATGTCGATGTTTATACATAACTTTGTAAAATTCTGGTTGTAATACTAATTGGACATTCTATCATATAATTTCTTTTTGTGCTTTTTCTGCTTCTTCTCCTTAAACAACGATGTCACGTTGCGAAGCGGTGTCCATAGAAAAGGAAGTAGATTTAAATTATTACATAAACATTCAAAAAATGTTCTCCGGTGGGATGTAACACTTGTAACAATTCAGAAGGGTTTATTTTAATAAAAGAACAGCAACTGGTCACCACACTTATAATCATAATCAAAACCTTAGTGTTTTAATACATTTCATACACTGTCTCTATACAAACATTTTTAGAACACCTCGCCAACCCTCCAACAATTTTACAGTAAAAGAAACTTAGCAAATTGACACAAACGATAGATAGCGGATTGAAGTCATTCATAAACTATTTTAATTAAAGATATTATGAATGAGAAGAATTTAATACATTATTAACTGGAAATTTTAGACAATATTTTATACAAGATATTATATAAAGAATTATTTTTGAAATGTAAAAATTTATCGCCCTGCCAATATGAAAATAAAATGTAATGAATACCGTCTATATATAATTGAGAGATTTTTTATTATAATCTACACAATTTACTACATCATATTAGAGATAAATTATAGAGAACTACTCTATACAAAACAGGCGCTAATCACATAATATATAAAAATATAACATTATTATTCAATTAAGGAAATAGCCGATTGTATTGTTTAGAAATAAGAGGGTAGGTACTACGTAACAAAATTAATTATTATTATTAACTATGCAACTAAATAAATGTAACGGAAACTAATATTGAATAAAAAGTTTTGATTTTAAATATCTACGAGTACGTATATATTGTGGGAATGAAAGTCACATATTATTTTAAGTACTCGAAACATGCTAAGGCAAATGAATTATTGGAAAACACTTCAAACATCAAATATTATTAAGAATCGGCTTAAACGGTAGGGTCTTAAAGATTTACTCAGAAATTTGTTTCATTGTTACTTTGTAAATATAAAACTTTATAACACGACTAGCGGCCCGTCTCGGCTTCGCACGGGTGGACATTTAGTAGTTTAAGAAGATATCACTATTTTCTCTAGTAATAAATATAGCCTATACGTTATTCAGAGATAATTTAGCATTCTACGGGTGAAAGAATTTTTGTAATCGGTCCAGTCGTTTTTGAGTTTATTCGTTACAAACATAAAAAACCTTTCCTCTTTGTAATATTAGTATAGATTAGTTAATCGATGATTTAAAAAGAGAAAATAGTCATACTACCCTCGAAAGAGCATTATAGAAAAAATAAACATAATACACGATAGAAATTTAGTCCCATTTTCAAGTCGCTCAGGGAGTTATGCTATGTTAATGGCACTTTCTTAGATCGATACTTTTATGGTCTCTCTTATGCTCATTCTACACCTAGGATAATGTTAGTGTTGGAGACTGTGTCATGCAGATGTAGCTAATGTTTAATGCGATGCCACATTCATAATGTCGTTAAACAATATAAGATAACTTACGTATAATGGCGGGTTAGAACCCTTTCCCCAAGGAGACTTACGTCGGCAGAAGGTGTAGGTCTAGGCTTGCCCTCCGGTGCCAACGCGTCCTCCTTTGGTGGGAGCGAAGCAAGGACGTGCCCTCGCGCTCCCAATTCGCCTCCTCCTTAGAGACTTGATTACAAACGAGGAGACGGCTTCCCATCCAGGTGGACTCTGGACCATGGTGCGAATCACGGCCTGGAGCAATAGGTCAAGACCAACACAGGCGAGCTCGAGCTCTAGGGGCTACTCTATCCAAGCGGGGCACACCTGGAGGGTGTGCATTCATCACTACTTAATTTGTGGCGCTTTTTGTTCAGATTCTTATGATATTTTAAAAATAATAGATTTGTACTGGATAAATTAAAAAGTAAAAATATATACACATGCAAAATTGAACAATGAAATAAATAATGAAAAATATATTAGTTTTCCCAAAAGTACTATATTTTACAGCTTAAAAACAAAAATACTACATCTTCAAAAAAGTGGCAACCCTATACAAAAATGTAGCGCTAAATAAATTTAATCTAACTGTATAACTGATAAAACTTTATCTATGTGTAGCCTATCTATTAATTATTTATTTACATTTAATTGAGTACTGGTCGTGCTTTGGAAACGCACAGCTCGTTCGTTGCAACAACCAGTTTTGGTGAATACTTGTATCGGGCGTCGATCGCACAGCGCGCGGCTAGCACCGGCAGTCGGTACCCATACGACACGCACAAAACCCGCATCGCTTGCCGTCCGTTCATCTCCATACGTTCATTCATATATTTAAGATATAGTGTACAACATTTGTTTCTTATCAGAAATAAAATACTATAAAAACATCTATAACTGGTGACCCCCGAAAAGGACACGAAAATTTTAAAATGAGTGATAGCAGTGATTCAGTAAAAACCGCGGACGCTCAGGTCACCACGCGGCGCCCACGCAAAGCGCGCGTTTCCACTGACCGCGACGAAAACATCGTGCAAAAATTTAAAATTAAAGTGCCACCTTTCTCGCCTGAAGATCCGGAGCTGTGGTTCGCTCTCGTTGAAGCACAGTTTGAGAGTCATGATATTACCGATGACCACATAAAATTCACGAACGTCACAACCAACTTAGATTTGCAATATGCAAAATCTGTAAAAGACATTATTATTAACCCTCCGCAGCGAAACAGGTATGAGAGGATTAAGACCGAACTTATAAAGCGACTGTCTGCTTCACACGAGAAGAAGATTAAGCAGTTGCTAACGCATGAAGAACTCGGGGATAGGAAGCCTTCTCAATTTCTCCGACACTTGCAAGACCTAGCCGGACCTTCAGTGCCTGACGATTTTCTGAGGTCAATATGGAGTAACCGGCTCCCTCACAACATCCAAACGGTGCTAGCATCTCAACCTAGCCATTCTTTGGAGCAGCTAGCTGACCTCGCAGACCGAATTCAGGAATTAGCATCACCATGCACCGTCGCTACTACGTCCAGCAGCGGATATGGATCACAACAGTCAAAGGAGATTGCAGAGCTAAAGGATATGGTGCAGCGCCTGACGTTAAAATTGGAAGAACACACCCGAGGAGCTTGTTGTTCTACTGACCATGCAAGACCTCGCGAACGTCGTCGTCGATCTACTTCACGACAACGAAACCGTTCCAGGTCCAGTTACAAGAAGTATCCCATATGCTGGTACCATGCCAAGTTTGGAAATCTGGCTCACAACTGCATTACGCCTTGCGACTACTCCTCTTCTAGGGCGGAAAACACCACGGGCAGTCGCTAATGGCGACTCAGGACTGTCCAACCGCATCAAGTCGCCTTTTTGTTACCGACCGCAGTACGAAAGTCCAGTACCTGGTAGACACTGGCAGTGACCTATGCGTCTATCCCCGTTCTGCGCTTCGGGACCGACGGCCCAAAACGGACTTCCAGCTGACCGCTGCTAATGGATCAGTTATAGAAACATATGGCTTCATTGAGCTTAGTTTGAACTTAGGCTTAAGACGTAATTTTGTATGGCGATTTACCGTTGCTAATGTTACTAAGCCAATAATAGGCGTTGACTTTCTTTGCCATTATAATTTAATTGTAGATTGCCGCAATCAACGCCTCATAGATAATGTAACTAGCTTATCTGCTTGTGCTTCTCCCGCTAAAGCTAATATATTTTCTGTTAAGGTTCCGGCAGGCGACACGCGTTTTCACAGTATTTTGAGTAAGTTTCCTGAAATTACACGCCCTTCAGGCACATCGGCGTTTCCAATTCACAACACAGTACATTACATTAGAACTACACCTGGTCCTCCTATATCTTGTACTCCTCGCAGACTGGCACCTGATAAATTAAAAATTGCCAAACAGGAATTTGAGCTCATGCTAAATAATGGCACGGCACGTCCTTCTGACAGCCCCTGGGCTTCACCCTTACACTTAGCGCCTAAAAAGGATAACGGCTGGCGCCCTTGCGGCGATTACCGAATGCTGAACTCTCGGACTATACCAGACCGTTATCCAATCAGACACATCCAGGACTTTTCCCATAATATAGCTGGTTGTCAAGTTTTTAGTACCATAGACCTCGTTAAAGCCTACAACCAAATTCCTGTATTTGAGGAGGACATTAAAAAGACTGCCATTACCACGCCATTTGGTTTGTTTGAATTTCCCTGCATGACCTTCGGTTTAAGGAACGCAGGTCAAACATTTCAGAGGTTTGTAGTTGTAGACGAGATGACGCGAGGTCTCGACTTCGTATATCCGTACTGTGACGATTTTTTGGTCTTCTCAAAAGACCTGACACTTCACGAAGCCCACTTGCACCAACTATTCAGTCGCATGAAGGAATATGGCATTCTTGTCAACACCTCTAAGTGCATTTTTGGGGCATCCGAAGTCTCATTTCTGGGTTACCAAATCTCCGCATCTGGCACGAAACCCCTAGAATCCAAGGTCCAGGCCATAAGAGAATTCCCAGTTCCCAGGACAGTCCGACAACTCAGACGATTCCTAGGAATGCTCAATTTTTATAGAAATTTTTTACCGCATTCAGCTGCAACTCAAGCACCTCTAAACGCTCTTCTTTCTGGCTCTGTTAAGCCATCTCAGCCGGTTGACATAACCGGTGAGGCACTTTTTGCTTTCAACAAGTGCAAAGAAAGCCTCGCTAATGCTGCATTACTTGCTCACCCAGACTGTCAAGCCGATCTCGCTCTAATAACGGATGCGTCCGACCTGGCAATGGGTGCAGTACTGCAGCAACATAAAGACCATATATGGCAACCTCTGGCGTTCTTCTCGCGAAAGTTGACTCCCTCCCAACAGAAATACTCACCCTACGACCGCGAGCTTTTATCGATATACGAAAGCATCAAATACTTTCGTCACATGCTAGAGGCAAGACACTTCGTGGTTTATACCGACCACAAGCCGCTCATGTACGCTTTCAGCGAAAGGAAAGTTAATTGCTCGCCTCGACAGTTTCGACATCTCGACTACATCTCGCAATTCACGACCGATATTAGACATATCAAGGGATACGACAATATCGTCGCTGACCCACTGTCACGTATCGATGAGTTGCAGATGCCAGTTGATTTGGATATTCTAGCTTCATTGCAAGCCGCTGATGAAGAGTTGGCTCAGCTTTTGGGAGAAGAATCTTCACTACGCCTTAAGAAATTGAGAATTACTGACTCTCAAACAGAACTTTATTGTGACATCAGCACTCCTACCCCTAGGCCTTTTGTCACAAAGCCCCTTCGGAGACAACTCTTCGACAGCCTTCATAGCCTCAGTCATCCAGGAGCCAATGCAACGGCTAAACTAGTTGCCGAGCGATTTGTTTGGCCTGGAGTCCGCAAGGATTGTCGAGAGTGGACCCGTCAATGTTTAGCTTGCCAACGCACCAAGGTTCATCGCCACGTGTCTTCTCCATTGGGCACATTCGATCTTCCTTGCGCCCGGTTTGCATTCATTCACGTGGACATTATTGGGCCACTACCTGTTTCACAGGACTATCGATACTGCCTAACAGCGGTGGATCGTTTCACTCGATGGCCGGAAGTTACACCAATGGTAAACATCACAGCCGAAACGGTTGGGAAGGCAATAATATCGTGGATATCCAGATTTGGATGTCCAGCGGATATTGTCACCGATCGCGGTCGACAGTTTGAATCGTCACTTTTTCAATACCTTGGAAAAATGATTGGATTCAAACACCGCAAAACTACCGCGTATCACCCAGCCTGTAACGGGCTAGTGGAACGATTCCACCGCCAGTTGAAAGCAGCTATAATGTGCCACGCCGATAAAAATTGGGTTGACACTCTACCCTTGGTTATGTTAGGCATAAGAAGTGCATTTAAAGATGACCTGAAATCCTCATCAGCGGAACTGGTGTATGGAGAGCCATTACGTCTGCCTGGTGAGTTTTTCCAGGCCACGATTCCTCACAGTACCGACATATCGGACTTCACCACTCGCTTGGGCCACTTTGTATCAAAAATAAGACCAGTACCAGCTGCACGGCACAATAAAGACAAAATCTTTATTTTTAAAGACCTGTGTACTTCTAGCCACGTATTTTTGAGGGTTGACGCATTACGTGGCGCTTTACAGCCACCCTATTCTGGTCCCTATAAAGTGCTTGAGAGAAGTGATAAAACCTTTAAAATTGAAATCAAAGGGAAAAGTGTCACGGTGTCCATAGACCGCTTAAAACCAGCCTATACACTAAGCGACCCGTCCACTGATCCCCTTTGCACTACCACTCCAACCTTGAAATCCCATCTCACTCACACGCCTGTTCCTAATTTCTCAGGGCAGAACGCCCCGACTCAGACAGATGTTAGACAAACTCGTTCAGGTCGCAAGGTTCATTTCCCTAATTATTATCGACCGTAGTGACGGTCTCAGGGGGGGAGTGATGTAGCCTATCTATTAATTATTTATTTACATTTAATTGAGTACTGGTCGTGCTTTGGAAACGCACAGCTCGTTCGTTGCAACAACCAGTTTTGGTGAATACTTGTATCGGGCGTCGATCGCACAGCGCGCGGCTAGCACCGGCAGTCGGTACCCATACGACACACACAAAACCCGCATCGCTTGCCGTCCGTTCATCTCCATACGTTCATTCATATATTTAAGATATAGTGTACAACATTTGTTTCTTATCAGAAATAAAATACTATAAAAACATCTATATATGTATAATAGACCCAGCGTCTGAGAAATATTCCCGTGTTATATTACAAATACAATCGAACATGACACTATGGAAACATAAGGGTTCAGTGGTCACTAAGATAGCTACGGTACCCGAATAAAAGTATACGAGAAATTCAATTGCAGCGGCTTAATACTAATGAACCATTTATAACACTTTGAGAGGCGATTAAGCAGCTATTAAGTACCTGAATGAAGATGTATTTGTCAGCTTCAACTAATTTGGTTTGGTTGAATACATTCTTGTGCGCTTTAAATGCGTAGTGTGCAGCACAAAAGAAAATTATAACACAGTAAATTTTATTTAAAACGACTCTTCAATCAAAAGGAAACCGATTAGCAGTACCTAATACAAAATATGTTTTGCTGAAATCTACTGGTGTACAGTCGAGGTATAAAACAATTAGCCAGTATTCAAATTAATTCATTTAACGTTCCGTGAGCACATGTTAGCATTGCAAATTAAGTTACAGAACCGTTTGTTCCACAGAAAATTATGTTTAACTGTTTGACAATAAAGTTTAAAATTACTAAGATCAAAGTTATTTGATTTTCTATCTTGTCTAAGAAGATTGTTTAAAACCTTTTTATTAGTTTTAATGTTTATGACAAGCGTGCCGATTATATTCTCTTTGTTTCTTATTCTTAATGTCAGTGTTTGTCATTGTCAACATTGCAATTTTCTTTTTTCACGTTTCTATATTTATTAAAATATAGGCAGTAGGTACTGTTTCTTGTACTTGTGCAAGCAAAAGTCGACTTTAAGGTGACGAACCTTTTCATACCGCGACTGTATATCACCAGTTATTGTGCAGTTTAATTTTTAAAACTGATTGTTTTGAATTAAGGACAATATCCTTAATTGTGAAGTTTTTGCCGGCATCTAAGTTGCCGTAATTTTACTTTAAAAAATTAATTTTACAAAAATGATTTTGTTTCAGGAAAACATATTCCATAGTCATTATGCATGCAATTACATTAGAATATGTGCAATTGTAAGACTGGTTTTAGTGTCACGCGGAACGTCAGTACGGATCGCTCTGCACAGACCGATCTGTATTAAGCTTAGGGAGCGTTTCAGAGTAATGCGGACGGGTCCGTACGGACGACCGTCCACGCGGACAGTTCCACAGCCATCCGCATGGCGCGTCCGTGCCGCGGAGCTATCCGCGCGGTCCGCTGCTCGCGCGCCTGCAGTGAGCGTATTAGTATCGTGCGGAGCACACGCGTCAACACAGTACAATCATGGCGATGATTTGTATCGTCAGCCCTCAAATTGCCGTATAATGTGATGAATTCTCCCGCGATGGTTCTCTGCTCTATTAAAGGGTGAACATGTAGTCCTTCTTCACTTCAATTTATTTTTCTTGTGCAATATAGGTCAATAACTAATAACACCCGCCACATTGGATGCATTACGCGCATCTGTACACGGCGGCGGTCAGGACGATACTAAAACGACATACGCGAACGATCCGTACTAACGGTCCACGTGA
Source organism: Dendrolimus pini (assembly GCA_949752895.1). Classification (NCBI taxonomy): domain Eukaryota; kingdom Metazoa; phylum Arthropoda; class Insecta; order Lepidoptera; family Lasiocampidae; genus Dendrolimus; species Dendrolimus pini. The sequence continues at coordinate 16,523,315 of OX457140.1, read as the reverse complement.
CACTAAAACCAGCCTAAATAGTTAGACATACTTCTCACATTCACATACACAAGATATAACTTGTGCGCACCACCAGTACGATTGAAAGGTTTTGCCTTCATGTTCCTTCTACGTACGACAGGGCTGTGGAATGCACTACCATCATTCTTGTTTCCCAAAGAGTATAATAATAATAATCTGGGTGTGTAAGTCTCGGGTAAATAAGTATTATCTAGGTAAGCGTGCACAATCTTCGCCCATATCATCGTCTAACATTAAGCGAGATTGTGGTCAAAGGCGAATTTATCTATTCTATTATTATTATTTATCATATTTTTTATTTTATTGCATTACTTTAGCAAACCCGCCAAGCCGCCTTGGATAAGCGTGGCGGGTATACCGTCCATTCCCCTACCGTGGGAAGCCCGAGCCCAGCAGTGGGACAGTTATGGGCTATTGTTATCATTATTTTTTATTTATACTTTAGCAAACAGGCAGTTAGCGCACCTGACGGAAAGCTGTTACCGTCACCTATTCCAACGGGCAAAAACCCTACCACCTGACAGTGGGTTAGTTTGTCGCCTCTTATGACAGGCTGCTCGGCCGCAGGAAATTGTATTCTTTTTCCGTTCCTGCACGGATACAATAGAGCATCATAAGGCAATCATGCATTCCGCAGCAGTGCTTAATATAATTATGTACAGTCCATCCTATCAACAATCATCACCAGGACGGCGTGGGGGCTCACCCGCATGCAGCGTACCAAGGACGCACACTGATTCCTCATGGTGGTCTGGAAGCAATCGACACGCGCCACGGCAAACATGATCAAGGCGTAGAAATAGAGCGGCAACCCCAATAGTATCAAATGTTTATAAAGGTTATTTTTTAAAATATTTATGGACATTTGACACTGACTAAATCAACAAATCGTGGAGTATAATTTAAATAGATTTATTTTGTACTTTTCATTATCTGATCTGCAATTAATGTCGTCAGGGTAGTCGAAATGGCAATTAATTAGTATTCCACAACAAAGAACACGTTATTTGTTTTAGCACAATACATTTGTCTCTTCTCTACAATTATCTCACGTGGTGTTCTTTGGAGATAAGGAAAACTTCCTTCTAAGGAATGCCGCGCACTACCCACACTTAACGTTTCTCCTTATTTATACTGCAGTATACAACAGTTTTAAATTATTAATTATTTATGTGGCGGAGTATGATACTAAAGATTCGAGTGATTGTAATGATGATGCTGTTACGTGGAAAGAGGTTATTAATAACTAGTGGGCCCGATAGACGTTGTCCTGCTTTCTCTCGTAAAAAAAACAAAAACCCGACTCCAGCGCTACCTACCGGGTCCAATTGCCAATCTAAACTATCCAGGGACATGATACACAAAAAAAGCAGAATCGGTCCATGGACTTAGAAGGAGTTCAGTGACATATACACGTACAGAAGAAATATTCTTTCTGTGTAAAAAAAATAAGTAACCTTATTAAAAATATTTTATAAAAAAACCTGAAAGTCATAAAACTGTCCATGCAGTGACTATCTCCCGGAACAAGAAATACGAAGTGCGTTTACTTGCAACTTGTTCTTATACTGCCTATGTAATGAAACCTCTTACTAAAAGAATGTTACTAAAAGAAGAGAAGTTATCAAAGAGGCAGACGGTCTGCCTATTGGAAAGTGGTTACTTTCGCCTAGCTAGGGGTAGTATGTGGGCCAACGGACCAATTCTGTATACAGTGTCGATATTATTAATCCCTACTTGGAATTTCTAAAACGACCCAGCTAATACACAGCAAACACGTATCCCGATCTACAGGGAATAATTAGACTATGGTATATACACTGATATTACACAGATACATCGAAACCACGTCAACATGTTACTGGGGTTACCATTACGAAATTTGAAAAGCCTTGACTAAAACTTACAACATAGACATAATTTTTGTCTAGAAAATTAATTGGGATGGTTCCGATTCGAAATGTCAATCTGGACCCAATATCTATAATGGAAACCAATATACGCCATAAGTTGGTATATTAGAATAATATAATTTTGTCACAATATTGCGTATTACAGGTTATAAACATATTTAAGTTACGTAATACGAAATCTCTTTTTCGAAAAAAAGAGTAATCAGGTAATTTGCAAAAGAATGGTCTCATCTGTCACTAGACCGATGATCGTTAGAGCAGACCAAACTTGGAGCGGAAGCCGATTGATAAGGTGTTGATAAAAGTCGCATAGGACATGATATTGTTATTTGATTCTTACACGAATAAGACTTGTAGTACTGTCTAATTTAAATTCAAAGTGTAGTTTTTACTTCATTTTTATTATCTATCTATACTATATTAAATCTGTAGATGTTACAAGTTTGTACATTGCGTTTAAAAATGTGAAAAAATTCAAGAGGGATAATTCGGACCAGCAGATTCCGAAAAAGGAATTTTTAGAATATTTGTCTGCCTGTCTGTCTGTTAGAGCATCGCGTGAAAACTACTGAATGGATTTAAATGATAATCCAAACGGAGCTGGCTTAGGTCCCGGGTTGTAACTTAGGATACTTGTTATCCCGACATATGATGTGGTTTCCGTGGGGTAGATGAAAATAGCGAAAAAGATGACGCTGCAATCGCATCTTTTTTGGGAGCTACTGAACGTATATGAATGAAACTCGGCATAGTGCTGGCTTAAAACTCAAGTTAACACTTAGGATACATTTTATCGCGATAAATAATGTCACACACACACACACACACACACACACACACACACACACACACACACACACACACACACACACACACACACACACACACACACACATAACGTCACGCCAGGTCCCTTGCGGGGTAGGCACGAACAACAGAGCGCCATTCAGGCTTATTCTTACACACCTCACTTGCTTCTTTGACATTCATAGCTCTTGTCATGCACGCTCGTCTGTTCTTAAGGCTCCTGAAATCACCTTCTGCTAATACACGATCAATTTGATCATGGAAGGTGTGTCGTGGCCTTCCGCGACTTCTGCATCCATCCACTGATGAAATGATGTCGTTTTTATAAAATAGATAGATTAGTTAAATAGATTGCGCTACAATCGCAATGTCGACAACCATCGCTGTAATTCAATAACAAATACATTGTCAGGTAGCCCACATGCATTCATTACGTGTACTTGAAATCAGGTTGGCTGCGACTTTTGTGTTTTTTATGTTTTGCTGTGCTTTTGTCTACCTACACTATATTGACTTAGTTTCTTTGTAATTATAGTGAATTATAAAACATTTATTTCATTTTTTATGTGTGTCAGATATAGCTAATACCTAAATTTTTTGTGTAGCTTTGCCGCGGGGAGAACTCTAGTAATAATATAATTCAAACATTTTATAACTTGCAGTTGCAACAGGATACAATGATACTGTTCTTCGAAGCGGTCTTGCTTAACAATGATCTGCACTTTGTTCCGATGGTGACTGCATGAGGAAAGCAGAGCACCAAGAAACATATGGCGTGAACTCGGGGAGGCTAAAATCCAGGAGTCACATTCAATTGGCAATGTAATTTGAACATGAGAAACAAATGAAGTTTTGATAAAACCGAACGACGGAGAAAGATCCAGACAAGTCCAGATAAATCTAAATGTATGTCATCCCTAAACGTGACGATCTCAATCAAACATTTGAGGTCGGATGGTAACCAAATGAATCGTTTCTGTGCAAATAATGGTTTATCTGGAAACACGATCTGATTCATCTACCAACTTGGCGAAACTTCTTGGTATGTTATTTGAAGGTGTACTCACAGTTTGATAATTCGAATAGTTATTATTATGTTACTCTCAGCTTGTTCTTATTCAAATGTATAAGTAAATTATTATTAGCTTCGAGATGATTGCGTTTGTAGTTGGCTTGCGAAAATATGACCACGTTTCTGAATTACCTGAAAAACTCTAGTGGCTTCTTATTCGCTTTCGCCGGAATACTCACATTCTCACACTACTTTATTACATATTGTGGCGAACGATGGTGGAATCTAGTTAGAAAGTCTAGATTTTTCCAAAAGTTCTAAACTTTTGGAAAAATCTAGAAAAATCTAGAACAAAAAGACAAGGACGGATATATTTAGAAAAGGATAGACGATAAATGAAAGAAAGAGATAGATAGATGTTAGACAGAGATAGACGACGAAAGAAGGAAAGAGATAGATAGATGTTAGAAAGGGATAGATGTATAAACGAAAGTTAAGACGTGCTAACTTAAGGGACTTTTATGAAGGATCATTGGTCTGGCTTCATAATCCTGTTCGACGTAAAGGAAAATCTCCAAAATTGCAATCGAGTTGGGAAGGACCTTACACAGTAGTCACTAGGATTAATGATGTTACCTATCGAATTCGGAAATCATCAAGGAGCCCTGCAAAAATAGTGCATATAGATCGACTAGCGAAATTTCATGGTTCTAACGATGCTCGGGACGAGCACATTTTAGAAGGGGGTAGTGTGGCGAACGATGGTGGAACCATCTAGTTAGTTTTAGAACTTTTGGAAAAATCTAGAAAAATCTAGAACAAAAAGACAAGGACGGATATATTTAGAAAAGGATAGACGATAAATGAAAGAAAGAGATAGATAGATGTTAGACAGAGATAGACGACGAAAGAAGGAAAGAGATAGATAGATGTTAGAAAGGGATAGATGTATAAACGAAAGTTCCCGAACAGAATGTTCGGGAAAGAAAAGACAGAGATAGATAGATGGGTTCTAGAAAATTCTTCCAGGTATATAAACAGCGTAAGGCGCGCCTACCGGGCAGTTTAAAGTTGAGTTCAGTTCAAGACGGTGAAACGACAAGTGCGATACTAAAGGGTTATCAGAGAAGGTTAATAGAGTACAGAGACGGATTAAGTGGTGAATTTAGTGACAAGTTTGGTGGACAGATACGCGAAGGAGGTGTTTAGCGTAGTTCGAAGGAGGAACCAGAAGCGAGCTACCCGCGATAATATTGGAGGTGGTCCGCGCAATATCGGCGACGGTATTGAGGGTGTGACAACTTATCGTCGGGACTGTGCACCGTTGGTCGTGCGTATAGGGGCAACCCTACAGAGAGGTACTACGTGCGGCTGTGTAAGTCAATAAAAGCTTTTAAATTGAAAACTGGTGTTTTCTTCCAATCCATAAGTGCGTAACCCCGCTCGCACGTAACAATATTATTCATTCCTAGTAGTTATCCTTACCTAAGGAACGTTTTGAATTCAATAGCCTTTCTACTTCCAACAATTTGCGCACTCATACGTATCGTAAACTCATTACACCTGCACGCACTGCATCCTTTTATGATAACTCTTTTACAGTGCAGGCTGTCAAACTTTGGAATGCGCTGCCTCTTACTGTCAGAGAGGCCAAAACATCGCCTACGTTTAAGAACGCACTCAGAAAACACTACTTTTCCCTAAATAATTATGCCTAATGCTTATCATATAGGCTTTTAATATATATGTATGTATTTAATTTATAAATTATGTAGTTTAGGTATGTTTATTTATGATCTGCACCACCTACATCGCCAGATTAAGTTAAATTTTCCTAAAGTTAGGTTGCCTGGAAGAGATTTCTTTAAGCGATAAGGCCGCCTATTGTTTCTGCCATGACAATATTGAAATTGTGTATTTTTGAAATTGTATTTTTGGTGAGTAATAAAGTGTTATCTATCTATCTATATATAGCCTAAAATTTAAAATACTTTGTACAATTAACAAAAAGACGTTCAATAATATAAGTTAGTATAAGAACACATTATAGCCTACCCACCCACGCGTAGCGTAGCATTCAGGCGTGGGATGGCTCCAATGCTATATCTTTTGAAACAAATTGAACCCTGGTTGACCTTCACAGATAATTTTCTATTGAGAAAGCATGTGAAAATTTGTATTACGTGGACATATTAAAACGATACACATAATAAGTAATGCATGTTTCTATTAATGTGTTTTTTTTTATATTGGCGATAAACATATTAGTAGATAGGAGGTAAGAAATAATTGGTTACCATAACAATCAGATATTTATGGAATAAAAACGAGTATACCATGGTAGAGAACGAAGAAATCATAGCACCGGCAATTAGGGACATAGCTATGTAGATTAAAAAAGTGTTATCCTTCTTCTTAGGGTAGATACGATTCCGAATGAGATTTTAAATCTGCCCATAACTAAATTAAAAAGTGCTTTGCTTAAAAAGAATATTACAATCACAAAACTACATTTGCACAGCAGTTGCTCCAGCCTTTGTACTATCATCTGTGTAACGTTTTAGTTTGTCAAATTTGTTTATAAATTGAAGATATATATATATATATATAGAAGATAAAGATATCAAGTATTAATGAGAATTGTTTACAGTTTTATTTAGCCTACCCCTAACTTTATCATTTTAATTATTTTTATTTTGTTTATAGTTATTGTTTACTCTATGGGAGCCTAATCTAATTTAAAATACTAATTGGCACTAAAAAAATAATCTTATTGTCAAATAGTTAAACATAATTTTCTATGGGACAGTCTGTTCTTTGACTTGGTTTGAAAAGGTAACATGTGCTTGCGGAAGGTTAAATAAATCAATTTTAAAACGGGCGAATATTTTTTCACAATACGACTGTACATAGAATAGGAAGTAGACTGCATTGTTAACTTCTACGGCCTCTGTGGTTGAGCGGGCTAAGCCTTTGCCGGCCTACCTGACTGCAACGCAGAGGCTCCAGGTTCGATTCCTGGTATAGTAAATTTCGGAAACGTATTTTCTCCGTTATTTACCATGGTCTGGGTGTCTGGGATCGGCCCCAGAGTGGTCCGTTGGATATTGCCCATAACACAAACGTAACTTGCTTAATTTGGGGATATACAATGTGTGTGTTTGTCTGCCGATTGTTATTACTATTATATGCATGATCTTCAAAAAATGCTCTCCAGTGAAACTTATTTCGAATTAAGACTTTTGTATTGAAACATATAAATAAATCTAAGGAGCCTGTAAACCTCGTATAACTGTTATGAATAAGGTGGGTAATAATTGAAATAATTAAATGGAACATCATTTGTGGAAAATGCCAAGAAAATGTTCCTCATGTTTCATGCTGGCACTAAATCTGTCAAAGTCTAAATTGTTCAAGGGACCAAAAAGGGTTACAATTTTAATTAAAAGCCATGGGAAAAATCGATATTGAATGATGTAACAGATTTTCATAACGTCCTTTTCCAAGGGTTCGAGGATTTTTTTTCTGTAAAGCTACTTCAAAGCTGAAAACATTAATAATACACGACGTCTATAATGTTTTATTTGGTATAAAAATTATATGCAAAATTCAACAGTTTTTCTAACAGTTAATGACATCATCCGGGCGTATTAGAACCGAATGGTTTGGTGCGCGACGGTAGTTAGAGGCCGGATGGTATGTCACTTATTCCTTGGAAGATGGGACGGCCACTTACCGTAGACATTCTAGCGCCGTCACAATTTCCAATGACTGAGTAGAGGCTGGCAAAGCGGCTTCAAAAGCTGAAGCTCTCAAACGGCGCAAATATGGAATCTTAGGAAGAGATTACATATTTGTGCCGTTTGGAATTGAAACATTATAAGTCCGTGGGGTCCATCGGTGAAGAGTTTCTTCAAAGAAATTTGCAAGAAACTCTTCAATACCACCCGTGATGCCAGCCTTTTGTGGTACACAGCGCGGCAATGCAGCCAGCCTTCTGGGCACGCTCTCATCTGGCAGCGATTTGTTACACAATCTGTAGGTAATTACTTGTCCTATTTATAACTTAGTTTATTTTTTTATTGTATTTTTTAAGTTGATTAACTATATATTTTAATTTAAAATTAGTTTCACTGGAGAACCATTTTTGCAGGTCAAACATATAAGTTAAAATTTTAAAACAAAAACATGTTATTGCTGTTAAGAAGAAAAAGCAGCCAGAATCTCCCCAGCATCATAATTTATCTATCTCAAGCTCTTTTTTAAATAAATTTTATGTAGAAGTATGTTATATTTACAATTACTTTGGGAAGAATTGATGGAGTGTAGAGCAAACAGTGCATACGCAGTAAGACAAAAAAACATAATAAAAGGAAAGAAAAATATGATTATTGTTATAATGACAAGGCGTATTAAAAATGTATACTGCAACATATCTTCATAAATTTCTTACACGTTTGGCAACAAAAAAACGTTATACAGAAAATAGTATAAGAGGCTGGAGCGAGCTGCTATGTAAATGAAATTTTATGATTTAAATGTTGTTCAATAGTGTAGTATTCCTTTTTAAGCAACATACATTTGGTTTTACTTTATTATCTGGCACGTGAAAAATTCCACAAAATTGATCTGGGTTTTTGGGATTATATGTTTTTCGTTACCTACCTATATTACTGTTACATACCGACAAAGTGGATGCACATCTGGTTTATTACCTTTCCCGCATTTGTACTTCTTTTGTTTACTTTGTATTTGAAATTTGTAATTAAGAAAAACATTCTATTGTTATTCTACTTGTTTTATGGCAGTTATTAGACAGGTGTGTCGAACTAATTCTAAGAAATTATTGTTTTGCGTCGAGACATATTGTATTTGTACAGGATAAAAGGAATGCCCGAACGGAGGGATTAGGCAGTCAAGCGATATTCGCAAGCGTGTCAAGACGTGTACATTCGATAATCTACATAGTGACGGACTTTGCGCGTGTTATTGAATCGTGCAATTTGTGCTGGTTGTGGACAGTTATATTTGTACCTGTGTTATACGTGTTTGTATAGTTCTAATAAATACTATAGTAATTCTAACGGCATTCGAGCCCTGTAGCTCGTAACATTACTCTCCCAAAAGCTCAAGCTGCCTCAAGAACATTTTCTGAATATGTTTAATTAATATGGCCCGTTTTATTTTTCAATTCCTTAAATATCCAACTTAAAGATATAAAAAATTCAATAACAAGTTTTTTTAATAAAAAATCCCGTTTAATAAAATTCAAGGGTTGGTAAGGGCCCGCAACCCTTCAGCCAAACCTCGTTTTTATTTAGGGGTCTTTCAAGGACTCTTATAAAAAAATTCACACTACTTCAAGAAACTACCCTAAATTGTTCACCAGCTCTCGGACCATTATTTATACCCTTGGAATAGCTTTCTACTTAATAAAAACAACGTTGATGTCCTACATCAGAAATAATAGAATTTTCTTCTAAGTTTCCGAAGTTTTGATTACTTACCTTTCGAATTTATATCACCACCAGTATTCTAATTAATTTGAATTGATAACGAATTTTTAACCGACTTGGAAAAAAGGAGGAGGTTCTCAATTCGTAGGGATCTTTTTTTTTTTTTTTTTTTTTTGCTTTTTTTATGTATGTTCGCCGATAACTCCGTGATTTATGATCCGATTTACGTGATTCTTTTTTTGTTTGACGCGGAATAGCTGCCCTGTGGTCCCCTAAAAATTTGACATAGTTTGGCCCAGTAGTTTTCATTTTACGAACATGTTTTTGTTCCCGGGATCTTGGGACCTATATTTTTTAAGAAGCGTGGCTCCATTCGTAGGTCCACCCATACATAGCTAGACACTAAAAAGTAACAAATAAAAAATAAAAACTTCGTTTACAAAAACCGACTTCAAAAACTAAAAAACTAAAATGAATAAAATAACTTATTTCTAAAGCTATTATTATTAATGTTACGTGCGAGCGGGGTTACGCACTGATGGATTGGAAGAAAACACCAGTTTTTAATTTAAAAGCTTTTATTGACTTACACAGCCGAACGTAGTACCTCTCGGTAGGGTTGCCCCTATACGCACGACCAACGATGCACAGTCCCGACGATAAGTTGTCACACCCTCAATACCGTCGCCGATATTGCGCGGACCACCTCCAGTATTATCGCGGGTAGCTCGCTTCTGATTCCTCCTTCGAACTACGCTACACACTTCCTTCGCGTATCTGTCCACCAAACTTGTCACTAAATTCACCACTTAATCCGTCTCTGTACTCTATTAATCTTCTCTAACAACTCTTTAGTATCGCACTTGTTGCTTCACCGTCTTGGACTGACTCAACTTTAAACTCTAAACTTTCAACTCTAAACTGCCCGGTAGGCGCGCTTTACGCTGTTTATATACCCGGAAGAATTTTCTAGAAACCATATATCTATCTCTGTCTCTTCTTTCCCGAACCTTCTGTTCGGGAACTTTCGTTTATACATCTATCCCTTTCTAACATCTATCTATCTCTTTCTTTCGTTCATTGTCCATCTCTTTCTAACATCTATCTATCTCTTTCTTTCCTTTATCGTCTATCCCTTTCTAACATCTATCCGTCCTTGTCTTTTCCTTCCAGAAATGTCTAGTATTTTCTAAAAGTTCTAAAACTGATTTACGCTGCTGGGCAGTTCCACCCTCGGTCGCCACATTAATATATATTATCAAAATATATTATAAAAAATAAAAACTTCGTTTAAAAAAACCGACTTCAAAAACTAAAATGTATAAAATAACTTATTTCTAAAGCTATTATTATTAATATATATTATCTAAAACATCTTGAAGTCGGTGCAAAGTAAAACATAAAAATTACTATATTTTGAAAATTACTAAGCACCGACATTAAGATGTTTTAGATAATATATATTAATAATAATAGCTTTAGAAATAAGTTATTTTATTCATTTTAGTTTTTTAGTTTTTGTCATTAGTATTCTGTGACATCATAAGGACTGACACGTATACCAATGGCTAGGGATAATTAAAACTACGTTTCACAGTTTTAAGCGCAGCATTTTAGTTGATTTTTATTTCGACTTCCCAAACAATTTTCGGTACCTAAATAATAACAATAAACAACAAGCGTTTATTTTACTTTTGATGTTTGAACGTCTATCCAGTTACATATGTCTTGAGAGTGAAGCCCACATGAGTACATGACACTTTATTGTTGTGGATGACGTAATAGTAATGTTCTGTAAGTCATGTAATGCACAGACTATTAAATAATCGACACTATACGTAAATAAATCGAATGTAACCGATTTAAAAATTAAAATATCTACTTTATTACATTAATTTCGCGTTATTACAAAAATGTCTTATTTAATACATTTTAAAACATTTCCATTGAAAAGGGTGTATATTTATTACACGCTATAGTATTTTTAGCAAAAATATATAGTAACTTATCTATAATTAATTGATTCAAACTTATTTATAAATGAAGTCGATTTTTGTAACAATACGAGTAGGTAACGCTAGACATTACTAATTGATCTGTCGTCGAGCTGTCAAAATAAAATAATTAGAAAGGAAATAGTGGCCAAACCTTGGAAAGGGTATAGTGGCCAAACGCCGAAATAAAAATCAGATAATATGCCGCATCTAAACTGTTAAAACTTAGTTTTCATTACGTGTATTAATCGCAAAACTTAAGAAAATACTGTAGTTAGGGATGTTAAACACCGCGCGAAGTGCAGAAGAAAAAGTAGAAAAGCAGGTTAGAGGCTGACGCTCTAAAGTTTAATTAAACCGGGATTTAACGCTAGGATGTTGTTTTTTTTTTCAAGTGTTATTTGGGCTAAACTTTTGCAGAGAGTGGCATCAGATTAACGAAAATTAAGTTAAGGGGTATATATAGACACCTTATATATAGACACTAGAGCTGTTATTTGGGTTAGGACACATGTTTTTAGGGTCCACCAACAAGTTTTGTAATTTTGGAAAAGAACAAAAATATAAACAAGGTTATGTCAAAAAAAGTTTGATTTGTGTTTAGGAATACACTTACACCTGATATATAAACACAAAAACTGTTTTTTAATTTAATAAACAAGTTTTGAATTAGTTATTATAATTTTAAAGTTCATCATAATAAATCACAGTACTGTCACTTTTTTTATTTAATGACGATAATAGGCATAAAAAGAAAAAAAAAATTAACATCTCGATATGTCAATATCGATTTTTAAATACGAAAATTGTTTTTTTTTCATATATATTGCGGGTTTGAATTAGTAGTAGGTATGTTTTTAAACTATTTATTTTTACTTAAAAAAATATGTATAACTTGCTATTATAATGTTCAGAGCTTGGGAGAAGAGAAACAACGTTTTCACTTGTAAGGTTTAATCCGAACTGAGACTATATTATAAAATACAGAAGTACCCTCTTTTGTCATGACTATCAATACACTACATTCCTCCCCACTTATTTTAGACCAGACTATACTATACACATACTTAAAACTACGATAAACGATACGATAAACCTACAATAAATTACAAATTGGAATTTCATAAATATTTATATTTTTGACCTTTTAGTCGACACTGCCTAACGGGTCGCCTTGGCAATGTTGGCTCACTTTGGCAAGGTTCACAGGGTTCTGACTCCGACGTGAGACCCTTTCCTGCGTCGGACTCTTCCGTCTGGGGCTCACTGGACGCATCATTGTGCTCAACAGTTTCTACATTAGTTTCTTCAATAACATCCGCTTCTGGTAAACATGGAACGTCACTCTCAGGGCACGGCAGAACAAGGGAACTCCTTGACCTGCGTTTCAACTGATCAACGTGTCTATGAATTGGGTTTCCACCATCCCCAATTACTTGTAAATTTGAAGGACCCAATGACTCTCCTACTGTTCCCGGAAGCCACTTGTCTCCCTTAAGATATTGCCGATACCACACTGCCTCACCCTTCTCGAATTTCCTAGACGCACCTCCAGTATCATCAACCTGACGCTGTTGTACTTGCCTCATTCGCCTTTCACGATCGGGCTTTAGGGCATCTAACCTAGTACGCAGTCCCCTGCCTAACATCAGCATAGCTGGACTTTCACCCGTGGAAGTGTGTTGCGTGTTTCTATAGTATAATAAAAATGTATTTAAAGCTTTTATTACGTTAACCTTCTCAAAGTTAGCTTTTTTTATAACGCGTTTTAGGGTTTTAACAGCATTTTCTGCAGCACCGTTCGATGAGGGATGATACGGTGCCGTGAAAATGTGTTGTATGCCGTTACTGTTAACAAATATTTTAAATTCTTGACTGGTGAAAGGTGGACCGTTGTCTGATACAATTTGCCGCGGTAAACCCCATCTACTCCAGAGCTCATTTAATCTATCTATTGTACTAGCTGCTGCTGTACTAGGGACGTTAAATATCTCTAACCACTTAGATGTAGCATCGATTACGACTAAATATAATTTTCCGAATATAGGACCCAAAAAATCTAAATGTAGCCGTGTCCAAGGGCGGGCTGGCCAGGCCCACGGGACGGGCGCTTGTCGCGGTGGTGCGTCCGCCTGTGATGCGCATACTTCGCACGCTCGACACATTTGTTCGACTGCTTCGTCAATTCCGGGCCACCAAGCATAGCTGCGCGCCAGTGCTTTGGACTTAACAATGCCCATATGAGGTTCATGCAATAATTTCAAAACCCTATCCCTGCATTTTTCCGGAATAACCACCCGGTGACCCCACATAATACACCCTAGCTCTTCATATAGCTCAGTTTTTCTATTGTGATATGGTTTCATTGCATTTAAATCACAATTTTCCGGCCAACCATCTCTTATATAAGATAATAATATACCTAAGATAGGATCCCTACTTGTGTGTAACTTAACATCGTTATAGTCTAATAAGAGTGCTTCTTGAGCGAAATGCAAGTGCGTTTGTTCGGGCGCAATAGTAGAAACCGGTTTGTTATCGCGCGGTGGCAGTCGAGACAAACTATCGGCGCTATTGCGATCTGTGCGCACGTATTCTATATCATACGTATACGCAGATAGGATGATGGCCCAACGCTGCATACGGCTGGCAGTCATGGTCGGTATACCTTTATAGGGACCGAAAATGGATACCAGAGGCTTGTGATCGGTTCGCAGAGTAAACTGTCTACCATAAACGTATTGGTGAAACTTTCTCATACAAAAAATTATAGCTAGCGCCTCCCTATGTATTTGCGAGTAATTTTTCTCAGCTGCTGTCAGCGTGCGAGACACAAATGCGATGGGGCGTTCCTCCCCGCGGGCGCCCGCGCCCGCGCCCCGCCCGACCGGTTGCGATAGTACTCCCCCCACACCCGCTGCGCTCGCGTCACAGGTCACTATCAGTGGCTTATCGGGATCATAATGTGCTAACACTTCCGAACCTATTAATGTATTTTTAATTTGACAAAATGCGCCCTCACATTCCGGAGTCCACTGCCACCTTACATTTTTCTTCAACAGAGCATACAAAGGTAACAACTTCTGAGAAAAGTTTTTAATAAATTTCGCAAAGAAATTAACTAATCCTAGGAATGAACGCAGCTCGGATACGTTTTGCGGTCTGGACATATGTTTGACTGCTTCAATTTTGCTCGGGTCTGCCCTGACGCCATTTTTGGAAACAATGTGACCCAGATATTTTACCTCATTTACAAAAAATACACATTTTGATTTTTTTAACTTAAGTCCATTTTCAAAAAGACGTTGAAATACGGCTTCCAAGGTGCTAAAATGATCGCTTTCCGATTTAGTTCCAATTATTACATCATCACTAAAAATTGCAACATTTGGTATGTCGCCTAAAAGGTTAGTCATTATCCGTTGGAAAATTCCTGGACTAGATGACAGTCCAAATACTAAACGATTATAACGGAACAGACCACGATGTGTGTTTATAGTTGTAAATGACTTAGACTTGTCTAATTCTATTTGGTTATACGACTGTGACAAATCGATTTTACTAAAATATTGAGCTCCTTGTAACATAATTAGTGCATCTTCAAATCTAGGCAGTGGGTACCGGTCGACAATTAAAGCAGGATTTAAAGTTGACTTATAATCTACACATAGCCTGAGAGTGCCGTCCGCTTTGTTCACTGGAACTAATGGTGAGGCCCAGTCGGAGCAGTCGACGGGCTCGATGACGCCGGCGCGCAGCATCGTGTCCAGCTCCGCGTCGACGCGCGCGCGCAACGCGTACGGCAGGGGCCGTGCGCGGCTGAACACCGGCGCCGCGCCCTCCCGCACCCTTAACGTAGCCTTGCCTCCTGTGAACCTTCCCAAGCTGCCATCGAACAATTCCTTATACCTATTTAACAAATTATTTAAATTACAATCATATTTATTGTTACATGACTTGTTATCAAGAGATACTTGGCTGCTGTGCAAGTTATAAAAGGGTATAGACAGCTCACTAAGCCACTGTCTACCTATTAGAGACGTAGTTCCCCCACTAATGACAAACAGCTCTAATTCCTTTACATTTCCCTTGTAAGATACATTACACTTTATATATCCCGACGGCTTGACAACCGAACCATCGTAAAATCTTAAGCTAAGATTGTGAGACATTAGCTTTTTGTAATTAAAATACTTATTATACATAATTTTACTTATACAAGATATCGGCGTACCCGTATCTACCTCCATGGATATAATTTTACCATCTATAGATATAGGCAAACTCACCGCCTTGTAATCACCGAGACAAAGTTGGTGTAAATCAATCATCTGTTCATCCAACTGCTGGTCTGATTCCTCTTGCTCCTCCACTGAATTATAATTAAATCTTCGTTCTACGGTTTTTCGTGAATTGCTATCCTCCGTCTCCGGACATACCCGACGAAGATGCCCCTGACGTCTACACCGGCTGCAAACGAAATCACGATATCTACAGTTCCCGTAGCTGTGACTCGTCGATCCGCAGCCCTTACAGTTGCCGAGTCCAGGCTCTGGCTTACTCTGTCTTCCCGTCCACCGTGTCGTGCTCCGTCTCACGCTGCTGCCGCGCTGCTGCCGTGCCCGGCCGCTGCGCCCCTCCCGCACCGCATGGAGCTCAACGCTCTGTGACGTTCCCGGGATACTCCGTACCTCTACAGCCGCTGCATCTCGCTCGGCAGCCTCCAGCGATATAGCGATCTGAACTGCCTTTACAAAAGTCAAACTTTCGTCTTCTGCGAACAAGCGTTGACGAAAAATGTCGTTTTTCAATCCACACACAAATTGATCACGCAAGTTTTCATTGAGGTTATCCTTGAAATTGCACGTCCGTGCCAACCTCTTTAACTCTGCTACATAGTTGTTAACATTTTCATCGCTATCTTGTCGCCTCTGCCTGAAACGAAATCTTTCAGCGAGCACTGATGGACTCGGTTGTAAATGATTACGTAGTAGTTCCACCGCCTCACTGTAATCTAATTCCGGTGGTTTCCGTGGGCTAGCCAGATTTACAAGCAGTTCGTACACCTCATCTCCCATCACAGCAATCATCGTTGGTAATTGTAAGTCGTCTTTGATGCCATTCACTTTAAAGTACATTTGTAGTCGATCCGCATATAACGACCACACTCCCGACTTTACGTCGAACTCGCTAATTTTACCAATCGACATTTTACGCACAACCACAACACGCACAGTTCGATATTTTATGATTTCTCGTCGCCAGTATAATGTTCAGAGCTTGGGAGAAGAGAAACAACGTTTTCACTTGTAAGGTTTAATCCGAACTGAGACTATATTATAAAATACAGAAGTACCCTCTTTTGTCATGACTATCAATACACTACAGCTATAATATATTTGCTGCCTTTTTTATTCCATTTCTCTTTTAGTTATATGAATGTACTTTGTGTTTTGTTATGGATTTTTCGACAACTTGCGCTGTTTCGGTTATATTGGTTATTTTTATGTTAACTGGCTTTCTCACTGGACATCGATTGCATTGTTTAACTTTGAATTTTGGCGAAATCCCTTTTCTTTTCTTTTTTAATTTGGTGTGATATAGATAATCGGGAGGTAAATCATTGGTAATATGATTTAGAGATATCCTTACAGTTTATTTATAGCCGCTAAGGTGAGGTGAGGGGTGATCGAAAGTCGCGACCAGTGACTTAAACGGTGAGTTGGTTGGGTTGGGTTAGTGTTTAGACCAGAACCGACTGGTCACCATTTATTCATTGATAACTATTTAAATGGTAGTTACAAATCGGTTGTGATATTTGCTGACCGCTGTCTTGTCACACTCGCTTTGCTCGCTAGGCTTGTGGGCTATAGTCTGCGTTTTTAGACTGTATTAAATGTTTTTTACATTGACCACTACCTTTCTTCTGCATTTCTCGTCTTTAAACATAAGAATTAGTACACCATTTTGAAAAAAAAATTAAAGTTATGTTTACAAAAAAAAATCATATCTCAAAAACTACATGTCAACTAGACGGGGGGTTACAGGAGGGAGAAGTACTCCTTCCCCCATTCCTCCTCCGCCCCCCACTACTTAAAATTCAGTGACCACAATTGTAAAGTTTAACCGTTATTTGAACTTATAAACTAACGCACTAGAGAAGTAGAAACTCCACCAGTGTTGAAATCCTCCCTGTCCTGGTTAGGCTGCTCTGAGAATAGCAGGGCATGGCAAGAGTTCTACGTCACCAAACTTTTCAGTGCGATAGCATGGCTATTTATGTTAAAATCGAATATAATCCCCGACACGATTATATTCTGCCATTCACCGCATGCTCGCTTCACTCGCTCGGCTCGTTGGCTTTGGTCTGAAGCTAGCCTTTTTTTTATACAGGGGAAATCCGTTTGAGGACCTTAGGCCGCGCGAGAGGGACAGGTCGCGGCCCGTGTGTGGGATTCGCCAGGTCGGGGTGGCACTAGCACCCCACGTTGAGATGTGGGGAACTATTGCCACGCCGCGGTTAAAGATACCCACTAAAACCCCTGTGCGATCACGAGTGTCCTTTGTTGTGAGTGTTCCGGGCTGTGGGCTCGCTCGCGTATTCACCACCAGCCTGGATGGACGGTGGCCGGGGCCTTACGGGCTGGCCTCTCCATTTGGTAGCCGGAGATTTGGGTCTCTCCGGCTTCTATACCTCACCGCGAGGTGAACCTAACCTTCTGTCTTTGTCACTAGTCACGAACTTTGATCGCCCTTCACACTTATACTTTGTTTTGCTAACATTAGTGTTGCATGTTGTCGGTAATTAAATATACAAACTACAAAAACATAATAGTTATCTCTTTCACAATAATGTGAAAAATCTAAAATTCCGTATATTCATGTCGGTAATATTGATCTGCTGATTTATTAATATTGATATTTATGCTGTATGGGTTTAGTTCGGTTGCCTGACATTTAGCAAAATAAGTCAAAACTTTGTTTCTTAATATTATTAATCTGAGGTTTACTTACAAAGTACAAAACAAAAGGTACGGTGATGATTTTTAGCAGTAGGTACCTAGCGTAATTATTGATTTGATAATATTAATTATTTAAATCATATCATATATGTTACGTTTGCAGACTAATCGCAAAATTAAGTAATTAATTGTGTTTTTATTACTATTAGGTAGGTAAGTAGTCACATTAAAATTGAACATTATTTCTATCGATACTATGACGCACATATTTAACATAATTAATTGTTTAATTAAAATTAACATAGTTCTCAATTTTTTGCTTAAATGATAGTTTGCCGGTGATTTTAGGGAACACTCCCGGGAAGTTCCCGCGGAAGTCATAGGATTATTAGTAGCACAGATTTTAAGTCTAAGAATTTGCTGTCGATCAGTGGAAATAGCATCCAAATCGATACAGTATTCTTACGTGAATCCCGAACAACATACATGATATCAAGCCTGTTTCCCATGGGGGTAGGCAGAGACAATGGCCACTTGTGACGACCCTGAGTGTTCATGCGACTTTTATACACGGTCTATATAACTGGACGGCGCGGCGCGCCGCCGCCCTTCCTCCCGCGACCTTGACCGAGTGAAGACGCGTATTACCTTCCGGCGGAAATATAAATATATGATATCGGATAATAACTATACTATATTGGTGAAAACGGTACCGTGAGTGCTCAAAGACAATTGTGAACGATAAGCGTGCGATTTCGGCGGGAGTGATACTTACAAGGCCGGCCCAAAACTTCCACTTCGCTGCTATAAGTCTACAAGTAAGTGATAGACCATAAGTGTATATTACGAGTCGCAAGGGAACTGAAACAACATCCGACAAGCAGGAATCTAGCCTATCTATACAGTCCGCTGGGCTATCTAGCCCGAACACTGAGAAAGAACTTTGACCTTGACCTCTTCATTTAAGCATGTTTATTTGAGGAACTTTTTACCTGACCTCTCTTTAACAACTCTGATATTTGATCGTGGAGTGGTGGATCTCGGTCCACCGGCAGCAAGTCTACCATTCACAATACTGTCTTACAGCTGTTTTGTGTTTCTACTTTTATCCATTGTCTCTACATGTCCAAACCACCTTAACATTTCGTTTTCAACTCTAGTTATTACATCTTCTTTGTGTTCCTCATCATATCATTCAAGCTAACCGCACATATCTTCTCAAAGCTCTTATTTCAAGTGCGTTTACCCTATTTTCACGCTTCTTCTTCCATACCCAACCTTTACTGCTATACATCAGTGTTGGCACCAACACCCCTTGTTGGAGAGCCAAGCGTGCCTTTACAGACACTTTCTGGCTGTTCTTAGAAGAGTTTAGCGCTCCACCCATCTTATTACCTGCTATTACTTTCATTTCGACATCCCTCTCATGATTTCAATCCCGAACAGAATGACAAGAAATTAAAAAAAACCTTGGATCCTGTTCTCTATCGTTTACACAGTATATTCCAGTATTTTTTTAAATAGCTTCAATGTACAAACACGGCATTTATAGAATTTTATAATATTAAAGATAGGTTAAATTAATTTACCTATAAACCCAGTTTATGTAAAACAGTGTTATTTATCATTTACTTACGCTTTATCCTTTAATTAAATAATTATATTAAATTAATAAATTCACACATTGTAATTACTTACGAAGGTACGTTGAATTAATTTCATAATCTAGGGTGAGAAAATTAATATACCTACTTTAAGGTCTCCATAAATAAGAATATATTATTCAATTGATTTCCCACACGGCTTTGCTCGTCGTCATCGGCCAACCGATGTCCGTTGCTGGTCGTAAGCCTCCGAAGTTTGCACCACCAAACCCGATCCTCCGCTATTCTCATCTAGCCCCTACCGGCGACCTTGCGCAAGTCGTCGGTCTATCGGGCGTTTCAACGTTTGCCGAGACGCAGTCTCCACTCCAAGATTCGTCTACGATGTGGCCGATCCACTGCCGCTTCAGCTTGTTAATATTGCAAGCTATGGCAGTTACCTTGATTCTCTTACAGATATCATCGTGTTTTTATCCATAAGATATATAAACTGAGAGAGTTTTGCTTATATTGACTTTGTCTATCTTGAGGAAATCATTTGATTTTACACAATAAAAAGTATATCGTGTTCATAGTCGAAAATATGAAATGTCTAAACTACAGAATGACTTCTTCAGGCCGCTTTCTGATTTGTTGGTTCGGAATCGGCACGCTCGGTATTCGCGGTACCAAAAGCTTACATTTCTATGAATGTTAAGTTCACTTGGTGTGTACGGGAGCGGACACAGAGTGAATCAAGAATCGCTAAACTTCTTCGTTCTTCGGACCGATTTAAAAATTCTTTCACCATTAGGATGTTACATTATCTCCGAGTAACAGACTTCATTAATGTAACCTAAGGTGTAAACAAATTGCCATAAACTATCGGTGTGAGTCCGGGACGGGCTGCTAGTAATTAATAAAAGACTTAATATTATTGAGTAAAATATTTATCGTAAATAATGTAAGCCTTGTTACATAACAGTATATTATATATGGAACCTATAATGTAAGAAATCTGTGAATAACAATCGTGTATTAAAAAAAACGTAACGCTGAAAAACTCTTGAAAAACTCCAGGGGCCCAATTCTGCTATTACTGTCTCGTTAAAATCGCCGGACACTATCGTTTCTATCGTAGGTATTCCTTATTTTGATATTCTGCCTTGTTCTATCTTTATAACTATTAATAAGTGAAAACTCGCGAAGTAAATATTTAAATTGCCGTTACTACTATCTCTTACGTTCAGCGGTTTTCCACACGTTTTGGATGAAATAGCAACTCATAAACCGATCAGGCACCGGCTTTTCTTTCAAAAAATACGTTAAGATCGACGCTTAATACTATGTTTTTCAACCGGCTCACCTTAGCCGAGTTTTTACCCCGCGCCATTAATACCTAGAAGCTTACTTTCCAAGCAAGAGTAATAAATAATATAAAGCTATGAGGTATCTTACATTTTACAACCTATATATTGCTGTGTATATATTTCATATATCTAATACTAGGGCTTCATCTGCGTTACTGTTAAGGATTTAGGCTGAGTCCGAATGCCTTAACGGCGTTATTTTTGAAACGCCGTTAACGCACAACCACATTAGTGTATAAACGTTTCTGTCTATAATTAACGTCATTAGCAAGTTCGCATTTTAAATTGCGCATTACACAGATGAAGCCGCACTATAACATTAAAGCGATTAATGTATTTTTTGAAGAATATAATTGCATTTTGAATTCTAATTCATTTTTATTCTTATGTTTTCAACATTTTTTTGTAATCGTATTCAACTCATATAAAACAAATCTACAATTTCCACTGGAGTGTTTGTTACACATAAAATAAGATTCGGACAATATTACAAATTTATTCGGTCCAATTTTAATTCAAACTAGCGAAACTTCATAACGCGTCGAGTTTAAATTGTAAATAGCTAAGCATGTATGTCATGGTCATTGGTAATATAGTGTATGTAATGTAATAAACTTGATGAATTTAATCATACAAATTTCATTAAACTAATTACTGCTACAACTACAAACTCGACAATATACACATTTCATCAGTAAACTATTCACATTTTCCACACAAACTTGATCTTGAGATCATAAACTGAGATTACCCCACAATAGACACGTGCGCCGCTGCCGTCACTTGCACGGGGCGACTACAGTAATAATAATTTGATTAAGTTGCAAACAATTTACATACTATTTTTATATTTATAAGCCATTTAAATATTTAAAAAGGACTGCTCTCTAATTTTTTTATTTTTTATTATTAATTTATTCATGACCATAGAATCAGTCTTTCAGTCGGAAACATGTTAATTAATAGGTCTTCGTATAGTAGCGCAGTTGTATTACAGGCTACAACCGAAGCCATTCAATGGAGTTCTTGTGAAAACTCGAAAGATTACATCTGACTATACAGTTCACATTTCTCACAAAAACACATAATTTCTACTCAAAAACTATCAATATCCTGCAACTATTGTTCATTTTAGAGTAATTATACACATTTTTAGAAAATAAAACTGCACAGCACAACGTCACCTTTCAGTTCCCGCCAAAAACTCGACTGCTCTCTAAAACTATATTGTGTTACCATGATATAGAATAGATGGATGATAGTCTCAAAAGAAGTAGTGTTCGCTTCCTTGAATTCTGCCTACTTATTCCCGGTTTTCAAGCTCACACTTTTAGGTGCCCACACTTTTAGGAGTGTGATTTGTGACTATTTCTTGAAGCATAGATGGATATCTAAATACAGGAACTTAAAAAGGCCCTAAATGGCCACAACGCCGGCGCCACGCCGCCGCCGCTGTTTTACAACGCGCACGTATCTATTGCATATATGTACAAATAATTTAAAATAAACTGCAGAACAAGACATTGGCCTTACATTACCCACTAACGAGTCGAGGCAATTTCAAGTTATGTAAATTTGATAGGTTGCTATGACCATGTAAAAAAAATTGGAAGCGTAGCGCCATTTTGGCTATACTTACTCTTCTATCGCATGGAAATTATATAACTTATCGATATAAAAATTATCCCAAGTACATAAGCTAGCTTTTAGTTGAGTTTCATGTAAAGTCTTTCACATGATAAATTAACATATATAATGTAAAAATTCTAAGTTGCACTACAGGAATATGCTGGTCCAAATAAGCCCCCTAATGTTTATCTCCTTTTCATATTCATTGTACAAACTGGACACCCTTCTCAGATTTATTACAGTTACTATAAGCAAGAGTTAACTTGAGACCTGAGCGGAATACGCACTCCCCTCCCGAACCCAGCCTTCTTACCGCTCTCGGCATCGACGCGTCAGTACCTCGCGCTTACGTCACTCGAAAGAAGCCTCAAGTTAACTCTTGCGGGTTGTACAATATTTCAAATATTATTTATTACAATCAATTTAAAATTATCCTTATAAACTAATATATATAATAAAGGCGGATTTTTCAATCACCAGACAAAAGTTAAAGGATAAAATACAACTTGAACAAATTAAACATTACAGTTGCGCAAATAAAACAGTTGACTTGTTTCACTTTTAAATTTAGTCTGGTTATAATTTATTCAATGGGTAACTTTTATCTGATCGAAAAATCGGCACTAATAGAGAACTATTTTATACAACATCTCACTCAAGCATATTGCTTAATACTTATTTATTTCTTAATAAAATTGCAAATTTGGCACTACACATGATAAGTGCCTAAATGTTCTATACATGCAAAATATAAGTAATTTCTAGGGTGATTAGATATGCAATAAAGACATACTGGTAGCACAGGGGTTCTTTTGCATATTAAGCATCACAATCCTAAAAACAACTCTTGAATTTAATACATATTATTAAATTTAGTATATATAATATAAATAAATAATAAAAATCAAATAAACCAAAATCATCATCGACTATAACCGTTACAACTTAGTTATTATGTATACTAGAAAACTTAAAGAATGTCCATGCAGGAACGGAGAAAGAATACAATTTCCTGCAGCCTGGCGGCCTGTCATAAGAGACAAAAGAACCCACAGCCAGGTGGTAGGGTATTTGCCCGACTGGATGGCTACCACCCCTGGTCTAGAGTATGCCGCCATAACAGCCAGTGACCAGGTTCATCTCTCTTAAGAGAGCAGCAGTGCATTTGTAGCACTTTTGGTGTTGCAAATGTCCATAGGTGATGGTAACCGCTTACCATCAAGTGAGCCGTCTGCCTATCTGTTGGACTCCTGCAATAAAAAAATAATATGTCCTGAATAGATATAGAATACTTTAGAATTAACAATATATTTTATGATTAATGATTATGTTATGGCAATGATTATTGGTTTAACCATATAGGCTGTGACAGCACCTGTGGTCCAGTAGACTATGTAAACTGGAACACAGAAGCAGTATGTTGAATTCCCCACAAGAAATTATTTATTCTGGCCTGGGTGTCTGGATTAAACATACACTTACAATACATTATGTTACAATTATTAAGTGTAACCTGTGATTTATAGAAAATTATTTTTTCTGTTCTCATATGACATGGTCACATTTGCCACAATAAATATATTAATGTCTTACATTACAGTGGATCAAGCCATGTTTTGCATCTTGATCTTTCGTGATTGCTCAAGTGTTCAGTGTATTTATGCCTTTCTTATGTAAATATAGCCTTTAAAATGAACAATTGGCTATTCTTTATGTCACAGTACAAACAAATTAGATAACATAGCCAGCAAATGCAAACTAACATTTCAATAAAATTGCCTCATATAAGATATTTTTTTAAATAATCGGCAGACCAATACACACATTGTATATCCCCATGCTAAGCAGGTCAAACTTGTGTTATGGGTAATATACAATAGACCACTTTGGTGTCGATCCCAGACACCCAGACCATAGTAAACACCTCAATCAGATAAAACAGCCATTGCCATCTCCTTAGATATATTATCTGACATGCAATTCTGATTTTCAACTTCTTGTTCATCACTAGACCACCAACTTTCATCATCATCTTGAATAAAACATAGAAATAAATCATCTTCATATGTTGGAAAATAATATTCAGGTTGATCCCATCTTTCTTTACTTAACTTCCAATGCTTTAATTCCTTTAAATGTTTCTCAAGGTTTTTAGAATCTTCAAACTTAATATCGCAGGCTAGACATTGTTTTAAATGTATCTGCCTACGTATAAAGTTGACAATTTTCACTTTGTGATAAAAATTCATGTCATTTGTTGCATTTGTAAATGAAAATTCATGTTGATGTGTCATGTGATCTAATATGCTGTCATATTCCATCTCTGTATGATCACATAACAAACAAGTTATTAAGGGACCATTTTCTTCAGTCCATTCTGACCAATCTGGATCACTGTCCGCATTGGAATCATGGTCAAAATCTACAGTTCTAGGTGTTATTTGTCGTCTTCTACTTGTGTTTAGATTATGTTTTGAATTTGCATGATTATCCCCCACGTAATTCACTAAGAAAAATTTATCATATTCTTTGTTGTCTGGATTTATTCTCTTATGTCCTTTTTTACGCATATGCTCCTTCAATATTGTACGGTCTTTGAAATAACCTTCACAGTAGATGCACTGTAGGTTTTCTAATTTCGAAGCTACTGTGTTGACCAACTCATCAATAAATATCAAATTATCTGGTTTAGCAATGTGAAAGTTGTGTTTTTCATACAAATGGTTTAAATAGCTCGCTCTTGTTGTTGTGGAAACAAATCTACAGAATAAGCATTCTCGTTCATAATTCTTATCTTCTCTTTCAAACTGGTGCCTCTCCAATAATTTTTCGAGTTTTGTTTGCTGTAAATTTGAACGCAATTCTTTGTCTTCGGGTAAAACATCACTTAGTAAATAGTATTCTTCATTCTTTGACTTGGTTCCGTCAGGCTTATTATCTAACAACATTGTTGTGCAAAAGTATTGAAGTGATTCATCTGAAAGTTAAACATTATATTAATTTTTATATGTCCCACTATGTAATGTTACGCGATGTCCATCACAGCAGTTATTAGAACCATAGATTATATTAATATCACATAGATAATCTTCATAGATAATAATATTATTATGTAGGGTAGTTTTCGTAGTATTTTCGTATAAAAGGCGGTGTGGCGTGTAGATGGTGTGCATTGCTTACTGAGTGGTAAAAGGGGAATCTCTGCCCGAATAGTTAATATTAGGTATATTTGGTACTTTCTTGCCCAAATCTCTGCAAGGCTTTTTACAGTATATATACCAAACTACATTACAAGAAAGGTTTCTATTAAAATGTACCAGTTGTCATAGTAGTGGTGGAGTATAGAAATGTCCCAGTTTTGTTATTAGAAATGTAATGGTGATAAATATGTGTTTTGTAATATAATTATGACTTGTAACTAATAAAACTGTTTGAATGTAGAAAAAAATGTTTTAATGAATTGGGACACCTTTAATTTATTTTGAACAAATTCAGACTTCTTTAATACAGGTTAGAAGACTAAGGCGGGAGTGAGGTGAAGCAGAGCTTCCACCTTAGCCATAATGGTTATTTTTTTTACCCCCCAAATTCAGTTTATCTCAAATAATAAATGTCTCATACCTCACCCAGTATTCCTACATTACGAATGAGTCGAGATTTCGAGTTAAAAACAGTGTGCGGTCAAAGGAATTCGAGCGAGAGTGTGAATCAATGAATGTCGAATCAAGCCATCAGTCGACTGAGCGTACCTACCTATCTATGAGTATGACACGAGTTAACGAATTGATTTGGTTTTGGTTAAAAGAGATTCGAATAAACGAGTCAATAGTCTTATTCGAGTTATTCTAATTAAATTATTTCAATTACCCATCGCTAGTCTATACCACACCCCAAAATAGTTTTAGAACTAGATAGAGCTTTACAATTGCTATGTACCTATATATTTTGCTTTTAAGTCATGCAATATTTATCTCAATTTTTCATATAAAGAGTACCCTGTCTTTCTCCAGCCTCTAAAATCACTATGAAACAAATGTCATGATAAACGGAGTATACCTACTTATTTTAACATTATAGAAATATCAAGGTGTAGACGTAGAGCATAAACAACCTAATTCTAACATTTATATATTATAGTGGATAGATAAAAGATGGTTAAATTATCATAGATTTACGTAACAGGTTTGTAAAAACACAGAAAGTTAATCAAAATTGCTTTGAACGTATATGCAAACTAACCTTTAAATCTCATTCGCCAATACTTTAAATATGCGCTTAGGTCAGATATTTGGTTGACATCAGCAATAACCAGCCTATGTTTCATGAAGAGATGAGTTAATAACTGCTTTTCTGCACTTGGTAAACAAAAGTTTTCTTCGCACAAAACACACATACATTCCTCGGGTTGATCACTCTTGAAAATTGTAGGTTTTTCAACTTTCTGGTGCAAAGTTAGGGGGCCAAAAAACTCCTTTTCATTTTGCGACATGTTGTATAACCTCTTCTTCCGGTCAAATATAACCTTTTTCGTAAATGAGTATTGTTTTATATTAATTTATACACAATATACCTATTACGCCAGGAGAAAATTGTTTTGACTTTTGACAGCGAGTGAGAGTTTTCATTTATTTCATTTGACGTCAAGTTTTTCATAAGGAAGTGACAGTTACATTTTAAATTGCGTTCGGAAATTATAACATTTGCGGAAAGTTTATTTAGCGGCCTGGCGGAATCTTAAATCGAATCATTCTTAATGATATAATACTTTTATTATGGTGCGGCTTCATTTGCAAAAGTGTTACAGATTTGGCGATAGATTAAATGCGTTATTTCTATTCTATTCTATTTTTGGCGATTTGGCTTTAACGCTACTGGCGCTAATTTCGCTAATGTAATGCGTTATTTGTGATGCAAGATTGTTAATGACATTAAATATATACAATTAACGTATGTATATACATACACTAATGAAGCTACTTCTTTAATACTGTGTTATTTTTAAACGCTTTACATAAGACCAATTTGATCCCAGTCTAATACTAACGCAGGTGGAGCCGCAGCATTAAAATGTTTATCTGGTAAATATATATAAATAATTTAACGAAAACAAAACCCACTTCAAACTAAAAAGCAGGCTTTTTTTAATATTGTTTATATTTTAGTTGCGTAAACACTTTAATAGCTTTAGAAATAATATATTAAGCGCCTGTAGAAATTGTAGTACTAGCATGCGTATACAAGGCTGCTATCTCACTATTCGGTGCTGACACTCGTCAACAAGGGTTGCTCTCGTTTCCCTGCAATACAGTCATCAGATCTTGACTTGGTGACAATGGGATCAATTCGGGAGTATATTCTTGCGAACAAGAAAAAAATTGAAAATTGGTTCTCCACAATTGATGAAGAAATCGCGTAACAAACAATTCTCGAGGGTTTCTCACAATTTCGCTGGTATCCACTGATCAGATCCTATGTTAACGACCATGGGACTATTTTGGGAGTATACTCTTTTAAATAAAAAAAATATTTGGATAATCCGTCCATAATTAACGGAGAAATCGCGTAACACGCATACAACAAAAATTAAGTGCCTGTTGAAGTACTGGCACGTGTATACAAGCTTTTTTTGCGAAGAATATCGGCGCTCGGTGTTCTTTAATAAGGATTACTCTTAATTCCTCTGGGATTCACTAATCAGATCTTGATTTATTGATCATGGAACCACCTTGGGATTATACACTTACGAATTAGGAAAAAAATAATGACAATCGGTACACAATTGACAGAGAGATCGCGTAACACACATACAAGAAAAAAATACAGAGGAACTGAGAACCTCCTCCTTTTGGAAGTTGGTTAAAAAGGAGAGTTTACTTTATGTAAGAATTGTGTTACTGAAAAAAAACTATTTTATAGTGAAACATGATTTGAGAGCTGCCACCAAAACTCCGTTACTTAGTGTAAATGAAAATATCTAGAATTTGGTTCAAGTTAGGTTATAAGGGTTTGGACTTTTTGTCTGAGTCCTGTTTACTTAAAGATTATACTAAAACTTGATTTTTCAAATTCATGAACACTTATCACTGGCTAGATATGCAATTCTGCAAGCCATTTAGAAAAGAAAAAGAACTTCTAATTATGTAAAAATAAAAACATTGTCTGGTCTATATTATATTCACACATAGAAATAAACTACACAGAACATCGCAAAATTCGCAGTATTAAAATTTCCATAAAAAATTTTTAGACGGGAATTTGGAATAATGAATTTTATTAAAAAATAAACAAAATTATAAGTAGTGTAAATCGAAATATATTTAAAAACTTTTCACTCTTTTTACATAAAAGTAATAGGAACTTACATTATTAATTAAATGCCACAATCATTAAACCTATTAACATAATTTTAAAACATTTTATGAAATCCTCCCTTTAGTCGTCGTCGAAAAGAGTCGCGTACAGTTAAATTTTTATGACAATTGAAAAATATAAACACCTAATTATGGTATATCATAAATTAATTAAAATAGGTATCAGAAATTGGTTCTATTTACATAATAAGCTTTATAGATCTAAGAAGAGACTGAAAAGGTAATATTTTTACAACTATATTATGCATGTGATTAACTACAAAACATAGCGTATTTATTCCCTTTTGAAAATAACACAAATGAATTTAACTTTCATTTTGTACATTAATAACTACTATTAATACTGTCAATGAAGGCGCATTTATGAAATCACCACTTTCATCATGATAAACCATTAAAACCACCAATTAAAATATAACAGAAAAATATGCAATAAAAACAACTTTTTTTTTAAACATAAATTAAGGCATTACTTCAATAAAGTGCGCGCACTACTGTTCTATTTCTTATTTGTATACTGATTTAGCACGGTTTATTTATTTATTCAAATAGCGCTCTTGTTTATAATACCATAAATGCGCCAAAATAAATTCAAATGAATAAAACACTATATCATTCTTCTTTGCAAGATGAATTTGTTTCAACATACAAAATATTGTATGGCACTGAACTCCCTTTGCTAGATGCAGTGACTTGTATTGCGTATTTTTTTCCAGATTTTAATCCTGTTATTTTCTGAACGATAACTGGGGCCCTGAAAAAAATGGTAGAAAACAATGGCTTTTTAGTTATATGAATGCAACATGCTTTCGTTTTAAATCAGATATTAAATCTCCTACTACTTATAACATGTAAATTAGTAGATAATTATATCTTGTAGTAGGACTAGGAACTACAACTACGTGGCGTCGTGGTTAGTACATTTCATTTTCTATTTTTTTGTTACGCAAATATTTAAATAACTTTAGAAAATATAATAATGTAGGTATTTGATCCACTGAGCAGATCATGACTTGGTGACAATAGACCACCCAGTGGCGTAGCTTGCTTCAGACGGGCCCTGTATCAAAATGTATTGGGGGACCCAAGGTAAGGGGAAGTTTTTTAACAAAAAATACTCGAATTGAATTAAAATAATTATATATTGATTATAAGTTATCACTTATACTTAATGCTCCTAGGAGCTAGTTATACGAGAAGTTTGATTTGAATTGTTTATTCAAATCTAAGATTAACTTATCTCGGATTTTTTCGGAAAAGTTATTTATCAAATCATCCATAGCTGAAGACTTTTCAGTTTTCCTAAATTAACTGTCTCTATAAATATTAATCACAAGTCTGACAGCAGTTTCTGTTGGGCTAGCACTTGTTCTCAAATTTTTTATTAATCTATAAAAGATTGGGGATAACATATTAAGAATTTTTGCTGACATACTTTCGAGCCCTCGTTTCATTCATACGGCTGATACGGTGGTAGCTACGCCCCTGTAGTGGTTACAGGAGTATAAATCTTTCGAATGAAAAAAACTAAAATCGTCAAACGTGGACACGTTTGACGGAAATAGCGTAACAAACATACAGCCGTATCGATAATGATTCTCCTTCTTGAAGTCGATTACAAATGGAATGTAAGGGATACACATTATTTGATGTTTAATTAAGAAGATACGTACTGTGACGTTTGTGGGTGATTGACACATTGGTTTTTATTTGAAGATCGTTTTGTAGAAATACAAATAATCGTTTCTCCGGTTGCTAATTCTTTAGGTACCGTACAATATCTGTAACAAAACGTATATTATATCTTAGATAATTCAAATTTCTGGATTTTTCAAAGCACAGAGAAATGTAATAAAATTCAACTAAAATTAGTAAAACTACGACGCCTTAGAGCCTGTCCGCACAGCGATTTTTCACAGCACGATTTTTTTCCCGTAATTCTGTAACACATTGAATATTATAGAAGTATCCGCACTGGCGATAAAAAATCGCGCGAGAAAAAAATCTGTGACTTGATGCAAAATGCGAAATTTAAATCGCGCGAATAAAAATCGTGCTGTGAAAAATCGCTGTGCGGACAGGCTCTTAGAAGCAAATAGGTAAATAGTGATTTACAGTCACTAAAACTTAAAACTAAACTATCGACATGTTTTCAAAGAATCCTTTCTATTAGGTGTGGATTAAACCTATCGGTATATTTTAAAGATTCTGCCAGGTATTATTAGGGTTCATCTATTGAATATTTTGGTATTTTAAAAAAAATAGGTAGTTATTAAATACCTAAACTCGTTTAAAACTCGTTTTGTTTTCATTGTAGCTTACAACTAAGACCTAACTGAGCTGGGTACCAAGTCCTAAGTTAGTGGACGGGGTAACGCATTTGAATGGACTAACACTTGCTGGGTTCAAGCGTTTGCACCTAACGTTAATATTGTAGCGAATGACCAACAATATCTAACGATCTCAACTGGAGTAATAGGAAAAAGATTAGAGTAGTAACAGAACTAATAAAAAGACTCAGTGTGTTTCAGAAAATAAGAATAAACTTCAGGGCCATTTCGGCAAGTAATTTAGAGTGTTTTTAAGTTTCCGCCTTCAAGTGGTAATTATTATTCCTAATATTCTAAATACATAGTGACGGTAACTACTTTTCGCAAAAAAGATAGACATAAGATAAGACGAAGCATGCGGACGTAACAAACGATGACCGAAGAAGGGAATAGAAAAAACATAAAACAATAATGCAAATATAATATTATTCTAAAAAATAAACAGCATCTACGCCCCGAAGAAACTAATTAAATAAACATTAGCATGAAAGTGTAGATGGAAGATTCATATGGATCTCATACCTAATAACATCAGTAGCATTATGGGCCGCTGGCAAGAAAGCTATGTCCACAGAACGGCACGTTCGCTGAGGTCTTATTTCTCTGACTATCGCTCCATCCCCAACCAGTTCTGGTGTGTTAATACCCCATCTTGTTGTTGAAGCGGTTACCTTAAAAAAAATATCTCCAATATTCAATACATCACTTAGGATTTCTTTATTTCTTTGTTATGAAATAAATCCTTTTTGCAGATAAAGAATTCTAGAGAGGATGTACTAATATTTTTAAGTTATAAATTATTTATTATTAATACAACTTGTATTGTAATTCTACCTATAACCCCTTCCTACTATAAGTAGAATACTGATTCTAGGTCATCAAAGTCAATGACTAACCCACAAGGCTGGGTACATTACTTCTCTGGACCGCCATACTGATCCGTTGACCGAGTTAGGAATCAATCGGCTCTGTGATCGCCCGAAGTCGTGTGAGTCGTTTTGATAGATCTTGGTAGAGGTTCATCGCCTCAGGAATTCACGGACCAATCGTCCCAACAGCAAACGGCACAAATATATAAAACCCTCACCGAGGGTTGCTGTCTGCAACTAGCAGATATACTTGAATATCAGCTAAATACTTGTTGCAATTAGCAAATGTCCAATGTCCACTTTTCCAGGGTTATCTAGCGCCATATAAATTATATTTATGCCGTATTTCATCCTTTTAGACTGAATGAGTTTTAGGCAGCAGGTGATCCGAAAGCAACTGGGATTTAACACTAGGAGTAGAATGATTACGAGACATACTAGTTTTCTCAAAAACTGGCTGTGTGATACATAGACAAACAAACGGTGCTTAAGGAGATGACTATTCAATAAAAGCTCTGCTTGCCAAAAGGCTTTAAAGAACAACAATCTGCTTTTGTCTTACCTCAACATTAACAGCACTATCTCTATCCCATCTACTTGGTGTTATCCTAATAACATATCGCAATCTTGCTTCTTCAGAACTAGAATCGAACTGAACTGAGCCCTCATCACTGGTTTCCTGCGTTGAAAATATTGTCATCGGCGCTGTTACGAAAAATTTCGAGTGTGGATCTGTGCAAATAAAATAAGATTAAAAAACTATTCACTTTATGCCAAGACGGAACTAATTGATTAATTTACTTCCTCTTTTTTCTGATTCTAAGATTATTATTATAAATATAACTACCTAAAATACAACCAGCCAAATATAAATAAAAAATAAATATAAGTACCTTGATATAAGCATTACTTAAATAATAAATATATCTAGGTATATACTTGAATATGCCCGCGACTTCGTCCACGCTTCACTTGAAATTCCTGTGGGATTCCCGCGACACAAAGTACCGCATCATTTAAAAGGGACGTACGCTAACGTTCTATAGTAGAATTATTTTCTCTGTGCAGTTTGGGTCATAAATCAAACTCGGCCTCAGTCCGGCTAGGGCGGTGAGCATGTTGCGTGGGCGCAACGCCATTATCGATAAAAACTCGTTCTCAAAGAAATCAATCAAAGAAAGATTATCATTCTTATAAAAATCATTATTATCTTTTTTGCTGTTAATTTTAAACTTAGATATAAGTATTTATATTTAGTTTTAATATAACTTGTTACATTCTAAACTTTTGTACTTATAGTTTTTTAATACATAGATACCTAATTAATAATTTATTTTAAATCATTATTATTCTTATTTCAATAAATACGTTGTTTTATCTATTTTTTTTCTTTCATTTATATCACTAACCCACAAAATGACAAAACTAAATACACTATCAATAACGCTTATCGACAACAATAATGCGTATCACTATGTCTGCCCATAAGGCCCGTGAGTGGAAGAGAGAGCGAAATACTCCGATTATTTATGAACCAAACTGCACGAAGAAAATAATTCTACTATAGTGAAAACTGTATCGGAATAAGCTATTTTTTATGCAACCGAACAAAACAGAACCGCCTCCGAAAAAATCCCGCGCGATTTCGAGAATAAAAAGTAGCACAGATTTCAAGTCTAAGAATTTGTAGACGACCATCGAAAACGCCGAGATAGTTTTAACGTGAATCCCAAACAAACAGACAAGAAATCTAAATATTATGTAGCAGATTGTCAGCAAAAACCGTGCCCAGAAGGTTGGCTGGCTGCATTGCCACACTGTATGGCAATGCTAATTCTCTGAGTGAAATGTGATCACGGGAAGTCCCAAAGAGTTTTTAAAATGTCTGCCAATGGACCCCACGGGCCTAAGCTTCCATTGATATATTTCTCTGACCTATATTTATCCGTGCAGGAGAAATAATGCTTAATCTTGCGGACGGCCTAACGTAAGAGGTGACAAAACAACCCACAGCCAGGCATTTGCCTGTCTAGATGAAATACTACAACTGGTCTATAGTAAACCGTCAAAGCAACCTCGAATTGGGTTTTGGTATCATTGATCAGGTTCTAGCCCCCTTGCAAGACCAACAAAACATTGGTAGCAACAGCGGTGTTGCAAATGTCCATAGACGACAATATCCAATTATACCGTCAGTTTGCGTAATCCAGAAAGAAAACATAAACTGCAATAAAATTAATATAATACCTATATTCTTTTCCATATAAAGCCTTTTTCCTTTCGCCAGGACTTCCACATCAACAGCGCCTCCACATGTGGAAACTGTCCACCAAATGCCACCACCAGCACCGATTGCAGCCTAGAAAGTAGCATTTAAAGTGTTACATAATAATAGGATAGATTACGAACAAGAATTTGCTCAGCACGATTCAAATCAACAGCTGGATGGGGAACACAAAGGACCGTGATGAGTCGCACCGACTTCGAGACTTAAAACACGAAAAAACATAAACTTCAAAACATTTCCAACTCTATCTGTACGAGAATAGTGTTTAAATTATTAGATATAATTTATTATTTCTCATTCTCTCGCAGGCTTAGCCCTATAGATTTATGTGTTTATCTCTTTTTAGTGTCACTTTTTCGTTTCATCGAGTTTCATCAAATCACTACGATCCCAAAGAAGTTTCACTTAAAAAATGCGTCACTTCCATCTATATTTTTATTCATTCTTCTGGGAACAGCATAGTATTAGAATACTAGGAATTAAAAGGTATATTAAATAAAAAATACCTTAAAATAGTACACGCTTTTTCCTCTTACATCGGATTTAACAGGCACATTTTCTCTAAGACGCCTCGCTGTTGAAGTTTTCGGTTTGACGCTTCCAGTTGCAAGTAAAGAACCTGATCGTCTGTCTTTAGCAACTCCGAATACATTGACATAATACGTCTGAAAGAAAGAAATAAAAACACATAATAATCAACTTGTGATTCGACTGAAAATAAATGCAATATAACACGCTTCCTTTCTTGATTTATTTCTGCTTAACAATTATTTCATATAATGGCAGAATCTTTGTACGACGACGACATCTAAACTGTTTATAGAGAACGTTGAAGAACCAATTTTTTTTTTATTGGGTTAGTTCAGCAGACAGACAGACGGCCCACCGGATTGTAAGCGGCTACCATTGCCTATGGACTGCTGTTGCTCTCTAAAGGTAGGCTGGAACCTGGCCACTATTGCCGGAACATAACTCAAGGTTGTTATGGCGAATTACTATACACCAGGGGTGGTAGCCATCCAGACGAGCAAATATCTAACACCTGGTTATGGGTTGTTCTGTCACCTCTTATGACAGGCCGCCTGGCAGCAGGAATTTGTATTCTTTCTCCGTTCCTGCATGGATGATATTGAAATTAGCCGCTTACAGCTATACAGCTTTAAAACAAAAATAACACTCTTTTCATCAAAATACAGCAATATATTTAATGAAGGCTCTATGACTATTTTACAGTAGATTTAAAAAAAAAAAATAACAAGACTCTACATATTGGTAACTAAAGCGTTTCTGAAATCAAACAGCCCTTTAATTAATTTGATGTTCTAAAAATTCATAATACCCTATATCAAAGCACCCTATTACCAATACCGCAGGCTCAGTAGTCATTAGCAAGCTGCTTTACGAAGTATTAACAATCGAAAGTTTTAAGCCACATAACTTTGTTTGAATAACTAAAGTCAGAAACCACCAGGTAGATTTCAAAAACTATTTATGCTTTGGACTGCCGTTCAATCTAGTGATGTGTGATAGTGAGTGAACCGGCGGGATAAATTTAACAATTTCAAAATCTAATTTGGGGTACGGTATAGTTACGGTACGTTAAATGGCACATTTATTTATTATAAAGAAATAACCACGGAGGCTCAGGCGGGAGCGAAAAAGGAAGGAAGTAAGGAATTGCAATGGCGTCACCAAAAAATAAAAGTCGGTGCTTAGTAATTTTCAAAATATAGTAATTTTTATGTTTTACTTTGCACCGACTTCAAGATGTTTTAGATAATATATATTAATAATAATAGCTTTAGAAATAAGTTATTTTATACATTTTAGTTTTTTAGTTTTTGAAGTCGGTTTTTTTAAACGAAGTTTTATTTTTTATTTGTTACTTTTTAGTGTCTAGCTATGTATGGGAGGACCTACGAATGGTGCCGCGCTTCTTAAAAAATATAGGTTCCAAGAACCGGGAACAAAAAAATGTACGTAAAATGAAAACTACTGGGCCAAACTATGTCAAATTTTTAGGGAACCACATGGCAGCTATTCCGCGTCGAACAAAAAAAGAATCACGTAAATCGGATCATAAATCACGGAGTAATCGGTGTACATATGGAACGGAGTGAAAATTATTTTCATGAAAAATGTTCATAAAATGAGAACTATTGGGCCAAACTGTGTAAAATGTTTAGGGGACCAATTAGAAGCTATTCCGCGTCGAACAAAAAAAGAATCACGTAAATCGGATCATAAATCACGGAGTAATCGGTGTACATATGGAACGAAGTGAAAATTATTTCCATGAAAAATGTTCATAAAATGAAAACTACTGGACCAACCTATGTAAAATTTTTAGGGGACCAATTGGAAGCTATTCCGCGTCGAACAAAATAAGAATCACGTAAATCGGATCATAAATCACGGAGTAATCGGTGTACATATGGAACGAAGTGAAAATTATTTCCATGAAAAATGTTCATAAAATGAAAACTACTGGACCAAGCTATGTAAAATTTTTAGGGGACCAATTGGAAGCTATTCCGCGTCGAAAAAAAAAGAATCACGTAAATCGGATCATAAATCACGGAGTAATCGGCGAACATACATAAAAAAAAGCAACACAAAAAAAAAGATCCCGACGAATTGAGAACCTCCTCCTTTTTTCGAAGTCGGTTAAAAACGTGACCATAGCAACAACTTCTGTTGACACGGGATATAAGTTAACTCTGTATCGAGTTTCATCCATAGATGATATACTATATATAGAGAGTTTCACCTATATTTGTTATATAAATAGTTTGCAAGTGATATTCTAACAGGCAAATAGAAAGATAGACAGACAAAAATTCTAAGAATTGCTTTTTCACATTTGTTGCAGGAATAAGACAGAACCAACGCCCTGACTAGAAGATTCTTACCGTGCTAGGATCCAAGTTTTCAATAGAATGATGTGTTCTGTCACCAACACAGGCAATTACAGGGTCTTCGTCTGTTGTTACTTTAGTACTGCGACCTGCTAATACATTTCAAGTAACGTTTTAGGGTAATATTATTTTAATTCTAAAAATCTGAACGATTTTAACGAAATACAGATTCAAAAATATGTTGAAATCAAATTCTTTTTTATTAAACTTCGCGGACACTTTCTATCTTCGCGGATTCGCTAGCTAGCTAGCATACTATCAGTTAAACTAAAACAATCAAATTCAATACCATACCGCGGTCAGTTATAAATGTGCCCAAAAACTTGGCCACTTAACTCGCTGATTGGCAACGCTAAGCGCTTATTACATTATTTATTAATTAGTGGAATTACAACAGCTATGTCGAAAAACGCGAATGCAGCGCTATTTATATGGGTTTATTTTTCTAACCCTTCGGAATAGTATTTTCATTCTGCATTCAGAATGGTAGCCTATGTCCTATTCTGTACCTTTGATAATTTGCATGCAAAATGTCACGATGACCGATTACCTAAGTACTAAAGGATAGCGAAACAAACAAATACACAATAGCTAAATAAAACCTGACTTACCAAATTTTTTCCTTCTATAAACACTTTTAAAATTTCCTTCATAAATATTAAAAGCATCTTCTACATCAATCTTGTTATCAGCTTCTTTAGAAGTTCTACTTGCGTTATCTAATTTCTTTCTTTCAGTTTCCGAATTCAATCCATTCGACTTCTCCAAGCGACTTGACCTTACGTCGTATTGTGCAGCACAGAGTGATGTATAGTTCTTTCTATGCGATGCTACCACGCAGTATGTGGTTTCTTGAGGGTCTATTGGGCTGTAAAAAGATAAAGTTGTTAGGTATTTAGTAGAATAGTGATCAAATTCAAAGTTATATAAAGAAATATAATGTTACGAGTTGCGTGACTCGAATGAAAATGCCGTTAGAATTACTAGAGTTTATTAGAACTATACAAACATCTATAACACAGGTAAAAATATAACCAAACACAACAAGTCCAAACGTAATGCAGAAGGTCGTAATTCAATAAAACGCGCAAAGTCCGTCACTATTAGATTCCCGATTGTAGTACACACGTCTCACTTTGATCGTGCTCGCTCGACTTCCCGCCTCCCTCAATCAGGTCATCGTTTTATACTGCACAAATGCAATGTGTCCGTATCGTAGTCGACTTAATCCGTCACACCTGGCTAATGAGTAGGCCGAAAACAACCATAAAAAAGTAGTATAAAACAATGGGCTATTTTCTAGAAACGTATGCCAATCAATAAGTAAACATCACGATCATAAAAGAATTACAATTTGTTTAAATGCCGACAGGTAATAAAATGTGTTTTGTTTCAGATATGCACGTGGATTTTATTTTTGTCGGGGCCTGAGCTTTAACAATAATTTTAGAAAAATAACAATAACTAAATATGTTTTACGTCTACCAAACAAACGTAAGAAAATTGAGTTTTATTAGAATCTTAGCTTTTAACATTATAAGTGAATAACGGGATAAGACGTTACCACAGTCCTCGAGCATTCAGTTGTGCAATGATGAACTTATAAATTCCACTCTTAACCATTTTGGAGTATATCCAAGTAATCACTTGATCATATCTAAGATACATTGATCAATGAAATATAGCTATCAAACCAACATACTAAGTCTATACGTTGATAACTACAAGAAAGAATAGATCTACCTTATATTCGTTTCAAATCTCTTTCATGCAAAGCTTTCATGTTATGAGTGCAGATAGTAATATTTTTTTTAAATTATGCATAAAAATACATTAAATCAATAAAAAAAAACATTACACACACTACCATGTATTTGACACACACACGCATATATACTCTTTTGTTTATTGTAAAAGTCAAATTAACAGTGTATGTAGCCTTAGCGAAATCTGCGATTATAGTCTTTGACAATAGAACTTTAGTAATGTTCAAACTTATAATAATAATAAATTCATTTATTTCAGAAATTGAGTATTGCCATATTGTACAGTTTTATATTACAAATCACTGTTATTAAGTTTTAAATTAGTTCACGGAACAACAATTAATTAAACAAATATTAGGTAGTATTACATTAGCTTATAATTCAAATTAATTATTATGGTCGAATTTCGATCAAGGGCGACCACTATTACATAAATATTGTATAATATAATACGATAAAAATAATTTTGGTTGCTGTTTGAACAAATAACATAGGTCTACAAAACAGTTGTGTGTGCTGGAGGTCAGATTATCATTTTCTGGTATATGTTTTCCCGCTGAACACGAATCTGAAATCATAATTGGGGGTCAATGAACAAATAATCGAGAAAAACCCAAAGATTTTGATTTTGATCGGTCAGTAAATGATGGACCTGTGTAAACAGATAGTTTACGACATGCTTCACTTATACAAAATTAAATAAACTACCTACCTATTAAGTTTTGAAAAATGGTAAAGTTAGTTGAAATACCTAAGTACTTCTAGATGATTAACAGTATCTACGCATACAAACTGCAGAAAAAGTTGCCTCGAAATAGCGTAAAGGAAAAAGTTGTAAACATACTTGTTTATTCATATATCGTAGAATTACCTAGTTTTTATCCTCACTAATCAAAAGTAATTAGTCTCGGGCCCCATAGATCGTTTTCAGCTAAGAATTGATAATTACTAATTTCCATAACATTCTTTAACCTTAAATGGGATCAATTACAGAATGTAAAGTGAATACATAACATATTCATCTCCATTGAATTGCTTTAATGGAAAGATAGGTGAAATAACTAAGTGTTGCAGAAAAAGTTGTTCCAGAGTATTCCGTAAGCATTCTGTTAGCTTTCAAGCTCAACTTTGATATGTTACTCTGTATGTTCGTAGAAAGGCCTCAAGTTCAATAGTCTTAAGATTTAACTGTTATATTAACTAGCCGTGCCCGATACTTTTTACTCGTTGGACTGGTCTTTCTGTGCATATTTGGTGAATTTCACGAGGTATCGAAATTAAACACACTAAACGAGATGGACCTTATTGTAAAAAAAAAATGATTTTCAGATTTATGTTTATTATGTTGTTGCTTTTTGTAATAACTTTCTTATAATCATGTTATTAATTAATAAATAAAATTATAATTACTAGACTTATTAATTAATATAATATAATTATAAATAAAATTATATCTATACATATAAATAAAATTGGAGTGTCTGTGTGTAATATTGAAATAACCGCTTTTTACTACATGCATATGAATATATGTACGGTACATACACGAAAATAACATTTTTACAATTTTTGTCTGTCTGTCTGTTTGTTCCGGCTAATCTCTGAAATGGCTGGACCGATTTTGACGGGACTTTTATTGGCAGGTAGGTGATGTAATAAGGAGTAACTTAGGCTACTGGAATAATGACGATTTTCAATCACCACGCGGGAGAGACCGCGGGGCGCAGCAAGTTAATTATAAAATTGTATTTTATTTTATTACTTGCAACATTGTTATTGCATTTGTTTTGTCTCTTCCGATTGGAGTGTAGCCGAAGGCAGACGCCTTCGTATATAAGTGATTTTATTACAAGTTTTCACCCCATAACAGTGTTTTAACTTCCTCCACAACATCGACCTGGGTATCCTAGGCCCATCACATCAGCGTGTAAGCAATATTTATTATATGTGCGACGAGCTACGCACAGGCATAGCTTTCTACTGCACAAATACAATACGTCTCTCGGCCGCGTGTACTAAATTTCTTAGAATCACATCTGGCTAATGACTACCATAAAATAATTCAATACACAATGGGCTGTTTTTCTAATTACAAATTTAAACACAAAGTAAACAAAAGAAGTTCAAATTCCGAAAAGGTAATAAAATGTTTTTAATAATTAATTTGTCTTTTGTCGGCATTGAAGGTCGTAACATTATAATAAATAACATTGTAATGCAATTGTAACAAGTGTGAAATTTTCCAATATAATTATAATTTGGATAGATTTTTTTTTATGTTTGAATGTGAGTTTATAGGTGTAAAGAAAAAATGTATAAGCATTGCACCAATTATTTGCAAGAATATAGATTAAAAAGGTTACGAATAAAACTACTTAACTCGATAAATGACACCTTCATTGTAATTTGCTATATGAAAATAAGATTTAAAACATATCGAATAGAATCGATAATCCTTTATCGATCAATCGATAACTAGTGTAAAGAATGAATGGAATGGAGTTTGCTTTTCGTAAAACTTTTTGTTATCTCGATCTCTAGATATAGAGATGAACTGTGTGATGTGTGTACTATTAATATCACTTATATTTGCTTGTAACTATCAAAAATAAATATCAGTTCTAACGGTTCTACGGGTTTTAAGCGTATATTATTTTTATATACAAACCAGTTGAATTTGGCTGCAGATGCACACTACAAATCATCATATCATCCTTCACACAATACATCCTTTATATTTGTACCTATCCAGCTTGCAGTTTAACATTTTGTTTGTCACGTGACTTTCATCCCTTCTCATTTCATGACCATACCATTTTATTCATCTTCCTCTCAATTGTTCAAATAATTGGTAGCTGCCCACTAATGCCGGAAAACAACTCAAAGTTGTTATGGCGGCGTACTTTAGACCAGAGATGGTAGCCATCCAGATACCCTTCCACCTGGCTGTAGGTTGTTTCGTCACTTCCATTCGTTCCTGCATAAGAGTTTGTTCTATAATGGATATAATGGTATCCCCCTGACATAGGTACTCAAAGAATTGCAGTTGGAGCTCTTTTCTGTTGCTTGTTCTTTTTCCAACTTTGGAGACCTTTTCAAGTGCTTTCTTTCCGATTTGTTTTTATTTAAAATTAACGTAATTACTTAAACCTATTCAGGCTGTATTTATTTATTTACAGTTTATATTCCCACTTTCCTATATTTACACATATCGCCTCTTTGCTCCAATAACGAGATAAGTCCCACAACTCTCTCCTTTAAAATTTCCATTTTCATGATAACAGGTTATTGAAGCAAAGAGGCAATATATCATGAGTTATAGAATAGGTCTCGGAATAAAATTAAATGTAAATATTCTGTATTTAATTTTATAGTTATCTGATTTTAGGGTTGTAAAACCATTATAATTCGACAATCACAGTGTCAGTCTCGAAAGTCTTTATTCATCATTTAGCCCCTAAAAAGCAATACATCAAAAATGTCAATGTATACAGACAACACATCGAAATGTTATATCGGTTGCATTATCAAACTGTGATTGTATTCCATTAAACATAGTGCATCGTGCATCGGGCATTGTAACAGTCGCAAAATGTTACATTGTTGCTATGATAAGCCCTTGAATGTAATAAGGGACACGAGTGAGGCAAAATTGGCAAAAAATAGTTCACCTAAAGCTTGTTAGGTACTATAAATCTTTGCTTTTCTTTCCTAGGTATCAAGTTTTAAATTACGTTTCCACTAACAACCGATTTAATTCATTTACTATTTAACTTCATCGAATGTTGGTACAGTTACCTACTAGCTCGGGATGGTCTTCCATTTCTCGTCTTATTGTTATTTCTAGAGATAGGCTATTAAATAACCTGTATTGTATTTTACAGCCCGTATGCTGTACTTTTGCAATAAAAAAGTTGGTAAAAATTCTCCTTCCACGAGGTCTCAATTTTAGTATTATTATCCGTGATAAGTTTGTCGAAATGTTCCTCCTGAATTTGGATAATTGGTTTATAAACCGATTTTTTGATAAAAAAAATTATTGCAGGAGTTCAGCAGTTCAGCAGACAGGCAGGCGGCCCACTTGATGGAAAGCGGTTACCATTGCCTATCAACATTTGCAACACCAACGGTGCTACCAATGCGCTGTTGCTCCCTTAAGGGAGACTGGAACCTGGTCACTAATGCCGGAACACAACTCAAGGTTGTTATGGTGACATCCTTTAGACGAGGGATGGTAGCAATCCAGTCGAGCAAACGCCCTACCACCTGGCTGTGGGTTGTTTTGTCGCCTCTTACGACATGCCGCCCGGCCACGGGAAATTGTATTCTTTCTCCGTTCCTCTCTATCAGGATATATTTCTTATATCCTGATGTCTCCATCGGAGAGGAACGGAGAAAGAATACAATATCCTGTGGCTATGGATATATTTCTTATATCCTGATAAAATTTCCTCGTTGATCTGATCGTATCAACGTTTCCATGTTTTGTACCGGTCCGTCAAGGTGCTGTTATTTGACTATTTTAATTTTTCTTGTCGCTTCTTTTTTATAGCTTTCATATTCATATTTTTACCGGTCGTTCTTCAGCTAGGATTTCAATTTTAGCATGAACATTTAGTCCATAACGACCTTTTGTACCGGGTACCTAAATTAGTATAATAAGAGCCGCTTGCATAAGGTTGCTTAAATTTATTTAAGAAACACAAAATGTATTTCCCTTAAATACAATTAGCGTCTTGCACAACGCAAAACTTGCCGCTAAATATGTTTAAAGAACTGTCAATACGTTTTGTGTAAAACGTATTTAGTCAATTTAATATGATTAACTAATTTTATTTAAAGGCTTTTATGATTATGATTATTTTTTTAGGGGTGTTTTTATCCACACGGATACGTCA
Source organism: Dendrolimus pini (assembly GCA_949752895.1). NCBI lineage: Eukaryota > Metazoa > Arthropoda > Insecta > Lepidoptera > Lasiocampidae > Dendrolimus > Dendrolimus pini. Next base: position 16,479,129 of record OX457140.1, on the reverse strand, counting down.
CCCCCGTCGTACCCTAATCTAACTTACTCTAAATACATTATATTTTAAAAACAAAGGCCGTCACTGATGAAGGACTCCAATTAACCACCCAGCCGTTGAGATATCTTTGTTTGATGTGGGCTCAGATAGAATTGTTTGAATGGCACCAACATCCATAGGATTTAGATTGAAGTTTCTCATCAGTGCCTGTCTTTCCTTTTTGTTTCTGGCACAATTCATCTGCAAATGTTGGAAATATTCCAAATCGCCACAAGTAGTGCAGTTTGGTGAATCTACTTTTCTCATGAGATATGCAAACTTTGCTGATGGATAGTGATCAGAACGTAATCTTAACATTAACTTAATATGAGATCTGTTTAAAAAAGAATTTATAAACCAGGGAACTTGCATTTGTATTAGAGTTTAGATAAAGAATTTACGCGGGCTTGAATTTAGTATAAAACCCTACTCATGCGTACTGCATGTTTGCTTCACACGTTAGTTAGAACTAACAGGTATATTTCTAATCGACTGTATTAATAATGATATTGATATCGATCATATAGGGCGCGGTGGCCACATCAACACGCCTTACTAGGACATCTTGTAAACCACGGCCCGTACATGTACAACATGGCATCAGATCGCGAAAAGCTGCTCACTCACGTGAATTACATTAAAGTGTTAGGTCCAGTTTATAATGACTGGTTCATTTTATAATTTTTGTTTGATAAAAACAAAAGAGACTTCTAACTAAAAACCAAAAAAAATAATTATTGAACCGACATCTTTTTACAACATCGTGAAATTGGTGCCCAGTAAAACACAAAAAACATTAATAAATTTGCAAAATATAGTATTTTTTATGTTATACTTCGCACCGACTTCAAGATGTTGTAGAAAGATGTTGGTTAAATATTTATTTTTTAGTTTGAAGTTGGTTTTGTTTTTGTTAAAAATAAATAAATTTTTAATTTTTAGTTGCGGAAATACTTGAATAGCTTAACAAATAATAATTAAACTCCTGTAGAAATTATAGTACTAGAACGCGTAGACAAAGTCACTCACAATCACACTCTTCGGTGCAGACGCTCACCAACAAGGATTTCTCTCGATTTCCCAGGGATCTACTCACCGGATTCTGACATGGTGACAATGGGACCAACTCAAGAGTAATAATACCCTATCTATTAAAAAAAAATTTGTAAAAATTAGTTCACAATTGACGGAGAAATTGAGTAACAAATGTATAAGAAATAAACATACAGACGAATTGAGAAATTCTTCCTTTTTGAACTCAGTTAAAAACATAAATAAATTAAACTTTTCTTATTGTCTCTATTAACGTAAAGACACTTCTCTATTTTGGTTTCTAATAATAGTTCGAAAGGTTTGATTTATTAAATATATTTTAAATAAAATTATTTTGGACTAAACTAACTTTAAAAACTACAATTAAATATTAAAAATAAATAAATTAATAAATAAATGAATATAAACTATGTAATAAATCGCTCCCATCAGATGGAAGCGTGCTCAGGAGACTAGATGCATTGCTACGCTGTATGGCAATGCTGATACTTCGCGCAAAGGTTTTGTCCTTTTGATTTTTCTTCTTTCAGAAGTCCAGAAGATATCAAGAAGATGATCACCTCAAATTTCGTAACCTTTAACGTATATAGTAATTATGTTGGTGACGAACTCCACTTTCCCGATGGAGATCGCCCGATTTAATTTTTAAGCGCTGTATTATTTCTATGTTATTTGGTTTGGTATAGATAGTCCCACAACTTTACGCCATAGTTTCTGAAATTCGACCATAATAATCAAAGTCAAAGACTATACTTCTATAATCACAGATTTCGCCAAGGCTACACTGTTAATTTGACTTGAACAATAAACAAAAGGGTATATAAGCGTGTGTGTCAAATACATGATAGTGTGTGTGTTTTTTTTTTATTGATTTAATATATTGTGTATGCATAATTTAAAAAAATATTAGCAGTCGTTGCTCCTTCTCTATATAAACTATAAGTGTGTGAAATTTTATACTCCTCCGTCCGCACAATTTTCGTAAAAAGGGGTACCAATTTTTTGCTTCACGTATTAATATATAAATACTAGCCGGGATTATATCTTGGAACCTTTGCGTAATATAGGTAGATCGAGAGATGTAATTTTATTGTTTACATACGATAATTGATAGCATACATATGACAAATTTTGACAAAAAGTAAAACTCAATCTGAAATTCGATAATATATAATACAGTGCAATTAATTAAGAACTATGCAGTTAGTCGTAACCCTAGGTTTTTATATATATAAGCGACGTGATCTAAACACGTGACTAGAATCCGGTCCGAAAGGACCAGTAATCTTCCTAGGCGGTCGATAAAGTCTCACACAGGTGCACAAGACCTAAGCCTATATCTAATCCCTTCAAAGGGCATGTATCATAAATTCATCCATACGTGTTCTAGTGACGAACGGTGTCTTAACAGATTTATGATCCTAAGACTTATGATTATAGTGACTATGGGGCGCGTAATAACTTGGATAATATTTATTTTCTCTTTATACCTATGTGTATGAAATTACAATTTAAATTTTGCTGCTAAATTAATAATTTATATCATACTTAGTTTTAGGTAAGTAGTAGTATTGTTACGAATTTGTGGGATGGGGATTTAAAAATGCCATTGAAAGTATCACAAAGTTTATTAGAAGTACACACTCGTAATTCAAAGTTCTTACAAGTACAACCGAATATAACAAGTCCAAACCGTAGGATTTAACATCGTAATCACATAAAACGCGCAAAGTCCGTCGTTATAAGCTACTCGTTCCGAAAGTGCACTAGGCAATGCTTCGTTCGCATTCAGAACACGAATGCTCCTTCCTCAACAGACCGACCCTACCCATTTGTAAATTAGGCATGACCTCTTAGGAACATGCCCACCATTACTTTGAGTTTTCAATTTATAAGTGTAATCGCTTCGAGGAATTTGCATGAAGTACGAACAAAAGAAACAAGGTTTTATGACGTCTTTGTGCGGAAATAAAATAGACTAGCGCGAGTTTCCCCTTGTTAAAAAATGGTCAAGGTAGTTCTCACATTTCGGTAATACCGATGTGTAAGTTTCCTAACAATGCTTTCCTACGGCGTCAGGACGTAGTAATTATAGGTCAGTAGAATTAACTAAGAAGTACATGTTCCCTCCTTGCCAGTACGACTTTTTCAATAATCATTTATTATTATAATATACGCTATAAATAAAATTGTATATGTAGGATCCCTAGAAGGCTGGCTGCGTTATATCATTGGATTGTTATACTAATTCGTTGTCCCAAATAGACATCAATTCACTGACTATAATAATGCACAATTGATAGAAAATAACATTGTTATTTTTTAATCTCTTTGTATTATAACAATGGTGATTCCATCACACACAACATAAATTTCGAACGTCAAATAAATCTAATGGAAAGTCTTGCTTTAAGCACAATTTACTGTCACTCTGCGAAAGCTTAACGGTACAAAGTTACGAGGGGGTTTTTATAGAGTTATTTCGAAGTGTCACCAAGTAAAATGATTTAGAGATATCCACTTACGTTATGATTTACCGACTATTCTACCTCCTGCTATATATTTATAATGATATCTGTTACTTTGTAGATAGAAAACTGACCAAACAATTTAATAAATAATGATGCAACTTATTTTCCAAAAAAAATAAATACATTTACTTTTTACTAGTATAATTAAAATTAAGTTATTAACATGTATGTCTCTGCAGACCACGGACCATAAAATGGCCAGGACTTTTGGAGGGCTTCCGTGGAGCCATGGGAAGGACAACATGTAGGGGACCCTTGATAAATCCAAATATAATCTAAATGTGGCTTGACACTGACAGGCGATTATCTCTGTCTACACCATATAAAAATGCACCCAAGGACAAGTCCCGGCCAGTGTAGGACTTAGGACTATTGTGAGAAATGAGAACAAAAATTCGGGGGCTATTGGAGTGAGCTGCTAATGGTATCAGGGGTCTGGGAATATGGGGACTATGGCATCTGCCCGTCGCGATGTTCGGGGAACATGGGAAAATGGGCAGACGGTGCCTCGACACTCCCTGCACGGGCCTCAAAAATGCCATAGAAGCCAGGGACAACGTGGGTGTCAGTGGCTAAGGGGTGTAGAGAGGGCTGCAGGTTCACTGAAGCTACTTCTGACGTGATGCCATTTATCACTTCCACCCCTGGAGCTTGAGTCTTAGCTCTAGCGATCTCCACTCCGTGCCGGCTGGTTAAAGCAAGCGCGGCGGAGGGGACCTTGCTTTGGCCACCGCCCCCTGTACGAACTGTCTAAGTGGTGCATGCTTCTCGGTCCGGATGCGAATCCACATCACTTAGCTAAGAGCTAGCAAAAGTAATGGGCGGATTCTATATGTTACTAACTCTTAATTTGCCATACTATCAGTTTAAATTCGACATAAGCTCCATACAGATAATGACAAATTTCTTCCGATGGCAAGGCAAGTGAATGGTTAGTAAGATAGAGTTACCGGTCAGGAAATAGTAAACTTTCTGAAAATATTACTTTAACAACCAATCACTAATAATATTATTCGAAGAGCCAACATTTATTTCCCTGAAGTATCTAACAAATAAAACAAACGAAAGTACCTATTTCATCAAAATTTATTTTCAATATTCAATTAACTAGACAGCGTATCTTCTATTATTAATTCTTAAGTAGTAACAAATGTGGAAATGTTGTCTTGTCTTGTTATCTAATAATTCATAATAGTTCTCTCTTTTTTCACCTTTTCCCAATTATTTGTTCAGCACAATATCGTTTCCTTCCTAACTGCTCTATTCTGGTATACATCCTCTATCACACACAGATCATCTCGTCGGTCACACAATCCATCAATCTCTTTTTTGGTCTACCTTTACTCAATCTTTTGTCGCACAAAGAGGTCTCTTCGACGTAACTTGAATTAAAGGGATTTTTTAACTAATCTTGGGATGTAGTTGGCACAGTAAAAGAGGTATACATGATTAACAATTTCATAATTAAATACACACTTACCTGGGATCCCAATTAGCAGCCAGCCTCCGTCTGGATCTCACTCGAAGTCTCATCCGCACGTGTCTGGTAGCTTCACCACGAGCGCTGACTACAGTAGAACCACCTTTGATTGATGACAACTGAAGCAGAAATGTGAAAATAAAAAAACTTGAGAGGTGTCAAGGGACACCCGGATGGAACGAAGTTCCTTTCGATTATTTACAAAAAACCTGTATACACTCAACAAAAATAATCGTCGCGACACCACACTGTTCAATGCGAAGTGTAATAGTAAATGAGTAAGTTTGAATCCTATTTACTTCAATATAAGAAACAATTTAAAAATCGAATCACATCCTGCAATTCGACTCTTGAAACAAATTTAACTTTAAACCAGATTCGCGATATTGCTCCTTATTTTAATGACATTAAGACTCTTATATGTCCGCAAATGCTATCTGTACGTCAGCAAAAAATAATGTACTCCAAATTAAACTCTAACTGCGTGGGCATAAACTGCATTTTATCTTGGCAAGTTCAAAAAGTGTCGTGACAACTTTTTCGTAAGAATTTTTTCCGTCTAGCCCCCATTAGTACCGCGCGATAAGGAACTACGTTCCAAAAATTTAGAAATATAATAGAATCCATAACGGTATGTATGGATACCATACCTAAATATAATGTCTAACCAACATTTAATATTCACAACATTAATGTGATTAAAATTACATCATATAGTGTAATATATAATATTATACATTAATACAATAGTGAAAACCCGTACCTAACGTCAGTTTTATTGTATTCTATAGATTACCTAAAACTACGTTTTCATATATTCTAGTCGACAAAATTTAGGAAAATAGTACAGATGAGATATAAAATTGTAATGTTTTTTTTTTGGAAACATAATGTCAGTAATAATGATTTAATAAATACTTAAATCTAGGACATTAGTTTTAGTGAAACATTATAAAGATAATAGACGAAGAAAATAAAACATTAAACAAATTAATAAACAAGTGAAGAGGTGTGATGTTTCAGTCCAGAAACTACCAATTTTTTAAAAGCTAAAGGTTTTGCATTAAATATATCTAATTTATTGTTACTACTATTACTATTACCTATTACTACTGGAAAGAAAAAAAATATAAATGGAACCAACCCCAAATGATTGGGTGAAATAAAAGAGAGAGATAGGTAAATTAGACAATAAAACTACTAATTTTGGTATTTTCCATACTCGTGCAGCCGTGACGGTAATACACAACACTTTTTTTATTATAGAATACCTTTCTCCACTGCGTCGTTAATGTTCCACTTCCAAAAAGGTACCTGCTGTTTAGTAAATCCGATCAACAAGCGTGAGACTGTATCTTTATTTAATCGATTGACACGCGCCCGCCCATTGCTCTTTGAATCAGTATTTAGCCACGACGGCATGCCATTTTAAATTGGTCCCAGACAAAAGAAACTATGCACACACGAGAGGTTAATTGATAAAGGATTTTCTTTGCAATTCAATAGAAATTACTATTTGTATAATATAAAAGATTTATGTGACTTCTGGTTTTAAATGTATTACTTGAAGTTCCATTTGATTTTTTTTAATTTGAATTTGATTTATTGTACAAACTGGAACTAACGAACTCGCAATATAGTTTAGATACTTTTTTAATATAAAAAATCAAAGTTTCAGGTACTTTATAATTTAAAGTAACCATGGCACCTGCATGCCTAGTACTATTAAAAAAAATATTGAAGGAGTTCAGCAGACGGGCAGACGGCCCATTCGATAGAAAGCGGTTACCATCGCCAAAGGATGTTTGCAACACCAAAGGTGCTATAAATGCGCTACTGCTCTCTTAAGGGAGACTGGAACCTGGTCACTAATGCCGGAATACAAATCAAGGTTGTTATGCCGACACACTTTAGACCAGGGGTGGTGGTAGTCATCCAGTTGGGCAAATGCCCTACGATCTGGATACAGTACCGAACTGTACATAGATTTACCTACATACTCGTATATATGAGTGGATAAATCAATTATTATTAAGGAATGTAAATATTATTGAGTATCATATAATTAATCAATAACTTTACCAAATACTTAAATAAATTATAAAATAATAATATAAAGTATGTAGCAATTCTCTTGCAGAGGTAAGCGCGCCCAGAAGGCTGGCTGCATTGCCACGCTGTATGGCAATGCTGATTCGTTGCGCGACATGCGAACCAGCCTTCTTATTAAGGATGGTATCAAAGAGTTTCTTACAAATTTCTTTGAAGCAACCAGATATAGGCACTATTCATATTTGATAATGTCATATTGCAATATAAACAGAATTGCAATCACATTTGAACTAAACAAATCTCTTAAAAGTTTTTTATCCTGTTTTCTTCTTTTTTAACCGACTTCGAAAAAAGGAGGAGGTTCTCAATTCGTCGGGATCCTTTTTTTTTTTTTTTTTTGCTTTTTTTATGTATGTTCGCCGATTACTCCGTGATTTATGATCCGATTTACGTGATTCTTTTTTTGTTCGACGCGGAATAGCTGCCATGTGGTCCCCTAAAAATTTGACATAGTTTGACCCAGTAGTTTTCATTTTATGAACATTTTTTTGTTCCCGGTTCTTGGGACCTATATTTTTTAAGAAGCGCGGCACCATTCGTAGGTCCTCCCATACATAGCTAGACACTAAAAAGTAACAAATAAAAAAAATACTTCGTTTAAAAAAACCGACTTCAAAAACTAAAAAACTAAAATGTATAAAATAACTTATTTCTAAAGCTATATTTATATATTATATTATTATTATTAATTTATATTATCTAAAACATCTTGAAGTCGGTGCAAAGTAAAACATAAAAATTACTATATTTTAAAAATTACCAAGCACCGATTTGAAGATGTTTTAGATAATATATATTAATAATAATAGCTTTAGAAATAAGTTAGTTATTTTATACATTTTAGTTTTTTTAGTTTTTGAAGTCGGTTTTTTTAAACGAAGTTTTTTTTTTTCTTAATGAAATGAAATGAAATATTTGCATATGACATGGTACATAAAATGAGAAATTTCAATAACTGATTTATTTTCTCAACAAAAGTTTTTAAACAATATTAAAAAACAACAAAATACCTGTAAAACATATCTGTCATTCGGTGACACTATTATAGCAAACGTGCTGAGCTCGACTCCACTTCCCTCCTTCTCCAAAACTAGATGACCTAAAAACCAAAATGCAAATTATTATTCAATTTTTACTCGTACATCGTAATTTATATACATAGAAATTTGAAATAAGTTAATATAAGATTTTACAGTTTTATCACAATATTATTTTTTTAAAACAAACTCTTTGGATTGTTTGGTGATTTTATTGAAATCGATTGTTTTTTTTCCTATTTTATTTCGTGATGTTATTCGATCAACAGTACTATTGTTGATCGAAGGTTATATACTAGCATGTACAAGCCACCAAAGTGGCGGTGCACCACCCATAAGGCTAACATCACCTGGCAAAAATTTTCGCTAAAGGTGCAATGATACGCGCACAAGGAAAACTTTAGTTTTAAGAGGCGGGATTTTATTGTTACCTGTTTTGGGGATTACAAGAAGGTAATAAAATCGAAGTCCGTAAACAAAGCGAGAGCGGAATACAAAAGAAAAAAGGCGTCTTCAATCGGCAAAGTGCATATTGCATCTAAACACGAGTAATTGTTTCCTTTAATTTAAACATTTCAGAAACGTCCTGAATGGCATATATGAAATTGGAGAGGGTTTGTGGATGTCGAAACTTTATGAATTATTCAAAGCACAATTTTAAAGATCAGATCAAGCAGGAACTTGGTCGACCGTATATAAAATACACTTTTTTGAATTAGAGATGGACTCAACGAAATTCAACTCGGTCTTTGTTACTCGCCTACGTAACCCTAAAAAGCCAATAAAAGATATATTTTATATACCGTTATTGGGTCCAGTTTTCCCGTAATATAGACTCCAATGTAAGTCCCTGGTGCATGGACTTATTGTTATGTAAACTATTGGTTGTAATACTGCAGATGTGTTGAGTTCCAGACTGAAACAAGAATATCTCCATTAATACCTGTAAATTCTATCAAGATTCTGTTCTATCTGTACTATTAAGGACCCATTTAATTTCTTCTACATTAATATTATAAAGAGGAAAGAATTGTAATTTTGTAACGAATAAACTCAAAAACTACTAAACCGATTTCAAAAATTCTTTCACTATTAGAATACTACATTATCTATATTTATGCTACATAATTTTTTCTATGCAGGACAACGTCTTCTGGCATTAGTGTTGCCAACTATTTATGAGAAAAATAACCTATTACATTTTTTAAGTAGGGAAAAAATTAAGTATATGGAAGAAAAAAAAAATTATATATTTAGTTCTTCCCTTGGGGATGCTATTTTTGTGTGCTTCTAGAACATATTAACAACTTTTGATTGTCCTTAAATTTTTGGGAGCTATGTTTACATTCCCAATTCAAATAAACAAAAATTAATTTTTAATTACATAATTTATAGATGCCGCCCTGTTACTTTCTTCTCACCATTTTAGATTCATTACTGAATAAACTCTTTCAGTGAAAGCTGGATCGATAATATTTCTGTAATTATCCATATAAGTATTTCATGTCAGATGTTCCATTTGGCAGGAACGGAGAAAAAATACAATTTCCTATTGCAAGAGGAGATAAAACAACCCAAAGCCAGGCGGTACGGTAATTGCCCGTTTGGTTGCCTACCATTCCTTGTCTAGAGTATGCCGCCATAACAACCTGAGTTGTGTTCCGGCATTAGTGGACAGGTTCCAGTCTCCTTTAGAGAGCAGCAGCACATTGGTTGCGCCTTTGGTGTTAAAAAACCGCTTTCCATCAAGTGGGCTGTCTGCCTGTCTCCTGAACTCATGCAATAAAATATATATAGAAATAATGTTAAAATTTAACACGTGTCCGCATCCCTTTTGCTGGCTATATTTAAATCGAATAAAATTATTATTACAAAATTATGAAATCAAACTTTAAAAATATTGAGTTAATAGCATTTCAAACTTCTTACTTTTTAATTTCGCCTTCTCCTAGCCTATAAACAGTTTGGTTGTCACTGGGTAGCCAGTCTACCACTCTGTCCATATATCTGGTGACAAGGACGGTCGGCGACGCCAGTCCAGCTCCAGCTGCGTGGAGAATCAGCAACGTTGCTACTCTTGTCGCGAGGATATATAGCTCTCTGAAAAAAAGCGAGATTTAACTATAGTGTTGTATAAGAGACTAAAGTAATACACATTTTATTTCTGATATTCTGAGAGTACGCTAGGAGTTGCCTAATCACAGGGATGAAAACAGCACTTTTCGTCCCTGGGAAAGGATTCTCCTTGCTGTCAAAAAATGTCAATATTTTTTTTTTGAGGCGAGGGAAAATGCTTAACCGATTTACGCACAATCTGGGCCGTTGCTAGGGAACGACACGCGTCAATCGGGGGCGATAACACTTCGGCAATAGTATGCGCCTGTCAGTGCTCCGTCCGCGATCGACGTCACAGAATAGTGTGGAGACTCCGAGCGTTGCTACACGAGCGAGCAACCCCAATACCCACTAAAAAACCCCTCCTCCCGTGACGACCCTGCGCTTTAGTTTGTGAAGGAAAGGCTGAGATTTAGAACATAGTTACACCCAGCCGATCCAGCGCAACAAAGTGCCTGGAGTGTGCCCTGGGAGAACACACCCCACTTCGTTGACGGGGGTCGATGAGTCCCTTGCTTTCCTAGCTAGCTAAGGGCCCCCCGTAACGGAACCTTACTCAGGGCGGGAAGTAATGCGCGTACCTGCCTCTCCGGGTACCAGCTGAAGGCCGGCGACCTCGAGTAGAGACGTTAGCACGCGCTGCAGAACTTCGCTCCCTGTCCCGCTCTGCGGCCTCCTTGAGAGACATTACTGCCTCACAAAAAGTAACCGCAGCTCCCCAGCAGTCGTCGCTCTGCAACATGGCCGTTACCAAGTCACCGAGCGAGTCGACCGCTCCTACGTAGGCCTCGAGTTCGAGACGCTGCGGCGCCCATGCGGCGCACTCGACTAGCGTATGAAGCGCCTGTCGGGTGCACCGCATTGGCGACAGTCCGGAGAAGGCAAGCAGCCCACAATGTGACACAGATACTGATCGAAACACCCGTGTCCGGTCAGTACCTGTGCCATTCTGAAGGTCAGGGTTCCGCTGGTGCGGGTGACCCATCTCTCCAGCTGTGGCCTGATTGCGTCCACCGTAAAGCCGCCGGCCGCAGGGTTCTCGAGGTCTCGAGACCAGACTGCTATCATGGAAGCGGTTTCCCGCTTCCTAATCTCCTCGATTTCGACCTGACAGACAGTCAGGCCTCTAGCTAGGGCATCCTGCCGGGTGCGACGCACCGCTGCCAGGACGTCCGCCTGGAGATGCCAGGGCGGATTATGCGAACCATAGATAACACATGCGACTACTACAAAACGTTCGTGCGCCAAGTCATCTCATGCCTAAATAAGTCACTTTCACCTCTCGTATAACGATCTACTGTCAAATATTATCCGTATAGACACAGTAGTTTCTAAACAAAACGACTGGATCACGACAAACAGATTGAAAGATGAACTGAACTATTGGATGAGTACCCACTCATCCAATAGTTTTATAATAGCTACGGAATGCTAATATATTTTTTTTACTTATAAGAACAAAAATACAGTATTGTACAGAATTTAGTATTATAAAACTTAGTCTTGAATTAATACGACACCAACCTCATTTGCCACATGAATAGAATCGAATAGAAAACACTTTATTGTTTTCTCTATATAAACAATTACAGAATAAATAATTACAATAATTTAACGGCAAAACAAAAGTCGGCCTTATCGCTAAAACCGATCTCTCCCTGGCAACCTGACTAAGAGGATACTTTTAACAACTTATGTCTAAGTAAAATTAAATTAAAAAGAAGTAAAACAAAAAAAGAAGAACAGTACAATGTGGACCGTAAACAGCTAAGTTAAGAAGACCAGAAATTTTTTTTTTTGTATAAGCTAAGGTAATAGTTTTTGACAGAATTTTTTAAATATGGCAAGTGATTTAGCTTTTCTGACATCTACGGGTAAAGAGTTCCAAAGACAGACAGCCTGCGAAGGATTTGGAGTAAAATGTTGAAGAATGTGCAGGTGGCTTTAACAAGAGCTTATTAGAGGAGCGCAAATCGAAGGTGTGTGATGTATGAAGGAAGTTGAAACATTCCTTAAATTAACATATTAAATAACTTGTAAATATACTAGCTACCGAAAGTTAAGTAAAAACAAAAGAGAAACGAGAGTTAGAATACAATAATAGAAAAAAAGAAGATAAAAGGAATTATGATAATAATAATATAATTGATTACACCCATGTTGCCCCTAGCCAATCTTGGCATTTTTAAGGGCCCATGCAGTTAGTTGGCGAGTCACAGTCTGCCCATTTTTTCCATGTTCCCTGAACATTGCAACGGGCAGACGCTATCGTCCCCATAGTCCCCCGATCTGTAACTCCACTAGCAGTTCATCCCAATAGCCCGGTACCTTTTGTTCTCATTCCCTACAATAGTTCTACACTTACCAGGGCGACCTTAGCTGGATTTTTATATGGTATACACAGGGACAATCACCGGTCAGTGTCACGTCACATTTAGATTAATTTTGTCACGGGGCCTCTATGTGTTAGCCTTTATATAGTCCCACGCAAGCCCTTCAAGAGCCCAGACCATTTTTATGGTCCCTGGTTCGCAGAGATATACATGTATAATTAATTATAATATTGATACCGTTACGAATCGCGAGACTCTAATCAAAATGCCGTTAGAATTTCTATAGAGTTTATTGGAACTATACAAACACGTATAACACAGGTACAAATATAACCGACCACAACAAGTCCAAACGTAATGCAGATGGTCGTAATTCAATAACATGCACAAAGTCCGTCACGTATTAGATTCCCGATTGTAGTACACATGTCTCGCTTCACTCGTGGTTCGCTCGACTCACCCCCCTCCATCAGGTCATCGTTTTATACTGCACAAATGCAATGTCCCCGTATCTAAGTCGACTTAATCCGCCGCACTTGGCTAATGACTGCCATAAAAGAGTACAATAAAACAATGGGCTGTTGTCTAATCACAAATTTTAAACACAAAGTAAACAAAAGAAGACGATCATTAGTTTAAATGCCGGCAGGTAATAAAATGTGTTTTGTTTCAGATATGCAGGTGGAATTTGTTTTTGTCGGGGTCTGAGTTGTAACACTATTAATAAATTAATGTTTTTATCGGACTTTTATTCAGTTTAAATAATGTTCTACAACATGAATTGAAATGTTGCTTTATGCATTGACCCAAAAACGTCTCATAACAGTTTCAAAATTGGGTAACCAAATGGTCCAAATGTCCATTGAGGTTGAACTTCCTGACCGCAATTTGCCTTGACACGTGCAATCGTTTTCGTAAGGGCACCTTAATATGCTCTGGCGTTAGGTATCTCGATATATTCGACTAACTATAAAACAGATAGAGGACACTGAATAAATTAATTGCTGGCAAGTGAACTTTTAATAAGCTTGGTAGCTTATGGCCTTACTTATAAAAAATAAAAGCTTAAGGCCTTACTTATAATCGTTTGTTAAATTTTAAGAAACTGCTCAACAACTGTTTATTGAAATTTTTACCAATAAACTTCTCTCAAGTATAAGAGATGGTAAAGTAACTCATACATAACTGTCAAATAAGCTTTTTAAAAAGGTTTTTAAATACAAGCTTTTGAGATCCTGGATATTATGTAGCAGCAGAGTGCTAGCCAAAACAAGTAAAACGAGCCCAAACACGACGGGTCTATCTTGTTTAGTACACGAGTTCCTATGGACACCTTCCGACTTCACCATCAGATCAGCTCCATGGTACCATATCATTGCATTGTCACGCGATATACATGTGCGTGCAAAATTTCAGCTCAATCGGAAACCGGGAAGTTGGTCAAATTAAATTGCAAGATTCCACCCGAACTTACATACATACATCCTTTGCAAGTTAAATAAAAGCTTGTAAAATAACCAACATCGAGAGGTAGTTCACTTAAATGCTAAGAGACAAGATGGCAATTTTTATTTGAAACAGCTTATTGTCACCGAGTACGGGAATAAGGGGACAGAATTTATTTATTAAGATTCTCTTACTTAAGAGATGCCTAATCGTTTCTTAACGAAATTGTTATAAGTAAGGCCGTTAGTGGTTAGCGAACTCACGTCCCAAAATCAGAAAGCGCGATATCGAATCCTGACTGGAAAGTATATACAGCACTTAGGCAGTTTTGTGACGTAATGTTTATAATTCTACAATTATCACGTGCTAACGAAGAAGGAAAACATCGCGAGGACATCTGCATATTGAAATAACCAGTGTCAAACCCGTGCATCCGTATTGGACAAACGTGGTATGTATATGATGTATTTAGTACTTTCCCCTATAAATGGGCGTCCTGACTGCAGGATTTAGTATTCTTTCTCCGTCCTTGTACAGATAGATATAGTTAAATTTTTGCTTTAACACTTGACTGTTTGATTTTCATTACATATATAGTACTTACATGCCTAGATAGGCATGTGTTCTGAAGAGTTTCTTGCACTGCTTCTTCTCTTCAAGCCACATGTTGTGAAGTATTGGTAAATTAGATTAGGCTCCCATAGAGTAAATAAATAATAACCATAAACAAAATTAAAGCTAAATAATTAAAATGAACAAGTTGGCGGTAGGCTAAATAAAACAATACTCATTGACACTTGACGTCTTTGTCTTCCGTGATCACGGCTACAAAAGAGTGCCGAAACGTTGCAATAATAAACATGAAATAAATTACCGCGTTTAAAACCGTTAGAAAGTAGTTTTATTATTTATACAAGTCGCGAAATTTAAGAAAATATTACGTGAACGCGACCATTTTTAAGTCAATAGGTGGCTAAATATTGGATTTAAAAGTCGTGGAAGTTGTGTTTTACTCTGTATCTTTCTTAAGCTGTATGTTTTTTATTGCATGAGTTCAGAAGACAGTCATACGACCCACCTGATGGAAAGCGGTTAGTATTGCCTATGCCTATGCACATCCATAGCACCAAAGTGCTACCAATGTGTTCCCACTCTCTAAGGGGAGACTGGAACCTGGCCACTAATGCCAGAACCCAACTCAAAGTTGTTATGATGTTTAAATTCTAGACCAGGGGTGGTAGCTTTCCAGACGGGCAAATACCCTACCGTCAAATACTGTACCTTTGAATACGTATATACAAAATAATCTAAGTAAATATTATATTTGTTAACATTATATGTGACAAGCATTTTATGTATATGTTTTAATTAATTAATTTTCTTTTGTGAGGACATTATCTACTCATGTACGCTTTGGAACCTTTTCAGGGTTACTTTCAGTGCGATTCTCGTTCCTAATTACTTCTTCCATCTTACTACGATGAGTCATTTATATTAGTCTCCTTCGTTAATGACTTTAAACTTCCGCTTGTAAATCCAAACCGTCGACTTGAGAATTTGTCAATCGTCGGTCCACAGTATGCTTTAGAGTTCTGAAGCGAGCCGAGAATAGCTTAACTGATCAAATTTAACCTTTCTTATTGCTATAACGAGTGTTTAAAATATCTAGGCTAATTACATATTTATTAGGAGCGATGGATTTTAACTTATTAATTATCTAATGCCTGCCCGTGACATATTTATATGTGTCAACATCCGAACGTTAAATCCCGGCTGTGTTCGGAGCTGTCGCTTCGACGCCCATGGTCCGCTTTCCTACTTTTTCTTCTCCACTTCCCGTGATCTTCGACATCCCTCGTATTGAGTCCATTGATACGCATGACATCCTTCTCAAAGTTAAGCCAGCATTTCTCGGGCCTAGCTCTTTGACCAAGACCTGGCGGAGGCGGCATAGATAGACATTTGTTCCCCACGTAACTAGCCAGTTTCCGCAAAATGTGGCCGTACCGGCGGAAGTGGTTCTTCTGCAGTTAATCTGCCATGTCACGGACATGAAGACCGCCGCGGATGCGGGAGCTCCTGGCGCGGCCCTTCCGCATGACTCCATACATCCACCGAAACATATTCATTTATATGTGTATATGTATATAAAGTTTCAGTCTCAGTATATATGTATGTGTCCGCAAAAATTGAAGATTAGTCGATGAATGGTCTTGAAATTTTAGACTAAGCCACACAGAAGCGTGTCCAGGATTAATTAATCACCCCTTTTTGTTAAATAATATCTAGTTATATAGTTACGCCAGGCTTATAGGCTCGTTAAATAAAGTGTTTTTCACAGTCGCATTCGAAATGTGATTATGAATATTATTAGAACGAGCTCTAAGATGTGTCATAAAATATAATTTTTCAAATAACTATTTCAAATAATAAAATACTATTACCTAGTCATATTATTATAGAATTATGTAAAATCAATATATTTGGAAATTAGAAGAAAACAGTCACCGCAAGAGCGAATTGTATTATATTTTCTTTACTTTATTATCGTGTCGAATTTTCTTTTGGAACCAGAAGCATCACCGGTAGAGCATAAGTTTTGGAACACTCAATTATTTCGTTATTACCACTATGCTACCGAAGAGACGCGAACCGAAGAACAACGACAACGAATCCCCATATACACCATCAGGCTCTATACATGAACCTGAAGAGACGATGACGACACAAAACATCACCATGTCTTGTGATATGTTACAAACTTTAGTTGCGAATATTACGCAGAACCAGTCTGAAAATAATCGCATATTACTGGAACAGTTACTTCAGACTGCGACTCCGAGGACTCCAACGGTGCAATCCGGTAACTTCACGCAATGCACAGCTCGCTTCCATGGCACGAGCGGAAACATGGATGAACTCGAAGCATTTATTGAGACAATCGAAATCTACAAAGAGTGTACCAATATCAGCGAAGACCACGCTTTGCGAGGACTACCTATGCTGCTGGTCGGTGACGCCGCCGTGTAGTGGCAGGGTATCAAGTCATCGGTCAACACATGGAGCGACGCCCTGTTTCGACTTCGTGGGATGTACAGCAGACAACTACCAGCACATAGAATATTTCGTGAGATCTTCTCTAAAGAACAGACTGACGAACGTGCAGACATCTTTGTATGTAGATTAAGGTCTTTACTAGCCAAATTGCCTTACGAGTTACTTGAAGAAACCAAATTAGATATAGTTTATGGATTGTTAAGCATCAGATTTAGAGACAGGATACCTCGCGAGACACTGAACAGGTTAGATCAGTTAATTTTTAAACTCAGGTCTGTCGAAGAAGCGTTGATAGAGCTAAATGTTCTACAACCTTCGTATATTACGACGACAATACCAGTCGCAGATCCGCCTCCTTCGCAAACTTATAATAATAAAGTTGACAACGTCAAGCGCTCGCCATCGTCTAATCGCATTGACAATAGTGGTAAAAAAATAATTAAACGCATTCGACCAAAATGCATTTATTGCAAAATCTTTGGACACATTATTGACGAATGTTTTAAAAAACCTAAAGCAAAGTGTTTGCAGATGACCAACCCATCTAAACCAGAGTTGAGAGATTATGAGGTAAATAAATTGGCTACAAATCAACCTGTAGAGCTGAACGCGTTAAATGTCAAAAGAACACATTGGTTTTTGCAGAATTTTCTTTTTAATTTACCGGCCAAATTGCTAATCATTTAGCCATTTTTTTTTCACCTGGCTTTTCTATTCACACGAAATTGGCAAAATCAATGCATAAACGGCATTGCAGCCATCAGTTTAAAAAAAAGGACAAAACCACGGCACGAAGTTATCCCGAAGTCAAATAAAATTCGAGTAAATCGAGAAAAGGATACCGAGGTTTGTGATGTTATATTCGACGTGCCATTTAGGGGAGGAGGAGCTGGTCGCACCGAGGCTTTATCATACCAGATAGCGCATTGTACAGATACAGACCACAGCTTCGGTTAAGTCTATATGTAGGGAGCACTGAATCTCCTGTTCTTAAGCGACGGAAGCGAGGTAGACCTAAGAAGCTGACCTAGACGCGAGGGCGCTTGACCTGGATCAGAGGGCGAGGATGTAACACGGAGGTTTTACACCTTAGCAGCAACCTCCACCAAAATGATATAATAGAATGTCATGTCACGTAACTGATGACTTGACTGATGTCTGCGATATTGTAAGACGTTTTCTAATTATCTAATAAATCCAAATTTATCCATATCATTATTAATCATTAATTGTAGTAGCCTCAACTACTATATATATATATATATATATATATATATATAGTAGTAGCCTCAACTACTATATATATATATATATATATAAATATATATATATATATATATAAATATATATATATATATATATAAATACATAGACACACACAATTCGTACCATATGTCACGTATACCAACATCGCCATTATCACCTCCTTTTATTCCTGGGGTCGTCTATTGGAGATCGCTTTTTAGCGATAAGACCGCCCTTTGTACATAATTAGACAAAGTTTTAATCTGTAAGTTCTTTTTTATATTGTTGTACAATAAAGTGTTATCTATCTATACGGAACCAAAGTTTTATTATTTTAATAGTAAAAAAGAGCAAAAAACATGTTGTGTCAATGCCCGATTAACCCTGTGAAAGATTACAATAACTTTTCGAGTTTCACAAAGTATGCCTTTGTCATACCTGGAACACAGGGTTATTTATGAAATAATGTCGTTTAAAAACAATAAGTGAGTTAAGATTTATTGAATTTGCGTTATGCTTTTAAGAAACAATCACCCTTTGTGGTGGGAACGTGTAAATTTATGTTGCATGGTATAATGTGACCATTATTTTGGTTGAAATCAGACTGATTTATTATGTATAGCGCACGGATACTTTTACGTGGCTATTAAAACTCGTTACAGCTTAGATTAATCCTTATTATAGACCCCGGTACGATTCTTGACCAGTCAGTTTTTCCTATGAACAGTACAATTTCGATTCTTTTTCGAAGTATGAGGTTATTGTCCCTTTCGAATAAAGAGACAAAAACATAATATTGTCGATATGTCGATAAATCTCATTACATTGGCTTCGATCTATGCTCAAAGCAATGCCTACAGTTCCGCCGACCGCTCAAGATTCGTGTCGGGAACTATACTTTATATTGTTTAGAGAAACAGTAGAGAGTGTTAAACCCTTCTTTAAATATTAATTCGTTGTGGAGTGTAATATGTTAATTATTAAAGAAAACTGCACGAGCGTAATATCATGACGATTTTAATAGCAATGGAGGGAAAAAACATACAGATAAAAAAACAAAGAAACATCTTGTTCTAAATTCAAATATTTCGTATTTGTGGCCAGTACTATGCCACACCAAAGTGATAAATACTTTTTGTTGGAGATGCCAACAGTAGGTGTAGCCTGGCTTCGACTCTCGGTTTGGTTTTACACTGTTCTGATTTAGAGAAAGAGTCCTAAAATCAGCGTGGTGTAAGTACCGCTTTATACACCCATAGTTCATTGAAATCTTACAATTTAAGGACCAAATATTGCATTTTTTAGAGGACGCAATTTTATTTTTGGGACATGTGTGGGGGGTCAATAGAAGCTTAACCTCAAGTTTGTGGATCGCCACCCTTGTCCCCCGGCCGCATCTTGGAAAAAGGAGCGAAACAACTTTTTTCGCGATATCTCGGAAACTATGCGTCTTACAAAAAAAAAAAAAACATAATTTGTAGCAAATTGTTTTGCCTACAAATATGTTTATATAACTTTTTGCCTTAAATAAAAAATTAAAGAAGTTATAAGCAAAAAATGGAGAATTTTTTATTCATTCCTAACTCTTTTCTTTACCATAGAAATCACCAAATTTAACTTATCGAATGTTAAGCAGGTAGGAAAGGTCCCCCGTTTTCCTCGCCACCTATGAGGTAGAGTCCGTAGGCGCGTTTTTTTATGTATGTTCTGGCGAAACATGCAGCAAAATTATGGAGATATCAAAGTTAATGGAAGCAAATGAATTTGAAGATGAAGTTCCAACTATGACTCCAATTTTAACTCCTGGCATTCCTCAAACTTTCACACTTTGACGTTGATTTAGATTCTGAGCCACAGCCTGGACCATCGAAGAAAAGTCGATTAGAGTAGCTAGCTAATAAGTGATTAAAATATTATGATGTCGAGGATTACCATATAAGCAAGTTGTCCGTGGAGTAGGCCTACTGGGGATACCACGACAAAAAAACGCGCCTACGGACTCTACCTCATAGGTGGTGGTGAAAACGGGGGACCTTTTCTACCTGCTTAACATTCGATAAGTTAAATTTGGTAAGTTCTATGGTAAAGAAAAGAGTTAGAAATGAATAAAAAAATCTCAATTTTTTGCTTATAACTTCTTTAACTTTTAATAAAAAGTTATATAAACATATTTATAGGCAAAACAATTGGCTACAAATTATGACTACAAATTTTTTGTAAGACGCATAGTTTCCGAGATATCGTGAAAAAAGTGTTTTCGCCCCTTTTTCCAAGATGGCGGCCGGGGGACAAGGGTGGCGACCCCACAAACTTGAGGTTAAGCTTCTATTGACCGCCCACACATGTCCCAAAAATAAAATTGCGTCCTCTAACAAATGCAAAGCTCATGTAACATTTCAATGGACTACCATGTTTCATTCTCATCCCACCGATTTAATTCTGGCGGGGATCATGCACTGCTTACACAGTTGTTATGGCAATGTGCAAGTATATATATACAAAAAGTCTCGTTACAAAATGTATACGTAATTAGTGTCGTGTGTGTGTCTAGATCCTGAGAAAGATTTTTTATTTTACTATTTT
This sequence comes from Dendrolimus pini, assembly GCA_949752895.1. Lineage (NCBI taxonomy): Eukaryota > Metazoa > Arthropoda > Insecta > Lepidoptera > Lasiocampidae > Dendrolimus > Dendrolimus pini. Next base: position 16,458,119 of record OX457140.1, on the reverse strand, counting down.
CTAATTTTTGAAAACAATTTATTCTGTAATTGGTAACATGGAAGTTCTGTTCAAAGCATTTTCGGATATTTTATCACCAATAATGAATATTATTATGACATGGTGTATACGCTGGTATGATAAGGCTGCGTCATTTAATAAACCGCTGTCGATAAAATATTTTTTATATATATTATGGAAATTATACAATTTAACGTAAGTCCTAAAGACGTACCTTGGGGAACTCCTCTGTTTTGAATATTATTTTCATGATTACACAAATTAAACTATTGTAACAATTAAAATAGTCCCATATTTCTTAAAATCTACTAAAGTGCTCGCTACTTTTTTATGGTTTCATATTGAAATAATGATAACAGTGGATGTTTAACATATTTACGGAAACCTGCATCGTGCTTGGTCTTTGATCTGTTACTTTATAATTGTGCGATATCCGCCAGAAACAAATCTTATGGTCACCGTAAACATATGGTCATTTTTGCAATACAAATGCGTGACCTCCGCTCTTACGTAGTCCCAACAAAAACAAAATGTTACAGTGTTTTTATTTATAGGGCTAATGTTGCAAGTTATATGTACCTATCTATAGTGCGTAATGGATAACTATAGTAGGAAAAAAGGCAATTTACCATAACACTATTTCTTCGTTAATTGATGTTGTAAAGTAGTAGTATGTTACAAAAAGCATACACAACTGCAACTACTTAAGTAAAGATTTTATCGATCAGTGAAAATTACGCATCTGAATAAAAAAATTGACCTGTCCACTTTAAACCTCCCCTAAGATAATTCTCGTAGCATTTTCTGGATATAAAGTACCCCAAGGTTTAAGTCCAGGAATTTACTATCGTTCATCGATAACCGCATTGAAATCGGCCCAGTAGTTTTTACGTAAATGCCGAACAAAAACAAAAATGTAAGAAACAAAGGACTACACTTTTATAATATTATTACTAGGACATACCCGCCACTTCTTCCACGCTTGAATTGAAATTCCCACGAGATTCCCGGGACACAAAAAACCGTGGCATTTAAAAAATAATGTAAGCTATCGTTTAAGTGAAAACTGTCGAAATATGCTAATTTTTATGCACCCAAACATCTACAAACTGTTCTGACTAATATTCCTGCGGGATTAATGGGATAAAAAATCATACATTTTATTACATATTTGCTATCGATCAGTGGAAAAATCACATTGGAATTCGATGTTTTAAATTAAGGATAAAAAGCAGTGCAGATTTTACGTCTAAGCATTAGTTATCCATCAGCGAAAACCATACCGAAATGTGCTCAGTAGTTTTTACGTGAATCACAAACAAACAGACAAGAAATATAAAAAAGATTTCATCGCGTTCTCTATCGTTTATATAGTACTAGAGGTTAACCTCTAGTGCGTGTCTCTTGTTTATAGAGCAAGCGCTACAGGTTATATTATATTAAATTTTTATGTATTTGCCCACGGAAGATTCACTTCATTTTATATCGCTAATTATACCACCCCCCATCTATCTGTAAACAACATAATATATGTTGACCAAAAAGGCCAAAATGGTCAAAATGACCAAAAAGGCCGGAATGACCGACATGGCCAAAATGACCAAAAAGGCCACAGTGACCGATATGGCCAAAATGACGGAATAGGCAAAAACGACCAAAAAGGCCAAAATAATCAAAATGGTCAAAATGATCAAAAAGGCCAAAATGACCGACATGGCCAAAAAGGCCACAGTGCCCGACGTGGCCAAAATGACGGAATAGGCAAAAACTACAAAAAAGGCCAGAATTACCAAAAAGGCCAAAATGAAAAGTATCCTTTGTCCACCCTCAGTATTTAATTTACATACGTACCGAATTTCAGCCAAATCGGCCCATTAGTTCTTCCGTAAAAGCATAACAAACAGAAAGACAAATATATTTTTATCCCGGAAACTAAAAAGTATCCTATGTTCATTCTCGGCATCGAAAACATATATATACTGAGTTTCAGCCAAATCGGTCCAGTAGTTTTTACGTGAAAACGGAACAGACAGACAGACAGAGTTACTTTCGCATTTATAATATTATAAATAGGGATAAGGATATTCCAGTGGTTTTTTTATAGCTTTCATCTAGAGACATAGTATGTTTAGAATTCAATAGTATTTATTATGTAGGTAGATAGATTGCTACAACTATAGTTTCATGACATCATAACATCTCCTTCAAATAGATATTCCCTGTCATGCATTTTAGGTCACCAACACTTGGAACACTGGCTGCTTCATTCAAATTGAAGCCCAGTAATGAACCGTTCAATAGCGGTATACTGATCTAAGCATTGACTAGTATGTCACTTACAATTTTCATAAGCATCATTTTAACTTCATTCGCAAACATACAGTGAAACCGTGCCTACTCGTTTAAACCTTTAAAAAATAACCAGATTATGAGAACTTAGGTGGTCAAATTTTATGTCTTTTAAAAGCTATAATCTCATGAAAAGGTTAATAAAAGACATTAAACGTGTATTAATATGAAATTTTATTTATTTATGCCTTTTACAGTTAATTATTATTATGTAGTAAATGCTAGGATACTTAAATTTTAATTGCCTGTAATAACTTCTTACGCGGTTCTTTGAAAGGCGGTATGTACACTGATGCTATTACAAGCATCCACTTGTCCTCAGTCAGTATATATTCTTGAAGTGATAACTTCTTATGGGAGGGTAAGCCGCTTTGTTACGTAACGCGTAACGGCGACAGTCTGTCAGGCTACCCTTTCTTTCACGCATACGGCAGCGGTAGGCAGTTTCCTCCTCTTTCACTCTACTAACCCACAGAGCTAGCTTTATTTCGGTAATTAGATTAAATAATGATACTAATAATGTACGTCACAAAATTCTAATAAACATATTCAAGAATTGTAACTAAGAATAAAATATATTTTATGATCAATAAAAGATTTTATTAATAAATAACCTTTCCTTTAATTATCATATTAATATACATTATATACATAAAATTTAAGTAACAGCCTAAGCTTTTCTCAACTTAAACAATTGCAATATTAAATAGTTCAACTTAGTTTTTTTTTTTTTTGTAGCCAGAAGATCACCACCTTTATCGAAACCTATCTACAAGGCTGATAGAAGTCTCACGCGACCAAAGGTTGACCTGCATTTTGGGCAACGCATAGCCATCCAACGTGGTAACGCAGACAGCGTTTTGGGAACGTTCCCAGCTGACGGTGATTTGTGGCCTATTTATTATTTGTAATTTTTTAGAACTATACGTTATATTAATTGTACATTTGAATTTTATTTTAATGTGAATTAAAATTAGTGTATGACTTAATAGTAATTTGCTATTAAATATAATGGAACATACAATATTTTAATGCAATAATAAAGTTTTTATTTTATTTTTTATAGGTTCGCGATTGACTGACATTATATCTTATAATGGGTGAGATGACATTCACCGAGAAGGTATGGCTTGTATTAAGTATTCGTATATTTTAAAATTGTATCAACTAAATAGGCACTGGGGGGCCAAATAAAGTGTCCACTTTTAGATTCATAAGTAAAAGCTTTTCATTAGAATACAAACACACCGTTTGTTTGATTAAAACGCCTTTACGGCGGTAAAGAGGTACCCAATGCGAACAGCACAACGCAATTCGATAATCACCCAGGGTTGCCCCGCTCTTGAAAATTCATAAAAAGTTATACAATAAACTAACAATATTCATTTTTTTACACTGTTTAAAGATCTCTCTGTATTTACATTTAAAGAAAGAGTTGTAATCAGTAAAGTTTATAATAAGTAAATAAAATATACTTAGATAAGATATTGTTTTCTCAAGAAAGTACTGTCGTAGGCTTCGTCAAGTTTACGCCACAACTCGATCCTCCACTGACCACATCCAGCTTACACCGACATTCTTACGGAGATCGTTGGTTTACCGGCCTGCAGATGTCACTAAAATATATAGAGACATAAATATAACACTTGATCGACACCAAAATGTACAATTACAAAAACAAACTACATTTATAATATTTTCTAGGTAATATGCGGCCTTATCGCTCAAAGCGATGTCTTCCAGGCAACCTAAATTAAATAAATAAGAATAGAGAATAAAGCAAGAAGAATAGTTACAAAATCTTTGCATATTTTATTATAATATTTATATATACTCTACGTCACTGAAATGGCCCTAAAGAAAGACCAGGGCTTATTTTAAGTCAAACCAGCAATAAGTGAGGCGCCAAGGGGCGAAGCCTTTTTCATATAAATCAAAAGAACGTAGAACTTTATGTTATATATTTTATACCAATAAAGGTATCTAGACACGTGTCAATTGAACTGAGCGATTCCCCAAAAACAGCTACTTTAGGCCTTCAGAAGAAAGCCAGACACACTTAACAGCACCATCAGCTATACTTAGGTAATTACTACAAAAGTACTACGTAAAACAAAGTATTTACAAAGAACTAAAATGAATCATCAGAAGTACTGTCAAGCTAATAAATCAGTCGAAAATAAATAAAAAAATATTTTACTAAATGCACGCTAAAAATGTTTACTGGAACATTTCAATTGTGTCGGCACGCGAGAAAATAATACATTTAGAAGTGGCAAAAAAATGTATGTATGTTTAAAAGGAGCGGTTTGAATTCTTGTTCAAAATTCAATGAATTATTTTTGTAAAATAAGTTTAGTTTATTTCAGTTGCCAAGGAGACATTAAGCGCTTGTCACTGACGAGAATCTGGATTGCCTGTCCGTCCGTGTTAATTTAAATATGTTGAAATAGTTTTTACTGGAATTCTAGGTTGTTAAATAATAATACATTATGTATTACATGAATTGAAATTTGTTGGAATAACGGAATAGCCATGTTTATGTTCCGTTGATTTATACAAATAAATAAAATCGAAGTGTCTATTTGTAATATCAAAATAATAGCTTTTTCTTATTGCATATAAAAGTATACATACAGTATTTATACCAAAAAATATTTTTCATCAGTCTGTATGTCTGTTTGTTCTGGGTAATCTCTGAAACGGCTAGACCGATTTTGACGGGAATTTCACTGGCAGGTAGCTGATATTTATAAGGAGTAATTTAGGCTACTTTTATTTTAGAAAAAAAATAATTAAAAGACCACGCGCACGACGCCGCCATCGCCGCAGTGGAAGGCCAATTATATCAAATTAAATTCCACGCAGACGAAGTTGTGGGTAACAGCTGGTAGATAATATGAATAGGATCATTTAAAATTTGTTGGTCGTTTTGGTATCACACTAAAAGGAAGGTCTGCTCTGAGCATCAGCGTTCCGGCATAGTAAGAAGCTAAGTGCAATCATTCTTTGCTGAAAAGGTGGCATGAAAATTCTCAAAATATGCATTTTTTAAATCATATGTCAGAATTATAAGTACATGGCGTTGCTATTTCTTCAAACAGACTTTCTTTCTATAACAATATTTACTGTTGGTAACATTGATGTAACAATAATCTTCTTTTATTGCTACATCAATGGTTGGTAATGGTTATTTTTTCCATAAAATACTTTCTATGTGTTTCAGAAAGAAGGCCAAGATAATCAGTGTTGTTACTGGCATACACATATACTCGTAAGAACGAAGAGAAAATTAATTTATAATATATAGATTTGTGTTATTTTCAAACAATATTGTCAAGTGGGATTTGATTAATACTTTTTCTTTTAATTTGAATAAATAAATTTCTATACAAACGCGCATAGCCGCGTGTAAAAATTGTGTTACATATCTAAAAATATTTCAGTCTGGCGGTTCGTCTGTCTGCCACGGCCGATATACGTGTATTTCTCTGTTTTGATTCGTTTTACTTTATTCTCGAGGATTTGGTGTCGTCTGCCGCTTGAACTAATAATATCTCGCAAGTATGCCGAATAAGCTGAATGGATCTGTTCTTTGTGACTGTACATTAATTTTGAATTGCAATACTTCTACAATATACATTATAGGTCACGGCAATTGTTTCTGTGTCCGTCCATCCCTTCATCCATCCATAGACGTGTTACTGGGGAGTTTCTTACCGCTTCTTCTCCTTGACAGCAATATCATGTTAACTGCGAAGCGGTGTAGAATAAGAGGTAAAATTAAACTTTAATTAATGTAGGACCTTCAAAGTGTTCTCCAGTGGAACTTATTTTGAATAAAAACTTTTGAATTTGAATTGAGTTAGTTTATATGGTCCTGCATAAAAAAACAAACAGTGCATGTTTGCCATTAAAAAAATCCAAGTGTGATACATACAAGACAAACTGATTAAAAAACATATACCAATAATATATGCTTCTATTCTACACAACTCTTCATAGTCCATGAACTGCTTGCTACAATTGCCTAAATTCATTTAAAATATTTCAACGAAAATTAGGCACTAATTAGTTGTACAGGTCATACTCATAACAGGAAGTAATTACTTAACTAAATATAAAATAAGATTTGTATTATTTATTCCACAGCCCGCGCTAGGCACGTTTGAACTCGTTTAGTTTTGTAAACAGTAACTAAATTTGTGTCGAAAATTTATTTACTAAAAGCACAACTTGCTCTTATACACAGAGGCAGTTAATGACCTCTTAACTTTAATAGAATGATCTCTACACATTGCGGTAATGTAATGCGGTGAAAAATCGAATGTTTTTCGTCGTTAGATCAGGAATAACAAACAAATGTTATTGATTAGGCTGCTTTAGAAACGCTTAGTCTACGGAGATACTGCGTCTCCTGCGTATTCTACAGTCTGTACAACGTCATGGAAAACTCGACGGGTGCAAAGTAAAAAGAGATATCTGCAAAATAGCTACTTTACAGGAGAGCGAAAAGATGGTCGTATTAACTTTGAAAGAACATACGTAGCTGGCTTTTTTTACGTACGAAAATTTATTGAAGTAATGTGATATATGCAAAACAAATAATGTCATATTGTAAAGAATTGTTTTATTAAAACGATTGTACAATAAACTAAAAATCATCATTTTGTAGATAACTTTATTTACTTTGCACCCGTCGAACTGTCGTTAGGCGTGTTGTTTCTTCAGGATAACGCTCCCACTCATCGATTGGGAGTTGCCATTGATGTAGCATTTATTTATTGTTACATCAATGGGAGTTGCGCTCAACGCAATCCGCTGTGCTGGCTTCTATCTTCTTGACCACCCACCATGTTCTGCGGACTTAGCCAGAGATTTTTACTTATTCCAAAAATTTAAAGAGGAAACTCGAACTAAATTTCACGATAATGACGCAGTTATGGCTGCTCTATAAGAGTTTTCGGGTTTTTCATTTTTTAATATTGATTCCAAGAACTTTTTGAGTGCACGAACTTGCGTATGTACCAACTAGAAGTAAATATAAACAACTATTAGGATATAAAAAGAAATAAATTTTAATACAATTAAAGATACGTCGTAGGCACGTCACCCCGTTATACTTTCTTCATTCAAAATCTACACACGCCACAAGTCAAGTAGCCCTTATGTATTTTATGTTTAAACTAATTACAAAACTGTTAATAATAATTGTATATTATACCTACAATAATAAGTACAGTATAAATATTGTGCACACATTACAAATTGTTTGTATGTACCACCCATATATACAAATGTCCTTTAACTAACTCTGTTGTGTGATAAATAAACCTATAAACCAGTAAGGTATTCAAAATTTAAAGAAACCTAAGAAGCCACAATAAAAAACTCATAATCGATATTTACCTCTACAAGGGGTGTTAATGTCAAACACGTGTATTAAGTATCGGCTTAGGGAAGTGATTCGCAACCTTTTTTAGATCATCTCCCACTTTAGCAGACAACAACAACGGCAACGCTTCCTTAAACCAGATAATTTTAAGTTTTTTTCGCGGTAAAAGATCTTCTGCAGGTATACCATTATTAAAATATTGGAGAAACCTATGACAGATGGACGCTACGGAAGAAAATTGAGTACATGGTTTTATTTATGCCTGCACTTCGCAATGATGGATCATGGACCTTACATATTGATGTCGCTGATTCTGTTTTGGTAAAAAAAACAATTCAATATTATTAATAATTAAACAAAATAATTAAATTATATATGAATGTAAATAAAAAAGGTTTAAAAGAAAATCTTGACTATAATAAAATTTTGGTTCATTGATGTTTTACCCGCCCCTATTGACGGCCCTTTTTGAATACTTCAGTAGTCTTTGGGGGAAATTGTCGCCTTCTTTGGGAATCTATGGTTTAGCGTATAAATCGATATTCAGTCAGTAGTCCCCTCGTAATACGATGATGGGGAAGCCCCACATATCTATAATTCGTGTCGTGTAACACTTTACACCTTGTCATTTAATTTAATCACATGTTTGAACACAGTATAAATTGTGTGTGTTTCTATAAGTTCTATTTTTATTGCTGGAGTACTGCAGAAAGGCTGCAGGCCCATCTGATGTACTCAGAGATGCTGTCAATGCATGGCTGGCCTCAAAGGAAGTCCTGGAATAGCGTCTGATGCCGGAATCAAATTTAAGGTTGTTATGGTGGCATATTCTAGACCAGGGATGGTAGCCATCTAGATGTGTAAGTCCTACCACTTGGCTGTGGGTTGTTTTGCCATGTCTTATGAATTAGTGCGATCCCTTTTTTTATGACGCAGGGGAATGTCTTTTCTTGGAACACTGTCCTCGGGCAGGGGGAAGGCTTTACTCCGAGGGATGTGTGGGACTATTGATCGACCGTACCCGTATGTCCAACGTGATCTCTAATGGAGGTTCTGGGATGTCGGCCGTCAAACTACCCACTTAACCCAAACCTGCGCTCCTATCTCACACGCTATTGCAGGACACCACAGGAACTAGACCAACAGGTACTGCATCTGTGACACCCCAACGCTTCTCTGACGAGCCTAGAGTGCCCAATGTGTGGTCCAATTAGTTCGATCCCTACTTTAACATTTGTCAGTTTTTTTATTAAGTCAGTAAGTACCGAGGCATTGCTTCAAAAGTTGCGTCTTCCTATGTAACTTTTGATGTATTAAGTGAAATATTCCAGAAAAACAAGGTTGTAGCGCTTCAAAAATATTTTCAGTGAATTGGTTTGAGGAACATCCCTTGAGTAGATTTCTGATGTGGGATGTTTTCGATTAACTCTGCCTTTTTATGATTCCGTTAGCAAACAAGGAAAATGTGCGACATTTGATCTGCCTCTAGGGAGCATATTTGCTAGATTCTTATATATTGGGTCATCATCATCCTAAAGTTAAACTCAGTTTGCGCTCGTCATGCTGATATTAGAGGGATCTTATTCAATTGAAATGCATAGATCGGAAAGTATACAAAGTGCGATGTTATTTAATTTTAAGTTGACATGGATCGCATTAGTTGAATCATCCAAAAAAGACAGGAATGGACCATCTAAGATCTTCTTAACGCCCGCTTTGAAGTTGTGTATTTCTACTATTTCTTCTTCACTTGGAGCGGTCGCATAATTAGTATCCCTCATGATGTTCTTGTATTTCTTGATAAATTGAGTCTTTCGACTAAAATGTTGCAAAATTTGCAGATCGCCATTAATTGTAAATCATTAGGGTAAGCGCTCACTACGATTTAAGATTTCATACATCTTGCTTGTATTATTTGGTTTCCGCTTCTAGAGGAATAGGAAAAATAAAAAAGAGATTTTGTCATTAAAGACTCATCGTTTCACAGCTGAAATATGTATTAAACGGTTTTTTTGCAGCAGCGAATGGTTGTTATATAATACGAGTACTTCAGATGGCAGAGAGTAGTATTCACTGTTGAGTGCATAAGAGAACTGAAGTTAACTTATTTATTCCATCAGTAATCTTCGACGACGTCACTTATGTGTGACGTGTCGGTGAGGGGGCTTCGAGCGCTTATTTATTTTGGAAATGGTAACCTTATGTACAAATATTTACATGTTATACAGCTAATGCAATACATAGCATAATGTGTGAATAGGACGGATGATGTGCGCGCGAGATAGAGTAACTATCAGTATGGGCACAATTGTCAGTTGTACGGGTAAATGTGTTCTGTGGTTGTACGCTGCGATCGCTGGACGTGTGCAGCTCGCATAATTTATTTAAAACAAAATTTGTATTCATTTATTATTTTTAAATTACGGAACGTGAACTTACTCTGCCGTAACACAGTTCAAAACTAGTATGTGGAGTAATGATTCGCACATCACATAATTTTACATTAAGCAATATTATACTTGTATATTATAGTAGTATATTACTGAAGACCAATTAATTCTTTGTGTCTTCAATTATATCCAGAAAAATTATTTTGCGATTATTAAATAGATATAGATATTTGACAAATTTGTGCAGAATTTAAAAATACTAGAGGGTGGAATGTCTACTGAAGAAAAGTGCAATGCGAAATTTTACGACGCGTGCGGAATTGTTCAGCTCAATAATATAATCACGAATTTATTTTTACGAGAAAAACTCGCAGTGCGCGTTTGGCTCATCAAACAAAAAACGTTATTTATATTTATGTATAAGTTGCTCGTAATTACAACATTATCAACCTTTCAAATATGAATTTATGGCATAACTTATTTTTTTACGTACCAAAAAAATTTTGAATGTTATGACTAATATAATAATTGGGCAATGAAAAATAATAATTACCTATACTATCAAACCAGAAACTCTGTATGTAAGTACATAATTATATTTTGAAATGGCTCAATTTCAGAAACAAGGTCTTGTATTCCAGAACATGACTTATATGTACTTCGATCCTTAAGACAATAATCCGATCGAATTTAAAATTATTTTTCAGATCTTACGACGTTATAATTTCACCAGGTTATGATTTATTTTTTTAGATTTTTGCGTGAACAAACATATCTTAAGTAAAAAGAGATCCAGAACAAAAACGATCACAAACAAAAACTTTTAGATACATTGAGACAGTATCTGCTCCATCTATTAAAAAACGACTCAATACTTTGTCTCAATCCTCTTCTTAACTTTGTACTTTCCTTTACATTTACTACCTTTGCTATATTTTGTTTTTATCACTGTAAAATCATTCATAGTGCGTAGATAAATAAAAATTTAAGGCAGGCCGTGTTTGCATAAACAAAATATAGTTTAAGCTATGAAACGGTTTAAATAAAGATAAAAAAACTAATGATTATAATCTATAGTAAATATTGCAGACCAATAAAAAAAAATACTTTTTACTAAGGTTAAGTAAAAAACTATCAAACGTCTTTCTATGGAGCAAAAAAAAATATAACTTAAAATAAAATAATAGCGGTCTGGATCAGTATTATTTAAATTATTTTTTGTAAAGTATAGGTTAAGTTTTTATTTTTAGGAGTGATGAATTTAATAATATCATTATTGTAGAATCGTTAAAAATACAATTATAATGTAAAAATTAAAAAAGCTACATTGAATAATCTTTTAAGACGTAATATTTAAAACATTAAAAACTTTATGTAAGTCGGACAAAAGTCTGGGAAATATTATTTTATTTTGATACTATTTTCTTCACCTCGTGATATTTATGGTATATTTCTGATAGCTTTTAGATTATAGGATTAAGTATAACATTTTTTTTTGTGTAAATCAAAGTTCTTTAAATACAAATTTAACATAGTGAATACGCGGGGTATATGTAGTTATTATAATTATGCTATTTAGATTCTAATTATTAATTAGGGACATCCGTTATTAATAGTTTTTATTCAAACAGCAAATGTGAGAATATCCTTATAACCAAACGGACGATCTAAGGCACGGTGTACACGAAAGGAATTGTCACATTGCCAACATTAATGTTGCATCTCATCATTTAACGAAATTTATGCGTTTGCAACATTGTACGCGGCTTTTGATAAATCGCTTCAAGTTTTCGACGGCTCTAAATCTTTATATCGCTTAATGATACTGACAAGAACATGTGTAATTCTGTTCATTTGTTCAAGGTTGACCTGACACATATATTTTCGGAGAAATTTCCATTTTGCGGTATTTTCAGGTCTGTTACTTAGCCAAGGTTTGTTGTTGCGTATTTGTCTTTGTTAAGGAGTAGTTAAACCAAAGTTTAGATACTAACATCAGAAAGTTTGAGATTTAGGGCCGTTTGCACAACGATCGCCTTTAAATAAAATTAGTTAATTATATTAAACTACCTAAATACGTTTTACATAAAACATTTTGACAGTTCTTTAAACATATTTAGCGGCAAATTTTTCATTGTGCAAGACGCTAATTGTATTTAAGGGTGTTAAATACTTTTTGTGTTTCTTAAATAAATTTAAGCAACCTTATGCAAGCGGCCCTTAATCTCTTTAGTACTTACCTAGTTTAAAATATAAATGTATTTTAATTGTTAAAATAAACACAACATAATTGATTTTTAACAATTATGACTGTAATAAAACTACGTTTTGATGGTTTTAAGATCAGTAATTTATTTGATTTTTGTTATTCCGACGTTTCGGCCACTTTTCGGTGGTCATGATCACAACAAAGATGTCAAGTGTCAACGTGTATTGTTAAAGTTTTATTTAGCCTACCGCCAACTTGTTCATTTTAATTATTTTTTTTTTTTTTTGTTTATTATTTACTCATGGGAGAGCCTTTGAAAATTTTATGACTGTATATAAAATGTTTTCTAAAGAGACATAGAGAAAGTAAAAATACTTTTTAAATGGAAACACACAAATAATATTTCTGTTTTAATTTAAATTATATATATTTCTCTAATGCACTTTTTTGTTATAAAATTCAAAATGTAAATAAATTGTCTAGATATCTACTTAAATTATATCTAAGTTGATTTAACATGTTAAATTATGTCTATTCTATACAAACAATATCATTCGCATTAGTTCAGAGAAATTAAAAAGAAACTTTTATTATATCAAATACATTTAAAATACCCCTATCTTTACCCTAAAACCAATATAATTTGTTTTCGTCGAGTTAATAAATAACACTCCTCTCAATATGAATAATTTACATTTTTCTAAAGATTTTATTATTAAAACAAAGTAAACAATAATCGTACTAAGTTCTTAGAAAGTTACTGAAAATAAATACATTAAAAAACATAATCGTACAAAACTATTTTATTCAGATTACACCCAGAACTATAATCGATTTAATATATTATATAAAAGCTTACCCCATGACTAGCTTCTTCGACAAGCAGCCTTTTAGCACCACTAATAATGCACACAACACCCACGGCCAAACATAAAACTTGAAATAGTCCACAATTTTAAAAACATCAACTCTTATAAAGACGTATTTGAAATTCAATGCGATCATGAAAAATGGGATTGAATTTGAAACCGAAATCAGGAACGTTACCCTAAGTTATGCACCTCAAGCAAGTGGACGATTGCATTTATTTATCATCTATCAATATCACATCATTCGAAATTTGAATTTCAAATTTGGTACACTGATTCTAAATTTCGTAAATAGAACATATTCGAAATTCAAGTTTTAGATACACCGCTGCTTAGAAAAAAAAAGGTTGTGACTTCCGCGTTGTAAAGCTGGGCCTACATCCGCGGATTAGTTGTCGAAAATGTTAAATGTCGGTTATATACGACGCGGAATGTGCGTGTCGCGCGTACCGGGATCGACTGCACGGTGCGTGTGCAAGCTAGCGATGCAGCTATCAAATAAACAAAAACTGCATGACGCGACGAGCTTGAGCACAGCGTTAATAAAGTTAACTGATTTCATGAAATTGATAATACACGTTTGGGATTCGGATACGGAAATTTGTTTGGTATTAACTTGTATTGTATGGGAATGTTCAAGGGGTTGTGCTTTAAACGTCCATACATAATTATGTCAAAGTTATTTTCTTTTAAGGTTTGCCGGTGTGGCGTTTTATGTGTTTTTATATATTCATTCACGTAATAATACCATAACCGTAAAAACGAAAAAGTTACATAAAAACAACAAATATAGAAGAGCAGATAGAAAAAATGATATCCTTTTTGTTTATTAATAATGCAGTCATATATATTCATTCAAAATTTATGTAAAACCGGGTATTTATACTGAGTAATTGTAAATTACGACATATAATTAATTATAAATAAACATAATTGTTAAAAGTTAAATTTTATATTTAACTTTCGACTACTATATCATATATATATATATATATATATATATATATATATATATATATATATATATATATATATATATATATATAATTATATGTGTGTATATGTGCCAAAGGTCTTATATTTTTTTTTTTTAAACTTAGCTGATACTATGTGGAATAATTATGTATTTTATATGTAACGCTGATATTTACTGTATTTTTTCCAAATAAATTAATACATAAATCACTGTCTTTGAATTTCAACAGGTACGTGTATCTGTGCGAAAGCTTGTCTCGTATTTCAATAAAGTTTTAGAGATGAAAACGGGTATTTTGTCTTAAATTGACGTATAAATTTTATTTTTATCTATCTTAATTATTTCTTTCTTTTGTTTTTATTACAGAAGTACAGTAGACAAGTGGACGGCTCATCTAATGGAAAGCGTTTACCGTCATCAAAAATCCCCCATACCGTAGTGCTGTGAGAAAACCTCAGCTGGAAGCTCATTCCAAATCTCTACGGTGTACAACGTTTCTCACGTTCTCAACAAAGTATACATGAACGACGTGGCTTAAGTCTCTAGGAAGTGGGGTTCAACCACACGTTCTTTCAGCCTATGGTGAGCGGTGCGATAGTAGAAAGTGGACGAAGGTCTCTGAACATTTTCTCGGAACATTCATCATTATAATACAGACGGAAGAATACTATTGTAAAACCAGCTTATATAATGCCATAAGACTGTAGACCTGCTTATACTATAGTTATAGTGTCATATTTTAGTATGGAGTTCACCTTAAAATTGATTTACTGTAATAAAATGTCATAGAAAGGCACAATGTTGTCATAAAAAAAAATCCACCAAGTCTATTTTTATGTTATTAATATAAACATGAAATCCAAATTTCGCGTGAATAAAAATCCAGTTACATCTAGTATTAAACGATCTTATTTATATCGCCTTAGAGCAAGTTTGTAGGCTTATTAAAAATAAATCGTTAATGTTATTTAATATTACCATTAAGAGTAATAAAACGTTCTAAAATTTACCATAAGTATATTTAATTTAAGCATAATAAGATGTTAAAGCTTGTTATAGAGAAGTCGCTCGAAGTCGTCATAATCGCACTAAAACGGTCTACAAACAAATAATCAATATGTTAAGGAATGCTTATCACAAATGTAAATAACAAATATTTTAATTGAACTACAGCCCTAGCTACTTAGCGCTATCATTTGACCAATCACTTCCCTTTATGTGCCATTTAATTAATCGAGCCCTAGTTGAGAAAAAGGACATACGTGCGTGTGCACAGAATCCGAACTGTGAGCACCGTTTTATATATAGCCCGGTGACAATGGAATGACGTTCTAAATCAAGTGCGACTTTCATTTGTTGCTCAGTTGTAATTATAGTGTTTAATTGAATGATAATTGCTTCGAGATATACAACGTGTTTCATTTCAAATGACAATAAATCATAATTTTAGCAGTCGTACTCCATACAAATTTTTCGGTACTATTAAATCAAACTTAATGTCAAAATTAAAAAAAAGCAATTTCCGAACAAATTAATTACGATAAAAAGGGAATAAAAACAGAACATCTTGTAAATATTGGTTCACTGACCTTGGTAAGAACGGCAACATGTCAACACGGATCATGTGTCGGGCTAACATAAACAATCACTAATAATATCTACTCACAAATTATTCACCACAAGGCATTCATTCAGTTAATCACTGAGTTATAAGTATCTAATCAAATTATCATTTTGAAATTTTTAGTCGAATCAAATTTTTAAATTTTCAATATGACCGCCATCAGCTTGAACACACAAATTATATCGTCTTTGAATATTATGTCGAACTCTCGTTAATAGGTCACTAGTAGCAGCCATATCTTTTAATTTAGTAAATGACGTAATTATTCGGTTTTTTAAATTCTCCACAGTATCAATATCTGTCGAATAAACATCATTTTTTACATATCCCCATAAAAAAAATCCATTGGGGTGAGGTCCGGTGATCTAGGTGGCCATCTCGATGGGCCATAACGGCCAATCCACTGCTGTCCGAACATTTCAGTCAACCTCTCTCTAGAAGACACCACTGAGTGAGCTGGTGCTCCGTCGAGTTGGTACCACATCTGTCTATTTGCCGCTAGTGGTAGTTCATCCATGTAATCGGCAACGACTCCATTAAGAAGTTCTAAAAACTTCGCAGCGTTTAAATTACCTTCAATAAAAACCAGACCAATGATAACATTCCTGTATATGCCAGCCCACACATTCACAGAAAATCTGTACTGATGGGAAGTCTGTCGTGCTAGATGTGGATTCACGTGACTCCAATACCGAAGATTTTGTCGGTTCCATAACCCGTTTCTTGTAAATGTACTTTCGTCAGTCCACATCAAATTGTACAAGAAGTGTTGTTTATCGCGTTTTAAAACTCTATGTATTGTTGTATGGTTTATACGCAAATGTCGAGCAGCTCTACGCAGACTGGTTGTTGGATTGCGAGAAAAATAATTGAAAATTTGTTCATCACGTGTCACGGAAGCCCTTGAAGGGGCACTATCCAAACGCGGAATTAAGGGTTGATTCTCCCGAATCCTCTGCAAAGCTTGCACAAACGTGCGGCCATTAGTCGGACAAGCACGGGTGTGCCCATACCTTTCACGGTATGTCTGAATAGCCAAAACAGCATTACCGCGACATTCCCCGTAAATCAAAATCATGTCTGCATATTCCGATGCTGTAAAATTATACCGAGGCATTTTGAAAAATCACTTATTGTTCACACGCTCAATACACTAATTTCTCTTATATCAATAAACATAAAGTCCTATAAATAGATTCAAAATTGCCAACCTCGTGCGCAATGATTCAAACAACGTTATAGGTTCAAGGCCGGCTCAAAACTTACATAAAATAATCAAATAAGTGTAGGATAGGTCAGTTTCACAAATTTCTAGTGGTGTCACTTCAGGTCCGGAGTCCCAGTAGTCGATATCGATATTTCTCACTTGTTATAATGTACACTATTAAATATATTTTTTTATAGTATTATAATCGCGCACATATCTTATTAAAGTTTTTTTAATGAGCCATTTTATGAAATAGCCATACTTCATTATTCGAAGATTTTTTTACTTTAAACAATCTAAATCAAATCATCATAGCATCTCATATTATCACCATATGCTAATACGTAATAAACTTTTACTCATAATGATAATAATAAACTATCCAATAAAATCCACCTAAAAATGCTGGGGCTAGCAACTTGTATCTAACGACATGTATCCATGCTATGGTTTGCTAAATATGTGATTTACTTACTTTTAATTGTGTGTAACAAAAAATATTACATACATGTCAGATTTAAAATAATTAATTTAATTTTAGTATTTTACACAATTTAAGAAATTTCATTCAAAATAATATTTTATTCACTATAAAATAAAATTCAACGCTGGTTTCTTTAAATTCTGTGATAAAACCTTTCTTTTCATGGGAACATCGTTATGTCCTTTCGTATTATCTATTCTGTATTTTTTTAACAAGGGTTTTTGAAATATTTGCAGTTTTTGACGTCTCTGTAGAAATTATCCTCGTTACCTGTTTTAGTTTTGTAAATTAAAAATTATTCCTAAGTTATTTTAATAGACTATGAAATGTAAATTTAACTGAAGTGTTGCGAGACCAAAATCGATAATTACGGCGGTGTATTAGTACAGCACTAATTAGTACTAACTTGACGGCGCACGTGTTGCGGCATTTGTTTGATGCGCAGATTTTGACAAAAAGAAAAGTATTTGTCCCTTTCGCACCTAATATTTTTTATTGTAATGAGCGAGAGCGTAAGAATGAACAACTTCCGCGTTTAATGATGAAGAGACGAGCTGGCAACATGATACATGTGGTCACTAACCTACCGATTTAGTCACAATAACAGATACATGTTGTTGTAAAATTCTGAAATGAAAAATGAGGTCCTGTGGCTAAACCAAAGAAGCTACCTTGATTCGTTGTTATATTTGGGCAGAGTACGTCATGAAGAAAACGTGGTCTGATTTATTGTCGTAAGGTCTGAAACACGCTGTATAGATGCGCCTTTAATTTTATAGCCATAGTAGCTTGGTGCTTAGCGCTCGCGTCCCAAATTCAAAGGCGGGTTTGAGTATTGACCGAAAAGCATGCACTACTTATGGCCCTTTCCAATATTTTACCAATCGTATTAGTATTACAACATTTGTTTTTCTTTGAATTCACTACAACGGAGGAAAAGGACATTTCGAAAATATCGAAAAATTGACAGAAAACTGAAATCAATGAAATCTGATCAAGTATGTTTATTTGTGATAATGATCTGCACCACATACATCGCCAGAAGCTATTCCTTAAGATAGGTTGCCTGGAAGAGATTGCTTAAAGCGACAAGACCGCCTATTTGTTTCTACGATGACAATATTGTAATTGTGTACTTGTGAAATTGTATATTTGGTGGGCAATAAAGTGTTATATCTATCTATCTAATTCGAAAAATAAATACATTTTTGGTAATCTTTACAAAAAATGGATTTTTTAATAGGTCAAAATTATCCAAATGCAAAATCTATTCTATCTTTCCTCAAGAGATACCGCGTCGCCTCATACTAAATATGCGATGCTCTTCAATAGCTAAGTGAGCATAGATTTGCAAAATCGTGTATAACCCTAAAGGGTGCTAATGGGAGGGGGTATAAAATATTATAAACAGAGGACATTGGACAATTAGCGTGCCCTCAAAAAAGAAGTTACAAAAAGGCCTGACTACAACTAATGACAAAATTCAATCGATGGTAAGGCAAGTGAATGAATAGTAAATAAGATATAAGAAATAGGGAGTTTTTTACCCTAATGTGCGTATTATTAAAATTATCACGTGCGTATGTACGGTTATAACCGTTATAACCGTACATGCACGGTTATAGGCGTACTAACCGCACATTCAGCACTTAAGCGAGCATACTATTTTGGTAATCACACAAGTTCAGTTTACGTAACGACACCGCAGATGGACCGCAGATCATCAATCTATCACAATCTCTATCTAGTATTAAATTAATAATTATATATCTTATCTGTCAATCTATTATCTATCATTTTCCTCAGGTGTACGAAGCGTATACACATCCAAGTAATCGATATGTCAAATCCGCCATTCCGCCTTGGACAAGCGTGGTGGGTATACAATTTTTTGAAGTTGTACTTCTTTAGGCGCGTTAGGGAAAAATGATGAGAGTAAATTTTTACGATGCGCCCGCACACCGTCACACGAAAACAAACACGAAGTTAGTTATTGTCAACCGACACCCTGAAGTTAGCTATAGTCAACATTTTAGTTTTTCTATTGTTAGTGTCGTTTTTTATCTTGTTAGGCCAAAGAAGTATAACTTCTAACGCGTGTACATAAGTACACATAATACTTTTTTTAATAGCTGTACAGCAGATAGGCAGACGGCCCACCTGATGGAAAGCGGTTACCATCGCCTATGGACGATTGCAACAGCAGATATTTCACTAACGCGCTGCCGGCCTCGAAGAAATTTTATGACACCCTTTTTAAAGAACCCTATATAGTAGCGATGTAGGAAAATCAGCTAGGAGCTCATTCCAAATCCCCACGGTGCGCAAGAGAAACTTTCTAGAGAACCGTTGCGTACAAGAGCGAAGCGGCTCTAGGAAGAAGGGATGAACGTCCAGCCGATGGCGTGCGGTGCGGTGGTAAAAGGAAGACCAAGATGTAGTGAAACACAATCCTGTAGATGGTGCTGTGCAATAATTGATGTCACAAACGTTTCCCGAAACATACAAATAATATATACAAAATAGGCCCGCGAGGAACAAGATTAGCCTCGTTGGAAGATCTCCCTTTGAGACATTCCAGCTCGCTCCTCTAACCCGTTAAGGTCACTCCCTACACTGGTGACCCCGACGTGATCACCAATCTCGACAGTTTCTCGGAACACTCCCCATTGTACAGTGGGTAGAATACGCAGAGAGACGCGAAGTGTTTCAGAAAGCCAAGCGTATCTGTGCGTATGGGATCGACGACAGTGCGAGCAGCTCGACGTTGAATACTGTCCAGGGGATTTAGCTGGTAGGCGGGTGCGCCCACATGTGTGAGTAGTACTACATATGCAGCCTCACCGGAGTTTTGTAAAGCACAAGGCGCTGCCGCGGAGTGAAATACTGCTTGGATCGGCTTAGCACTTCCAGCTTCTTGGAGGCAAGTTTTCCCTTGCCTTCAAGGTGGCCCCTGAACTGTGCATCGTTTGCAATGTCGACACCAAGGATCCCAATACTCTTAGAGGTGGTAAGAAATGTTCCTTGGAACTGAAGCGCATGTATACATGGGGTTTTCTTGGCAAATAACAATCAAATACTATCCGTTCCCTTTATAATAATTGGACTCCCGAGCCCAGCAGTCGGACGTTAATGGACTTAAGTTTTAATAATCACTAGTAGTGTAGGAGGAACTTCTCTCGCGTTTCTCTAACGACATGTTCGTTTATAAATTACAACCAAGGGCCGCAAAAAAAACCGACCGTAGTGCCATCTTTTTCCCTGTACCCCATGGAAACGAAGTTACTAATTGGGCTAAAAAGTAATTCACTGTGTTCTATCTCTGTGTCGAATTTCATTAAAATTCGTTCAGTAGTTTTCGCCGTTTCACCTAAGAGACAGACTGATACAAAAAATATTCTATAAGTATATTTTCGAAATCTACTGATCCAAATACGTACCCCTGATTTGTTTACCAATATTAAATTCCTTGTACAAACTCGACACCTCCGATAAATTTATTATATTACTACTTATTTTAGGCGATTTTAATGTAAATTTGCTAGATGAAAATACTTCCAGTTCAAGAAAACTTAAAGAATTTCTTAATCATTTAAATTTAAAACAGATAATTGATTCACCAACACATTATTCTAGTGAAAGTCGTTCGCTTATTGATGTTATATGTACAGATATAGTCTCGTATAAAGTTGAAGTAGAGCATATTACTGAACTAAGTCATCACGCTTTTGTTATTTGTGACACAATCATTAAAAAAGATAAGCTACGACCAAGATTGGTTACATATCGGTCTATTAATAACATAGTTCAGAATGTTTTTGTAAATGATTTAGAACAGATACCTTGGAAGGAATTTTGTAAAGAGGGGCATGTTAATGGTATGGTAAATGCATTTAATACAAAAATTTTACAGCTATTTGATACGCATGCACCGGTAAAAACTAAAACATTTAAAACACTGCCATCACCCTGGATTACTGACAATATTAAGTTAATGTTTAAACTAAGAGATGAAGCTAGACGACGGTTTCATAGGACTAAAACACAATCTCATAAACAATATTACTTAGAACTAAAGCATTTATCATCTACAGCTCTTTTTAATGAAAAGAAAGCTTACTTTACACAACATTATTAACAAAAATGTACATAATTCTAAACAATTGTGGAAGAATTTAAAATCTAGTGTTATAAAATCGCACCAAGAAAGAGACTTACCTCCTTATTTCAGTAATCCAGATGAGATCAATAAAGCATTCTTAGAAGTGCCAGGTATAAATACTGTGACCATACGGCAACTTACATATTTTGAATATCATAGACATAGTCAAGATAACTTCTCTTTGAAAACCGTTACAAAAGATAAAGTACTTGGAATTATAAATTCTATCAAATCAAATGCTCTTGGTATAGATAAAATTAATATTGATATGCTAAAATTAACTTTGCCCTACTCGCTTGATATAATTACACAAATAATTAATAAATCAATCTTGTCAACCACTTTTCCAGATTTATGGAAACAGGCTATTGTTCGTCCTATTCCTAAAAATAACAATCCAATTACTAATAAAGATCTACGTCCCATAAGTATATTGCCTTGTCTTTCGAAGATTTTGGAAAAGGTTGTACATTCACAAGTCGTACAATATTTAGAGACGAAAAATATATTGCCAGATTTTCAGTCAGGTTTTAGAAAGGGATATGGTACCGCAACTGCTCTAAGTGACGTTATAGGAAATATTACAGAAGCGCGTGATGCTGGACAAGGAACAATCCTTGTTTTACTGGATTATTCTCGCGCATTTGATGCCATTAACACCAATCTACTAATGTCGAAGCTCGCATTTTATGGATTTTCACCGGACGCAATAAGATGGTTTCATAGTTATTTGACTGGCAGGAAGCAACAGGTTGAAATTAAAAGGCCTGATGGAACAATAGTGACTTCTACACCACTTCACCTTGCAAGAGGAGTTCCGCAAGGCTCAATTCTTGGACCACTTTTATTTATCTTATACAGTGCTGACATTATTGAATGTATCCAGCATTGTAAATTTCATATATATGCGGATGACATTCAGTTGTATCTATCGTTCAGGCCTAACAGCGTAAATGAAGCGGTCGAAAACATCAACAGTGACCTCGAAAGAATCGTATCATGGTCAGAACAAAATTGTTTGGTCTTAAATCCTATAAAGTCGAAGTTCATGATACTTGGTAGTCGCCAACAAGTCAGCTCAATAAAGGAAGCAAGTCCTACGATCAAAATAAGAGATGAATGTATTATGAATGTAAGTTCGGCTTGTAATCTAGGACTTACCATCGATTCTGAATTACGATTTGAATCACATATTAATAATGTTACGAGAAACTGTTATTATAGGCTGAAAATATTATATGCTTTAAGGAATTTTATAAGTGTAGATGTGAGAAAGCAACTGGTAGAGAGTCTAGTCCTTTCGAAACTAAATTACTGTGATACTGTATATGGACCATGCCTGCTAACAAGAACGGAACGTCTTATACAACGTATACAAAATTCTTGTGCCAGATTTTGCTTTCAGATACCTAGGAGGAGTCATATCACACCATTTCTTAATGCAAACGATATTCTTAAGATGGCAGCTAGAAGGAAACTTCACCTAGCTACCCTATTGTTTGGAATAATATCTACACGAAATCCAACATACTTATATAAAAAAATGGACTGGAGACAAAATAGGGCGCCAGAATACAGTGCACGTGTTGTTACTAAGCCTTTAGTGACGTCTAAACATAGGACAGCAGCGTTTAGGGGTTGTTTCAAATTTGCAGCAACTCATTGTTGGAATGATCTCCCACCACCTTTGAGAAATATGAAGTCAGCAATTTCATTTAAAGTTCAATACAGAAAATATTTGATGGAGGAACAAAAGAATGACCCCACCTACCACAAATATTAACTAAAGTGTTGAATTCAACTTGGACTTCAAAATAAGGTATAGCCTTTTTTCCCATAATACAAATGTAATTTTTATTTTATTTTTTTATTTTCACAGCACTGTTTTTGATATATCTTTAAGTCTTTGGTAATTTCACTGTATATAACTATATGATTTTATTTAATAATATTACTATATTTGTTTTTCTAATATAATCACAGTATATTTATGTGTGTTTGTATTTGTGTATATGCTGTATGTTTTTATGTGTACATGAACTTATAACTTATATATGTGTGTGTGTGTGTGTGTGTTATTGGGTCAAGTGTTCGGAGGTTGGCACTGAAAATCAGCGCTGTATCGGGATTTAAAAAAATTTCGAAACAGCACAATGCTGAGTTGTCAACCTCGTTGGCTAAAAAACTCGACGTACGGGCCTTTATTTGTTTATTTAATATTATACATGTTTTTGTGTAAAAATTGACAATTTATTGTGTTTTTTTCTTTTATGTATAGCGTCGTATTTTTAGTCAATAAATCTTTTTCTTTCTTTCTTTTCTTTCTTTCTTTCTTTCTTTCTTCTGTTGGTCCCGCGGCTACGCCACGTGTCAAACTCTAGGCAGTAGCTTTATTAGTAGCTATGTATGGGTGGACCTACGAATGGTGCCGCGCTTCATAAAAAATATAGGTCCCAAGAACCGGGAACAAAAAAATGATCGTAAAATGAAAACTACTGAGCCAAACTATGTCAAATTTTTAGGGGACCACATGGCAGCTATTCCGCGTCGAACAAAAAAAGAATCACATAAATCGAATCATAAATCTCAGAGTAATCGGTGTACATATGGAACGAGTGAAAATTATTTCCATGAAAAGTTCATAAAATAAAAACTACTGGGCCAAACTATGTAAAATTTTTAGAGGACCAATTGGAAGCTATTCCGCGTCAAACAAAAAAAGAATCACGTAAATCGGATCATAAATCACGGAGTAATCGGCGAACATACATAAAAAAGCAACAAAAAAAAAAGATCCCGACGAATTGAGAACCTGCTCCTTTTTTCGAAGTCGGTTAAAAAGTAACAAATAAAAAATAAAAACTTCGTTTAAAAAAACCGACTTCAAAAACTAAAATGTATAAAATAACTTATTTCTAAAGCAATTATTATTAATATATATTATCTAAAACATCTTGAAGTCGGTGCAAAGTAAAACATAAAAATTACTATATTTTGAAAATTACTAAGCACCGACTTTAAGATGTTTTAGATAATATATATTAATAATAATAGCTTTAGAAATAAGTTATTTTATACATTTTAGTTTTTTAGTTTTTGAAGTCGGTTTTTTAAACGAAGTTTTTATTTTACATATAATATAAATAAATAATAATGCAAAGAAACTAAGTCTATATAATCTAGCTAACTGACCAGTAAAACATAGAGGTGAGTCGAAGCCAACCTGATTTGAAGTTATATAATGAATAACGCTCCCGGGATAATTCCCGAAATATAAAGTATCGCATCACGTAGAAAAGGACTTAAGCTATCGTTTTAGTGAAACCGCACCGAAATCAACTCATATTTACGCAATCTGACTAATTTGTACCATACCCGGGAAAAATCCCGCGGGATCCCCGGGACACAAAGTATCGTAGCATTCAAAATAGTGTAAGCTATAGTTTTAGTGGAAACTGTGTCAAAATAAGCTAATTTTTAAACACCCGAACAATTTCAAACCGCTACTGGGAAAATCCCCGCGAGATTGCCGGGATAAAAACACACATTTTATTACATAAAATTTTCTATCAATCGGTGAAAAAATCATATTAGAATTCTTTTTAATTATTGGGTCATTTTTAATAATTTCCAGACAATTTCCCGTGGGATTCCCAGGATAAAAATATCGCAGATTTTGATTCTAAGAAATTGCTTCGATTAGCGAAAACCATATCCAAATCGGCCCAGTAGCTTATACGTGAGTCCCGAACAAATAGGCAAAGCGACAAACAGGCACGAATTCCAAATATAATGGAATCGTGTTCTCTGTCATTTATAGTCTATTCCAGTTGTTTGTGCTTTTTTTTAAATAGCTTCAATGTACAGACACGGCTTCTTTAGACATTTATAATATTATTATAAATATATCAATCAACTAGCGGCCCGGCGCGGTTTCGCCCGTGCTCTGTCCCGCTCCCATGGTATATAGCGTCATGTTATACAGCCTATGACACTCCCTGTTAACGTAGCGTTCGAACAGTAAAATTATTTTCAAAATCGGTTTAGTAGGTTACCCGCTACAACGTCACAACGTCACAAACTTTACCTCTTTATAATAATGAATAGTATAGATTTATTTATTTGATTAACAACATGGCAAACATTATAGATGTTAGGACATGTGCAGTTTCACATGTTATGTACCTCTAAGGGGAACAAATTAAAACATAGTAAAATTAATATTATATTACTGTTGCATGCCGATAAAGGTGAATGCACACCTGCCTGTCATAAAGTGCAGTTTATTACCTTCCCGTATTTAGGCTTCTTTTGTTTACTTTGTGTTTGTAAAATTCGTAATAAGAAAAACAGTCCAGGTGTTTCAAACTGATTGTTATAAAGAATGCGGGCTGGCAGCCATATTGTATCGGAGCAGCAATGGCCCAATGGAGAGATCGGCAGTCTAGCCAGAACCACGATCAAAGCAAGACGTGTACATTTAGATAAGCTATATAGTGACGAACTTTGCGCTTGTTATTGAATCGTGCAGTTTGTACTGGTTGCGTCCAGTTATATTTGTACTTGTGTTATACGTGTTTGTATAGTTCTAATAAATTCTATAGTAATTCCAACGGCATTTTAATTCGAGTCCCGCACTCGTAACACATATAATTTTATTTACTAAATTATAATTTTTATGTCAGTCAGACATATTTATGGGATTCTTTAGTTCGTGTTCAAACCATATAATATATACTGCGGTGACAGCACTGACACGGGACGCGTTCATTTAGTATCTCACAACGCCCAAAATACACCGTCTGCCGTTCTACAAGGCGACTGAGGTCGTTATGGTTACGGCGAAAACGTCACTAATGACGTCATCATTTTCGAACACACAGCCCTCACAACGACCCATGTCAAGAGGTGGGTCGAAGTGGGCGTATACCACAGAACATGAATTCTCTCTATATCTTGACATTCAAAAAGGCGCGATATTCAAATCAATCAATGACATTTGTGTATTTCGTCGCTTATGACACCAAGGCCCCATAATCCGTTTCACTAAAGTTTATGATTGGAACGTCCGCAAGGAACCGGACAAATCGCGGTCGTGAACGTGGTAGTTGTGAATTCCTTCTGGAACGTAGCCATGATGATGTAAGAGCTTCTCTTGTTTGCGCATTCTTCATTTAAAGATTTTTTTTTTTTTTTGGTGATGGGGAGGGAGAATTTATAGGGAAGTGTTCGTCGGCGCAATCAGAACGTATTGCCAGGGTGGAGAGATGGGTCAAAAGGCCCAACTCTTTTGACCCATCCCTACATAGAGGGACCAGACAGGAGGAATAGGATAGAGGGAGTAGGATGTGGCGAATCCAGAGTGTCACTACTTACAAGTTCAATGTCGGAACTATCAAAGCAACGCATTATACTCGATTTGTCATCCTAAGCATTTTTTAACCTTTAATAAATCATGAATATTTTTAAATTCACACACAGGTTGTCAAAACACATTTTCAAAACGAAGAAATCTTATGCCAATATATAAAGCTAAAGAGTTTGTTTGTTTGCTTGAATGCGCTAATCTCAGGAACTACTGGTCTGATTTGATAAATTATTTCAGTGTTAGATAGCCCATTTATCGAGGAAGGCTAGGCTATATATCATCACGCTAAGACTAATAGGAGCGGAGCACCAATGAAGAATCTTTCAAAATCGGGGGGTTCTTTGTAACATACTTTTTTTAACTATTCCACGCGGACAAAGCCACGAGCAGAAGCTAGTATTTCCTAAAACTAATGTGAACAAACACGCAAGGATGAAATTCACTATTTAAATAAACGACATGATTAATGTCATCAAAATCATAAAATAAAAAAAAGGTTATATCAATATTAATAAGCGTAATTTGTATGGAAATAAACCATTTATGTATTTAAAATGAAGAAAAAAAAATCAAATTCCTGTGTGTATAATGCGTAAAACTGGTTATGTCTTCATCACTGTACCTAGAATTAAAGCTAGTGATAGAATAATGAGTAATATTCTAAAATATGTAATGTATGTATATCATATTTAGAAAATATTATGGAAAATACAATATAATATGAAAGCTACAGGCCCTACAATGAGTATGAGAAAAAGTAATGAAACTCTGGTTTTGGTTACAGGGATTTAACATTTGCATCGTGAGTATTATTTAGTTGGTGCGAAGTAAAACATAAAAATTACTTTTATTTGGAAGTTTCTGTTTACTTGGCACCCAACTTCAATATTTTATTTTGTTTTTTGTTATAATTTTTATAGTATTGTTAAAACCTGAATGCCAACAAAAGACAAATTCACACCTGCACTTTATTACCTTTTCGGCATTTGGACTTATTTTGTTTACATTGTGTTTAAAAATTTGTAATTAGGAAACAGCCCATTGTGTATTGTAATCTTTTATGGTAGTCATTAGCCAGGTGTGATTCTTGGAAATTCAGTCTGCACGCCCGAGAGACATATTGTAATTGTGCATTATAAAGCAATGCCCCAATGGAGAGATTGGCAGTCAAGCAATAGCCACAAGCGAGGCAAGACGTGTGTACATTCGGTAATCTATTCAGTGACAGTCTTTGCGCGTGTTATTATATTTGTACCTGTGTTATACGTTTTTGTATAGTTCTAATAAATTCTAAGTACCTAATTCTAACGGCATTTTAATTCGAGTCCTGCAACTCGTAACAGTATATTCTTTTTATTGGTGGTGTACAGCAGACAGGCTGACGGCCCAAATGTGGTGGAAAATGGTTCCCGTCGCCTATAAACATTTGCAACAGTAAAGGTGCTACCGATATGCTGCCGGCCTCAGATGGGGCTGGAACCTGGCCACTAATGCCGGAACATATCTCAAGGTTATGGTCGCATACTCTAGACCAGAGGTGGTAGCCATCCAGACGGGCAAACACCCTACCATATGGCTGTGGGTAGTTTTGTCGCCTCTTACGACAGGCCGCTTGGCCGCAGGAATTTGTATTCTTTCTCCGTTCCTGCACGGATATTCTTTTGAAGTACAAAAACAATGTAATCATACTGTTACAACTTAGGCCCCGACAGAGAAAAAAACCAAGTCCACATCTGTAAAAGCAGATTTTATTACCTGTCAGCATTTGAAGTGATTGTAATCCTTTTATAATCGTCTTCTTTTGTTCACTTGTTTATTGGCATACGTTTCTAGTTATTGTGGGGAGCAGCCTGTTGTCCTATTGTAGTCGCTCAGGAGCATTGTTAGCCATGTGTTGCGTATTGCAGGTGCAAGCTAATTCTAGGAAATTGTGTCGACGTTGCCGGGTGGTCACATTTGCATTTGTGAAGTACAAAACGACAGCCTGATTGAGAGAGGGGGTCAGTCGAGCTACAACTACGATCTAGGCGTGACGTATGTACCTTATCGGGAATCTAATATTGACGGACTTTGCGCGTTTTATTGAATTACGACCTTCTGTATTACGTTTAGATTTGTTGTGTTCGGTTCTAATTGTACCTGTTTTATACATGTTTGTATAGTTCTATTAAACTCTATAACAATTCTAACGGCATTTTAATTCGAGTCCCGCTAACCAACTTGCCAGGTGGTAGGGCATTTGCCCGAATGCATGGCTACCACCCCTGGTCTAGAGTATGTCGCCATAACAACATTGAGTTGTGTTTCGGCATTAGTGGCCAGGTTCCAGTCTCCCTTACGAGAGCAGCAGCGCATTTGTAGCACCTTTGGTGTTGCAAATGTCCATAGGCGATGATAACCGCTATCCATCAAGGGGGCGGTCTGCCTGTCTGCTGAACTCCTGTAATAAAATAACAAAACTCGTATCAATATATATTCGTCTATATGAATTCAACTGAAACACTACTAAATTACTTAATATACCTTTCGATATGCTTTAAATACATTTTAACGAACGTAAAAAATGTCAAGAGACCATTTAAAACGCTTTTACAAATTCACAGTAATTTACTTGTCACCTGTTTAAAATACGACCACATTCTGAACTAGGCTTTAGACATACCAGTATAAAACTATTTAAGGAATGCTTTACAGATGTATGGAATTAAGATTTTTTCTTTGCATTTTTAAATCAATCGTAGTATTATAAAGCTAATTTTAAATTTACGTTTTAAATAGCTAATTTTACAGACGATTCCTATATCTGTCCTTCCTGTTCTTTTGTGTTACTATCGCTTAAAATTTATAATAAGCTCTATACTTGTAATGTCAAAATTGATGTGTGTAATGATGAAAATGTCAAAAGTAAATTAATATATCTATATATATACCTTTGTTTTAAATCTATAAAATAATAAGGCTGTTGTGGGTGTTGAATTTAAAATTGAGAAAAAGCGAGGGAGCGAATTCGGACGAGTGGATTTAGAATTAGAACATTAGCTCAAAACTACTGAACTGATTTAAACGAAACTCACAGAGCTAGCTTATATGCCGAATTAACATTTAATGACGTCATTATTTTCGATCACCAGCGCTCACAACGACCTATATCAAGAGCTGGGTCGAACTGGGCATTGACCACAGAGCATTAATTCTCTCTAACATTGAAAAAGGCGCGATTTTCAAATCAACCAATGACATTTGTGTATTTCGTCGTTAATTACATCAACCCTTCGTAATCCGTTCCACTAGAGGTTGTGATTGTAACGCTCGCAAGCAAGCCGGGAAAAATCGCAGTCGTGAAGATGGTCTTTGTGAGTCTCTTGTGGAACGTAGCGCAAGTATTGTTGACTGTCGAACTCACTTATGGACGTCCACAAATAATACACACACGGTTGATATACTGACACCTACAATGCAGTCACCATGGACCATTTAGGCCCTTTATACAAACACCGTGAGGTAGCAATTATACATACATATTATCACGCCTGTTTCCCATGGGGTAGGCAGAGACTATGGATCTCCACTAGTGACGATCCAACTATAGCGAGTGTTAATAACGAACAGCGCGGTGTAGTTTTGAATGTTGTTACTTTATAGTTATGTTTTTCTAATAAATGTTGCTATAGAAAAGTAAACTTTTCTCTTAAACCTGGTTTAAGGGTTTTTCTACAAAGTAGTGAAAAGGTCATAAAGGCTCGTCCAGTTTAATGTGAAGCGTAGTTTTTCTAAAAAACTAGGAAATGTCCTTTTATCTATTTAGACCCAATAGTTTTTGGATAAAATACTATGACATACACACACGGACGGACGGACAAACGGACGCAAATAACAAAAAGTGGTCTATTCTTGACAAAATAACTACGAAACCCTGATTAAAAAATTGCAAGTTTTAAAATACAATTCAATATTTTTTTTGTACACCTACAATCTATATACATAATAAAAAGTAACACACATTATCGTCTATTTTTTTTATAGTTAATAGGTTCGCGTTTGACTGACATTGCGCCTGATGTCAGGTGGAAATACAGTCTAAGGTGTAGCCCTAGAAGATACCTGTTAACGCAAGACTTGAAGACACCTAGATTGTATTCTTCAGGAAAAACAGACGACGGTAAAGAGTTCCACTCTTCAGCGGTGCGTATGATTAAAGTGGAAGCATAGCATTTCGTCCGCTTTGTTGGTATTTCCACCATACATCGGTAGCGTGAGCGCGTACGTTTGCTTAGTAAAATGGTGAGGGAGGAACCAATTCATGTAATTCCATGGCACACTCCCCGAAGTGTATCATATAGAATACCGACAAACTGTCGACTTTACGTCGATGAATCAGCCTCTGAAGTTTCTCGTCGAATAGTATTGCCGTATTGCCTATCAGTTTCCTAGCTCCTTCCTCTATTGACTCGAGTGTTTCGAGCTGGTATTTAGATGAGCCATCCCAAAGATGAAAGCAAATACTATTATTAACCGACTTCGAAAAAAGGAGGAGGTTCTCAATTCGTCGGGATCTTTTTTTTTTTTTTTTTTTTTTTTTTTTTATGTATGTTCGCCGATTACTCCGTCATTTATGATCCGATTTACGTGATTCTTTTTTGTTCGACGCGGAATAGCTTCCAATTGGTCCCCTAAAAATTTGACATAGTTTGGCCCAGTAGTTTTCATTTTATGAACATTTTTCATGAAAATAATTTTCACTCCGTTCCATATGTACACCGATTACTCTGAGATTTATGATTCGATTTACGTGATTATTTTTTTGTTCGACGCGGAATAGCTGCCATGAGGTCCCCTAAAAATTTTACATAGTTTGGCCCAGTAGTTTTCATTTTACGATCATTTTTTTGTTCCCGGTTCTTGGGACCTATATTTTTTAAGAAGCGCGGCACCATTCGTATGTCCACCCATACATAGCTAGACACTAATAAAATTTAAAAACTTCGTTTAAAAAAACCGACTTCAAAAACTAAAAAACTAAAATGTATAAAATAACTTATTTCTTAAGCTATTATTATTAATATATATTATCTAAAACATCTTAAAGTCGGTGCTTAGTAATTTTCAAAATATAGTAATTTTTATGTTTTACTTTGCACCGACTTCAAGATGTTTTAGATAATATCTAATATATAAAATTCTCGTGTCACAGTTTTCGTTGCCATACTCCTCCGAAACGGCTTGACCGATTTTGATGAAATTTTTTGTGCTTATCCGGTATCTATGAGAATCGGCCAACATCTATTTTTCATCCCCCTAAATGTTAGGGGTAGTCCACCCCTAATTTTATTTTTTATTTTTTAGACAAAATTTTTAATTTCTATTTTTTTATGATACAACATACAAAAATACATACAACCCTAAATTTTCAACCCTCTACGATCAACCCCTATTTTTTAATAGCTATATTAGTATTTTTACAATTTTCTACTGGGATGATTTAGATTTTAATTTGAACGATTCTCATGAAATTTTGTGTGCATATTGGGTAGGTCTGAGAATCGGACAACATTTATTTTTCATCCCCCTAAATGTTAAGGGTAGTCCACCCCTAAATATTTATTTAATTTTTTTTTGTTTAGTTTTTTATTTTTTTTATTTTTTTAAGATACAGCATTAAAAATACATACAACCCTAAATTTCCAACTTCTACGATCAACCCTTATTTTTTACCGGGTAGGACGACGTCTGCTGGGACAGCTATATCTATATATATAAAAGAAAGTCGTGTTAGTTACACTATTTATAACTTAAGAACGGCTGTACCAATTTGGCTGAAAATTGGTGTGGAACCAGGAGACAGATATAGGATACTTTTTATACCGTTGGAACCGGTAGGTGGCGTTGAGATCGGGTTCTAGAATCCTCTTAATCACCGGGAGCGATTTTCATTTGGGTGTTTGAGTGGGTTCCCGGATGGTTTAGAATCGCAATTAGAACCAGTATGTGGCGCTGATATCGGGTTCTAGAATCCTCCTAATCACCGGGAGCGATTTTGGTGATTTTGTTTTTGTGTGTTTGAGTGGGTTCCCGGATGGATTAGATTCGCAATTAGAACCGGTAGGTGGCGCTGAGATAGGGTTCTAGAATCCTGCTAATCACCGGGAGCGATTATGGGGATTTTGTTTTTGTGTCATGAAACAAAGTTTTTAAGGAATTCAGAAAAAATGGCGGTACGAAGTTCGCCGGGTCAGCTAGTATATTAATAATAATAGCTTAAGAAATAAGTTATTTTATACATTTTAGTTTTTTAGTTTTTGAAGTCGGTTTTTTTAAACGAAGTTTTTAAATTTTATTTGGTACTTTTTAGTGTCTAGCTATGTATGGGTGGACCCACGAATGGTGCCGCGCTTCTTAAAAAATATAGGTCCCAAGAACCGGGAACAAAAAAATGTTCATAAAATGAAAACTACTGGGCCAAACTATGTAAAATTTTTAGGGGACTACATGGCAGCTATTCCGCGTCGAACAAAAAAAGAATCACGTAAATCGGATCCTAAATCACGGAGTTATCGGCGAACATACATAAAAAAAGCAAAAAAAAAAAAAAGATCCCGACGAATTGAGAAACTCCTCCTTTTTCGAAGTCGGTTAAAAAGTAACAAATAAAAAATAAAAACTTCTTAGTAATTTTCAAAATATAGTAATTTTTATGTTTTGCTTTGCACCGACTTCAAGATGTTTTAGATAATATATACTAATATTTAATAGCTTTAGAAATAAGTTATTTTATACATTTTAGTTTTTTAGTTTTTGAAGTCGGTTTTTTTAAACGAAGTTTTTATTTTTTATTTACCGATACCGATGTGGGTAGTTTTATAAGTGCCGCTGGCTTTCGGTCTCGCCGTTATTGCGTGGTGCCAGTCTCCAACGCACGCGAGGTCAGTTCGGGCGTTCCGTTTTCTCCGTGCAAGTGAATAAATATCTCACATCCCATTCTTGGATATTTTATTGAGCTTTATACAAAAGCCATGCTTGCTCTTTGGTGTGAGTGTGCCATAAATTAAAACCTAAGTGTCATCCGAGGAATTGTTAGTGCCGTGCACTTTCAGGAGCTGTCTAGCTGTCCCATTGGAGGTGGATTCCGAGGTAAGTGCTGCTTATTACCCTATTGGTTTTTGTGCAAGATTCGGCATACACAGGTATGCCGAATCTTGCACAAAAACCAATAATAGTATTCTCTGAAATACTTATACCCTACGGTCCACAAATTAATTACTAGAACCAGTGAAACTATGTGCGATCCGTGATCCAGCACTACACAACTATAAGGTAGGGTAGACTGGGATTTAACCAAACTTTAAACTTTTAAATAAAACTCGAGTAAATCATCATTTCCAAGTTCCGGCCAAAGACGCTCAAATCACTTGCTCAAAGCGCCGGCCGTCAATGCACATCGCGTGTGTTCAAAGAACCGTTTAATTTATTATTAGGGGGCATCCCTTTTCGCGCATCCAATTTATATTTTGACGTCTTAAACAGCCTTAAATTACACATGAAATTATTTCATTAACACAACTGAGCTTAGTGATGGGATGTGTATTTCTTAAGATGACTTTTAGTGATCTTTTATTGCAGGTCATGAATTTTGTTCTGTGATTAACAATTGGAATTATCCAGTACTATAAGCTACTATTACTCTACACTCATTCTAGACCCTTACTCTAAATCAAGGTAGTGTATATTAAAAAGAGAAAGATCGTTTATGTAAAGCTAGTCCACCTGCACGCTCTGTGTTACGTCCTTAAATTAGTGTTTTTTTAGTTCTAATCATCGAGGTAGTATAGAAATAATACATAGCACGAAGTACATTAAATCTCGTTGGCTCTGGTAGAGTTTTGAATTGACTCAGTGTTGCCAGATTCTTAGTTCAATAATTGTATATAATACGCAATTATTAGATGAAGGAGGCTATATGAGGCAACAACATACAAGCAGCTTCAAAACCAGTCATAACTCACACCGTCTAACCGTTGTAGTACTCGAATTTGGATTAAATTTTATTATTGTATAATCCTAAAAAACAACAAATTTAATACTGAACTTCCATTCTTTCTAAAGTTTTTTTCTGGCAATCAAATACATATCTACATTCGTTCCAATAAATAGCATAGACTTTCTACAAACGATTAAAACCGTTCGTTTCACAATTGATACAAAATAATCGATTTTGAAGGTACCAACAAAGCATTCACTGCTTCGTGTGTAAGTTAAGTTTAACAAATAAAATTATGGTCTCTAAAGAAAGAAAGAAAGAAATGAAATAAAAATAAATAAATAGAAAGGAATTAAATGCATAGAGGTTACGGTACAAAGACATATTCTAAGATCTTGTAAGATGCTTATATTATAGATTTGAATTTAAAATTTATAAAAAAATAAACAGATTAAAATCGTTAATTAATAAGACTGGCAGTACTGATCTCACTACAACAAATGGAGTTTGACTTACAATTTTATTTTCGAACAAGACGGACTCATGCTTATATGAATTCCTCAGTAGAATACAACTCAGATATATTTTAAAAGTAGCTCTTTTGACCCACTCTCCCCTGACGTTATCAGGGACCTTGCGTATCTTTTTATAATATTTTGTTTGATGATTTGTTTAGATTTATTTATCTATTTCATGTTTTGTTATTAATGTACAAGTTTTTCATACTTCACGTTAGCACAATAATGCTCAACTCTGATATTGAAAGTCTTACTTGTCTCAGCTCTCTATACTTACCACTGGGCTCTTATACTCGCCGGCCGTTAACACTGTTAAAATAACATAATTATTTAATAATATATTAGTTCTTTAAGTATGTATTCAGAAATATTCCATTAAATAATATTTATTTTTAAACTTAAAATACAAAGAACAAGAAAATTTGCAACACTCGATTCACTGATATTTCTAACCCTGTTTAAATCGAAGCCCACTTTTTCGGTGCCAAAACTTGTAATCAACGCGTCAGTGTGGACCCGCCTTAACATCCTCGTGTTAATAGGCAGATTTCGATATTGGTTCATTCAGCAAGACGGCTATTTTTTACATAAATAAAACATTCATTTAAAAATGAACTGTAATACAAAGAGCTAAGTATTGAAAAGATTTTCAAGTGAATTGGTTGACGTTTAAAAGTTTTTTATTTTATTTTGTTCGTTTTTAATAAGCCGTATAATACACAGAATGTAGTGGCACATGCGTAAACGGTATACCCAAATAAACAAAACAGAAAGCTCAGACCCCGTAGTCGTTAAGAATTGTAAACATAAATAACAGTCTACTCATAAACACACAAAACATTATTTAAATTTATTCACACCCTGAAATTCTCGCGTATGTTTACAACATGAGTCCTGCTAGAAAAATCAATCACCAAATAATATACAGCTGAAATAGGGAGCATAAAAAGGGCCGCCTTTACCATATTGGAAGCCGGGTTAAGAAAATAACCCCCCCCCCCCCCATTTCCTAAAGGAGGTAAGCTCTTCCAATAAAACAAAATAAAATATAGTCAACAAGGATCCGGTTAATTATTGTTACATACCGACAGAGAAACGCCCACACCTGGCTATCGTAAAACGCAGTTTATTACCTTTCCTTCATTGGGAGTTATTTTTGTTTACTTCGTGTTTCAAATTTGCAACTGCTTACTGTTATCGTACTTGTTTTATGGCCGTCATTAGTGTCAAACTAATCCTTATTGTTATTGCATCGCGTCGAAGCTTACCAGATCTGCGGATTAACTCAGTGAACGCGGGCCTTTGTCGGTATTATACAGTTTAGTATAAAACAATGCTCGAACGAAGGCGTGGGGCAGTCAAGCGACGATTACGATAC
The DNA here is from genome assembly GCA_949752895.1 of Dendrolimus pini. Taxonomy (NCBI): domain Eukaryota; kingdom Metazoa; phylum Arthropoda; class Insecta; order Lepidoptera; family Lasiocampidae; genus Dendrolimus; species Dendrolimus pini. The sequence continues at coordinate 16,421,215 of OX457140.1, read as the reverse complement.
TAGCAAGACGTGTGTAGTACTTTCGATTAGCGTTATAGTGACGGACTTTGCGCGTGTTATTTTATAGTACAGTTTATACAGTGTCTAGTTATATTTGTACCTGTTTTATACGTGTTTGTACAGTTCAAATAAACTCTATAGTAATTCCAACGGCATTTTAATTCGAGTCCCGTGTAGCTCGTAACATTATGTTTAAGTGATCGTGTTAAGACTATATTAAGTAATTTTCAGAGCTAGAAGGCTACGTACGGTAAATACGAGTGTGTGTAGGTATCAGGTAGCGTAGGCTCGCGCCTTCCAGGTCTCTGCGCCCTGGTGTTACACAGTCCTTGCACCCCCGGGTAAAGACGGCCCTGAACATAAATAATTATGTAAGTTGTAATTATTGTAAAGATATAATAATAAATGTATCTCCGTCGGAAGTAGTTTCGATGAACCTGTAGTACTTCTCTCTACACTCTAGTTGCTCACACCCATGTTGCCTCTCGCCAATTTTGAACGGCAGTTATTTTGGGGTCCATGCGGGTGTGGCGACTACTGTCTGCCCAGTTTTCCATATTCCCTGAATATTGCGACGGGCCAACGCCATAGTCCCAGACCTAAAGTTCTATTAGCAGTTCATCCCAATAGCCCGGTACTTTATTTTCTCATTTTCTACAATAGTCCTACCCTGATCGGAGCTTGTCCTTGGGTGCTTTTTTATATACCGTAGACAGGGATAATCGCCGTTCAGTGTGGCCTATACGTTTTAGGCCTTCCAATGGTCCCACGCAAGCCGGTGGTCTTGAAAGACATACATGTATAATGTATCTATGTAGGATAATTTTGTAAATAAACAAAAAAAAATGAACATAAAAGAAATAAAAAGACCAAAAATCGAAAAAGAATCAATTAGGCTGACATACCTGGATTGCTAGGAGGAAGATATCGTCTCAACTGTTGTGATCTTTATTCCGTGCCGGCTGGCTGAGGCAAACACGAAGGCAGGAGCTTTCCTTCGTAGGTCTCACAGTGTCAGTTAACGAAGTGTCACCACTCCCCTAAGGGAGTCCTCACAAATCAAAAATGCTTTTCGCCTTCATATGAAGGGCGTCAATGATATCGTTCTCATCGGCTCGATTCGCCATATTGATTGAGTACCAAGAACTCTTTATATCGTAGGTGTGAAGCTTTTTTCGGCTTGTATATTTTTATCCGTCCATGGAAAATGAATACAATTTCCGGCGGCCTGCCGTAGGAGGCGACCAAAACACCTCACCGCCAGGTGGTAGGGCATTGGCCCGCCTGGATGGCTACCCCTGATTTAAAGTATGCCCCCATAACCACCTTGTGGTGTGTTCCGGCATTAGTGGCCAGGTTCCAGTCTCCCTCTAGAGAGCGGCAGAACATTGGTAGTAGCTATTATTGGTGTTACAAATATCCACAGGCGATGGGGCGATGGTAACCGCTTTCCATCAAGTGGGCCGTCTGCCTGTCTGCTGAACTCATGCAACAAAAAATCATTGTTTTTATTGAATCCGTGTCAACTAGTATGGGAAGTCCCTTAGGGTTCACCACAAAGCCCCTTGCGATTTACTGCTTATTTTTATTATGGTATTCATGATATACGTAAAAAAGCATACCTCTATAAAACTAGGCATTTGCCTAACAGCTTACACCACCCCTCCTGAACAGCACCTACTCGAATAAAATAAAATAAAACCTAATATCAGCACATGTAGTTATTTAAATTTTACAATCGGCCATTACAAAATTACCAAATAAAGATGACCTCCCAAACTAACCAGCTGTTGAAGATACTCCTTAGAAGTTGTTTGACGCAGGCGTCATGGTATATTGGACGCGTAGTAAGTGGCGGCGTCGAACAAAAGCTGGAAATTGAACGGCGCTTACGCATCTTTATAGGGGTAAGGTATTCTGTTTCACAAAGAATATTACCCAGATTAGTCATTTTTTACTCTCGATCATGTTTTTTTCTCGTCTCTTGATATACTATCTACAACAATAAATAAAACTAAAGTGTTAGTGTTTGTTTTAAAAATACAAACAAAAAGTTAAGTAGTTACGGTTTTAAGTTTTTTTGTGTGTATAGACATTTGTCAAGAAATTTAACTCTAATAGGCTCCCAAACAGATTTCAATGAAAATTAAGCATCAACACAACATTTTAACATATTTTTTAAATTCACGATGATTCACAAAATATTAATAAAAAGTCTATTTAGCGCGGAATGAAGTGGCCAGCATTAATAGTTGAAAACAAATTAATACTTTGAGTAATTGTAAACATTTAAAATACTACAAGACACTTATTGCACCTCCTCCCTCTCTTAAAGAATAAGATAATAGTTTCAAAAAACACTTTCAATTAAAGATAATTTGTAAAAAATCTGTACGGTTGTCACATCTGGGAATACATTAAATGATAGAAAGTAATAGATTAAAGACAACATATTTAATTAACATAATAATCGATACATATGATATCAGTACACGAACGCGAGCCGCGGTGTCGTTGCGTGAACTGAATGAATTATGCTTCCCAAAATCGTGTGCCCGCGTGCTGGCTATGAGGTCTGTATGATTATAACCGTACAAAAACCATTGTGTAGTTTTTGAGATACGGTGTATTTTCCATTAAACGGTTTTATTTAGTTCCATGACCAAAATAGCTTACTTTTTAAAAATAGCCTAAACGGAACCACGCATATATTCATGTAGTGTTTTAATATTTACTTGTTTTTTTTTTGTATACATAAATTATCTTGTATGTTTTATATTCATGTCACGCACTCTCGCATCGTCGCTTATACATAAGTAGCGTACACTACTATAAATGCAAAAAACATCTCCAAACCGATACTACACTATGCTATACGGGAAAATATGCCATTGTTGGCACCCCCTAGTGCTTGGCACTCTGTCAATTTCAGTTTCAGAACTGTCAACGATAATATTATTATTATATGGTCACAAAACAAAATATGTTAAGGTTTCTTAAGGTAAATTAATTAATAGGATGGTATAATAAACCTTTCATTGTACGGGGCTGCTAACAATGGTGTAGTTTACCCTACAAACTTTCATTTTAAATTTTTTTTATTTATTTTTTATTGCGGGAGTTTCAGCAGACAGGCAGACGGCCCACTTGATGGAAAGCGGTTACCATCGCCTATGGACAATTGCAACACCAAAGGTGCTACAAATGCGCTGCTGCTCTCGTAAGGGAGACTGGAACCTGGTCACCAATGCTGGAACACAACTCAAGGTTGTTATAGCGGCATACTTTAGACCAGGGGTGGTAGCCATCCAGTCGGGAAAATGCCCTACCACCTGGCTGTGGGTTGTTTTGTCGTCTCTTATGACAGGCCGCCCCGGCCGCAGGAAATTATATTGTTTCTCCGTTCCTGCACGGATATAAATATGAGAATAAATTAATATATAATTATATAATAACAAAAAAAAAATACTTTAAAATTGTATGTTTGAATGCGATTAGGCAACATATTGGACGGTTCATTGTATCGGTATCGACTTGCCTATCTGTAACGATATTTAATCCATATAATGTAAACGATGTTTTATGAACAAGTACTTGGATGAAACAAAATTTATTTACGAATAAGGAAAATGTTTAGTCTATTATCTCGAAATGTTTGTAAACACCAAACAATGACTCGATTTAATTGACTTTGTTTTATAATGGACTCTAATTTTCTTCTTTTTGTTGGTATATAAAGTATATTAACTCTAATGCTTCTACTGCGTCTACAAAAGGTATTTACAATAATGTTAGTGACTGTGTTAAGCAAAAGCCAATTGTTAAATACGTTATTTATGATGCTACATTGTTATTAATTGTTAATGTCGTCAAACGTTAACAGATAACGTTTGTATATCAATTTATTTAGCTAATCATTAACGGCGTTATTTTTAACGCTAAAAACAACACGCATTTGGCCACAGTCAATAGTACTAACATTATCCTATATATAGCCCAAGAATTACAATGGCAGAAGATGAAAAATCCTAGTACAGTTTAATAAACTCATTTTTTCTAAATTATATTAGGATAACAGATAGGCTAGGTTTCTTATAAGCATAGATAGATAGATAGATAGATAATACTTTATTGCTCACCAAATATACAATTTCAAATACACAATTACAATATTGTCATGGTAGAAACAATAGGCGGCCTTAACGTTGAAAGCAATCTCTTCCAGGCAACCTAACTTAAGGAATAATTTAACCTAATCTGGCGATGTAGGTGATGCAGATCATTAAGTATATCATAAATAAACATACTTAAACTACATAATTTATAAATTAAATACACATACTTAAACTACTTTATAAATTAACTACATACATACATATATATCAAATAGTCTATGATATAAGAATTAGGCATAATTATTTAAGGAAAAGTAGTGTTGTCTAGTAGTGTATCTATCCGTGCAGGAACGGAGAAGGAATACAATTTCCTGCGGCCGGGCGGCCTGTAGTAAGAGGCGACAAATCAACCCACAGCCAGGTGGTAGGGCATTTGCCCGACTGGATGGCTACCATCCCTGGTTTAAAGTATGTCACCATAACAACCTTGAGTTGTGTTCCGGCATTAGTGATCCGGTTCCAGTCTCCCTTAAGAGAGCAGCAGCGCATTTGTAGCACATTTTGTGTTGCAAATGTTTATAGACGATAGTAACCGCTTTCCATCAAGTGGGCCATCTGCCTGTCTGCTGAACTCATGCAAAAAAAAAAAACATATTTATGATGTTTTTATGATTGATAAATTATCGAATAATTCTGGGACACCGCATACAAATAAAGATAAATATAAATCGAATTGTTCGAAATATAAATCAATACACTGATAACTTCCAACCACAACTCAACCATACAATCAAAATTTTATAATGTATAATGCTATAATGTAGTATCAAAAGAATTGAACAAAGTCTGCAATCGACCATAAATTACGTTACAATGTAAGCCTAAGTAATGTTGTACCCTTTATAAAGGTGCCGCGTATAAATCACTATCGAATCACTCTAAAAAAGGCCTTCACACGTCCCGATTTGGTTTTCTATACGAGCAACAGTCACTCAATAATCTCTTAGCTCATTAAAATAAATAATCAAACTACAGTTTTACACAGCAAATAATTCCTCCCGGTGTATTTGCACAGTAGACCAATTCTAGTGGCGGGCGTTTGTACGAAACGTGTAAGCGGAACAGAGCTATGAATGCATAGCAAATAACACTGCCATTTCCAGCTGCAGCAGTGGAATTATAACTTCTGTAAAACTATAACAAGCTAGTATAGTCCATGCTAATATTAAGGAATTCAATCCATGAAGGACACCAAGGGCGGCTTCTGCAAAAAAGACTGCCGCGCCGTTCCTTGTCCATACTCATCTATCCCGTGCTATCCGTTCATGAACGGAGAAAGAACGCAATTTTAAACAGCCCACAACCAGGTAGTTTAAGCCCGTCTGGATGGCTACCACCCCTGGTCTAGAGTATACCGCCATAACAGCCTTGAATTGTGTTCCGGTATTAGGGGTGAGGTTCCAGTCTCTCTTTAGAGAGCCAAAAAAGTATCCCAAGTGTTGTTATCCTGGACGTAAGCTAGCTCTGTGTATATTTTCATTTAAATCCGTTCAGTAGTTTTCACATTATACTCTAACAGACTCTCGGAAGAAAATATAAAAGATCCATTTTCAAAATCAGCTGGTCCGAATTAGCCCCCTTCTATTTTTTTTTGACTTCAGTCACTGACAGATATTTTATATTAATATCTAGATAGATTCTATATGTAGAGTACAACAGTTAAGCCATGATGGAGACGACGTATCTTGGGGGATAAAAAACTCTAAAAAAATATGTACTTATCTCATATGGTTTGAGACAATGTTCCCAACTCATATTTTACTTGTTATACCGATTACAACCGAATTGGGTCATGTGAGTATCAACTTAAAATCTTACACCTTCAATATGCCTACTAAATTATAATTCGAGCTTTAGCGCTAAAAATATGCATCCGCCAGTTTCGCCTTAAATATTGAGTTAAAACGTTTAAAATAATTATAGGACAATTTAGTTAAGGACGACTTTCATTCAAACGATTTTATGCTGCGACTTTGTTTCTCTTCAATTGTATACTTACTTAAACAGAGTAACATAGGTAGATTAGCTAGTTTGCTCATATGTCACAAGCGTAAAATGACGTTGAAGCAATACGTACTAGCGACATCTATAATTCGAGGTGTTACTAATTAATTAAACTAATTATTTTACTCGAAGTAACAGGTGTTCCCAAAACGTTACGACATGAGTTTTATTTTTATAAAGAGATCATAAAAATCCTTCGAGAGCGGCAGCATATTGGCATCTCTTCCACTTTTGTTTGCAACAGCTTATATAATAGCTTGTTATTACAGTAATAAAAAATACTACTACTTTAAATAGCAGTAATGAAAATGTACCTTAAATTTCATAAAGTGGTGATCGAACGGATCGCAAAAATTGCGTTTCTCGCAACGAGACCAAGCCGGTGGAATCATTAAATTTTACGATCTACTTCAGAGGCGGCGAAATCATGGTTAAGACCCCTTAAACAGTACGCTGTTCGCAAATTTGCAAGTTGACGTAGCAAGTAATACAATATCTGCAGGCTCTACATTATTGTCGTTAGTTTCACGGCCGCGCTATGACCACTTCATGTCTAATTATGTATCTTGTATGTAATTTATTTTTGTTAATGTGTTTATGAATGAATGAATATGCTTTATTGTGTTTTAAAGATACAGTTATCGCTATTAGCGATTTCTTCCAGACAACCTTTAGATGGACAAAAAATTTGATAAGAACAGGGGTATGTTGCATTATTCTCACTATCGAATCAGTATCTTATAAATATACATATCTTATAAATACATACATGATATAATATACATACATACATAAAAATATAAATATTATACTAATACGATATATGTAAATAAAATATTATAAAATACACTTACATAAATAAATATAAGACAAGAAAAATATGACAATGACTGCAGCATCTTTTTTTATATTATATGTTATATAATATAGTTAAATCGTAAAATATGTTTAGTGTACACAACTCTGCCTTTTGCTTCTCCCCTTCTCGCTAGCCTCATAGGTTTGCTGGAAGAAAACTCTTTTAGAGTTAAACTCGCCTTTGTACATCACCACAATTCTATAGTTTTGTGTGTAACTTTTTGTGTACAATAAAGATTGGTATTATTAATTGGAATACTCTTAGGTTTATGGCAATCCAAAAACGAGTAGGTACCAAATTATGATGAAGAATGTGGGAGCGAGATAGCGAACTATATTTAGGTAACCCCTTAAGGTAAGCGTCCACGTCAAGCCTTTATCGTTACTGTTGCAAAAGATATTTTAAACCACATTTTATTTTATTCTGTTTTAAGACTCAGTTTTTGATTCAGTAGGGTCTAATCTAACTAAAACTGAAATTATTAAAACAAAATAGTTTAAAAAATCTTTTGCAACAAAAAATATACTTAGGTCCAAATGTCGCTACGATAAAATGGCGGGTAACACGCCGCATCGTGAGTATCGAACGCATCATATCTAACGGACTAGTTTTGTTATAATGCATCCACTGTATCTATCTATCTATCTATGTAGCGATCGAATTTGCCGACGCAATCGCTATTGCCGATGCCTGAATTTCATTCAGATTTCCATAGTAGGCGTACGCGCAGAATGTGTTTGTCGTCATTGCTTGTTTGTTAGCAGAAGAGGAAAGAGCTTAAAAATCCCTATGACGTCATCAGCACGCATCGCAAAAGTTGCTCTCTCGAAGCACAGGCGTCGGCATTGCTGATGAGTAGATTCGTGCGCTCCGTACGATGCGGATCAGTGGATGCACTTGAGTTACTTTCCATACAAATAATACTACGATCTGTTTGATACGATGCGTTCGAAGCTTACGATCCGGGCATGTGGACGCTTACCCTTTAAACGGCATTTCTCATTTACAGCATTATGACGTCATCAGCACGCATCGCAAAAGTTGCTCTCTCGAAGCACAGGCGTCGGCATTGCTGATGAGTAGATTCGTGCGCTCCGTACGATGCGGATCAGTGGATGCACTTGAGTTACTTTCCATACAAATAATACTACGATCTGTTTGATATGATGCGTTCGAAGCTTACGATCCGGGCATGTGGACGCTTACCCTTTAAACGGCATTTCTCATTTACAGCATTATGACGTCATCAGCACGCATCGCAAAACTTGCTCTCTCGAAGCACAGGCGTCGGCATTGCTGATGAGTAGATTCGTGCGCTCCGTACGATGCGGATCAGTGGATGCACTTGAGTTACTTTCTATACAAAGAATACTACAACCTGTTTGATACGATGCGTTCGAAGCTTACGATCCGGGCATGTGGACGCTTACCCTTTAAACGGCATTTCTCATTTGCAGCAATTATAAATTAATGTGATATATATGTATCATTATATTACGACCACCATACGCGCTGTATGTTTAAAACGTAATCATTCATCGCAGTCGATTACATTTAATATTATGTACTTAATCATTACGCAACTTGATAATATTACTGAATTAACCTATCTAACTTTAAATCCCGGTTGAGTTCGGAGCCCGGGATCTGTATTCCTACTTTAAGTTTCCTCTGCACGGGATTTTTGGCATCGTTTCTTGGGAGTCCATCGCACAAATTCAAATTCAAAACTAGCTGACCCGGCAAACTTCGTACGCCTCAGAATCAATAAATGAAAAACTTTGATTTCTTACACCGCTTCGCAACCTGTTATTGCTGTTAAGCAGAAGAAGCGGCAAGAAACTCTCCCAGACATAAATGTCATGCCTTATTACATCGTTTTTCAACATGGGAATCGCGACCCTTGTTGGGATTGTGTTTGTTAGTAAAGAAGGTCGCAATCTGTTTAAAAAAATTAATTCTTATTTACAAAAGATTCGTAAATTAAATGAATGAATATTAGTTTAGTGTTATAAAATTAAATATTGCAATGTAATATGATAATGTACAACATGAAATGCAGTGAAGACGTCGCAAGACTTTTTCGCTTTTTCGTGGGTCGCGATAAAAGAATCGTTGAGAAACTATGGGTTAATTATCAGCTGTGCAATTTTAAAGTCTAGCAACTGATATTGTTTTTTTATATTCATGTTTTGAATTACACATCATGACAGTGCAGGAACGGAGAAATAATACAATTTCCTGCGGCCGGGGCCCGTCGTAAGAGGTGATAAAACAACTCACAGCCAGGTGGGAGAGTATTCTATTTAAATATATATACTACTATCCGTTCCCCTAAACGGGAGGACTGAGCCGCGGAGTATTATGTGACTATTATAGGTTATTATATTTATAATATCATAAAATTCTAAACATGCCGTCTCTGTACATTAAAGTTATTTAAAAAACATCTGGAATAGACAATATAAAGGATGGAGAACACGACGCATTTTTTTTAGATTTCTTGTCTGTTTGTCGGTTAGTCTGTTTGTTCGGGATTCACGTAAAAACTAGTTCGTTGATCGACAAAAAATATTTATATTTAAAATGTGCGCTACTTTTTAAGCCGGGAATCTAGCGAGATTTTTCTAGAAATAATTTAAAATGGCCAAATTGAAAAAAAAATCCTAATACAATTTTTTCACAGATTGGTGACAAATTGTATGTAAAAAAATGTGTGATATTTTTTAGCGAGCGATATTCCCAGGAGCGATTTTCGCAGGTTTGTAGTTTTTCGGGTGCATAAAAACTAGCTTATTCCGACACAGCTCTCACTAAAACGATACCTTACACTTTTTTTGATTGCTGTGTCCCAAAAATTGGGAAATTCAAGTCAAGTGTGAACGAAGTCACAGGCACATCCTAGATCTGTAATATAAATAATATACTATGATGTATGTACATACAATCTAATACAATGGTTGACAAGGGTCAAACATGTTTTGTTGTTACATGAAAAACATATTATAGTGATTATGTATGAACGAATTTGAATAAAAGGAAGTGTGCAAGGTTAGATATAATATATATATTTAAAATGGAAATTCTTTTTTGGAAAAATAAAGCTATTAGGAAACACATTTTTGGATATTATATACAGAATTGCTGTTTTTGTTAGTCCTCACAGCCTTGCATTTTAAATAGCTTTTATGGTTCGGTAGCCATTTTGGTAAAATAGCAATCGCAATAGTAATAGCACCGGCACACAAAAAAAGTTATTTGTACAGTTGTTGTATGAAAAGGTTCGACAGTATTCTAATTGATTCATTTAACGTTCCGTGAGTAGATCATATTACGGTTTCAAGCTAAGTCACAGAACAGACATAAATAAAAGACTTTCTCCTTTTAGAGAGTGACAGCACATTAATAGCATCTTTGGTGTTACAAATGTCCATAGGCGACGGTAACCGCTTTCCACCAGAGGCCGTCTGCCTGTCTGCTAAACTCATGCAATGAATAAACGCCTCGTAAATCTTAAACAATTGTATAGCTTTAGTTTGCAATGGCTAAGAGGCAAGATCCCAGTCTTTATTTCAATTGCTGATTGTCGTTGATATGTTTCGAAAAATCAGAAATACTCAACGTCACGTGGGCTGTCAAAATCACAATATACAGATGCACAAAAATTATCTTTTTCGTTTTTTATCGTTTAAATTTCGTTTATTTATAGTTTTTTAATGAAAAAAGATAATCTATGCAGATTGCAGATGAATAAAATTGAAGTGTATGTTTGTAACGTCAAAATAAAAGCATTTTAATAAATGCATATGAAAGTATAGATAGTTAAATAAAAAAATCAATTTTTAAAGTTTTTCTCTGTCTATCTGGATGTTCCGACTAATCTCTTACCCGATTTTGACGGGTCATCCACTGTCAGATAGGTAGCTGACGTTGTGTTGTAAGGAGTAACTTTAGCTAGTTTTTAACTTATTTCAAGGGTTTCACGCAAAAAAAACCAAGAGAGAACAGTCGCGGGCACAGGTAGTATATATGTACTAGCTGCGCCACGCGGTGCGCCTCGCCCGCGTGGTAATAGAAAATCGTTATGTTTTGGATAATTCATACTATACCTTTATAAATTATAGCCTATTTGTTATTATGATGTGTGAGCTATAATATTATTTCTAAAGTTTCATCAAAATCCATTCAGTAGCTTTTTGCGTAAAAAGAGTAACAAATATACATCACTACACTACATACTCTCTCTCTATACTACATACTCACAAACTTTCGCGTTTAGAATATTAGTAGTGTTACAACCTAGATGCCAACAAAGACAAATTGACACCTGCATACCTGTAGAAACACATTTTATTACCTTTCGGCATTTGGACTTCTTTTGTTTACTTTGTGATTAAAAAAACTGCCCATTGTGTATTGTAATCTTTTACGGCCTATTGTTGTATTGTGATCAGTAGCCAGGTGTCTCGGATTTAAAAGTACAAACTGATTCTAGGAAATGCAGTCCACGCGACCGGGCAGACATATTGCATCTGTGCAGTATAAAGCAATGCCCCAATTGAGAGATGAGGCAGTCAAGCGATAACCACGAGCGAAGCATGACTTGTGTACATTCAGTAATCTATTTAGTGACAGACTTTGCACGTATTATTGAATTACGATCTTCTGCATTACGTTTGGACTTGTGGTGTTCGGTTATATTTGTACCTGTTTTATACGTGTTTCTATAGTTCTAATCTACTCTATAATAATTCCAACGGTATTTTAAGTCGAGTCTTGCAACTCGTTACAATAGGATAAATGAGAAAAAAATAAGAAAAAAGATATAAATGGTAAAAGGTAAGATTTAAGAACTTGTGGTTGTTAAATACTTATGTAAAGCTAATCTAGTATCCAAAAATTTTAAGAAACCTTTGAGGAATATTAACAACTCTGCCTACCCTTTTGAGATAATGACCGTAATTTGTTATGCTAAAATGTGACTTCATAAATACGCTGGTAAGCTGTGAGCTAAAAATATTCAGAGGAATTCTTCACCTTGAGTGAAATTGTGCATAAATTAAAAGGACCTTCATCTGTTATGAGTTTAATTGAGACAAAAAGAATGAGACTGCTCTTTATTTTTGAAACTATTGAAGCCTGATTAACAATTTGCATTGGTTATGAAGCGAGATAGCTAGCGTGTTAGCCGTTATCATGTTTAGGGAAGCACTTAGACTTTTCCAGGTGGTAGGGCGTTTGCCCGACCGGACGGCTACCACCCCTGGTCTAAAGTATGTCGCCATAACAACCTTGAGTTGTGTTCCGGCATTAGTGAGCAGGTTCCACCCTCCCTTAAGAGAGCAGCAGCGCATTTGTAGCACCTTTGGTGTTGCAAATGTCCATAGGCGATGGTAACCGTTTTCCATCAAGTGGGCCGTCTGCCTGTCTGTTCAACTCCTGCAATATAGACAAATAAACAAAAAAAATAGACAAAGTAATAAGGAACATTCCAAGGTCTGATTAGCAAAATCACGCGAAATTTGAAAACTGAAAAAAAATCTACTTTTGGTTAGATATATTGTGAAGTGTTTAAAGAAGACTAGTCATAACAATTTCAGTAGACACTTAAAATTTCGCGCGTAAATCTTGATATTATATAAATAAGCTGTTTTTAAATGTTTTAAAATACAAGATTTTGAGATCGAGGATATCATGTAGCAGCAGAATGCTAACCAAGACAAGTAAAACGAGCCCAAACACGACGGGTCTATCTTGCTTAGTGCAGGAGTTCCTATGGCCATCTTCCGACTCCATCATCAGATAAGCTCCATGGTACTATATTTTTGCATTGTTACGCGATATACATAATGCGTGTAAAATTTGAGCTCAATCGGAAACCGGAAAGTTGGTCAAATTTAACTTGCAAGATTCCACCCGAACTTACTTAAATACATCCATTGCAAGTTAAATATAAGATTGTAAAATGAATGTTTGTGTGTATGTCCTTTATAGAATCGTAAACTATACATCCGATTTTGATGAAATTTTGTGCGTATGTTTGAGTGGGTCCCGGGATGGTTTACAGCCACAATTGGAACCGGTAGCTGGCGCTGAGATCGGGTTCAGGAATCCTCCTAATTACCTGGACCGATTTTGGTGATTTTGTTTTTGTGTGTTTGACTGGGTCCCCGGATGGTTTAGATTCACAGTTAGAACCGGTAGGTGGTGCTGAGATCGGGTTCTAGAATCTTCCTAATCAATGGGACCCATTTTGGTGATTTTGTTTTTGTGTGTTTGAGTTGATTCCCGGATGGTTTAGATCCACAATTAGGACCGGTAGGTGGCGCTGAGATCGAGTTCTAGAATCCTCCTAATCACCGGGAGCGATTTTGGTAATTTTCTTTTTGTGAGTTTGAGTGGGTTCCCGGATGGTTTAAATCCACAATTGGAACCGGTAGGTGGCGCTGGGATCGGCTCCTATATTTTTATTTTTTCAGAGCATGACAACGTCTTTCGGGGCCGCTAGTATTTTCATATAAGCTATATTTTAATTCAAACCACTATTGATCTGCTCCTACAAAGGTCATAAAAATAAATGTAACTCGAGATCTGAGTAGGTAACCTCGCGTATATATCTCTTCTTTCCTAATATATCTATACACTTACAGTTAAACGCATTTATCAGAACTTTTTATATAACCTGATTTCTAGCCGTACTCAACCAAAAACCCCTGTTTTTCACAACATAACAATGTGGTATTCGGATCAACCTGTTTTGATGATTTCATTACATCTCTTTGTAGTGCAAACTACATAATATTGTAAAATTTCATAGAATTTGACAAATTTTTATACATTTTAATTGCTAAACAATATGATGTAATATGCAACATGAACATGACGATTTCATTAGTGTTCCGTTTTTGCCAAAATGATTTAAGAACTTTTCGCCCAACAAATGAGCATAGCCATACAGCGCGGCAATGCAGCCAGCCTTCTGGGCACGCTCCCGTCTGGCAGCGATTTGTTACATAGTCTAATATTTATAACTTAGTTTATTTTTAGTTTTTAATTGTATTTAATTTAAACAACATAAATTAAGAACTTTACTATCTCGTTTTATTTATGCCCACTTGCATGGCAGTAAGCAGAAAAACGGCGAGTGAAATCAGCAACGCGAGTATGTAAGTAGAACTTTTTCAACGTTTGATACTCGCGCTGCTCACTTCTCTCGCCACTTTCCTGCTTGCTGCCCTGGAAGTAGGCATAACGGGTTAAAAATCATGAACATTTTGTAAAAAACAAACCATGCGCAGTTAGTAAATGAATTCTACTTTTGAAATAACAGATTTTTCTAAGCCAACATCTTTAACCGTACATACATAATGGACACCGAATAAAAATGTTCAGTACATGTAAATTTAACCACTGCTATGACATCAATCGCATTATATAAATTTTAAGTTTGTATAAACTAAGACCACATGTCAACGCAGGCCATAGCACTCGTGTTATAAATAATCTGTGACACAATTCATTTGTTTGATTCAAATTTTATTTTAGGTCAGTTGTAGACGTTTGTTTCTATAATGCTCGCAAATTTAACATTTTTATTTCAACAATTATATGAACATAAACATTTCCATATATATTACTTCAAAATATTGAAGTTATCTTTCATTAATCAAATCTTCAATTCAATTTAAATAAAATTTGGGTGACCTAATTATCTAGGTCACCTCTCTCTTTTCTTTCAACATATCCCAATTAATTGGGGTCGGCACAATATGTCTTTTCCTTCCACACTCCTCTATTCTGACATACATCTTCTGTCACAGCACAAATCAACATATCATCCTTCACACAATCCATCCATCTTTTCTGTCGGTTTCTGTCTGTCTACCTTTACATCTGTACCCATCCATCTTGTAGTTTAACATTCTTTTAGTCACGTTACTTACATCCCTCCTCATTATATCTTCCTCTCAATTTTTCAGTCACGGGTGCAACTTTCAAAGATCCCCTTATGTACTAATTTCTCACCTTATCCATTCTATTATATTTAGGTCACCCAAATTATAAAATACATATGATATATTTTGCTATTACTTAATGTTAATGATTATTTTCAAGAGATGTTCTTGTAGGATATACATATCCACTATGGATATTAATTAGTTGGCGAAAATAACGACAATGATAGATATATGTGTAATATTAAATAATAGTGGTCGCTCGGTGGTCGAAATTCGACCATAATTAATTTAAATTATAAGTTTGAACATTATTAAGGTACTGTTGTCAAAGACTATACCTACTTCTAATCTTCCATAAACACAGATTTCGCCAAGGCTACACTGTTGATTTGACTTTAATAATATACAAAAGAGTATATATGCGAGTGTGTGTCAAATACATGGTAGTGTGTGTAATGCTTTTTTATTGATTTAACGTATTTTATGCATAATTTTAAAACAATATTAGCATTGTGCACTCCTTCTCTATATAAACTATAAGTGTGTGACATTTCATACTCCTCCGTCCGCGCAATTTTCGTAAAAAGGGGTACAAAGTTTTTGCTTCTCGTATTCATGTAATGATAATAAAGATTTCATTTTTTTATTGTATTAGTTCAGGAGCCAGGCACACGGCCCGCCTGATGGAAAGCATTTACTGTCGCATATGGACAATTTGTATTTCATTTAATCCATTTATTCTTTATTGCACACAGTAGATTACATACAAAATTATAAAATAGAGGTGATGTACAAACGCGAGCTTATCCCTAAAAGAGTTTTCTTGCAGCAGACCTATGAGTCTAGCGCGAAGGGGAGAAGCAAAAGGCAGGGTTGTGTACACTAAAGATATAACATCAAACAGATGTTAAAGGTGTTATCAATGTGCTGCCACTCTTTAGAGAGACACTGGAATCTGGCCTTTAATGCCGGAACACAACTGAAGCTTATTATGGCAACATACTCTAGACCAGGGGTGGTAGCCTTCCAGTCCGGTAAATACCCAACTACCTGGCAGTAGGCTGTTTGGTCGTCTCTTACGACAGGCCTCACCACCACATGAAATAGTATTCTTTCTCCGTCCCTACACGGAGAAGAATAAGTCACCAAAATTTTCATTATATTTGTTATTGATTAATAACTATATATAATTTTAACATTTCTAAAGATGTAGTTGCAGAATATATTCAGTTGTAGATATCGATTGGTTGATCATAAGAATGATAGTTATACGTGTAATATTTAATTTAATAAAAACAAGATTTTAGGTGAAAAAATTAAACAAGTAAACAAAAAAGAAGTTATATTTGTAATCCGCCTAAATCATTACGTATTCGGGGCTATTGTCAACGCATCGGCACATTAAACGAATCCGAAATCTTTAGGCAATATAAAATACAGGATTCACCTGCCAACAACGTTTCTTTGTCCAGTAGTCAATTCAGAAGAGGTCCATATTACATCGGTTCATCGAATCGAAGACAAGCATACAAACATAATCTAACACACTCGCGAAAAATATCTGATGCGAATTGCATCTCTATATCAAACGAATAAGGTATTGTTGCAAGTTCAGCAGCGGTAAACTTAAATAGTGTAATGCATAACATTGATGAATCCCGTCCGTTTTTAGGAACAGCCGAAACTGACATATACATGAAACCGAATTAAAATTTCAAATAACCACAAAACATTGTTGTCAACGGAATGGAGCCCAAAAAATAGGGGGACAGAAATCAACCTGTTGTCGAAAAGTGCATTTTAGATTCGTATTCTATTGAAGGAAATCATTTATTCATCGCCAATTGTATTGCTTATTTGTGTATTATACTTTGTTACTTCTTTATTTGTTGTGTAACCTATTCCTGTAAAGTAGTGTTTCTCAATCTGTAGGTCGCGACCCCTAGGGGGGTCGCAGAGCCTTGCTCGGGGGGTCACCGGCAAAAGGGAAGTTTATACCTCATACTTAGGTACTTTCTAACCTCAGCAGCTTTCACCATATCCCAATTAATTGGGGTCGGCTCAATATGTCTTTTCTTTCCACACTCCTCTATTCATACATCTACTCCCACAAATCATCATATCATCCTTCACGCAGTCCATCCATCTTTTTTTTGGTCTACCTTTAAATCTGTACCCATCCATCTTGTAGTTTAACATTCTTTTTGTCACGTGACTTTTATCCCTCCTCATTATATGCCCATGCCAACTTAGTCTTCTTCCTCTCAATTTTCCAGTCACGGGTGCAACTTTCAAAGATCCCCTTATGTACTCATTTCTCATCTTATCCATTCTTGTCACACCACACCTCCATCTCAACATTCTCATCTCAGCTGAGTGGAGACGTTTGTGGTTTATCACTTTAGTGCCCCAACATTTGGACCCGTAAAGCATGACTGGTCGTATGACAGATTTATATATTTGACCTTTGGCTTTTTGCAAAGTATATGCCGTAATAATGAATATAGGTAACAAAATAGAGAAAGACATAAACGTAGTCATTTAAATTATTAACTTTTTGTCTGTCTATGAAGCAAGGGGGTCGCCAAAATTTTTCAACTTGTAAAGGAGTCGCGTATTCAAAAATATTGAAAAGCACTGCTGTAAGGGAACGTACCCATACCAAGTAACCCAGTCAGGGGGGGAGGTCTTCAAAATATCACGCTTGGTCATCGTGGGACTTAGATTTTCATCAAGTAGTCAATATCCTCTAGGGAAATCTTGCGCTTTTTCTGGCTATATCCAAACATGGAGCGTTTAACGCTTTTTAAACGGCCAATGTACCTAATGATTTTTTTTAAACTTCCTGTTTGCAAGAAATTAATTTTTATTTATTTATTCCTCCCTCCGGACGAACGATATTATCCGGGGTTTTTGTTTTTTTGGGGGTTTGTCAATTTTATATTTTATTTTCTTTCATCATTTCTTATATTTTATTTCTCTTTTCTTTTATACTTTAATTTTTTCAAAAAATAATGTTGTTACATACCGACAAAGAAACGCGCACCTGGCTTACTGCCCCTCCCACATTCGGAGTTCTTTTGTTTACTCCGTATTTAAAATTTGCAATTGGACAATAGCCTATTGTTGTTGTTTTCGACTTTGTTGGCCGTTCGCAGGAATAATTAACCAGATGTGCAAATTACTGTTTCTCGGAAACCCCAGGGCACGTATATTCAATGAGCGATATAGTTAAGTGAAGAACTTTGCGCGTGTTACGGAATCGTGCAGTTTGTACTAATAGTGTATAGTTATATTAATATAATAATAATAATAATAAGAATCAGCCGGTACAAAGAGCGAGCGGATAGATATTTCTTGAATCGGACCTTCCAAAGTGAAGAGAAAAGGGTTTATAGAGGTTGGGAGAAATCTAGCGATAGTGTCGCTGGCAGGCAAATACCAAACATTGATGCCATGGCTTCTTTCTGGCGCAATATATGGTCGATGCCTGTAAGCCACACGGAGGACGACTGGATTGAGCTGGTCAAGCAATCATGCGACCAGGTGCCAGATATGGAACCTATTACCATTGAACCACTTGATGTTGGTAATGCAATTCGTTTGGCACATAACTGGAAAAGTCCAGGGCCGTACGGATTGCATAACTTTTGGATTAAGTGGTTCAAAAGCTCGCATAGTTGCTTGGCTAATCAATTCCAAGAAGCTATTGATCGTGGTTTGCTTCCAACCTTTATGACGAGAGGCGTCACCCATTTACTCTTCAAATCTGGCTGTACCACTGAACCCAAAAATTATAGACCAATCACATGCTTGCCCACCATCTACAAGCTCCTTACGTCCATTTTGGGAAAAAAATTATCAAATTATTTTTATAATAATAACATTTTGGCAATAACCCAAAATGGGTGTAAGGCTGGGTCACGTGGTACGAAGGAATTGCTTCTCATTGACACAACTGTTAGCCAACAAGCCCGACGGAATAGAAGAAATCTTTCCGTTGCCTGGATCGACTACAAAAAGGCGTATGACTCAGTGCCGCATACATGGTTGATGAGAGTCTTAGAGCTGTATAAAGTCGATGCAACTCTAAGAACCTTTCTTCAGGCATGTATGAGGCAATGGGTCACACACCTTAAGCTTCCAGGTGGGGGAGGGGCTTCTTTGCCGGAGGGCACGATAAATATAGAGCGTGGAATATTCCAGGGTGACAGCCTGAGTCCCTTGTGGTTTTGCCTAGCATTGAACCCTCTTAGCACTTTGCTAGAGTCTTCAAAGCTAGGCTATCGGTTTCGAAGAGGGGGTGAGATCATGTCACACTTGCTGTATATGGATGACCTCAAACTTTTCGCATCCAACGAACCAGACTTGATTGAATTACTGAAGACAACAGAACGCTTCAGTAAGTCAATTAGTATGGAATTCGGGATAGAAAAGTGTGCGGTCATGCATGTGCGGCGAGGGAAAGTTGTGAATTCACCGAATTTAGAACTTTCAGAGAACATGTCTCTTAAATCCCTCTCCGAAACCGAAACATACAAGTACCTGGGTATGTCAGAGTCCTTAGGTATAGCCGACGCGGACGTAAAACAGACGGTGAAGGACCGATTCTTTTGCCGCTTGAGGAAGGTTCTAACCAGCCTTCTCTCAGGTGGAAATAAAGTCAGAGCCTTCAACAGCTGGGTTATGCCCGTGTTAGCATACTCCTTTGGCATACTTAGGTGGACTCAAACGGAGCTGGACGCCCTAGATCGAAGAGTCCGTTGCCTGCTGACAAAACATCGTATGCATCACCCACGTTCATCAGTAATGAGATTGTACATCTCGCGAAGATGTGGAGGCCGAGGCTTTCTAAATGTCAAGGATCTGCATAATCGCGAGGTGAACAATCTCAGGGCATATTTCCTTAAGATGGACGTGGGCCTGCATAAAGATGTTGTGGCAGTAGACAAAGGTCTTACCACGCTCTCGTTGGCTAACGAGAATTGGTGCAATCTGGCAGTACTGAGCGCCCCCGACCGCATCGACGTATGGAAGAGCAAGGCGCTGCATGGCAGGTTTTATCGGGCCTTAACAGGGCCCGATGTAGACCTGTCAGCGTCGGTAAACTGGCTACGGTTCGGTAACCTCTTCGGAGAAACCGAAGGTTTTGTCTTTGCAATTATGGACGAAGTTATTAAGACGAATAACTACCGGAAATATATCCTGAAGGATGGCACCTTGGACATCTGTCGGGCATGTCATCGCCCAGGTGAATCCCTCAGGCATATTGTTTCCGGCTGTTCACATCTTTCTAACGGCGAATACTTGCACAGACATAACCTCGTAGCCAGGATTATCCACCAGCAACTTGCCCTTCGATACGGTCTTGTGGAAACGGAGGTGCCTTATTACCAGTACTCGCCGGAGCCAGTTCTTGAAAACAGTTGTGCCACGCTCTACTGGGATCGATCAATTATCACGGACAGGAATATTGTAGCCAATAAGCCTGATATCGTGATAATAGATCGATCTGCGCGACGAGCAATACTCGTTGACATCAGTATCCCGCATGACGATAACCTCGTGAAGAAAGAAAAAGAAAAACTAAGTAAATACTTAGATCTTGCTCACGAGGTTACCGCTATGTGGCGGCTGGAGTCAACGAGCATTGTGCCGATAGTTGTCACCGTCAATGGTCTTATAGCGAAAAGCCTCGACCGTCACCTAGAGAGGCTTTCGCTGGGAGGCTGGGTGAAGGGCCAGATACAGAAGGCAGCACTCTTGGACACGGCACGAATTGTGAGGAGGTTCCTATCTCTGGAGCCCTAACCACCGGTAGTTTGGACCTGAGGCCCCGCTGGCGGTGATCCGCAAGATTTTATATTTTTTTATTAAATATATATTTTATTTCTGATGTATTTTTATAAAAGAATAGTATTATTTTTTTTTTATAAAAAAATTTCTTTATATATTTTTAAAAAAATGTAAAATTATTGAAAATAAATAAATACGTAAATAATAATAATAAAATCTGACAAATTAACAAAATACCTTGACCTCGCGCACGAGATTACGGCCATGTGGCATATGGAGTCAACGGTCATCGTACCGATAGTGGTGTCCGTTAACGGTTTAATAGCGAAGAGCCTCGACCGACACCTAGAGAGGCTCTCGCTTGGTAAATGGGTGAAGGGCCAGATACAGAAGGCGGTTCTCCTGAGCACGGCACGCATTGTGAGGAAGTTCCTGTCCCTGGAGCCTTAACCACCGGTAGCTTGGACCCTAGGCCCCGCTGCCGACGGACCTCATCTTTTTATATTTTTTTAATATGTGTCTATTTTTATATATATATATGTATTGAAAAAACATAAAAAAGAATTTAAATAAATATATAAGTGAAATAATAATAATAAAATTCTTTATTAAGTTTCTGCCTTAACTTTAGATACAGTGGTGGTGGGAATCTTCTTGTAAGTATGAAATACCTGTATCAGAAGATTCCACTCTTCACTTATGACAAACACTGCTATTAGAAATTTATACATCTATTACAACAAAAAGAGAAAAATATATGTATTTGCGCGTTGTCTGTGTATGTGAGTGAGTTTGTGTGTATTTGGGTGTGTGAAAGTGGGTGTGTGTATGTGTGTGTGTGAGAGAGAGTGTGACTCAGTATATAATTTTTAAATATGTGCATCGAGTATTAGAGAGGAATTAATCAATATTTCTATTTCATCAAATGTTTTCAATTTTAACCATTTTATAACAGCCGCTTTACAATCATAGTGGTTCATGGGATGTATATTTAGTTTATTGTGTATTCTTTTATATAAGTTTAGATTGCCGTTCGCACTGACGGGAAGCAAATGTAGTTTTTGTAATATGTGTTAAGGTTCTAAGATTTCTTCTACCTATACTGACAGATTCGTAATAATTGCTCTTTTTATGTTCTTCCAAGGTAATATATAAAACATATAACTTTCTAACACTGAGAACGTTACAAATAGAATAAAACATTTCTGTTGAAAATCTGTAATGTTTAAAGAGCATCACTTTAAGAAGGGAGCGTTGAGCTGTTTCGATATCAATAAATTTTGACTTAATGGCACCACCCCACACTGGAATACAGTAGGTGATCACAGATTGGCAAAGAGCGATATATATTTTAAATAAAAGATCTTTTGAAGTAATATGTCTCAACATTCTAAAAGTCCAAGTTAGTTTTCGAATGCGATTTGCTAAAATGTCCACTTGTGAATGCCAAGACAGACGTTGGTCAATCGTAACCCCTATATACTTACAACTGGTAACCTTCTCAATGGAAGAACATGCACAGTTAGTATTATCAATGCCACCACAGTTGTGAATTTTTATTGCAAAATTACTTTCTGGTTGAAGATTATTATAGATGGAAAAACATATGTAGTTAGTTTTTTGAGCATTTAGCGTGAGAAGATTAGCTTTAAGCCAGTTAGCTACTTCAGAAAGTCCGCGTTCTGTAGTATTTCTTACGTCCTCCCAAGAATTACCGGTAAACACCAACGCTGTGTCATCTGCGTAAGAAAAAACATGACCGTTTCTTAATTCCATTTTACATAAGCTATTTATGTACCCCAAGAAAAGCGTTGGACCAAGCACACTTCCTTGTGGAATTCCGTAAGAAATACTAGTGTTAGAACTTATATGTGATCCAATTTTAACATACTGTGACCTATTATTTAGATAATCTTTTAATAAATCTAGTAGGACACCTCGTATACCAATCTGCTCCAGTTTTTGCTCAAGAATGGGTATAGAAACGGTATCAAATGCTTTTTTTAAGTCAAGAAAAACCGTAAGACACTTTTTGCTTTTGTCAAGCTGGTTGACTATTAAAGATGTTAGAGATGTTACTGCGTCTTGTGTAGATATACCACTTCTAAACCCAAATTGTGATCGAGATATAATAGAAAAATTTTCTAAGTATTTTAAGATTCTCTTATTAAGTAATTTCTCCATTATTTTTGAAATTGCTGGTAAAACGGAAATCGGTCGGTAATTATTAATATCTTTTCTATCGCCATTTTTGTGCACTGGGGTAATAATAGCTTGTTTTAAAGGAACCGGAAAAACACCTTTATTGAAACATAAGTTCGCCAGATGAGTGATGATAGGCACAACATGAGTATTTGCCAATTTTAAGAAACTGTTATTAATATTATCATAACCCGGGGAACTACTAGATTTAAGGCTCATTAGGATGCTGTGAACTTTTTCTGGGTCAGTGTCAAGTAATACAAAGGAAGTAAGTAAAGGTTGCGCAGAAACCGTTTTTTCATGACACATAGAGTTGCTGTTTAAAATGTTTTCAGCTAAGTTTTTTCCTATATTGGCAAAGTAATTGTTTATGTAATTGATAGAGCAGCTAGTTGTATCTTTCTAATTCAGTAGCTCTGTATTGTCAGTTTTGTGTTTAATTAAATTAGTAATATCTTTTATAGCCTTCCATAAGCATTTGGGGTTATTACCAGATTCTACAAGTAATTTCCTTTGATAATCTCTTTTTAATTTTTTAATTAAGTTATTACAATAATTCCGGTAACGTTTATATGTGATAACCGCGGTTTCATTGTGGGTCAGTTTTTACTTTTTTTTGCATACTGTTTCTATTTTTTATACATCGCATTATTCCGGGTGTAATTATAATAATGTAATATTTGTACTTATGTTATACGTGTTTGTACAGTTCAAATAAATTCTATAGTAATTCCAACGGCATTTTAATTCGAGTCCTGCGTAGCTCGTAATAAAGTGTACAATGCTTCTTAATGCTATTACAAATTAATTTTTGCTTCTAAATTTATACAATGCTTTCCAAATTCTTAATATTAGTTCTTTTATTTGATTTCTATGTTTTATATATTTATACATTACTATATACGCTAGGCACGGCTACAATATTTAATCGTAGGCAACAGAGATACAAGATGTAATCTTGATGTTTCGCCTGATGTAGGCATACAAATCACATATTTTTTTCATGCAAATACATATCAGATACTTAAATTGATAAACATAGTTGTACCGTTCAACGTACAGCGTTTTGCTGACGCTGCGCCCTACTTTAGGCTACTTTAATATAATAACATCACTATAAATAACGCTCACAAATATATTGTGATCGAGTCGCTACTGAGTCGCTACCGCGTCGCTACTGAGTCGCTACTAAGTCGCTATTGAGCTGCGACCAGGGATCAGCATCCAAGCCAAACTACTACGAGAATAAATCCCTGAAAGCGACAAGGTGTATTTTCTTCACCCTACTACAAGAAAGCACCAGCAATGTTTTTATATATAATAAATACATAAATCCAGAAATAGAGAATGATATGATAAAAAATTACAAACATTCATGCAACAAAGTAATATTTAAAAAATCACCAAGGTTACACGTGCAGCCTGCTTGACCATGCACTTGCATGTGCAAATTTAAAATGCATTGTCGCATTGATTTAAGATTTATTGCTGTTATTTTCTTACCAAAACGATTCTTAAAAAAATCAACCAAGTGTGTGACGGACCACGGGCATTTAAAAGTCCCGTAGAACAGACTGACCTCCACTGTTTTTTTTATTTGGCCACGAAATGTTAGAGATAGAATGTTAACCAAATAATACCAAGTTTTCCAATAAAAGGTACGATGGTACGAAGGTAGATGTTGTAGAAAATAATTATTTTTGCTTTTAAGGCCCCTCGCTCACGGCGACTTTTTGTAGCGATGCTGTTGCGCGTTTGCTAATCGCGCGACAGCACCGCTACAAAAAGTCGCATCGCTACTAATGCGTATTAGTCACATTTGCAACGCGCTACAGTAGCGATGGCAACGCGCTTTCGTTACCCACGCGTCGGGTGCTTACGTAAAAGCAGCACCAAAGACAACGTGACTAATGTTGACGTACTCAACGGAGTCCGTCTTGCAACTGTAGCAATCGCAGGTATTTTTGTGCCGTTACTGAATTGCGCTTGCTCGCAACAGAAGCGCGACAGCATCGCGACCCCGTGGGCGAGGGCACACGGCTGGCGACCGCTTCGCCACTGTATAGCTACAAAAAGTCGCCGTGGGCGAAGGGCCTTAGCTTCAAGTAGATTTTGTTAGATTTAGTTGCAGTAGAAGTAAAACTTCAGAGAATATACTCACTGATAATTCTTCTCTTACTTTTATAATAAATATATTTCCTTTAGCCTAGATATTATAATTCAAAATAAACTTCCTAATTATTATTTTCAATTTTTCAGTTTTATTCTAAAATAACCTTTTTTTTTTAAAGGTTTTTAGATACAAGCTTTTGAGATCTTGGATATCATGTAGCAGCAGAGTGTTAGCCAAGACAAGTAAAACGAGCCCAAACACAACGGGTCTATCTTGTTTAGTACAGCAGTTCCCATGGCCACCTTCCGACTCCATCATCAGATCGGCTCCATGGTACCATATTATTGAATTGTCACGCGATATACATATGTGTGCAAATTTTCAGCTCAATCGGAAACTGAGAGATTGGTCAAATTTAACTTACAAGATTCCACCCGAACTTTATACATACATCCATTGCAAGTTAATAGAAAGCTTGTAAAATATTATTATCAGTTTTATTTCGCCCCAAATTGGACCTATGTTTAATAATCGCTCTTATTGACTCTCTATTATGTGCTGCACAATGTTAAACTAGTATCTCATTCTCTCGCAGGCTTAGTCCTATAGATTTATCTATTAGTGTCGTTCTGTTGGTTCATCGAGTTTCAAATCACAACGAATTTAAAGAAAGAAAGATTTTAATTTAAAGAAGTTTAACTTCAAAAAAATAACCGATGGTAAGGTAAATGAACGATTAGTAAGATATAAGAACAGGTCATTTACGGCCTTACTTATAATAATCTCGTTAAGAAACGATTAGACATATCTTAAGTAAGAGAATCAGAATCAGACCCTAATCCATTAATATCTTTTTTTTCACTTATAAACGTGTATTACCTGTTGTTTACCTAAGAGGAGCACAGATAAACGAAATTTGAATAATTAACGTAGTTTGTACCCAAACTATTCGGCTAAAGAGGAGTTTATGGGTAATTCACTAATTAGTTGCTGAGCAGTTTTTTTTAATTTAAGAACCGATTATAAGTAAGGCCCTTATAGTTTACCAGCATGCCTACATCCAGCTGTAGTTCTCATTCTAAATTCCGAAGTAAGACGATCAAATTGATTACAATCAATATGCAGATTGTAATGCCCAATGCGCTACCGCGCGAGTAGGTTTGTCACGATGCACATCTGACATTGTCCTAATTGAGCAGTCCTTAGCCGTGACAATGTAACACATACGTGTGTCCATGCCACTAATTTATTTTATTGCCTCCTTCAGACGCACGCGTTTTGTTATATCATCGCACCGCGCTTGGAAACCGAAAGAAAAATCAAAACAGTTTTTTTCTGCCTTTCTTTTAAAGATATATGACCTCTACCCTTCCCTATCTTATGAAACGTTTCGAATTCCTCCATACTTCTCACGCCGTAATTATCGCTCCTCTGATAATCTTACTTTAAAATACCTGCACACGCTTCTACATTCTCGACCAACTTCTTCGCTGTGCAGGCTGTTCGACTGTGGAACTCATTGCTCGAAAACATTAGTCAGGCAAAATCACTCCCCACTATCAAAAACCTGGTAAGAGAATATCATCTCTCTCTTTAATAAATATTTAATATCAAATTATGCAATTTGATATTAAATATTTATTAAAGAGAGAGATAATATTCTAATACATACGTATATTAATATGTATATTAATACTGTATACTATTATATATAATATTGATATATTGTGTTATATCTATGTATCCTATTAATTACATGTATTTGATTTGCACACCACCGTCATACACTCTCGATTCCTTTCACACAATCCACAGCCCAAGTTGTCTGGAAGCAATGGCTCTAAAGCGATAAGGCCGCTCTTTACACGAAATGACTGTAAATGATTTACTTTATGTGTATGTGGTGAACAATAAAGTATTTTCTATGTATCTATCTTTTTCTTCAGCCAATCCTTGTCAACTGCTGGGAGTAAGCTTTCCCAAGCTTGCGCCACACATCCTGGTATCTCTTCTTTCTTATCCAGCCCCTACCGGCGACCTTGCGCAGGTTAACTGTCCACTGGAGTGAAGGCATGTTACTCCACGTTTATCGAGCCGTGATCTCCGCCAGTCTAGGAGGCGTTTGTTCCATCTGCCGTCGGTCCTGCCACAAACGTAACGGGTTCTACTTTGAACCTCAATGAAACGGTTTTTAGCAACATAAGTTTGTTAAATAGTTTTTGTTCAACAAACCAATTTTGAACGGATTTTGCAGCAAACCCTCAAAAGCAGCCACATAGTATATGGCAATTTTTTAATATCTTACAAACACGTATTTATATTAGAAATAGTGGTCATATAGTGAAAATAATTCTCGTGAAATATACCGGTTAATGGAAGTATAAAACACTTTCAAGGTTTGCATTCCGAAGGAAATCAGTCTATATATATTATTATAAAATTCTAAGAATGCCGTGTCTGTACATTGAATCTTTTTACATAACAATATGATGATGAAATTGATTGATGAAGTAGCATTTTTTTATATTTCTTCTCTGTTGTCTGCCTGTTTCTTTGGGATTCACGTAAAAACTACTAAACCCATTTCGATTCAGTTTTCGCTGATGGACAGAAACATTTTTGACTTAAAATCTACGCTATTTTTTATTACAAAAACTCCGCGGGAATTTTCCGGGAAGTGATTTGAAGTGGTATAAAAACTATCTTATTCCGACACAGTTTTCACTAAAATGATAACTTTAATTATTTATATTACATATTATTTTATTTATATTATTTTATCTGTATTAAATTTATATTTTCTAATTAAGAATATAATTATGGTATGTTCCCCAAATAAATTACATAAATAAATAAAATTTTAATGTAACATACATTTTGAAAGTTTTCAAGGTTCAGAAGATATGAATATAAATTCCAAGAACGCCGCAAACGAACTGGTGAGTACAGCTAGTAAACAAAACTATGCTATATTATGATTAAAAAAAAGGTTACATACAAGATTTACGAGTACAATGAAAAATGTATGAATAAATCGAGATCAAGGACCTTATTCATGTATTGTAAATGTATGGTACCTTGAAAACGGCTATTCCATAACAACTGCATTAAAAATTGATGATATTTTTTATAGCAGATTCAAAGTAATCGAAATTATATACTGGCGTAATAAATAAACCCTTTTAATCTTTATATTGTTACATACCGACAAAGAAATGCGCACCTAGTTTATTACCCTGCCCGCATTCGGAGTTCTTTTGTTTACTTCGTATTTAAAATTTGCAATTAGACAATAGCCTATTGTTATTGTTTTCGACTTTGTTGGCCGTTCGCAGGACTAATTAACCAGGTGTGCAGATTACTATTTCACGGAAACCCCAGTGCACGTGGTCGATGTTTTGTATTATATAGTTAGTATAAAACAATGCCCGAACGGAGGAGTGGGACAGTCAAGCGAAGATTACGATATGAGCAAGACGTAGATGCGATGAGCGATATAGTGACGGACTTTGTGCATTTTATAGAATCGTGCAGTTTGTACTAGTGTCTAGTTATATTTGTACCTATGTTATACGTGTTTGTATAGTTCTAATAAACTCTATAGTAATTCAAACGGCATTTTAATTCGAGTCCTGCGTAACTCGTTACAATATGAATAAGGGGATAAGAAACTAGGATATTGCTTGGTTGGACATTGGGATCCCGATTAAAAATAATGTTTTGAGGATAAGAATTATCTTAACTTTATCTCCTGTCTAGAAGAAACAAATATACTGTTACACATATCATGATTAAAGGTTTCATAACTGATTTAAGATCGGTGTTGAGCTGCTGTTTGCTGTATTTAAATGACCAGTTTAAAGGATGTAAACATTTAATATGCTTAATATAACATAATTACAAGACAGAGAAGTCTCCTATTATATTATTCTGATATGTGGACAAGAAAGAACAATGAAATATGAGAAAACATCGTGTATTTTTACTCTCACTGTCAGAGAGGCCAAAACATCGCCTATATTTAAAAACGCACTCTTAAAACACTACTTTTGCCTAAACAATTATGCCTAATTCTTATACTATAGACTAATTACTATACGTCTTATAAATATGTTTGTATGTATTTAATCTATAAAGTAATTTAAGTATGTGTATTTAATTTATCAAATATGTAGTTTAAGGATATTTATTTATGATATAGGTACTTAATGATCTGCACCACCTACATCGCCAAATTAGGTTAAATTATTCCTTAAGTTAGGTTTCCTGGAAGAGATTGCTTTCAACGATAAGGCCGCCTAGTGTTTTTATCATGACAATATTGTAATTGTGCATTTTTTTTATTGTATATTTGGTTTCGCTAGCTTCGTCAAGTCTTCGCGTCGTCAATTCCGCAATGCTTGAAGACGAAAGTCTTTGAGCAATGCGTCCTACCGATCATGACATACGGTGCCGAGACGGGATACTGACAACGGGACTGGTCCACAAATTCAAAGTCGCTCAACGGGCTATGGAGCGAGATATGGTAGGTGTTTCTCTTATGGATATATCTCTTATAAAAATTAGAAATGAGGACATCCGTAAGAGAACGAAGGTAACCGACATAGCTCGCAAAATTAGCAAGTTGAAGTGGCAGTGGGCAGGTCACGTCTGCCGTAGGACCGATGGCTGATGGAGCAGGCGAGTCCTGGAGTGGAGACCACGTCTCGGCAAACGTAGCGTAGGACTCCCGCCAGCCCGGTGGACTGACAACCTGTGCAAGATCGCCGGCAGGGGCTGGATGAGGAAGACAGGAGACCGGGATATGTGTCGCGTACTTGGGGAGGTCTACGTCCAGCAGTGGACTGAGTTTGGCTGAAGAAGAAGATATTTGATGAGTAATAAACCGTTATCTATCTACCTTTTTTATAATTTGTCATCTGATCTGCCAGAGTCAAGTCAAAATATCTTATGTTAACAATAATTATAAGAGACCAGAAAAATAACGATATTTGAAAATAAAGCAAGTAATAATATTAAAATCAAAAGTTACGTAAAAAAAATTACGTAATTATATATGTATACCCCACTTTGAGAAACTCTGCTTTAGTCCATAAACAATATTTTACCAAACTCCTCAAGTATCTCAAACTACCATTCACAGCACGGCCTTTATGGTAATCGAGCGATAAATCATTGGAAAATTCCTTTTCCTGTAACTGGCTGATAAGCGCAGAGCAAAATATGCGGGTAGGAACAATTTGTAAGCTTGATTGACCTTCACTCAGACTTGACCTTTCTACCATCATTAATCGAATCTTCCGTAATGCAGTTCCGAAATCATTAATGGTCGGATTACAAAATAGATACGCACGTGTTTTGGAAGAAAACTATATCAAGAATTTTGATTATAGTTTGACTTGACGGGTTCACACGGGTGGACATTTAGTCATTTTAGTTGGGATCCGTAATTTTTCTAGTAATAAATATCTCAAAAACAGTTATTTGTTTAAACAGTACCATTTACCTGGTAGATGTTGGAATCATTACCTTGAGTTCAGCTCTTAGCCAGCTCGATCAGTATGATACCACGCTCTCACAGCATATCAACGTGAAACGATTAGCCTTGACCTAAGCATGTTTCGGAAAAAGAAAGAATATTTATGGTCTCTCGCGTCGATACCTCGAAAACGAGCTATAATAATTCAAAGACTGAACTTAGAAATAAGAAACAAAACATAAAAAGTATAAAAACAGAATAATAGATTATACTCGTAAGGAATTAATAGATATAAAGACTGTAAAAGAAGCAAAGAAAATGTAATAGTTTTAAGTTTGTTGAAAATAAAGAAATAAATAAAAAACTTGAGAGGCGTCAAGGGACACCCGGATGGAACGAAGTTCCTTTTTTTATTATTTATTATGGACAAAAAACCTGTATACACTCAACAAAAATAATCGTCGCGACACCACACTGTTCAATGCGAAATAGAAAGACGAAACGAAAATAACTGGCTTGCTTTCTATGAGAGAGAGAGAGAGACAGATAGAGAAACACGCGCACGCCGCACGGCTTACAACTATAGCAAATGTGTCGTTACAACTTTTGGTCTTAATTTTTTCCGTCTAGAGCCCTTTCGCAACGCGCGATAAGGAACTTCGTTCCAATAAATTAAAGATATCCTCTTCATTGATTCCATGAAAAAAAATTAAGAAACGAAAAACAGTAATCCCCATTTTATCATGTAATGGAGAAGAAGGCGTAAATAATAATTTAAAAAAAATACTGAACTTTCTACAGCAGCTATCTATGGTAGCCAGATCCTTCCGATATAAATATCGCGCAAAATTAGTTCATTTTCTTTGGCCAGGATTCAAACCCAACGTGGGTTTGAATCCTACGTGGTTTTGGCAAATCCTCTAGACGCATGACTTGTTACCTTCTAATTCCACGTATTCTACACAAAGGTACTCATTGACTTATCAGATAAATTATAACAATGACTTAGTTATCGCCTAATGATTTATCATTGTACAAATTGCGTGAAAATAGGGCAAGATGCACCGACACACATTTGCGCGAACTTGACCGACTAAAGTGCAGTCTGTACGAGACAATTATGAGGCACTGTTGGGTGCCTATCATTTTGTATTAATGTGGACAATGGTAACCTTTACGTATAATTTAATAAAGCTGTTCAAGGGGTTGAGTTTCTCTCTCTTTCCTTCCTTCTTTTACTTCTCCCAATTATTTGAGATCGGCACAAGATGTCTTTTACTTTCATATTCCTCTATTCTGGTATAGTATATATTATCACCTTATCCATTCCCTTATCGTCACGCATCCATCCCAACATTCTTATCTCAGCTAAACTGAGACCCTTCTGGTCTAGTACTTTAGTGGCCCAACATTCACCCTACAGACTCCCAGATATGTGTACATATCTGGGAGTCTGGGGGAAACTGTCAACTCATAGTCTCAAATAATGTATATTATAATAAATAAAGTATTATATGCATTTATTTATTTCACAAAAAAAATCATAATTTATAGACTTTAAAAAAATAGAAATATTATACTTTTATTAAAAGAAATGAAATATAAAATACATTTTTTTAATATAAATTCTTGCAGCTCGCCGGCAGCGGGACCTGGGGTCCAAACTACTGGTGGACAGGTCTCAAAAATAAACTATTATTATTACTTGGACCCGTATAAACTCTACGTCCTTTTTTTCCATATTCCTCTATTATGACATACGTCCTCTGTCATAGCACAAATCATCATGTCATCACACAATCCATCCATATTTTTTCGGTTGATCTTAAAATGTTTTAAAGAATTAAAGCTTTAACTATTATATTTAAATGGTGGAAAGATATTTTTCATTCACCTGCGTCACATGACGTCAAGTAGACTTTTAGAGATCTATTATAATCTAGATTCAGTTCAAGATATTTTGGGGTGCATAAATTTATGCACATCTGAATTTGAAATAACTCGCGAAGATTTCTGAAATAGTGTTAAAGAACGCAGTGGAACTAGCGCCAGTTGTGGGTTTGCTCGCGCAATTTTCCATTCTATCTAGTGCCCGTGCTTCAAATTCAAATTTAAAACTTTTTATCCAAAATAAGTTCCACTAAAGAACATTTTTAGATAATCATACAAAAATAATAATATCAGCCCATAAATGTCCCAATGCTGGGCTCGGCTCTCCCATTATAGGGAAAACGGACAGTATACCTGCCACGCTTGTCCAAGACGGCTTGGCAGGTTTGACACGCATCGGTTATTTCGATCGGTTGCATCATGATGTTTTCCTTCACCGTGATTAACACATGGTAATTGAATCAATATGTACATTAGATCAGAAATCTACCTACGTGGTGCATGCGTTTCGCCCAGGATTGAACCCGCGCCCCTTGAGTTTGGGACGCTTACGTTAGCCATTGCGCTACCACAGGATGGTCATACATATAAGTAAAATTTAAATCTACTCCCTATTCTACATACAATTGTACACTGCTTCGCAACGTGTCATCGCCATTGAAATTGAAACGGCAAGAAACTCCCTAGCAACACGTCTAGCATTTTTAAAATTTTCTTATTTATTTTTTAATTGCATATAGAATTAGTATGTTATACAATTACTTTTCGAAGAATTAATAGAGATGTTGCAAACAGAGATCGAGATCTTTTGTTTTTATTTAATGAGTTCAACAGACAGGCAGACAGCCCACCAGATGGGAAGCGGTTACTATCGTCTCTATCGACGATAATTTGTAACAACAAAGGTGCTACTGATCTGCTGTCTCTCTCTAAAGGGAGAATGGAACCTGGTTTATAATGCCGGAATACAACTCAAGGTTGTTATGGCGACATACTAGGCGACATACCAGGGGTGGTAGCCATCCAATCGGGCAAATGCCCTACCACCTGGCTGGAGGTTGTTTTGTTGCCTCTTACGACAGCCGCCCGGCCCTAGGAAATTGTATTCTTTCTCTATTCCTGCACGGATAAATAATTATTTATAAAATAGTCACGGGCCGCATGGAGGCAGTCCGCAGGTGTGTTTCCGACCGCTTCTTTAGAGTATGCCGCCATTAAAACCTTGAATTGTGTTCCGGCATTAGTGGCCAGGCTCCAGTCTCCTTTTAAAGAGTAGCAGCATATTTGTAGCACCTTTGGTGGTGCGATGGTAACCATTTTCTACCAGGTAGGCCGTCTGCTGAACTCATGCAATAAAAAAAATATCTTCGGAACTCATGGTCACCTAAAAAGTAAATTTCTGTGACATTGCTGTGTATGATATTCGATAATGAACGCACATTTGTGTGACTAATGACGGATAGTTCCGACTTTATGAATTTTTATCTACCGAGGTTGTAGGTGACACTGACAATGAAATGAAATTAGTGCTGCGACTGGTCTATTAAATTATCGACGTTATCTCTTATTCTTCAATAGTTAGAGGTGATTTAATTGTCGATAGACGGCCTTCGGTATAAACTAATTTTCTTGATATTGGTCTGTATCCATAGGTTTTTTTAAAAGTAACACTTCATATATTGTTCAAATTTAAAAAAAATGGGATATAAAATCCAGTAGGAATACTATAAAAATCACAATTGACTCAGCAGATTTGGTTATTTTCTTTAATCTATGATAAAGCCTATATATTTGTAATAATTTTAAATTGTCACTATATGAATATAATTAACAAAAATTGCAGTTAAGATTTTTAAACAGTTTTATATTAGAAATATAAGTATACTGCGCCCGCGGTTTCGCCCTAGTGGTGATGGAAAATCGTTATGTTTTGGAAAATTCACACTATATCTTTATGAATTGCCTATGTGTTATTCTGACGTGTAAGCTTTATTATTGTAAACTTTCATCAAAATCCATTTACTAGTTTTTGCGTGAACGAGTAATAAACATATATCCATACATTCTTACAAACTTTCGCGTTTATAATATTTTTAGAAATATGCTTAACTACATACTTGAGAATCACTGGTGTAGATTTAGGTTCGTACATCCTACATCCATATCCGGTGCCTAAATAAAAACTATTAAATCATTTTATCTAATTATAATTTAAAATGCTCATTTTCACATTTATAAGTATATAGGTTTTGTCGGTTGTTATGTATTTTCAGCGAGATTTTTTTTAATTGACAGTATAACTTTTCACTATCAACTTAGAAGCCGTGATTACTAAATGCGAATAGTTGCACATCAACTGATAAGTAGCTAAAACTTCAGGTTAAATAATAAAATTAATATTTATAACTATAATATATTTTGTCACGTGTAACGATTTCAGCAACCCAAAAAATATTGTAAGAATATTTTATTAATATTATTTAATATATTGTTAGTAAAATATACTATTAAGACTGTCGCGGAATCGTCTGAATTCATGCTTAAACTACCCGTATATTCTTTGTGACATTGTGTATGGGTATATTTGGATAATAATGCCCACGCCATTGTTCATAACCATATGTGTTGTTCCGCTACTAGTCGTCATTTTAGTTTAGAGGTTGCAAGCCGAACCTGACAATGAAATCGAGGAAGTGATGTAATAAATTTATATTATCGATATCGATAAATTACTTATTTTAGAACTAGATAAGTGATTTTAATGGTTTATCAGAAAACTTAACACTACATAATTGAATCATTCATGTTACTAGAATCCTGTGTTAGAAAAAATATTTATTAATTCACATAAAATATGCCTTGCAACACCAATAAAAACTAATTAGAGCTTTATTTAAAATTAAAATATCGTATGGTACCTCTGTTATCGAAAGAGTATATACGTAACATATTCAATCAAGAAACATACACATATTAGAAAGCTTTATTTCACATTTCTGTGTATATTCGTAAAGACAAATTACGTAACCAGGTAAATACATCAAAATAAATTACAAATATTAACAAAATTAATTGAAAATATATTGCTTTATTTGATATAAACCTAAGCATGGCTCTTTAAGATTTAGCCGTAGAAATTATTCAAAAAATTGTTTCAAATATTTTTGCTTTAAAATCCAGCTCAAATGTCTTAACAATCTATTTTGTTAGAACGAAAAAAAATCTTATTGGACGCATTTCTCTTATTAACATTTTTTTTTTGTTTTTGCTCTGATCTAAATAACTCCTTAATATTATACATTGTATTATTTTAACAGTCAATTTACAATTTTAAACAATTTTTAAATAATTATTCAATAAAAGTAACTTAAAAACAGCTATAAATTACAAATATACAAACCTAATTAAAAGTGTGCTCTTAAAATAAATCACATATACAATTTAAAATAAAACTGATAAATATGTATAAAAAAACTCCTAACAAATTTATAAACACTATAAGCACCATATATTTAATTAGATTGTAATTTTTTTCTGGGGAACATCATTTAAAAGAATTTGATTAGATCTTTTAAGTAAATAAAAATAAGTCTGGTTTTCTTATCAGCACTAACTTCATTAATTTAGTACTTTTGTTTTAATTATGATACCAACTCTACATAAATTAGTGATTTCAAAAATATAAGAAAATTTATTTAAGAATAATAAAAGTGTCGTCGACTTTATCGACCTGTCGACAAAAATTACGCGCAGCACTAACCTGATAGGGGTCAGGCCTTCAAACGTACGAGGGCCATTTCATTACAAATCATAGAATACTTTAAAATATCCTTATATAAAATATTTGTATGTCGGTCGGTGCACACTTCGTACACGGGAGTGCTCAATGCACGTTATCTATATTATATAATATTTATATATTTATAGCACAACCTAGACCTATATATAATTGACATAAATACTTGATAATTTAATGTGTCATCATCAGTTTATGTGAAAATGTGTTCAATAATACATGTGCCGTTTTTCATATTGATGTATATCAATTTTGGATTTTGTTATGTGAATCGTAAGTTTTATTTTTATTGTATTTAATTATAAAACTATTTGATCATATAATGACATACCTAAATGATTATTTTAAAAATCAATTCTAAAATAGTAGTAGTAAAAGAATAATTTGTATTACTTTTTTTAGTATTTTAAAACTTTTTATTTTGTTTTAATTCATACAAATTGAAATCGAATAAACTAAAATTATTTTAATAAATTAAGTAAAACTTTTATTACTTATTTTCAGTAAGTATGTAGTAGTAATACAAATAAATTAATATAGTGACTACATTTTTCAGTAAATATTTATTAACCCGTTTTTATAACTTGACGTTATGAAATAATAGAATTACATTAATAAGTTTGTTAAATTTTAAGGCAAATAATAATAAACTTTAATAGATTCAAATAACTTTAATACAATACTAATGCTTAAATAATATGAATAAGTCAACAAAAGCAGTAAAAAAATAAAATAAATGTAATTTAAATTTGTAGGTCACTTCCCGTAGGAGTTTTAGATAGGACTCCCTCGCCGGCATTTATTAGACTATAAAGTATTCCATATTCATCTTTAGTATATAAAAAAATACAACACCAAACTTCATGAAAATCAGGTGTGCTGTAATTTTTTATGTTAATAGTTCGATGTTATTACGAAGTTAATACCAAGATCAATGAGATTGTAAATAAGATACAGTTATTAAAAATTACGTTTATTTAGTTTGTTAAGCTTTTAAGTAATAAATAAATTAAAATAACCCCCGAAATATGCAAGAACCTAAATTGCCATAATAATTTCTTTACGACTTAGGCAAATTTTAAGTCTAAGAATTTGCTGTCGTTCAGCGAAAACCGCATCGAAATCGGCCCAGTTTTAAGGTGAAAATAGAACAAACAAACCGACAAATAGAGAATAATTCTCAAAAAAATGCATCGTTTTCTACTTTGTTTGTTAGTATATCCCAGTTGTTTGTTAAATAGCTTAAATCTACAGACATGGCATTCATAGAGTTTTATAATATTATAGAAACACATGAAAGTCTAAGTTTAACTAAACCCGATTAAATTACATTAGTTACATTGTATTACCTTACGACTATAAGCAGTTTACTAAGGCAAGGTCACACTGCCTTTTAACACTAACTTACCTTGATCCAGCTACTGATTTCAAGTGCAAAGGCAGCCAGTGCTGACTTTATACTGGCATCGTGTATATTGATTTAAAATCAGTTCAGCGCTACCAAGTCAGTGCTGAACTCGATATTCCCGATTGAATATTATTTTGGTTTAAAAAATAATAATAATCAGCAGACAAACGTACATATTATATATCCCCAAATTAAGCAAGTTTCGGTTGTGCCGATCAGTTGTGCTCTGAGGCCGATCCCAGACACACAGACCATAGTAACTAACGGAGAAAATTCGTTTCCGAAATTTACCATAGGTACTAGAAATCGAACGCGGAGTCTTTGCGTTGCAGTGAGGTAAGCCGGTAAAGGCTTGCCCCGCTCAACCACAGAGGCCGTTAAAGTTTCGAAGTCATTAGCTTGAGCAATGTGAATCAGCCTTTACATGCAGTGTCCAGAACTTACCTTGCTAGACTGTCTTGCAGGTTGCGTGCTTTTTGGTCTTGGTCTCAAGGGCCTCACGATCCAAGCATCTCAATAGCAAACGGCATGAGTAATCCAAAACTTCTTTCTTTATTCAATGGGTGGGTTTTTATCTGTGCAGGAACGGAGAAAGAATACAATATCTGTCGCAAGAGGCGACAAAACTCATAGCAGGGTAGGGTTTATCCGTCTTGATGATTACCACCCTGGTGTAAAGTATGCCGCCATAGCAACCTTGAGTTGTGTTCCGGTATAAGTGGCCAGGTCCAGTCTCCTTTTAGAGAGCAGCAGCACATTGGCGGAACTTTTAGTTAAAAATAAACGGTTAAGAAGAATTCTAAAATCATAATACGACTTTACAAGGCTGCAATATTTTAAAGACATATTTACAAGCTGTAAAAATAATTGAGTACAATACAAAACAAACCCTGACTTTACGACCCAAACACTAAATACGACTTCACCTTGTATTCAATTCGGTAAGATCGTAAAAATTGAATGTCATACTGAAATTATCGAGTCATTTTTCCAATATGAAATACGAGATTTGCTTATGCAAATGTCATGGGATTAATTATAGCAGTATTTTCCCCACCTCCTCTCCCTCCCATCCCTTCTATTTATTCATTTTTAAAAATCTCTTAATGCGGGAGGCATTAAGGGTTACCTGGAAGAGATCGCTTTTTAGTGATAAGGCCGCCCATCCTTTTATATTTTCATATTTGTATCTTTTGTATTTTTCTACTTATGTTTGTCTACATTTTGGTGTTCAATAAAGAGTTACCTTACCTTTATTTTGTCGGAGCTTTTGTATGTTTATACATATTTTTTTCTTAAATTAATTTTCATTCATTTTTCTAGGGTTGCGAGGTATTTAGGTTACTATCTCAAATATCACATATTTTTAATAATACTGCTATCGTATATTTAATACAATATTATTAAAGTGAACACTTCTTATGCGAGGGTAATGAGGTAAATGAGAGGGTGCCAGTCTGTCTGGCTTCCCTTTCTCTCACATTAGATTAGTTTTCACTTCTGTCGGGCGTCCCGGACCGTACACCATCTTTTTATATTTACTTATTACTTTCCATCTCTTCAATGTAGATAGATAGATAACACTTTATTGCTAACCAAATATACAATTTCAAAATACACAGTTACAATATTGTCATGGTAGAAACAAAAGGCGGCCTTATCGCTGAAAGCAATCTCTTCCACGCAACCTAGGTTAAGGAACAATTAAATCTAATCTGGCGATGTAGGTGGTGTAGATCCTTAAATATATCATAAATACTTACTGAAACTACATAATTTACAAATTAAATACACATACTTAAACTACTTTATAAATTAAATATATACATACATATACTTACATATATATTAAATAGTCTACAATATAAGAATTAGGCATAATTATTTAAGGAAAAGTTATGTTTTCTGAGTGCGTTCTTCAATGTAGGCGATGTTTTGGCCTCTCTGGCAGCGCATTTCAAAGTTTGACAGCCTACACTGTAAAAGAGTTATCATAAAAGGATGAAGTATGTGCAGGTGTAATGAGTTTACGATACGTATGAGTGCGCAAATTGTAGGAAGTAGAGAGGCGAAGGAATTTAAAACGTTCCTTAACTACTAGGAGTAAATAATATGTTATCAAGTAATGTGAGAATGTGAGTATTCCGGCGAAAGCGAATAGGAAGCCACTTGAGTTTTTCACGAATTTCAGAAACATGGTTACTACTGCTTACTTTATTTTACTTATTTGTTATTACATTAATACTTATCTTCAATCTAAATTTTACAGCTGCCTGCACATATATATAGTGCAGTATGTTTTTAGGTGCTCTTATTCCCATTTATTACTATGGCGGTAATTTGAGTGATGTTGTGCTGTGCAGTTTTATTCTGATTCATAAAATTTAACTAATTGAAAAAGAACTACTGAAGGGCCGAAAGGGACGTCATAGCTTTTTGACTCTAAATTATTGCATCGGTTCCAAGAGGGTGTGCAAAGGCAGTTTGTATACTATTGGCTGGATCACAGACAAAAACTTTGCAATTTAAAGTGTTAAACGTTAGAATCAAAGGTAAAGCGGCGAGTGTCACAACTGACTTGTAACTAGAATTTAAATAGTTCTCAATAAATACACGGTGACAATCTGTTCTGCTTGAGTATGAAGTTAACCTTTTTTTAGCGAGGGTAAATCCGATAGAGGAACATATCCCACGCTAGGATGAAACGTTGTGCGAAGCGAACACCACACACGCCCGTGTGTGGTGTTCGCTGGGTCAGTGTGGCACATTGTTTGTGATCAGAATATTTGTTGCCTTTTTAAATTATTTCTTCAAGACAAAATATCTTGTTTCAAATTATTGATTTTTTCAAATCTCTTTATTTTATTAATTCTTAAAGTTTATATTTGTTATCAACCAAGATTTATAAACGTTAAATAAACCAAAATAAAGGTAAGCTTTATGGAAATTCAATAAAGTTGATTTCGCAAAAATTGTGTATTAGTTAATACTGTCATGACGGGGACGATATGAATTTATTGATATTTTAAAAAACTTACGCGTGCTGCTAACTTCCATGAAGCCGTTTCTCATTTTCTAATTTGCATGCATGGCATTCTCAAAGCATGCATATGCAGAGCAGCAAAACATAGAAGGACAAGGTCTTTGAATAAATTTGCTTTTTATCACAGACGGAAGAACAGATGAAATAATTATCCTTAATTCTAACAATAAAGTCCAACAAATACATATTATAGATGTGAAACGACATCCCTGTAAGTCTTGAGCTTGTGTAATGGAATAGTGTTTAAAAAGTGATAAAGTGGAAAAGTGTTTATTTAAAACAGATCCATAGGTCACTGGTTCATATCCGACTCGAAGGACCATATTATGGAATATGCATATTAAAACTTATATTGCAGGAGACTGTAACTTACTTAGTTAGTGTATTCGCGTATATATAAATAAATAAATAAAGTGTATAAATGAAAACTGCACTTCACTTGGACTATATTTTGTATTAATTAAACACCATAATTATATATTTCACATCAACAGTTCAATAGCAACTGACAATATTATTAGACACATGGTTTTATTATAAAATAATGAAGCTTCCATACAGCCAGTGTCTATGTAGGTTTTCAACATGGTTTGAAATAGTAGAACTTTGTCTGATGGTAAACGGGTGAGTTCGTATGAATATTTCACTCAACAAAAACAAACAATTAACTGAGACGCTTATCAATCAATCAATGACTTTATTTCTAGAATATAAATAACATATTATTTATTGATTAAACATTATTAAGAATAAATTTAAATTAAGAGTTTTACAATATACAATATATGCAATATTATAAAATATATCAACTATTCAATTCTTGCTTAAAACAATCAATATTACACGATGATTGTTATTCAATAATAGTTATTATATTATTATAAACATATATACTATTATATAATATGTAGGTATAATTGTACAGTAGAACCTTTTTAAGTCGAAATGAAGGGAGAAGCCAAAAACTTCGAGTTATAGAGTTTTCGACTAATGGAGTAACTTTGTAAAGAAACATTCAACTTGTAGATGTTAAGATTTATTCAAATAATCGAGTTGTAAAATCCAATATTGCTGTGTTCAAGGTCCAACTTTTTTTTGAGTTAAAGGTAAAAGTAAGTACTGAATTTGCTTATAGGGTATCACTAATTATTTCAAATTTTAGAGGGTTCAATTTTCGAGTTTGGGGGTTTCGATTTATCTCGGTTCGACTTAAAGAACGTGTATTTTATATATGTAAATATAGGTCCTTTTTAGAAGATATGTATTTAAAAAACTAAAATTAAAAATGTATCATCTAAACTTTTGCACCGCCTCTATCGCTAGATTAGTTAAAAAAAAGTGTAAGAGTTAGGTGGCCTGAAAGAGATTGCTTTAAGCGATAAGGTCACCTACATTGTTAATTTTGCCTAAAAATATTGTATCAAGTTGTATCGTGGCTGTTATTGTGGTTTACCATCCATTATAACACTTTTCTTAAAATAAACTTCACCTTACAAGTTGTCAGCAAAATCCCAACTCCATAATCTGCGTAACATTTCAATTGAATAAATAATACGAATTTAAAACAACGTACACAACCTTAACCTTCATTCAAGCGTTACATAAAAAGGTATTTCCATTCAATTCAAAACCACGTGTTAACCTATTGACACACTTTCAAAAATTTCCGTAAACAAACGCTTATTTAGGCATCCCACGTCTATTAATAGTCTCATGCAAAATTAATGAGTTGGCTTTTATGGTTTTTTCAACCTTACATAATATGGATATAATAATAGCGATGGTCACGATTGCAATGCCAATCGCTAATGGACGTGCCTTACATGATCATTATTGTATTGCAGTTTTAAAATGCATTTTGTTTAAATCAAATCAAATCAAATTTATCTGTTCAAAACATGGTTAAACAGTTGGTATATATGTCACAGTGTTCACATGTTTTTCTCCCATAGGAGCATACAAATATTTATAATAAATTGTTGTCATATTATTAACTAGAATAATTATACCCGCGACTTCGTCCACGCTTGAGTTTAAAATCCCGCGGGATTTCCGGGACACTAAGTATTAAACATTTTATTTAACATTAAAAGTAAGGTATCTTTTTACTGGAAACTCTCTGGGAGTGAGCGAATTTTTATGATCCGCCTTTCCGCCTTCAAATCGCACTTGGGATAAAAAAAACCCCGTATTTTATTACAATAAATTTCCTGTCGATCAATTCGAAAAATAATTTTTGTTTATTGTTTGACAATAAAATAATTTATTTCCAGTGGCAGACATAGAATGCGGTATAGACCTTGCTCGCAGTGGAAGGATCGTCGGAGGAGTGGATAGCTTACCAGCGGAGTTCCCTTGGACAGCCAGTGTTTGGAGACAAGGTACTCACCAATGTGGAGCTACCATTGTCACGGATAGGTGGCTTATGACTGCCGGACATTGCATCTGCAGGTAAGTTATGGTACAAAGATATTTTCGTAGTTATAATGGCTCGTATACATGATGTCTATAAAGTATGTACATCGCATATATACATCTATATATCGTTATATACAGGTGAACTTTTCAAGTGGGATCTTCACTCATCCTAAACTATATGTAGACTGTACATAACTATACATATAAATAGCGAAAAAAATTCAA
The DNA here is from genome assembly GCA_949752895.1 of Dendrolimus pini. NCBI lineage: Eukaryota > Metazoa > Arthropoda > Insecta > Lepidoptera > Lasiocampidae > Dendrolimus > Dendrolimus pini. The sequence continues at coordinate 16,377,849 of OX457140.1, read as the reverse complement.
AAATATCACGGGGGCGATTTTGATAAAAAAGCGGTATGATTAGACGTTTGAAAAAATCAAATACACCCTAGCAGGGATTGAATCGCATGACGCTTTCCCTTTGTTAGCCAGTTTATTGTTACAACTACCACGTGCTAAGGGTGAAGGAAAATATCGTGATGAAACCTGCACATCGAGATAAAAATCAATCGTGCCAGCCCGCCTTGGAATGGTTTACTTTCCTTACCCCATAATGGCAGGTCCGAGTTTATGTGCTGCTATTATATATAAGTTATAATATGTATTTGTTTCATAATACTGTACCTATATGCTTTTTCATCAAAATCAACTGGTTCCTGACTACGATATTACCCCTTTTATTTTTCACCAAAATCGGCCTGAATTTTTTTTTTTTGCTGTTTCATATACTTTAAGATTATGCCCTTAAGACCTACTTTAAATGCATTATGTAACTATATATGTATACATGCATATACATGATGCGTTTCTTAAGTGTGTATGTACACAAGTATATATACTTGTGTAGATGTACAGGTATATATTGGTGCAGGATAAGAGAAAGAATAATTAAGTCTAGCATCCCGTCGGCCTGTGGTAAGAGAGGGCAGAACAACCCATAGCCCGTTGGTAGGACATTTGCCCATCTGATTGCCTACCACCCATGGCTTAGAGCATGCTACATCACTTTGATTTCTGTTCTGGTATCAAATATTATTATGCTATGTTAATATATCTAACAGCCATTTTGGCCTTTTTAACAGTCTAGTAATTTACGTACATACATACATACACAACTTCACGCCCGGTCCCTTGCGCGGTAGGCACGAACAACAGAGCGCCATTTAGGCTTATTCTTACACACGTAATTTACAACTACAATATTTGGTGATTTTCAGCGTTTTCGACGAATTTTACAAGTCGAAACAACTATCTGTCGTCGCTGGCTACACGGACATCTCTCTGAACGACGAAAATGTACCGTTATCAAAGATATTGCCTCATCCTGATTACAGGTAAGTATGTGTAGATGAGTCAATGTTACTTTTTATTAGTTTAATAATTCGGTAGATCCTTGTAACATATTTTTATTTACAAAAAGCAGTATTCTAAAAGAAATTCTATTTTTAATGTACTATTTTCTGTTGTGAAACTGGCAAGCTGTCAGACAGCCCGTCTAATGGAAAGTGGTAACAGAAACAGAACTAAAGCCTACTTACTAGTTGCCAGCCAGCGGGACGCGATAGGAAGGATAGGTTAAAGGGGATAGCATACGAAGGATGGAAAAAAGGGATTAAAAATTAGAAAAGGGATTGGATAGAAGGTTCAGACAGAAGGATCGGGACAGAAGGACATGCCTGGCATGGGATAGGGATATGGAATAGGAAGATGGGAGAGAGGTAGGGGAAAGTGGGCCATTGGAGTTCTCGCCCATCATCACTCTGTGACGAGGTTGGTTTAAATCCGTTCTATAGTATTGAAATGGTACTCTAACAGATAGACAGAAAACCAAAAAATCTTAAAATCATTTTGTGGAATCTGCTGGTCCGAATTAGCCATGAGTTTTTCTCATATTCAATTCATCGTACAAATTTGATCCCTGTTTTTATTATATTATTGACAGATCTAGTTGACATATATCAACCCTTAAAAATCCCACGGCTGGGCTCGTGTCTTCCTATTTTATTAGCAGCGGGCACTATACTCGTAACCAGCAGTAGTCTTCCTGATACGGGATGCCGAAGACTGTGGGAAATGAACAAAAAAATAGGAAAACAGACCTCGAGTTCCGATTCGGATGCTCTAAATACAACTGGGAATAATAATTAACGATAGTATCATGATAGATAGTGTTAACGACGGCCTCCTTAGTATTGATTATTTGCAATGATTTTAAATTTAGACACTATCGATTGCTAAGTTGCAATGATCAACAATGTGTGTAAGAAAAAGAACCTCGAGTAAAGTGCATTTCACAATCACAACGTTTTCTTTCTAGTATTCATTACCTATAACTACATTGCTGTGCCTTTTCAGACAGTATTATAACATATATTTCAGGTGCAGCAGGAAGTCGAATGATCTTGCTCTTCTTAAGACAGTGAGGCAGTTAATTTGGTCTAAGGAGCTGAGACCAGCGTGCCTACCTCAGCCGCAATCAGAAGACTTCAGTGGAACCTTGGCTACGGTTGCTGGATGGGGGTTCACAGATGAAGATAGATCCAAAGGTCTGGTCGACTTTAATTAATTGCTATAAATTTTTTATGCCATACCAGGAAAGACTAGTAAAAAATGTAAAATTAATGACATACTTAAATTTAGGTAAAAATCATCATCAAACGGGCATGATATATATGAATGTAAAAAGTGTAACTTTGTTGATTGATTGATTGTACATTTATCTCTTGTGTCTTTTAATATTTAGTTCGTTATCCCAGAGATACAATTCGTTTTAAAGCTTCAAGCAATAGCCAAGATTTAAAGCTGGGTTGGCGCTGGAAATCGGTACTATGCTGGATGTAATTCCAGCATAGCTGTATATACTCGTACAGTTGCAGACCTAATTTGCTGGAAATGCAACGTATGATATCTTAAGTTGTTCCTTATTATATATACTATTTTCTGTTTAATTCTAGTTTTTAATATAGTTTATTCTTCACGTTTATGTTGTACTTTTATGCTATATGCTTCATTTTAGTATTTAATTGTATCTGTTATTATTTTTTCATTATTGCCCTGAATTACATATATCTTAAGTCAACCTGTAAAAATGTTTATGTATGATTTATGTTTCTATGTCGCTTATTAGATACTTTTTTTAAAAATCTTTCATTGATTGTTGTATTTTAGGCTTGTTCTTCGGACACTACTAGATTCGATCCTATTAATTTCAGGATCCCGTCCAAACATTCTGCAGAAGACAGAGGTGACTGTAGTTACTAATGACGAATGCAACCAGTGGTACTCGTCTCAAGGAAGCAAAGTGAAGATCCATTCAACTCAGATGTGCGCAGGCCATGAAACTGGAGGCAGAGATTCATGCTGGGTAATTAAAATTTTTAATTATCATTGTCTCTCAAGATCATGGGCCATATAAATGGCATGGATTTTTGGAGGGTTTGTGTGGGGCCATGAGAAATCTAGCACATAGAGACCCCTTGACCCCTTTAATGTAAATGTGGCGTAACACTGACAGACTGCTATCCCTGTCTACGTCATATAAAAATGCACCCAAAAACAAGCCCCGGTCAGTGTAGTACTTTTGTAGAAAATGAGAACAAATAGTACTGGGTTATCGGGATGCATTGCTAGTGGAACTAGGGATCTGGGAACTATGGCGTCTATCCGTCAGATTATTTGGGGAACATGGAAAAAAGCTCCAGTGCGTGCCAGCTGGCTAAAGCAAGCACGAGGTGTCGCTACTCACCTAAGGCTTCGTCACAAAGCCCCCTGCGGGTTTATCATTGTTATTAAAGTTAGTAATCATTTTGCTTATTTACTTGGACGATTATGATAATTCATTAAAGTTAGAGTTAGTGCGAAAAAACAACTCACAACCAGGTAGGTCATTTTCTGGTACGGATGCCTATTACTACTGGTCGCCATAATATCCTCGAGTTGTGTTCCGGCATTAATAACCAGGTTCCAGTCTTCTCTTCTGGACACTCAGCACATTGGAAGCACATTGATATTGCAAATGTCCATATACTATGGTAATCCCTTCTTATTGAGTCGTTCGACAGCCTGTATGCTAAACTTAAGCGATAAAATAAACTTTATTTGTATAAAACATTATTTTTTACAGTTGTAAGTTATATTCGTTGTAAGTATGATATTATTTATATTAACGGCATTGCACCTAAGAAGCGAAATCTCATTTTTCAGGCTGACAGCGGTGGTCCACTCATGATCAGGGATGACAAGCGTCACGTGATGGTTGTCGGTGTGGTTTCAACCGGCAGCGGTTGTGCAAGGCCGAAAATGCCTGGAGTATACACGAGGGTATCTAGATACACTAATTGGATCTCCGATATGGTCAATAGTGATAATACCAGGGCTGGTCTCAGCTGGTACCCTTGGTTTGGATGAAGATATTGGACGAGACGTTGGTTTAATTGTTATTTTGACGATTTTAAATATGTTACCCTTATTTAAAACGTCTGAGCGGGCTCTAACTAAATTTTTTAATTTATTTTAATTGTTTTACTAGGATATTTTGTTTTGTTGTTCCCCCTGCTGTGCTCATACAGTGGAAAGCCTTAGCGCAGCAGTAGCACGTTATATGGAATTTTCTGAGCATTTCGCAAGTGTTAGATAGATAATTAAAATTAGGGGTTTAGACGTAGTTAATTATATACCTACTAATTTCAATATTGCCCAAGTGTGATAATACGTTCCTGCATAAAATATGAGATACATGGGAAGTTAAATTAGAGCTCCAATATTGACACTGCAGCTGTTGTTGTATCCAAAATCGGTTTGCAAAAGTAAACCTACTGTATTTTCGTTAAAAACCGCCAGTGCTGGCTGTTGGTATAGCTATGTATAAAGAAATTAATTTCATCAAAAAGTTTAACAATGATGAGTAAAGTAATTATAATTTGTTGAAACTGTTTTAAATTAAAGTGTAAAATAGCATTTAGATATTGTAAACTAACTTATCTGGATTTGTGTTATTGAAATGATATTGACCAGACTATTATAAAGTTTTTTAAATTAGTTTATTATATTAATATATTAAATTTGTTTATATGTTAAATTATTGTTAGTATAAGAGGCAAAAATTACTAAACTGACTTATTTAAAATTATGTTTATTGCTATTAACTTGGTTTAAGATATTAACAAGGGATTTACTAATACTTAATCAAAGATTTGACTGTGATACTAGTTTTAAGGCGATTTACAAACAATAAAACATTTAAAGAACTAAATGTTTTTCTTTACAATAATTTTCTAAATCTTTTTTGCTTTCTTCAATCACTCCCAGTAATTTTTTACCCGAGATTTCTTCCAGATCATCTTTCAGCGCATTTAGAGCATTTTCAATGGCAACTTTAGCCTCAGTAAGTAATGGCTTTATCTCTTCAACACTTTTGATGCTTCCATCAGGATTGACTTTCTTAGATTTAATAACTAAGGCCGAATGTAGTTCATGTTCCAGAACACTTGTATACAAACTCAATCTGGCATTCCCCGGATCTAAAATTTTGGTGATTTCAATGAGATCTTTGCACATTTTGATTTTTTTGTCCAATATTTCTTGACCTGTATAACCTGGTTGCCTCCCATATAATTGTACCAATGAATGTTTGACTGCGTATAAATGATAATGATTAGGATGCAAAAATGTTGACAACCTGCACAAAAGGTTTTCCAATATTGTCACAGAACCTCCCATCATCAAAACGTTTTCTACTTCCTCACCCATTTGTCCAATTATCATGCTTACTTGAGAATTACTAAGTTTCATAGGACATTTGTTACAAGACCAATCAGTTTCATCATCTAAAGGGTCTTGTGGAAGATGGATACCGTCGCAAGGAGCTGTCCCATCACCTAAACATTTCATAGCACTTAAATAAGTACCCATTTCTGTAGGGTCACTACATCTGGGACACTTGCAGGCAAAATATTTAGTATCTTTTAAATGTTGTCTTCTGGCTTGAGTTCCCCATAAAGCGTGACTATACATTGTGGCTATATTCCTATCTTTTTGTATAGGGATAACAGCTTTTATAGTAATTTTATATAAATCACTTCTGTCTTTAGGTGACTGATTGAAAGTGTGTTTCGTGTTTGGTATACAGCTATGTTCAATCAAATATGTCGTAGGGTACAACGCATAAAGCTCAGCACCGTCATTTAGGCGTATTTCTAAAGCATTTGTATCAATGATACCGCAAATTTTATGCATAATCTCTGAAGATATGTCAGGGAGGTATTTTTTTCTTGTATCTTCGTCTAGTTTGGTTATGAAAATGTTCATCAGATACTCCACAACAAACTCGTCCGCTTCGCTGTAAATTAAAACATAATAATTATTGTAGTTAAAGTTAGCAAATGAATAGGCGCATACTATTTCTGGTCTATGCATATCGCAATTTGTTTTAGATTAGAGTGGAGGGTCTACCATTTTGTGTTCTTCGTAAAGGGAGGTTTTTATCTTAGTAGTGGGACTTTTATGAAAAAAATGATAATACATTAATTATTATGTTTAATTTCAGTACTGTATTTATAAGTATTATCAACTTTCATCCTCTACAGATATTTGAGATACAAAATTATGAACATTTAAGATTAAATCATCATCTACTATGTTTAACCGTGTTTTGTTGCTTGGTGTTTAAATCGACAAGTATCCATGTGCGGTTTGGCCTTATGTGTGAAAGAAGAGAATTAGCTCTTACAAAATTAAATGTATATGCTACAGCTTCTTCAATCCAATTTTGAAAATGAACATTTTATTAGTTCGGCATATCCCACAATTATACTTGGCTATAGCTATTGCTTGTCGGCTGCTACCGGTCTCAGAAGCTAACTCAGCTTCCTCTTCATTTCATTGCATTTCATTTTCACATGGTTTATTGCTTTTTGTACATGAAAGCATACTTCTCAACCACAATTGAACAAGTATAATTATCACATGGTTTCCATGTAATAATTTATTATTTCCGTGATACAGTGTTGTAAAAGTTACGAAGATAATAAGTAATACAAACTCGTAAGCTTCAGTCCCTGGCGTTCTGCATTCCATGTGGGATTGCATGTCATTCAACACCTTCCACTTTTCTGGGCCTGATTCTTGAAGTAAAGCACACCTCAAAGGCAACAGGGCGTCGTGTCTGAAAAGTATATTAATTCGTTTTAATATTAAGAATTTAAAATTGTTTCTATATTTTGATAGTCTTATCATTACGCTTAATGACTGTTTTGCAATTGATAAGAACTTAGTCAACATGCAAAATTAGTATGATTCACTTTAAACCCTTATCCTTTGACAGACAACAGCTGGTTCCTATATCTCACTATTCATTCACTAACCTTACCATCGATTGAATTTTGCTTTTAATTGTATGGAACTTATGTCAAATTTTAACCGATAACATGGAAGAATTCTTTTTTCATGTCGATAGTAAGGCAAATGAAGGGTCAGTAAGATAGGAATAGGTTAAAAAACGACAATTTATTATTTAATTAGTGAATTTCTGTCCTAACGCAATGGTTTTCAAGTACGGTCCTCTTGCGCATCATACAGCTTTGGAATGAGCTTCCAGTAGAGGTTTTTCATGAGCACTAGCTTACGGGGTTTTCATTAAATTTAAAAGTTTCATTGAATTTCTGCAAGATCGGCAGCACGTTTGTAAAACCTCTGGTGTAACAAATGTCCATAGGCGACGGAAACCGCTTTCCATCAGATGGGCCGTCAGCCTGCCTGCCTTATTCCAGCAATCAAAAAATAAAAAATTGACGGCCTCTGTAGTTGAGTGGGCTAAGCCTTTGCAGGCATACCTTACTGCAACGCACAGGCCCCGGGTTCGATTCCTGGTATGGTAAATTTCGGAAACGAATTTTCTCCGATATTTACTATGGTTAGGGTATCTGGGATCGGCCCCAGAATAGTCCGTTGTATATTAACCATAACATAAGCGTAACGTGCTTAATTTGGGGATATACAATATGAATGTTTATCTCGATTATTTAAATAAATAATAACAGTCTATTTAATCAACGAAATTATAATATCTCGATTATTTATTTCATATATTTAATACCTGTAATAGTCAGCCATATTATCTAGGACGCATTCCGGTCGCGCGCGGAGTATGTGACATTCTAATCCATGATGTTTCGGATCTTTGATTCCTTGACAATTACCAGAGCAAACTGGCCACCCACAACTGTAAATTTACGAGGCAAATAAGGCGTAGATAATTCTAAGACAATAGGTAAATCACAAATCTCTCTCTCTGTTTTCTTTCACTTCTCTTCACTTAGGTTGTTTTCTGACCTAAAGTGTATATGGTTACAATTACCACGTACTAGCAGTAAAGGAAAACATTATGATGAAAACTGTACATTGAAATAACCGATTATACTGTTCGGTTACCCTATAAAAGGGCCCGAGCCCAGCAGTGAACATTTTTGGGCTGTTATTATATAAGTAACCAATTGGAAGTACCCATCAAGGTAACGCATTAAATTACTGAAATAGCTATTCTTTGTATTTTTCGACGTAGTAAGAATGAATGAATCTTTACTTATTGTTTATTATTTAATACTGAACAATGGTTTTTGAGTCATGGTAACACCCTATCTATGGCTCATACTTCAGCACAGGTTCTTTGTGCATGCATATTTATTTGCATTTTAGTTATGACTGACTTTATGAAAATGCCGCCATGGTGTCGTCGAATTCGTTTTCGGTGTAAAGTAGACAGACATGTAAGAAATAATAAGTTTTTTGGCAAGTGCACTGAGTTGTTGAAACCAACTAAATGTCGACCGCTCTCAACAGTGAATTTTATTATTTGGATGATTGATTGAACTGTTTTCAACATATATCTAAGATATATATTTATGAAGCCAAGGTGAACGTTCTTAGTCATCAGGGTTTTGGATGAGTCTATATAATAGTCTATTGTATTTATTTAATATAATTCAACAAACATTTACACCACAACTGAAGGCAACCAAATTATGCTATCTGTCTTCAGCGGTTTCGTGTGTACGGAATATCTGGGGTTTTTTGAACTTCGGATCCGCACATTCATTTATAAAGGATTAAAGATTAACCTGGCACATCGTTCTCCGACATCAGTGAAAACAGGCTTGTAACACCCAACACAAGGCATGGTAGCTTCAGGATCCGCCATGGACTTTGGTCCGAAGACTAGAGGTCTCTCTGTGAGGACTAGGTCTCCAGGGTACAGGTCACGAGCTGCTACTATATAACGCCCAAGTTCTTCAGATGATCGAATCTGGAAATAAGAATAAATGTATGTGGATTGTGGACTATGAATTGAAATTTAACTAAAGGAGAACTATTCATTTTATACACGAGTAGCCCCATCTAGACATATTTAAAATTAACTATAAATACAAAACTTGTAACAGTGGAATCTCTCCTTTACCTTAAGAACTATTAACAGTAACTCAACACAGATGTAGATCAAAAACATATCAATAGATGGCGCTCATATACTAAAAATAAAACTAAAAAAGCAAGAATGCTTTTACATGAGAGACCTTCGACAGGTCTTGATAGTTAGCAGTTGGAACTTTTTCATAAATTTACATGCAAGAAGAATAATAGGAATAACAATCGCCTGGTAAGCAACTCTAAAAGCGCTCAAATTCTGCATAATTGAATGACGACGGATGTTATCATAGTTTATTCTTCAAAGTAATCTAATTTATGTTGTGAATAAATGTCTAGAAATGTAGGTTTTTAGATATTTTTCATACTAACATTTTGATTAGTCGATTGTTATTACCAGTGTTCCTCTTTAATGATAAAAGCATCCAGAAACGTACCTCAAATGCGCTAGCATTTATTCCATTAAATTGACATTTTTTGCTGTAACAAAAGAAATAGTACTTTAGAAAATACAAAGTAGGGTTCAGAAGCTCTTCTCTTTTGTTTCACTATTTCCAAATAATCATCAGCACAATCACTCTTTTCCATTTCATATATTCATTTATGGCCTAGATCCTCTGTCACACAAAAATCATCATATCATCCTCCACACAATCTCTTTTTTTCACCTTTATAATTATATTCACGGATCTCCTAGTTTTACATTCTTTTTATCACGTGATTTTCATTCCTCCTCATTAGATGTCCATTCCACCTTATAACTTGTTCCTATATACGTTTTTAACTATTAATTACCGTACCATCGATTGAATTTGAAGATGTAGGAACGGGCCATTAGTCTTTTTCCTCTCAAATGTGCCGTTGTTTTCAGAGGTATTAGTAAATATATTTGTTAATAGCTGACCCGTCGCATAAAATAACCATGCACACACGTATACATATCAAGGTTTAATTAAGCTCAGTAATTTTCATAAATTCATAAACGCAGAAAGCACTCCCAGAGCCTCGTATGAGTATGTACGCAATTCTTTCGTAGAACGTTATTGCTGTAACATATTTGACAGGCGTTCCCGTGCCGCTGGGCGTAAAACATCACTTTTTTAACCGACTTCGAAAAAGGAGGAGGTTCTCAATTCGTCGGGACCTTTTTTTTGTTTGTTTTTGTTCCTTTTTTATGTATGTTCACCGATTACTCCGTTATTTATGATCCGATTTACGTGATACTTTTTTTGTTCGACGCGAAATAGCTTTCAATTGGTCCCCTAAAAATTGTACATAGTTTGGACCAGTAGTTTTCATTTTATGAACATTATTTTGTTCCCGTTTCTTGGGACCTATATTTTTTAAGAAGCGCGTCACCATTCGTAGGTCCATCCATACATAGCTAGACACTAAAAAGTAACAAATAAAAAATAAAAAATTCGTTTAAAAAAACCGACTTCAAAAACTAAAAAACTAAAATGTACAAAATAACTTATTTCTATTTATTATAAATATGTATATTATCTAAAACATCTTGAAGTCTGTGCAAAGTAAAACATAATAAAAAAATTACTATATTTTGAAAATGAATAAGCACCGACTTTAAGATGTTTTAGATAACATATATTAATAATAATAGCTTTAGAAATAAGTTATTTTATACATTTTAGTTTTTGAAGTCAGTTTTTTTTAAACGAAGTTTTTATTTTTGATTTATTATAATCACAATCAACAATCAAGCTTAACCTATATCACTCATAAATAATGTAGCTTTCTACTAGTCAAAGAATCAGTAGTACCGGAGATTACCCCGAACCACCAAACTCAGAAAACTACCTCTTTATAACATTATTATAGATGAAAAAATTTCAAATATTTGTATTTCCGCCAACTAGTGGGTATCGTGATCAACATATCGCATTTGTCCAAGTCCTAAGCCCAGCTTTTTTGGTCATAAGCCCTTTATTCACAGTCGTAATCAAACACGACTCGAATTACAAAGAACTAACTATAGCTTATTATCTAGATCTGGCTTAAGGTTATAAATGTTGGCAAACAACCAAAAAGAGAATTGATAAACTTTATGTAGAAAGAGAATGCTGTCCATTTTATTTAATGCGAGATTATATCAGCATGTAGTTTTTTCTGTCAAAAGAATTTAATTTCATTGCCTGTTTAGAAAACTCACGAGATAAAAACGTGATTTTATACTAAATGAAGGACAAGTCTCTATCACATGATGACATTAAGGATTGTTTCTGTGAGATAATTTATCTAGATAAGATTATTTATATCTAAAATAGACCCTCTCGCATGGTGGTGTGCAAGACAACGAAAAAGCTAATACTCTCGCAAAAAGAAAGAAAAGCTGGTAAAAACTTTCACTATACATACAATTTATAATTTTATTTTTTTCAGTAATATTCTTATGGAATTCTCAATATGGAAGGGAAAATATTACACATTTTATAACATAACATTTTCTATTGATCAATGAATATATCAAGTTGGATTCAATTTTTTAATCTGGGCGTTTTAAATCATTCCCACAAAAATTCCCGCAGGATTGCCGGGACAAAAAGTAGCGCAGATTTAAGTCTAAGAATTTGCTGTCGATCAGCGAAAACTGCATTGAAATCGGCAAAGTAGTTTTTATGTGAATCCCGAAACAAACAGTCAAGAAATCTAAAAAAAATTGCATCATGTTCTCCGTCGTTTATATAGTTTATTCCAGTTGGTTTTTTTTCATAACTTCAATGTACAGACACGGCAATAGAATTTAATAATATGACGGAAAATAATCAAAAAACTTTTCTGCATATTATAACACGGACCGAGATTGGCAACGACTCAGTTTTCCATGAACCCATAGCCACTGAACTGGGTTACCATCTATTTTTGTTTGAGTTATTTGAAGCAAACTGCTGTTTACAATATACTCTGCAAGTGGTATGTTTTGACATACAAACATTAATCATTATTGGCTTAGTTTTCTCAGACATTGGATTTTTTTATAGCTGAAATACAGACAGCCCCTGGTGGTAAGTGGTTACCAGCGCCTATGGAAATTTGCAACACCAATGAATTGTGGGTCTCGAAACAAGTTTATGATACCTGTTTTGAAAACTTCAACTTCCAGCTCATTCCAAATCATCATGGTGGGCCAAAGAAACATTTTTATGAACCATTGCGTACATAAGCAAAACGGCTCAAGGAAGAACACGAAACCGATAGCAAGCTATGAAGCGGTAGAAAGAAAACGTAATTTATGGCTTGTATTAACGTCAAGTCGTACGCACGCGTCCTAATCTCAAAGGCCGCGGGTCCAATCCTGACCGGAACGCATGCACCATTTTCTGTACATGCAGTTTTCTGACTTAATGTGCATATTGTTACAATTATCACGTGCTAATAACGGTGAAGAACAACATCGTGATGCAACCTGCACATCGAGATAACCGATGTGTCAAAACTGTTAATTTGATGGTGAATGATGATGAGTTGATTATTTTTTTATATGTCGTTTATTTTTACGTTCTGTAAATACGCAACTATAATATTGAAACACATTTCAATTTTTTCACCAAACGCTATTAAGATTTTTTTGTATCCTTTAAAAATTATGATCAAATGAAAGAAAATACACTCCGTACGAGTAATGTCATTTTTCTAAGAATGGTAAGGTAAATTTTCTCCCACAGTAATTGGTACTGCTGCGGCATGAAAAGGTTTGTCCTTAAAGTCGACTTTTGTAGCACGAGTATAAGAAACAATACTGCCAACATTTTAATAAATATTGCGTTTATAAAATATAGAAACGCGAAAAAAAATATTACAATGTTGACAATGACAGATACTGAGATTAACAATAAGAAACAAAGAGGATAGACTCACTAAGCTTATCATAAATATTGAAACCAATAAAAAATATATTTCAAAAATATTCTTGGACAAGATAGAAAACACCAGACCAGAGTAATTTTAAACTAGGTATATTTTCAATCAGTTAAACATAATTTTACGTGGAACTAAACTACATCAATTTGAAAAGTGGCGAACCTTTTCATGCTACGACTGTACATAGTGCGATGAAGAAATCCGGTAAAAGTCATATAGGATTTGGGAGTATTTCGGAGTTTATAGTATACTAGGTGCGCCCGCGGTCGCGCCCGCGTGGTGATGGAAAATCGTTATATTTTGGATAATTCACACTATATCTTTATCAATTATAACCTATATGTTATTCAGATGTGTAAGCTATATTACTGTAAAGTTTCAGCAAAATCCATTTAGTAGTTTTTGCGTGAAAGAGCAACGAACATACATCCATATATTCTAATATACTCGCGTTTCGCGTTTATAATATTGTTCCATGCCGGCAAAAGTGAAGGCACACCTGCCTGTCCTAGAACTCAGTTATTACCTTTGGCGCATTTGGAGTTCTTTTGTTTACTTTGTGTTTAAAATTTGCAATTAGGCAATAGCCTATTGTTATTGTTTTCGGCTTTGTTGGCCATTCGCAGGAATAATTAACCAGGTGAGCAGATTACGGTTTCTCGGAAACCTGAGTCCACACAGTCGATTGTTGTATTGTAAAATTTACTATAAAACAATGCCCGAACGGAGGGGGGCGGCAGTCAAGCGAGGATTATGATACAAGCAAGACGTGTACATTGATAAGCTATGGACGGACTTTGCCCGTGTTATTGAATCGTGCAGTTTGTACTAGTAGTGTCTAGCTATAATTGTACCTATGTTATATACGTGTTTATATAGTTCTAATGAATTCTATAGTAATTCCACGGCATTTTAATTCGAGTCCTATGTAGTTCGTAACAATATTTATATAGATATTTTTATGATATATCTGAACGAGACGTTACATCATCTATGTTAACTATACTGTCTAAACGTATCAATGTTACATACTATCTATTTAAAACCGTATAGCCCTGTGCACTAATCTAGAAATGGATGCTGACATCAGTTTGGCAATACGTCTAGAATTCCTAGACATAAATCTATCGCATGCCGAGTTTAGACTCAACCATCGTCTTAATGAAGTTAACAAAGAAAACATTTAGCCTGAATTATTGAAATTAATGGTTATTTAATATAATTTATAGACACAAATACAAAAATTGTATTGTGTTTATTTTGGTTAAGACAAATTTTATATAACCTTTTTGTATAACTTCGGACGAATTAGGATCCTAAACGTCTCAAAATTTAAGTCAGCTTTGGTATTTCTTTCCCGTTTGAACTGACATTTTTCGACACCTAAATTACCGAACACAAAAAAAGGCATTTCATCACAAATATAGCTAATTGTTAAGGTTTTATTATTTCACGATGTATAGATATTAAAAAAAATACACTATTACTCACTTTTCCGCCATAATGATGTGCTTTTCACTAAAAAATAATTAAGATAATAAATAATTGGTTTTTCTAAAAATATCACATAATTTTTAAACTAGCCCTGTAATGTATTATGAAGCGCGTGCGCAGCGTTCAGGAACTGACTACGCGTTTAACCCGACACTTGTCTCCGAGAAAGTCGGCTAGTGTCTGAATGAAATCGGATTCTTCATGATTGTATTTATTTATGTAACTTTCTCAAGACAATGGGTTATTTAGGATATACTTTTTTTAGTGCGTCACATTTTCTCTTTATACGTAATAATAACTAAGTATTTATTATGTATAAAGAGAAAATGTTAATAAAGTGCGAATAACACGCGGTTTATAGGCTCTTTAAAAAATAAAAACTTCGTTTAAAAAAACCGACTTCAAAAACTAAAATGTATAAAATAACTTATTTCTAAAGCTATTATTATTAATATATATTATCTAAAACATCTTAAAGTCGGTGCTTAGTAATTTAAAAAATATAGTAATTTTTATGTTTTACTTTGCACCGACTTCGAGATGTTTTAGATAATATATATTAATAATAGTAGCTTTAGAAATAAGTTATTTTATACATTTTAGTTTTTGAAGTCGGTTTTTTTAAACGAAGTCTTTATTTTTTATTTGTTATTTTTTAGTGTCTAGCTATGTATGGGTGGACCTACGAATGGTGCCGCGCTTCTTAAAAAATATAGGTCCCAAGAACCGGGAACAAAAAAATGTTCGTAAAATGAAACTACTGGGCCAAACGATGTCAAATTTTTAGGGGACCAATTGGAAGCTATTCCGCGTCGAAAAAAAAAGAATCACGTAAATCGGATCATAAATCACGGAGTAATCGGCGAATATACATAAAAAAAAGCAAAAAAATAAATAAATAAGATCCCGACGATTTGAGAACCTCCTCCTTTTTTCGAAGTCGGTTAAAAAAGGGTTATAATTCTATTCTGAATGCGAGTGTTAAAAAACACTTTTTTATTGCAGGAGTTCAGCAGACAGGCAGACGGCCCACTTGATGGAAAGCGGTTACCATCGCCTATGAACATTTGCAAAGGTGCTACAAATGCGCTGCTGCTCTCTTAAGGGAGGGTGGAACCTTGTCACTAATGACTGAACACAACTCAAGGTTGTTATGGGGACATACTTTAGACCAGTTTGGTAGCCATCCAGTCGGGCAAATGCCCTACCACCTGGCTGTGGGTTGTTTTGTCGCCTCTTACGACAGGCCGCCCCAACGCAGGAAATTGTATTCTTTCTCCGTTCCTGCACGGATAAAACGTTTTTTAAGGATCTGTAAATTTCGTACAATTATAATGACTTATAAAATTCTTATAAAAACATATCATAGGCATTACCGAGATTTCACGTCAAGGTCTCAGAAAAATAACTAAACTAAACCATCCAAAACTAATTTCTGAATAAAAGCTCATTTTTTTATATAATAAAGTGAATTGGTGCCATATAAATGAAAGTTGTGTTTTGATTCTGTATACAGTACAATCTCATACTATCCGGCTCTCCAATAGACCGATACGTCCAAAAATCCGGCACTTCCCGCGCTTCCCTCGTCCGTTCCTACGACACGTACTTACAGCGTGCGCACTGTTGTCTTCGAGAAGTCTAACCTCAAAGCTATTCACGTGCAAGTTGCACAAAAACCGACCTTATTCAGGGACTATTTTAGAAGTATGTAATTAGTTGATTATGAGATATGTTACAGTTAAAAAAAAGTGTGTGTGTACTTATGTACACGCGTTAGAAGTTATACTTCTTTGGCGTAACAAGATAAAAATCTTTTCAAAAAAATATCTTTTGCCTTATTCTACGTTTGTAGAAAAAACGACACTAACAAACGACACTAACAGGGTAAAAATTTACTCTCATCATTTTTCCCTAACGCGCCAAAAGAAGTATAACTTCAAAAACGTTAAGAAAATGAATACAAGTATGTTATATTCTCTTTATGAAATGCTTAACTCATTTTTCATACTACAAAATATCAAATTGCATGTTGTAGCGTTTACGTGTAAGTAATTATTGTCATGTTTTTTTTATAAATCTATCTACATCCTTATTATTAGTGCAAGTAATTGTTGATAAACCAAATAAATAAAAACAACCTTGAGTTCTGTTTCAGAGTTAGTGACCAGGTTCCAGCCTCCCTTTAGAGAGTAAATGTCCTTAGGCGATGGTAACCGCTTTCCATCAGGCGGACTGTCTGACTGTCTGTTGATCTAATGCAATAAAAAAATCCCAACAGGTATTATAAGAATAGTAACTGATAATTTTTAGTCCTTTTAATATTTGAATAAAATAGTTAGATAATAAAACTACGTTTTAACAGTTTTAAATGCGGTGATTTATTTGATTTTTATTATTCCGACGTTTCGGCCACTTTTCAGTAGTCGTGATCATGGAAGACAAAGATGTATCTGTATCTTTCATGACCACGCTTAAAACCGTTACACAAATAAGAAAATATTAAATAGTTAGATGATTTGGGGCAGCTGTACTGTAATGTGCTATATAATGATGCCAACGGTGTCGAGATCATTGCCAAATGTCTCTTGATATGGTAGGTATCTTTTGTGACGTTTCAAATTGAGTTTTCAATAGATCACTGTCTCTAAAAAGATAATTATATATTTTTTTCAAGAGTTAAACTGCCATCAAGTTTAGAACAGTATAAACGCAGCTTTAATTTTCGACCAATTTAAGACATACGTGCCAGAAGTTTTGAGCTTTAACCGAACCAATTGAATCGATTTTCATTACCTAATGATTAAATACTTAAGTTAGTTAAGAAAAATCAGTTACGTTGATGAACGACAATAATATCAGCTCAGAAACGCACCACTGCTTGGCACGAGCCGCCATCATTCGGGAACCAAAAGCCTAATAGATAGATAGGATATTGTTTGTCGGGACAGAAGTTTCCTCGTGATATATTACCTTTTACTGTCAGAAAAACTACGTTTAGAAAAACGATAAAATCATCAAATATTTCATAGTTTTGGACAAATAAATTTGAAGAAAAGGCAGCATAATGTCAACCAGAACATAACTATTTGTTAAAACACACAATATAATAACGTTTATTTCTTGGCACCCTTCCCACTCCTTTACAGCAGGCGTTAATTATATGTCTATTTGTAACAAGTATTGTGTTAGATAGCACGCGAGACGCGCGTACGCATGTTGCTTGCTCAGTAATATAACCAATAAAATGTATTCAACCAGAGAAATTCCTACTTGCGAAGTTTGCCAGCAGCCAGCGAACCAGACTTGTGGAGGTTGCAAGCTCGTGTATTACTGTTCAAGAGCTCATCAGAAACTAGGCTGGCGTGAAGGTCACAAGTTCAAATGTTGCGCCTTCAAAGTCCAATACTCCGACACCATGGGCAGACATATGGTGGCAACACGAGATATAAAGCAAGGTGAAATGATTTTGAAAGAAAAACCAGCCGTAATAGGACCTAGAATCTCCTGTCCAGTACTCTGCCTTACTTGTGGCAAAAATTTAGAACCCATACAAAATGGTTATAACTTAGATTTTTATAAATGTTCATCGTGCAATTGGCCTGTATGTGGTTTAGATTGTGAACAAAGTGAAATACATAAACCAGAATGCAAAGCCATGTCTAATAGAAAATACAGATGTGATATTAAATACGAAAAACCAGATAAAACTGAAGCAGCATACTGCGTCATTTCACCTCTACGAGTCCTGCTGATGAAATATACGCAACCGTTACAATTTGATAGTATAATGAATCTTGAATCTCATTTAGAAGAAATAATAAATACTCCACTGTACCTTGCATTGAAAGTGAATTTAGTGACGTTTATAATTCACGTATTAGGTATGCCATTTGATGAAGAAACGATATTGAAAGTGGCTTCAATATTTGATACTAATTCGTTCGATGTAAGAACTCATGAAGGTACAAAGAGGCTACGAGCTATATATTTGACAGCATCGATGATGAACCATAGTTGTCGATCTAACACTCGACATATATTCTTGGAAGACGATTACCATATTGCTGTTGTAGCAACAGTTCCAATAGCGAAAGGGGAGCTGATTACCGCAACATACACGCAATCTTTGTGGGGGACTTTGGATAGACGAAAGCACTTGAAGACTTCTAAATGTTTTGATTGTTTTTGTGACAGATGTAAAGATCCATCTGAATTCGGTACTCACATCGGAAATATTTATTGTTCTGTCTGCAATGGGCCATTTAATACCTCGACTTCTCCGAAAGGTTCTATGTTGATTTCAACCAATCCATTAGATGAAGGTGCTGCATGGAAATGTGAGAAGTGTGATCACTTTATTCTGAGCAGACAGATGATATGGGGCAATAACGCTTTATCACAGGACCTTCGTAATCTAAAAAAGACAGAGGCACAAGGGTTTGAAGACTTTATTGAAAGATACAGCCAGACTCTGCATCCTAGTAATCATTTGATTGTGCAAGCCAAATTGGTCCTTGTACAAATATATGGAAATCTCAAAGGATATGCTTTATCAGGTAAATATTTTACATACATATTACGCCTGTTTCTCATTGCGGTAAGTACGGACGATGGATCTCCACTTGCTATGATTTTGACAATTACTCTTTTCATACACACACGACGATGTATTAACATGGAATCCTAGACCCTCCTAAAATAAGTATGAAAGTGATTAATTTGTACAATTTCTTAGTTTTATGATGAATTTTTATGTGCATATAGGTACTGGAAGAAATCGCTAATAGCGATAAGACCGCCTAATGTATTGTGTTGTATTCTATTTTTTATTATTTCTGTTGTTTGTATCTTTAAAACACAATAATGCATATTCATTAGTTCTTTTTATAACTGAAATGGAAATGTTTTGTTTTAATTCAACCCAATAAGAAAACTTCTCAAGGATATGAACGTGAACAAAATCAAGTGCAATGATATTAGTTTAGATAAAAAAATTATAACACAAACTTTAAAGACAAGAAACTTACCCACTATTACCAGATTCTTACGCATAATATAGCATCTTCTTAAGGAATCACACATTCAAACTGTCTGAATTAGTATAACATCCGTTTGCATAATTTCATTTCAGAACTAAACCATTCTGAGGAACATTCGTCTTTTTTATTGACGGATGTATAAAAATAACCGTAAACATCCTTATCGCTTGAGCTAATGAAAAAAGTTTTCAAAAGGATAATTTTCTCGTGTATGTCGTAGAACCCAATTAATCGTGTAAGAGTCATCGAGAATTCCCACAGTAAATCAATAAATGCACATATCGTAACCACAGAAACAAGAGAAAGACTAACTCTATTCATTCATTTGATAGTAGCAAATTTAGATCTATTACCAAGACGATATAAATAATGGGCCTGGTGACTTCCAACCTCCCCTATAGTCACCCCACGCCTCGTAATTATTAAATCACTATTTATGACAGCATTTATATCATCTCAAATATACTCATTCAAACATAATCAAATTCCATATTCATTTAAAGACAACACAAATTCACTACTTACTCTGTTTACTGAAGAACGTGCGCCTGGCGATATGTAAAACAACTGTCTTCCTCGCCTCACGCACCGTACCGAAAGTACCGTCAATTAAATTTTGGAAGTCTAAATGTCTTTTAACTTGTAAATACCTGTTACAAATATCACCTAAACCGTTTTTTAAATATAACAGTATCGTGGCCAATAACCAGTATGACAAACCTGGCAACTATCGGTTGCAGCACTCTAGTTTATTCCTGCATTCATAAGTAAAAATAAGAACTTTAGTCAATAAAAATGATTTCAGAGCTTCCAGACCACTTACTTAAACGAAAGATAGACCTGAGTCATGAGCTCTTGGAAGTGGCAGATAAATTGGAACCAGGTTGGACCAAATTTCGTGGAACCCTATTACTGGAATTACAAGCTGCAATGACTTTCCAGGCGAAACGAGAGTTTGAATCTGGACAAATTACGAAAGCAGCAGCTCAGGTATAAAAAATATTTTCATAAAATATCTAACAATAGAACGATTTCAACTTATCTTAAGCCTGATTTATTTGTACTTCGTATTATTTCAGTAATTAGTTAATTTGTGAATAAGTCCTTATTATTGTTTGTACAGACATCGACTTAATCGACGACTTATTATTTAACTTATTTACTAATTATTGTTTAACTGGAAAATTTCTGCCCAAACAATAGTAAGGACGTTACTCGCCAGTTTCGCAAGCCAGTTGGAGTTAGCAAGTTATTGAACTATTTAAGGCTCCTATTGCCGCAAAACGTCGAAAGTGGGGTGCAAACGAAACCACTTTTCCTTTGTAATTTCTGATCAATAATTTATCAAAAAATCATTTTACTATCATAAATCTTCACGATATGAGACATAACGTGTTTTTTTTGTTTTCTTTTTATTGTTATTTTAAGTTATGACAAAAATTCACCAAACCACCTCCAAATTATTGACATGAAATCATTTTACTCCTTCAATTTTTGTCAAAACAGGATAAAAATAAATTTTGACATCTTTGTAAAAGAGAAATAAATAATTTCGTTTCATTGTTTTTTAAATACTACTTTATTTATTCACAATAAAATAATAATGTATCAGAAAACGAAAACGAAACGACCGCGTCTATGAAATCAACCAAATCAAACCCGAAAAATCAGCACCGAAAAATACTTAAGGACGTTGACGTCGCTACAAGTCTTAAGTTATATAAATATAAAACATGTTTTAGGCTAATAAATTATATCCTCTGATGATTTTGAAAACTTTTTCAAAAATGTACAATTCAATTAAAAGTCAGTTCTAATTCTTTAGTTAATTGTCAACTATTAAAGAAAAGTCGTTCCATCTCACCGTAAAAACACTTGGCACAAAATAACTACTTTTGGCTGTTGATAGATAATTTTAACTTAACTCGCATATTTTAAAACAAGAAGCGTCAAATGATAATTATTGATAAATTAAAAATATAATACGACTTACTCTCAAACGTCTTTAATTATTTATTATCGCCCGATCCGCCCGATAAATTCATTTTTTTTTTTAAACACGAAAGCATTATTTTTTAAGAACTACAACAACAAATTAGGGCAAAAATAATTGGGGCATACAAGATAAAATATTAAAAAAACCAATCCAAAAACGTTATACAATGAAAGACGTTTTAGAGTCGAGACCACAGAGTACTTTATATATACTGGTAGTCGAGACATAGTTACTGACGCAGATTTGAAAGGTATCGAAGCGTCAATTTTACATAGAATTTCAAGGCCCATTTCCACAAAGTTTATAGTAGAAGTAAAAAAAAATTGAGAGTAAATCACTGATGTCGCGCTTTTTTTTAATCTCCATGAAAACGTGTGGTGATAGAGTTCAATATCGTTGTCAGTCATTCGCAGTCCTCTGCTGGACATAGGCTTCCCCAAGCCGACGCCATTCATCCTTGTCCTCTGACTTCCTCTTGCACGGGTCGTCGGTCCATCGGGCTGGAGGGCGTCCGACACTACGTTTACCGAGACGCGTTCTCCACTCCAAGACTAGTCTGCTCCATTGGCCATCGGTCCTGCGGCAGACGTGATCGGCGCATTGCCACTTGCTAATTTTGCGAGCTATGTCGGTTGTCTTGGTTCTCTTACGGATATCCTCATTTCTAATTTTATCCATAACAGAAACACGCAACATATCTCGCTCCATAGCCCGTTGAGCGACTTGGAACTTGTAGACCAGTCTTGCCGTCAGTGTCCATGTCTCGGCCCCGTAGGTCAGGACGGAGTGGTTCAGCTCAGAGTTCAATATGCAATGTGTATATTTTTAGATTAACGCTTCAATGCGCTTCGACACTGTGTCAGTGTGCTTTGACCCTAAGCTACTTACGGACACATTGTACGCGTACCAGACAGTGGGGCACAGATGTCTAACTAGACCCCTTCTGCCAGGTTCCGGTAGAGGGAGTAGGCCCAAGAAATACTGGTGTGACGATAATTTTAAGATATTAATATATTTTCAGGATCAACTAATGGAAAGCATGGTTCTACTTCAAGAAGCTACGAATATACTCCGCATAGAACCACACATGAAAGACACTCTGGAGAAGAAGATACGAGAGTTAGCCAGCCAGTTGGATGATGCTGTTCTTGAAACAGAAACTTAACAATTTCTTTATTTGTCAATTAAAAGAAACATATTCCTATTTATGATACCACTGGTCAACGGTGGTTTTGTTGCCCTGGATATTATAATTGCTTCGAATAATTTTATCACAACAATTAATGAAACTGTGAATTATTTTGGAATATTGACATTTTTTTTTAATTTTCATTTTTATACAACACTAAATACCATTCAGTATGATGTATTGAGAAATACTAAAAAAGTGATAAATACGTAAAAAAGGAGAAAGTCTGATGAAATCTATCTTTTACTTCAGAGAGGCTCCTATAAGATTATCTTTTATATTATTTTTTGGAATAAATGCCGTTGTACACACCAACAGTAATCTGCCGTCATGTAATGGTCCCGACTACTCTGGTACCTTTCCAACATCACTATTAGGTGTTGGTAGAAGTGCTCACCCTGTTCCACGCTCAAATTCTTAAAGATTATAATATAAGTGCTACTTCCATGAAGATATTCACTAATTGTGTACTGGAAATTATAAAAAGTTGTAGACATATAGGGCAACATTTTTTTTTAATTATCTTGACCTGTGTAATTAGTCAAGCCTTGAAATTAACCTTACCTTACTGTTTCATCTGTTGTATCTAATTATAGATCGTTTCACGCAGATGACGATGGGCTCAATACGCTACTTGTGATGAGATATTATTATTGTTAATGACGTTAAGTATAGACAGATAACGTATGTATATACACTTAGTTATTTGTTAACGGCGTATTTTTACCGCTATAAGACGCACTTGGCCCTGTCTATAACCATTATAATCGCAGGTGAAGCCAGACCCATCATAAATAAAACTGTATTTGCAAAATAATTATTACAAAGTAAGCAAGTAACAAAACGGTATTTATTATACTATTGTAATGTATTTATTATAAAGGTTATTTTTGTATTACTAATAAATTAATTTATCTATTAGACGTATATTTAAAAAAGACAGAAAAAATTAATTACCAAATATTTAATGTGAGTACATTTATTTAATATAAACATTTTAGTAACTTCACATTCATATAATAAAGGCACTATAACTACATCGATGATTAATACACTTGTACACAAATGTAAAAAATAAAATTTGTACATACAAACGGTAAAGAAAAATTGTACAAAACTTTATTAACATATACAAATAATTCTCAATTCAATAACACAATGTAAATATTTAATTTATAACCAAGCTTCAATATTTCCGTCAAGCATTATCAGGCTTCAACGGTGTCAATTTTGTAGGCTTTGTTGTTATCTCATCCATTTTCACTGTAAATTCTAAGCAACTTTTATTATGGTTCAATATATTTTTGAATACTTTAGACAACTTCTTATTCGGCTTAGGTGTATCTTCTATTACGAATATCTTCTCCGTGTTTTTATTGTCAGGCAGGATTTGCTTAGTTCTGAACTGAAACTACGATAAATATAAATTAAACTTTACCATAATACTTGCCTCTCAAGAGGCTATAGAATATTTCAAACTAAAACGACTGCAATTTTGAACGCAGCCTGGCTAATTATATTTAAACTTGTATAGATAGAGATATGGGATTTTATACAATAAGGATGTAGACACATGTTACAATTTTTTTTAACATTATATTCATATAAAACAACAGTTTTTAAAATCTAAATATAAATCTGTATATATAGAAATAAAAATTCATTAATTCATTCTTATTTTTAATTAATTTTAAAATATCTTGCTAGGTATTATTTAAATTAATTTGTATAGAAAATTAATGTGATATTGAACTCTTATTACTTGTACTTCTAACGTCATAAGTCATTTTTATTTCAGTTCACGCTCAGCAAGAGAACAGTAAGGGCCGCTTGCATAATGTTGCTTAAATTTATTGAAGAAACACAAACTTATTTAATACCGTTAAATAAAATTAGCGTCTTGTACAACCCAAAATTTGCCGCTAAATATCTTTAAAGAACTGTCAATACGTTTTGCGTAAAACGTATTTAGGCAGTTTAATATGATTAACTAATTTTATTTAAAGGCGATCGTTATGCAAGCGACCCTAACTACCTATATAGTAAAGCAGCAGTTGACAGATTTAGAAGATTTAGAAAAACTTACAGAATATATACAGCACCAGTTTCCAAATTTAAAACAAGAGACTCCAGGTGTCCTGTCCATAGCTTTTCGAAATCTATAATTGGTGAATCCATAAATTAATGGATTAATCGCACAGTTCATATACATTAGGTAATTAGCTGCGAACCACATATTAGCATAGTTTCCATCCACCTGAAAAAAATAAACTGTTTTTGAACACTAAATAATTATCTACATAATTGTTTTATACATTCAAGTTCTTTGGTTTCGCGGTTATCCATGTGAGATACTATAACCATTTACAATATTACTCAAGCATATTTTCGTTCTTTCCAATCTTGACTTAAAGTGACTGAGAAACTGAGAAAAAGATTAAGGTGATATGGGAATGTAATGAGGTGGAATGAAAATCATGTGACAAAAAGAATTTAATTTTAATCTGCAAGATTGATGGATCGAATTTTGATTAGATCGAAAGGTAAAGGTGGACCAAAAAAATACATTATGAGGTGTGTGAAGATATGATGCTTGTGGTGTGACAGATGACGTATGTCAGAAAACAGGAGTGTGGAAGACAGAGACATATTGCGCCGACCCCAAATAATTGAGAGAAGGTGAAAAAAAGAGAGTGTTTTACGGCGTTAGTGGTGGAAGAATAACGTCTCCACTCAACTGACATAGTAATTAAGAGGTGTGGTGTTATAAGAATGGATAAGGTAGAGAAATGAGTACATAAGGGGGTCTTTAAAAGTTGCACCCACGTTTGAAAATTTAAGAGGAAGATGATTAAAATTGGTATGAGCATGTAATGAGGAGAGACAAAAGTAATATGACAAAAAGTATGGTAAACTGGAAGATCGATCTATGCAACTGTAGAGAGTGGAAAGAAAAGAGTGTGGCGATTCTAAATGATTGGGATAAGGTGAAAGAAAAGAGGAAATGTGTTACCACATTAATAGCTGTTGGAAGGTTGTTCCTCATGTAAATCAGAGCAGTATACGGAATTCTGCATATTACTGCAGCTGATAGCACACATGCAGTTATCCTCATAGCTTTTCCTTTTGCCCTTTTGACCGATTGACCACCACCACGCAAGGATAATTCCCTAGAGCTCCATTCGAGTCGCCATAAGATGACTGCATACTATAAAAATAATGCCAAAGAATTAATTCAAACTATATTTAACATAGCAACATATGACCAGACAAGAACGAATTTATACTTTTATCTAGTATCCGTGCAGGAACTGAGAAAAATACAATTTTCTGCGTCCGGGCGGTCTCTCGTAAGAGGTGACAAAACAACCCACTGCCATATGGTAGGTTATTCCCATCTGAATAGCTGCCATCCTTGGTTTAAAATATATCGCCATAACATCGTTGAGTTGTTTTACGGCATTAGTGGCCAAGTTCCAGTCTCCCTTAAGAGAGCAGCAGCACATTTGTAGGACCTTTGGTATTGCAAATGACCATAGGCGATGGTAACCGCTTTCCATCAAGTGAGCCATCTGTATGTCTGCTGAACGCATGTAATAAAAAAATAGCACGTCTGTCCTTTTAAACATTCATTTTGCCTTTATATTAATAAAATTGAATGGGATGTTATTTTCTATATTCTAGCGATCACCATAAATATAAGAATAATTAACATATCGTTATAATCACAAAAAAATCAGATCTATTTTAAGATTTTAAATATCATTACCGTCACAACCATAAGTCCTAGAGGAACCCAGACCAGCAACGTCAGTATAATGTGCCAATAAACTCCTATTATAACTACATCCTCAGAACAGTACGTTTCCAAGTGATCAAGCCACTGGCGTTCCTAAAACAATATAAAAGTGAATATAACAAGCATAATCAGTTCCAGGCTATTTGTTAATTTAAATATTTGTTAGCCTTTGCTATTATATCTATAAGTTATTGTATTATTTGTTATTTCTCCTTGCTCAACCGGCGTCACAATTATGAATGTGCGCTAGTATAAGAATGGACAAGATAGGATACGGGTATATTACGTGTAGGATATTAAAAACTGCATGTTTGATTACAAAATAGAGAAAAAGAATATTCAGATATAACGGGCAAATAGAAGGAATTAAAAAAAAACATAAAAATAATTTTATACAGGGAGATTGTTGAATAGTAGAATAAAGGTACTCAAGAAAAGAGACGAATAAATTTGAACATAAAGATTTGTGGTGTAATAGATAACCTATGCAAGTAACAGAAGTACAGAAGGAGAAAACATAATTCTTGTACTCACCCTATATGATTAGAAAAATCTTTTTAGCGAGACTACTTTTAGCGATAAATAAAGTATTTCTAAACAATCAAAAATTCTAAATGCCTAGGGCAAAATTTGAATTGTGTGTCTCCAATACTTATTTCATAGAAAGACTGCATCACAATTTGCGGGATTGAAAGCGCTCCTTCTTTATTTTCATGATCTGTCCGTGATGACTATTTATAAAGCTTAGTTTTGAACTACCGAAGATATTGTACTATTTGTTGGTTTTTATTGTCATAGTTAGAAAAAAGTATGCAAAGTTATTGTAGCTTACTTACTATATAATCCCTTTTGAATGTCCACGGCAGCGACACAGTAGCGGCAACCAACCAAGACGCAACGATCAGTTTAGGTGCTGCTTTTTTAGTGATTCTCGCATCTGCTGCCAACGTTGCCGCTGCTAACCGATCATAAGAGACCAACATGATTGCACAAACACTCCCTAGTAATAATGATGCTGAAATATGGTAAAATAGGAGTATAACGTTTCAGAAGAATGAACTAAATCTAAACATATATGCATACATCCATACGTATTGTTACAATTAGGGCCACCTGCATATTTGTAAAGAAAGCACATTTATCACCCGTCGGTGTTTGACCTGATAATATTGTAACGCTTTTATGACCATCTTCTTTTGTTTACTTTGTGTTTAAAATTTGTGATTGGAAAAACAGCCCATTGTGTATTGTAATCTTTATGGTAGTCATTAGCCAATAAAGATGTGTAACTCAGGAGTGATTGATTTAAAAGATGTATAATCTTTCAAAATTCGAAATCACTCTTTTTAAAGAGTGATTTCGAATTTTGAAAGATTATTAAAGATGTATTTTCCAAACCAAAGATTTATCTTTGGTTTGGAAAATACATCTTTAACTCACTACGTTGAGATTGATATTAGTCACATAGAATGATGAAAACTAACAAATCAGATACTTAGATGTAGTATGAGACAATAGATACAGGATATTGTGAATTGAAATGAGATAACATGCGCACTCTAAGAAATACAATGATGATACACAGTAAATTAGACTCTCTGGCGTTATTGTAATGCTTAAAACCGGTCAACTGAATGAATTATGTCATTTGAAACCAAAGATTTAAAAGAGTTAAAGATTTAAAGGAGTGATTGAAATCTTTTAAGGAAAAAGATTTATATCCGTGCAGGAAGGGAGAAAGAATACAATTTCCTGCGGCCGGGCGGCCTGTCGTAAGAGGCGACAAAACAACCCACAGCCAGGTGGTAGGGTATTATATATATGCTCGACTGGATGGCGACCACCCCTGGTCTAGAGTATGCCGTCATAACAACCTTGTGTTGTGTTTCGGCATTAGTGACCACGATCCAGTCCCTCTTAAGAGAGCAGTAGCGCATTTGTAGCACCTTTGGTGTCGCAAATGTCCATAGGCGATGGTAACCGCTTTCCATCAAGTGGGCCGTCTGCCTGTCTGCTGATCTCCTGCAATAAAAAAAATTAAAAAATCACTGATCTCATTGGTGATTTAGTTTGCGCATCGCTATTAGCCAAGTGTGATTCTTAGAAATGTAGTCCACGCGGTCGAGCAGTTATATTGTATTTGTACAGTATAAATCAATGCCCCAACGGAGGGGTGAGGAGTCTCAGAGCGAAAGCCACAAGCGAAGCAAGACGTTAGTCACCGACTTTGCGCGTGTTATTGAATCGTGCAATACGCTTGCAATGCTTGTGTTAAGTTATATTTGTACCTGTGTTATACGTGTTTCTATAGTTCTAATAAATTCTATAGTAATTCTAAAGGCATTTTAATTCGAGTTGTGCAATACGTAACAATAATATCACACCTGTTTCCCATGGGGATAGGTAGAGACTATAGATTTCCACTTGCGAAGATCCAAACAAACAACTTTCGCTTCGTCTACTTTCATTAGCCTCTTCATACATGCACGAATGAATCTAAACAGAGTACTTTTATCTATAATGATAAAAAATGGCATAAATACTTATTATGATGAGGTTTTTGAATTAAATTGTCTCTTAATAAAATCCAGTTTTACATGCGGCTTCCTTATCGTAAACATGACATTTACCTATATATACCGCGTATACTGTCTCATTTTCGACGATAAAAGCATTTTGCTTTTTTACCTCCACAATAAAAAATATTAGAGATGCCACGAATATTTGGCTGCTATTCGGCATTCGGCCTATTCGGCCACTTTTTAGTTATTCGGTATTTGGCTGATTGCTGCGTAATTCGCAAACGAAACGCACATGATGCTCAAAATATTTCCATCAAAAAATGTTAGTTAAACTACGTTTTAAATTATTTTTTTATTTAACATTACGTCTCCGTCAGTTTTTATAATGTCATTCACACTAGAAATCATTTAAATTACGCTTAAAACGGTTTAAACATATTTTTAATAACCAAGTGTACCTGTCATTCGCGAGAACGTGATAACCTAAAAATTACACTGAACATTCGGTAGCCGGTATATTCGATATTTGGCCAAACCACTATTCGTGGCATCTCTAAATAATACAATACTTGTACCAATAGTCATATTGTGTATATAGTCAAATTAAAAAAAAGCTCACCTTGGAGAAATCCTTCAAATCGACACCCGAAATTCTTCAGTACAAAATTCTGATAGAAGTCCCTAACAAGCATGAACCACGGGCAGAATAGTAAAGTCAAAATATCAATAAAGGCAAGATTTCCGATCAAATAGTTACTAGAGCTCCATAACCATTTGTTTCTAAATAAAATTAGGAGAATAACGAAATTCAGGAAAATTCCAAAGACTCCTACCAGGAGCATCATTGATGTTTTTATGGCAATCTCTTTTGCTGGTTTGACGTGCCATAGCACATTTGGAAAAGGATATTGTGATGTATCCAGCTGTGACAGAAAAGTAATATCAACTTATGTCTAGTTATGTAGCTACTGTATCAATAAATAAGCTAGAATAGTTGGAATATAATCTTATAGCTCGGTTGTCATTGTATTGAATCCTATTGAATTCATTCCTTGATTAATCCATAATTATAACAAATTAAATACTGATTAGGTTCTCTCGATAATTTCTAATTAGGAAATTGAATAAAAGAGGGGTCGTTTTGTTGACTACTACTAATACTTCTTTCCATATTCTTCCACAAATGTTTTAAATAACTGTTTCATTTAGAAATTTCTATTAATTTTTCAGATCACTACAGTATGAGAATATTTTGGAGCTTTTAAGATTAATAAAAGGTGTACATTATTTCGGAGCCGAGAGCCTTTTTCATCGACTATGGTTTTATAATACTAGGTGCATTAGCAACACGTTGGTGTTCTTAAAAAAAATTTCAAAGGTCTCTCTTATCAACCTGGTACTCTCCAGATCATATACCAGATATTGTACTCGAAATAAACGTTCTAAAGAACTTATGTACTTGAAGAGTGGTAGGTCAATAAATACAAACAGAAAAAAGACTTACACTATCTAAGTAATCCCACGACCAGTTTCCCTGA
Source organism: Dendrolimus pini (assembly GCA_949752895.1). Lineage (NCBI taxonomy): Eukaryota > Metazoa > Arthropoda > Insecta > Lepidoptera > Lasiocampidae > Dendrolimus > Dendrolimus pini. Next base: position 16,347,294 of record OX457140.1, on the reverse strand, counting down.
AAATTTGTATCTTCATCAAATTCTTCTTCCATTTCAAATATGCAAACAAAAAGATGATTACAAAAAAAATATAAACGAACCAAAACTACCTATCACTTGTGTCGAAGTGTTATTCGTAACTAATGCTGAACGTTCGATAGGTAATCTCACTCGAGATAACCCAACGGTTGCAGTAGTCCATTACCATGAAAGCTTTTTTATCGTACAACACTAGTGTGGGCTGCATTTATGGAAAATTGGAGATAAATTCCCAATGATAATCAGCTTACACATCTGAATGTTTTATTACGACACATTTTATAATAAAATTTGTACAATTAATAAAAGAATAACGGGCGCTGAAATATCTTGTGATCATTTTGAGTCACTTACGAACACGCCACCTCGTATTTTGTGACGCTTCCCTTTCTTTAGCAGCAACTTAAATTGCTTTAGAATCTTTAGTAGAATCATAACTCACAATAATTAATGTTTTACATTAATAAATATCTGTCAACTGTCATATTTTATGAATTTGGAATGTTAATGAGGTTTTTGTGTCCTCTTACGACCAGCGACCATTTTCTCAAGGGCCTATATAGTCTTTATGCAATCATCTGTTTATACGGGCTCTGTAGACAATTAAACCTGACAATACTTAACGTAACGATATGTTATTTCTATACCTATTTTATTCGTTTACTATATAAGCGGTAGAGAAAACGATGCAATTTTTTTATTTATTTACTGTGTGTTTGTTCGGCATTCACGTAAAAATTACTGGGCTGGTTTCGAAGCAGTTTCCGTTGATTGACAGCTAATTCTGCGCTACTGTCATCCTGCGAATCCCGCGGGAATTTATCTGGAAATGGTTTAAAATGGCAATTTTAAAAAAAGTTTTTCCATTTGATCCTTTTACTGATCGACAGCAACTTTAATGTAATAAAAAGTGTGATATTTTTTATCCCGGGAATCAGGCGAGATTTTTCCCGGGAGTGGTTTGAAGTGGTTCGGATACATAATGTTAAATAATTTATTCTGACACAGTCATCACTAAACCCATATAACTTACATTGTTTTATAAATGCTGCGATACTTTGTGTCCTGGAAATCCCGTGAGAATTTCGAGTCAAGCAGGAACGAAGTCCCGAGCGTATCCTAGTTTTCTAGCTTATAATATAAATTACATTCGTCGTTTATTCCAATTATAATATTCGTCTCAATTTGGTACTTTCGCGTGTTAACCGCTCATATTCTTATATTATTCCGTCCCATCTCATTTTGTATTTATTTTGTATAAATAAGGAATAAACCTTCGCAACAAATATTAATATCAGCAGGTGACAGAGCTTTATACGTCAACAAAATGGACACCCTACACATGTGGGAGATGATTGATAGTGTCAGAATTAAAGCGACGCGACCCCACTATACAAGGTTATTGTGATTCGGACCAGGATTATGGTGGTATTAATGATGGACAAACAAAGATTTGTACAGTCTACTGATAGCTTGTTTTTTCCTGGTACATTGTTATATAACGGAGGACTTGTTCAAGATAATTATATTGCTGATATCAGTCCTTCACCTATATATAAAGCATAATTATCATCCATATGACTTAAGCTCTACATTTAGAGATTTAGAGCAATGAACGATACATACGTCACGGATTGAAAGCTGAATACAAACGACGTAGGCCACGTCCGGCATAACGTTGTACGCACGACGAATGCCTTTTATGAAAATGCACTAAAGTGGTCGCTGTAAAACACCTGAAGCGGCGGACATACACTATACGCGGAGTCTTACATCGTAAATCGCTTCCACAGACATTGAAGACGTCACGTTTTTGGCTGAATTCACGGAAGAATCTTTTGAAAGAAAGAAACTTTTTATTTTATTTTCTCACACAACAATTTACCAGTGATATAGGACCTGTTGTGTGAGACTGGTGCCCATTGTAGATCTGTGCAGATCTGTATTACAGGTCACCAGTGCTCCACTCCATCGCGAAAAACAAACTACATACTAATTATAAGATAAAGTGTCTGTGTGTGTGTGTGTGTGTGTGTGTGTGTGTGTGTGTGTGTGTGTGTGTGTGTGTGTGTGTGTGTGTGTGTGTGTGTGTGTGTGTGTGTGTGTGTGTGTGTGTGTGTGTGTGTGTGTGTGTGTGTGTGTGTGTGTGTGTGTGTGTGTGTGTGTGTGTGTGTGTGTGTGTGTGTGTGTGTGTGTGTGTGTGTGTGTGTGTGTGTGTGTGTGTGTGTGTGTGTGTGTGTGTGTGTGTGTGTGTGTGTGTGTGTGTGTGTGTGTGTGTGTGTGTGTGTGTGTGTGTGTGTGTGTGTGTGTGTGTGTGTGTGTGTGTGTGTGTGTGTGTGTGTGTGTGTGTGTGTGTGTGTGTGTGTGTGTGTGTGTGTGTGTGTGTGTGTGTGTGTGTGTGTGTGTGTGTGTGTGTGTGTGTGTGTGTGTGTGTGTGTGTGTGTGTGTGTGTGTGTGTGTGTGTGTGTGTGTGTGTGTGTGTGTGTGTGTGTGTGTGTGTGTGTGTGTGTGTGTGTGTGTGTGTGTGTGTGTGTGTGTGTGTGTGTGTGTGTGTGTGTGTGTGTGTGTGTGTGTGTGTGTGTGTGTGTGTGTGTGTGTGTGTGTGTGTGTGTGTGTGTGTGTGTGTGTGTGTGTGTGTGTGTGTGTGTGTGTGTGTGTGTGTGTGTGTGTGTGTGTGTGTGTGTGTGTGTGTGTGTGTGTGTGTGTGTGTGTGTGTGTGTGTGTGTGTGTGTGTGTGTGTGTGTGTGTGTGTGTGTGTGTGTGTGTGTGTGTGTGTGTGTGTGTGTGTGTGTGTGTGTGTGTGTGTGTGTGTGTGTGTGTGTGTGTGTGTGTGTGTGTGTGTGTGTGTGTGTGTGTGTGTGTGTGTGTGTGTGTGTGTGTGTGTGTGTGTGTGTGTGTGTGTGTGTGTGTGTGTGTGTGTGTGTGTGTGTGTGTGTGTGTGTGTGTGTGTGTGTGTGTGTGTGTGTGTGTGTGTGTGTGTGTGTGTGTGTGTGTGTGTGTGTGTGTGTGTGTGTGTGTGTGTGTGTGTGTGTGTGTGTGTGTGTGTGTGTGTGTGTGTGTGTGTGTGTGTGTGTGTGTGTGTGTGTGTGTGTGTGTGTGTGTGTGTGTGTGTGTGTGTGTGTGTGTGTGTGTGTGTGTGTGTGTGTGTGTGTGTGTGTGTGTGTGTGTGTGTGTGTGTGTGTGTGTGTGTGTGTGTGTGTGTGTGTGTGTGTGTGTGTGTGTGTGTGTGTGTGTGTGTGTGTGTGTGTGTGTGTGTGTGCGAGAGAGAGAGAGAGAGAGAGAGAGTGTGCGAGTGAGTGCGTGTCTGTATAGTTTGTCAGGTGCTTAGACGTTTAGACACTGTAAGTGCAATCCAACATTGATTGACGCGAGACGCCGCTTTCAGTATCTGTTGCAGCCCACGGTCCGTTGTTGCATTGATAATCTCTATATACAAATTACCTCCCAATATTATGCACATGTCCTCTGCTGAACCAATGTTATTCAAATGAGAGACGGCTGCATTATTTACTAAGCTACCAGGGCTTAAAATCCTCAGTCGAACCAAAGAATAGAGAATGTTACTATATTTGTATATTTTATGTTTAATAATTCACGATTCTGAAATGTTTGATAGTCAAATCAGCTGAAAAACTTTTCATCTTCTAACGATTCAAATAGCTTGTTGACTATAATTATAGAATATAGAAATATACACACAGTTTTTTCTGGATTTATGTATATATGTATTAAAATTATTAATTAGTGTAAGTGTGTATATTTAAATTTGAAAGATCTATCTTTTTTCTGCTCCATCTGCGTCGCCAGATTAGTTAAGAATTTCTTTTAAGCTAGGTTGCCTGAAAGAGATCGCTCTTAGCGATTAGGCCTTCTTTTGTTTTGCCAAGAAGTATTGTATTTATGCATTTTGTTCTTGTATTTGTTTATTTTGGTGAGCAAAAAAGTGTTATCTATCTTTCTTTTTTATTTACAAAAATATTGTTCGGTTTTTTTTGGTAGATCTAGATTATTATTTTACTATTTTAGAATAGATATTTTATCCGTGAAGGGACGAAGAAAGAATACAATTTTTCTGCGGCCGGGAGGCCTGTCGTAAGAGGCAATAAAACAACCCACAGCCCACTTGGCTGTGGCTTGTTTTGTTGTAGGATATTTGCCCGACTGGATGACTACCACCACTGTTCTAGAGTATGCCATGATCCCCTTTAAATAAAATTAGTTAATCATATTAAAGTGCCTAAATACGTTTTACACACATCGTATTGACAGTTCTTTAAACATATTTAGAGGCAAATTTTGCGTTGTGCAAGACGCTAATTGTGTTTAAGGGTGTTAAATACGTTTTGTGCTTCTTAAATAAATTTTAACAACCTTATGCAAGCGGCCCTAAATATTTGCTACCAAATATTTTAAAAACTTTTAGTGCAATAAGATATATTAAGTGCCATCTATTGACAAAAGTAGATACTAATTCATAAAATACAGAAAGAGTTTTGTAACCAGAGAAGACTATGCTCTGGGCAGAATTAAATATTCTTTTCTTTGCACAGATGGCAATGTAAAGCATATAATTGTTAAAATACGGTTTTTTCAATTTAAAGGGGAGAATATTCACCGATTTTATCGTCTTTTATGTGATAATTTAAGAGTGGTTTATTCGAAATTGATTTCAATCACATAGGAACATACCAATTGCAAATTTCACAGATTTATTCAAATAGGATAATAATAAGTTTGCATGATTAAGTATTTGTTCCCTGTATACAGACTTAGAAATTAATTAAATGTATTATGATGAAATTTATCATTAAAACACGTTTGATAACGAAGACAAACATTTTATTTATTATTTTTGGACAAATTTTTATTCCGATACCTACATTTTATGGAAAACTCAGCTAAAGTAACCCGCGCAAAATTATTTAATAATCAAATATCAAAGTGCTAGAAAAGAACGATGTACAGCGTAATCTGGCTATAAATGTTAAGAGCATTTTAAAGTTATGCCCGTTCTCGATAACTTGACGGGCACGGCTACCAATAATCAAAAATATTGTTACGAGCTACACAGGACTCGAATTAGAATGCCGTTGGAATTACTATAGAATTTATTAGAACTGGACAAACACGTATAAAACAGGCACAAATATAACTAGATACAACCAGTTCACACTGCACCATTCTAAACAACAGCGAAGTCCGTTACTATATCGCTAATCGAATGTACGTCTTACTCGTATCGTAATCCTCGCTTGACTGCCCCACCCCTCCGTTCGGGCATTGTTTTATACTAAAATGTATAATATAACAAAGGACCGCGTTCACTGAGTTAATCCGCACACCTGGCAAGCTTCGACGCAATGCAATAACAACAAGGATTAGTTCGACACTAATGACGGCTATAAAACAAGTTCGATAACAATAGAATGTTTTTCTTTATTACATCTTCTAAACACACAGTAAACAAAAGAATTCCTATATGCGGGGAGGTAATAAGCTGCGCTTTACGACAGGCAGGTGTGCGTTTGTCTTTGTCGGTATGTAACAATGTTGACATCTATAGCTAGATTAGATAGCTAGCTAGAAAAATTATTAAATACTTTGTCACATCTGTCATTCATATATATTAGATCTATCAATATCCGTAATATATCAATCCCTGCCAAGGGTTGCCTGGAAGAATTTAGCGTTAAGGCTACCCGTTGGCTTATACTATCTCTTGCATTTTCTATTTTATTTTGTATCCGTACAGGAACGAAGAAAGAATACAATTTCCTGCGGCCGGGCAGCATTTTGTCAGAGGCCACAACACCTCACAGCCAGGTGGTAGGGTATTTGCCCGCCTGGATAGCCACCACTCCTGGTATAGAGCAGTTTATAACTCGCTCCACGGGAGGAGAGGTGAGCGCACGTGGAATATGCCGTGTCCCATCTCGACGGCATATGCAGGTGAATGAGAACCTCTATTCCCCAAGGGGCATGCTTACGGTGGCTGAAGGTCTATACTGGCCCTCTGGTGCCGATGCCTCCTCCTTTGGTATCTAGTACCTATTCCTATTCAGAGCAACTCTAAGGAAACACATTAACAATGCTAATTATATCACTTTGGACGATAAACAACCTTTACATTACGGTTTCCTTGTGCATAAAGTAGCAGACATATGAGGATTTAAGTTTAGGATGTTAATATATTTATTTTTCTTCGCTAAAATGAATTTAAAGCACCCTATGGAGGGTGTTATCTCAGTGTTAACGTGAGGTAAGAGCCGCCGAGATTTTCTCAACACAACGCATGGTAGGGTTGTCTACTTGATTAAAACTTAAAACATTTGTTTAATTTAATCTATCTGTACATACATACTACATACAAATAAATAAAATTGAAGTGTATGTTTTTAATGTCAAAATAACAGTTTTATACTAAATTCATACGAAAGTATATATGCTAGTTATTTATATCAAAATATTTTTTTTGTCTGTTTGTTTGCTCTGGTTAATCCCTAAAAAGGTTTGACTAATTTTGATGGGACTTTCACTGGCAGATAGCTGACGTTATAAGGAGGAACTAAGCTACTTTTACTTTAGAAAAAAACATTTATAGGGCACGCCGCCACACCGAAGGTAGATTAAATTAAATTAGATTTAATGCGATTGAAGTCGCGGGTAACAGCCAGTTCCTTAACATCAAAGTTATTTTCTTATAAATAGTTCAGGTGGCCTCTAAGGCTGTGTCTGATGTGATGCTGAAATCAGAATTATTATATAGGACATATAAATATATGTACTATATATGTTTAACTCTATTTAGTATCGCTTTTTAATTTCATAGAGTTTCAAAACACAACGATTCGAAAGAAGTTTCACTTCAAAGTGAGTAAGAAAAATTTCAACCTGGAGATCCTTAATTATTAGGAATTGTAACAAATTTACCATTCCATATAACAAAAATAAACCTCTATAAGAGAGAGACTTAACATAAACAATGTTAAGTCTCTCTCTTTTCTTTCACCATATCCCAATTACTTGGGGTCCGCACAATATGTCTTTTCCTTCCACACTCCTCTATTCATACATCTTCTGTCACACCACATATCATCATATCATCATTTAAGCGGTAAGTCCGCCCTTTGTTCAACATTTTCTGTACTTAGTTTTAAGAACGTAGGTATTTTTGGTGAACAATAAAGTGTTTGCATTCATTCGTTCATTCAACCTTCACACAATCTATTCATCTTTTTTTGGTCTACCTCTACATTTGTACCCATCTATCTTGTAGTTTAACATTATTTTTGTCACGTGACTTTCGTCCCTCCTCATTATATGCCCATACCAACTCATCTTCTCTTAATTTTTCAGTCACGGGTGCAACTTTCAAAGATCCCCTTATGTACTCATTTCTCACCTTATTGCTTATGTTAAGTATAAAATGTATAATAAATTTTGTTTCTCTAACTTCGTGTTTCGCAACCCTAAGTTCAATTTGCGTATTTGCGAGGCACCGCGGCACAATGCCACTGTATGTTATAATTTCTGCCCACCCCCAGCGCTGGGAACAATAGGCCCAAACGAATGTATAGGCAAATCGCGAAACCATTATTAAAAGCATTGTTACACAATTCTATAAGGATTTTGTTTGGTATCGTTTTTTATTTTCATGTTACAAAATTTACTAACCTTCCGAAAGACTGGATCTGCGTATTCGACCGCCTGTGTGATGCCCCCCTGTTCCATATGGGTTAATGTTAGGTACTGTGTCTGTAGGGGCTGTACAAATGGTGGTGAAGATGATACAAGGATGATGAGAAAGAATTGATAATAAATGCTAGATAATAATCACTTGGCTGACTATAAATCCTTCCTTTATAAATATTATAAACGCAAATGTTTGGGAGAATGTATGTATGGATGTATAGATGTATGTATGTTTGTTACTTTCACGCAAAAACTACTAAATGGATTTTGATCAAATTTACAATAATATAGCTTACACATCATAATAACACATAGGCTAACTATAGCTAATAGCTTTTATTAGCTAATCGTCTTGTATGATGATAAAAAGTATCTAAATTCATTTAGCTGTAAAGTACCAAATACAGTTTATACAATGCTATACAAAGCTTGCCCTATAATTAACTATGTTTCTACAGCGGTCTTATAAAACTCTTTCAAATTATATGGATTGAAAACAAAAGAAGCAGTATACGACTGTGTTATCATTAGCAGCATCCACCTCTCGAACCCCACCACCCGAACCCCCCATTCCTTTCTTTCATTAGATTCTATACAAAAGTTTCAAGTAAGTGTAATACACGTCTTGCTGTTTTGGGTGTAGGACGAGTATAATTCAAGCTTTGTTCAGGATATTCTTACCCTTAGATCATAATTACTTTGTAGGTCAATAAATTACAATTTTAAATTCAAATGTGTTTATTTAAGCTAAGCTTAGGTAAGTTTTGCTGAAGAAGATTTTTTAAAAGTCATACATATTTGTAATAATGTGTTAAAAAGTTCAGTTTATTTCCTACTTAATGTACAACGATTGGCAACGTGTTATTGTTGTTTTTAAAAGATATATAAAGTTAGATATAAAACTCAAAAAGGACACTTTCACTACGTTACTTAAACAAATATTTAATATCTCGACTAGGTAAGCAACGTTTCAGCACTTATGATATAGACCACCTATCCATTTTCTTACAAGCAAACATAAAAACATATATTATATTAAAATGCGATTACGTATGCGTTACGTAATGTATTACATTTACACTCGGCGCAAAGACATACTTATTAAATAAGTAAACTGAAGTAATTTTATTTATGTATGGAAGTTGGCTGTATAACTTAATCAGGCATTGGCATACTTGGGTGCACCATACTCAAATTGTTCAAACTTTGAAAATCGATAACCTAATATAAAGCTCAATTTAAGTTCTCTTAGATATGATACAATTTTAGAATCTTTTTATCTTTTATCAGGGTTAAACTAAGATTGCTATTGTTATTAACACATTAAATATCAATATTTTTTCATCGGTAGCATTGAATTTACAATTTTTTCATTAAATAGCGTATTATAATAAATATCCAATTTGAAAGTAACACGCGATTTTGTCAGAGTTATTTTGTTCTCATTCGTTCAAAAGAGATAAACTTTTTTTAAATATTACAAACAGTTATTAACTTTGGAATTAGAATCCAGAAGCGATTTTTCTTTATACTAATTCGTGGACACCCTATTCGCAGAGTATGAAGCCAATTGTTCCTGAAGATTGGTTTAAGCGCGCGTGTGCTCTTAATTAATGAATGCGAACGAATGACTAAGCTCTTTTCGTTCATTCATTTACATTCTATGCATGAGAGAAGCGGGATTATTATGTTTAAATAATCATATTTGCACAACATCTCGCGAAATGTAAATATTAAGATTTCAACAAAATATTTGATGATGATTTCTCTTATAAATTAGGCTGGTGTTTTATTAGCGGCATTATAAAAGAATACAATACTACAAAAATAAATGTGATTATACAAGTATAATATTTTTTCTGGAGTACAACAGAAAGGGTGATAGTTTGAAAATAGCTAACATCATTCTCTTTCATAAAATTAGTTACAAAAGGCTGAATTCATACCTAAATTCCTACCTTCCTACTGATTCCACTGATTATCTGTTAAATAACGGTGATATAAAGTAAACTTCTTTTTATTCCAGTGACAAGAATAGGAAACGAACGTAAAATTTATCACAACAGACAAACAAACGGACAAGAAATCTAAAAAAGTTGCATCGTGTTGTTCTCCATCGTTTATATAGTTTATGCCAGTTATTTTTAAATTGTTTAGAATTTTATAATATTATAGATATATATTTTACTCAGAAACAGCAATCTATAAAAGGAAGGTAATTTGCAGTTTGGGTAAGGACTAGTTTTAATGGAAAAAAATATTCACTTTTTCTATGTTTCTGCAAAAATAAACTTACACACTATAAATAAACCATATAGCATTTATATGAGACAACTGCTATGTATAGAATTCATAAAACTATGTTCACCATAGCAAAATATGTATAATATGATAAGCGTGCAAATTGTCGTAGACTAGCCTAGGGCGCGTGTATGATAAAATGCTTCATTGAACATTAATGATTTCTAGCTTCGTATGAATATTTCAAATGTGCCCGATGTACCGATAATGTGGCAGTGAATATTTGTTTAACGTACCGATAGCAGAAAAAATCTTGTTCAACTTACTATCTGACATTATTTATAAAATATATGGTGTGCAATAACGTGTTATCTCTCTCTCTATCTGATACGATAGAAAAAGAATATGACAATAGTCTACAAAAATATAACTCGTAACACACTCGGTAATCCTATTTTATCTTAAAGATACAACATTACAATAACAATCTAATCTAAGAAATATGATTAATGAGTAATTTAATTCTGGCCTAAAATAATTAGATGTAATATATAATAATAATCCATCTGGGATAATGTTAGGGTTACTATGGCCAAATGCCTGTTGATTATAGCGTTCAAAATAACGTCGTTGATGATGAGTTAAATTAGTTTATATGTGTATAAATACGGTGTATGTCAATATTTAACGTCAGTAACAATTAATACAATGTCACGGTCACTAATGCTCACATTATTCCAGATAAACAACAGTAACAAAACAATGTGTCCAATAACATATTTCTTATGGTCGCTATTAATAGGAAGTCACATTGTTCATGTGTTCTTTGTTAATTTTTAGCACATAGCACTTCATTCTTGTGAAAGTTTTATAACACTAACTCATAATTATGCTTTTCTCATTATAATTCTTCTCAATAAATCTGTATTATCGATGAGCTGGAAGGTTTTTACATTTGGTCTATATATGAAATTCATGAACTTAACGATTTTTTTTAATTAATTATATTTTGTATAAAAACAATAACGGAAAATTTTCGAAAAATATGTATATAGTGCGTGTTTGCTGTCAGTACCTTGTAGAGCCTGCATGTCTGGCGACGATAAGGAGTGCACACATTATGCTGTCTTGAAAATCTCGAGTGCGACTCGAGGCTAGCGACCGACCAACTGAATTGTTCACTTTGTTTTAGAATCTTGTATGCTTTAAATTACATTATATGGGAAGAATAAACTTCCTAAGTTCCCGAATATGAGATTTTAATTTTCAGTTCATTTTATAGAACGAGTTCTTGGAATTTTCTTGCCAGTCAAATTATTTGAGTCACTTTTTATCATCATACAAAATATCAGAGCCTCATTGATTTTGATCCTGGTATAGATGTACTGCGTTATGACGTTGCGAATGCTTCCCCTAAGCAGTATAAGAGAACTTCCATCCAATCCAATCCACCAAGCCTAGAAAATATGGTCATGTGTATTAGAAGGAATAAAACACAGGAAAATACTTACAAGGATAGGTACCCACATAAGACATGCTACAATCGCTGCTGGCTTTGTAGGGGTAGGCACGTGTTTATCATGGTTATCTATTCTCTTCTTGCGGTTCCTTCGATATAGTGGACCAGTTAGGCACGGCTCCTTCCTAGCAAGCGGGTTAGCATAAGCGGGTGGAAAAAGCGGAACAAAAAGCAATGATAGTTACTGGAAGAATGATCTTTCAGACAGTCAATCATAGACTGTGCCGCATATTTACATTTATAGCTCAAATGATAACGGAGAAGTTAAGGAACAAACAGCCTCTTGAAGAAGCTGAACTACTACATACTACACATTGGATACAAGTGCTCACCGGTCAAAGAGGTTTTGCGGCCTACCTGCACAGATTTAAGTTACGGTGTACTCCGGCAAGTTTTTATGACTCGGGACAAGAAATCCAGCATCTGATGTTAGAATGTCCGGCATATGATCAACTTCGAGACGGTTACGAACATTAAAATCATGGAAAAGAAATATTTCGATCTTATATTGGGTAAAGATGAAATAACGACCGCACCTAAAGCGTCTCTGTAAGCGTTTAGTGAGAGATGCCATAAAGCGAAATAGCACCTGGTGACGGGGACTCTCGTTGCCTCTTAGCAGTAAAAATTTATCCATCGAATCGATAAAACCGAATAAGCATTGGTCTCTATATATAATATACTATAATATATATATATATATATATATATATATATATATATATATATATATATAAAACTAGCTGCACCTGGCATGCGTTGCAATGCCAGTAAAGTAAAAAATTGTTTCGTCCTCAAAACACCCTAAACAAGTATCATTACAATCTGATCAATGGTTAAGGAACGCATAGAGGACAAATATTGATATTTATTTATATAGATATGCAAAGTCTCTGACTGCCAGGGAAGCAGTCTGCATTGATAGGCCGCTAAAAAAGTAACAAACAAATCTTACTTTCCTTTAAGTAGAAATATATTCTAATTCACATACGTCCCAATAAATCACTTATCTTGCACCCCTTTCTTTATCCGCCGCAGACTCCGCATCATTTCGTTCTATTACCTTTAATTTCAATGCCGTAAGTCTCACTGAATTTATCCACGACAGTCTTTATTAAATTTTATTCAGTCTGCAAGATTGAGCGGTTATTTTTTTTTTGATTTATTGACTATTGCGTCTGGATGTAATCCTTGGATAGATAGAATTTGTGAGTTAATATATTCTTTAAAGAACTGATATTTTACGCTAAATTCGCAGACCTGGTAGATAAAGCTGGTGCTGCTGGAATCATTATGGTGATACAGCACGCTACGCCAGCTCAATTAGTGAGATACCATGCTCTCACATAATAATGACGTAAAACGTCTCGAGCTAATCGGGTTTTCATTTACGATGAGTCAGAGTTCCGATGACCTATTTCTCCCTATCCTATCTTTCTTATTCCATCCCTCCTATCCCAGCACATTTATCTCATCCGCTCTGATTTGGTATTCAATTAATTGAAACTTGCTTTCGATTAGTATTAGAGATATAAATAGAATAAGAAAATCAATTTTTAGCTAGACGTGTTGCTGGGGGTTTCTTGCCGCTTCTTCTCTTTAACAGCAATAACACGTTGCGAAGCCGGTGTACATACTCGTAGAATACGTAGTAAAATTAAATTTTAACATATATGTATGACTTTCAAAAAGTGTTCTCCAGTGGAACTTATTTTGAATAAAAACGTTTGAATTTGAATATTTATGTATTTTGTGATTTCATAGGATTTTTATTAAATTAGATTTTTAGAGAAAATATTAGATGTTTATGTTAAACGTATGTTAGGCGCGTGACTTGTATGATTTATAATAATATTGTGTAGTAGGTAATGAAATGAGGTTGTAATGAATGAAAAGGTTGTATTAATCGCAGACACCCTGTATCCAATTCCGTCTGTTTGATTCCTTTATCCTATCTCTCCTATCCCAGTCCCTCTACCCCATGCTACAGACTGGCAACAAATTGGCTTCGCTCTTGATGTTGCAAACATCTATAGGCGATGGTGATCAGTTTCTATTTGCTGGACCGTCTGCCTGCTTACCAACTACGCAATTGAAAAAAACAGATTGTATAAATTGCCGCTAAACCGCGACGCACACCCCAAATCAAATACCAAAAGTGTTAAAGAAAGGTCAAGGTAAAATCACCTCAAATATACGTGCATGTGTGAAGAGATTAATTAAAATAGATGAAGCTAAAGTTGTTTGTTTGTTAGTTCCATCGCCTCTGTTTTTTTGTATCAGGAGAATTTCGTTTGAGGACCGTCAGCTGCGTGAGGGGAAAAGTCACGGTGGATATGTGAGATTCGCCTCGTCGGAGTGGCTCTAGCACCCCCTTAGGGTTGGTAATGCCACGCTACGGTTTGGAATACCCGCTGAAACTTCTGTCGGATCATCGAACGTCCCTTGTTTAGGCTGTGGGCTCGCTTGCGCATTTACCTCCAGTCCGGACGGAGAACCCTTCACGGGCTGGCTCCAATCGTCTCTGCTTACCCCCATAGGAAATATGTGTGATAAAGTTTATTTCAAGAAAAATCTATTTCATATTGAATGTGCAGTGACGCGAATAAAAATAATGTAGATGCTTTCTTTCACAACGCTCAATAATGCTGTGTTGAGAAGGTAATGGAATAAAATGACAAAACAGTAAATTTAACACAGAAAATTGCAGTTAAACAAATGAGACGTCGGCGGTCGTGTGAGATTGCATGTCTGCCTCCCTGTCGCGAATGAACTTTGTCTACATTCAACAGGAAACTAAAATTTTGGAGAACCCATTTTGATATAGAAATATATTAATTATAAACTTTGACATTTGAACAAAGATACATTTAAATAAACATGTATGAAAGACTACTAAAAGTAGATGTAGTCTTTATCAGGTGATCCTTTCTTGATGTATCCTTTCTGGCTACCCCATTGTGATATAGGTAAGTTTTACATGTAGGTATATTATAAATTTCGTACAAATAAAAATTTTGGCTTAAATCTTCTAATGTTTGTAAAGAAATTTGCAAGAAATTCTTTAATGCTTAATTAATCTTACGTTCAGCTAATTAGCATTGCCATACAGCGTAGCAATGCAACCAGCCTTCTGGGCACGCTTCTCTTTTCTTATCCTTTCTGATTCCTTAGTATTTTAACCGCTTTCAGAAAAAGAGGATGTCCTCAAATCGTCGCGTAACATTGTGTTTCTAAGTTACTTTAGTTTGTACTTTTTTGTAATTCGTAAATTAATAGTCATTGGTTAATGTTTCTTATATACTCGGAGGTGTTTTTAAAGTATAATAAATTTCAATGTAGTTTTTGTGGTATCTTGAAGTTGTTTTACTGTGGAATTTATATTTATAGCTTTGACATAATTGATAAAGATGGATATGATGAATTTCTAAATGTTCCATTCTGCGCCAGCTTTTAGGCGCCCGGAAAGTAGTCGCACTAGAGCCTGTAGAACGCCGCGCATCTGGTTATTTTTCTGAAGTATAAGCTGTATTGTTATGAAATTTGGACAAAATCAGTTCAGAAGTTTTTCTCTGTGTAAAGAGTGACCAATTTGCATCCATACATCCTCACATACTTGCACATTCGTAATACTGGTAGGTTATAAAAGTGGACTGATGATATAACTCACCCGGACGACTAGACGTTTAAGGCTGGCACTGGTTCCGTTTTTGCCATTTCGTTAGGGACCTTAAAAATCAATCTCAAAAAAACAGACAGAAGGAGAAATGAGAAAAATATAGACACCGCATTAAAAGTAATACAATATATTCGTTTATTCGTGCAGGAACGGAGTAAAAATACTAGTAAAAGCGGTTGGGCGGCCTGTCGTAGGAGAAGACAAAACACCTCACAGACAGGTAGGAATTTGTTCGTCTGGATAGCTATCATCTTCGATCTAAAGTATTGTTTATCAACGACTTTTATGTCGCGACCCATCAAACAACCAAACAGTTAAGTATAAACTCCCGTCACTACAAAAATATAATCATATTTTATTTATACCTTTGATTGAATTGAATCTTTTGTATATAGGTTTTATTTTTTAACAGACAGGGGGTCGCCCCTTTTATAACAAACGCGACTCCCATAATGATCGAGACCCCACGTTGAGAAACGATGGTCTAAAGTCCGCCATAACATAACTTGAGTTGTGTTCTGGCATTAGTCACAAGGTTCCAGTCCCACATTCGAGGACGGCAGCTTATCGATAACCTTTGGTGTTCCAAATATTCACCAGCGACGCGAAACCTTCCATCATCTTGTCTGTTGTACCTAAGTAACATAAAAATATATACCGCATCCACATTTTCATATATGAACGTCCCAGACACATAATTGCGAATGATTATATGCGTTTTATTTCTTTGTTCTTGGTTCTTTCGTCATTAGTCGTGTGTTGACGTACAGACAGACGTGTCTTCATAGCGAATTGTGGCGACGGCACTGCTATTCGTGTCTAAGCAAATTATACGGGATTTTAATGAACAGTCTTTATTGTTAAGTCAGAAAGATGACACATATTGTTGGAATCCTAAAATATATTAATATGTATTTATAGATGTCATGAAACTATATATGTAGTAATTACACATTATATTAATTCTATAATTTAATAGACCATATAAAAATATGTAAGTAATTGTATACGATGTACAACTTTGACAGTTATGTAAATAAGTAGTTGTATTGTTATAAAAACCTTGCTGCACGGCTTGAAATACCGGTAAAAATGTGATATCATTCTTTATGCTAATTACAGATAACGGTAAAACATAAATATCGTTATAAAAATTACCGTTATTTCTAGCCATTTGACCGGTAAAAAATATAACGTTAATACCATTTTTATCGGTAATTTTAGCGTTAGAACTATCTTTTGTTACCGTCGTCGTTCTTTTTCACGTAAAAATTTTCAAACAGCACTGTTCTAGCAGCGCGTGTAAAATTTAGAGTCGTGTTTGTCGATTGTTTGGCAAACATGCAGGCGTACTGAGTCAATTCTTAATAATGACAACGTCACTTGATATTACGTAAAAATTACCGATACGTATAACGTTATAGATACGATTTTTAACGTTATATTAAATCGTTAAAATCATAAAAGTTACCAAGTAACGGTAAAATATATACGGATATGGCAGTATCTTTTTGAAAATACCGGTAATAACCTATATTTTTAAAGGTATTTGATAACGTTTTCAAGCCTTGCCTTGCTCCCACCAACATTCGCTGTTTAAAGATGGCGCCATTTGAGATGCTGACCGTTTTCGGAAATCAGTGGGTTTTAGCGCAAAAAAAGAAGTATGTAACACTAAAGGCGCTACCAACGTGAAGCTGGTGTTGATGTAGGGACTGGAACTTAGCCAATAGATCCCGGAACACAACTCAAGGTTGTTATGAGAGCATATTTCAGAGCAGTGGTTCCCAACCCTTTACTCTGCGACGCATTAACATGCTCTTTTAAAAATTCGTGTCCCCCCTTACATATATGCAAACTTTTGATATTTGAAGTGAAGAAGGTATAGGCACATTTATTAAATTACACATCTATTGGACGCATTTTTTTATTGCGTAAGAACAGAAAATACAAACACATTTATTCTTGGTGACTTTTGCAAAGTTTATCTATGCGAGGACGAATTGTTGACATCCACACTTTCGTTTCGGTGTACGTATAGCGAGATGAAAGTAAGCCTGTCAAAAGGAATCAAGTAGATGAGCGTTCTCAACTACTTGATTCCTTTGAGAACGGTACCTAGATTTTATGTTTTTCATTGCAAAATGGCAGCAGTTGTATATTTTCGATTAGTGTTTTTAGTCATCTCAAACGCAGAGATGAAATTTCCCCGGGTCACCTTGGGCCATTTTTGACCCACTTTTATTTTAAACGTACAGAGACCAAACTAATTTTACTTTGAAAAATAAAATCCCACTTTTCTAAATATATTTTTTTTTAATATGACGATCGGCAGAAATAGTTATTTAATAGTATGTGTGTAAAGTATCCGCTTGGACCGCCTCGCACGGCCTCGCAGTCGTACGTCATCAGTCGTTTCGATCTGTGCGTTTACACTTGTGTTTCTCTTATTCTTTGAACTTTGAACAGAAATTGTCTAAAACAATTGCGGTTCAAAATATTTTCGAAATCGATCCAATAGTTTTTACATAATTAATTACGAAAATGCTTTAAAAATACTATAACAATAACAAATTTAAAAAAATCTCAATTTTCCCAGGGCCTGCAAGAATGCGACCCATACCACTGAGTAGCATTTATCTACATACCTAGCCCTATTTCGTTTGTGTACGCCGTGGGTCATATGTCCGAACAAAAATCTCTTAACACACATGACAGGTGCTTGCAACACACCAATGTGCCGCGACACGATGGTTGAGAGTCGCTGCTCTACAGTATAAGTGTTCGCTATCCAGACGGAAAAAACACCCTGCTACATGGTTGAGGGTTGTTTTTTTTTAAAATATTTATGGCTTGGCAACTAGGCCTTTAAGCCAGGGTTGAGGGTTGTTTTGTTGCCTCTTAAGCATAGGAATTCCACCAATATTTGGCGGCCTCTGTGGGCTAAGCCTTTACCGGCTTAGTTAATTGCAACGCAGAAGTTCCGAGTCCGATTCCTGGTATGGTAAATTTTGGAAAAACTAATTTTCTCCGTGATTTACTATGGTCTGTGTGTCTGGGATCGACTCCAGAGACGTCCGTTGTACATTACACATAACACAAGCGTAACTTGCTTAATTTGAGGTTATACACTGTTTGTCTTTGTCTGCCCATTATTACCATAGAAAATATACTTCATATTCAAAAACTACTTATTAAAAAGTGCTTAACACTTTTTGTAAGATTATTATTAAAGTTCTAAAACTCTCTACATTGTTTTTACAGCCTTGATCTGATGAATGTGTACGAAATTTCATGTCATCATTCATGAATACTTTGTGATACCGAGTCATAATAATTTTAAATTATTTACTTTATAAAAACGTGTAAGTGTGAATTCATCTTTTTACAAACAGATAATATAATGTATGAGAAACAATTGTCGAACTTTATACTAAGTTAAGCGTATTATAATGAAGTAAAATGGTCACATTGTCTCTATTTCACATGGGTGTTATTTGCGAGTAAATGTGTATTTGATGTGTGTGACATTGATGGTACTTAAAATGATATTGTTTATCTATTTAAATCTACAAATTGTTGTTTTGTAACCGTTAAAAAAAGAGAGAAGCTTATGGGTTAGTATCACTACTCTCCGCTACAGGCGCTAGTGTATATAAGGTAAATAACACTTTAGTAAATAACATTAATAACATTAATTATAGCTTCGGTGAACCTGTAGCCCACCTCTCTACACCCCTTAGCCACTCACACCCATGGTGCCCCTGCATTCTATGGTATTTTTTGGGGCCCATGGAGGGAGTGGCGAGTCACCGTCTGCCCATTTTTCCATGTTCCCTGAACATTGCGACGGGCAGACGCCATAGTCCCCATATTCCCAGACCCCTAGTGCCACTAGCAGTTCACCCCAATAGCCCGGTACTTTTTGTCCTCATTTCCCACAATAGTCCATTACTGGCCGGGGCTTGTCCTTGAGTGCATTACTATATGGTGTAGACAGGGATAATCGCCGGTCAGTGTCACGCCACATTTACATTAAATTCGTCAAAGGGCCTCAACGTGTTGGCCTTTTTATGGCCCCGCGGAAGCCCTCCAAATCTCCGGGCCATTTTTATGGCACGTGGTCGTCAAAGACATACATAATAACTTTAATTATGAAAGAAGAATATAATGCTAGGTAAGACAATTTAATTGCCCAATGAAAATGTGCATAATTCTGAAAAGCTTCTATGTTTTGTATGATAGATGGCAGCACAAGGTTTTGGTTTCTAGTTTTAACTTTTTACTAATTGACATGTTATTTAAAAGAATTAAAAATAAATATAGTTAGCTAAGCAGCTTAAGGGACATCTGGCGGACGCATGAATGCATGGAAAGAATCGCTACACTAACAGAACTATAGATCATATCCGTTTACATACGCGAAAATACGGTGTAGTTTAAGTACTTGCGGGCTATACTTAGCGCTTTTGAGGGCACCAACCATGACGTCAAAGCACCTCAGCATATTGAGCCAAGTGGCGTGAGGTGACTGGTCGCGTTTGCAACTCCAAAATATGGGTTAAGGTTTATAAATCAATCATTAGACCTGTCCTTTTGTATGGCAGTAAAGGGTGGCCTGTATTTCAGCAAGCACAAGCTACACGTTACCGAGATGAATATGCTACGGTGGATGTGTAGTCATGTGGAAGGATTGCGTTAGGAACTTCTAGATTCGCAACAGTCTCCATATCCCTGACATAGCAGATAAAATATAAGAGAGTCGCCTACGTTGGTACGGTAAAAATATCTAACTATACTGCTTTCGCCAGGTCCCAGTAGCAGGAGTAGGCCCCCGAAATGTTGGCTTTACGTCGTAAAGAATAAGATGCTCACTAAGTCTCACAATTAGGGATATCGAAGACCGCGCGAAGTGGAAAAGAAGAAGTAGGAGAGCGGATCTCGAGCAGACACTCTGAACCAAACCGGGATTTAATGCTTGGAAGATGGATAACATCATCAGTAATATCAAATCGTGTCGGACGTAGGAGCTGTTCAGAAATATTTTTCTACTGAGCACTAAATCTTATTTGTTTTATTTTTCATCTTTATATCCAAGATACAACGATGACGATTATGTTTTAATTATTTCATCCGAACACACGCCACAGTAGGTATAATTTTTAACACAAAAAACTAAAATATGCAAATCTAGTTCTGCTACTTAATACGAGATGGCGTTAGTGGTTTCTATTAACAAAATATTTGACTTTGGTATCAAGCATGGGAGATAGGATTTTTGGCATTATTTGAGTCATTCCTCAAAACGTGATATTCCACGGGAGATTTTATATTCTCTTAAATTTAAAAGATGTCTTTAGATCATGGAAAGTTATTAAATATGCTATTACAGTCTTTATTATCAATATGTCTTACTTATTTAAAGAACTATAAGTTCTACAGAACAGAAGGATTAAAACGAGGACAGATAAAAAGATATCAAATAAACATGTATGTATGAAGAGGTTAATGAAAGTAGATGAAGCGAAAGTTGTTTGTCAAGATCGTCGCAAGTGGAGGTCTATAGTCTCTGCCTAACCCCATGGGAAAAACGCGTGATAATATGTATGTATGTACTGTAAATTTAAAACAATACCAATTTTTTTTTATATAAAATAAATTTTTATGTGATTGGTATTATTTTTTATGCCAAACTTGTAGTGCGTCCTATAAGTTCAGAATTAGATAAGTACTTGACAGTCAAAGTAACAGGGATAGTATATTATATCATCATACAATATGTCGTAGCCTCAGATTCTATACGAGAATACATACTTTGACGTCATTCATATGTTTGTGAAAGGAGTGAAATAGTGCAATGACTATTATTTAAACAATAATCAATCTTATTTCTATGATGATATTTTCTAAAGTAAGATGATAAGATTTTGTTCTAACGTCTGTTATTTTATGTCTCTGCTCCACCTGCATTATTGTTAGTCTTAGTGACTGCACTAATTGCGACTAACTTATAGTCTGTTAAAAATAACGCGTTAACGATTAGCTACATTAGTATATATACATGAGTTGTCAATCAATAAGTAAATAAATAAAAAGAAGTTTTTTGTCATCAAAAATAAGTACAAATTTCGCCTTAAAATTATGACTGAATACTAACACCTAGACGAGGCCAAGCCTGTATCCTTAAGTGTTAGTTACCAGTGACTTATTAACTAAATTTACGTAACAAATTAAATATTCAACTACACAAATAAAAAATGCAAAAATTTGGGGGTAGTTCCAAAAATTTCAGTCAAGCGGCTTATTAAACATTCATATAACTTTCATTGTCTACAGTACGAGAATTCCATATGCTAGGGACTTAAGGACATTTATTCGTCTAGTGAGTGTAGTGAGTTTATAACAAAACGAGTACAAAGTTATTTTCATTATTTTAAATACTATTTATATACTTTTTAAATAGATATGAAATCAAACATGAATTTATAATTAGTTTTATAATAATAACCACTTTAGTCGTGCCACTGGCATGGCTGGGCTCGGGCCTCCCATTATAGGGGCACGGACAGTATACCCATCACGTTTGGCCAAGGCGGCATGGTAGGTTGACACAACGGTTATATCGATGTGCAGGTTGCATCACGATGTTTTCCTTCAGTGCTGATAGCACGTGGTAATTGTAACAATATGCACATTAGGTCCGAAAACTGCCTAAGTGGTGCATGCCTTCCAGCCAGAACCAAACCCGCGCTCTTTGAGTATGGGACGCGGTTGCCATTACTCTACCACGATTTGCCATCTATCGTAAAACATGAAAATATATGTAATAAACTAATAGTGTTAATCCTGTAAAAGTAACAGAGATATGCACGAGGAAGGCACTGTAATAATGCATGTATTCTGATAACCATTTTTAATAATAAATAAATAAATAAAAATTTGGATAGTGTCAGTCAGTCAGCAGGTCCAAACCAACTGCGAAATAGAAGACCTCATGGCCGAACCCAACATAATTGGGGAGAAAAAATGTCACCGTCTCCGCTGGCACGTTCATGTAGAGCGGATGGAGGAGGATCGGGGAGTGAAAATAGCATAGTTGGGATGACCAACTTGAAGGGAAAGAGTTGAAGCTGACCTGACCGCACTAAAAGCCCACAACTGGCAAGACACTGCGCAGGACAGAGGAAAGTGGCGTGCTCTCGTTTCGGAGCCAAAGACTCATTTTGGGTCGCTGAGCCAACCGAATTAGTTATAGTAGAATTATTTTGTCCGTGCAGTTTGGGTCATAAATCAAACTCGGCCTCAGCCCGGCTAGGGCGGTAAGCACGTTGCGCGGGCGCAACGCCATTATCGATAAAAGCTCATTCTTATCAAAGAAAGACTATCATTCTTATAAAAATCATTATTATCTTTTTTGCTGTTAATTTTAAACTTAGATATAAGTATTTATATTTATTTTTAATATTTCTAAACTTTTATACTAAGTTTTTCACTACAGAGATACCTAATTAATAATTTATTTTCAATCATTATTATTCTTATTTTAATAAATACGTTGTTTTATCTATTTTTTTCTTTCATTTATATCACTAACCCACAAAATGACAAAACTAAATACACTATCGATAACGCTTATCGACAACAATAATGCGTATCACTATGCCTACCCATAAGGCCCGTGAGTGGAAGAAAGAGCGAAATACTTGCTTCACCGCTCCGATTATTTATGAGCCAAACTGCACGGAGAAAATAATTCTACTATAGTTAGTTAGTTTAATCAGCATTGGATTACGTGTGTGATAGAAGGTACCAAATTTTTTTATGATAATTTCTTTGTGATTTACTAACCCTAGCTATGATAGACGTTTATCCGAATGGCTAACTGCAAGCAACATTACAAACAAGCCCAAACTGATCCCAATTAACTATTGATATCAGATACGTCGGAACAAAGGCGCACTTGTTAAGATTATCTCGTGTTAGAACAATGCGACCGCGATTGTAATGCTGACACATCTGACGTCTTATTAACTGGAGATAAAAGAAAAAATCAGCCAAGTGCGAGTCGGTTCTGACGCGGTATAAGTATGCGTAATGCAGATGGCGTATGGAAGACGACTACTGAGGAATCAAAATTGCCAAGTCAAAAACATAATTAGTAACATAGTCAGTACAGTAGTATGAAATTCCAGAAATGTTTTATCTGTACATTGAAGCTATTTAAAAAAAACCCAACTGGAATACAATATATAAACAATGGAGAACACGATGCATTTTTTTAAGATTTCTTGTCTGTTTGTCTCTTTGTTCGGGACGTAAAAACTACTGGGCTGATTTTGATGCGGTTTTCGCTGAATGACAACAAATTCTTAGTCTTAAAATCTGTGCTTTAAATTTTAATCGAATTCCAGTACGGTTTTTTCACTGTTCTATAACTAGTGGTCGGCCGTGGTCGATTTCGACGATAATAATTAATTTAAATTATAAGTTTGAACAATATTAAGGTACTGTTGTGAAAGACTATACTTCTATAATCACAGATTTCGCCAAGGCTACACTGATAATTTGACTTTAACAATAAACAAAAGAGTGTATATGCGTGTGTGTGTCAAATACATGGTAGTGTGTGTAATGTTTTTTTTTATTGATTTAATGTATTTTTTATGCATAATAAAAAGAAATACTAGCATTCTGCACTCCTTCTCTATACAAACTATAGATGTGCGAAATTTCATACTCCTGCGTTCGCGAAATTTTCGTAAAAAAAAAAAGAATACAAAGTTTTTGCTGTGTTTTTGCTTCACTTCAAGTTTTAATATATAGATAAAATGTGTGATATTTTTTTGTCATGGGAGCGGTTTTTAGTAGTTCGGGTGTATAAAAATTAACTAGTTCCGACACAGTTCTCAATAAAACGATAGCTCACATTCTGTTCTAAATGTTGCGTCCCGGGAACCCCACGTTAAAATTTTAGGTCAAGCGTGGACGAAGTCGCGAATATATCCTAGAGTTTTCATATTATGTTGCTTAAAAAGTCTGTGTACAACCGAGTTCTCAATTTAAAACGGACAATAAACAGGATGTGGTCGTTGCATCCGAATGCTCTGAAATAAGAATGCTCCTGCCGAAACACAAAATGATCTAATTTCAAATACGTTAAGGTTCATTCTTCATTGAATATAGTATTATAGGGCCGCAAGCGTAATTTTGCCAAGTCACGTGCGTGGTAATCGATTATGGAAAGGATTAGCAATTAATCGGAATAGAGATTTGACAACATATCTGATGATAACGTAAGGAAGGAGAGTATTTACAATTACAGTTAGAAATAAATCTCATTCTTCACAAATAAAGTTTGAATATATTTTTTCATTAGACCTAATATGTTCTAATTTCAAAATTAGTTTCCCTAGAAATGCTAAGGGAAAATCATCTTTATTTGGAAGTAAAAAAGTATGTAATTCTTTGTCCGTTAAAGATTTAAGATTTTTGAACACAGTATCGAAATATTTCGTGATCATCCGCATCTATGTGTATAATTACATTTTTACGATTCCTTGTTATCGATCAGAGGTTGTTAACATGTTCCAGATCGCTCAAATTATACCATTGAAATGTTTGCTTAAAATATATTTAACTTGAGTGGACAGTTTATTCTATTTGTGGTTTATTACCCCGATCTGTTTGTGAAGGAGTACTGTTCTGTAAAACTATTCTTAATGTCAATAAAAGTTCACAGAAATATTTTTAGCATTATACTGATATAAGATGGATCAATTTGGTTGAAAGGCATAGAACTGAAAAGACTCGACGGTATTCAATACCACTGAATGATTCTAATTTACATATGGGTCACTTGTTTGATTTATCTAAACCTTCTAAAACCGATTTCAAAAACCATGTATATTTAAAAAAAAAACCATATCAATCATGAACTTACAGAAGAAAATAAATAAGTAAAATAAAATTGTAAGACTTTTTAAAAGTAAAACTTCTTTAGAATTTTTATTTATATATTTTTTAAAAAGCGACACTAAAAAAAGATAAACATAAAATTCAACGTTATTAATTCGAAATAAAACATATTT
The DNA here is from genome assembly GCA_949752895.1 of Dendrolimus pini. Lineage (NCBI taxonomy): Eukaryota > Metazoa > Arthropoda > Insecta > Lepidoptera > Lasiocampidae > Dendrolimus > Dendrolimus pini. The sequence continues at coordinate 16,322,057 of OX457140.1, read as the reverse complement.
ATCTTTACCCGTTAGTATCAATTTCCTTACCTGTATAGTAATTTGCAGTTAAGAAATTTCGTATACACTACTGTTGGCAAAAGTCAATTAGATAGTTTATGATGTTAATTTGGAGGAAATAAGCAAGGACAGTGAAGAACAGATCCGTATGATGAACATGGTAAGTATCAAAGTAAAGTGGACCTTATACCATGTCTACTACTGTACTACCAGTATAACACGACACGTGTCAATCTCACTAAGCGATTCTGCAATGGCCACCGCTTTAGGCTCTGATATCAAAACAAAATTTATTGTTAATGTTAAAAAATATATAAAATAAGCTCTTTAAAAAAAGTTTATAATACAAGCTTTTGAGATTCTGGATATCATGTAGCAGCAGAGTACTAGCCAAGACAAGTAAAACGAGCCCAAACACGACGGGTCTATCTTCTTTAGTACAGGAGTTCCTATGACCACCTTTCGACTCCATCATCAGATCAGCTCCATGGTACCATATTATTGTATTGTCACGCGATATACATATGCGTGTAAAATTTCAACTCAATCGGAAACCGGGAAGTTGGTCAAATTTAACTTGCAAGATTCCACCCGAACTTACATAGGTACATCCATTGAAAGTCAAATAAAAACTTGTAAAATACAAATTACAAAAGGTTTGCGATTCCTGTACTAACGGGTCACGCGTATCTCAGTGGCCGATTTGCATCCAACCTCAGAATCACGTGGAAATTGAACTGTGCATTAAAATGATTTTGCCTTTATTTCGAGTGCTTGATTTTTATCGAATTTTGAGCGATTTATTTTTGAAACTCTTTTTATAGTCATGCTTTTAAATAAATAGATAAAATAGTTTTTATTGACACCAAAATTACGAACACATTTCACCTTGGAATTAAGGCAGTATGGATATAAACACATACAAGTATACACATTACATTCGATATAAAAATTCATTACATATATTTATAACTAGGATATGACCGTGACTTAAAATTCCTGCGGGATTTTCAGGGCACAAAGTACCGCAGCATTATAAAAGAATGTAAGCTTTCGTTTTAGTAAAAACGGTGTCGGAATAAGATAATTTTTATGCACCCGAAAAAGTACAAACCGCTCCCAGGAATATACCCCTTGGACTCCCGGGATGAAAAATATCACACATTTTATTACATAAAAATTGCTATCGATCAGTGAAAAAATCAAATTGGGATTCGATTCTTTTTTAAATCATTCCCACGGGATTCCCAGAATAAAAAGTAGCGTAGATTTTAAGTCTATTTGCTGACGATTAGCGACAACCGCATCGAAATCAGACCAGTAGTGTTTACGTGAATCCTGGACAAACCAACAAACACACAAAAAAAAAAAAAATCGTGTTCTTCATCGTTCATATAGTGTGTTCCAGTTGTTTTTTTAAATAGCTTCAATATGTAGACACGGCATTTTTAGAATTTTATAATATAATAGACAAACACCAAATTTAACTCAAAACGAGTAGTATACCTAGAAGTATGGCAGCATTATTTCACTGGATACAAAGGTTAATTCTTTGAGCGATGTAAACTCCGGACGTTCGGGCACTACGGTGCCCTGACCAGTTTTTTATATATATTTTTGAATAATTTATAGGGACTTGGCTCCCACGCACCCAAACTTTTACTAAATCTAATTATAATCAATTATTAAATTGATTGTAATAAGATAATAATAATAATCAAAGTAAGTTTTTTTACAAGCTTTTATTTAACTTGCCATTGATGTATCTATGTATGTAAGTTCGGGTGGAAACTCGCAAGTTAAATTTGACCAACTTCCCGGTTCCCGATTGAGCTAAAATTTTGCCCGCATATATATCGCGTGCCAATGCAATAATATGGTACTATGGAGCTGATCTGATGATGGAGTCGGAAGGTGGCCATAGGAACTCCTGTACTAAACAAGATAGACCCGTCGTGTTTGGGCTTTACTTGTCTTGGCTAGCACTCTGCTGCTACATGATATCCAGAATCTCAAAAGCTTGTATTTAAAAATCTTTTAAAAAAACAAGTTATTTCAATTTTGATAACGAAAACGTAAAGAACCTTCTTAAAATATTTAATCTTTACTCGTACTTAAGCATTATGCATTATTGAATGAATTATACAAACACAGTATGTGTTTGTATAATTCTAATATTGTGCTAACGCTATAATCGTGCCGTTCACTTATTACAATTTGATTGTGGGTGTGATTGTATATTTGTTTGTGTTAATTGTTGTCATTGAGTAGGCGTGGCGTGACCTATACCAACGAATAAAAGCTCACATGGTGTGCATTAGAACTCAAATATGTTGTAAATAATAAAAATGATTAATTTGGCAAATTACTATTGTTACAACTCAGGTCCCGACGAAAACAAAATCCATCTGCATATCTGAAACAAAACACATTTTATTACCTGCCGGCATTTAAACTGAATGTAACTCTTTTATGATCGTCTTCTTTTGTTTACTTCGTGTTTATAATTTATGATTAGAAAACGGCACATCGTTTTATTGTATTCTTTTATGGCAGTCATTAGCAAGGTGTGGCGGATTAAGTCGACGTAGATACGGGGAAATTGTATTTGTGCAGTATAAAACGATAACCTGATGGAGGGAGGGCAGTCGAGCGTGAACCACAAGCGAAGCGAGTCGTGTGTACTACAATCGGGAAACTAATAAGTGACGGACTTTGTGCATTTTAATTGAATTACGACTTTCTGCATTACGTTTGGAATTGTTGTGTTCGGTTATACTTGTACCTGTGTTATATGTGTCTCTATAATTCTAATAGACTCTATAGTAATTCTAACGGCATTTTAATTCGAGTCTCGCCACTCGTAACACTATTATCTCAGATTATGTATAGAAACTGTATTTTAAGCATGCAGATATCTTGCGTATCATCTGGACATTTTTTTTTTTACTTTACATCAGGAGAGCTAAAACGGACGCTCGCAAAATTTGCCGATGTAGATCTGTTCACAGTTTTTCTTTATGATACACCCTACCTACATATCTATGTAGGTCATTGTTTGTCATCTGACAATCCTGCATTACACATACAATACGTGACATACTTTCATCCTCTCTTAGTCAATCGATCGGAGTCTTACAATGCTTTTTTTTATAGCCTTCCTCCGCCATATGTTAGGGCAGAGCTCTTTAATTTTTTTTTGTTTTCTTTTTTTATATACTGTTTTGAGGAATAGATAAATGTGGGTGTCAGTTCTTTATTTTAGTGTGTTTTTCTTTTTCTTTCTTTTTATAATTTTGCTCCTCTTATATCTAATACATTTTCTTATAATTTATCCTACCCTAGTCCTTATATTCTTGTAAATCTTCTAATGATCTATTTTATTTTTAACTATTTCTTAAAAATCAAAGTCTAACAATGATGAGGTACAACGCCAGTAGTTCAAGTTAGAGCACCCCTTCTTTACATAGCCTACTCCAAACTTCACTAGATTAGGTGCGATATTTAATTTCGTATGAAAACTGTTTATTATGTAGCAATCTGTAGTTAGTAGTACTTTTAGAGCCGCTTACATAAGGTTGCTTAATTTTATTTAAAAAACAAAAACGTATTTCACACCCTTAAATACAATTAGTGTCTTGCACAACGCAAAATTTGCAGCTAAATATGTTTAAAGAACTGTCAATACGTTTAGTGTAAAACGTATTTAGGCAGTTTAATATGATTAACTAATTTTATTTAAAGGCGATCGTTATGCAAGCGGCCCTTAGTTTTGGGTTATAAATATATTTAAATAAAGAAAGTGTCGGGGAAATTGACAGCGCGAGTACGTAAATGTAACCACGTTGAATATGACATACTTGCGCTGCCCATTTCCCTAGCCACTTCCCTGCTTGTTATCATGAAGTGAGAATACAATGTCGTTTGTAAACAACAGTGTGTGAAAATACAGTGTCGTTTCTTTGAGAACAAGATAACATGTCTGGCAAAAACTAAACTTCATTATTACCAATTGTCTAACCTATTCACATAGATCTATATTTAACTGTATATAACTAAATGAACCTAAATCGTTGCAATGAGGCATGAGTGTCTTGACTACTAAGCGTTAACAATACATTTTGTGTATAAACCTATTAAAACTTAACTTATTAAACTGTAACTAATATGTATGCAAAATGGCCGCCACGATGACAAAGTCGATACAGTAAATAGCGGGTTCGTGTTATTCTGATTTATATATCGGCAACATATCTAGCACAAGTATATGCAAAACGTTAAGTGTAGATAACTTAGGCGATACCTTTCGGTTATAATTTTATACTATTACACTAACTCCGGCGTTTTAGTTGTGTCTGCTTAGATAAATACTAGCTGTGCCCGCGACGTTGTCCGCATGGAATTTGATTTCAAAACCCCCTGATTTTGAAACATTCTTCATTGGCACTCCGCTCCTATTGGTCTTAGCGTGATGATATATAACCTGTAGCCTTCCTCGATAAATGTGCTATCTAACACTGTAAGAACTTTTCAAATCAGGCAACTAGTTCTTGAGATTAGCGCGGTCAATCAAACAAATAAACAAACTTTTCAGCTTTATATATGGACAAGGAGATGACATTTGTAACACCAGAGGTACTACCAATGTGCTGCGGCTCTCTAAAGGGAGTCTGGAACCTGGTCACTAATGTCCGAACGCAAGGTTGTTATGGCAGCATGCTCTAGACCAGGGATGGTTGCCATCCAGACGAGCAAACTCTACAACCTGGCTCTGGGTTGATTGTCACCTCTTACAACATATGCCCTGGCCGCAGGAAATTGTATCCTTGCTCCGTTCCTGCACGGATAGATTAAACAATCAATAACCTACAAATATACCCAAAATTAGACATATACTTTTGAATAAAACTATACATCAAAACATCACTCTTAAAGTTCCCGCAAAATCCTACAGTCAATATTGAAACTTCATTTCCGAACTCAAATTTCAACTAAAATTCCACACTTCACAGATGCAAAACAATTGTACTCGATATTATCTCCAGCCAACCACAAATCGATACATCGTTGCGAATTATCGATACGTATCGAATGAGATAGAATCGGATATATTAATACGCGAGTAGCCCAGTTAGTTTGGAGATGTCTGCCGTTCTAAATCAGTGCAACAATGCGGCTCAGGCTTGCCTGTGCTCGGTGTGGGTGTACGATAGGAAAATATAGACCTACCTTAATTTAATCAATTTATTTACTTATTCTATGGACAGTTTGACAATAAAAAGAAAGAAAAATATTTTATTCACGACGAAACACAAAGATTAAAAATAAAAAATAAAATAATAGAAACAAAATATTGCCCTAAATTGCACCCAGTCTCAGCACAATGCTACTCAACTAGTCCTGTAGTTCCGCTTGGGACCAGAAAATAAAGTGATGGTGGTGGTGGTACACCACGGACGCCATGATTTTGTATAAGTAGAAAGAGTCAAATAGAGCATGAATTATTGATTAAACACTAATTTTAGTTATTTGTATACTGATATTTACTAACAAATTCCTAAAGTAATATTATAATTTAAATATATTGTCATTTACCCAGTCATTTGTCTAAACGTTCTTGTATAAAACCAACATTATAAGAAACAATTATTGACTGATACTATCAATAAAATAAAATACATCATTTGAAATCAATATAGCGGAAATTAACCTTCTAAGTTCCAACCACAAGTCACATGATAAGTAATTTTTTTTTTTAATAATTTTGATAATGGAATGGAATTAAATCATATCCACAATTTCTTGTCTTGCATCGGAGACGCGCGGACAGTAGACATCACAAAGTCCGTTCGGCTTATCTCTCACTGCGCATTTCCCGCTGCAACCGCTCCAACTATGCATCACTCTGCACACTGCATAATATAATATAATGGTATAATGTGATCAACCAACCCCTAATATATTTTACTTACTAAATTAACATATTTACAATTGCATTGAATTCATTCATCCCTCATCATTTTTCCACAGAACAAGCAGAAATAGAAGTATGAGCTCACGCCATTGCCATGTGGTGGAACCAACCAAGCGGACAAAGCACTTTCTTCCTCAGCTTCTTCTTTTCTAATCAGTGCGGTTGAGGCGTGAAAGGCCTTACCGTCGTTTCTTTTTTCTGAAATCTACAATGTAGGCGACTTCAAGTCACTCTTTAACAGGTATGTTCTAGGAAAATGTGAACTGCGTTCCTCATGACATAGTTGTTTTTAAAAAAAAAATACCAATATGCTTACTTTCATATCATCATACACATCTCCATCATCATTTAAGATCTATGCTCTTATTTTTCTTTATGATCCATATTAATATTTTGAAAATCAATTTACAGAATACAAAAAATGGGAGCAGTGGCAATGAATTGTTGTCACCATTAACGTGTTCACTTCTGATTTGATAAGAATAAGTGGAGGTTCACCATCCTAGTATATAGTTGTGATTTAGTCCCAGGTCTGCACACGTGAGCCCGATGATCCGCTTTAGGAAGTAATATAGAGTCTTACCAGATTATATTTAGTCGATGTGTGGTTATTGTACGTATCTGAATTGAATTTGAGAATATTTTTATTCTTGAGATCCAGAATATAGAAGATTTAAAACAGTACGTGGAATAAATCAATCCACTCCACACAATATCTATTGCTATAGCGTATCAGGGTAATAATTAACATTATATCATTTTCATTATCCGTGCAGAAACGGAGAAATTATACAGTTTCCTGCGGCCAGGCGGCCTGTCGTAAGAGGCGATAAAAACAGCCCACAGCCAGGTGGTAGGATATTTGCCTGTCTGATTTGCTACAACTCCTGGACTAAATAACTCTATAGTATGCCGCCATGAGAACCTTGAGTTTTGTTTCGGTTTTTATAGCACCTTTATTGTTACGAGTGTCCGTAGGCGATGGTCACTGCTTTCCTTTTGGGCCGTATGCCTATGGGCTGACTTGTGCAATAAAAAGAAATTAAAAAAACATTTATTTTTAATCATATATTTATAGCAAATCTGGCAAACGGCTCTAATGGAAAGGGACTACCGTCGCCTATAGACGCAAGCAAATCCAAAGCGAAGCCAACACATATTGTAGCCTTTAGATAGGATATAGTGATGGGATAGTGAAGATGACTTAGATGAATGCAATATGAGAATAGGATAGAGAAAATGTGATAAAAGGAGAGGGAATAGAGCGGTCGGAACTCTCACTTATCGTATGAAACACGATTAACTCAATTCCATTTCACGTAGATTTTCTGTGAGAGGACGGCACCACATCGATCTAGCAGTAACCCCTTCCTAGAGTTCCATATTTGCGCCGTTTGAGATCTTCAGCTGTTGAAGCAACGTTGCCAGCCCCTGACCTAGTCGTTGGAAGATGTGATGCCGCCACAGTGTCAGAGATGTCAATTCCAGCATGAGTCTACTATGCCTATTTATAATATGTGCCACAAATGATGAAGTATAGCGTACTGAGACTTACATCCAGCAGTGGACAACGCAGTTGGTACGCGTGAACAAAAGCAGTACTGCAACTCGATGACACGGTGTAAGCTTGGTAGAGCCATCCTACAATCATTATCATGACTTCACATCGGTGGAGTACCACACATGGACGGACAGTCCACATCGATGGTTTCATCATGATGTTTTCCTTCGCCGTTGTTACAAAAACAGTCCATAAATGTCACACTGCTGGGCTCGGGCTTCCCATTATAAAGAACAGTATACCGACAGGCTTGGCAGGTTTGACACATTGGTTATCTCAATGCGTAGGTTGTATCACGATGTTTTCCTTCACCGTTGTTAGCACGTGGTAATTGTAACAATATGCGCATTAGGTCAGAAGACTGCCCAAGTAGTGTATGCGTTCCGGCCAGGATCGAACCCGCGCCTTTTGAGTTTGGGAAGCGTGCGCTAGCCATTACGCTACCACTACGTTATATCTATTCGAAACATATTAAATTTCTAAGAGAATACTGTACATCAATTTGCGCTGTATTTAATAGCGCACGGCTCACCCGCTCCGGGATCGGAGATCTAATTCGCTCATCCCGTCGGTGCGCACGCGCATTCGCTCAACCGCTCGTGACTCCCACAGACATTTTATTACCATAATTTAAAACAAATATCTGATTGTGTGTACCGGGCATTAAAGTGTTAAACCGACTCTCGTAGGGATGTGTCTATCACTTATACAGGGCTGAGGTGTGAATGACCTCCCATAGAAAGTTTATAAGAATTTTTTGAGAGTACTAGTGTGCACTGGGGACCAATTCTGTTATTTTAATATTTCGACGTTTAGAAGATATTCAAAGTACGATGCCATTGTGATAGTGACAAAAAATCGTATTCTGCTAAATCCACAATATCTTCTCGATATCGTCGCGGCAGAATAATTAGTGAATATTAAAAACTTACCAAAAATTGAAACATTTATTGTCACCAAGTCAGAATCTGATGAGTGGATCCAGGGAAATCGAGAGCAACCTTCGAATGTTATTGGCAGATACACCGTGTTTTTGTCTAAAGCAATTCAAGTGTATTTGCGAAACTAAAAACTAGACACATAAAACAATTTCAAACGGAACTAAAACATTGTGTGTGTGCAGTTCACTCGCAGTAGAAGTGAAACAAAGTGTAAAAAAGGGTGGGAGGGATTCTAAATTTCGTGACGTCACATCTCATATATTATATCGTGATAATATATTTAAACTTTAAAACTCGAAATATGAAGTATTAACGAAAAACTTTAAAACATTTCCAACTATTTCTGTATGAGCATTGTTTAAATTGTTAAATATAATGTATTCTATTTCATTCTCTCGCAGGCTTAGTCCTATAGATTTATGTGTTTTCTCTTTTTACTGTCGCTTTTTCACTACAATGTATTACCATAATCGTAATTTTGATGCTGTGAGTGTGATGTATGTAATTTTCCAATATTACCTAAGGTTCCAAGGATGCTGCAAGCCCTGTTGGCTCCAATAAACATTCTTGCTGCGAGTCACGGCGCTGGCCATCACGAGGCACACATGGCAGCCGCGGGCGAGCGGACTATGTGCACACCTATTATGCCCTTTAGATAGTACGGGAGCTGGATAACTCAGAACACTAGATTTTCTAATGTTGGATCAAGCTACTGGACCACAGCCCGCTAGGGTTTACGGAGTTGTATACATACGCTTTTTTCTTTTTGACCCGGCATAAGTTATAGGAAGAAACCGAAAGGAAGTAAGGTATTCCTGACTTAAATGGGTCTATTGGAATGCTATTACCATCTCATCCGATTCCCACACCCCTTTTACCATTCATCTGCGATAGATTTCCGCTTGTCAAAAAATGTCCTTATTGTTTAATTAATTAAGAATAAAATTTAAAATAAATGTGTGTGTTGCAGTCAGTTTACACGCACTAAAAGTAAAACTTATATACTTATTACTCATATATACTCACAGTTAATTATTTTGTAACTTTTATTAATATGAATTTAATGCCTTAATCCGTCAACACATTATAATTCAAAAAAATCTATCTTAATTACACTTAACGTCAGTAGCATAAAGTTCAAAATTCATTCACTGTTATGCACAATTTCCTTTGATCTACGTATAAAAGAATATCTGCCCTAATTATATACACAGAGAGCTAGAATTTATTTGAAATCCTTAAAGTTTTATTTAAATTAAAAGTGAATGCTAACGGGTAAAGAAAAATATGTTTTATTTCAAATTAAATAGGGTTGAATTTTGTGAGTTTATCTCTTTTTATTACCACGTTTTTCATCAATTTGTTTCATCAATTTTCAAATCATAATGATTCTAAAGAAGTTTTAGTTTTAATTCTAAAGAGGTTTTGGTGCTGACAAAATCAAACCTGTATATTTTTGTTATATATGTTTGTTACTATTTGTCAGTTACAATCATGTATCTAAATGGATGAAACTGAAAAATAACTAAAAATGGGGATGCCCTCCATACATGTAACGGAGAGTTGATATTTTTACAATGCACATGTGAGGCATCTCAGATCTTAGAAAATTATGAGGATGATCTTTGAGTGATGCGTTTATCATTTTAGTATTCAGGTGGTCTTATCCACCATTAGCGTCCAATGTCGCAAAAAGTGAGTCTTCCCTTTAAATTTTGAGTATTAAGTGAACCATATTGAAAAGAAATATTTTCATATTTGAAACTAACTCCCGTACTAAATGGTCTAGTGTCGTAGCGCTTGCAAGTGGTTCGTGCGGCATGCTCAGGCGCAGATCTCGGACGCGATCTTTATAAGGTGGTAAAACATATATTTAATGCTAAACGCCCGACACGGATCGTCGTCTGTGAGAACCCGGAGCGAGTGTGATCTTGCAGCGCGGAGTGAGTTATTGCATGACCCAAGTAGGAAGTTAGTATGTGTATTTGTGAGGCCATATTTAGAGGCAAACAGGCATTTGATCGTTATTGACTGTGTAAGGCTTAAATAAGCCGAGGCAGCCTACGCGGTTTCTATATTCTTTGATTTACGTAATAAATGTAATATAGAATTTTACGAATTACTTCTACATATGTATCTATCTATACAGATAAATAAAACTGAAGTGACTGTTTGTAATGTCACAATAAAAATGTGAAAAATCAGGGGGGATATTTCGGACCAGGAGATTCCGACAATGCAAGTTTTAGAATTTTTCACTTTCTGTCTGTCTAGATGTTTCAAATATTTTATCCCGAGAATCCCGCGTGTATTTTCCCAAGAGCGATTTGCAGTTTTTCGGGTGCATATAAATTAGCTTATTCATTCTTTCATTTACATTCTTTTTTAAATGCTGAGATATTTTTTGTCCCGGGAATCCCACGGGAATTTAAAGTCAAGCGTGGACGAAATCGCGGGCATATCCTAATTACTTACAAAATGTAATATAGGGAAAACTATATCATTATTGGCACCTAAGTACAATGATCGGCTACCTATTATTTTATACAAAATTTCAAAAAAATCTTATAATATATTGTTACAAGTTGCAGGACTCGAGTTAAAATGCCGTTGGAATTATTATAGAATTTATTAGAACTATACAAACACACACACGCACACTGGTACACAACTAGTCCAAACCTAATGCACAAGTCAATCAAACGTGCAAAGTCCGTCACCAACGTCTTGCTTCGCTTGTGGCTATCGCTAGACCGCCTCATCCCTCCATTGGGGCATTGCTTTATACTGTACAAATACAATATGTCTGCTCGACCGCGTGGACTGAATTTTCTAGAATCACACCTGTCTAATGACTACCATAATAGATTACAATACACAATGGGCTGTTTTTCTAATCACAAATTTTAAACGCAAAGTAAAAAAAAAGAAATTAAAATGCCGAAAAGGTAATAAAATGCAGGTGTGAATTTCCCTTTGTCGGCACCTAGGTCATAACATCACATGAAAACTGCAGAACCGATTTAGATCTATCTCAACATAGAGCTAGTTTATAGCCCAGGTCAACACTCAGGCGAATTTCATTCCGATATGCGACATTGTTCGCTTGGGATAGATTAATACAACGCAAGAAGTTTCGCTAGCATATATTATTATATGCTTCGTAGGAAACTCTCTTGCAGTACAGGCTATCAGACTGTGGAACTCCCTTTCTTACCAATCAGACAAGCTATATCAATGACTACATTTAAACGTATCACTGACTATTACAAGTCTATTTAATTATATTATACTTGTAGGAAACCTACATAGACACTGGCTGCATGGAAGCCTAAATATTTCATAATAATAGAAAACAATGCGTCCTACTGCAGCCATGGTGGCGGGGCCTTCTCAAAATGAGGTACTTTTGCCTACAATAAGAGTGAAGCTCTTCACTGAGAGTGGGATAGAAGTTTTTGCTAAAGCTCTTTTAGACAGTGGATCTCAGTCATCTTTCATCACATCGGAACTGGTGCATATGCTTGGTTTAAAGCCTAAAGATATAAAAAGGGGCATAATTGGCATTGGCAATGCTCGCAGGCAAATATGTCAGAGTGTAGATTTAACATTGCATTCTTGCAATTCATCTTTTAGTATGCCTATCAATTGCTATGTCATCGAACAAATAACCACAAAGTTGCCTCAGAGTCATGTTAACATTAAATTACCACCCAATCTGACATTAGCAGATGCAACCTTTGATACTCCTAGTAACATACAAATTCTAATGGCTGCTGATGTGTTTTTTCAGATAATACTACCTGGTAAACAGCATGAGTCATCAGTCGAGCACGTAGCTAACTCAAGTAACCAGCTTTCATCTTCATCACACTTTCTAAACACTAAATTTGGATATGTAGTAGCGGGTACTTTTTCTAATATATCACAAAATCAATATATACAAAAGAAGGTTGTCAATCTAATGTGTAAGTCTTGCGATTACGAAATTAATAAAAATCTAGAAAATTTTTGGAAAACCGAAGCAGTTCCTGAGGTTTTTCAAGAAGGTAATGTAGAGTCTGAGCAATGTGAAGATTTTTTTCGTGAAACAGTAGAACTTACCAATAACAAGTTTCAAGTAAGTCTGCCATTAAAGGTTTCTTTAAAATATATGCATAAAATGTTAGGTGATTCTTTTCATTTAGCATTAAAAAGATTTTACAACACAGAGAGGAAGCTACAGAGAGAGCCATTGTTATACAATCAATACAAGGCTTTTATCGACGAATATGTAGCATTAGGACATGGCTCTTACATTAATATCAATAAATATGACCTCACTTTTGATCCAGTATATTTTTTGCCTCACCATGCTGTTTTGAGACCAGATAAAAAGACCACCAAGTGTCGAGTAGTATTCGATGCATCTATGCTAACCAGTAAGTCTCGATGTCTCAACGACTTGTTGCTAAATGGTCCTACAGTACAAAGAGATTTAATTGATATTTTATTATTGTTTCGATTAGGCTCATATGTTTTCAGTACAGATTTGAAGAGCATGTTTAGATGTATAGAGTTAAAACCTGATTATCGCTCTCTTCAGCTTATTCTGTGGAGAGAGGCTCCGTCTGAAAATATAAAATGCATAGAGCTAAACACAGTTACTTATGGTTTTAAGTGTTCAACATTTTTAGCGACAAGATGTCTTTTAGAGTTGGCTGTAAGGTATGAGAAAGAATATCCTATGGCATCTTTTATTTTGCGAAATCAAACATATGTTGATGATATTCTAGTATCCAGCATGTCAATTGACTTATTACAAGAAATGAAATATCAGTTAATTAATCTTTTAAGTCTTGGCGGTTTCCAAGCACACAAGTGGTCTTCCAATTGTGCTAGTATATTAAGTGATATACCTAAGGAAAAACAGCATTTTGATGATGTGGATATACAAAAGGAAAATTATTTTTTAAAAACTTTAGGTGTTACTTACAACACTAAGACTGATTCATTTAAAATTTCAAGCCCAGAACCTCATGATACTGAGCCAAGTACTAAGAGGGATATACTTAGTTATATAGCTAGATTTTATGACCCCTTGGGTCTAGCAGGCCCTATTACTGTTTTAGCTAAGGTAATTATACAAAAGTTGTGGTTGGCAAAGTTAGATTGGGACTCTGCATTACCTAAAGATTTACATAGCATTTGGATGAAGTTTTATACTAACTTAATTAACATGACACCAATACATGTAAACAGAAATGTCACACCACACAGCACATATTCTATTCAATTAATAGGATTTGCAGATGCTGCCAGTTCAACTGCATATGGATGTTGCTTATATCTTCGTGTAAGTGATGAAAAAGGTAATATAAACACTTCATTACTTTGTTCAAAGTCGAGAGTAATACCCTTGAGTCAGAAGCTTACGGTACCAAGACTAGAGCTCAATGCAGCGCTATTGTTAGCCAAGCTCTGTCATAGAGTGTATTCAATATTAAGTCTGCAGTTAAAAATTACAGACGTTTTTCTATATTCTGACTCAGAAGTAGTGTTAGCCTGGCTTAAAACTGAAATAACTAGATTAAATCTTTATGTAGCAAACAGAGTAAAGATGATTGCTAATTGCACCAAGGGATTTTCATGGTATTATATATGCACTGAAGAAAATCCAGCTGATTGTTTAAGTCGGGGTGTTTTACCACAAGAGCTTGCCTCACATTCACTCTGGTGGCATGGACCATTAATACTGTCCAATCATATGTATGCTCCTCAATCTAATCAGCATCCTAATACATTACGAGACGTACCTGAGGTTAAAGCTAGAGTCTTGACTGATGAAACTTGTGTCATGTTTTGTAAAAGTCAGAATAGCATTTTATGTTTAGATTTTATTTATAAGTATTCAAGCATAAGCAAAATGCAGAGAGTTTTGTCTTATGTGCGTCGTTTTTGTTTTAATTTAAGATATTCGAATGTGATTAAGTTGAATTACATAACTAGTGAAGAGTTAAACGAAGCTTTGTTATTAATTATTAAATATGAGCAACAAAGGTATTTTTCTGTTGAGACACAATTGCTTATACAAAATAAAAGTTTAGATGGTAGTTTTAAGGCATTAAATCCATTTATTGATGCAAATGGAATTATAAGAGTAGGAGGTCGTTTAGATTGTGCAACAATTCCTCACTCTCAAAAGCACCCGATTGTTTTACCTACTAAGTCAAAGATTACAGAACTAATCATTGTAACTGAACACATAAAGAATTTGCACGCGGGTCCAAAAATTGTATTGTCTTCATTAAATCAGAAATTTTGGCTCATTAATGGAATTAGCCTAATAAAGAAAGTAATTTATTCTTGTGTCATATGTTTTAGGTTAAAGGCACAGGCAGCTAAAGCTCTAATGGGTTCGCTCCCTACGAACAGAGTTATCATGAGTAGACCATTTCAAAGGGTGGGCATTGACTATGCAGGACCATTTGCAGTAAAACAAGCTCGAATACGGCGTTCTGTTGTCAGTAAAGGTTACATTTGCGTATTTGTATGTTTCGCTACAAAGGCTGTTCATCTTGAACTAGTTTCAAATCTCACAACGCCAGCCTTTCTAGCTTGCTTTAAGCGTTTTGTAGCTCGCCGTGGACTACCCAGTGATGTATATTCTGATAATGCATCTACGTTTAAGGGAGCAAGGAACCAATTAGACGAGCTGTACAAGCTGCTAGCTTCCAAAGCGCACAAACAACAGGTGCAATCACAAAGTGCTCAGGAGGGAATACGTTTTCACTTTATACCCAGTTACTCTCCTGTTATGGGTGGGCTTTGGGAGGCAGCAGTTAAGAGCACAAAATATCATCTAAAGAGAGTTGTACAGAGGGCTTTATTAACATATGAAGAGCTGAATACTGTTCTGGTTCAAATTGAGTCAATTTTGAATAGTAGACCCTTAACACCCCTATCTACAGATATTAATGACTATTCATATCTAACACCTGGTCATTTTTTGATTGGAACGGCTCTAAACACTTATCCAGAGCAGAATTTATCTGATTCTCATATAAATAGATTAAGTTTTTGGAATATATGTACGAGCATGTTTCAGCAGTTTTGGAAAATATGGAGGAAACATTATTTAAATGTATTACAATGTAGGCCAAAGTGGCAAGATAATTATCCTAACATTAAGGTTGGTTCTTTAGTAATTTTAGTTGAAAACGATGTTCAGCCTTTGTTCTGGCCTATGGCTCGGGTAATCAACGTATTTCCAGGGGCCGACGGTATAGTTAGAACCGTAGAGGTGAGGGCACAGAATGGTAACATTCATAGAAGATCAATTACAAAGGTTTGTTTACTGCCTATTGATGTTAATTAATTAATTCATGTTTTCTTTAGTTTCTCACTTCTTCCCTGGGAATATGTAGGAAACCTACATAGACACTGGCTGCATGGAAGCCTAAATATTTCATAATAATAGAAAACAATGTGTCTAATAATTTTAAGTCAGTTGCTATTGAACTGTTGATGAAAAATATTTATTATCTGCTATTCATTTAATACAAAGTACAATTGAAGTGAGTGCAGTTTTAATTTTGTATATTTACGCGCATACACCAGCAAAATTTTAATACAGTCTGCTAAATATAACTTTTAAACAATACTTTAAACTATTACTTTCTTTTAATTTAGTACACCAGCTAAAATCGTATTATCCCCGCAAATTGCTATTGCGCCTGGCCGCCATTTTGGTGACGTAACCGTAGCCGAACACTCAGTACTGTTAGCATCACTGGCCGGCGAGTACGCGTACATATCGAGTTGCGGATGACGTCACGTGAATGTTAATTTGACAAGGTTCCAGCGCCTTAGCAATTAACGGGGTAATTATATCTAAAAAAAATTAAATCTCCTTAGTGTCTAAGGTTTGCCCGTCCGCCCATTGTTCTAATGCATAATATGTATCCATATCGAGGCCTTCATAACATAGGCGTATAAGAAAAAATATCATTTTTTTATTGCTTCCTAAAAACTATAACTAATTTAGAATGTCTTACTAGTATGCAAGTGTACCTAAAAAGAAGAGTATTTCAAATTTCAGCCTTATACAATCAACTAGTTTTGTTTTATTCACAATTTTGTCCCTTGTGTAAAACTGCGCTTTTGTCTGTACGCTCATGTGTTATGAAGCCCTCGATATCAATTATCTAGATTTAAGTTTATGGTGAACAATAAAGAGTGTTCATTCATTCATACGCTAGTTAATTAAATGATTTCACATGATACTTGGAATTTAAATAAGCTACATTTTAACAACGCTTTTACGTGCATTGTTTTAAAATTGATTGCAAAATGGAATCTCTGGAATCTAATAAAACGAAGTTTACAACAGATGTATAGATGATAAAGGGATTTCTCAACACAATTAAGGATACGTACAAATCCGGGCATATTTCAAGTGTAACTTAACGTGAAGGTGAGTTGAGGGTTGTATATAATTGCGGGGGTGGCAAGGGGTGGTTGGTCAGTGTTTGTGATTTGTAAATGGGCTCAGACCTTAGCCCTTCCTCGCGATGGGGATATATCACGTACAACGATAACTTTGTTTAAGGATTTATATAGAACTGATAGAACCAGAATGTTTATTTGAAATGTTAAATATTTTTGTATGTTTTATTTTGAACATTGGATTATGAAATGACTGGCGATGAATGTTTAAGTAGTTGCCTTGCATCTACGTGCTTATGGATGCGTTCCCAAATTAGATTAAACTATTTTTATAATCTATTTATAGGCAAATTCTGGACGCATTTACAAATCTCTTGCCACATAACTTACGAGAATTAGGTAATTAATTTTTAGTTAGCAATACGGTTAGCATGCTAAAATTTGATCATAATAAAATTGTACAATAATTAATAAAGTGTTCTAAATTAATAAATTTTGATAAGATAACACTGAATTATTTGAGATTGGAAATATATAAGAGTGTTGTAACTAATATTTCTCAATAAATATCCCATTTATTGAATTGAGCGTCCCCAATTAAAGAGAGTGGATGGTATGTATAACCGCTACGTTTGTGTAAGGCAATTTGCAGGTTTTCTTACGATGATTTTCTTTAATACACGCGATAATTGTAATGTCTCTGCTACATCTGCGTTACTGTTAGTGACTGTGTTCAAATGCGTCTTACGTGTAGCTTTAAAAATAATGCGTTAATAATTAGCTACATTAGTGTAAATGTTGTAATCATGAGTTATCGGTTCATGTTTAACGTCATTAACAATGTCGCATGTCAAATTATGCTTTGGCTACATCTGAACTACAGGTATAGCAGAAGCATAATAATAATTAAAACATAACATAAATGTCTTCCAACTTGGATCGTACTTCACATTTTTGGAATGAGATTCTGCATATACTTAGCCAGTAAGCTATCACGGGTTTTAAGACTGTCTTACTTTTTTTATTGTATAAGTTCAGCTGACAAGCAGACAGCCCATCTGACGGTATGGATAAAGGCGCTACCAATGTGCTGCCGCTCTCTAAAAGGAGACTGGAACCTGACCACTAATTCTGGAATACATCTCCAGGTTGTTATGGCGCCATATTCTAGATCAGGGGTGGTAGCAATACAGACGGGCAAATACCGTCCCACCTGGTTATGGTACGGTATTTACCCGTCAAACCGTTGTGGTTGCCAGGTGGTAGGGTAAAATCCCGACTGGATGGCTACCACCCCTTGTCTAGAGTATGCCGCCAAAACTTAGATTTGTGTTCCGGCATTAGTGACCACGTTCCAGTCTCCCTTAAGAGAGTAGCAGCGCATTTGTAGCAACTTTGGTGTTGCTAATGTCCATAGACGATGGTAACCGCTTTCCATCAAATGGGCCGTCTGCCTGTCTACTGAACTCATGCAATAAAAAAGTGGGTTGTTTTGTCAGCTGTGCCACCAAGTCCTTTCCGTCTGGAAATTATATTCTTTCTCCGTTCCTGTACAGATTAAAGTAGTACATGAATTCCAATCACATTGAACAACTCTATATACATATCTGTACAAAGGAATGGCCCAGTACAATTGTCTGTGGAGATATCTTAAGGGGCACAAAGGTTCCCGCAAATTGCCAAAGTGAGTGTAGCGTCCGAACAGAAATACATTATCTGGGAAGGAAGGCGGCGGCGATCTGGAGATTTATGGCCTCAGACCTTCAGAGGCCGAACGTCCTATTTCCCCCAGCTGAAGGGATGATTGTTTTGCAGTTAAACCCCGATATGAAGGATTTTAAAGATGATCGTGTTTTAATTTTAAAGAAAACACAATAATAGTTTGCATGTCTTGTTTAGGATTTAGTGGTCATTTTAGGGAATAAGAATCAAATTCATTTTGTTGCGCATATATGCTATGTACCTATCTATGCTATGATTTCATCAACTTTGAATAATAAAACTACTTTTTACTTATATCAATCTCACCATACACACAGGTTTATTTAAAGTGCTTTTTACATGACGTTTCTGCAAATTATCTTCAATTTGATCGTAGTGCGTATGTAGCAGTGGACGTATTAAATATAGTTTTAAATTCATACTATAAAATCGACTTCTCTTAAAATTTATTGTATCATAGATAGATTTTGTACACAACAATTTGAATGTTGTGTACAAAATCAATTTGTCATCCCATTAGTTCACTCTTTCTCCGTATGTAGTCTATCTCATTGCTTTTCATTTGGGTCTAACTGTTTAGTTGTGAAAATATACTAAACAAGTTACTTTCGCATATATTTATTAGTACAGATTAGATCCTAGTTCAGTTATATATAGTTTCATGTGGGCATATATAGGGTACTAAACTACTGTTGGCACCCCACCCAATGACTTATAACCAGTCGATTTATTCAAGATAATAAACAATCTTAATATTTTTTATTTTGCAATTATATATTTATTATCATTGTATGGCCACAAAATAAAAAAGATAATAAGATTTTTGATGTTTTGTATAAAATAATAGGTGGCCGAAGGTGCTAATAATGTAATAGTTTTCCCTATATAACATTTTATAAGTAACTAGTCCACGCTTGAAATTTTAAATTCCCGTGGGATTCCCGGGACACAAATATACATACATATAATATCTCAGCATTTAAAAAGAAATGTACATACATACATACATACATAACTTCACGCCAGGTCCCTTGCGGGGTAGGCACGAACAACAGAGCGCCATACAGGCTTATTTTTACACACCTCACTTGCTTACATACAAAAAGAAATGTAGATGATGAAATAATGAATAAACCAATTTCTATGCACCCGAACAACTTCAAATCGCTCTTGGGAAAATAACCGTGAGATTCCCGAGATAAGAAATATCACACATTAATTTTTATTTAATTTTTATTAAATAAAATTTGCTATCGATCAGTGAAAAAATAACATTGCGATTCGTTTTTTTTTAAATGTGGCCATTTTCAATCATTCCCAGAAAAATTCCCGGAATAAAACGTAGTACAGATTTTTAAATCTAAGTATTGTCTGTCAATTAGCGGAAATCGCATCAAAATCAGCCCAGTAGTTTTTACGCGAATCCCGAACAAACAGACAAACCGACAAATAGACAAGGAATCAAAAAAATGCATCGTGTTCTCCATCGTTTATATAGTCTAGTCCAGTTGGTATTTTTTAAGGTTTAATGTACTAACACTGCATGTTTAGAACTTTATAATATTATAGACACAGATATAAAGGTTCTTCCAGGCAGAAGAGATTGCTTTAAGCAATAAGGTCGTCCATTGTACTACTGCCTTCTAATTTTAAGATATGAATATGTGTTACCTACTGTTTTTATGTTGCTGTACAATAAAAAAGTATTGTTACGAGTTGCAGGACTCGAATTAAAATGCCGTTGGAATTGTTATAGAGTTTATTAGAATTATACAAACTGTAGAGGGGCATTTTGGTGTGCAAGAAATGAAAACCAGATAATAAACTGTAAACAATATACTTCGTCATAATTTAAGTACATGGAAAATAGAGCAGTGCGCACAGGCATTGCTTACCGACATACTTAAACGACTAAACGACGGGGCGGCCGGCGATTCCTAAGAGGACGAGAGGGGCGGGAGGCCGTACCATCGGTACCATCTCGGCCAGGTGGCTGGCAGGGCCTGCGAGGAGGAAGGGCGCGGGAGGCCGTACCATCGGTATCAGGCGACCGAGCAGGTGGCCGTAACACGTGAGGCTCGACTGGGATAACGTCGCGCGCTATAACCTCCCCCTCCAAGTCACAAGTACGACCCGTTTGTGACTTGGGATTAGGCGGTCGTCCACGACGACGTGGGTGAATGACGGCATCGGATGAACCGGTATAACGCGTTAAATCACTAGAATGATACTTCCCCTTAGGAACACCGGCACTATCAACAATCATATAAGAAGTTGGACTGATGACTTGCGAGACACGATACGGGCCTTCCCGTCTAGGAGCAAATTTACTTGTAAAACCCTTAGATGCGCTGCTCGCCATATGAGTTTTAACGAGCACTAAATCTCCTTCAGTAAAAGGTAAAGATTCACGTCGGTGCTTATCACCTTCGGACTTGCGCTTATCCTGTTGCTCCTCCATACGTTGCTGTACATCTTGCAAGGCACGAACAAAGTCCTTCAGATAGGGTGTGATCTGCGGCACGAAGTTCTGCTTCGAAACGATTGCACGTAGATCAGTGCTCACTGAGAGCGGAGAACGCATCTCTCGCGCGTAGGTCAGGTAGGCAGCTGAATGTCCGGTTCCCTGATTGTACGCACTGTTAAGTGAAAAACGCACCATCGGTAGAACAGCTGGCCATTTACGGTGTTCAGGACCTACGAGTATAGCAAGTCGCGTTTTTAATTCACGATTTTTACGCTCAGCTGGATTAGCTTCGGGGTGGTAGACTGGAATCAGAGATTGCTGCACCCCTAATACAAACAAAGCTTTTTGCATAACAGCCGAAACAAACTGCGTTCCATTGTCGGAAATAATCCGACGAGGAAAACCATAACGCAGAAAAACCTCCTCCAAAAGAACTCTCGCACACGATTCAGCAGTCGCGTCACACAAAGCGAATAGCTCTACCCAGCGACTGGCGACATCTTCTATAAGAAGGATCCACTTCTCGCCACCATCGCCTTCAGGCAAGGGCCCAAAAAGGTCCATAGCTAAAACCTCAAATCTCTGCTGGGGCACTGGAGTTTGAAGCAACCCCGCAGGCTTCAAATTTGACGATTTGTATTTTTGACAAGGGTCACATGACTTTAAATACTGAGCTACATAAGAACGCATATTCTTGAAATAATAATTTTGTTTGATCTTCTGCAAGGTACGCTCTAAACCCCAGTGTCCAGCAGTGGGCGAATCATGGAGCTCCTTCATTAGCTCCGCCCTTAATGACTCTGGTACCACTAATTGAGGCTCTTCGGATTCTCCATCCGGATCGCAGCGATACAATATACCTTGTGAAAGATAATATCCTCTGTCCGTCCAGCGTAAAGATGCATCTGGATTATCAAATTGTGCTTCAAAATCTGCAATAATTTTACTAACGTCAGGATCCTTCAACTGAGCCTCTCTAAGATCCTCAGGCTTCTGACGTGGCAGATCTACAATTACAGGACAAATATCACACGAACTGGAACTCAATACTTCTGATTCGTGGCTTACCGGGCGGCTAAGCGTATCCGCAACCACGTTAACCTTTCCAGGAGTATAATCAATATCCAAATCATAAGATTGGATCTTCATAGCCCATCTGGCTAAACGACCGCTCGGGGTCTTTATGGACAACAACCATTTCAGAGGCTGATGATCTGTCGCTACACGAACCTTACTTCCTTCAATGTACCCTCGAAATTTATCCAGAGCCCAGATCAGAGCGAGGGCTTCCCGCTCTGTAGTATGGAAGTTACGCTCAGCAGGCGTTAACAATCGACTTGCATACTCAATGGGTCTCTCTTCATTAACAGTCTCACCTTGCATGAGCACTGCTCCAATGGCGTACGCACGGGCATCTGTCCGTAGAACAAAAGGCAGGTCAAAATCTGGCTGACGAAGAATGGGACTGGTGGTGAGCCGGTACTTAAGCTCCTCAAATGCTCGTTGCTCACTCTCCCCCCATTGCCAGCGTCTGTCCTTCTTGGTCAGATCCGTCAAACTACGCGCTACGTCGGAAAACTGCGGAATGAATTTCCGGAACCAGGAGCAGGTCTGCAGAAACGTCTTTAACTGCTTCAAATTCGTCGGAGGCTTCATGCTGGTTACAGCTTCGACTTTCGTGGGATCTGGCTCGATTCCACGCGAAGACACAACATGTCCTAGGTAATTAATCCTATCCCTAGCAAAAACGCATTTATCTCTATTGGCCTTTAATTTAAATAAACGAAGACGCTCAAAGACCTGATGCAGATCCTTTAGATGACGTTCCAGAGTGGGTGATATCACTAGGAGATCATCAAGGTAGGCCAGAACACAAACATCCTTAAGGCCTGCCCTCATCCGGTCTATCAGCCGCTGGAAGGTCGCTGGAGCGTTCTTTAAACCGAAGGGCATACGACGGAATTGGAAAGTTCCAAAAGGCGTAGTGAAAGCCGTCTTAGGCCGATCCTCTGGAGCTACCATCGTCTGCCAATAACCAGCCTTCAAGTCTATAGTAGACATCACACAATCAGGCTTTGTACTGATTAGCAAATCGTCGATGACCGGAAGCGGGTACTTGTCAGTACGAGTGACACTATTGAGTTTCCGGTAGTCTACGCAGAATCTGACTTCCCCGTTCTTCTTTGGTATTAAAACCACAGGCGAAGCCCACTCTGACTCGGCATCCTCAATAATGTCACCTTCCAACATCATCTCTATTTCTCTTTTCATAACCTCTTTTTTTGCAGGCGTGACTCTATATGGTGGGCTAGCGATCGGGATAGCATCGCTGGTATCAATGCGATGCAGAGCAAAAGTAGTTGGTTCTCCCCCTGGAGAAAAAATGTCCTCATGGGCATTCAGGAGGGTACCGAGCTGCTCACGTTCATCTGACCCAAGATGGGAACCTTCATCCTCACGAAGTCCCACAGACGAACAGCTGATCAGCGGCAAAGAACATGACTCAAACTCAATGGGTTGCGGCGTCCGATCGTGTCTCACAAACCATATATCACTAGCAAAGTCCAATACCATACCTATTTCGTTAATGAAATTCATACCCAATAAACTATCCGTAGCGTTGGGTAACATAATGAAATCTACCACACATGTTACCCCTCGCACGGTAACATTGACACTAGCTATTTCTACATTTTGCGCACAAACGCGGCCATCGGCAAATTTTAACTCTGTAAAAACATAGTGAAACTTATGACTATTCTTAACTAAAAGCGTTCTTAAACTAACACTACCGATACTATGTCTCGCGCCAGTGTCCACTAACACTTTACCACTTGCGCCATAAATTTGAATTTTGAGCACCGGGCGCATACGCGAATTAATATTAACGGAACTCACAGACACTGATTTGAATGAACTTTCAGATACTACTGTAGATTTTTTTTGTTTACATGTCGGACAATTTGTACGAATATACCCCGGTGTCCCACAACCGAAACACGTTATCGTACTCGCTCGCGGTTCAGCCTCCAAAATATCATCTTTTACTCTCTTCTGTTTGGTAAGTCTCTGACAGGCATCCCTCACGTGACCATACTGCTTGCAGTAATTACACTGTGGCCGTGAGCGGGGTTTCAAAACTGTATTAGACTCTGAGCGCTCCGTCCCTGACTGCGCTAGCACGGTAGAAGAGGTGGAAGGCTTGGTTTCCAAAACCACTTGCGGCTGACATTCTTCTAGAATATCCTCGACACGGCGCGCCTGCGCCAACAATTCTCCAAACGTAACAAAAGAGGAACGCGGCACCTTTTCCCGGATACGACGGTGCAATAACCCGTAGGTCATATCCAATTGCACCACTTCGGTGAGTGTAAAAGGTGGAAGCTGCGCGATTAATGCACGAATATGGCATATAAATAAATCCGTTGCTTCGTTATTCTTTTGCTCTCTCTCAAATATAGCACGATAGATTTTGTGCGGCGGTAACCTGGGTCCAAATGTTTGTATCAAAGAGTCGACCGCTGCTTGCCATGTTAGTGTGGTATCCTTAACTCCCTGCCACCACGTAGCAGCAAGTCCCGTCAGTAACATAGGCAATCCACGCAGCGCAACATTGTCGTCTATACCTACGCAGGCTTTATACGTTTCAACTGCGTCGACAAAGGCTCTAACATCGTTCGATTTACTGCCGTCGAATCGTGCCGTACATTTAGCAAAATGGCCTGTATTCTGCTGATTAGTAAAGTAAGATTGCGTACCTGAGCTGTTGTTATGCATACTACTTATCAGAAGCATCAGCTGATCATTCGTCAGAACAAACTGTGGCGTGGCAACACCGACGGGAGGGGCAGGCGGCGTGACAGGTCGCGTCACGTCCGCGGCCGCAGCGGCAGCGCCCTGCGTGGAAGACTCCCGCATAGGCACCGTAACAGACGCTGTGGCAAGTACCGAATCAAACCCCGAAGCAAGTGCCATACCGGGCACCGGGGGCGGTACCATAATCCCCTCATCAACGATGACACCGGCTTCCGCCGGACTCGCAGCACGAGATCTCGTCATCCGTCGCGACATAATGAAAGCCACCCGAATGTTCCAGAATACGAATCACTATTACGTACACAACATTTACAGTTTATAACAAACAAAACAAAACTGTCATTGCACACCAAACTTTTAAATATTATTTACGAAAAACGTTCATTATTTTTATAAAACACAACAGTTTATTCACGGGTATTGGCCGAACGTTGGGCGTCACTTTGTAGAGGGGCATTTTGGTGTGCAAGAAATGAAAACCAGATAATAAACTGTAAACAATATACTTCGTCATAATTTAAGTACATGGAAAATAGAGCAGTGCGCACAGGCATTGCTTACCGACATACTTAAACGACTAAACGACGGGGCGGCCGGCGATTCCTAAGAGGACGAGAGGGGCGGGAGGCCGTACCATCGGTACCATCTCGGCCAGGTGGCTGGCAGGGCCTGCGAGGAGGAAGGGCGCGGGAGGCCGTACCATCGGTATCAGGCGACCGAGCAGGTGGCCGTAACACGTGAGGCTCGACTGGGATAACGTCGCGCGCTATAAAACACATATAACATAGGTACAAATATAACTGTACACAACCAGTCCAAACGTAATGCACAATTCAATAGCACGCGCAAAGTCCGTCACTAAACAGATTACCATATGTACACACGTCTTGTGATTATCGCTTGACTGCCACATCTCTATATTGGGGCATTGCTTTATACTGTACAAATGCAATATGTCTGCTCGGCCTCGTGGACCGAATTTCCTAGAATCACACCTGGCTAATGACTACCATAAAAGATTACAATACACAATGGGCTGTTTTTCTAATCACAAAGTAAATAAAAGAAGTCCAAATGCCGAAAAGGTAATAAAATGTATTCTACAGGGCTGCAGGTGTGAATTTCTCTTTGTCGGCACCTAGGTCGTACCAATATTATTGTTGTTATATTTACAACCAGGTTAAGGTTCCTGATTTAAAGTATATACTCACTTCACTGCATACTACTATTAAATTGACCTGAAGAAATTCTGGTGTTAGTATTATATCTATATGTACGTTGCTCGAGCAACCCCTTCTGTCCACTCCACATTTGAATAACTATCGCAAGTTAATTCTTCAGATAAAGACGTCCGCCATTTTGGCTGCGGCCGCTTCCGGCGGAAGTCCAACTTGGACGGATATTCAAACTCGACCGGAACTGGATGGAATGGCGACATACATTTCGAATTTGGAATGGCTATTGTCTGTTGAGATTGTGCTATGATTTATGAGTTGTTACGGTCACTTCTGTGTACAATATATATTTATATATAAAGTATTTACTGTTATAGGTTTTAATTTAAATGGTGACACGTTTTACAACCCAGGTACTCTAACGCAGTATTAATATAAAAGATTGGGCGTTAAAATACCTATCTAACATCTTAATTTTAAAATATCACAATCTGAACACTTTTAATTACTACTTGAACAATAATCGATATATAATATAATCAATATTTCAGTCCTGCAAGTTATGACGTCATTGCTTGCTACCCTCGTACAAATCTAATAATCTGTAGTGTTTTACAAGATTATAAAAGTGTAATAATTGATTTAACTCAATCTTTACTGATATATAACAGTATACTTATCTAAAATATGATTTTATTACAATCAAAATATAAATAAATAAAACAATACAATGACAAAGAAAATTAACCTAAATAAAACTTTAAATTTATAAATAATCCGCAGACAAACGCACATATTGTATGTCCCCAAATTAAGCATGTTACGCTTGTGTTATTGGTAATATACAACGGACTACTATGGGGCCATTTTCCAGACACCCAGACCACAATAAATAATAATATAAAAAAATATAAAAAAAAATATTGACACCAAAAATATAACAAAATTTGCCTTAAAATTAAGACTGAATACTAACACCTAGACTAGGCCAAGCCTGTATCCTAGGTGTTAGTTGCTCCCAGTGACATAATAACTAAACTTATTTAACAAATTAATTCCATGTTACAAATAAAAATTACAACAAAATTGGAGGTAGTTCCAAAATTCCAATGTAGCAATGAGCTTGTCAAACACGAACTTGAATCGTCTACAGAACGGGTATTATGTATTATGGGGATTTAGGAACATTTTTTCTTGTGAGTTTGTGAGTAACAAATTTTATTATTTATATACTACTTATATTATTTATATACTTATGAACAATATTTATGATTACTTTACATATTTTAGAATTTATATATAGTAGACTATATATAAATTCTATATATATGTATATATACATACAATATATACACACACATAAAATAAATAATATTATATATAAAATTAGTTTCCGAAATTTATCATACGAGGAATCGAACCCGGAGCATCTGCGTTGCCATAAGATAAGCCGGCAAAGGTTTATAGCCCACTCAACCACAGAGGCCAACACTAATTGACAAAACTGATTAATTGATATAAATCTTATACTAATATATAAGGTTGAAAAGTTTGTTTATTTACTGGTTTGATTTGAAAAATTCTTTCAGTGTTAGATAGCCCATTTATCGAGGAAGGCTACAGGCTATATATTATCACGCTAAGACCAATAGGAGCGGAGCACCATTAAATAATGTTTCAAAATCGGGGGGTTTTGAAAACAAATTCCACGCGGACGACGTCGCAGGCACAGCTAGTATATTATATTCTTTTTGTACCCCTTTGAGGCTAGAAGTACAATATTGAGCCTAAGTTTATCGTCTTTAATATCTAAATTTATTTAATATTTAACATATGTGTATCTAAGATTTCATAAGACGCTTTCTAATTTGTGAATTTGCAGAAACAAGCATTAATACCCCTTACAAGCAACGCCTGTCCAATTAAGTTATTTCACTAATTAGTAGTGCTCACTTGACCGAAAGCAGATCATGTGGATTTAGGGCAGGTACACAACGTATTAATTGTATACAGAACAATTTATATTATTTCTAAAAAAGGGGATAGATATATGAAGATATGAGGTGTGATAAAGGATGTGTGCTGAAATCACAGAGCAGAGAATCCCGCTATCAGGCCGGGGCGCGACGATTTTCTTAGCTTTATGGCTGGAATACAGGAGTATGGAAGGAATTCAATGACGCCGACACTCAATGATTGAGATTTTTTTTATTAATTAGAAAAGCAAAGAAAAAGAAGGAAGTACGCAAATTCTAATCTTTAACTAATTTAAACTGAATAAAGAATAATAGCTTGCAAAATGCTATCCTATAATATATATCCCAAGACGCCATTGCATTCTTCCATTGCAGGTAAACTCCTCTTCAAGTAACTGTTTTCGTAGGTAAATATATAGTTTTTAAATTAAATTCATAAAATATTACTCCAAAAGGAAGGTTAGCACTAAAAATCAGCGTTGTGTCGATACTATGTCGGCACAGAAATAAGCTGAGTGTAAACCTTTTTTGCTGAAAATGCGGCTTACAAATTTTCAAAAGATGTTTTTAATTTTAAGATTCATGTCAGCAATGTAGGTATACGTCACTATTTCTTTAAATAGATTTTTTCTTTCTTTCTAGGTTAATCGAATTTTTGTAATATCGGAAAGGTATTTAAAAACTTCTTTTACGTATTTGTACATCCTATTTTTAAAACCGCTTCGCACGTCATCAACTACTGCGTCATTCTCATTTCCTCGAACCACTACATTAATGTAGGCTCTTTCACTCTATGGATTTGTTGTAAATAATGGTTTGTAATATTTGTCCTACGATACATACAAGTACAAATATTTATATATTATTTCTTAGTATCATAGCAACCTTTGCTACCTGTTTTTCCAAAAAAAAACTCTGCAATAAAACGTACATGAAGAAGACTATGTTTTATTTTGAACAGATTTGGAGTTACCTTCTAGCTTACGACGTCCCCAAGATATGGTTTTTCTAAGGTATCATAAAAATTCTTCCAATTCGATAGCATTGGTAACATCTCTGTTGTAGCAAACGTTCATAGGCAACGATTGTCCATCAGATGAGCCATTAGCTGATCTGCTGATCTCCAAACAGTAAAAAAGTATCTTCAATTTTAATGTGTTATCAAATAATAAGTTTTATAATATGTAACTGTCTTAACAATACTATTTTAAGCTAATCAATTATAACAATATTTGCATTGGGTGACCGAGCGTGATGGCAAGGCGAACGAGCAGTGGGAGTGGAACAATTAGTTTGAAATATCATTTGTTATTACTTGTATGTGTATACAAATTTTGTTGCTATAATAAATTGCAAATTATATTTTTTTTAATTGTGATAGTGTCAAAAAATTCGAATACTATTTAATCCACAATATCTTCTCGATATCGTCGTGGCTGAATTATAGTAGACAAAATTATCATTGCCATTAGCAGAAATGGCATTAGCCGAAATTAATACGTATTGACGCTACTAAAAATTTAGACATTTATTTCGCAAGTCTTCGCTTATAAATATGTATAAAGATAGAGTGGCTTGCCATGGGTACGCATTAGAATTACCAGAATACCGAAATCAGGCAAACCTACGATTGAGACGATAGTGTCCTGGGATGTTTACGAGATTAGCAGAATTGGGCTCCTAA
Organism: Dendrolimus pini; assembly: GCA_949752895.1. Lineage (NCBI taxonomy): Eukaryota > Metazoa > Arthropoda > Insecta > Lepidoptera > Lasiocampidae > Dendrolimus > Dendrolimus pini. The sequence continues at coordinate 16,292,314 of OX457140.1, read as the reverse complement.
TGGGAAGCGGTAATCATCGCCAATGGATGTTTGCTACACCAGTGATACTACCAACGTGCTGAGAAACTAAGAAATTTAATGACCTTTTAAAAAAAGTTCTGAATTTTTTAATTCCACTAGATTCTACATAATCGATGGCGGGAGTCTCTAGCTGTTTAACACTAAAAGATTTTTTTCTAAAACAGCTAAGGAATTAAATTATTTGACCCTTATCAAAAAAGAAACTTGTATTTATATACTGAAACTGGCCGAGACGTAGGAATAAAAATCAAATAAAATTCCACGCTTAAAACAATTAAAACGCATGTTTAATTAAGCTTATTTTTTTTTCAATTTAGGATTATTGTGGTAAAAATTAATTAATTATTTTGTTAGTAGAAAAAGAGAGTAGGATATAATTTACATAATGCAAGAGATCCTTGGCTTAACTGTTAAAATATTCCTTTAAACAGACGTAATCGCAATTCAAAACAGAGTGACCGCTCCTCATCTATTATTCGCCAAGAAATTCATACGTCAAGCGGCTTCTTGGCCTGCGGCAGTCGGACAGGGGTCAAGATATGGTCGAATTAATATTCATACGACGGACCCAGGTGGTCGACACAATCTCGGAAGGGTGGACTAGGGAATGGTCATTCGCTGGTGACTAAATTTACAGACGAGTAGCGTGAAGAAGCTAATTTTATGCCTAACTATAGATTGCTTCTGTGAGAATTTGAATAGGCTACAAAATATAACAATTGAAATTTGCAAAAAAAACAATGGACAGAAGATCATGTTAAGTTTCATTAATAACTTGTACTATGAGCAAATTGTTGAAAGTTAACATATAGTACAGTAATTATTGTTTAAACATAACAAGAATAAAATGGTTTGAAGATATATAAAAATATTTTTTTTATTAAACACACTGCTTGTCAAAAGTGATTTATATTGAGTAAAACATTAAAATAAATTAAGATAAAAATACATTTAACGGATTTAATTTAGAAACAAAACACGGTTAAATATTTTCAATATTGAAATTTATTGTTGTTTATAAAAGATAGTATGCCGTAATTATATTGCCGTAGCAAACTACGCTGTAAAATAATAGTAAAAAACTTAAAATTTAAAAATAACTAGTTACTATAAACTATTCACAGGTAAAAGGAGTCATCCAGATCGCTGACGGTTATGTGGCAACGTTGACCCGTTACCCTAAATACAGGCAAGCCCTTTGGTTACGCGAGACTTCTTTCAATTGCATAGGAAGGTCTTAATAGAGTTGATGAACCTCACGTCCGCCATGCAGTAATTATTTTTAAAAGAAATATTTTATTTTTGCAATGACAATCTTAATTTGAAAATCGGTTAATTATTTTTGGTACTATTTTAATAATAATGTGATAATAATAATCTGGAAGCAACAAACACTAAGCGTTTACACTTCTGCAGTACCGTATATGCCCTTTGACCGGGTGGTTTCAAGACAACGGGGTGGCACGAATACGGGCCCTTGTCTTATCTTGCCTACGCCCGCGGACTGCCTGATGGATTAACTTCATTGTTCCACCGTTGCTTGGGTGACGAGCGATTTATAATTATGCCGGTGTGACTTTATACTGGTAAGCTGGTGGCGTATACTTTGAAGTTGTTTTGTTATTTAGTGTTTTGTTATTTTTTTAAATATAACAAGGCATGTATGCGTTATAATTTTATTTTTAAAATATCGTATGAGAAAGTAATTTACGCGGTCTTGTTGAGATTTCTATCAGGATCTGCCTGAAGTGGTATGGTAAGATATTTACTTGCCGCGTATTCAACAAGTTGCCGAAGTGACAGCGTAGAGGAACTCTCTTGTAGTTTCTTTGTTATTTTACGAGCGTGAAGATAACTGTGAGTGCGAGAGTTCCTGATGCGGTACTTATATTCGTCTCCATGATACGCAACTCCTCTTTGTGTTACATAAACGTAAGAATCACTCACTACCATACCAATAGATGACAGTCTAATGATGGATGTATCTACAGGCCAATCCTTCCAGCATAATCGTTTATTTAAAATCGCAAATGTAATAGTGAACGAATATGAATGACCACTCCGTCGGAGCAAACCCTGACCTTCTGTTCACCCGATGCCGTCTCTCAAATCCTAGCGAAACAAGCAGAAAAAAAACTAACGCTTACCGTCACTGGAGCTGCGTAAGGGAAGATGCAGGATTTTCGGCAGATTCGAGCTTCCTTGCGTTGAACACACCTTACACTAATTGTCCGGACACGGTTAACACTTTGAGAGACGGTTTGATGCTCGATTCAGCAGTTTTCCAACTTTTCTAATATCACTAATTGACGAGCGTGGCGTCGTTGCGATAGTTAGGCAGTCATTAATTGATTTGCTCGACCAATGAGACGCATGCTTGTGCGCAGCGCCCTCTGCAGGTGGCCGGCCGAATAAAGGTAAGAAAGAGGAAATGTTGCCAGGAAAGGATGCTTTCCAGGACTGTGACGGAATGTCGTAACATTTTCCCCCCACTTGAAATTCGCCAGGATTTCAGAATAAGAATAATTTGATCGTGCTCGGAATGTGAGAGGTGTACAAACTTATAAATTTATATTAAGAATATTTAGAGAAGATTTATGATTAATGATAGTAATTTAAGATTAACGAACATAATAAAACTTAAACTAAACATACTACATACAAGAGAATAGAGCAATTACTTAGGTAAGGGACATATTTTCACGACAGGACGACGAAGGGAGTTCCCATTCGCGGTCCGGATAGTAACGACTCGTACGACGCCGTCATCACCAGGATGGAGTTGTTCAATTTTACCTAACCTCCAGTGTAAAGGTGGTAAATTGGGTTCTACTAACAAGGCTACGTCTCCAACTTGCAGATTAGGTTGAGCTTTGAACCATTTGTTTCTCTGTTGTAGTGTATGTAAATAATCGCGCTGCCAAATGTGCCAGAAGGACTGAGTTAACTTCTGTAACATTTGCCAGCGAGAGCGGGGACATCTTTCATTCTCCAGTGGCACTTCAGACAACGCAACAAGCGGGCCACCGACGAGGAAATGTCCAGGAGTAAGAACGTCTACTTCCTTTGGATCTGTCGAAAGAACGCAAAGAGGTCTCGAATTTAATATCGCTTCCGTTTTAGCGAGTACGGTGAACATCTCTTCGAGTGTCAGAACTTGTGAACCCACAACTCTCTTTAGATTATATTTTGTAGATTTAATTCCACTCTCAAAAATTCCACCGAAATGAGGAGCGCCGGGTGGATTGAAATGCCATATAATGTTTCTAGTACTCAGCTCGTCAGCGATTTCCCTGTGATGCCTTTTAAACAACTCATGGATTTCCTTCAATTTTCGATCAGCGCCTATGAAATTTGTGCCACAATCGGTAAGTATGGTTTGACATAAGCCGCGGCGAGATACAAATCGGTCGAGAGCAGCTAGGAAAGCTTCGGTGCTGAGCTCTGTGACAACTTCAATATGCACAGCTTTGATTCGAAGACAAACGAAGAGACAAATATACGCTTTAAAAGTGCGCGCGTTGCGACGACGACTCTCTTTAAGAGTGAAAGGGCCTCCTAGATCTATAGCCGTACTTTGGAAACATCTTCCAGGCTGTATTCGTTCAGGGGGAAGGTCCCCCATTAGCGGTTGGCACGGAACCGGCTTAGCTTTATAGCACACAACACATTTCGACAAACGGGAACGGATTAATAACCTATTTCCTAAAATCCAGAATTTTCGTTGGATAAGAGATTGGAGGATGCGGGGTCCACAATGAAAATATTTTAAATGATAAGCATCGACTATTAGACGCGATAAAGGTGATAACTTAGGCAACAGTAATGGATGTGCATGCGATTTTGGCAATTTTGAATTGCGTATACGTCCACCCACTCTTAAAAGTCCGTCTTCATCGATAAAAGGATATAACTTTTGGATCGATTTCAAACAAAGCACATTATTTGAAATTTGTTTTAATTCGGAAGAAAAGTGTTCTTGTTGCACATGCTTGACAAGGAACTTTAGGGACGTATCTAATTCTGCGACGGACAATGAATTAAAATTGCGATCTACACCCTTTGCTTTAAGATTTTTTATGAAACGTAAGCACCAAGCAAAAGTTCGTTGTAATTTAGTTAGGGAAGAGAATTGAGATATTAGCTTAAGTAAGTCGTCAGAATGTGTAATTAGCAGACATGGGTTATAAGGACCCTTTACTTCGGGAAGGTCAGCGTCTGGTACAAAAACTTGAAACGATGGCCATTTTTTCGGATGTTGCGACATCCATATGGGGCCTGACCACCAAAGTTGGTGAGAAGCAAGTTCTGCGCAAGTCAAACCTCGACTACAACAGTCAGCTGGGTTCTCATAAGTTGAGACATGATGCCACAAATGAGTACTAACTAATTCAGTAATTTGAACCACACGATTGGCAACGTACATTTTTAACAAATGAGGAGAGGTATGAATCCAGGATAGGACCGTACTGCTGTCTGAAAATGCAATTATAGAATCAATTTTGATTTTTGGACTAAGTAAGTTATGAATATAACGTAGAACACGAGCCAAAAGAACAGCTGCACTAAGCTCTAGACGATTAACGGTAACTGGTTTAAGGGGAGCTACCTTAGACTTTCCTATAATTAAACTAGATTTAGTAGTTTCAGAAGTAACCACACAGAGATAAACGCAACAGCCATATCCCTTAGAGGATCCATCACAGAACCCCACAAGATGAATCTCTGTTGGATTTTCTGGCAAAATAAGTCTTGGTAACTTGATTTCTTGGAGGTCCGAGAAATTGGCGGCGAGTATATGCCATTTTTTTGCAATATTCTTAGGAATAGGTTCATCCCAAGAAAGGCCAAGATGCCACATTTCTTGAAGGAGTACTTTAGCTGAAAATACAATAGGAGCAATCCATCCGAGAGGGTCGAATATTCTAGCAATAATTGAGAGAATCGAACGTTTAGTAAATTCTATGTTGAATTTTTCAGAAAAGGAATAAGTAAAGCGGTCATAAACTGGATCCCACTTGATACCTAAGATTTTAAGATAAGACTCATCGTTTGATTCGGAAAAAATTTTAGGTGCTTGACAATGCTCTGCTGGAATATCAGTAAGGATTTGCGTAGTATTACTACTCCATTTCCGAAGTTCAAACTGGCCTAATTTTAGCAAGGAAATTAGGTCTTCTTTAAGCTTTATAACTTCGTCTACAGACGAACAGCCAGTGGTGATATCATCCATGAAAGTATCTTCACGTAATACTTGTGCAGCATGAGGAAAAGTAGCGCCATGATCCTCGGCAAGTTGCCGTAGTGTGCGTATAGCTAAGTAGGGGGAACTACTTACACCATATGTAATTGTTTTGAGCTCATACTCCTGGAGCGGTTCACAGGGATCGTTACGCCAAAGAATATGTTGAAAAGCCCTATCTTGCGATCTTATAAGGATCTGCCGGTACATTTTGCAGATGTCAGCCGTTATCACGATTTTGTGCAGTCTAAATTTTGTGACTAAGTCAATGATGTCAACTTGCAATTTTGGACCAACGTGAACTACATCATTAAGTGATTTACCAGTAGACGTAGGGCCACTGCCATTGAAAACAACTCTAACCGGGGTTGTAGAGCTCTCAGAGCGAACAATAAGATGATGAGCAATAAGGTATGTTTGGTCAGTAGGCGAAGAAGCTGTTACCGGCTGCATGTGGCCGAGTTCCTCGTACTGACGCATAAACTTCACATATTCGGTTTTTCGGTCTGGGTCTCGAGCAAGGCGTTTTTCCAAACTCAAGAAACAGTTGAGAGCATATTGGTGAGAGTTCCCTAATAGAGAAGCGTCTTCTTTTAACATAAGAGGGACCACGTATCGACCATCTGGTTTACGGTAAGTATGTCTTTTGTAAATTTGTTCGCAGATATCATCTTCTGGAACAGATATGTGAACCTTTGGCGGTTCTTCGGCTTCCCAGAATTGTTGAACTATTTCGTCCAGAGCACATGTAGACGCCACGAGAGATGTAACGGACTGAGACGGAGCACGAATAAACGATCGGTCATTATATTGACCAGTTATGACCCAGCCAAATACGCTGGATAACGCGCATGGCAACCCAGGACCTGGCGCATAACGTGGCCCGAGGTAGATTTGATCGAAACAATCTACACCTAGTAGAATGTCGATTGAGCTTGGTTTGTCGAAATTTTCATCAGCAAGATTCAAATGTTTGAAATAATGACGAATTGTCGAAGGAATAGGTACACTAGGCATATTGGAAGTGATTTTCTTTAAAACAACTAAGGGCAAGTCGAAACGCGGGTATTCGCTATGTTTAGGCGTAATCGAACAGAAGCTTATACCTTGTATTTCGTCTACCTTGTTTTGTCCCAGACCGGTCACAGACATCTTACAGCGTTGCAAAGGCAGACCAAGTTTCCGAGCATATGCACTTGTTATAAACGAATCCATTGAACAACTATCAATGAGCGCTCGTGCATATTGTGTCTCACCATTTATATCGCATAAACGAACTACAGCGGAGCCTAGTATTTTTATGGTATGTTGATTACTAGGTCTAGTAATAGCACTAGTTAATGCAGCACTTTCTGTAGGCATGTCAATATGCAACAAAGTGTTATGTTTAGATCCGCAAATCAAACAGGTAGTTTTAGAGTTGCAGGTATTAATCTCATGCCCCGAACGCAAACAGTTAAAACAGAGTTTAAGATCATTAACTAATTGACGTCTAGTTGGAATGTCTAAACCTTGAAATTTCAAGCATTTATATATGCTGTGGGATTTCTGGCAGCATGGACAAAGGAAATGGTGTTTTTCGTCATGTGTAGTAGTTACAAATGATTGTAGCGGTGGACTGTAATTATTTTGAATATTATTTTTAGATATATTATTACGGGAATTATTGCTATTGAGGCGATTTGATTTTGAATTTAATTTTAATTGAGAAGTGGAAGCCGGTTGACTTACTTCTAATATTTTAATATAATTTTGCACGAATGCGAGTAAATCATTAAAAGTGGGTATCTCGCTCGTATTTTGTAGTTCAAAACGCTGGCGTGTATCAGCATCGAGCGTACGCGCGGCGAGATAGAACAATAAAAATTCACTAAGAGGTTGTATATTGAGCGCGCGAAGTGCATTCACCGACTCGTATAGTGTATTAGTTAAATCGTTCAAACTCTCAAAAGAATATTTATTTAAAGGTGTTAACATACATAATTTGTCTAGATACGATGTGGCTAGAACCCTTTTATTGTCATATCTGTCAGTTAACGCTTGGAAAACTACCTGGTAGTTGGACGCGATTAATGGCAAGCCCTTCGCGATTGTTAAGGCGAATCCAGATAGATTAGAAATTAAATAATGGAATTTTTCAATTTCAGATAAGGACATGTTATTGTGAATTAAAGGCAAATAACTGTCTTTAAATGTTTGCCAGTTTTCAATGTTTCCATCAAACTTAGGTATTTGTAGTTTGGGTAGCCGAACTTGAGAAGTTCGAATACCATCATTATTCTGAGCAGACGTTGATGGCATAATTTGAGATTCTAAAGAGTCGGCGACTTCTAATACCTCATAGTACAATTCATCAAAAGAATCTAAAGTGTTCGAATCTATTATACTACCGGGTTCTATCTCTAATTTTTTTAAATTAATTTCATGGTTTATTTCTGCAAAATTTTCACGTAAAGATTCAATCATTTTATACCGAACCCTAAATTTCGATGTTTTCGACGAGTCTATGGACATTTCCTTCGACAGATCATAAAGGACTTGCATGGAACGAAATGCATGTTCCCGTCGGCTAATTAAAGCCTTCAATTCGGCTTGTAATTTAGTTTTATTTGTATCAACGGACTTAGCTTGACTCATGTTGATACTATACTATATTACACTGGTGTTATCAGAAAAAATATCGAATAACTAAATATGCCTTAAGTGCGTATAAAAGAGTACACTTATTACACAAAAGTTACGTATACGAGTTATAAAGTTACTAAATTAAATCATCAAGTAGGTAGTTATTTCAATTGTATAGTTGTTCCGAGCACAAACAAAACAAACCAGTTCAAAACGGCATCAAGTGAACCAAAGAACAGTGCCGCATACGAGAAGTAGCCAGTGCACTGCTAATGCTATTTCACTGTGAAATTAGTATATGGAACTTGTTCGAAACAACGTTCTATGAAATTTAAAAGTACCTTGTTTAAATGTATTAAAATAGATTGAGTATGTTTTACCAAGCTTTTATATAAGATTTTAAGATGTTTTGTAATAGATTAGTTTAATATTATAGATTATTGAATTATTTTGAATGGAATAAAGCAAAAATAAGGTTGATTGTCGAGACTTTATTGAATAATACAGATGGTTAATTTGTCAATCCGTGCTCGATTGGACCACTAAATGAACGAATATGAATGACCACTCCGTCGGAGCAAACCCTGACCTTCTGTTCACCCGATGCCGTCTCTCAAATCCTAGCGAAACAAGCAGAAAAAAAACTAACGCTTACCGTCACTGGAGCTGCGTAAGGGAAGATGCAGGATTTTCGGCAGATTCGAGCTTCCTTGCGTTGAACACACCTTACACTAATTGTCCGGACACGGTTAACACTTTGAGAGACGGTTTGATGCTCGATTCAGCAGTTTTCCAACTTTTCTAATATCACTAATTGACGAGCGTGGCGTCGTTGCGATAGTTAGGCAGTCATTAATTGATTTGCTCGACCAATGAGACGCATGCTTGTGCGCAGCGCCCTCTGCAGGTGGCCGGCCGAATAAAGGTAAGAAAGAGGAAATGTTGCCAGGAAAGGATGCTTTCCAGGACTGTGACGGAATGTCGTAACAAATAGAAATACGATAATTATTCACCTTTTTCATCTCATGACAATCTTCCACACACACACACAATCACATATGTATATATATTTTATTGTATGAGGTTAGTAGACAGGCAGACAGCCCACCCGATGGAAAGCGATTATCATCACCTATGGACATTTGTAATACCATAGGTGCTACCATTGTGCTCTGCCACTGCCACTCTCTAAAGGAAGATTGGAACCTGATAACTAATGCCGGAACTCTAGACCAGGGGTGGTAGCCATCCAGGTAATATCCTACTATTTGGCTATGGGGTGTTTTTGTCGCCTCTTACGACAGGCCGCCCAATCCCAGGAAATTGTTTTCTTTCTCCATTCCTGCACATACAGTTGTGACGTCATAACCTCTTACTCTCGTATAAAATCGCTTTTGATGATAAAAGTGTCCAATTTGACTTAAATGTCATCTAATAACCGTGTTCCTTATTAGAAAAATTCGATTACGATGAAAATAGGGAATTTAATATTGAGCCCCCATACTAGCCAACAAATCTAATAGTTTCAATATTTGTCCTCTGCCCACTGGCTACCTGAAGGATTCTTACTGGAAGGGTCTGACCCTTATCAGAGCAAACTAAATTAACTGCTCGAAACATCTTGACCAAGTTATTGTTGGAACTAAGGTCCGTCCGAAAAACAAACGTCCCGATGAAGTGAATGTTGGCAAATGATATTAAGCAAATACGGAATAATAGTTACTATGATTTTATAGACCTTCAACTATATCTATTTATATATATATATAAATGAATAGTAGAAATCTATGTACGCGCATAACTTTAGAACGACTACCGATTTAGATGTTTTTTTTTGTGTGTTTGAGTGGGTCCCCGCATTTAGATTCACAATTGGAACCGGTCACACTGGGATCGGGTCCTAGATTTTTGTTTCTTCAGGGCAGGACAACGTCTGTCGGGACCTCTAGTTAAGAAATTAAACTGTGTTTACAAAATTAGTGCTCAAAATGTAAGTAACAATCAGAAAAATATTACCAATCTTTCTTGAACCACCATCGCAGGTATCTCAGCCGTTTTCTAAGAATAGGGAGGACCGAATCCTGCAGTGGATAATCGGTTGATGTTATTTTTATAAACCAAATGCATCATTTTCACAAAACTACATTTAAAATTAATCAAATTAAATTCATTTATTTCTATTAACCTGTTTCTAGGCCATATACATATTGTTACGTGCCAGCGGGGGTACACACTTATGGATTGGAAGAAAACACCAGTTTTTGACTAAGGGCTTTTATTGACTTACACAGCCGCACGCAGTACCTCTCTGCAGGGTTGACCCTATACGCACGACCAACGATGCACAGTCCCGACGATAAGTTAACACACCCTCAATACCGTCGCCGATATTGCGTAGACCACCTCCGATACTATCGCGTGTAGCTCGCTTCTGGTTCCTCTCTCAAACTACGCTACACACCTCCTTCACGTATCTATCCACCAAACTGGTCACTAAATTCACCACTTGATTAGTCTCTGTCCTCTATTAATCTTCTCTAACAACTCTTTAGTATCGCACTTGTTGCTTCACCGTCTTGGACTGAACTCAACTTTAAACTGCCACTTTCAACTCTAAACTGCCCGGTAGGCGCGCCTTACGCCGTTTATATACCCGGAAGAATTTTCTAGAACCCATCTATCTATCTCCGTCTCTTCTTTCCCGAACCTTCTGTTCGGGAACTTTCGTTTATACATCTATCCCTCTCTAACATCTATCTATCTCTTTCTTTCGTTCGTCGTCTATCTTTTTTTAACATCTATCTATCTCTTTCTTTCGTTTATCGTCTATCCTTTTCTGAATATATCCGTCCTTGTCTTTTCCTTCCAGAAATTTCTAGTACTTTCTAAAAGTTCTAAAACTGATTTACGCTGCAGGGCAGTTCCACCCTCGGTCGCCACAATATGTATAACTTTACAACTTAACAACTTTAATTATAACAAGTAAATTAAAGGATATAATTTTTTGCTAACAGTTGCTGTACTAGAGTCAGCGTTTCTATTATTCTTAATAATTAATTGTGGCTCGAGCAATCAAAACGTAATTACATGCAGTATTATTTCAAAATTAAGAACGACAAGACATTCTCTTTCCAAAACAAAACACCCACAAGACCAATTAATTCTAACAAACTATTATTCAAATGACTTAAGTTGGCCTTCGACTAAAACAAACACACAACCCTTCCACAGGGACAGACAGTGAAAAATACACAAGGACTTGTGAAGTAAAACGCGGCTAATTTGAGAAGCCTACCTTATCTTGGAGTAAGTTCGACATCGCCCGTCATTTGTCTTCGTCAATGTTGCCCGGTGATCATTTATGCCACAGCACACCCTACCCTTTCGCTGGGTACACACGGTTTCTAATTGCGACATGCGTTACAGAGAGTTTCTGACACGAACATTTTGTACGTACTATAATTTAGGGAGACTGATATTGTTTTATTACGAAGCTGATAACTAAGCAGAGGGCCTATCTAATGGAAAGTGGTTACACGAACCACTGTGTTTCGTGAATAATTATGACTCACCACCACGTCTGATTGTGAAACACAATTAGCTCGAGGTCAATCATTTCCCGGTTTTATAATGTGTATATACTGTAAGAGTGTGGTATCACAGCGATTGAGCCGGCGTTAATAATAAAATAATCTTACTTTATCGGCACTTAACTTCGAATTTTATGAGGTATAACGCAAATCGATACGTAAATAGCTAAAACTGTCCATTAATTTAGAGGAAATCTTTGCTTCTTTATTTAGAAAGTCTGGTTCGGCGTTTAATTTGAAATACTTACGTGAATTTTTAGGTTGTGAGAAATATGTCGACACGGATGCGTTTTCAAGAAGACTTTGTTTTTAGGTGTTACCACTCACGAAAATGTAATTGCACGACCTATTTTAGTGGTACCATTCTAAGAAAACATAAATTGCACAACCTTTTAGTGTTGCCATTTGAGTAATGGTTTAGTGCCATCTTACAACACCTTGTCGTAGACAGGAAACTTTCCAGGTTTTTAATTTTAAGATCGTTAATAAAACAGAAATTATAATCTTTGATACGTGATATCGTGTATGTAACGTATTTGATTAATTTACTGCAGTTTCCATTTATATTAATTATAAACAATTATATGAACGCTATATAATAGGGACATAAAAATAAAATAAATATAATCTTTTAGCAATGTAAATAATAATGTTTATTTTTAAGTAATTTTTACAATGCAATGCCTAAACCCTAGCCCATTATTGTACTTGAACAAATGTAATAACCTGTTGATCCTTAAATAAATAAAAAAGTGTTATGAGTAGAAAGTACTTCATGAATTTTTAAGTATTCTCTTTTCATAATATGTTTTAAACATCAATATAAATGCTTTACTTTGTATTTAAAAGCTTTACAAAATATATGTTTACCTTGTCCTCTGTATTGTGACGCCGTAGATTTTCATTTTAAGAAATTAATCCTCTAACTCTTATGGCCTTATCATACGGTCGTTTTTTGTTAAACATATGTGACTGAGAAATGACTTCAAAGTTCTTGGGGAAATTGCGGACACTCGTTTGTGGATGTACCGTGACTACGCGTTTTTCCGAGTCAACGAATGAGTTATAGGGTTTCTGTAATGTCTTGAACATTTACTTTGAGAGCATCTGGAGTGCCTAATCAGTCGTGGATGGCTTTTATTTGAAGAGATTTCTAAGTATACCAAGTTTCTGATCAAATTAGAAGAATCTTGCTCCTCGTTTTCATTATGCTCACTTCTACGGCAGCCAGCTGTTCTCATCTAGGGATGACTCAGCAAAATATCAAACTGAGGTACTAGAGTCGGTTGAGGGAATATGTTCACTCACAAATTAAATCTATATATTAATAACCTGAAGCAAAAACTTGGACTCCTTTTTACGAAAATTGTGCGGACGGAGGAGTATGAAATTGAAAGTTCGCACACTTATAGTTTATATAGAGAAGGAGTGCAGAATACCATTTTTTTTTACTATGCATAAAAAATACATTAAATCAATATAAAAAAAACATTACACACACTACCATGTATTTGACACACACACGCATATATACTCTTTTGTTTATTGTTAAAGTCAAATTATCAGTGTAGCCTTGGCAAAATCTGGGATTATAGAAGGACATTCTTTGACAACAGAACCTTAATAATGTTCAAACTTATAATTTTAATTAATTATGGTCGAATTTCGAGCACCAGACGACCACTAGTAATAATAAATTAAAGACATAATTACACAAGATTTAAAAATATAACACGTTAAGCAAATTCAGTGAAAATTAGATACAGTTGTAATAGATATGTGTGTATACAACATTCTTACCTTTACTTGTATTTGCTTACCCGTCGACCCCATTAGCCCCGAGCAACTGCGGCCGCCGCAGTAATTGTCTGAAAATTAGCTAAGACCACATATAAGAACATTAGGAGAATTTTCTCAATGGTACGGTACAAGTGATAAGAAGAAGATAATTAATATCTATTGTATATCTATCTATTAGTGTTGCGGCGGCGCTGGATTTAGCGGGAAGCGAACTGTGTCAACTTTGCGAGAAAAAAATGTGTGGGACAATTTGGATGGGAATTCGAGAACGAGCACGCACTTACCTGGTTAATGGGAATGAAATGCGGCTCCTCTTCTCCACTATGCACTTCACACACACTATATTGTACCTTTATATTAATTTATATTATTTATGTATTTATTTTTAGTATTTTATATGTTTATTATATATAACAATTGCGGCGCGGAGCGAGTAATTATATACAACCTGTATATAAATATATACAGGTTGTATATATTTATAGTGTAACGTCATTTTATGGTATTTTATATATTTACAATAGCGGAGCGATCTATTTTAATTTATTTTATGATATGACAATGAGTGACGTGCGAAAGGGGAACCGCGCCGTCTCATTTCAAGGAACAATTTAAATATGTCGAAGAAAAGTATTAATAGGTCGAAAGGAGGTTTACATGGCGGTACCAATTAGTTATAATATAATAAACTACTATATTGACTTTGCGCCTACAATTGATTTAAAATTAGGAAAAATATAACAGGATTAAGGGAACGTACCCATAAGGTGATACATGTTTTTTTTACCCCTTCCCCTCTAATTTTCACGTAATAATTCAAAAATATGGTTTTAAATATTTTTTGCAAACGTTCGGTCAGCCGCCCCAAATATCGCTGGAAGGACAGAGTGGAGGCTGACCTGTCGGAGCTAGGAGTCAATAATTGGCAATAAACCGCGCAGGACAGAGAAAAGTGGCATTCTCGTTACGGAGGCCAAGACCCACTTTGAGTCGCTGAGCCAACGGAGTAAGAAGATAATAAGACGAAAAAGAGAAAGATAAAAAAACAGTTCATTTCGTTCATTAGCCGTTTAAAAAGCGCTCTGCGCTTCGCGCCATATTTGGGTATAGCTCGAAAAAGAGTGAGATTTGTCTAGAGGATGAGTACGTGCCGAGAACCTTAGCTCCTTCCCCGCCTCTGTGATCAAGCGTGGTATTTTGAAGACCTCCCTGAATGGCTCACGTAGTTTGGGTACATTCCCTACTTCGGACCAGATTTCGAAAGTGCTACTTTTAGATTTTTATCATCTATCTGTTAGAGCATCATATTAATCATGGAAGGAAATGAAATTCAACAAAGAGCTAGATTATATCTCGGGTGTACAATTAGGATATTTTCAATCCAATATGTTTGTGTATTGTGTATGTTTTCAGTGGTTAACCAATATATCCAAATACTTGACGCTATGTTTCTTTGTGGTCGTCGTTGCATTAGGGGAGCGGACAGATATTACAATAAATTCTAATGTTTTTACATATAAATGAACGGGCATTTTCTCATATTATAACTCTTAAAATATCATAATAAAAATATTTTAAATTAATTTCAAACTATAACTAATGCGCTTTTTGATTGCATTTACCTGTACCTAATCAGTTATGCTCTAACGAAATCTATAAGGCCGCGTGTTCTGTCAGTTTATAAAAAGTATCTCAATAGATTTAATAGTCCATTTGCTTACAAATACGTCATCAATGCAACACGTACAAAGTTTTAATGGCAGTGCTAGTATTATTCATACAATTAAAATGTCAAAAATAAGAAATACGAAGAAGGGTACAAAAACATGAATAAATTCCAAATCCCACGCAAATGACACACTCAACTATTACCTACACAATAATATCTTATTTTCTTAAATCTTCTTTAAATAAGTTTCTTAAATCTTTATACCGACGCCTTACATGCTGATGCGGCTGAAGGATGAAGCTCTACGAGGACAAAAGAAAAACTTATATATATTTATTTTACTGGTATTGAAATAACAAGTATTTAAAAAAAAATCACAGTACTTAATACTTGAGATTAATAGGTATGTGTAGTATATCAATTTTATTGTAATGTTTTACATTTAATTTTCTTTAGTAAGATTAATATCATTATTGAAATTTCCTATTTTAATTTATTTGGTCAGTTTACACATAGTGAAGGTGTCTGTAAAAGGGATGGAGCCCCATTATCTTAATAATTTAAAAGGAACCTTAAAATCGAAGGTAACTCCATGTTATAAGACTCTTCAAGCCACCTTCAAGTCTAAATTATCAATTTTTTTATTAGCAGTACACACATGTGATTCACAGTTCTTAATAAGACCAAACTGTAAAGCAGAAAATACTAAGAACTTAAATTGCGCAAAGTCCGTCAATATGAGATTCATATTTTGAATGTAGACTTACTAATGACTCGATTGCAGTTGAAACTCCAGTGAGTGAAAACCAGTGTCAACCGGCCGACCTTATATATTCACAAAATAGGTTTTGTGTCCCAGCAGCATGCCCACTATTATTTGGAATTCTCGAACTCGAACGTAAGCTTTATGACGTCTTCGACTCGACAGCCGGCCGGCAAAGACAAAGTCGTTTAGGATCTAACAATAGACGATCTTTTCAGTACTTAAAAGACTTACAGATAATTTAAATTCCAAGGGGTAATTAAAAAACACGTGTTGCAAAGGATTGCTCCTATACGGATTTCGTCTTCTCAGAACTTCAGTTGTCACATTATGGTAATTTATATATATATGACTATGTTCCAAATATGCCTAATAGTTATTGGAAAAAAATGGATGTATCTTAACATAGACAGGTAGACAGATAGACATTACTATTGTATAAAGTTCTTTTTTTTCCAAAATGGCTACTAAACCTCAAAAAAATTATTAAAAAATAATATGTCATCATTTTTTCAAAACAACTAATCGCAGTTACGCCTTTATTCAAAGCGCATGAAAACTAACCCGTACCGTTGACCACCTCCCGGGTCAAGAGGAGAGGGTGGCACCCAATGGTTGGTCAAGGAGTCAGCTCATCCTGAGTTCCAATACATTTCATATTCCGTTGACAGAGGCACAATAATAACGCGGTGCTCTCCGTGTAAAGGCAAGACGTAGTTTGTGTAGAACGATGAATAAGGCAATGGAAGTGACAATTTATTAAACCACGCTTTTAGAGCTCTCTCTCTTTCACACTCTCTCTCTCGCCCTTTAGAGAGCGATAGCAGAATGGTATCACATTTGGTGTTACAAATGTCCATAGATGATGGTAACCGCTTTGCATCAAGCGTGCCGTCTGTCTGTATGATTAACTCATGTGTCAGCTCAAGCTGACAAATAACAAAATAATCTGTAATATGATAAACAATGTTTATTACACTAGAATTATTACAATTACAGTATTAAATACAGCACAATAATACACAGAAATATTAGGACAACTCTAAGAGTTGCCTTCACGCTTGTCAGGTGTCGAGCAGCAATTTGCCCTCCAAGAAGAATACTGCGATTCTCAGGCAGATATTATCGACCACAATATGCGATCCCTGTCCAAGACTGTCGGTTTAAGACTTGGTTGTAGACTGTCGTCGGTTGAAGACTGTCGATTGTAGACTGTCGGTTGCAGACTACTTCCGTCATATGGTTACTTTATAATAACAAATACGATTCTAACACATGCAATAAAAAAAGGAATTTTCCCTGAAAGGTTTCACTGGTTTTCACAGAAGAAATTATTATATATAATGATAGAATCTTCAGATACATACTTCCATCTACACAAAGATACTGACGCTACTAAATAAAAAGTACACAACACACACAGTAGTTAATACACAAGTATACACACATATTTTTTATAATTATTACTGGAAATTGCAGTTCCTACTTTTAGTAAAATTTAGGTTTTAATAAAAAAAAAACTTGGAAATGAAAAATATAACAAGAGTTACGTAGGAATGTTTCATAAGGGGTTTTTTTCACAGCATTATTTCAAATTCTGTGTATTCAAATCGAAACCATCAAAAATAATTATTGTTTTTTTTAGACTATTGTATAGCATCGTTATTACTGTTTATACACCGGTCATGTTATACGGGTTCAAACGTAAAGGTAGACCAAAAAAGAGATGGATGAATTTGTGAAGGACGATATGATGATTTGTGGTGTGTCAGAGGCCGTCTGTCAGAGTATGGAAGAAGAAGACATTTTGCCGACCCGCAATAATTGGGAGAAGTTGAAAGAAAAGAGAGAAATTATTATTTATACACCTTGTATAATTAGAATACATTGAAAAAGATGTAAAGGCTTAAAACTTTTAATTACTGGCCGATTGGTTTCGGCGAGAAAGTATGTTTTAAATATTAATATTTCATAGGGTCAGATAGATATAAAAATCTTTAATGTTCAACATATACACATAAAATAAATAATTTGCAATAATTGTTCATTACATATAAAGATCTTATGTAACACGCTTACCATTATTGTAACTGAATCGCTTTTCACTTCCAGCAATAATTTAACTCGCAAATCGCCCAATAGTTGTTCATAGTTGAATTTGAAGACGTCCGGAATTTACGAGTGGGACACCCCGATGCCAGGAGACCGGACCATACTGTTCCCGATTCGTTAGATTATTGCTTAGAGATAAATAATTCGCATTTCTCAGCTAGTAGGAATAACTCCGTGATTAAGTTACGACCTGGAAAGCCATTCTTCGTTGGAATAGCCTTGTATAATTATGTTAATATTTTATTATTTTTACAATCATCCAATGAATATATTAAATTTATTAGGGTTAAATAAAATGTAGCCCTTATGTTTTTGTGTTTTCCAATTTCTGTTCTTTTCAGTTTATCTTTGTGTGTCATATTTGTTATTCTTAGGAATTAGAGTCTATATGGCTGAAATTAGCTGGGAAAGTGCTTGTTTACTTTAACTATACGATAGTGTAGGTAAAACAATTGAAAACTAGAGGTGGCCGTGTAATTACGTGTTAAAAAAACCTTTTCAGTATATTGATTGTCGTCGTCATCGTAGGAAAAACTTGAAAAATCATAATTAATGCCTTTTTTACTGATGATGAGGATATATTAATTTTTTAGGTGCTATTAATGTGTCTCTATCTTATTTTATTGCTAGAGTGCCTACAGCAGACAGGCTGACTGCCCACCTGAGATCCAATTCTGCTATTTCAATAAATGGCGTTGTGAAGATTTTCAAAGTAGATACGATTACTATATTAAAATTAAATTCGTATTCTACTAAATCCACAATATCTCCTCGATATTGTCGCGGCAGAGTATTTATAGGAAGAAATGAGTATCAACACTAGCATAAATGGCGTGAGCTGAAATGAATTTTGTAAAGCTACCAAAATTTTAACCATTTATTTCGGTTATAAATATTTATTAAGATAGACTGACTTGCTACGGGCAATGAAATTTTCAGAATACGGACATCAGGCAAACCTACGATTGAGACGATAGTGTCCGGTGTTAGGAGATCGTTTTTAGCGATAAGACCGTCCATTGTAAACATTTAGAATATTTTTAGGCTATAAGTTTTCTGTAACGGTGTACAATAAATAGTTATCTCTCTCTATCTCTAATGCTAGGTATGCTAACATCACGTTCCTATACATACTAATGTCCGAAAATTGGATCTTCTTAGACATGGGTATTCGCAGCGCCCATTGTCCGACGGGAGCTATGCCGACGTCTTCCCTTTGCCCAATTCACTTATACGAGTGTGTGATGAATTTTGATTCCAATTTACATCGCTAAGGAATTGAAGATCCCTATTCTGGATTTTTAGACTATATTATGTCTGGAATTCTGGAATTCTGTACCTGGCTCCTGTGAGTATTATCACAAAAGCATCATTCCTCGTATTTAATATATGAAATTTTAATTACGTTTATAACTGCAGAAAGGTAAATAACTAAATCTTCTGAAGAATAAAGCTTCATATACATATTCAATTTTCTCAAGTGAATCTAAAAAACTCAGATGATGGTCTTTTGATTAAATGCTTGTATGACGCTGGAGTAATATTTGCATGAGACAAGGAAACACTGGGCATCCCCTTAGATACAAGCATATATACATATTATCACGCCTGTTACCCAAAGAGGTAGGCAAAGACGATAGATTTCCACTTACTATAATTTTGACATACATTTTTTGCTTCATCTACATTCATTAATCTCTCCATACATACACGTTTATTATAGGCACTTTTTACCTGGTAATTCTTTAAGACATTTTGATTTGGTCGTGATGAGTTACGTCGCGGTCTACCAGCACCAAGTCTACCACCCACAAACTTGCCAGACCATTGTTTTGTCAGTCTCTTTTCATATAAAAGACATCATCTCCAAACGCTCATAAGAAAACTTTGCCCTCTCAATCGACTAAATATCGACAAAACAAAATCAGGCGATAGTGTCGGAAAAGCAAATCCATTAGAATACCGACGCAACTGTCTTTAACTACAGAGTGTGCACAGATAGATTTATTAATAACCCCCTCTCCCCCGGTGGGGTGAACTATGCCTCAGGGTAGGGTGGTAGGGTGGTAAAGTTGGCAAACGTAAGCTTTGCGCTGGACAGCCAGTGGTCATAACTAAGATATTTTGACGGTCAAACAATTTCTTGGGCGAAGAGGTGCGACAGGGTGTCCAAAGTTATTGTTTGAAAGGATTAGTAATTGGGGTGGTGGGCTATGGGGCAGTTAATTAATTCTGCAATAATATGATTAAGTGGACGGATTTGTTTTGTTTTGCCAAGTGGTGTTTTTGGGCTTGTAAAAAGAGGTCAAGTATTTGAGCCCATTGTTTTATTCTTGTTGTTTTGTTTACGCATAGCATAAATACTTTTGTTAATCACCATCATTATCTTTTGTATGCTAAACTAGGTTTCTTTGGTTATAATCAAAGAAAAATATATAAACAGGAATGACATAAAATATTTTAATTCTATTCATTTTTACAATTTTTCTGGTTAATAATTACTACTACTTAGTTAAGTAGTTATTATATAACTCAATTAATCAATATGCGTAAAATTTTATTTCTGTTAACTTTATAGTTTGAACATGAACATTGCAAGCGTGATAATTGTTAAACTATAAATTTAAGATTTTTTTCCTTTCTTGGAGCAATTCTTGAAAGGCTTTAGAATAGAACCCCGTTGGAAAAATTAGAAAATGTTTATTCTTAATTTTTTTATTAATAATTTTCGTTGTTGAAAAATCTTTATTACTTTTTGAGATATTTGCAAAAAACTAAACCCCCATTTTTTTTAGTTAATTGTATTGTTAATAACTTTTAAAATTTTTGCTAGCGGAACTTCATTTTTTTCAAAAATCATCTAGGTGCCATTCCGAATCGAATGACAACTCATTTATAATTTTCGGAGACTGCTGAAAAAAGTTGGTCCAAAAGGCACTTGTTTACTAGTCTATTTATTTATGTTCTATTGTTTCATGTTATATTAAGTTTATTAAATATTTTATATTCCCTAATAAGCTATTTTAAATGTACAAAATAAATGGAACACTGCCGATCCTTGATATTCTACAGTTATATGTAATTATACTAACTAATCTACTTATTTTATTTTAGTCTTATATTTATTTGATTATAATTCAGTTATTTATCCTGGTAGAGAGTAGAGTACTTCAGAACACACAGCATTATAATTGCACATCACAGAATGTAGACCACTCTGTAAGTTTTTGGTATCATTTATCTATTTACAAACCCTCACATCTTCATGTAGTCAATCCATAGCAAACCTACTTTATAAAACTATAAAAAAAATTGAATAACAGGTGTACCACATTCTATATTCTTTTACATAATATAACAACTATTTCATCGGTTGATAAAATCCATGAACGTTTCTCATAGTGGTTTTGATGATAGTGTTAAATTGAAACATGCTGTATCTAAGGGCATCAAAGAGCAAAGAGCGAATGTAGCCAAGAACGACCGTGTGGTATGATATTAAATTCCGACTGACCAAAACTAGTCTTCCATTTATGCTAATTTGGGTCTTAGAAATTATATTGGATTTGCCGTCTCTAAAATTTGGGCGAACATTAGTTTATTCTTACAAGTAGCCAGACAGCTAGTTAAATATTTATATTCAAATTCAAAAGTTTTTATTCAAAATAAGTTTTACTGGAGAACATTTTTTGAAGGTTACACTGACATAAGTTGAATTTTTGATTTATCTCCTATATATAATAGGAGATAAACCAAAAATTCACCGCTGACACCGCTTCGTAAGTTCGTAACATATTATTGCTGTTACGGAAAAAAAGGGGAAATAAACTCTCCAGAAACACGTCCAGCTAAAAAAAATGTTTTCCTTATTTTCTTTTTAATTATAGCTCTTTATAATTGATATTGATAGCTTCTTAATTCGTCTGTATGTTCGTCATTCGATTTCTCCGTCAATTGTAAACCGATTTTCATTTTTTCTTTTAATCGAAGTAGTACACTCCCGAATTGGTCCCATTGTTAACATGTCAGGATGTAATGAGTGAATTCCATGGAAATCAAGAGTAACCTTTACTTATTAAAGAACGTAAGGCGCCTACATTCTTAGAAGCAAAAGCTTGTATACGCGTGCCAGTATTACATTTTCTACAGGTGCTTAATTTTTTTGTGTGTATGTTACGGGATTTCTCCGTCAATTAATATTGTGGACCGATTTTCATTTTTTTTATTCTATCGTCTATACTCCCGAGGTAGTCTCATGGTCAACAAGTCAGGATCTGATGAATGGGTCTTGGAAATCGAGAGCAACCCTCTTTGACAAGCGTCTACACCGAAGAATAAGATAGCAACCTTGCATACACGTGCCAGTACTATAATTTCTACAGGCACTTAATGTATTATTTCTAAAGCTATTCAAGTATTTACCCAACCCAAATACAAAAAAATATTAAAAAAAAATCAAAACCGGCATCAAACTTAAAGCAAAAAATATATATTTAAACGACTTCTTTCTACAAAATCTTAAATTTAGTGCCAAGTAAAACATAAAAAACAACAACTTTTTAGTTTCTAGTTGGTTTTGTTTTTGTTAAAAAAAAAAAACTATAGATATGCTAAAGAAAATACTTATGGTCTCACTGGTACTCGTATGTATGTACGTTATAATTTATTTCTTAAGACTATAGGTAGATTATAGTTAAAATTAAAATTTGACTTCCTTACTATGTCTGTAAAAAAAACATTAGTCGAATGCACGCCATTAACTCTCGAAACTTTCCTATATGACATTTCCTGATTAACTGCTTTTACTTATGCTCCACAGAAAAATCTACCGTAAACAATAGGAAACCTTCTACATCGATATCTCTTATTTATATTTTAAACCAACATAACTATGTTTTTTTCTGCCCATATTTTAACTTATGCCAAAGATAAAAGGCATTTTTATCGCTACAGCGATGTTGGTAAAAGGGTATGATAGTTGACTGTCAATAAAGTATAAAGTGCTCCAAATTAATTAATACAAATATGGTTATCTGGGCTCAGTATTCTACTTATAGTCTTGAGGGACTATGGGCAGAATACAATACAAATAAGTTAAGTTTTCTTACATTATATTCAATAGCATGTAATTTAAAAAAAACAAATTGTCCGATTAATACAAATTACAAAAATATGAGCTAATACAGTCATCTTAATTTAATTACGAGTAGAAGATACATATACGAATGTAGAGTAAGAACCCTGTTCAAACTTAGCCGGCGTATTTAGAACACTTGAGTGATCGCCAACTTAACCTCCAATTAAGTAATTTGTACACTTAACTACAGTTTGGAGATTCTTACCCACGTCGTTTCAGTTGAGATATAAAGGGGATAGAATATAATACAAGGATCTGTAAATGTTTATACATAATATGCATTAACAATGTACATATTATTATAATTAAACCAACCTCGAAATTGAGAATCTCGTGGCCGAGTCAAACATAATATGAAAAATAGAAGCTCATCACCTCCGCTGGCTCGGTCACGTAGAACGGATGGGAGAGGATTGCAGCGAGAAGAAATTACATTTGGGACGGCCGGTAGGCACCCAAATATCGCTGGAAAAACAGAGTGGACGCCGACCTGTCGGAGCCAATAATTGGCAAGAAACTGTGCTGGACAGAGAAAAACGGCATGCTCTCGTTTCGGAGGCCAAGACCCACTTAGGGTCGCTGAGCCAACGGAGTAAGTAAGTAAAATACACTATCAATGTACATTATATACATAATCATTTTAATTACTGTTGATTTGACAGTAGTTGACAGTCAAGTTGAAATACTTTTTACCATCATTACTGTATAATAAGATAAAGCGTCATTTTTCAGAAGAGCAAAAGGCTAGGTTATTTCCTTATATTCATTTGTAACACAATTATAAACGTGTAACACGTTTAGATTTCGACTATAAATGAAAATCTGTGTTTCAATTTTTATAATATGTGGGGTAGTAGCTAGCAAACGTGAAATTGTAGTGGGATATTTAAATGCTTA
This sequence comes from Dendrolimus pini, assembly GCA_949752895.1. Classification (NCBI taxonomy): domain Eukaryota; kingdom Metazoa; phylum Arthropoda; class Insecta; order Lepidoptera; family Lasiocampidae; genus Dendrolimus; species Dendrolimus pini. The sequence continues at coordinate 16,268,458 of OX457140.1, read as the reverse complement.
TAACAAAAAAACTGAAATTCCTGAACTTTGGATTTGTTCATTTGCCGCTAAAATATATCTTAAAATAATATGGAATGTAGTATTAAATACAAAAAGTTGGGGCAAACATAGATGTAAATGCAGTTTTTTCATAGACATAAGCTTAATTAGTGTCGTAGTATCTGCTTTTAATTATCGTTTTAAGAAGTATTCTTGTGAAATTATATTTTCTTATGATGAGAAACCTATTACAACAGTCAAATACCTCGCTAACGAAATCAATTTAAATAGAAACAAACGAGAGCAACGTGTAATCACACTCTGACCCTATAACCTGATCTTCGTTCATCATAATTGGTTCCCAAAGTGGTTTATGTAGACCCACAAAGATAAGGGACTAAGGCTGACCTCCTGATCCACTGAAGATTTCAAATTAAATTCCTGGTAGCTTTGAAGTCTGAAAAAACATTTTGAAATGATTTTTTATATTAATAATAGCAACCATATAACCATTAGTATGCCCATTTCATGCTAATTTTCATAATTTGTATTAATGTGTTCAGCTAAGAATTAGACTTTGGCCGGGATTTCTTGACTCTTTTCACGACTATATGGTCAAATAATTCTTAATATATTTTTTGTTGTTGACGAGCAAAAGCCTTTGCTTCCACATACTTTTGAAGACATCAAGCAGCCGTCTGATGTCTTCAAAAGTATCTGGAAGGGATAGTAGATGAATGACATTATTTTTTCAATGGATATAAAAAAATATATTTAGACTTGATAGAAATATAGAAAAAGTTATATAATATGAACGAAGTTGTGGGAAACTGAGTGTTTCTAAATGAGTGACATATATATATAAATGTAAATATGTAGTTAACACAAAACAGAGGTAATTAAACCTTTCATTGTACGTAGAAAAACATGCACTTTCCGATTTTTACCTTTAGATGTCGGAATTCGAATGCTGAGGCTTCATCAGCGTTAGTGTTAAAAATTAGGGCTGTGGCCGAATGCCTTTCATTCAAAGGGATAAAAAAAACGTTGTTAATGCATAGCCACATTAGTCTCATCTACATACGTTATCTGTGAATATTTAATGTTATTAATAATGTGGCATCTCAAAAAGTTCAAATAAAACATATTGTAATATATACGTGAAACGGCCTGAATTTTTAAAACTAATACAAACGAAGCCATAAGAAATAATAATTTGGATGCTCTACTTGCCAAAACGACTAGATTCATTAATAAAAAAATCGAAATACTTTGAGCATCTCTGTACAACATCATTGCGGAATGTAAACATCAAACCATCTCCTACGGCGCCATCTATAATTTCAAACAATATCATCCAATTGTCCAACATATCTTGACCTGTTTAACATCCACTTCAACTCACTTGTCATCTAGGATTCTAAGTGTTACAGGAGGGGTGGGAGATCATTTTGCGTTGGTCGTGTAGTCCACGCTCCATCGATCTAAGTTGGATGGCTGATATTGCAAATTTTTCAACCTTTGACACTGGTAACTATGTGGAAGTAACATCTTCATGGTAAAACAAACATGCCTAGGGGTGTATAAATTTGCGTCTGCGCAATTTTGTATACTTTGTTTTATAGTTCTTGATGTATAGAAAATATTATGTGATTTATAAGATTCTAGAATCAAATTATATGCGATATTTAATAAGCAGTTTAGCTAATTTTTCAGTTAATAGATATGTCTGTAATGTATCAAGATATATTCAAAAGGGTAGGTAGGTACCTGACAATTAATTAAATTTCACAGTTTACCATTCTAACAAAATGTTTTATTATTATTTAAAAAGCAATTATGTACTACTAAATAATCCGAAGATTATTCTAATGAATTAGATATTACAATATTTATAGAACTAAAAGAAACAATTAATAAATAATAAAAATAAATAAAAAAATAACGAAATCATCATAAAATACATAATAAAAATAAAATTAATTAATCAATAATTTAAAATGAATTTTTATCATATTTTGGTCCCGAAAATCAATATTTTTAATTTAATCAGAATTATTTAAATAAAACCAAGTTGTTCTATAATCAACCTTTGAAAATATAAATTTTAAAGGTAATCAATGTAATAATAATAAATAATGTTGTGAATCCCCTGAATATAATCTAGGTATATAGTAAAAGTCGTGGTAGCGTAATGGTTAGCGCACGCGCCCCTAAAGAGAAGGGCACGGGTTCGATCCTGACCGGAACGCATGCACCTCTAAGTCAGTTTGATCTAATGTGCATATGGTTACAATTACCACGTGCTAACAACGGTGAATATAATAGGAGGCCCGAGCCCAGCAGTGGGGGACAGTTATGGGCTGATATAATTATTATCATATAGTAATAAATTTATGTCATATGTAGGGTATAGTTTAATTTATAATTGGACTACTTATTATAATTTAACAATTTAAATTACGTTTATCTATAATATTCTAAAATTAAGCTGAGCAAGACGTAATAATATTCGGTTATTTTATATTTTATTAATTTAGTTATTCGTGGAAGTGATAACTTCTTATGGGAGGGTAAACCGCTTCATTTGGTAACGCGTTACGGCTCCAGTCTTTCTGGCTTCCCTTTCTCTCACGTCTCAAGTTATCACTTTTGTCGGGCGTCCCGAGATGCACACTTGTTTTTTGTTGAAAATACTTTGTTTTTTTAATCCGAGTGATTGTATTTGATATTGGCGCTTTCAAATATACAAACCAATTAACTTTATTATACAATAAATAGAGAGGAAAGAGCAATAACCTGTAATTATTGGACATAATTTAGAATAACTGTGCATAATTGTAACATGTCGATACGTTACCATTAAAACGAGACCTCTTCCATAAAATTATACATTCTTAACAAAACTTTGAAATTTTGAAATTATTCTATAAGGATGATAGGCCTTCTAAATTTGGTCATGAACTCCTATTGTTTTGAACACATTCGTAGATTGAAAGCGATTTTATTGCCATTATAAGACCATCATAATCAAAAGAACGGTTCTGATATGGGAACACTAGTCTTCATGCATCGTTGGACATTGTAATAAAAAATATACATTAATTTTGTCATCTTCATATTTATTGTAATCTTTATAAACATTAAATTAGTTCACAAACACACTCCGATGCTCGCTAACATATACATACATATGTACATACATACATATTTATACATATATTATACATTTTATAGATATACTAGCTGACCCGGCAAACTTCGTACCGCATTAGAATCAAGTTTTTCATATTTACTTACCTTTTAAACCTTCCCTGGACTTCCATAAATAATTTAAAACCAAAATTAGCCAAATCAGTCCAGCTCTTCTCGAGTTTAGTGAGACTAATGAACAGCAATTGATTTATATATATTTATAAATTATACATTTTTATACATATATATTTTTATACATTTATCAGCTTAAATGAGGAATTATAAATGATCGTAGTATCAAACCTAGTTCCCAGAATTGTGATGTAAAATGCTAAATGTGTAATGAGTGCAGTGTGATTATAGCAAATTGGTCGGAGCACGGCCGTGTCACGCGCGAATATCAAACAAGGCTTAGGCAATACACGATCAGATACTGGCCAATGTTGACGAGACTGTAATAAAGCATCTCTGAGGTAATTCCCATAGAACGTAATCCTAAGTACTAATGCAAAATCGAAAGATTTTTTTAAGGTTTTGTTATATCTATAGATTTCCTAATCTTGCTAATACCGTGATTGTGAGGCATGTTTACCCATGCTTCTATGGTTGCCTAGTTTTATTAACATATAACTTTACTGAACTAACTGTTTAGTAACTAATTTTGCATCGAATGCTGAATTAAGAGTCAATCTACTTTTTCATATTGTTACATGCCGGCGAAGGTAAAGGCACACCTGCCTGTCATAAAACGCAGTTTATTACCTTTCCCGCATTCGGAGTTATTTTGTTTACTTCGTGTTTAAAATTTTCAATTAGACAATAAGCCTGTTTTTATTGTACTTGATTACCCGTCGCAGGTCTGCAGATTACAGTTTTCTTGGAAAAACTCAGTCTACGCAGTCAATTGTGTTATTATACAGTTTACTATAAAACAATGCCCGAACGGAGGCGTAGGGCAGTCAAGCGACGATTACGATACAAGCAAGACATGTAACGGGTGCGCCAGAGAAACTTACTTATTTGAAAGGTCAATAAAAAAAAAGTACTTCAGTTATTGTTTTAATTTTTTTTTTATTTGAGAATACAATATCCCAATTTTTTTTTATGCAGTCTTAAAAATGACATCGGATAAATGGCGACCCCCATTGCGCATACACTGATGAAGTCGATTTTTGAAATTCGTATCCACTCGTCGCAGCATATCAATCGGTATGTTGGCAATGGCGTCGCGAATGTTGTTCTTGAGGTGTGCTATGGTCCGTGGTCGATCGACATAAACCAGGGATTTCAAATAACCCCATAAAAAGAAATCGCATGGAGTCAAATCTGGAGAGCGTGCCGGCCATTGGAGATCGCCTCTGAGAGAGATGAGGCGGTCGGGGAAATGTTGTCGCAACAAATTCATTGAGTCTCGTGCTGTGTGTGCTGTGGCTCCATCTTGCTGAAACCACATGTTCCTAACGTTCATTTCTTCGAGTCTTGGAAGAAAAAAATCCTCGATCATGTTCCTGTAACGAGCTCCATTCACGGTAACTGCGCGTTCGTTTTCTTCAAAAAATAAGGACCAATTATTCCCATTACCGACACCGCACACCAGACAGTAACTCGCTCACAATTAAGTGGCTTCTGGTGAAGCTCACGCGGATTTACATCACACCAATAACGCATGTTTTGCTTGTTGACGCAGCCGGAAATGTGGAAGTGAGCCTCGTCACTGAAAAAAACGACCGCGTCTTCAGGCAGGTTGTCAATCAGCATTTCACATGCATTTTGACGGGCAACAAAATCGCGTTCAGTTAATTCTTGCACAACAGCCAATTTATAGGGATGAAATTGAAGGTCTTCATGGAGAATTCGTCGAACAGTGGTATCAGAAATTCCCATAGCAGCTGCGTGTTTGCGAGCCGAACGCCGGGGAGAACGCACAACTGACTGCCTCACTCTTTCGATATTTTCCGGAGTTCTGATGGTCCGTTGAAGTCCATTTCTGGGTTTAGCGACACTTCCACACTCCCGAAATGAGTTAACCCACGACAGAATCGAATTACGGCCAGGAACGAGTCTGTGAGGAGGAATTTCAAAGCGAGCGCGGAAGGCACGTTGCGTAGCAACAAGTGAGCGACCGTTAGAAAAGAAGCTCTCAACTGCGAAGGCCCGCTGCTCTCTAGACCAGAGCATGATGGCAACTGACTGGAGGGAGAAACAGACTTGGGAACTTCCCCCTCCAGATGCGCCCCCTCTTGCCCCTCTACCCGCCCAACTCACCGCGCGGGAATTTTTTCAAATAAGTAAGTTTCTCTGGCGCACCCACATTGATAAGCGATATAGTAACGGAATTTGCGCGTGTTATTGAATCGTGCAGTTTGTACTGGTAGTGTCTATTTATATTTGTACTTATGTTATACGTATTTGTATAGTTCTAATAAATTCTATATTAATTCCAACGGCATTTTAATTCGAGTCCAGTGTAACTCGTAACAATATATTACTAAGTAGTGGCATCGAGTACTAACTCGATGCCACTACTTTTAGTAAAGTTTTATTGCCTGAGATGACATTTTTGATTTCAGTGACACTAGCAGTTATATTAAAGAAAACGTACAACTCTTTTTGACCGACTTCCAAAAGGAAGAGGTTCTCAACTTGGCCGGCATGTTTTTTTTTATGTATGTACACCGATTACTCTGAGATTTATGATCCGATTTACGTGATTCTTTTTTAGTTTGATGCGGAATAGTTGCTATTTGGTCCCCTAAAAATTTAACATGCTTTGGCCCAGTAGTTTTCATTTTATGAACATTTTTTATGGAAAAATTTTCCATTCAGTTCCATATGTACACTGATTACGCTGAGATTTATGATCCGATTTACGTGATTCTTCTTGAGTTTGATGCAGAATAGTTGTCATTTGGTACCCTAAAAATTTAACATAGTTTGGCTAAGTAGTTTTCAAAGTAAAACATAATAAAAATTACTATATTTTAAAAATTACTAAGCACCGACTTTAAGATGTTTTATATAATGTATATTAAAAATAAGATATTATAATTAAAAATAGCTTTAAAAATAAGTTATTTTATACTTTTTAGTTTTTGAAGTCGGTTTTTTTTAAGTGAAACGTTTTAAGCCACGGTAGTATATCCTTTCGATGAGAACGTAATAACGTGAATTTAATAATTTAAACACTATGCTTATAAAGATAGAGTTGGAAATATTTTGAAGTATTGATGTTCATAAATCAAATTGAGACTAGAGCATTTGTTTCCTATTTTAGTTATCATAAACCTTTCGTGTCATTTGTTCAAAATGAAATAATGCAATCTGAATAATATGTGTTATAATATATCTTAAATATGTAATATATGAAATTTGATCATCTTCAGCCAACTGCTGGACGTAGGCCTCCCCAAGTATGCGCCACATATTCCGGTCTCCCTTCTTCCTCATCCAGCCCCTGACGGCGATCTTGCGCAGGTCGTCAGTCCACGGGGCTGGCGGGCGTCCTACGCTACGTTTGCCGAGAGGCGGTCTCCACTCCAGGTCTCGTTTGCTCTATTGGCTGTCGGTCCTGCGACAGACGTAACCGGCCCACTGCCACATCAAGTTGCTAATTTTGCGATCTATGTCGGTTACCTTCGTTCTCTTATGGATGTACTCATTTCTGAACGCAACGGAACGCAAACCAACTTGACTGATATTTCTTTTATTTTGCCTTCCACCCATTTTAATATTATATAAAGTTATTAGAGCTAGGCATGTTTGCTGAAGAGTTTCTTGCGCCGCTTCTTCTCTTCAAGCCATAACATGTTGCGAAGTGGTGGTAAATTAGATTAGGCTCCCATATAGTAAATAATAATCATACACAAAATTAAAGTTAAATAATTAAAATGATCACGTTAAATAAAACTTTAACAATACTCGTTGACACTTGACATCTTTGTCTTCCGTGATTACGGCCACTAAAAAGCGGCCGAAACGTCGGAATAACAAAAATCTAATAAATTACCGCGCTTAAAACCGTTAAAACGTAGTTTTGATATGTATACAAGTCGCGAAAACTTAAGAAAATATCAGTGCCATAAGAGTCTTAATACTCTCTGTTCATAACTCCATTATTGTTTAACAATAAGTTGTAGAGTGGTCGAATATAAACCTATTTCATGTGAAAATGAAGTAATGAAATTTAGACGTAATTCAAAGCTGCTGGTACTTCCTTTTCCTTAATGGAAACAATTTCAAAAGGCGCGAAGTTACCGCCGTTGCTTCTCGAGATCTCAACTATAAAGCTAAAGGAGTCAAACGCTATCTGACTCGTAACTGTAAAGCGATGTCGCTGGTAATTATAACGTGTCCTCCATCCTCCCACGAGGGAGGTACGGCTAAGAGGGCGCTGCATTTTTACAAATTGATACAAATTATTTGAGCGAGCTCCGCTTTGTTCCAACGACGCTTGTTACGACTGTGGAACGGCATTTTATTATTTTCGTGCGGTCGACGGTCACTGGATTCCAAAAACGCTGATAGCCAAATCTATGTCTATCTATGAGTATGAAATTTCGAACACTTATAGTTTATATAGAGAAGAAGTGAATGATAATAAAATTTTTCAAAATTATGCATAATCAATAATCATTAAATCAATAATAAAAACATTATACACACTACCAAGTATTTGGCACACACACGCATATATATATATATATATATATATATATATATATATATATATATATATATATACAGGGTGCTTCAAAAAAATGTATACACACTTTGAACTTCCATAGAAAATTTATTTACCGTTCTACAAAGTTAAATTTCAGGAAAATAGAAAGCTGAAAGTCCAATGTAAATGAAACATAAATAACAAATGTTAATACTGTTCAAATTGGTGACCTGCAGCATCAATACAATTCTGAGTACGAGTCACCACAGATTCTGTACATCGTATCAAAACGTCCAATGAGATTTCTCTACACACTGCTTGAATCTCATTCCAAAGAATGTCTAGGTTACGTGGTTTACGTTTGTACACCTCATCTTTTACTGTGCCCCACAAGAAGAAATCCAGTGGTGTAAAGTCTGGAGAGCGTGCTGGAAACTCGATTGGCGTAGCACGCTGCTAGCACTTACATCACTTTCACGTGCCCCTTGCCTTGAAGATTTGTTAGGAGAGCGTTGAAACAGTTCCAAGACTGCCGTTGATGACTCATCACTTGTAGCTGTTCGAGGCCGACCTGAATGACCTTTATGCACATCACACACTGTTCCATGAACTTCGAATTTGTCTGTATGCGTGTAATTGTTAATCTTGAAGGTGGTTCTGTATCATACTCCCTTCTCCACTGTCTTTGAACTTCATTTACATTCTCAAACTTCCAGTACCACTTAATAACCTGCTTACGTTCTTCAAAACTCAAACGTAGGTCCCCCATGTTGATATTACAAATTCCAACTGATAATATAACATAGAGGGACGATTATGCTGGCACCTGGCGAAGAAATATAACATTAGCCTTGTAGAGCGGGAAAACTACAATAGTTTAAAGTGTGTATACATTTTTTTGAAGCACCCGGTATATGTCGGAGGGAAGCTTTAATTGGACGTATCGTTGACTGGATGTATAACGCACAATATCATTTGTTTACATTTTAATTACTTCTAAAATTCTTAATGTCATTTAATTTGATTTGTTGAATGTTTCTATAACTTAAAGATCATTCTAACCTAATAAAAGTTATGAATATTGTAATTTAATAAACGACCATCAGAGCAGAGCATATGGCGGAGCGGGGTCAGCGCCCTCTATACTTTGAGTAATATCTACTTGGGTAGACTGAGGAGTTTTTGTGACACATTTGGTTGGTGGCAACAGGTCGAGTTGGACCATGGAGTATTTTAAAGAAAGTATTGAAGCTGGAAGTATGAGCGGCCCTGAGGCCCTGAACCCGCTGCTCGGTCTAAACTATGTCATAATGTTGATCAAATCTAAATTAAAAGTGTATAAACCGTGGCTATTGTGTTTTATGCTCGCATTTTATCCTGATGATGCCCACTAAACCTGCAATAACTAAAGATGTCGTGAGAATGAGGCCGTTCTGCGACATATATATATATATATATATATATGTGTTATTTTGAAGGTAAACTAATATTAATAAATTTGGGATGCGACATAATATTTTACATCTTCTGTGGTGTAATGACCTAAGCATCATGCGTCGTCCTGTCAAGTTCTAGTCTATAGATTCCGGGTTCCGGATATTATTGTTCAGCAGGGTAAATTTCATAAACGAACATTCTTTGATTTGGCTAGTCTGGATGTTTGGAAGTGTTCCAGAGATATCTGTTATATACTAATAATTATAATGCAAGCGTAACAAGATTACCTTAGGAAAAATCATGAATTTTCCTGCCGATTAAAAAAAAAACAAAAAAGCGTTATTTTGACAAAGCGATTAAGACGCCACTGGTTGAACAGTTTTTTTAACCAATACCCGTCAGGCTTTACGCCCGTTCTTTAGACCGAGTCCGAAACACCTTATTCGCGCCCTCATAAAAGTAACTGCTTTGCCTCGTTTTTATTTCTACCTCTGTACCCGTACGGCCGCGGTATTTTAATAAACCTCCTAACATAAATGAATAAACGACTCTATGCCCAATAATTTAAAGTAGATTTTTGAATAATAGTTTTAATCAAATCATGTCTTGCCCACTTGTATCTAGGACAAGACTCAGAAGGACAGGAATTCCAATTATTTTATTATGTAGTTGAATATAATTTTTATTTTGAAAGTATGAGTCAAATCAGTACAGTTATGCATTATAACATTTTATTGTTGTAATGTTGTTTTTTATTGTACAAGATTGACTTTTAATATAGACTTTTAGATCAATTTCCGTAAGAGTAGGATTCAAAATCCGTATTAATATTATAAGCTAAGAGTCGCTCGCGACTTCGTTCACGTTGGACGAAATAAGCTAATTTTTATGTGTCCTAACAACTTAATAATGCTCCCGGGAAAAATCTCGCGAGATTCTCGGAATATTAAGTATCGCGGATTTTATGACAGCGAATTTGCTATCGATTAGTGAAAATCGCATCGAAATCTGTCACGTAGTTTTTCCGTGAATCCCGAACACACAGGCAAACACAACAAATCTAAAAGACAAAAGTCTGGGAATTATTTGAGATGGCCTGATTGAAAAAAAATCAAATTTCAATAATACGGTTTTTTTGCTGATCAATAAGAAATTTTATGTAATAAAATATTTTAATTTATAATTATAGTGACTTAACATGAATTCGAATTTGGGAATCTCGTGGCTGAGCCTAACATAAATAGGAGAAGTAAAGGCTCACCACCTCCGGTGGCTCGGTCACATAGAACGGATGGGAGAGAATCGCAGCGTGAGGAAAGCATATTTGGGACGGCCGGTATGTCGGCGTTGACCGTCCCAAATATCTCTGGAAAAACAGAGTGGAAGCTGACCTGTCGCACCTACGAGCCAATAATTGGCAAGAAACTGCGCAGGACAGGGAAAAATGGCATGTTCCCGTTAAGGCCAAGATCCACTTTGGGTCGCTGAGCCGACGGAGTAAGTAAGTACAGGAATTAACATTTTTGTTGTTTGGCTGTCAATTCGTTGGTTGTCGAATGTAAACATGCAGTGTTTTGGTGATTGTTTTCGTGTTGAAAATAACTCAAAGCTTCATAAAGACCTAAAAACTATAATTTAGTAAACAAAACGTAATGTATAATTTAAATTTAACTATTTTTCAATTTGTACGCCTAATTGGTAAATAACATGTGAAACTGTATATGTCCCAAAAGCTATAATGTGTACCATGTTGTTAAGCAAATAAATAAATTGATCGATTGATTGCATTAGTTACATGCAATTGTTGTGGAAGTAAAATGGATCAGTGATTAACCAAAGAAGTGCAGTTTTAATCCCTATTAATATTATAAATGCGAAAGTAACTCTGTCTGTCTGTCTGTCTCTCTGTCTGTCTGTTCCGTTTTCACGTAAAAACTGGACCGATTTGGCTGAAACTCAGTATATATATGTTTTCGATGCCGAGAATGAACATAGGATACTTTTTATCCCGAAAAATGGGATAGTTTCCGGGATAAAAATATATATAGTCTTTCTGTTTGTTATGCTTTTACGGAAGAACTAATGGGCCGATTTGGCTGAAATTCGGTACGTATGTAAATTAAATACTGAGGGTGGACAAGGGATACTTTTCATTTTGGCCTTTTTTGGTAATTTTGGCCTTTTTGGTCATTTTGGCTATTTTAGCCTTTTTACTCATTTTGGTTATGTCGGTCACTTTGGCCTTTTCGGTCATTTTGGCCATGTTGGTCATTTTGGCCGTTTTGGTCATTTTGACTATTTTGGCCTTTTTGGTCATTTTGGCCTTTTTGGTCGTTTTTGCCTATTCCGTCATTTTGGCCATGTCGGTCATTTTGGCCTTTTTGGTCATTTTGGCCTTTTGGTCGTTTTTGCCTATTCCGTCATTTTAGCCATGTCGGTCACTGTGGCCTTTTTGGTCATTTTGGCCATGTCGGTCACTGTGACCTTTTTGGTCCTTTTGGCCATGTCGGTCATTTTGGCCTTTTTGGTCATTTTGACCATTTTGATTATTTTGGCCTTTTTGGCCTTTTTGGTAGTTTTTGCCTATTCCGTCATTTTGGCCACATCGGTCACTATGGCCTTTTTGGTCGTTTTTGCCTATTCCGTCATTTTGGCCATGATATAAATTGAAGTGAATCTTCCGTGGGCAAATACATAAAAATTTAACACAATATAACCTGTAGCGTTTGCTCTATAAACAAGAGACACGCCGTAGAGGTTAACCCGCGGCGCAGCCGCGGGGTAAACTCTAGTAATTAATAAGTGTTAGTCTGGACAGAAAACGACCTACCATAAGACCGACCAATCAGCGCTCGAGGTGCTTTCTATTGCATTCTATTTTACAATTTAACGATTTCACGTCGATAAATTATAATCTATCGAAAAATAATGCGGTTACACTGTAAGCAGTATGTAACGGTTCACAATATTTCGACAGTTTACGATCTCGCGAGATAAATAATAATCTAACAATATTTACAATTTGACGCTGACAAGCATAAATATTTATAACTATTACGGCGATCTAGCGAGTGTACAATACAATACAACACTCTTTATTGTACACCAACATTACATAGAAAAAATACAAATACACAAAAAATTTACTTACTAAAAGGTAGTACAATGGGCGGCCTTATTGCTAAAAGCAATCTCTTCCAGGCAACCTTTGGATGGACAAGATCTTATTACATAGATAGCGTTGGCGTGCAGTTACGTAAAAGTGTATTGAGTGTGGATCAATAAGTCCCGGGACTGACACATAGATGGCGTTGCCAACAAAAGTTCCGTATGATTTTTCATGAGTACTAACCTTCAAAAGATACCTGTCAAAATTTCATGAAATTCTGATGTTTGGTCCCCGAGCTAGAGTGATTTAAGTGACGCTAGCCTTGATATTCTCAAAACAATGCGTTCGAAACAATTTCGTGTGTTAATTTATCATTGCTTTTTGATGAAAAATAATACAGTGCAAGCTCAGCAATGGCTTGAAAAGTACAACGGGGACTCTGCTCCATCAAAAACAACCATTTCTCGGTGGTATGCTGAGTTTAAACATGGTCGTACAGACACTGAAGATGCTGAACACTTCGGCCGGCCAAATGAGGTAGTTACACCGGAAACCAACAAAAAATCCGCCAAATCTTTTTTGAAAACCGTAAATTAAAATTGCGTGAGATAGCTGACACCATAAAGATATCATACGACAGTATGTACGCTATTTTGCACGAACATTTGTCTATGAGGAAGCTGTTGTCAAAGTGGGTGCCGCGTTTACTCACGGCGGATCAGGAACGACAACGTGTCGTTGATTTCGAACGCTGTTTGGAGCTAAGAATTAGGCTTCGAATTGCTTCCGCACCCACCATATTCACCGGATCTAGCCCCCAGCGACTACTACCTGCAGACCTCAAAAAAAATCTTCAAGTAAACAGATTCTACTCCAAAGAGGAAGTCATCGCTCAAACGAATGCTTATTTCGAGGCCAAAGATGAATCGTTCAACAAGAAAGGTATTGAAATGTTAGATAAGTGCTGGATTGATTGTGTTGCTCTTGAAGGAGACAATGTTGATGAAAAATGTCAAGTTTTGCCAAAAAAATGTGTTTTTCTTAGTTAGTCCCGGGACTTACTGATCCACGTAATACAACCATACTAGCAACTTGTACGATATATACTAATTAAAATCAGAATTTTAATTAGTATATATCGTAGTCGCTATAACCAAAATCGGTTAACACTGTATTAATATAAACGTGTTAGTTGTCCAAGTCTCGGACCAATGAAGTCACGGACACAAATGCTAAGTCATTAATATCAATAAAGTCGTTACCAAAACTAAAAACCCAATACATCAAACCACTGTCCAACCTTAATGAAATACGCAAAATTAAGAAATCCGGATCCGAAAAAGGCTCGTTAAGAAATCCGGATTAAAGAGTTGAAGAGAGAAAAGCAAAAAAAAGAAAATGTCCCCGCAAAATTCTTAAGCGCAGTCCTTGGCAACGGGATGATTACTTCATCAAAACACACTTTAAACGTGTTACGTAAATCTAGTACCGTTTCCCCCTTCCCCCTAAAAGGGGTGTAGGGGGTAGCCCCCTTAGGAAAGGGGGGTAAGACGATATGGGCGAACGTGAGCGCCGTCAAGAAAACCTTGATTGCTTTTTTAATTAGTTTTTTTTCATTCCCCCTTTTTTCGCATCCCGCCGATCGTGCAAGAAATATGTATTTTGTATTTATGTGGTCTCTTTTATATGCTTCTTATTGATTTATTTATAAATTAGTTGACGTCGTTTTGATTTAAGTCCATTCATTATTCCTTTTAGTTTTCTCCACTTTTCCGTTCTTCCACTCTATCTATGAAAATTAGATTAACGCGAGTGAAGTCCCAGCCAAAAACCATTAATTTTAATTATTATAATATTATTATATATTAATATATATAATAATAAAATTAATAGCAGTGTCACGCCACATATTTACATTAAATTTTTCAAGGGGCCTCTACGTGTTGGCCTCCCCATGGCCCCACGCAAGCCCTCCAAAAGTCCGGGCCGTTTTTATGGCCCGTGGTCTTGAAAAGAAAGATTAATAGGAACAGTCTCATAGCGAATATCGTAGTAGGCGAGTGGCTAGCGCACTGGCGTCCCAATTCGAAGGGTGCAAGTTCGAATCCAAGCCGGAAAGCACGCAACACTTAGGCTGTTTTCTGACCAAATATGCATTTTGTTACAATTAACGGTGAAGGTATGTATTTAAAACATACGTAGTAATAATATGATATCTATCTACCCGAAGGGGGGCTTTGTGGCGAAGCCTTACGTGAGTAGCGACACCTCGGACCTGACACCGAGGGCCAAGGCAAGGCTCCCCGCCTCCCTGCTTGCCTTAGCCAGCCGGCACGGAGTGGAGATCGCTAGAGCTAGGACTCAAGCTCCAGGGGAGGAAGTGATAAATGGCATAACGTCGAAAGTACTTTCGGTGAAAAAGGTGGACTACATCTCTCTATACCCCTTAACCACTCACACCCATGTTGTCCCTATCTTCTATGGCATTTCACACGGTGCTAGGTCAGGGCTGTAAGGAGGGTGACCTAGGAATTTGAATGGCGTGCTGTCCAGTAAGTCCCTCTTTTAGAGCGCGGTACGGGCGGGTGCGTTGTCATGGTGGAGTAGTAGCTCGCGGAGCCCTGTATTTGGTCGCTTATTGTTCACTGCCGAGAAAGTTTCTGCCAAGAATTCGGTAGTTTACCATTCGGCGTTGATGTTTATTTGGTTCCGTAAATAAATTGACACCATGTAGCCGTAGACTCGTTTTTAAACAACGAAACCTTCGACTGCCGCTTTGTTCCTGGATCGTATTGATATATCCAGGACCTATCGCCTGTAATGATGCCGTAAACACGCCGAGACACGCCTGCTTCAAATTTGTTCATCATATCACGGCACCATTCCCGGGCCGCTTCTGAGCATCGGTGAGGTTGTGCGGCACCTATGCAGCGTAAAACTGTCCTCCTCACGCAAAGATGCACGTGTAGAATCTCATGAAGGCTTCCCGATCCAATTACCGATTACGTGATGAATCTCTGATACATAACTCGCCTTTTGTCTTGAATTAAACTTTTCACTGCTAGCACGTTTTCTTCCGTAACAGCCGTCAAAGGGCGACCACTTCTTTCGTCATCCCGCAAGTTAGTCAACCGCGCTTGAATTCGTTGTACCAGCGATACACAGTTGCCTTAGAAGGGCCTTCATCCATGAATTTCATTTGAAGTCTATCGTAAGATTCGTCCAGTTTCAGGCGACTTTTGGAATCGTAAAATTCATAGCGCGAAAATGTACCCGGCGCAGATCCATTTTTCAATGAGACACCATAATTTAAATTAGCTCGTAAACAATGTGGAGGGAAAATTTGAAATTGGAACGTAGCTATTTTTAATTATAAATAATCATATTTTCAAAATAGATTATAATGTGTCTCTCATAAAAAAAATATCGCAATGCTTTCTGAGTTGCCTCGTAGATTAAATTGTCGTAAACACCTTTACGTACGCCATTGTGTAGCCCCAGGCTTATCTCTCAAACATCCTGGTTATTCTTACGGTCCTGGTTTTGTCAGACGTACAAATAATCGACCGATAAATATACATATTGCATATACCCAATCTACTTAAGCAAATTACGTTTGTGTAATATAAAACGGAAAACCATACCAACGGGAATCAAACTTGGAACATCTGGATGCCAGTAAGCTAGGCGAACCAATAATTTCTAGTTTCGTAAGAGAAGTGTCTGAATTGACTATCAACTATTTCATAAATACCTAAACACTGATTTTAATAAAATTTGTCAGAGATTACCTATTTATCTCTGTTACATAAATTTATTTTTCGCGATTTAAATAAAATTATCGCTGAAATACAAAAGTATTTTAAAATATAAAAATGAAGTTGTATTTTTTAGGAACACCTAAATTTTCAAATTAGTTACAAAAACTTAAAACATATTTTGTAGGTCACTTTTGGTTGTTAATAAAATTTGATCTATAAATTTTCCCCCGGGTCAAAATCTAGGAATAAGCTCTATTTTTAACCGACTTCGAAAAAAGGAGGAGGTTCTCAATTCGTCGGGATCTTTTTTTTTTTTTTTTTGCTTTTTTTTTAATGTATGTTCGCCGATAACTCCGTGATTTATGATCCGATTTACGTGATTCTTTTTTTGTTCGACGCGGAATAGCTTCCAATTGGTCCCCTAAAAATTTTACATAGTTTGGCCCAGTAGTTTTCATTTTACGAACATTTTTTTGTTCCCGGTTCTTGGGACCTATATTTTTTAAGAAGCGCGGCACCATTCGTGGGTCCACCCATACATAGGTAGACACTAAAAAGTAACAAATAAAATTTAAAAACTTCGTTTAAAAAAACCGACTTCAAAAACTAAAAAACTAAAATGTATAAAATAATTTATTTCTTAAGCTATTATTATTAATATATATTATCTAAAACATCTTGAAGTCGGTGCAAAGTAAAACATAAAAATTACTATATTTTGAAAATTACTAAGCACCGACTTTAAGATGTTTTAGATAATATATATTAATAATAATAGCTTAAGAAATAAATTATTTTATACATTTTAGTTTTTTAGTTTTTGAAGTCGGTTTTTTTAAACGAAGTTTTTAAATTTTATACTTATATAAAAACTTAATTATAATAGGTATTTTTATATACATAAATTTTTCATGAAAAAGTTATCTAATTGCTGGTGAAACTGCTTAAAAATTTGTTGCGTAGTTTAAGAGGAGAAAGCGGTCATACGGACACGGAAAGCGACGTTGTTTTATTATCTGTAAAGAAGATTTGAGACTAGTGTGATCACAAAACATATCTATACAGATATATAAATTAAAGCGTCTGTTTGTTATATCAAAATAAAAAGTGAAAAAAATTAGGGGGGGATAATTCCGACCAGATGATTCCAAAAATGCAATTTTCAGAATTTTTGTCTGTCTGTCTGGATGTTCCGGCTTATCTCTGAAACGGATGAATTTTTGGATGTTATAAGGAGTAACTTAAGCTACTTACAAAATTAGGGTTCCACAAAAAAAATTCAACGCTAACGATGTCGCGGGCACAACCTATAAAACCTACGTACTTCTTACTGACAATGTCTAGTACCAACCGTGTTTTTTTTATTTTTAAATTTGAAAAACAACTAACTTGTGGAGTTGGCAACGCGTTTAATTTGCACCGTGGCCAGTACGTGATGGCACTCGCCGGTCCTGATTTACCCACTCTCCCCTCATTACCAGGACGATATTATGAGCGACTAATGGACATTCCTCGACGATTTTACGCCCCTGATTCTGCTTTATAGCGATGCGGTTAATAATTTTAAATAGAGACTTTGTTACTCCCTTTTTAAATTTATTTGCATTTTCGAAAAGAACCGCCTTTTCTTCATATTTTAATACTATAAAGATAGTTCCGAAGGAGACGGATACGCTTTAATACATTTTTGGGCCCGGATTTTAATATTGATTTTTATTATGGTATTAGGTTTAGTTATATTGAATTAATCAATCGTGTAATGCAAGTATGTTCATATTATTCATTGATGAAATTCATTCACATGAATTGATTACAGTAAGCGATAACTTATTTTATTTGTGACCTTATTTTTAAGATTTCTCATCTTCCGGATAGAATTTGAGCTGTTTTTTTACATTATAAAAATAGAACGCTTTTTTAAGTCATATCTCAGCTCTTTGGCCCAAATCTCCTGGTCTCGTTTAAATATTAATAACATATAGACTAACACAATAAAATATTAGCGGTGGTTTCGACTTTGAAGCTTAGCCCATCATATGATTAATTCTTTCAAAATAACTAGACCCAAACAGTTATAAAAAATATCAACATACGAAAAAGAAATTTTAAAATCAATATGATCTTTTTAAAATCTGAAGCCAAGAATGTAATATAACGTATCCGTCCCCCGTCTCCCCTTGAACTAGTGTTTTGGTATTTAAATATACAGGCGCTTTATTTTAGAAAACGTAATTGAATTTAAAAACAGACTAACAGTCAATTTAAATATATTAATCGGTGCTAAGCCACCGGTGGTTAAGTCCTAAGCAAAGAAACCTCGCAACGCGTGTCGTCTCCAGAAGAACCACTTTGTACAGACATATCCAACTCTTCAGCCAGTTGCCAATCAATATTGTCATTCCTTTCTCTTTCTCGAATGTACAAATTAGAGCGCAGATAGCAAAACGACTTTATCAAGTGCTATAAATATTTTATTGTCGTTCTATATGTCTCACACACATAGAAATGCTGCGACATAAGACGCACGCACACAGCCATTAAGTTTTAAGTCTCCAGGCGTCCCCACTAATTTATACGTTCTTTCGCTTTCATTATAATTATTATTCTTGGCAATTTATTTTCGCACACGAGGGGGCACTGTCCCCTTCCCCCCTTTCGGGGAGGTTGGGGGACGGTGGGCTTCTTACAAATTCCCGTTTTTCGGTGGAACTTAACGCACCCTTTTCTTGGCCCTTTTTGTTTTTCATTACATTAACTTTTGAAACGGGATAATGTGTTCTTTCTTATTAGTGTGTGCGTGGTTGATTACGTAGCGAAAAGCTTTTTTAAAGTGTGCCATACAGAATATACTATTATTACAGGCGAATAATAAACAACAAATATAATATGGAGGTTTCATTCATTAACGTCAACCTCTACCAAAGTTTACGAATATATAATGTTCAGTTCATGAAAGACAGACTTCGCTTATGTCTGCGATAAGACGTTTTCTAAAATTTAAATAAATCCAAATTCATCTCTAACATCAATTACAGTATCTTGTAGTAGTCTTTTTAACAACTCTACGGGCTCTAGTTCCGTATTCTTTTTTTACAATTTAATTTAGGAAAAAGTTTAGCAGTTACACACGCTTATTTGTATTTCTATTTGTACTTTAAGAATAACTTATTATATTAAATTATTGTAATTTTAATACTAAACTTAAACTAATGTAGAGTCTATCTGTTACATGCTTGTGTTGTGAGGCATTAGTGGTAGCTTAGAATATTTAAACTATTTGTATAGAAATGATTAAAGTGATAAAGAGTTGTTAAGTGCTCCGAGGTTAAATTGTAAGATGAAAAATTTAATCCATATCATACTTAAAAAGTACATAGGTATGAAGACATTTATCTGCTTGAAAATTTCTAAATTCTTTCTTTATCACCTTCAATGTAGACCGATTTTCATTATTAATTTGGTGTACATAATTTAAATAGTAAAAATAAATGTTATTGAATTAAAGTAATTAACAAATCTCGAAGTATAAAGAAACAAAGATTATGCGACAGTAAAATACTCTAGTAAATTTATAAATGAAAAGTTAAACAGCTATTAAAAAGCGATCAAGGTGTTTATAAGTTTTGTAAAAAAGAAAGTTATAAAATAATTCACGTTAGTTTACTAACAGAAAAAGTTTTCGATGCAGCGCTTTAACAGCTTAACAACGCCGCCGACGTCTCAACAATTTCCCTCAAAACTTTAAAGCGCATAATTTACGTTCACATGCGCCAAGAATGGAACAACTTGCACAAAACAAAAGCGATTACAACAGACTTCGACTACTCGAAAACAAAACGCAATTTTCTCTTAAGAAAATGAGGGAACTCTTTCTCCCCATTGAAAAATCATCAACACCCACCGCGTATGTACCGGCAGCCACCCGCCAGGGGGGTTAAGATCTACGCCGCCGACTTGCGTACGCTTTAATTAAAAATAAAACATAAGAACGATGTAACTGGATGAGCCGAGGAGCGAAGGAAAAATGAAAGAGAAAGCCGACCAACCCACCCTGTGGGACAGGGGAGGCTGGGGATGGACGGGTAACCGCGTGGCAGTCAGTTGCTGAGAGACCGCCGGGGGTAGCGGACGTCCTGACATGTTGCTGTGTCACCACCTAACGGAATGACATTACGCTAATGAAGCGACTTGCGATGCCTTCGCCACACTTTAATTTAAATGAAGAAATGCTTCATAACATATTTAAAAATATTAAATTTCTTCCATTCCCTATACCTGTGTAGGCATGAACTGCAACATTAAGATTGAAAGGAGCAAAACGAATACAAAACGCGGTCTAGACATTTTAATTTTCCTATGGGAGCTTTTACAAGGCATCGATAGATCAGATTTTGCCCTCCCTTTTCATTAGTATCTTGCACATGTGAAGGACGTCTTTTGATGCACATCGTTAGCGGTGTGCCAGATAAGAGCATTACGCTTGTCTGCGGTGCACATCATTAGTCTTTGTGCATTTTTCTGAATAAAATTTCAAAGCTCCTTTACAAAAAAAAATGTTTCAATATTAATCTAATAGATGCGTATTTGGAAATGATAACATTAATTTTTGAATTTTATGATTGCAGTTAAAGTAAAGTAAATATTAGAGAAATGGAAAATGTTGTTACTCACAACCTGTTGAAATTGTATTAATCTTTGACGTTTAATAACTACAACTTTTAAAAATTGTTAGGAATAATAAAATTTACAATTAATTTTAAAACAAGGCTTATGATGCTTTTTCTAGCAATTCGAGAACAACATATACAGATAAATTAGCTACGAGACGTTTTTGTGTTTATAATAGTATATTTACAAGACTCCTAAACTTGAAATTTAAATTTCCTTGAAGTTAGTACTAAAAATTATGTTTAATATTTATATGCATTAAATTAATATCGTTTAATATTATTATTTTCACATTAAGTACCTACTTGCCTAATAAAATTATATAAAAAGTATTCGTTTATTTATTTAAGTGCTGACGCTACTCTACTACAAACGCAAAAAGGTCTCGGAACTTATTTAATCTAACCTTTTGTCATTTGGACGGCCTCTGTGGTTGAGTGGGCTAAGATTTTGCCGGTCTACCTCACTGGAACGCACAGTTTCCGGGTTCGATTCCTGGTATAGCAAATTTCGGAAACTTCATATAACGTCAAAGAGGTCGCTATGTTTTGTAAGGTGATAAAAAGTGTCTCACTTTCCCCGCTTCTTATCTAGAAAATATACATAGTCTTACAACAAATGTTACCCAGAATTTAAAACTTTATTTCTCGATATTGTCGTTTAATGGTATCAACCATAAGATACCTAAACCATACTAATGAAGTAAAAATAGACGTTATCCAAAGCTCATCAAAAGTCTTATTGACTAAATGTAATACAATCCTTAAAAATTTAAAAACAAGAAATACAGTCCTCACAGCACAGGCTGTAAGTAGAATTACCATTAATTTACATTTCATTCCATAAGAGGAAAGAAAAATACATCATATGTAGTAAATTTCCTACAAACATCCAATAAAACACAGATGGTAAAAAACTCGCATACGCTTATCCAAATAAACTGGATTGCGGTTCACTCAATTTTCTAACCCATTTACGTCTCAGACGAACTGCTAGCAAAAAATATAATATATACCATTTCTCCGACGTAAATTCGTAAGCACTACGTGTACGGTTTGCTCTGAGTCCCCTATTCAAATGGTTAGGTCGAGTTTAGATTGTAAAACAGCTGAGAACAATATTATTTTTTAATTATTATTAGAAATCTGCAATATATTAATAATTTAACAATAAAACGTAATTAAAATTTTATATTCATATAAAAAGTAATAGCAATTATCAAAAGAATAGATTTTAGGGATATTTATAGAAAAAAATACCATCTTTAAATTACGCTTTATTTAGTTATTAAAAATAGGAAATAAATACACATAATATGACCTTTATGTGTATTTATTTTACGCACAATTATTTCAATAGTACGTACTATTATTAATATTAGATTTTTATTCCTAATTATAAGATTATATTTTAATCCCCAAATACTACAAATAAAATCTTTTATTAACAATATTTTAGGAAATTAATTCAAATTGAAAGCATATAGACTTATAAACTGGTAATTAAGTAAAAAATTAAGCATTTGTACACAACTATGTTAAATGCATTCAATCTTAAGAAATTTGAAAGTTTGAAATCTCAGTCGGAAATAATCTCTCACAAAAAATTGTCTTACAAAATTGAAGTTTAATTTTAAAATACTTTAGTTTAATTTTAGCGATTACTGTTTCAGAATTTAATGCCAAATATGTCCATCTCTTACATACATTTAATTTTTATTTGCTTATAATTGTATAAAAACAAATATAATGAATTTTTTAATAAAAATATGTTTATTAATTAAATACTAATGAATGTTGTGTACTAACTAAATATTAAATGTGCTCCGGAATAAGTAATGGTTACTTAGAATTTCCGTCCCCTTTACCGCAATCTCCCTTTAAAGTTGATTAGGTCGAGTTCAAAATATAGTGAATGGAACGAATGTTTAGTTTTTTTTATTGCCTTCTTGAATTGGCTTTCCAATATTCATCGTCAGATATGAGTTGAGTTAGTAATGAAATGAAAAACGTGGAGTTTGCTTTATTGGAACGCTGTTTTAAATAAAAGCTATTCGAATAAAGATTTACTGGTATTTATTATAATAACACATTCAGTGGAACTATTTGAAAAAATTATTTATTAGTTCTATGATTAATTCGGGAATAAAATATGTCCGACAAAAGTAGAAGTCCGAAATCTTAAGTACATATTATAAGTGACAACGTGGAAGCAGAAATACAGAATAACATCTTGTTGCCAAATTTCATTAATATACTTACACACAGTAGTTTTTGAAAGGAATGGCTTTGACTTCTAGATAGACAGTCAGGAGAATTTTGTAAAGGTTTTGTTTTTGTATAAATGGCTATGAAATCCTATAGAAATTATCATTTCAAAGCAGTTTATAACATTGTGTATATTTTTCAAAAAATCTTTTGTTAAGGTAAAGGTAGAAAAATAAATTATCTTATTATTTAAATACACTTTCCCTTTTTCCCATCGAAAAAATTTACACTTTCACGTAAAATAAACTAATTTCTTCGTGCTCATAAAAAGTAACATTAAAATATATTCATAAGCCAGTAATGGGGGGTGGGCTAAGCTGAGCTAGGCCTGCTTAATGATCCAATTCCTGTCATGTTCAGGAAAAGGGTTTTACCCCCTAAAAAACTTGAAACAAACGCGGCAAAACCGAAGACGTTCTTTGCCACCCTAAGGGGAGGCAAGGACGGGTGGAACCACCGTGACAAGTGTTGCCAATCTAAGGTAACAAAATATTTTGAAATGAAGTATAAAGTTTATTAAGAATAAAGCATTGTTAATTTAATCTGTACAGGGAATTTTACTTAATGCCTTTCAATAGTATAATTTGATTTATTATAATTTAGACTATTCTCAGAATATTATTTGCGTCCTGCGTTTAGTTTATTTTCATATCTTCTAAAAGTTGTATTATTCATGATCACAAATTATCATATCATACATTTTTCACGCTAAAAACGTATCTTATAATTTTAAGGAAACAACTGAACGTGTATAAACTACATAATACTAAAGTCTGGAAGTGAAGAGTTTCGATTTATACAATAAACATGTGCAAAAATCAACCATCTTTACCACATCTATCCAACTTATACATATATAAGTATATCCTAGTGAAAACAATCCACGTGTAAGTCCACAATGAAAACAGTGACTAAATTAATTTAGAACTTCAGGTCCTGATGATATACATAATCGTGTATCTAAACCTATTAATCAACCGGAGGTCTAAAAAATCTGCAAAAAATACTAAATGTGCGAGAATTTTATAGAGCTTGCAATATTACGTGAATAATTATAAAAGAAATAAGATAGACATTGACTCCGCCGCGTCAGGCAGTAGATGAATAATAATGGTTTTTTGTTTACGTGTGTTTATGTCCCGACCTTTATGAGTCGTATTCTTTTATAGCCTGAAATATTGTTGCTTATAAAATGATTATTAGATTTGGTTACTATGTATTGGGAGTTAATGTTGTTTCATTGTATTTTTTAGTTGTTTTCTTTGGATGATTTTGATGTAGTACTACTTTTATTAGTCAACTCTTTTTTATTCGTTATAATTTATTTATGAAATATGCACACTGAATTGAAGGAAAATTTAATCATAAGGACTGAAAACAGTAATTAACTTACAGATAGATTGCCGATCCTTTGCGAACTTAAACCAAATAAAAATATAAGTAATAACCAAAATACCCAATATGACAAAAACTATTAGACTCGCATCGATTTTTGTTGCTAGTGTTTTTTTTCAAACTCTACGATTCTGTGAAATTTCACACATAATCCAATAGTTTCTGACAAAAACTACTGTAGTACTGTCGACTATATTTGTAGAAGACGTATGGATTTTAATTACAAACTATTTTCAGGTTCTCAAAGTATTTCTTAAATTTTCGCGACTTAATAAAATGAGTGACGTACAAATATAAATAGAAGACATACGACATAATGAAACTATAAGGGTTCCGTGTCTACTAAAATAGCTATTGAACGTTCAAAATCCTCACAATCATAGTACTCCAACGTTTTCCTCAAATAACTTCAACACGTTTTCTTGTCCCCAAAAGTGTCCCAAAGAAAACATTTGTCCTCAAAACTGTCAAAACACTCAGAATCTATCTACACCACTTAAGCACAGAGTGACTTAACAGCGCGAATTTCCGCCTCCAACGTGTGAAAATGAGATTTGCTTAGGCGTCGCCGGTGCAAGCGCATATAAGTAGTTCAAGGCGTCGGCTAACCATTTTACACGTAATCAATTTACGGCGTTCCGCTTTCCCCGGCCTCCCCGCTCGAGCAGGCCCGATTTGCGGAAAAGCGAGGAAATAATGAAATTGCATTGTGGCTGATTATTGTTATTTTCTTATACATTGTTTCAATACTGGGATGCTGGTTAGTTAAATCTCCGAAAGCTAAATAATATAGTACTGTATAATTGTAATGATTTTAGAATTAGTATTTTTATGACTTTAGACGCTAATACTATATATATAATTCGATCTTCATTTCGTTATTCTCTTGTTCATTAATTATCCCTTTCTATAATGTATCCGTCTTTTTCTTCTAGAATTTTTTTCATTTTTTTGAAAGTCATAAAACAAACTTAGGGGGCTAGAATATGAATATTTAAAAAAATATTCATATAACGAGCGGGCGTTAATAGTAGATTGTTACACGAGAGGTGAAAATGAACTATTTAGGCACTGGATGGTTTGGCACACGAGTGTTGCGAGGGCTTTCATTTCAAGCGTGGACAAAGTCGCGGGCATATCCTAGTGCGATATATTTTTATGATGAATAATTCCATTGATAGAAATCTCGTAGAATCCGATATAAGTGACATTGCAACAACGAATACTTGCAATATATGAAAGTTCTGTTCAACTTAATTGCTTTTTCTTTGTATACCTGCATAGCACTGTTTTACAGACTCCAATGTTTATTGCTCACGCTCGAACGATTGCGTCCATTCGCGCTATACCTAGCAACGTCGCTTAACTCTTTTTGCTATTCAATAAAATATCGAAGGAGAAAGATGTAACGAACCCCCTTTTTGAGTCTAATGACTATGGAATGACATACTCAAGCCGAAGCATAGAGTGAGAAATAAAAAAAATTATAAATTGGAAATTAATAAAATTTATTCATAGAATAAATCTTGTAATATTGGCCATAAATCGTAATCATCTAGTAGCAGGAACCCTCGTCGCAATACCGTTAACCCTATGTTCACAAGGTAGGTTATATAAGAGTGTCGATCAGAGATCAGGAAGACTATCAAAGGTTGATGTAAAATATATATATATATATATATATATATATATAATATTGTAGTAGTATGTGGTAAGTGTAAAATGCTATACATTTTATGAATTATGATAAATGTATTACTCATGATATAAGCTCATCACCTGAGTACGCCCGTGCCTTTATTTTGCCAAAAGATATTCTAATGTAGATTCATAACAAATTATATATTTTTGTGTAAGGCACCCCTCCTAACCACCTCTCTGTTATGCCACCGCATTAGCTATCAGTAAAAGAGCTCATATCGAGATAAAAGAAGAACCTCCAATTTTTTTAATTAATATTTATTGAATCAATTATAAACATTATCTAAAACTAGCGTCGGTTCACAACGTACTATTGCTGGCGAGAAGAGCCGACAAGAAACTCCCAGCAGTACGATCTATCCATTTAAAAGAAACCTATTTGGAGTGCCTTGTGTGTAAAATGAGTTGGAAAAGCCAAAAGACTTAAGTGAACATTTCATCTTAAATTCACCTTTCCAAAATATCAAATAATATTGTCATTATGAGGAGTGTCACCTCAGAGACCTCCCTGATGCAGTAATAAGAATATCACAGTAAATTAAAGATAAAGGTTAATTGAAGTTTAAATAGTGATACTCTCTACATCTCATAAAATTCCCATCCCTAAATTGTCAGATTAAGAGTTTCAGAATGTCTCTCTATGAATTATAAGTAAATTTTAAATTAAAGTTTGGCGAGAGACAACTTCACTCATATTATAGATTCCCTTGTCAAAGACAGGTTTCAGGTTTGCCGTGAAAGTTAAAATGAAATTGAAAGTTAAAGTAAATTAGCAAAACCTTACATCCATCTAATGACCCTAGCACCCAAGAGATGAGAGCATAGCACCGTAAAAGTAAAGTTTAAGTTGAATTTAACATAAAATGGTGATACTCTGCATCAAAGATGCCTTCCTTGGTAACAATACTCAAATGTAGGTATTTTTAATCATCCTTTCCAATTCAGTCAAGTCCACTTGGCCTAACTACATCTAAGACTCTCATGAAGTCACATATCGTGAAAGAAAATAAGTTTTGATACGATTGATCCTCCTGCAACACGGTAGCTCATCCCCCTAACCAGCTAGGGCGTCATCGAGGTGCCCACGCGCCTCCAGGCTGATCCGCGACTTAACTAGTTCCTAACCTTCAGTTACCAATTCAGTTAATCTTAATATGTGAAATCATTTTAGTCTCGTGAATACACATATTATAAAAAAAACAAACTAAATTTGCTTAAAAGCTGTACGCGCGGTAATCCTTGATAATTGTCGAAATTATCCAAGGGAACGTTGCCACAATAAACAAGTGGGTCGTGAATCCCTTTGTCCAAGGTTGCAGAGCTCATAAAACCCGGTCCTAATCTGAATCTTCATAAAAATTTTCAATATGTGCTTTCACCCGATCTCGTCACTTCAGTTTGTAATAATATTTAAATGCCTATTTTATACACATTTGGTAACAGTAGAGCTGCTTGTTTAAGAAAATATAATTAATCAAAAGAAACCTTTAATAAAAATTTAAATTGTAATCAACAACTCCTTTGCACCAAACAAAGCCAAATGCCAAAGTAGACCCTCTCAACAAGAAAGTATTTAAAATATTAAAATTCAATAAAACTAAATAAACTTTAAATTTTCTAAAGTCAATTAGCCTTCCCATGTGGAATGCATGATTGTTGTATAGTGTAATGTAATAATGTAGTGTTATAAAACCATATATAAATATATACACATATAAAAATAGACTAATTAATAAATTATAAATCAAGACTCCGACTTCACAGCCATAGGTCAATAATAATCCCTTCGATATCAGAACCAATGAAAACTCATTACGCAGGCTGACTCCAAGCTCACTGAAACAGAAATAATCGGACAATAACAATCAACGCTCCAGCTTTAATCAGCAAACACAACAAGTAAGAGTCCATAATCAGGTCCAACAACGTGTGTGCAACAGCAAGACAAGAACTCCTATAGGTCTCCATTGACATATAATGAATCTCCCATAGCAAAGTAACTAATAATCATATTACTTGAAAGAATCATCAAAATCTCCCAATAGTTCCCGGCTATGAAGAAGTAATATTATTTAATTAAGTTTCCTAAGACAATATTATATTTAAGGATCCTTAAATGAAATTAGATTAATATATTTTATCCGCAAGAGACTATGTATCATAACTCCTAAGTAATGTATTAGCTCACTGAGGCTTTATAGATAACCCTTAGTCATTTAGTTAACTATGAAACTAAAACAATGTACAAACAATTCTTATCTGTTAATAACACACAAGTCAATTAAGACATACTTTAAATTATTTTACCCTTATATAGCTCGTTCTCCATATAATATATAAATTAAGGACAGTAATTAATTAAGTTCTAAATATATATAGGACAGTAGATAGTAAACGACCCTACCTATCTTTACATAAGATTAAGTAAGATTTCATATTAAAGGCTTATGTATTTCTATAGCATTTATGCCTAGACAAATTATAGAAACGTTCCTATAATATTATAGTTTTGAAGAAACGGACCTAAGGAACCCTAATTCGTCTAAAGACTACCAGCTAAGTGTAACAAAATCAATGTTACTTATAATATGTACTACTAAGAATAGAAGTTATTTGTAACTACACATTACTAATCAGGCTTTTAAGATTAATTCAAATCGTATGCATACGAACAATTATTATTAAACTACTAATACATTACAAAAGACAAGAATGCATGGTCACGTTAGAAGAACGTCTGAAAACATAACAAGCAAGATATCAGGTAAGTCTACATGGTTAGTAAAACTATTAATGTATCAAATAAAACATGAAAACTTAGTTTGGTTCTTTGGCGAAATTTATAACATTCGTTTCCGAAATTTACATTGATATTATGATTGATTTATTTTTAACAGCGATTAGTTTATCCATTTAATTCTCAATTAGATTTTCTCCATCTGAAAATATATAAAACACAAATTTTTCCGAGAATCATCTTTTCATTGTCTTCTTCTGTCAAAAACCAATATTCAAGTCCTTTCTTTTGTCTGTCAAATTTCGAACAAAGAAAAATTCGATTATATCATACAAAGAGATTAGTAGTAAATACATATATTATGCGAAATAAAGGAGAGAATACATTATATGGAGAACAGCCATTCCTTTATAAATAAATAAAAATTCATAGGTGAGAAAATAATAAATACATGATGATGCGTACCGTCACACCACCCCGAATCTAATTTTGTAGCTTGCGGATAAATTAAATTCTAACCTAAGGTACGATCATCAAATAATAAATTGATAACACCCTGTATATAGCCCTATAAGTTAATAACATCCTGCATATAACCTTAATCTAAACTAATAACACCCTGTATATAACCATAGATTAAGTTAGTAACATCCTGTACCTCACTACTATTATATCTCATCCTCAAAACAAATCAAAAAAAAATTTAAGTCACCCCTTCATGAAGGAAAATTTCAATAGCTATTCTCCTTAAAAATCTCGAATGTCCTTCTCCTTAACAAACTCTATCTGAAAGCTAAATTGCCCTAACTATAATATCCATCAAGTTAACTGATTATTGCATAATTCCCAAATTCTCAAAAATCAAAGCTATATGGTCAATCCTAATTATTACTACTAGCCTAACAACTGCATGGCCCGAGGAAAGACACTTAAATATTCTATCTATTTTCTTAGGTATAGGAAATTTCTGTATAAACTCTATTTTTTCCTGATCAATTCTAATATCTGAAGTTGGTATACTATCTTAACTTCCTTACAAAAGAATTTACACCCCTAATATTACATGTAAGATCAGCATCTTGCAATTTCTTTAATTAATATACTCAAATGATCTAAATGCTCAATCAAAGTACCACAAGTTAAAATTACTAAATCGTCCAAGTAATTTACACAAAACTGCCTAACCTCTGGGCCCAATATAATATCCATAGCCCGACTAAAACTGCCCACTGAAGTCTTTAAACCTTGTGGAAGCACATTATACATGTATGACTTTCCATTAAAAGTAAACCCAGTATATTTCCTACTTTCTTTAGAAATAGGTATCTGAAAATAAGCATTATTCAAATCAACCACGCTAATATATGACACCCCATGAAAAGCATTAAGTACATCAATCTGCATAGGTGGTGCTTCAGACTCTGCTACCATGAACTTATTTATCTCCCGCGCATCTAACAATACACGTAAAGACCCGTCGGGTTTGATCGCAAACGTTAACGGACTACTATATGGAGTGGAACCCCGCGAAATAATGCCCATTTCAACCATCTCTGCCAATTTCTCCTCCATCTTTTGACGATAAGCATAAGGTACAGGATATGACCTTCTTATAAATGGTGTACTATCTGACATCTTAATCTCATGTTCATAACAATTTGCACGACCCAAAACATTAGAAAATATACTACGAAATCTTCCCAAAACTTGTTTTAATTGACCTAAGTGTACGTCCGAAAGCTCTATCCCCGTTTTAATTTCCTTTAACTTTTCTTGGAAATCTGAATCATCAACATCTCGAGTAGATATCTCTGATATTCCACTCTCAAGGATTATCTTCCTAAAAGGCAAATCTACATCATGTTCATTAATCTTTAAACATAACCCCATTTCAGTACCTTGTAATTTAATTGTGGCTTGAACCAATGATAACCAATCAAAGCCTAAAATCACAGATTGCAATAAATTTGGTACAATTAAAAAGCTAATATCAATAATGCTATCTCCCAATTGAACTGGTAACAATACCATTTGTTGAATCTTAGTACTTTTCTGACCTACTGGACCCCTAATTTGGATTGGCCTGATGGGCAATAAATCAATTTTACTACATTCTTTCGATATTAACTCCCAAAAGGTGCTGGAAATACATGTAATGTCACTTCCCGTGTCTACCAAACAATTCACTTCCTTCCCAAAGATTTTAACAGTAATTATAGATTTCACTAGCTCAAATTTATCTGGTAAATAAGCATCTTCCTCCTCAAACAAGGAAGATACACACCCGCTTGTCATAACTGAATTAGGATCTACATCTTGCAAATGTAATTTTAAAATATTAGTAAATGCTCCCACCAAAGCTTCATTAATATAACCTAGCCCTGACTTATCTAATGAGGACTGACCGTTAGCTATAATAGGTGTAAGTATACCAGCATTACAATTGCCTAAAGACTGACCAGGTTTCCACCCATTCGACATCATAATTCTTAACCCTATTAACAACTTATCAGTCCCTCCTATAGTTGATGGGTCGGGCGCACTCCCACCAACATCACTTAGTTTAAATTATAGTCATAGTCTTCATGAGGTATAGTTAAATCTTCTATGATATTAACATTAGCACTGTCCACTGGAGGTACTTGAACTGGCTTCAAAGCTTGTTTCTTGAATTGCCAACTGGTCTTCGCCTTGTTATTACTGTTATTATTTTGTTCATGTGATGATGAAGGCATCCGCAGTGTAGAATTCAGCACTTCGCCCCTGTTAACATTGTCTAGCTTCCTTAGGAATTCCGACGCTTCAATAATAGTTTTGTTCTGACTCGTGGTCCATGCATATTGTACATCTTTAGGGAAATGATGTATGATATCATTTATGAGTTGTGTCTCTTGGATCGGGTAGGTGAGCATCTTCGCTTGTCCACATAAAGTAATAAAATAATTCAGCATATTGGTTCCAGATCGATTCCATGTGCCATGCACTATTTTCTTACGAAGCTCTCCTTGCTCAGCTTCACCCCAGTATGTTTCTAGGAAATCTCGTTTAAAATCCTCAAAATTGGTCCAGCGTTCTCGGTATACACGAGCCCAACTCCTGGAACCTCCATCCAAACATTCTATAATGAGATCAATCTCATTGTTAAATCCCGCTGGCATTCTCTTCAAATAAGCACATAAATCTTCTATGAAGGTAACTGGATGTTGTTTTTGTGATGGAAATTTCAGCTTCTCCAAATTATTAATTGGCATAGTAGGATAATACGCCATCGGCATATGTCTTTCAACAGTATCTGTTTGTGAACAGCATGTCTTCATAGTATTTGATTGTATAATGTTGGTCTCAACTGGTTTAGATCCCGTTGATCCACCAGCCACTGATTCAAAGTTCTCCACAACTCCCCGAGAGTTGACTCTCCCAGAAGCCAATGTCATATCACTATCCATTTGATCTAATCTCAAGGCCACAGGCCTCTGCGAACCGGCCTCCCCATTATTTGAAGTCAAACTGTTTTCTAATTGGTTAATCCTTGTAAGCAAAGGGTTCAATGTCTGATCCAACATCCTCTTCATAATCCTCAAAAATCTCGGGTTTCCTCCTTGAGTAGTAGTCATAGGCCTGGTACTCTCCGCACCCCTCGCAGCACTCCTCTTTTCTCTCCTTGTAGTCATTCCAGGTTTCTGAACTTCCTTTGGCATTTTTCTTCACTTAACAAATTTCTTCAAATTATTCAATATTTATTCTCCAAATATAATGGCAGCAAGATATTAATAACTCTTCAGCATCCAATGACATGCACTAATCTTCAATTAATATTAATAGAATAGCTCCTTTGCTTATATGAGAGCGCTTCTGTTCTTTGCTTTTGTAGCAATTATATAATTCCTCTTGATTTATTATAACTAGCAGTGAACTAGCACTGTTACATCTCTTGGTTCATCCTGACATATTAGAATTCCATTCTTCAATTACTTCATTCAAATATTTACACAGCGCTAGCAAGCTATAAGTAATCATAAACTATATAAATTATGTATATAACATAATTTAAATTATTAAATTTTATTCCTAAGTTCGTGCCTCATAACAACATCTGACTTCAGCATAGTAGATAATTATTAACCTAACTCCCATCTATAACACAAGGCTGACTAACAATCAATTAACTTCCTCAACTCTATTATGAAAATAAAATTAATAAAGTCCTCAATAAAGTTTCAAAAAATATTTCATTTAATTGAAAATATGCACCCCATAAAATTAAATATGTCTCGCTATATAAATAATCAACAAGACCAAGAATATCAGCAAAGTCGTTGTGGCGCCCCCATAGGTAAAGTGTTGAACTAATTCGAATGTGAAAAATAAAATTTTCAAAGTCACTTGCAACACCCGTAGTGACAAAAGGATAAACTAATTGCAACGCTAGAGTTGAAATTCAAAGTCACTGCAGCGCCCATAGTGACAAGGTAACGAACTAATTTGAACGCAAGTACAAAAAAAATCAACATCACCATGGCGCCCCCTAACGGCAAAATGTCGAATTAATGTGAACGTAAGTATTAAAATTTCAAAATCACCATGGCGCCCTCTAACGGCAAGATGACGAATTAATACGAAATTTAAATTTCCAAAACCACCGCAGCGCTCCCTAACGGCAAGAAATTGAACTAAATTGGGCAAAATATTTTAAACTGGACCGTCCCTGTGGCAGTTGAAATTCGCAACGCCACAGTGGCGCCCCCCAACGGTAAACCTGTGGACTAATCTGAACATGAAAATTAAAATTTTCCTTCACAATCTCAAAATCATTTACCTATAAAATCAGACTGTTAATTATTACACCAACCACCGATCACCCCCTGTTAACTCTGAAATAAATAACAGTCCTTCTATAACCTTTGAAACCTTGCTCCGCCTCACAAGCAACAAATTGTGTATCTATCAGATACACAAGAATAAAATAACTCAGCCCAAAACAGCAGGACTTGTTCACCATCATCAAACCAGACACCTTGGATGCAACCCCCAATTGCTCCCTTCGAACCTGAACGAAATATGCTAAATAAGACACATCATGCTGGAATCTTGGGAACACGCACCGAATTGTAACGTTCCAGGATTCGATTCTACTGTCCTAGAACCACTCTACATCACGCCCAGAAGACCAGGTCCTGAAATCCTGGTCACGGCACCAAATTGTACAGAACCCCCTTTTTGAGTCTAATGACTATGGAATGACATACTCAAGCCGAAGCATAGAGTGAGAAATAAAAAAAATTATAAATTGGAAATTAATAAAATTTATTCATAGAATAAATCTTGTAATATTGGCCATAAATCGTAATCATCTAGTAGCAGGAACCCTCGTCGCAATACCGTTAACCCTATGTTCACAAGGTAGGTTATATAAGAGTGTCGATCAGAGATCAGGAAGACTATCAAAGGTTGATGTAAAATATATATATATATATATATATATATATATATAATATTGTAGTAGTATGTGGTAAGTGTAAAATGCTATACATTTTATGAATTATGATAAATGTATTACTCATGATATAAGCTCATCACCTGAGTACGCCCGTGCCTTTATTTTGCCAAAAGATATTCTAATGTAGATTCATAACAAATTATATATTTTTGTGTAAGGCACCCCTCCTAACCACCTCTCTGTTATGCCACCGCATTAGCTATCAGTAAAAGAGCTCATATCGAGATAAAAGAAGAACCTCCAATTTTTTTAATTAATATTTATTGAATCAATTATAAACATTATCTAAAACTAGCGTCGGTTCACAACGTACTATTGCTGGCGAGAAGAGCCGACAAGAAACTCCCAGCAGTACGATCTATCCATTTAAAAGAAACCTATTTGGAGTGCCTTGTGTGTAAAATGAGTTGGAAAAGCCAAAAGACTTAAGTGAACATTTCATCTTAAATTCACCTTTCCAAAATATCAAATAATATTGTCATTATGAGGAGTGTCACCTCAGAGACCTCCCTGATGCAGTAATAAGAATATCACAGTAAATTAAAGATAAAGGTTAATTGAAGTTTAAATAGTGATACTCTCTACATCTCATAAAATTCCCATCCCTAAATTGTCAGATTAAGAGTTTCAGAATGTCTCTCTATGAATTATAAGTAAATTTTAAATTAAAGTTTGGCGAGAGACAACTTCACTCATATTATAGATTCCCTTGTCAAAGACAGGTTTCAGGTTTGCCGTGAAAGTTAAAATGAAATTGAAAGTTAAAGTAAATTAGCAAAACCTTACATCCATCTAATGACCCTAGCACCCAAGAGATGAGAGCATAGCACCGTAAAAGTAAAGTTTAAGTTGAATTTAACATAAAATGGTGATACTCTGCATCAAAGATGCCTTCCTTGGTAACAATACTCAAATGTAGGTATTTTTAATCATCCTTTCCAATTCAGTCAAGTCCACTTGGCCTAACTACATCTAAGACTCTCATGAAGTCACATATCGTGAAAGAAAATAAGTTTTGATACGATTGATCCTCCTGCAACACGGTAGCTCATCCCCCTAACCAGCTAGGGCGTCATCGAGGTGCCCACGCGCCTCCAGGCTGATCCGCGACTTAACTAGTTCCTAACCTTCAGTTACCAATTCAGTTAATCTTAATATGTGAAATCATTTTAGTCTCGTGAATACACATATTATAAAAAAAACAAACTAAATTTGCTTAAAAGCTGTACGCGCGGTAATCCTTGATAATTGTCGAAATTATCCAAGGGAACGTTGCCACAATAAACAAGTGGGTCGTGAATCCCTTTGTCCAAGGTTGCAGAGCTCATAAAACCCGGTCCTAATCTGAATCTTCATAAAAATTTTCAATATGTGCTTTCACCCGATCTCGTCACTTCAGTTTGTAATAATATTTAAATGCCTATTTTATACACATTTGGTAACAGTAGAGCTGCTTGTTTAAGAAAATATAATTAATCAAAAGAAACCTTTAATAAAAATTTAAATTGTAATCAACAACTCCTTTGCACCAAACAAAGCCAAATGCCAAAGTAGACCCTCTCAACAAGAAAGTATTTAAAATATTAAAATTCAATAAAACTAAATAAACTTTAAATTTTCTAAAGTCAATTAGCCTTCCCATGTGGAATGCATGATTGTTGTATAGTGTAATGTAATAATGTAGTGTTATAAAACCATATATAAATATATACACATATAAAAATAGACTAATTAATAAATTATAAATCAAGACTCCGACTTCACAGCCATAGGTCAATAATAATCCCTTCGATATCAGAACCAATGAAAACTCATTACGCAGGCTGACTCCAAGCTCACTGAAACAGAAATAATCGGACAATAACAATCAACGCTCCAGCTTTAATCAGCAAACACAACAAGTAAGAGTCCATAATCAGGTCCAACAACGTGTGTGCAACAGCAAGACAAGAACTCCTATAGGTCTCCATTGACATATAATGAATCTCCCATAGCAAAGTAACTAATAATCATATTACTTGAAAGAATCATCAAAATCTCCCAATAGTTCCCGGCTATGAAGAAGTAATATTATTTAATTAAGTTTCCTAAGACAATATTATATTTAAGGATCCTTAAATGAAATTAGATTAATATATTTTATCCGCAAGAGACTATGTATCATAACTCCTAAGTAATGTATTAGCTCACTGAGGCTTTATAGATAACCCTTAGTCATTTAGTTAACTATGAAACTAAAACAATGTACAAACAATTCTTATCTGTTAATAACACACAAGTCAATTAAGACATACTTTAAATTATTTTACCCTTATATAGCTCGTTCTCCATATAATATATAAATTAAGGACAGTAATTAATTAAGTTCTAAATATATATAGGACAGTAGATAGTAAACGACCCTACCTATCTTTACATAAGATTAAGTAAGATTTCATATTAAAGGCTTATGTATTTCTATAGCATTTATGCCTAGACAAATTATAGAAACGTTCCTATAATATTATAGTTTTGAAGAAACGGACCTAAGGAACCCTAATTCGTCTAAAGACTACCAGCTAAGTGTAACAAAATCAATGTTACTTATAATATGTACTACTAAGAATAGAAGTTATTTGTAACTACACATTACTAATCAGGCTTTTAAGATTAATTCAAATCGTATGCATACGAACAATTATTATTAAACTACTAATACATTACAAAAGACAAGAATGCATGGTCACGTTAGAAGAACGTCTGAAAACATAACAAGCAAGATATCAGGTAAGTCTACATGGTTAGTAAAACTATTAATGTATCAAATAAAACATGAAAACTTAGTTTGGTTCTTTGGCGAAATTTATAACATTCGTTTCCGAAATTTACATTGATATTATGATTGATTTATTTTTAACAGCGATTAGTTTATCCATTTAATTCTCAATTAGATTTTCTCCATCTGAAAATATATAAAACACAAATTTTTCCGAGAATCATCTTTTCATTGTCTTCTTCTGTCAAAAACCAATATTCAAGTCCTTTCTTTTGTCTGTCAAATTTCGAACAAAGAAAAATTCGATTATATCATACAAAGAGATTAGTAGTAAATACATATATTATGCGAAATAAAGGAGAGAATACATTATATGGAGAACAGCCATTCCTTTATAAATAAATAAAAATTCATAGGTGAGAAAATAATAAATACATGATGATGCGTACCGTCACAAAGAACACTATTATATTTAAGAGTGTAGTCAATACGGTATAAAAATAATATCGTACAAGACTTTTCAACAATGTTAAAAATTTAATTAGGTGAAATGCAGAAGTTTGGTCAAATGTGTATGGATTGAGTAAGGTTTTCAAATCAAATAAGGAACTATTTTGCAATCGTTCGCCTATTTATCTATGTATATTGCAGCCATTTTTCTCAGAACCTACTGAGTTTATATATTAAACTAGCTAACCCAGCGAACTTCGCACCGCCATATTTTCTGAATTCCTAAAAGAGTTTGTTTCATGACACAGAAACAAAATCACCATAATCGGTCCAGGTGATTAGGAGGATTCTAGAACCCAATGTCAGTGCCACCTACCGTTTCTAATTGCGAATCTAAACCATCCGGGAACCCACTAAAACACAAAAAAACAAAATCACCAAAATCGCTCCCGGTGATTAGAAGGATTCTAGAACCCAATCTCAGCGCTACCTACCGGTTCTAATTGCGAATCTAAACCATCCGGGAACCCACTAAAACACAAAAAAACAAAATCACCAAAATCGCTCCCGGTGATTAGAAGGATTCTAGAACCCAATCTCAGCGCTACCTACCGGTTCTAATTGCGAATCTAAACCATCCGGGAACCCACTCAAACACACAAAAATAAAATCACGAAAATCACTCCAGGTGATTAAGAGGATTGTAGAACCCGATCTCAGCGCCACCTACCGGTTTCAATTGTGAATCTAAACCACCCCGGGACCCACTGAAACACACACACAAAATTTCATCAAAATCGGTAAAGTCGTCCTCAAGGTATAAAATTACAACGACAAGTGGCATTGATTTTTATATATATAGATTTGACAGGAATAGTTGGAAAAGTTTTTAAATCAAAAACGTTGTTTGATCCACCTCCTACACTGTGATATACGCAGAAGATATTCCCTTCTATCGAAGGTTCACTGCCCGGACTAGTAGGGATGGGGTAGCTCAATTAAAATTATAATTTTTGGCAAACTCTTCCGCCCTTGCTACGTGTATCTTTGACTTGTCCCGCCGCCGGTTAAGGCTTGTGGTACACTCAACGTAAACTTTAGCGGACTATTGACAGCCAATTATCGTGTTAGATGTAGTGCCATTTAGTGCACATTTTCAGGTGCGGTATTAAGACAGGGTTTAAAAATCATAATTATGTATTAAAGATTGTTTTTGTTTAAGCAGTCTCATCTAGATGGTTACCATCTTTAACTTTCATAACAACTGTAAGATTTTTTCATATTGTGAAAATACGCTTGGAGTTGCCTGATCACATGATGAAAAAAGTACTTTTCATCCCTGGGAAACGATTTTCCCTGCTGTCAAAAATTTTAAAAACTATTTGAACCATAGGTGTGACCATACATACATGTGACTCGTATTCAAACTTTTTACAACCATTGTTAAATCACGGCATAAATTGTAATAAATAAAATATCAACAATTTTGTAACATCATAGTATACTTATAAATTACTTTTCACTAAATTATTATTTAATTTACACAATTTGAGCTAAATATCTATATATAATAATATATATTTTTTATATCATCATCAACAAAAACATAAATTTAGTTAACTGATTTCTTATTTCATTAGAGAAGTAGTTGTTTTTTTAAATTAAATACTTTTAATTAAAGTAGGTAAGAGTAATAAAACATCGCCTTTATCGAGACCTATCAAAACGGTTGATAGATGTCTCACGAAACCAAAACACTCGCCTGTATTTTGGGCAACGCATAAGCGTTGCCATACAACGCGGTGATGCGGCCAGCGTTTTGGGAACGTTCCCAACTAACGGTGATTTGGGACCTATTTACTATTTGTAGTTTTTATCTTTTATAAATTAAGTTGTATATAAACTCATTTGCAAAAAAAACGGGCGGTTTTGATTTTCATTCATATTTAAAAAGATACAATACCAAAAAGGTTTCAATCGTTTGTACACGTTACTGGCCGGTTTTAAAAATGCTGTGGTATTTAAAAAAGTACGTTCTAAATTCAATTTTTCATTTGATGTTCATTTTTACAGAAAACCCCTTTTTATCCTACATTTTTGGCGCGAAGTTCCAGAAGTTAACATCGACTTTCATAACTTTTATTCAATTTTTATCGATTAATTTCATATCCTTGACTGTCAAAGCTTTATTTAATGCTGTTTGGCTGTATCAAAAATGGTAGATAAAGTGGTAAAAGCTACCAAAATTATCGCGCTGCTTGAAGAGGGTTGCAGCCAATGTTTCGTGGCTAGGAGGCTAAATGTTAGTCGCTCGACAGTCCAAAGGACCTGGCAGCGATATCAGGAGACTGGTTCCGTCGAGAGAAGGCCTGGTTCTGGAAGAAAACCATGTACCCAACCACGGGATGATCGTTTTCTTGTGAGTCGCGCATTGAGAAATCGCAAATCTTCGTATGTGGATCTTAAGAACAACCTCCAAGAAGTAAGAAATGTGCATATTAGTCTATGGACGGTCAGGAGGAGGCTTCTCGCTGCCAATATACGCAGTCACCGCCCGGCCCGCGGCCCCAAATTACTCCGTGAGCACAGAGTTCACAGGCTTAGGTTCGCTAGAAATTGTGAATCATGGACTCAAGACGATTGGAATAGGGTTTTGTTCTCTGATGAAGCCAGGATATCTCTGTTCGGTGAAGATCGACGTCGGCGAGTGCTAAGAAGACAAGGAGAACGCTTTGCAGAGGCATGTTTCGAAGAAATCACACCTTATGGTGGGGGCTCTGTTATGTTTTGGGCAGGAATAAATTCAATGGATCGTACAGAGTTAGTCTTCATTGAAAACGGCTCACTGACTGGGCATCGATACATAACGGAAGTTCTAATTTCTCATGCACAACCCGCATTGGCCGCTCTAGGTGAAGACTCGATTTTTATGGACGACAATGCTCGCGCCCACCGATCCCGCGATGTTAATGCGTATGTGCAAGAGGTCGGCATTCGTCGTTTGGATTGGCCAGCTCGAAGTCCCGACCTCAATCCCATAGAGCATGTCTGGGACGTTCTGAAACGGCGTGTGAGATCAGTACACCCGGCTCCGCAGACCATCAGAGAGCTGAAGAATGTGATTACTGCGGAGTGGGAACGTATTCCGCAAGCAAGTATCCGGGATATACTCGATAGCATGCCCAGACGAATTCAAGCTGTGATTTTAGCTAGAGGGGGTCACACTCGATACTAAACATTTATCTGCTTTTACTTTATTAAAGAAAAACAAACAAAAATCTTTTTTATTTTTACTTCATGAGCATATGCACTACTAGCGAATATACACTACTAGCGAGGTTTAGCATTATTTCCCATAAATTGTATCTAAATTTTATGAAATACTGATGAAAACGATTATTTTCTTATTAATTTAGCAAATTGTGTGGATAAAACTACCTATAATTATCAAACAAAGAAATATTAACATTTGAAATGGTTCATTGCTTAGGTGCCCGTTTTTTTTGCAAATGAGTGTATATTATTAGAATAGGCAAATTATGTAAAATTAATTTATGTATTTCAATAAAATTTATAACAAATAAATTAAATACTTTTTATTTACTGAAATGAAAAACAGAGTGTTAACTCCGGGTGCAAGGCCTTTGCAATCTCGCTATGCTCGTGCGCCAAATAATCTCATGCCTAAATAGATCACTATCACCTTTCTTGTAACAACTTACTATTCCAGCACTGGGAGCTAGGTTTCAGTCCTCCTTTCGAAGCCTCAAGCACATTGGTAGCATCTCTGGTTGTACGAATGGAAACTGGCTATCGTTACCTATGGACGCATCGGTAACTACTTTCCATCAGGCAGACCCTCAACCTGCCACGCAACTCATGCAATTAAAATAAAATAAACAGTCACAAATATGAAGGTAAATTATATGAAAAAGCTTTTTTAAAAAGGGTTTTAAATACAAGCTTTTGAGATCCTGGATATCATGTAGCAGAGTACTAGCCAAGACAAGTAAAACGAGCTCAAACCTTGTATATCTTGTTTAGTACAGGAGTTCCTATGGTCACCTTCCGACTCCATCATCAGATCAACTCCATGGTACCATATTATTGCATTGTCACGCGATATACATATGTGTGCAAATTTTCAGCTCAATCGGAAACCGGAAAGTTGGTCAAATTTAACTTGTAAGATTCCACCCGAACTTACATACATACATACATCCATTGCAAGTTAAATAAAAGCTTGTAATAATAATAAAAATAAAGCGCTGTGTACAACGGACGCTGGACTCCCAAAAAAATACG
Source organism: Dendrolimus pini (assembly GCA_949752895.1). Taxonomy (NCBI): domain Eukaryota; kingdom Metazoa; phylum Arthropoda; class Insecta; order Lepidoptera; family Lasiocampidae; genus Dendrolimus; species Dendrolimus pini. Next base: position 16,226,539 of record OX457140.1, on the reverse strand, counting down.
TATATTTTCTAGATTTGGCACGAAACGTCATTGTGACGAACGAGTAACTCTCTACGAGACGTTTAAATATTCATCCCGTCTCCTTAATTATACTTTGTGTATGTGAACTACGCTTTGTTTTTTTATTTTTATTCTGTCTGCCAAAATGAATTAAAACGTGGATACTTCAAGTCGTATATCTTATTTTGTATTTTTAATGTTAATTAATAGTCCGAGATCAAGTTACACTGGTTTTAGATTCTATTCTCCTTTGATAATCTTGACTATGGGCCAACTAAGGTAGAGAGCAGGTGTCTATCCATTTGGTTGTCCCCGACCAGTTGACCAGGGCAGTTGACCGTCCTTCGAAGGTGAGAAATGAGTTCATATTTCTCACCTTCTTGTCCTATACATCAGGGTCAGCGGAATGGGCTGAACATCAATCCGCTCAACGCTGCCCGAATTTGCCCCCCGGATAGGAATCTCTGCTGCCGCTACTTCCAATACCTCTTGGAACAAAGGAATTATATCCCAAGATCGCGCCGTGGAGTGAAAATTCCGGACAAGGTCGATCGCAGCCGGGAGTATGATTCCTGGGCCATTCTAAGAATGAGACCAATAGGAATAACCCCCCAACCACAGGCGAACCCTGCCTGGACGTTCCAGTCTAAGACGCGAAAACTTGGGAAAGTATTTGTATTTGGAAGGAAACGAAACATACGTATACGTACCCGGGATACTAGGAAGATAAGAGGTGGAACACCACTGCCACGGAACAAAGGACATGTAACATTGATGACTCGGGACCCCGGGCGCGTATACCCGAGCACCCTCCACTGGACGGACAGATGCTAAGCGGAGGGCACCCCCTGAGGGGTCAAGATTGGCAAAATTAAGTACACGGAATAGTATCTAGTAAATACAATTCAATTAAATTTGTTTATAAATTGAAATTATTGTTTTTTTTTTTAATAATAAGACGTCCTAGAGAAAGAGAAGAATTAATTACCAGTTGCGCCACCTAGTCTTATTGTTTCAAAATTTTTAAAAAGTAAGATATTTTTGTCATCCTCGTATTCTGTTTTATGAATAAAACTATGCATGAAACCCTTTTAATTTAACAACACAAAAGCTAGAAAATGCTAAATATTATCCAACCGAGGACAGACTAATAACTTGTTGCTAAAAAGAATAGTTGTCACCGGGTAGATTTGATCCCCCAAAATTCAACCCCTGGCCAAAAAAAAATAAGTAAGCCTCTCATTTCCTGCGTGGCTTAAAATTAATGACTCCCACATCGCTACACATGGGAGACAAAGGGGATGAAACAGCCAAAAATACGCGAATGGAGCGTCGCGCTAACAATTTCCTTTACTCATTATGCCATCACTATACTTGCAAACCGATAGTAGATACGGTATATTTCGGTAATATGAAAAATCGGCTAAGTGCGTGTCGATCCACACCAAAAACTGGTTCTGTAAAGGTGAGAAACATCAATCCTAGAGAGTATTCGACGGATGTTGGTCAAATTATTTTTTATTGAAAACATTAAACATGAATCGTCTAGTAAAGAATGTAACTTGTATTTGCAATCTTAGTTGACGTCACCAGCCCGTTTAGGTCTTTATAGTAAATATCAATTAAAACTTTAAAACAACGATTTATTATTAGAAATATATTTTAAATCTTAAATTGATCATAATTTTAAAGTCATAATTGCGAGTATCTCCCTTTGAGTAGAATAGAACAGAACAGAATATATTTATTGCGTATTCCACGTACAGAGATGTTGAGGTTTTTACAGTATCACTAAATTGCATTCTCCTCATTACAGTGCGTAAACAATATTATTATTATATTGACTTATATGATACAAATTATATTTATTAATCATTAAATCAAAATTAAATCTATAAGTAAATAATATATCTAAATAATAAAATTCATATGCATCAGCATGTTCCATCAGGTTACTAATATCGAATTTCTTTAATATTAGTAACCTGATGCGACTACATATAACTAATAACACATGCACAGAGACATACTCATATAATTTGTATCACTCATATATTTTGTGGGCGGGCCATATTTTAAGTTGAAGGTGAGAGATCAGGAGTGCCACAATAACAGGCGTTTTTCCTAGTTTGAGCTCCCGGCTTTACCATAATTAAGATTTTTCCTTCATTCCTGTTTTGTGAAAAAGAAATAAATAAATAGATGGATAGATGTTTCTCAAGGAAAAATATCTGAGTTAATCTAGAGGCAAGATTACTGCACAGTACGTACTCAAGTGAAGTTAAATAGGTTTGGTTTCAGCGTCGGTCGGCATCTCGGCAAGTAATGTGCTTTATAGTGATGGACGTCGTTATATCGACATGATTGACACAAACATATAATATACAAACTTAAAAAATATTTAATCGCAAGTATACTATATATCAACATTTGCTCAAAGAATCTTGTTGAAATCATTGTTAGTTGGATGCAAGTTTTTTCTAAACTCTACCGCGTTGATATTTTCCAGATTGTTTTGTCATTCATGTCATTTCATAGTTCAGAAGGATTAATGTTCAGAACTTTAGAAATTATAATTTCTCTAGGTACATTACTTTAAAAAAAAGTCATTAACTAAGTATTTATTTAACCTTTCTTTCTTTCTACAACATCTTATTAATATAAATATAATTCCTTTAGCATATATCCGTCAACATATTATAATTAAAAAAATTACAATAAATCTCTAGGATAAAGTTCAAAACTCAATGAACTGTTTCGCACAATTTTTAATAAGTTTTAATAATACATAATATTAGATTCCTGAAAAATGACTGTACTTATCATACGTACGTGACAATGTCTTAAGCGTTCCGTTTCAATTAAAACCCATAAAAACTCCATAGACCTTTTTTATTCGTTATGTGGTTTAGAATATATTTTTAAAAGTAACTTTAGAAATGTGTAAACTGAATTATGGTTGTCATTATACTGACGCTTTTTAGTCAAATAAAGTCTTTATTTTTTACTAAAGATAAAACATTAATTATCATTTCTATCGATAACTATTTACTTTAGTTTACCATTTTGGACATCCCTCGGATAGTCGCGAGTGGGGGCGGGCGGTAACTCATGCAAAAATCCCGTCTCAGGTAAAATGAAGTCACAAGAGCCCTGGAACGATCTATCTGGATATTCCTAGTACCTGTATCTTGGGGCTTAAGAATTGTTTTAACTACATTTCTTGAAATACTTCTACCGTTATATGAACGAGCATTGCACAAACTATTTATAAAGTAAGTAGGTAGGTAGGTAGAGTAGGTAGACAGAGTAGGTAGGTAGGTAGAGTAGGTAGATAGGTAGATAGAGTAGGTAGGTAGGTAGGTAGAGTAGGTAGATAGGTAGATAGAGTAGGTAGAAGACTTTTATAACGAACTGTTTTAATTTAGATAAAATAAATGATGTTCAGCTTACATAGAATAGATGTCATTATGTAGGCGAAACGCACAAATTAAATTTGATAAAATTGAATGACACATGCGGTTATTTTTTTAATCTCTGTAATAGTTGAAGATGAGCAACATTAAAAAAAAACATCTCCAGCACACAAGTTGATTGTTGTCTAGCAAGACTTGATAAATCCACTACCCTTGCGAAGCCTTATAAAAAGTACAACGTTGTAGTGGCTGTAGTTAGATCTATGTATACATCTAATAAAACTGTAGAAGCCGAATTTCTGTACAATGAAAAACAAATGCTAAAAACCATAACCAGGGGGATATAAGAAGTGAAATACAACAAATTTAGTATTTTTTCAATTTTTTTTGTTTCTCTGTTTGTCTGTTTGTACGTTGTATTTTTACGAGTGTGAGACTCGAATCAAAATGCCGTTGGAATTACTATACAATTTATTAGAACTATACAAGCACGTATAACATAGGTACAAATATAACTAGTCACTACTAGTAAACACTGCACAATTCAATAACACGCGCAAAGTCAGTCACTATATAGTTTATCAATGTACACGTCTTGTTTGTATCGTAATCGTCGCTTGACTGCCTCACCCCTCACAAATACAATATGTCTCGACGCAAAACAATAATTTCCAAGAATTAGTTCGACACACCTGCCTAATGACTGCCATAAAACAAGTACATTAACAATATAATGTTTTTCTTAATTATACATTTTAAACACAAAGTAAACAAAAGAAGTCCAAATGTGGGAAAGGTAATAAACAAGGTTTATGGCAAGCAGATGTGCATTCACTTTTTGTTGGCATGTAACACTATCAAGGAAAGAGAAACGTATTAGGTCTCTATGATCGCTGTCTTCCCAGTGAATTATAACTTTATAAGTCTTCCTTTGCTGCTATAAATATATAATAAGGAATCGTGAGCGACTACAATTATCGCGGCTGTCGATATCAGTTAAAGTCAAAATGAAAATGGACACAACGCCTCGCCCTTTGTAGTACTTCACATTACGGCCTGTGTTTCATATCGCTAAATTCCAAAAGAATAATGTACAATCACGGAACGAAAATTTTCATCACCTTCAAGTCGACTTCTGCTTGCACGAGAACAATACTAGCAATGTTTAAAAAAAAATGCATTTGTAAAATATAGAAAGATAGAAAAAGAAAATTACAATGTTGACAATGACATACGCTAAGATGAACAATAAGAAACAAAGAGAATATAATCACATTAGGCTTAACATAAATATTAAAACCAATAAAAAGGTGTTATAAGTCTAAACAATTTTCTTAGACAAGATAGAAAATCAAACAACTTTGATCTAAGTCTTTTTAAATTTTATTTTCGAACAGTTAAACATAATTTTCTGTGGAACGGTCTGTTCTGTGACTTCATTTAAAAGGGTAACATTTGGTCACGCAAAATTAAATGAATCAATTTCAAAACTGGCGACCATTGTCATATGCCCACTGTACAATTAATTATATGTGGATCCGTTTAAGTCTTCTACGCGGTTTCGCTCACTTAAGCATCAGATTCGTCTCGTATCTAGATATACTGGTACTTTCACTTTATTTTGACAGGTACTTATCAAGTACGTCACACTTTGTCAGAGCTACCGCTTTAGGCCATCAGAAGTGTATAGTATTAAAAAACAAACCTATTTTCATGTAACAGTTATCAGTTATCTATACCAAACTTTCGGAATATTTTATTCGTATGATCATTTCTTTGAGAAATTTCGGGATTTCATCAAAATGAAACCAGCGAAACTTTTATAATTATTTAGGATATGGTTGCTCCGCGGAACACCTCCTTATAAATTCTTTCTCCCTATCCTCGCCATCAAGAATATAATTTACTTTTAAATGAAGAATGCGCAAAACAAGACACATTCTGTTAGTGTCAGTGCTGTAACCGCAATATATGTATCGGGAAATTGTTAGAGCACAATAAAATAAACTGTTATAATTTCATTTAGTGATCATAACCATAATACTAGTGAGGGTGTGAACCCAGGGAGACGAGTGCAGTGTGGCGGCGGACTGGTGGCGAGGTAAGTCCTTCCTTACTTCTTCTTCCACGTTCCTTTGCCTTCTCGTCCATCGCATCGCACCCGCAGGATCGATTTAGGATATATTGAAATCGAGTTAGCATTTTTCGATTAACAGAATAAATTGAGAAATAGTTTGTGTTGATTATAACTTATTCTGCCGAAATGGGAACTCCACCCGTCGCGTGTTAATGTACATTCAGTAAACAAAGAATATACGTTAAAATGAGCTGATACGCATTGATCTGTTATTTAAGGAAGACTGACTGGCTTTAATATGCTTTTTAACCGACTTCGAAAAAAGGAGGAGGTTCTCAATTCGTCGGAATCTTTTTTTTTTTTTTTTTTCCTTTTTTTTTATGTATGTTCGCCGATTACTCTGTCATTTATGATCCGATTTACGTGATTCTTTTTTTGTTCGACGCGGAATAGCTTCCAATTGGTCCCCTAAAAATTTTACATAGTTTGGCCCAGTAGTTTTCATTTTATGGACATTTTTCATGGAAATAATTTTCACTCCGTTCCATATGTTCGCCGATTACTCCGTCATTTATGATCCGATTTACGTGATTCTTTTTTGTTCGACGCGGAATAGCTGCCATGTGGTCCCCTAAAAATTTGACATAGTTTGGCCCAGTAGTTTTCATTTTACGAAAAAAATTTTGTTCCGGGTTCTTAGGACCTATATTTTTTAAGAAGCGCGGCACCATTTGTAGGTCCACCCATACATAGCTAGACACTAAAAAGTAACAAATAAAATTTAAAAACTTCGTTTAAAAAAACCGACTTCAAAAACTAAAAAACTAAAATGTATAAAATAACTTATTTCTAAAGCTATTATTATTAATATATATTATCTAACACATCTTGAAGTCGGTGCAAAGCAAAACATAAAAATTACTATATTTTGAAAATTACTAAGCACCGACTTTAAGATGTTTTAGATAATATATATTAATAATAATAGCTTTAGAAATAAGTTATTTTATACATTTTAGTTTTTTAGTTTTTGAAGTCGGTTTTTTTAAACGAAGTTTTTTGGTCTTTAAAAGTTCATTAAATTAGTCTGTTTAGTAGCATTTATGATAGACCTTCTTGTTAAATTCCATCATAGTTTTTTCAAAGAATAACAACTGTGATATATAAAAATAATCAATGTACTACAACTATTGGTTAATTTTAACCAATATTACTCACACATTAATAAAAAATGCATAATGAAATATCTTTTTTCAAGTCCCTACCAAAAACTTCCTACGAAATTTTAAAACACTTTTTCTAAGAACGGATTTGAAGAAAATTTAAAAAAAGAACTAAGGAATAGTATGCACTGCAATCGTTTCAAGCATCCATTATTCTTGAAACTCAAGTATGTCTCAAGAAACAGGCGACTTAAAATATCGTCTGGAAAAAAATAAAACCACATCACGGATATAAAACAAAAACAATCCTGTAAGTGCACCTATACACAATTGTGACTATGACACACGTAAGGCAGGTCATGCGATTCGAGCACAATACATTTATACCAAACATCGTGCCCTGCCCATTGTTCAGTGAATAGGGCGCTTTATAATATTGTGTACGTTTTGAATTTTTTTAAGAATGCGCGTTCCTTTTTTGAAATATTTTTTTATTTACGTGCGCGGATTGTTCTATTTTTAAAGGTTCCGTATAAATGCAACATTGTAACATTTTTCTTATTTGAATAGAAACATTAGTAGTCATAACAAGTAATTTAACTAAAAGAGCCCAGAAGTATGTAGAAGTTATATTAAAATAAACTAGTTCAAATATCTGAACATTAACCTAACTCCTGTATAATTAGTATAGCTATGGAAAAAGAATACTATCTAACTTGTTACAGCTTGGTTTGTCATTATGTGCATTTAATTAATCAAGTCTACAACGATTTTTGGTAACTGAAAAATATTTTTTTATTATTGCCAAAAGTAGGTAAACAGTTATGATGGAAAGACACCGTTACCTATGAAAAATTGCAATATCAATTTTATAAATAAAACTACAAAAAATGCAGTTTTACTCCAACCAAAGATATCCCTCATTTCTCGTACCCGTTTATATATGAAGAGAGGAATATCATTGCAAGGTACCCTAAAACCGCAACGTATCGTGTTCTACGTAACATTTTAAGTGTATTGCTGGCGTGTGTTTCTTTTTTAATTTAAACAAATGCGTTCTATTCTCATAACAGATGTTATGCAGAATGTATTGAACGCTAAAATATTAAGGTATTGAAAAAATATATTGTTTTTTCATACATTTCAAAAATAGAACGTCGTAGAAACCGTAATGGCTTGCGTTTTTGAATTAGGAACGAATCTGGCGATTGCCTTTGTTTTAGTTTTAAGAAAATTACCAACATCATGAGTCTATTGGTAATAGACAAATAATATCTTTTTTAGCTTGAATAAGATCCAACTTATCATTCACCATATAAAAGTTATCGATTTATATGGTGAATGAAAAGTTAATTATAATCTGAATACAACATGAAATAGTTGAATTATTATTTATTCATACAACTACAGTGTATACGACATGTAACGTCACTCGATTTAACGACAAACTCCCTTAAGCGCCGACTTGGCTTTGGCTTTTAAAACTAGTTTTTACTAATTTTGGCATTTGACAGTTATTTTATCGCTTTATTATTCTAGCCCGTGATAAACTCGACTGTCGGCATCATGCATACCAAAATTTCTAGGAAATTTCGAAATACCGTAACTTCTAAGTACTTCCTTTATGCATGCATGCATGATGCATCAATATCGCAAGATATTAAAATAAGTAAAAAAATACAACAAAATTACTGGTATTTTTATTTAGGTTTTATGGCTTGGCAGCAAGGCCTTTAAGCCAGTTCTTAGTTTATAATATAGTTTCTTCATTTTCTTAAGCCTACGTGAAGCACAGCTGAACTGTAGGTAATCAGCTAGTGCCATTCAACGGAGTTCTTGTGACAACTCAAAAGGCCACATTTGACTATACAGTTCACATTTCTCACAAAACACATGATTACTACTCAAAAACTATCAATATCCTACAACTATTGTTCATTTTAGAGTAATTTTACACATTTTTAGAAAATAAAACTGCACGGCACAACGTCTCCTTTCAGTTTCCGCCAAAAAGTCCAAAAAATTACTGGTGAAGCAAAAGACGTCACATAAAATTACATACTTGTCTCCATTTAACGACAACTCTATATAACGCCATAAATGTCTCTTCAGTGTCGTTATATACATAGAGTTTACACTGGATTATTTTTATTTTGTTAAATGTTGCCTTTTACCCTTTCCACAGCTTTTGTTATTGAAAAATCATCTTTTAAATAACTAGACAACAATTTTTCATTTATGTATTTTTCTGACTTTGAAACATAATTATGTAATTAAAACTTCGATTGTTTAACGGGATATTTTTCATTTAACTATCCGATATCATAAATATTGAAATCGAAAAAGTCTGACCAGAACAGAATTGTGCCTGAGAATGACTGTTACACCTAATATTACTTTTAACACCTTTGACTATAATAAGAAACCCCAGGTTACTTTTCGAAAAATTCCAATATGGTATAGCTCTATAATACGTTGAATCGTATTACTGTACTTTGCGATCTTCGAATAACGTGTCAAGTGATGTGAAGTATGGAACCCACATCCCTAATGATCCCACCACACGTGAGATCAATGGTGACTACTCGGCTTTTGAACTAGAATAACGTAGTTTCATTAAGGAGTTCTGATTAGATCCTGTTTTCATAAATAAGGGCGCTACGATGGCATATGGGGCTCTTCAAAATGAGGGTAAATAGATATTTAAAGTCTCAATAAAGTAAGCAACGGTAAGCATCAAGATGCAAATAAAAAAAATCAAACTGCTTTATTTTTTGTATTATAATTAAGATCACACAAGTTAATAACTCAACTTATAGAAACCCCTCAACGCAAAGAAAAGTACGACAGATCCTGGGCAATTTGGCAGCTGTCTACATGGCTGCTACCCCTAGTCTATAGTATGTAGTCTTAGTAACCTTGAGTCGTGTTTCGCCATCAGTAGCCAGGTTCCAGTCCACCTTTCGTGACCGGCAGCACATTGGTAGCACCTCGGTGTTGCAGTCTATAGACAACGTGCAACGGTAACCACGGGTTTCTATCCCATGAACCGTCGGCCTCTCTGCTCCAGCAATAAAAAGCAATATTACAAATGGAGCTCAGAAAATAGAAGTGGGTTGCAGTATTTAATATGAGTCCAACTCTTTCTGCTCCATTTATAGGGGAACAAATATATTTACCTACCACGCTTGTCTAAGGGCCGTTTCTATATCTTATCCATGGTTAATTTGCCTTACTGTCGGTTACAATTTGACATAAGCTGCATCCATACAAGTAATGTCAAATTCAACCAATGGTAGGGAAGGTGAATGAATAATAAGATATAGGAACCTGCCATAAGACAGATTGGTAAGTTACATGATATGCTAGTTTTATAACGAAATTATTCATCACCGTCAGCATGTGCCTGTAATAATATGTACAAGTATATACATACATTTCACAGCGACTCCTGTGACTGCATGGCAGTAAGCCCAAAAAGCTGTTGATGTTGATACTGATGAAAGAGTCTCAAGGTGATAATTATATCCTAAAAAAACAAATAAATATTTTAACAGTGCAAAAATATTCGATTTAGCATCGTATACAGCGTTGGTAATGCGACTAATGGAAGATTCATACATAATTCGAGTGACACTATTAATGAAGCGATCGTCGAATCGATATGTGAATGGAATTTGAATAAAGAACGAGCACTATTTCAATTTTCGAATCAGATTTTCTTTTTTAATAAAAACAGGCGATGCACCACAGATTATGCATACAGAGCGCTTTGATGCTATACAGCGAAATAAAACAGCTTCGTCACTGTGCATCCTGAAGGGAATATCTGATAAACTTGATTGCCCACTGATTTGGTCATTTGTTAAGAGGGCCAAAACCAAAAGTTTTTAATTTTGCTACCAAGCTACCAAACTCTCACAGAAATCGTACTGATTTACCTATATTCTGATTTTTTATTACCTGGACTAAAATGACAGCTGCGAATGACCTTTTTTTGATTCATGAGTGAGTTGTGTGAGTTGAATTAACAACTCCACCGCTGAGAGTCGAATCCTATAAAATTTCTATAGGAATTCTATAGAAGTTGATATACAGTAGTGAGTTGCGACATAAATAAAAGATCGATCACAGCTTTCATTACAGTCCTGGTAATTAAAAATCACATTAGACATCATACATTTTTGTATTTTGTATTATAAATCGTATGATACCTTACCTGTATGATTTAAAAAAGGAAAAATCAAACAGCTAATTGCACTTTTGTACTTAATAAACACAACTGAACTGTATCAATTGTATTTCGATATTAACTTTCATACAACAAAAGACCAATTGTTTTCTATAGATTCATTCGGTCAAAGAACATCAAAGAGATTTCACTTTTTCTTAGAAACCGTTCATTCAATATTCAAATTTGGAAGAATGACCTCCAAGCTGTAACTGGCCACAACAAAACATAAGTTGCCAGGGTTTAAAACTTGTACCGGACTTAAGGAACTTTTTTCTTAATTAAAACGTTATATAATATAATAAACTATACCAGATCTTAGATTACAATATAGTTTCTTCATTTTGTTAAGCCTATATATCTCAACTGAACTGTAGGTTATCAACTGAAGCCATTCAACGGAGTTCTTGTGACAAGTCAAAAGGCCACATTTGATTATACAGTTCACATTTCTCACAAAAACACAATTAGTACTCAAAAACTATCAATATCCTGCAACTATTGTTCATTTTAGAGAAATTTTACACATTTTTTAGAAAATAAAACTGCACAGCACAACATCTCCTGTTAGTTCCCACCAAAACTCACTATAATAAACTATTAATCCTATTGGTACCCATAGAAAAAATATAATTTTTAGTAATGATAATTTAATAAAATTTATTTTCTGTTTTCTCACGCGTCACTTTACAACACATTGAACAATAATAAAATACCAAATATTGAACAGTTTAAATTATTGACTTAACTTCATTCTCTTGACACACTGGGTATTGAGATACCGGGTACAATCCCTGATAAAGCAAACTTCGAAAATAATTTTTCAATATCTGCTCTGATACATATTTAAAAAACAAAAAACAGACGGTGTGCGTCTCAGGACGTTCGACAGAAGTAAAAACTTAAAAGGGAAGCCAGACAGACTGGCACCGTAACGCGTTACGTAACGAATCGGTTTACCCTCCCATAAGAAGTTATCGCTTCAAAAATTTTGCATATAAACATGTGAGTTCCGACATCTGACTTTCTTTTGGATAATAATTATCGTGATGTTTTATATTTGGCAAAATAGTAAAAAAAAAACGATTCCAAAACTTGGCAACCCAACCCCATAATAGGCAATAGGTCGCGGGCGTGGCAGACATTCTCGTTCGATTAAGAGATTGCTTATTGCATTTGTAATTTGAAACGTGTTCGAATATTGAAACAGCAGGTATCGACGAATCCGATTCAATGGATACCACGAGAATAGCAGGAGCACATCTATAAGGCCATCTGTTTGACCTACATCCTTGTAAATTAGATGTGTGCATTGCATAATAGTGTTGTGCCTATTGTTGGTGCAATCTCTTCTTAACTATTCTATTAATAGGTTTTACCGTCGTTGATAAAAATTATCCATATATCAAAATGTGAAGTAAAAACTTTGCACCCCTTTTTACGAAAATTGCGTGGACGGAGGAGTATGAAATTTCACACACGTATAGTTTATATAGAGGAAGGGACGAGAAAAAGGGACGAATGTTAATATTTTTTTTTAATTATGCATAAAAATACATTAAATCAATAAAGAAAACATTACACACCTACCATGTATTGGACTCACACAGGCATATATACTCTTTTGTTTATTGTTAAGTCAAATTGATAGAGCATTTACGAAATTTGTGATTACGGAAGTATAGTCTTTGAGATTAATTATTATGGTTGAATTTCGACCACGGGCGACCACTAGTATAAATAAATTGTAGGATCCAGGGTAAGTTTTACAATAAACTTCTTTTAAAAACTCGAGAAATGTTTCTTGATACTTCCAAAATTCTATAAGTATTATTTTCAACAAAGATATGAATCAAAAATACTTTAGTTTAAGTTCTTTAGTGAACGATTTCTCGCTATATTTCAGAAAATAATTCATTTCTACTCAAATTTTCTGCTTTGTAAACTAAATAGGTTAAATTCGAACCACACGTTAATTGACACTTCTGTGATTAGCCGGGTATAAAAAAGTTACCTAATCTTCGTCGCGATTCTATTTAGTTTATCAGAAGAAAACGCTATAGACGCTGTTCAACACCATCCTGAAGGTTCATCTATTACCTACCGTATCCCTATTCACTGTGTTGTGTGTGTGCAAACATAGGATCCATAGAGAAATCCTCATTTGTTCTGGACAGTTTTTATTAAAGGTAAGTAAGCTATTGATTACGTACGCTTTGCTAGAAATCACGAACTCGCATCAGGATAAGCTGGATGAAATTTTAGTTTACTTAATACTAAAACTTATTAACAGATAATATTTAAAAAGGCTATAGTTTGTGCCTTTTATATTATATTACTTAAATACATTTAGTTACTACTACTATACGAGCCAATACTGCTCGTACAGCGTATTTTACATATAAATACGCAACAAATAATATACTAAAACAGACGTATTAACATCAACATCACGTGCGGCACTTGTGCACTGCAAGTTGTGCGTCTCAGGTCATCAACGACCTTAATAAACAACGTATAACATCTCAACGCGGTTTGGCTTGCAAACGCCCTAAAAACGGGGTCTATCGTTAATGACGTAATCGTGGGTTTAATAACCCAGCATCTTTTGGAAGTTTACAAACCGTACAACCACTGTACTAATTTCCTATTAAATTTATTTATTTAAGTTTATGGCTTGGCAGCTAGGCCTTTAAGCCAGATCTTAGTTTACAATATAGTTTCTTCATTTTCTTAAGCCTACGTGTAGCACAGCTGAACTGTAGGTAATCAGCTAGTACCATTCAACGGAGTTCTTGTGACAACTCAAAATTTCCTATTAAAAAATCTTATAGTCATAGATTATTTAAAGTCTATATGACCACAGAATAGTCGACAGAGGGCGTTCACTGCAGACATTCAAAATTCGAATGTTAATTTGAAATGTAAGCGTGTGACGCGTAACGATATTGTCGATACTGCGAAATAAAGTTAGCCATTCACTAGACTGCTTCATTCAGGGCCGATTTTTCAATCATCAGATTATTAGTTATCGGTCGAATAAATCATAACTTGAGTGAATTCCAAAGCGAAACGATTCAACTGTATTATTCATGCAACTTAAATTTTTAATTTATCCATATTTTACTTTTTTCAACAAATTTATCTATCCTGTAACGCCGCAAATATAGGCATCCACCGGTGATGGATACGTGTTTGTGTCTTTCGGGGTTGCGACTTTGGGGTTATGGGAAAGTGAAACTTTCTAACTCTATTGAGACCTTTCAACATAATTGAAAGAAGTCGCGCGTGACCAAGGACTGGCCTATATTTAGTGCAACGGATCAGCGTTGCCATACAACGTGAAAATGTGCCCAGTACTTAAGGAACGCCTCACACTGAGAAATCTGGATTTCATTTTTTACGTTTAAGCATATTTATAGTAGTTTTTAATTTCATAATAATAAATAATATCAACCCATAAATGTCCCACTGCTGGGCTCGGGCCTCCCGCTATAAGGGAGCGGACAGTATACCCACCAAGCTTGTCCAAGGCGGTTTGGCAGGTTTGACACATCGGTTAACTCGATGTGCAGGTTGCATCACGCTATTTTCCTTTACCGTTATTAGCACGTGGTAATTGTAAGGATATTTAGTCGTGGTATCGTGACGGCTAGAGCACGCGTCCCTAACTCAAAGGACGCGAGTTCGATCCTGGCCGGTACGCATTCACCACTTATAGCAGTTTTTTGACCTAATGTGCATGTTTAATTTCATAATGTAGTTTAACTTTTAACTTAGTTTTATTTTAGATGCATTTCTTTGTATTTTAAGGTAGTTTAGTTTATATAATACCTACATAAACGTTGTAATATTAATTTATGTACATGTATACATATACTCGGATCATTATCCCGTGTTAAATTCAGGGCAATGGAACTTATATTCACTACGCTTTTCTGACGCTGTGCGTCAGAAAAGCGTATATTAATTTCGTTTCATATATTAACGATCGCTTGCAGTGTATATTCCCCAGCCAGGATTAGAACCTACATCATTAGAACGCGACACGAAGGGGCCTAGAAATTTACATTACTTTTTTAAAATTAATCCTTGAGTGGCCACATTATAGTGAATAGGTGGCTTTGCAAACCCTTCTACTAAAGTATGTGTGACATAATGTGGGTTCCAAATGTATAATTTCCATACAAAATGACTCCCTTTAATAAGTCGTTTAATGATCGGTCATTGAAACCTGCATGCGCATTATTGCTTAAATAAATAATCAACATACTTGCAGGTTCACGTAAGACAAATAGATAAATATATGTTTGAAAATGGGAATTATGAAAAACACAGACTTCCCACACGGATTTGTTCGGATGAATTTTTATTACCTACTTTGCTTTTTGGAGCTATTATGTATACAAACCACGCTATCGGAAGTAGGTACATAATGTATGAAATTTGGTTATAACATTAATTAATTTACAAGTCTGTGAAAAACGACAAACCGATTTTAAGATCCATACATTAGTTTTATAATCATAAATGTCTAATGTTCAGATTTATTTGCTAATAAATAACACTAAAAGCAAAACATCAACTTCAATGAAATAGTAATTGTCTAGATTCTGTGTGAATATTTTCAATAATGTGATCAAATTAATTTAAACAAACGTAAAAATGTTAAAATTTATTTATTTTAGTTAAATGTTTACAATGACTTTATTTTTCTAAACATGACTATGAATTTTAGAATTAAAGGCTTACTGCCAAACCATTAATTTTCTAAATATAATCAATGCAATCTCCGCCCACTGCAGGACTGCACTGCATGACAGTAAATGAGCCTCTAAACACCACAAATACATAATTAATTATTACATACAGCAAACATAACAAAACGTTTGTATTGTCCAAGACTTTGTAAAACTAGTAAATATATAACACTATAGAAATTCTTCTTCGTTATTCAAATATGGCTAAACATGGTTTGTGATTCAAACCAAACGCATGAATATAGAAATTAAAAAACTAATAATGTTAAAATGGTTCATAGGAAATTTGTTACCGGGATTCAATATTCGAAATTTAAATCATGTGGCATAAAATATCTGAAAATATGAACGCGCTTGTAAATTTTACTTCACACATTTCCTATGGTATTTTAAAAGGTTATATTCGTATGCAATAATTGTGAAATGATTCATTAAGCTGTATGCACATGAGCTTTCAGCGATACATTAATGAAAAGGCTCGCGTGCTTGCCCGAGGGAAACTAGAATGTGTGCACATTGTGCACCTTAACATGGATATGCCTGATTATAACTAATAACTTTTGTATTTGTCTTTTAGGATTACTGCAGTGGGCAATTTTAATTATCATCGTGCTTTATAAACAATGGAGATATGTTTTGTATGCAATGTTTTCGTTCTATTAACAATTATAGACATATGTACTTCGTACTCGTTTAAAATAATTTCAATCTACCTTTTAAATTGTTATCTTTGAAACTCTTTGTTTTTGAATACTTAACTTACTTGCTTACTAAAATTTTTACACTCTCACGTCGTAGTTTTTAGGTCGCTGGGAGGGACTAACACCTGAGAGACAGGTTTGGCCTAGTTTAGGTGTTAGTACCCAAACAGTCTTAATGTTAAGACATCATGTAAATTTAATTTTGGTGTCAATAAAAATCTTATTATTTAACATTAATATTTATTTAATCTCAAATTCTTTACATTTCTTTATATACAAATAATTATGTTTTCGTTAACATATTTGTTTGTATAGGGAATTTTTTCTACTTATTGTTATTTTTGTTCTGCTTATAAAATAATTTCAAAGGTTAAATAACATAGCTGCTTCTGATTTATTTTCTAGTGAATTAATTTAAGCATTAACGGAATTCTTCTAAATACGTATCCATGTTCTGATGCCGCGAATATGACGGATACCCGTGTACTTGCAATTCCTTTTAGTTTCATTTAGGTATGACATTAGTAATCCATTCAAGTTATTCACGTAAGAAATATTCAGATTGTCTTTTTTTATCCCCTCTGACTAATTGAATGTGGTATATAGGTAGGATTATAAAAATAATGATTTCAATGAAAATTTGTTTGAACAAGTTTCTTTAATTTTTTTACTTTTAAATCTGGGGTACTTTCGAATACATACTTTGTGACTTGATACCCGACGGTTTTTTTTTAATTTTCTAACAAGTATTTGCCATAGTAAGTAGTTCACTGGAGCATACTCACGTTTCAACCTCAAATGGCGCGGGGTCGAATCTTGACCAGAAAGCATGCACCACTTTAGACAGGTTTCCGATCTATTCGGTATATTGATACAATTACCGCGTACTAAAGGTGAAAGAAAACAGAGATGAAACCCAAACGTCGAGATAATGAAGCTTGGTGGCCATATTGTCCATCTACAAATAGGTAATACGAGCCCATGACAGAGATATTTATATTATTGTTAAATAGTTTTTTGCAAATATTTACTTTGGTTTTTTGTATAGTTTAATGAATGTTGTTATTATCTACGATGTTTTGATGTTTATATAATATACTCGTAGTATATTCATTCTTTCATAATAAAAACTTGTCAATGATTTTATTTCATAAAATATTATATTTTATGAAAGTAGAGTAAACGCGGTCGAGATGCGAGCACTGCGCAAAATCTGCGGAGTGACGCTCGCGGACCGCGTTCGTAATACCGAAGTAAGAAAGAGAGTTGGACTGAAAGAGAGTGTCGGGGTGAAGGTAAGGAAAGGAATGCTCCGGTGGTTCGGGCATGTAGAAAGAATGTATGATGAAAGAATGACTAAACAGATATACAATGCAAAAGTGGATGGATGCAGAAGTCGCGGAAGGCCACGACACACCTTCCATGATCAAATTGATCATGTACTAGCAGAAGGTGATGTCAGGAGCCTTAAGAACAGACGAGCGTGCATGACAAGAACTATGAATGTCAAAGAAGCAAGTGAGGTGTGTAAGAATAAGCCTAAATGGCGCTCTGTTGTTCGTGCCTACCCCGCAAGGGACCTGGCGTGAAGTAATGTATGTATGTATGTATGATTTTATGGGTTCTAAATCCTAATTTGTCTGACAAATAATCCTACATGGAAAGCGAGCTCTAATTCGCAAACAGGTTTATACTCTAATCTCTGCTTATGGGGCGTACGACACGCGCACTAAGTTCGCACGCAACTTGTTTAGGCATGCACGTTCGCGGACGGATAAACTTGTGTGGTTATTTGTTCGGATGTGGGCTGTTCTGAATTCAGAACTCACCAGTATTCGAAATTTGAATATGTCAAAAAATTTATTTGTTGAAAGGGTTCATATTATAGTGTTACATACCGACAGAGTAAATGCACACCTGGTTTATTACCTTTCCCGCATTTGGACTTCTTTTGTGTACTTTGTGGTTAAAATTTGAAATTAGACAATAGCCTTTTGTTATTTTTTCATTTAGGGCCGTTCGCAGGAACAATTAACCAGGTGTGCATATTACGTTTTCTTGGAAAATCTCAGTCCACGCAGTCCATTTTTGTATTGTACAATTTACTATAAATGAATGTCCGAACGGAGGGATGGGGCAGTCTAGCGTGAAGCACGAACAAAGCAAGACGTTGCGCGTGTTATTGAATCGTGCAGTTTGTACTAGTAGTGTCTAGTTATATTTGTACCTATGTTATACGTGTTTGTATAGTTCTAATAAATTCTATAGTAATCCCAACGGCATTTTAATTCGACTCCTGTAGCTCGTAACAATATTATAGTAGAATACAGTAGGATAATTATTCACTGACTCATAAAAAATAAAAAGTGGCCTGTAATTTTAATCACACCCATCTATCTATTCTTGTGTATTACGTTGCTCTGAATTCGAATCTGGGGTGAGTTTCAAAATATTGAAGATTTATGGACCAAACTGACTCCAGATCCGATATATTGGTCCTTAACACTTTGAGGGTGCATGGACCAAACTGACCCCAGGTTCGCATGTAATGCATCAAAATACATAAGAATAGATAGGTCTGCTCAAAAGTACAGACCAAATTTTATTTCTTGTGGGCCGGTGTTATGTTTTAAAGAAATGTCATGTAAAAATCAAATATGTATATACGAGTAAAGAATTGTCTAACCAAAAGAAATCAACTTTGTATATATGAAGAGATTAATGAGACTAGTTTTTTTTTCAAAATTAGCAAACAGACAGACGGCGTAGCTATTGCAAAATGGTTACCGTCAGCTAGAGCCGTTCGGAACACCAGGGGCGAAGACAACCCGTTGCCAGCGTTTAGAAAGAGATAGAAGGATGAAATAGAGGCATCAGACAGGAAGAATAGAATAGGAGATGGGATGTAGGATTGGAAGAACGAGACGGGATAGGGAAGCTTGGATAAGGGAAAATGGGCCATCCCACACTCGCCACTACGTTTTCCCTGCGGCGAACTAACACGGATTTCCACTTGTTAAAAAAATGTGAAAATGAGCCATCAAAGATCTCACTGATCCCATGCAACATGATAAGCTTAAAGCTAACAGGTTCACGCCGATATTTCTTAAGGACGTGGTATTACACAAACCGAGCAGACCCAAGACTGCCTGTCGACAAGGTAGCGAAGCGAAGAAACAGAGAAACAAGCAGCCAAGCCTATTGCTTAATATTTCTCCATTACTCTGCTCTGACATGATGCTAAGGAGCCCTAACATTATGCACATGAATTAATTACTCGAATAAAACATAAAATGTACATTTTATGGCGTTATAGACAGTTCTCGTTAAATGGAGAGAAGTATGTTATTTTTCCTGACGTCTTTTGGTGCACCAGTAATTTTGTTGTATTTTTACTTATTTTATTCATACCTTGCGATATTGAGGCATCTTGGTGATAACGGAAGTACTGAGACATTTCATTTTATTTTGGCAACTTAAAAGGTTTTTTATTCCTTAATTGTTTTCGTTATTGAAAGTGGGTGTAAAGCTATATAGAGTATATCGTTGTATGGAAGATAAGCTAAACCGACCAAGCCAAGTTATTTTGACGATTAAGGGAATTTGTCGTTAAATCGAATGACGTTACATGGAGTTTACACTGTATTCTCATCTCGTGGGAATAAATAATAAAATAAGCAAATAGTAACTCTTGGCATCTAGTGATGTGCTACAACCAAAAATTATCCGACGTAGACGTCCGGGTTTCCGCTACAAGTGGCCTCACTAAAATAATAAACAAAATAAACCATAATGCTCGAAAGGAAAAAATTGGTTAAGCGGCACACAACCCGCAACCGAAATGTTGTGGATTGCCTCTCCAGATGATAGGTACGGGGATAGTGGTTGGGCCATTAAAATCACGTCAAAATACAGGCGTTCAGCGTGTTATTGTTATCGTTTGAAACATAAATAACATTAAAAAAATTATTTAAGATTTTAAATTGTTTACGAGTTCATGATTAACTTATTTTTTAGCTTTAACGAACATTAGAAAGTTATCTGAAGGAATTTCGTAATCTTAGTTATCCTAACTTCATAGGAAAGCTTACCAAACTACGAGTGCCATATTAGGTGATACAATTATGAACAAAATATTATAATTTTAAGCTTAAATGTGATTAGTTTTAAGTATAATTTCTATTATAATGCTACCTTTTCAACTTTTTCTACCAGGTAATTACATTTATTAATGTAAACAAGGCGTACTGTAGCTAATTTTCAGTAAATAGACGAAAGAGGAAAAAGGACAGAGGTCTTTTCCAGGACACTTTTAACCTCTTTCCGCATGTAAGTGTAAAGAAAGATACGCTGATATGATGTAATCCACCGATAGGGTCTTTATTCATGCTTGAACGTGTTTGTGCAAATTGCGAAATAAGATGGAACGTTCAATTGGAAGCGTGCAGTTTAATCATGCTTGCTTTTGGTCTCAAACACACACAACACAAATACTTGTTTACCATAAAGTAAGTCTTACTCCTATTCCTGAATTGCAAGAACTATATCTATACCTATTTTATATTTAAGTAAAAATAAAATCATTGCCTCTAAAATTAATAATACAAGCTTTTTAATTCGCCTATTGTATAGCCCATCGCTAACAAACGCTGCGCTTCGAGTGAAGCAATCCTTTTTTTCATAGTCTCCTTTACCGGGAAATGACTTTCTGACTCATAATCTCTGAAGCAATCTCATTAAAAATTCATAATTCAAAAATGTGAAAAACTTATTTTTTATTAATTACAAACATCTAAAGTAGTTCTATGAGTACTGGAATTATTACGTAGACTCTTTTACACGTTTAAGACGAACCCTTTTGGATTTATTTTATCTATATAGATAGATAAATAATCTATGTATCGTTGTCAGACATTCGTAGTTCATGGTTGGATATAGGCTTCTACAAGTTTGCGCTATATCACTGTCTCATTCGGCCTCTCTCTACATGTACCTAACAAAAAAAATATGAAGTATGTCATTAAAGTCGTATTGTGTAAGCAGTAGAATAAAAACATAAACAATAACTTCAGTAATCGGCAAGATTGTATTGATTTTGATGTCATAAAATAGGTATACAATTGCAGTTTTACTACCGGATTTATGATTGTTTATGGTCATCAGTATATTAAGAAACGTGAATGCAACGGCTTTACAAATAGTATATGCTGGGCTTTACGCGGTTTCACCGGCGTATATTTTGCTTCCGTATTTTATGAATAATGAACATTTTTTTATAAATGTTATTGAATGTACGGAGTTTATAAACCAAATAACATATGTTTCTTTTATGTCGCTGGGAGACTCTTGGGGACTGGCTCTGCACACGCCTTCACAGAGGAAGGAGTTGTGGCATGATGACCGCCAGACTAGGAGAATGCATTGACTATAGGGTACGTCTGTGAGGGGTAGGTGGGACTCTTGGAGGCTGGTTCTGCACACGCCTTAGGAGGAACTGAAGGAGTTGTGAAATGACGACTGCCAGACCCACTAAACTTACCAGCGTCCCTTCGAGTCTTCCTGAGGTACTAAGGAATCTGTTCTAGGCAGTTCGTCACGACATCCCGGCGAAACTTGTCGAATTGCGGTACATCTGGCAATAGAGCACGTTATGTTCTTAGATGTGGTTCACTAAGTGCGTACCCGATCAGTAGTATTATCCACAAACGTCGGAAATGTTACCGTGTAAGAACGGAAAACGCCCGATCAATTTGCTATCCGACGGCACGTGAAACGCTATTTACAAATCCTGTCGGAAACATTCTCGAATGTGTTCGATTCACGTTCCGTATGATTACAAATTGATATGTTTGGGAGCTTTCCGTTCTTACACGGAAACGTTGCCGACATTTGTGAATAACCCTACAGATGAGCGTAGCGGCGCCTCTGAACCCCTGTTTGCAGTCTGGCACCGTTCACTCATTCTCCGCTCTCTGTCTTACGGCCACCTCTTTCCGCGTCATGACGTCCTCGCAGAAGAGGCCACCGTTTGGTATCTTTTTTCGTTGCGCAGTATTTCAACCACCACTTTGCGTAATGAGCGATCGACCTGTTATGGCCATGAGGTCATCTCTGAGGTTCATATAAGAAACTCATACGTGTATTTTTTTGGCAGGGGGAAATGTCTGTTCTTTCGACACACAGTTTGGTCGTGCATACGGGAGAAAACCAATTGCAGCACCTAGTGCAGCCTGCACGAGTGCGTGTGAGACTGTAAGGAGAACCCAGAACTCGCCCCCAGGGACGAGATCCGGCCTAAACTACCCACTAAAACCTACCCCGACAAATAGCTACACCTTGTAAGAACGACACAAGATCTTAGAGACAGCACGGTGACGTCCAAGTGTGCAAGCTTAATACAACCCCGGGGTAGAATAAGTAATAGATTAAGAAGTATCAAAAGTATTAAATAAAGTAAGAAATAGAATGAGTAACAATGTACATAATGAACCGACAGAAGGAGAATGTAAAGTAGAATAGTAACACTGTAATAAACAATAAGATTAAATACGTATGTAAAAATAGTAAAATAAAATAGCATAGTAATTACAATAGGAACTAAGGAAAAATGTAATAGAATTAAGATATAAAAAAGATGAAAAAGACCCTGAGAAATCTAGTCAGGATGGCGGAAAAAAAATACAACCCCGGGGAGAAGTGCCACTACATCAGAAGAAGCAAAGGTCCATTTTTACCCCCATATACACAGCAGCCCTCTGTGACTCATATGTGTATATATACCGACATTCGTTAACTAAGGCGTACGGAAGGCTTATAAAGACACTTATCAAAGACATTCGCACTTCAAATTAGTACGGATTAAATATTCATTTCTAGAATTTTCTACTTTCCTTCCTTTTCATACTGCGTACACTGGACATTAAGCCGGTGGCACATACGGCAGTTGCAATTCGTCACAGTTTCCGTTAGATTAGGGCGTGAACATATCGCGCCTTAATTAAGACTAGCACTTGCCTTGAACATGTATATATCGCTAGGTAACATCGAGCACAAATTGTTTAGAACCCTTAATTAACGAAGTGCTAGAATTATATATATATATATAGTTATGTTTAACAGTTGTTTTTAACATTATCAACATGTACATTGATAATGTTAACTGTGAATCAGTATTTCTTAGTAAGAAGTATTAATGGGAAATACATACATTAAAAGGAAAAAAAACACTTAAATAACTTTTTGTAAGGATATATTTAAAAAATACACCGTTTTAATGCAATCTGTCGATAATTACACATAAAGAAAAACTAGTTAAAAAATTGTTTTTACCGTGGATCGCATGAATTTTGTGATTAAGGAGTCGGGCACTGAAAATCAGTGCTGTGTCGGACTATGTTTCGGCACAGCAAAAACGGTGTGCCAACCTCATTTCGTAAATTGCTGCACACGTTTTCATTGTTATTATTATAAATTATTATTTTCTATCTTTCTTTCTTTCTTTCTAATTATGTATTTCTAACTCATTATTTAATTATGTCATTCATGTGCACGATGGTACCAAATCCGAGCCGAATGGTCACATTATACTGCAAGATCACGCGCAGTGGCCCGTAGCAGATTGGCTTATTAATGTTTAGTAGAGTAATGCCTACTCATTCAACCAGCACCTGAGTCACAAATTAAATTTACTCATATTTAGGTACACTGTGGTTAACATTTAATTCCTGCACTTCACCTACGTTATTGTTAGTGTTAGTGACTGTGACCAAATGCGACTTACTTATAACGTTAAAAAAGCTTTTTTTTTAAAGATTTTTAGCACAAGCTCTTGAGATGCTGGATATCATGTAGCCGCAAAGTGCTAGCCAAGACAAGTAAAACAAACCCAAACACGACTGGTCTATCTTGTTTAGTACAGAGTTTCTTGTTCAGTCTTTCTCCGTTCCTGCAAGTCTGTCAACATTTATCTGTTAATATTTAACATCATCACCAATGTAAAAAATTATAAATGAAACCCACACATATCCCAGCTGCAGAAGGGGTATAACTAATTACTTGTTTTCAAGAATATTTTTCGATTCTGATAGTATTTCTTTGCAATTTTAGTCATTAAATCCAATTTAAGCGACCTCGTAGGTATTTGACTGACGCAAGTCGGAAATTTTGTTGCAGCTCAAAAATTCATATTTAACTGAACATATGGAACTTTACACCAACATCTAAAAACAAACTTTTTTAAACAGCTTAATGATATTTTAAAAATAAAACTACTCACCCAGCAATACATTACCTTCCATTGATGAATGAATGAGAATAATTATATGATGTTTGTTATCATGGAAAAATAGGATGATTCCCTTAAGTGTAATTAAAGATTACGTGAGTGAAATCATTCTGAATTAAAAAATAAAATTATTCGCATGTAAACCAAAGCTACCAACATTGAAATAACAATTGTCAAATAAATACTCACATGCCCACGCGCATTAAATAAGTTTATTGCACTTACAAAGAGATTAAACCTCTAAGTATGTTAGTATATTGCATTAATGCAATTTAATCTGCGCGCACGCATCATGAACAGGCGCCCACGCGTTTCTCTTTTACACCTAACTTCAAGGATTGTTGTCCAGTGCATTATATTTTGATGATAGACGACATTTATATACATAAAAACTGTCAGTTATAAGAAAGTGTCAAGATACATAATCTTAGTAGAAAATGTCAAAAGCATTCCTGCTTTGTTGATATCTTAAAAACATACCATAACCTGTCGGTGCGGTTTTATGAAAGAAAACAAACTAACAAGTGCGTGAGGTTAAGGGGTTAAGGCGACAAACATGTAGCCACCTTATCATTTAACTATGTAACCTTAGAAAAAGTTTATAATAAAACGTACCTCATATGCCAAAAACTGTAACAATTGTAACGCGTATACAAAAAAAGGTTTTATACGCGTGTAGGTATTACATTTTCTACAGGCGCTTACAGGATCTGATGAGTGAATCCGAGAGAAATCGAGAGGAACCCTTATTAAAAAACATCGATAGCCTACATGTATATACTCCTGAGGTAGTCTCATGGACACTAAGTCAGCATCTGATTAGTGGATCGCAAGGAAATCGAGAGCTACCCTTGTTGAAGAGCATATAGACCGAGTTGACAAATTTGTCCGTGCCAGTTGTATAATTTCTACATTTGCTTAAATATTATTTCTAAAGCAATTGAAGTATTTGCACAACTTAAAGGTACAAAATAGTTTTTTTATCAAAAACAATATTTAAACGACTTCTTTCTACAACATCTTGAAGTCCATGTGTTTCCGCGTCAGTTTTTTTTTTATTGATAGTGTGGCGAACGATGGTGGAACCATTTAGTTAGTTTTCGAACTTTTGGAACAATCTAGAAAAATCTAGAACAAAAAGACAAGGACGGATATATTTAGAAAAAGATATACGATAAATGAAAGAAAGAGATAGATAGATGTTAGAAAGGGATAGACGTATAAACGAAAGTTCCCGAACAGAAGGTTAGGGAAAGAAAAGACAGAGATAGATAGACGGGTTCTAGAAAATTCTTCCGGGTATATAAGCAGCGTAAGGCGCGCTTACCGGGCAATTTTAGAGTTGAAAGTTGCAGTTTAAAGTTGAGTTCAGTCCAAGACGGTGAAACGACAAGTGCGATATTAGAGAACGTTAATAGAGGACAGAGACGAACTAAGTGGTGAATTTAGTGAGAAGTTTGGTGGACAGATACGCAAAGGAGGTGTGTAGCGTAGTTCGAGAGGGAAACCAGAAGCGAGCTACGCGCGATGATATTGGAGGTGGTCCGCGCAATATCGGCGACGGTATTGAGGGTGTGGCAACTTATCGTCGGGACTGTGCATCGTTGGTCGTGCGTATAGGGGCAACCCTGCAGAGAGGTACTACGTGCGGCTGTGTAAGTTAATAAAAGCTTTTAAATTTAAAACTGGTGTTTTCTTCCAATCCATAAGTGCGTACCCCGCTCGTACGTAACAATAGTTTGTGTGTGATACAGATGATATTGTAAAAACGTTTAAATCGTTAAATATTAAAAACACAGCTGACTTTTGGGGTATATCCTTAAAAGTATTAAGTGACTTAATATGCACTATTGCGCTACCACTAGTACAAATATTTAATCGATGTGTAGATAAAGGAGTATTTCCTGACTTAATGAAAGTTAGCAAAGTTATTCCTATATTTAAAAGTGGAAACAAAAACGACCCCTCCAACTTTAGGCCAATTTCTATTTTACCAACCTTAAGCAAGGTTTTCGAAAAAATAATTTTAAATCAACTGCTCTCACATTTTAATATTAATAAATTAATTCATACTAAACAGTTCGGGTTCACCAAAGGTCGTTCCACTACCGATGCAGGTGTTGAGCTTCTAAAACACATTTATGGTGCTTGGGAACGGTCACAGAATGCCATTGGTGTATTCTGTGACCTGTCCAAGGCATTCGATTGCGTTGAACACGTGACCCTCCTGAAAAAGCTCAATTATTACGGTATTTATGGCGATTCTCTCAATCTTCTGTCGTCTTACTTAAACAATAGATCCCAAAGCGTTGAAATTAACAATATCAAATCTCGTGAGACTGGCATATCTATGGGTGTGCCCCAGGGCTCTATTCTAGGTCCCTTCTTGTTTTTGATATATATTAATGATTTGCCATATTTTATTAATGATATGTGTGAGGTAGTGTTGTTTGCTGATGACACGTCACTTATATTTAAAGTAGACAGAAATAAACAGAACTTTGACGACGTAAACAACGCCTTAACCCAAATATCTAAGTGGTTTACCGTAAATAACTTATCACTCAATCCGAATAAAACTAAATGTGTTAAGTTTGTTATGCCCAATGTAAAAGAATACGATGTTAATATTTCCCTTAACGACACTAGACTTAACCTAGTAGATTCAACTGTATTCTTAGGCATTAACCTAGATCAGAAACTCCAGTGGGGCGCTCATATATCTAGTCTCTCAGGAAAGCTTAGTTCTGCTGCATATGCGGTCAGAAGAGTTAGGCAGTTCACTGACGAAGAGACTGCTAGACTAGTTTATTTTAGTTATTTTCATAGTGTCATGTCCTATGGTATTTTACTTTGGGGCAACGCTGCTGACTTGGAGACTATATTTGTTTTACAAAAAAGAGCCGTAAGGTCAATTTACAACCTCGGCCCTCGGGTGTCTCTTAGGGAACGCTTTAAGGAAATCGGTATTATGACGGTCGCCTGCCAATATATTTTCAATAATATAATTTATATTCGTAATAATTTGAGTGCCTACAAGCGGCATAGGGATGTTCACGATTTCAACACCAGGCATTGTAATAAACTGATATTGCCATCTTTTAGATTACAAAAAGTATTGTCTTCTTTCTTGGGGGTTGGTATACGCTTCTTCAATAAGATTCCGAGTGAAATGTTAGATCTGCCCTTCACTAAATTCAAATTTAAAATAAAAAGTATCTTGCTTAAAAAGGGATACTACACTATTGAAGAATATTTAAATGACAAAACTTCATTTACATAACAGCTCGCTCCAACCTCTTATACTGTGTTTTGTACGAGTATAACGTTTTTATCTTGCCGTACTTGTAAGGAATATATGGAGATATGTTGCAAAAAAAAAAAAAAACGTTACGTCTTTATATTTATAACTATAATTATTTTCTATCCTTTTATTGCGCTTTTGTCTTATTGAATATGCACTGTTTGCTACAACTCCATTAATTCTTCAAAAGTTATTCTGTAACATAATTCTGTATAAAATCTTTTTAAAAAAAGTACTTAAATATAAAAAATAGAACAACAAATATAAAGAAAATTTTTTTTTAGCTAGACGTGTTGCTGGGGAGTTTCTTGCCGCTTCTTCTCCTTAACAGCAATAACACGTTGCGAAGCGGTGTACATAGACTAGGAAGTAAAATTAAATTTTAACCTATATGTATGACCTTCAAAAAGTGTTCTCCAGTGGAACTTATTTTGAATAAAAACTTTTGAATTTGAATTTGAATTTGAATTTGTGCTGTTTGTTTTAAAGGCTTCGTTTATTGAAAAAACGAAAATGGCTAAAAAACCTAAAATAATTAATATTCATACGCGTATCTTCGCTATCTCTATAACCAGTCACAAAGTTAGTATGCACATGGTAATTCAAACAAATAGGCATGCGCGAGCGCAACACCGTGTGAGAAACTCGAGATAATCGAGGTGACAGAACGCGTTTAGTTTATTATTGTAGATTTGTCCGAGGTATGTAACACTTGGATTGGAATCCTTAGATTTATATAGAGATGTGTAAATGCTTAGTGGTATTTATGCAAACCACTGCTTAGAACTTAATGATTGCGGAAGGCTATTTTCTGAAACAATGTTGCAACCTTAAGTACACCAAGTAACTTGAAAAATGTTTATGCATTTAAAAAAAAACATACCACCGAAACGCGGCCAGCGTTTTGGCAACAAATCAACTGACGGTGATTTGGGACCTATTTATTATTAGTAATTTTTTTAAGCTGTAGGATATACTACTTGTATATTTTAATCTCTCGTTAAATATGCATGTATTTTTTTATATTTCTCGGGTTTTGTGAAAACGGGACCTTGTGAAATCATCATGTGCGCTTGTATGTCTTTTTGTCCGTCCGTGTTTATGACAGTCTTTTTCGTGGACACTACTAGATATGTAATGATGAAATTTTGTAGATAATAATAATCAAGACACAAACGTACTGTTACGAGCTACAGGACTCGAATTTATATGCAGTTGGGATTACTATGGAATTTATTAGAACTATACAAACACGTATAACACAGGTACAAATATAACTGAACACAGCCAGTACAAACTGCACGATTCAATAACACGCGCAAAGTCCGTCACTATATAGCTCATCGAATGTACTCGTCTTGCTTTGATCGTCGTTCTTGCTTGACTGCCGATCTCTCCATTGGGCCATTGCTGCACCGATACAATATGTCTACTAGCCTGCATAGATATGATTTCTTAGAATCAGTTCGAAACACCTGCCTAATGACTGCCATAAAACAAGTACCATAACAATAGAATGTTTCTCTTAATAAAAATTTTTAAACACAAAGTCAACAAAAGAAGCCCCAATGCGGGAAAGGTAATAAACTTCTCTTTATGACAGGCAGGTGTGCATTCACCTTTGTCGGCATGTAACAATACATATTGTATAACGCCAGGTTAAGCAAGTTACGCCTGTATTCTCAGTAATACACAACGGATGACTCTGGGCCGATTCCAGACACCATATAATACGAAAAGTACAACAAAAAACAGAAGCGTAATGTATTGTCTAAAAATATATTACATTAACACCCGAGGCATACAATATCTAGTGATGAGACATTCGATATCGTATACGAAGGCAGGCCCAGATAAGTAGGCGGATATATCCGCCGGCTATCGGATCCATATCCGAAATAATAATCTAGCGACGTGGGGACAACTCGTTACGTGTGATGTACGTTAAGGATGTACGAATCGAAATTGATTTTGATGTATTTTTGAACTGAAAAGTGATGTATTTCTTTATCGGCGTTGGAAAGAAATTTACCGTCACATTTTCGGTTACACGTCACGTCAAATTTTTCTAATCTATTAACAAAGATGGATTGTGAAAGGAGCATTGTAATATTTCTTTACCTTATTGTGTTTTAATTAATATACGAGTTTGATGATTTATAAATCATTTATTTAGTAGCCTACATATATATATATATATATATATATATATATATATATATAATTATACTTTATTTAACTATTTTCTGTAAAGTTGCATATAATAGATCATTTTTGAAAAATAAGGTCATAAAATTGTTTCACTTCTTACGTGTGTACACGCACACATGTTTTTGTTTTGTTTTTGAACGTGTGTTTATAGCGCAAAAACGCTGTATACGTGCTATATGTCATATAATGAAAACAGATTATTGTAAGCCTCATTTTATATGTTGCTTTGTTTGCTAAAAATAATTTACATTTATACACTAAATAAATGCAACGGTAAGTAAAGTATGATGATAACAGCTGCTTTCTTTTACTTCGTAAACCACTTTATTTCAAAACAGTATTCTGTATGGCGACTAAAATTTACAATAAACTACAATAAATTAAGGAAGTCATCATCAGAAGCTTTAAAATAAAATTACGACAATAATTATTAATAAATAAACCATTTACACAATACATGAGTATTTTTCTGACCCAAATACTGAAACAGGAGTCTTATTTTGTGACATGAGAAATCCCAATTATTGTTAATTATTATTATTATAAATTGTTTATTAATGTGTATCTAGACATTAGTAGTTTTAAATTCAACTATTTTGTAAGCTATATATGAGGCAGGATACAATAATACCTATTTTTTTTAAATTATGGTCATCATATTGAAACCTGTATACACAAAATAAATTACTTTAAAACTTTTTAACATACCTTAAAATTTTGAGTAATATCAAAAAATGCGAAAGTTTATTTGTGAACTTTTACTTTGAACGCCTTGAATACAGAGTCGATATATCTGATTCTATGTTATATAGATCTGGTTTTTGCCTAATGCTGGCCATCAAAAATTATTCTAAAACTTTAATGTTCATGATCTTCAATTGGGTATAGCTTCACGCAAGTCTTATATAAGGTCCTTAGGTTGACGTTTCAACATGATCTAACCTAATGTTAAGCGAAGATTTTGCCTGGTATCGAAAACAGTACCTTCTCCCACAGGGCTTGTAAACATTCAAGGTGTAAATATCGAGAATATTTGGCATAACATTAATATATGTACATGAATGCATGTAAAATTTAACACATCCAAAAGGTCTTATTTCATAGCTTCATGTTTACAATATTAGCTGAATTCAATTTCCGAGACACAAAGTTATTGGCGTGTGGTATCGTCGATACTAATGCGATTCAAACGATACTTTCAATTTTTGTTATGATACATATTGATGACATGAGTGTATGAGAGTAAATTTCAAATTTGATTTAATGTTTCTTTTGTTTAAGATCATTGTTGGGGATTGTGTTTACATTAATTTTTCATTAATGATTGCACTGTGTAGTATTATATGTGCGCGCGTCGCTGACAAAATGGTAGATACTAGTGATGTGTTAGATTAGTTTTTATGATTGCTAGTGGTGTGAGAATTAATGGTATGCTAGCTAGTGATGTGCGTTAACAAACATTTTTAGATTTTGATGCTTACATTACATTTACATTACGTTGCGTTGCATTACATTTAGTTAGTTAACTTGCAAAACTAGCGAGTGAGGTTCTTATCATTATTCGGACATACATTTTCCAGTTAAGTACTAAGTCGTCAATTAAGTAGATCTCTGTCCAAACGATGGTAAGGTCTTATTTGTAAGTTAGCTAACTACTTGACTAATGCAAATGTACATCAGGCTTTAAACGTAAACACCGGCCAAGAGCAAATCGAAGAGCACGAATGTTGAGGAAATAACACTGGACCACAAAAATAAAAAGTGGTCTATACTTTTGACCAGACCCACTTATTCTTATGTATTTTGATGCACTGAATCCACATCTGGGTCTGGTCAGTTTGATCCATACATCCTGCTCTGGATCCATGGGCTTCTGACCATTTGTATGTATACGATGTGATTGCGAAGCGGTGTACATAGACTAGGAAGTAAAATTAAATTTTAACCTATATGTATGACCTTCAAAAAGTGTTCTCCCGTGGAACTTATTTTGAATAAAAACTTTTGAATTTGAATTTTTAATAATAACAGATTAATCTTAATAACAGATTCGGTCTTTTACACCATAAACCCTCAACATTTTGAGGATGTATGGACCAAACTGACCCCAGATTGTGATTCATTGCATCAAAATACACAAGAACAGATGGATGTGGTCAAAAGTACAGACCATTTTTAATTTTATGTAATTATAGATATTGACCATTTTCTTTTTAAAATCTTTCTTTTTATTATTTTCTACTTCATCCGAAATATCGTCGTATATCCTTGCTGGAATCACTTTCTTGACACTGTGCCTTCTATCTCATTGCTCTAGTCTGATCCCTCTATCTCATCACCTTTTTTAGTAATGCAGGGAAATTTCTTTTCTTGGGATACCATTCTCAGGCCTAGAAGGCTTTACATCGAGAGATGTGTGTAATTTTTGATCGGCCGTACGCCGAACGTGATCTCCAGCGGAGGCCCCGAGAATGTAGCTTTCACGGGGCGGCAAAGGAACTAGACTAGAAGGTATTGCAGCTTTGACGCCCCAACGCTGTATGACGAGCTCAGGGTGTCCTGTGGTGGGGGACATCCTCTTCAACAACAGGGGGGGAAGTCCGCAAGATCCCTATCTCATACTCTTATCCCATCCTCTTTATCCAGGCTTAAAAGCTGGCAACGCGTTGACTTCGCCCTTGGTGTTGCAAACATCCACAGGCGCCAGGAACCACTATCCATTGGCTGGGCCGTCTGCCTGTTTATCTACTTCGTAATAAACAAATATGTACATGAAATCGATTTGCAAAACCAACTTATATTATACAGGTTTCCCTTTCTGAAATTTCAAATGGAATTATCAAACGTGTGTCCTAATGTCAGACACTAAATCCCAAGTACATTAGAGATTATCGAATCTACAGTAAACAATACACAACTTTCTCGTGCAAACTTTACGTGGTTGCAGACGAAACTGGTCGGCTAACTGTATTCCTGTATCCCTATTCTTTAATGACGGGTTTTATTACCAATGATAAAAAAAATACATTATATATTGAGGGCTTCGTAACAAATGGGCGTAAGACAAAAGTGCAGTTTTACACAAGGGACAAAATTGTGAATAAAACAAAACTAGTTGATTGTATAAGGCTGAAATTTGGAATACCGTTCTTTTTAGGTACAACTTGCATACTGGTCAGACTTTCTAAATTGTAACATGCATACTTTTTAGTAAACAACAAAAAAAATACATTTTTGTGCATACACCAATATGTTATAACGAGGGCTTTATAACATATTGGTATATATATAGAGTTTACATGAAATTTAACCCAATAGTATAAGACAGTAATAAATAATCTTTTATATCTAATAATTATAAAATAATATAGGAACGGAGAAAGAATACAATTTCGCGCGGCCGGGTGGCCTGTCGTAAGGTTCCAGTTTCCCTTAAGAGAGCAGCAGCACATTTGTAGCACCTTTGGTGTTGCAAATGTCCATCGGCGATAGTAACCGCTTTCCATCAAGTGGGCCGGACCTATGCAAGGTCGTCAGTAGGCGCTGGGTGAGGAAATTGGAGGACAGAGATGAGTGGCGCCGTCTTGGGAAGGCCTGCGTCCAGTAGTGGACTGCGAAAGGCTGACGACGATATTAATTGTCTATGTTTAAGTTTATGGTGAACAAATAGTATAATAGAATAGCTTTTCATTCATTCATTCACGCGTTCATTCATTCATCCATAATGATACTGTAAGCCTTGTTACATATGGAAAGACATTACAGAAAATACGTACCCAGAATAGCGATGATGAGGGAGAACGTTGCAAATCTCACGTATTTGATCGCTTGTTACCCGATACACCAATATTGTTTCATATGAATGCGCATTTACATAGAGTTGCAAATCCCCCTTTGTAAGTTTATAACTGATAATAATATGGTCCAAACTAATATTAATATCTTTTCGAGTACCTAGTACAACACTAATTGGACGGATTTTATATGTTTATAAAATATTATTTTATATTTATGCTGTACAAAATGTCTCTAGGTAAGTAAATATTACTTCATATTTAAAATATCCTTCGTATTTTGATAAGCAGATGGTATAATAATTGATACCTAGTCTAAGGAAGGCTAGTAGGTTTTATACGTCGATACTTTTGAGGTTACGTGGCGGTTGTTTCTTTCATCATTATCACGCAGTATGATATACGCATTAGCTTAGAACATCTTAGTAGAGAGTCCTCCCCTCTGGCATTCGACGTTATTCAGGCGGAGCTTATTAGTTACTACAACTTTAAGTGCTAATCATTAATTAAAATATTTATTTTGAATACTAGATAATAACAACAACATATATTACTAGCTAAGACCTACATGGTATATGATAACAATTGATTTTCTGTAGTACCTATATGTACGTACATTATGTATAAATATTATTCACTATTTTATTTATCTGC
Source organism: Dendrolimus pini (assembly GCA_949752895.1). NCBI lineage: Eukaryota > Metazoa > Arthropoda > Insecta > Lepidoptera > Lasiocampidae > Dendrolimus > Dendrolimus pini. The sequence continues at coordinate 16,191,944 of OX457140.1, read as the reverse complement.
AAGAGATTTTTTTTAAATTATTTAAAAAGAATAAGACGGTTTTGTTTCCTTTCTTCTACGTCGTTTGTTATAAATAAATTTGGGACATGTCGCGTTGTGTTGTGAAAGAAACTTTTAAATATATTTTTAAGCAAATTTTCATCTAAATTGAATTTACAACGTGATCACGGCACGTTTAAGTTTTTGCAATTTATAAAAAGTCTATTTTGATTTTTGAACGATGTTAAAGTGAATTTCAAATTAAACTCCGTGTTTTTGTTGCAGTGTATTTGTCTAATCTTATATAAGACTTGCCGCGAATAGCATAGCTATTTTAAATTAATTTCTAATTCTATATTAATTCCCAAAGCTGACCATCAGGCTCACATGCGCAGACCTGGGACTGAATCAGAATCATATGCTAACATGATGGTAACTTTGCTTATTATTAGGTACTATAGAAGGTCACAGGTGGATTTTTGCCTGAACTTACAACACGGCCTACTCGTTAAGAGAGTAGGCAGTAGCGTAGATATTGCCTCACGGGCTCTGGGCTTCAGGTTACGTTCTGCATCCCTGTAGCCCGATTCCCGCTTACCTTTCGAGTTTCGGGCTCCAGTGCGTTCTGCATGCCTGTTGTATGGTCTAATTATCATGGAATACCGGACTGTAGGCTGCATTCTGCCCGCCTGCAGCCCACTTACCGGGATGTACTGGGGTCCTAATTATAATGAAAGACAAATGCTATATAACATTTATTTCATAGCAACTTTAGGCTGTTACAAATGAATATAAAACGAAACATAAGTAAATTAAAATAATAATAAACAACTTTATACATAAACTATAGCCGTCTCACTCAAACACTGTCCATCTTATGCATTTAACGGTTTTCATTATTTTATCTACGAGACTTAAAGAATTATACGAATGCTCTTATCGCTTGTCTAGATGGATCTGTGAGTTTCGCTCATCATTGTTGTTGTCATCAACATATAGGAATGTAAGCATATTAGGAAATAGTTAAAGAAAAATTGTGGAAAACAAATGAAAGGGGTAATTAATTACTCTATCGAAATACACGACATGGCCGACGCGCACTCAAATCAAATAGGCAGTGTCTCAGCCAATCAACAATTTGAAGATGTTTGCCTGCACGCCGCGATATCTCCAACTCACTGCAGTCGCATTATTTGGAATAGCCGAATTGTTGCCAGTCAAATCCGTTGCATGCAGTAGTTTCTGATGCAAACATGCGAAATACTTCATATTGCATGAAAACCGGTTGACATCGTGCTGGCAACAAGGTTGGCATCTCTTGTCATACCGGTCAACTAATAATATACCTAATTGTTAGCTGAGCATTATATTTTTTTTTTACAATGTCCAATAATAATAAACGACGGGAATATGTTTATATATAAAAAAACTTGTGAGTCTCGGGACGCCCGACAGAAGTGATAACTTGCGTGATAGAAAAGGAAGCCAGAGATGGGTGCCGTAACGCGTTAAGTAACGAAGCGGTTTACCCTCCCATAAGAAGTTATCACTTCAAAAAACGTATGCGTCTCGGGACGCCCGACAGAAGTGATAACTTACTAACTAAACTAAGCTGGACTATTTAATATTGAAATTGTTTAACTTGAGAAAAGCTTAGGTTATTACTTAAATTTTATGTATATAGCGCGTGGGTTAGAAAGAGAAAGGAGGAGCCTGCCTACCGCTGCCGTAAGAGTGAAAGACTGGCACCGTAACGCGTTACGTAACGAAGCGGTTTACCCTCTCATAAGAAGTTACCACTTCAAAATTCTAACGTTAGTGTGTTTGTCACTAAACTATGCACTTAAACCCCTGGACCGATCTTCATGTTTTTAATTTGTATGTTCGAGTGGCTTTCACCGGATGATTTGGATTCACAATTGAAGCCTGTATGTAGGTGGCGCTACAATCGGGTTCAAATATTTTTCAAGGCTGGACAAAGTCTACGGGGCCGGTAGTATGTTTATAACTTGATCATTGTATTTCGTTTGCCTTTGTCATAGAAAGGGCAGGACCCAAAAAAATTACTTGAAGTCGTTGACCACCTCAATTTATTTGAAATGTTTAAAAGTTGGAGAAAGGGAATATATAACATATATTTTTAATTTTTTTTGTTTGGTTGAATGCACTAATCTCAAGAACTACTGGTTTGATTTGAAGTATTCTTTCAGTGTTAGATACCCCATTTATCTAGGAAGGCTTTAGGCTATATATCATCACGCTAAGATCAATAGGAGCGTAGCACCAATGAAAAATGTTTCAAAATCGGGAGGTTTTGAAAACAAATTCCACGCGGACGACGTCGCGGACGTAGGTAGTAACTTATAAAACGAGTATCTTCACACCTTTTGGTGCGTTTGGTAATATTTGCTTAAATGAAAACTATTATAATAAGAAAGATCATTCATTATATTTCTAAGACTTGTTAAATAATATCCTAGACACCGGCATACTCTGAAAAAAAAAATTCATCCCTATTTTACATGTGTGACCGGACATCCCTAACTTTTTTCACAATTTTTCTATATCGTCGTGCAAAACAGGGTACAGGCAGAGTATAGCATGCTCATATTAATTCTAACATCACAAAATCACATTTATCTTGTATTAAAATGTGAGATCCAAAATCACATCTCAACACCAACACGTGTTGCGTATGTTAATCAGACCCCAAAACTTTGAGAACACCTTCAAAATCTCAGTGAAACTATTCGTCGAAATGATAATCGAATCCAAACACATTAATGAGTGATCCCACATCTGCCTAGGTTGTGCAAACAGACCAAGTTTCTACTATCCACGGCATTCGGTCACGTACCTAATTATATACGCGATCGACGATTTAACCTGCGATTTTCAAACCATACACTTTAAGTGCTATAATATAGCTAAAACCGCAGAGGACATACAAAACAGAACCTCGACCATATCTAATAGTGATAATCTGAATTCATTCACACTTTTTAAATGTAAGAATACGACATAAAAAAGTGAAAAACATTTAAGAGAACGTGACTACTGCGTAACCCATTTTTTTTAAATATTTTAACACCTCTTCCCAGTGCTAGTGACCATCAGTAGTATGTGTCAGGATCCCCCCTTTGGTTTTCAGGTAGCAAGTCATAACTATGGTTTTAAATCATTTTTGCAAACAGAAAGTAAAAAAAACTAATTTTACTCCTAATTCTCTCTATTAATATGGCGCTTTCCCACGTGACCTCAAGGATGCACTAGTGTAACTACTTGTGAGTTTAAAAAACAAGATTTCCTTACGTAGTTGTTGACTACGTGACGAAAACCTAAACAAAGCCCTCCACCCGTGACCAAGCGTGGTATTTTGAAGACGCCGTCTCCCCCCTGAATAGGTCACAGAGTACGTACCCATACTAGTGTATGGGTACGTCCTCTAATCTGATTAAAACGTACTGTTATATTAAATATTTATATGCAAAGTGAAAAAGCAATGAGCAGTTCAATGCTAACGGAGCAAATGAATCCTCGAGTAGCCAGAGCACTTTGATAAACTTTGAAGCTCTACATTACGTTTGTATAGAGCTTTAGCGGCCTGCTGGATTGTAACCTACCCAGTCTAGTAGAAGTTGGAGAAGGAAAGCGTAGGATCGGGATATGTGACACAAGTTGACGGCGATAAGTTTTTTTTAATAAAGAAGAAAATTTATTATCTTTAACGTATAAATTTTCCATAACAACAAAAATCGCTATTTCTGTCGCGTGACGACAAATACGTGTCCGAGCTATCCCTTTGAGGCCCAGGTCACAAGTTCAGAAAACGCTCTCTCCATTAACATATCATTTGCATTTCACACAGTATGTGAAATGATAGGAACGGGTTACGGCAAGGGACGGTTTGAAGTTTTCGTAAGTTCCCTTCGGTCAGGTATAATCGTGACAGCCTTATGAGCAGACTCTCGTAATAAAACTACATTTTAACGGTTTTAAGCGCGATAATTTATTTTCATTATTCAGATGTTTCGGTCACTTCAGTAGCCGTGATCAACGAAGACAAAGATGTCAAGTGTCAATGAGTATTGTTAATGTTTTATTTTAGACTACCGCTAACTTGTTCATTTTAATTATTTAGTTTTAATTTTACATACATACATACATACATAACTTCACGCCAGGTCCCTTGCGGGGTAGGCACGAACAACAGAGCGCCATACAGGCTTATTTTTACACACCTCACTTGCTTCTTTGACATTCATAGCTCTTGTCATGCACGCTCGTCTGTTCTTAAGGCTCCTGACATCACCTTCTGCTAATACACGATCAATTTGATCATGGAAGGTGTGTCGTGGCCTTCCGCGACTTCTGCATCCATCCACTTTTGCATTGTATATCTGTTTAATCATTCTTTCATCAAACATTCTTTCCACATGCCCGAACCACCGGAGCATTCCTTTCCTTACCTTCACCCCGACACTCTCTTTCAGACCAACTCTCTTTCTTACTTCGGTATTACGAACGCGGTCCGCGAGCGTCACTCCGCAGATTTTGCGCAGTGCTCGCATCTCGACTGCGTTTACTCTACTTTCATGCTCTCTGTTCCATACCCAACTCTCGCTTCCATACGTGAGCGTAGGTACCAGCACCGCGTTGTGTATAACAAGCTGGGCTTTCTGGCTGAGGTTCTTAGCGCCTAAAAGTTTACCTAACGCTCCATTCACACTATTCCCCAAATTTACTCTTCTTTCTATGTCAGCGGTGTACTGTAACGACTAAAACCTTTTTAGTCGTCGTTTGGATTAAATATTGAAATTTTTGAATATATTAAAATTTTAAATATTGTTCATTGGGCTCACTTGTAGACAAGATCGACTGACTTTTTGACGGGTTTTGTCAGCCGGAGTCAGGACGTATGGAATTACTGTCCTGGTTGGGCACTTAGTAAGTGTCATCTTGTACATTGTAACTTTTCCCGCCTTAGGTAGGGGCTAGCTTAGGGTTTTGTTTAGGGGAAATTTTCCTCACTTCACCGTGACGAAAATTTCTTCGGAGGCCCGCGGGATGTAACGACTAAAACCTTTTTAGTCGTCGTTTGGATTAAAAAGTAAATTTTTAAATTCGAATTACATCGAACGCCTCGCAAAACAAAGAAAATCATAATTGTATCGGCCGCGGATTGAATAGATGTACCAGCTTCTTGGTGGAGAAATATATGAAAATATTCCAAGAACCAGTCTTTAATTTAGAAGATCCGTACCGAGCTCTAGCCCTGGGTGCGTCACAGTACCTTCCATCCCTGCTAAAAGCACATCCAAGATATACAAACTCATTCACTTGTTCCAGCATAACATCATCGACCATTATCCTTGCATTCGTTCTGGTTTCTACTCTTTCAAACACCATAACCTTTGTTTTCTTCGCATTCAAGTGTAAGCCTCTCGCCTGACAGTCATCTTTCATCATTGTGACTAGTGTTTGCAGTTCTGATGGCGATTCGGCTAAAAGCACGGCATCATCCGCATAAAGCAAAGTGCTAACAACTAGATCACCCATCCGCACCCCAACATCCATCAATCTTAATCTCTGGAGACAGTTGTCCAGATATAGGATGAACAGCAAAGCCGACAGCACGCAGCCCTGCCGGACGCCAATATTGACGTCAAACCAGGGCGACAGGCTGCCGTCCACCCGCACGCATGCCATACAGTCCTCGTAAGTGGACTGCACAGCACGCAGCAATTGGCCATTGATCCCATATCCGGGCAATATGTTTTAATTTTGTTTATGGTTATCATTTCCATCAGGTGGACCGTCTACCTGTCTGCTGATCTCATGCAATAAATTAATTAATTAGTCATTTGATTTATAAATAGGTTATCTGCAAAGTTTCCTAAGAATTTCGAAAATGGGTAATATTATAGATTTCGATGTGCTCTTTCCGAATTTAAACTTTGCTATATTGAAAAAAGGCGCAATAGAATAGCAGTTTTTGACGATATTGCCTTACCGATTCCGATCATTTTCTAAACACATTAGCTATCTGACTGTCTGCCTATTTTCATCAACAATAAAGTCACAAAATAATATCACCTTTTCGACAGTACAATTACATCAGGTAGATTACAATCGAGTCCTAGTTACTTGAGTAACTTCTTGCTAAAATATCAGCGTTTATTATCTCAATCAAAAACATATAACAAAAGGGAGCCAATTTTAGGTCTCACATGAAGATAATTGTCAGATACAGATGTCGCACGCCCGACCGAGATTAATTCTAACAGGGGATCCACTATTATGATTATACGGGTAATGTGTGGACCAAAATATGAAAGAGAGCGATTAAATAAAGGCCAGGTAATATCACATCATCGCTTTTTAGCGATAAGACCGCCCTTTGTACATAACTAGATATAATTTTAGTCTTAAGTTCATGTTTGTATTGGTGTACAATAAAGAGTTATCTATCTATCTATCTATCTATCACTAATATTATTTACTAGAGTGTACGCCGCGTGTCAAACCCTAGACAGTAGCTTTGTTTTACTTACACAAAAACTTGATTCCGTTCTTTATATTAATAACAACGAAACTATGCCCATATAATCTAGACAAATACCCAGCAAAATAAAGAGGTGAGTTGAAGTCAACCTGATCTGAAGTAGTAAACGAATGACATGTTGTTTATGAGAACGTAGGTTATATATATTAGTGAAATAAAAAACGCGATTGCAGCGCCGCCTAATTAGATAAAGTATCCTAGGTGTTGAATCGGGATGTTAGCGGTGTCAAGTTTCATTCATATACGTTCACTAGTTTTCAAAAATGTTGCGATCGCAGCGCCATCTTTTTCGATGTTTTTGTCTATATCACGGATATGATATCGTTTATCGGGAAAAAGTTATCCTACGTTACGCCCCGGGATATAAGCTAGCTCCATATTGAGTTTCATTTAAATCCGTTCATTAGTTTGCACGAGACGCTCTAACAGACAGAAAGACAGACAGACAGACCAAAATTTTGGAAAGTTGTATTTGTCGGAATTTGTTGGCTCGAATTAGCCCCACTGATTTTTTTCACATTTTTAAACGCTTTGTACAAACTCGAACCATTTACAGATTTCATCATTCATTTAAAAAACATTGTCAGTTAGATTTAAAATTGTATAGCTGATTTTATTCATACATTACGCCAACACGTAAACCACTGCCATGGCAATAGTTAACATGTTTCACCATACAATTAGCGTCTCTACCGTCCATACTGTACTAGGTAAGTCGGCAGAACTGCCATTAACCTCAGGACAATCATCTTATTAGCATAATTTTAGCAATAAACAATCTAAGTCTAATCTAAATTTACGTCTAACATTTATACTAAATTTACTGTCAACAAAAGTATTTTTCTGATATACCCGCAATAAATATTTTACAGTAAAACTTGTTTATGAGCACTTTCAGCTTATTACTTGGGCCGCAACCACAAACTCCGCTTGTATCGCACACGTAGGCTGGCGATAGATCACGTGATCAGGTTTAATCCGCATAGACAACGACACACACGGACAACCTAATCTCGGGATAAGTACGCAAATATTATACGAATCGAAATTCGTACGTGAATTTTGAATTGGCCGTCTATGCATGTTTGGATTACATAGAGTATGTTAATGTGGTTAATTTCTGTTAATCTTCGTAACTGCGGAGTTTCAAATGGAAAGTGGTTTTCGGCATCTATAGACGTTGGCAACACCAGAGGTGAAGCCAATGCGTTGCCAGCTATCAGGATGATTTAGAGAGGATGGGATAGGAGGGATAGTATAAAGGAGGTGAGGAGAAAGTAGGATCAGATAAGAGAAACGAGAGAGGGGATGGCACAAGATAACGGAATAAGCCGTATACTACTTCTGCGAGCGTGTCATGCTCGCCAAGAAGGAGGCCGAGCGGAAGCGTGAGCGTACCAGTTTACTTCGTTCCCGCTGAAGGAGGACGCGTCAGCATCGATACTCGTTCTTAAGCCTCCGGTCAGCGTGAGGGGGCGGTGCGGGTGAGTCCTTGCGGGTTCCCACCTGGCATTAATGCCGCCGAGATGGGGGCGCATCGGTGTTCCGTGCGTGCTCACCTCTCCTCCCGTGGGGTGCGTTACAAACTGCCCCATGCACAGAGAGTACGACGTCACCGGGGGCTTGCCTCCCCCCGGCAGTGGAAGAGGCCTTAGAGCCGGCGCCTACCAGGGCTTGCGGACCGGAACGGCCATAAACAGAAAAAAGTTTAATGGAAGAACCGGTTGGGACAAGGAAACCAACTCGTTATCAGCCTTTAGGGTGGTATTGATAGAGGGATCAGACAGGAGGTATGGGATAGGGGGTATGGGATAGAGGGTATGGGATAGAGGGTATGGGATAGAGGGTATGGGATAGAGGGTATGGGATAGAGGGTATGGGATAGAGGGTATGTGATAGAGGGTATGGGATAGAGGGTATGGGACATGGGATTGGAAACTTCCATTCATTACACGCAACATTTTTTTTATTGTAGGAGTTCAGCAGACAGGCAGACGGTCTTGATGGAAAGCGGTTACCATCGCCTATGGACATTTGCAACACCAAAGGTGCTACGAATACGCTGCTGCTCTCTTAGGGGAGACTGGAACCTGGTCACTAATGCCGGAACACAACACAAGGCTGTTATGGCGGCATACTCTAGACCAGGGGTGGTCGCCATTTAGATGGGCAAATACCCTATCACCTGACTGTGGGTTGTTTTGTCGCCTCTTACGACAGGCCGCTCGGCCGCAGGAAATTGTATTCTTTCTCCGTTCCTGCAAGTATGATTCAAGGCTAACCGTTTCACGCCAACATTCTGTGAGAGAGTGATATCACACCGACCGAGCCGGCCCTAAGAGCCCTAATCACGACATTAATTACTTGCAGAAGTATACCTATCCAAATTGGCTCTCTATTAAGAGCTGGATCAAGGCCGTGAGTGAAAGGTCTTATCCAGATCCACAGGGTACTTTAACCCATCGAGGATCACAGAGATATGCGCTCAGTTAAAAAGTACTAATGGATGTGTAATAGTAATTATAGTACATGAAATGCATATAATGGCTATTTATCAGGGTCATAAAATTTGCTATCTGGTCGGCTACCAACAAAACACATTATATCTTTGCATAATACAATGGGTTAAAGACGACAAGTTTGGGTATGTGCTCTCTGATAGCGGATTAGTTTTGGTTAGTTGTGATAAAAATACAATACATACAATAACCCTATTTATTTATACAAAGACACATTGTATATTATGTATTAAATAAGCAAGTTACGCTTGTGTGATTGGCAATAGATATAGAATGGGCCACTCTGTGGCCAATCCCTAAAAATATTAAGACATGTCCACGATTATTGCTACTAAAATTTTGGTTTCGAAGCACATAGTTTTAACATTTATGTTTTTTTTCTAATTTCTAATTTTAATACTAAACTTTAAAAAAATATATAAGTTATTCTTAAGGTACATACACAACACAACATAAAAATCACAAAATTAATGTCACACATAATAACACATAAACAATAAGCGTGTATGAATTCAAAAAACTCTAACAATAATTAAGTTGTAAAAAGGGTACGGAACTAGAGTCCGTAGATTAGTTAATAAAAAAATTATGTTATTTAATTTCCCTATTTATTTAGTAATTGATTATGTTTCAACTGAAAAGAGAATGATCTACTGATTTAAAAATATTTAGACCAACGATAAAAGTTATTTTTACATTTAAATCCGTTTATCATGGGTGTGAATGACGCAATTGTAGGATTATCTAATTCATTTTCAAACAGATGCTCCAGCGCTATAGCGCTGGACAGTGAGTGGACGATTCTTGTTTCGGATCTCAAGACTCATTTTCTATATACTATATATGTAGGGTTCAGTTTGTATGTACACAAATAAAACACCTACTACATGGTTTGTAGCACACTTCTTAGCTCGGCCGTTGGACAGCGAGTGCGCCGGAGTCAGTTGCTAGCGACTCCCGCCACGCACTCCCCACCACCGACCATCGCGTCAGTAAGCGTGTTACGTTTATTAAATATAATACTCTATAATATAGATACACAGTTTTATAGTATATACTTTACTATATACTATAAAACTGACATACATAATACTATTTTCCTAGCCTATATGGTCATCTCTTTATAATAATTCCTCTACGACCTACGTAGTCTAACAATATACTTTATCGTATTATCTGTTGTATTTTATTTTCTTAAAAATACTAAATATCATTCAAAGTAAAGCCACAACCTTAGCTTAAGAAGTCTAATTAATCAGTGGACGGTCTAATGAGCGAATATTTCAATGTCCAGCACTTTATACGTACGCTATCCACGTGAGGGCTGCCAAAATCACCATTACATATATTTAGTAATTTAATTATATTATCATTTATTAAACAACTAACACAAATTAATATTTATTTTTGAATTAAAACACCAATTGAAGAATTACGTATAAATGTGTATGTAGCGACCATATATTCACGTAATCAGTGAATATATGGTTGCTACGTGGCTAACGATTAACGCACTCGCCTGTCATTCAGGTAACGGAAGTTAGAAGCCTGGCCGGAACGCATGAGCCACTTAGGCCATTTTTCTAAACTAATCAGCATTACTATTACCACGTACGGAGAACGAAAGAATACATTATTTCGTAACCTATACAATCAGTTAATCGGTATGTGAAATCCTCCAATATGCCATACTCAAACGTGGGTAGTACACTGTTTATTCCCCTAAAATGGGGAGATCTGAACCCAGCCGTAGTACTACGTTTATAGGCTGATATAAATGTTGTCGAATCATTAGATATATTAGAAATACCCCGCCTTAGCTTTTTACTACTTCGCAGAATTAATTATTTTTCTTTTAACAACAAAAATATGATATTTAGGCTTTGGAAGAGAAGCCTTCCAGTCAAAATAGACTTATTATTCCTATTCATAATACAATGTTTTTCAATAATTATTTCACGGTTAAGGCTGTCCAACTTTGGAATACATTGCTTTTGCTGTCAGACAAGCAAAATCTCTAATATCATTTAAGAACATGGTCAGGAAATACTATCTGTAATATTATGATATTATGCAAATTTATATAATTAGTATAATATTTATTCAAACCATTGATTCTTTTCGGGACATACTCGAGACAAACTTTCAGACAGATATACAAACAATTATTGTTAAAGCAATCAATTATTATTCATATACAAATATATATTTTTTACTTGATATAGGAGTTCATTTTGAAATCACAGACAGCAATTTCAATCATTTTATTGATTGACTTAGATTTAAATTAGGTCAAAGTATTTTTTATACGCGTCGCAACCTCCTCGACTTTTTACGACCGTACAAAGTTAAAACGTCAGAACTATAACGAGTCAAATAACGTATTAATTATTAATATATTCTAAAGGTCCCTTTTGCAGTAGAATCCGTTCATAATGATATCGAAGAGAAGTTACGAACACGTCAAAGTAAGCTGACGTCATACAAAGCGCCAAGTATATAGGTACATACTTAGAAAATGATTGTTATATAATTAATAAATAAATTTTGTTTCAGGCATAGTTAACCATAATAAATTTCATCTGACTTTATTATATTTTTTATTTTTATTGCAGGAGTTCAGCAGACAGGCAGACGGCACACTTGATGGAAATCGATTACCATCGCGTATGGACATTTGCAACACCAGAGGTGCTATAAATACGCTGCTGCTCTCTCAAGGGAGACTGAAACCTGGTCACTAATGCCGGAACACAACTCAAGGTTGTAATGGCGAAATACTTTAGACCAGGGGTGGTAGCCATCCAGTCGGGCAAATGCCCTACCACCTGGCTGTGGGTTGTTTTGTCGCCTCTTACGACAGGCCGCCCGGCCGCAAGAAATTGTAAGCTTTCTCCGTTCCTGCACGGATAAAAAATATTATTTTTGTAGAAGAGTTGTTTTGATGAGAATCGAGGCAATTGATTCTTTAAGTACAACATTCTTTCTAAAACTACAAGCAAGGTTGACATATCCCTATATCCAACTTTTTTATAAATAATTTTATATAAAACCAAACAAAGCTGTGTAATTACTTCATATGAAGCGGTTGGTCAATTTAGGCGGAGTCATAATAAACAGTATTTATAAATATTTTTAGAAGTTTTAAAACGTGTCACCTACGCAATTAACCCACCCAACCCTATATTATACCATGTACAGCAAAGTCAAATCACGTCCTTGACCAAGCAGCTCAACACATTGATAAAGTCCATTCAAATTCACATAAGACGTTACATGACATAAGGCTAAGTTAATTTTCAAGTCCAACGCTCCCAATCAATAAATCCTAGGTCCGGTTAGGGAAACTATTTAAATAAGCCTCACATTCCACCCGTGTGCAACTGGCATGAATAATTCCTTCAGACGCACATACGACGGTCGCATGCGTCATGTTATTATATTATCGGCGTCTGTGTGCGACAACCCTGAGACGTAAGACACCGGTGTCTTAGGATATTAGGCCGAGAGGTAGTGTCTTTAAAAATACATGTGAAATTGTGTAGTTCGTTAAAATTGTTTAACTTAAGTGGTTCATAAAAATATTTTTGAAGTGATAAATTCTTATGGGAGGGTAGACCGCTTCGTTACGTAACATGTTACGACGCCTGTCAGTCTGGCTTCCCTTTCTCTCACAAATAAGGCAGCGGTAGACAGGCTCTTCCACTCTCACCCTAACCCACGCGCTATATACATAAAATTTACGTATAACCTAAGCTTTTTCTCAAATTAAACAATTTCAATATTAAATAGTTAAACTTAGATTAGTTTAAGTTATCGCTTCTGTCAGGTATCCCGAGACGCACACTTTTATTTATTGATTATATCAGCGGATTTCACTACTAATAGTCTAGTTATTTTGGTTACATTTGGGAGGGTATATTTTTGTGTTATTTCTGAACATTTACTATTGACTTTTAGTGATTTAGAACTATATTGTTCGGAAAATAAGGCCGGCTATTAGCTTCAGACGTGACAGCTAATTCATGTTCTAGAAATTAAAATATGTACAAAAGCTCACTACGTTTACTTATTAATGAGAAAATAAATATATCTATAAAGTGATTTATCACAATGTTTCAAATAGGGATCATAATATTTTATACAAATGAGTGTGGGACATGGTTTTTATAAGAGGATGACCTAAATCAAAGGAAGCGTAGCGTAAATTGGTATGAAATGTCACATATTGCCACAAGTATCCACGAGAGTAGTCGAGGTTACTTAGCCGACTCTTAGAGTACTTTATAATAACCAAATAAATGAATAAAAATACTTTAAATATTTTCGCTCAGTCTCTTGTACTAAAAGGGTTGTCTTAATCGAGACTTGTCGTTCACAGGGATATTGTCGGCATATGCCGTCGAGATGTGGCCCAGACAAAACATTTGCCTCTACGTGCTGATTGGGGTAGAGGCATGTTGCTTGTTACAAACGTAATATTGAACAGTTTTGATACTTTTAAATCTCAATATAAAAAAATCTCCTTTATCTATATTATAATATACACCGAAACACTGAATTCAATAAATAATATAACATAAATACGTTTAAAAAAATAATTCTTCTTTAGGTAATTGTTATGACCTGAATATAAATGATTGATGATTTGATGTTATAATTATAATTGTTTAATCAGTGAATCATTAAGGGATATTTTTCAAAGAATCGTTTTTACTATAAATACATACATTTATAGTAAAGAAGATTCTTTGAAAAATATCCCGCATATGATTACTTGAAAAAATAAATCAATAATGCGGATAAATAACCTAATTATATTGCATAAATCATGTTTTTATTATTCCAAATATACAATAGTCATTGTTCTAAAACAGTAAAGTATTCAAAACTAAATTAAAGTACTAAGTAGTATATATCGCAGTATAATAATGACCGCTGCGAGTTGGAGAGGTACAAATCTACATATTGGGGTGTGGGCATTTCTTGCATCCCTGTCTGAGATATGTGTCTTGAAACTACCCGTGTCCAAGCTAGGGGTGGCTGAAGGGACGGACTTGGAATCAACTCTAGAAATTATAATTTATTTTATTACTTAAGGCAAGTATTAAAAATTTATATTGCAAATGCATAGGAAGGAGTGTTTTGTATTCCGTAAAATGAACCGCTTTTCAATGCAACGCAATTTATAGAACTTTATAACAAATATCGGGTAACCTCGCAGTTTATATAATTTAATGTTTTTAAATATGTTATTACATTTTTTTAATATAAAGCTAACATTGATCTCAGCAGTGTATCAATATGAATTAAATCACTACAAATTTACATACATACTCTATAAGACTTACACTTTTTGAATTAGTCTATATAATTAGCATCGTAAGATTTTTAATTTAGTTTCACACTGTAATTATAGTTGAAGTGTTTAGATTAAAACTTCCAGTAGTGGACATAAATTGGCTGAATATGCAGTTTAAAAAAAATGTTGAGTACCTTTATGTGGTTTAATATTTATATCAGCTTTAAAAAAATATGATGTTATTATAAATGCTAATTGCAGATATCGGTAAAAAATAATAATAATAAAACCGTTATAAAACTTAAAGATATTTCTAGACCATTTTATCATTAAGTTAATAGAACGCTAATACTAATTTTTATCGATAATTTTACCGTTAAGCTATGTTTTGTTACCACCTCTCTTTAGTTGACTCCCAAAAATCGTCAAACAGCACTGATGCTAAGATCGGGGGTACCTACTTGCTTAGTTAAACGAATAATTTTCAAATATGATTGCAGTTGTGTTTATTGATTGTTCTATTATTTGTCCCGGCAACGTAAAAAATAACAGTAATCATAACGTTAAACATATGATTATTAATATTATATTTAACGTAAAAATTATAAATATTACTTAAATAACGATACAAAAGTGTAGCGGTATGGCAGTATCTTTTACATTTTAAAATAAACATATAACGTTTTCAACTCATGATTTAAATTAAAAAGATTTCTGACTGACTTGGATCGTGTTGTATTGTCATCTAGAATTCCGTTTAGCCGCCCATAATGTCGCTAGAAAGATATATTGGAGCTATTTATGTGAGATTCATACCTATGATTGACAGGGAAGTACTCAGAATAGTGAGCAGTGTTAGCTTTAACGATGTCACCGAGTCCGTCCCTGGCACATAAATGTTTAAGGTATGCAGATGCGGTGCCGCCGTGATAAGTTAATTCCTACTGGCCGATCCCTTACCCGTATCAAAATTATAATAGCTGAGAATATTGCCCGAATATGTGCCCGTCCTCTCTTATTGAAAACTTAATGGCATCCCTTAATATATTGCTGAGTTATTTGGCATATTGTGCCGGTGGCCTACCGTAATGTGTAACACAATAGGAATGGTATTGCTTTTTTGGAGATTATTCCGTAAGAGTCGTTTTTCATATAAGAAAAATGTTCGAGTAAAATAATATAAGCGTGAACAAAACAAAATGAAATCCATCAAGCCGTTTTTTAAAAATTAAAGTACATAATTTTAAGTGTTAATCTTTATGTTATTGTTCACCTTCGGAATGACTGACTGATGACCACGGGATTCACGTAAAAACTACTGAGCCGATTTCGATGCCGTTCTCGCTGATCAACAGCTAATTCTTAGAGTTAAACTCTGCGCTACTTTTAACCTGGGAATACCGCGGAAAATTTCCCGGGAGCAGATATTGTTGGTTGGTTAGCGGTTGTTTCGGGTGCATAAAAATTTGCTTATTCCGCCACTGTTTTCACTTTTAGTAGTATACGATACAAGATAGCTTGCATTCTTTTTAAATGTTGTGGTACTTTGTGTCCCGGGAATCCTGCGGGAATTTCAAGTCAAACATAGATGAAGTCGCGGTAATATCTTAGTGGAAATATATAACCAAAGTCAAGTTATATTATATAACGTGCCTAGTATATGAAACACGGAAGTAGGCCAGATGTTCACACGTTGCACCATGTTGTGTGGACATCATTCTACGCCCTTTGTGCCGTAAATATAGTCCTAGGTTCAACTAAAGGTTAGAATATATTGTAATGAGGAACCGGAATGGTCTACATACTCCTGTTCTTTATTCTTGTACATACATAAAGGTGAAATTGTTTTATATACATTTGATAATAAGAAATTAACAACAATGCCTTACGATATATTAGTTTATTTGAAAATATATTAAACATATAATTTCACTTATACCCAAGATGATGAAAACTAAACAATTAAGTAAAGCAGTGTTTATTAAATTTCTATGCAATCTATCCTCAATTGGTAATATGTTCTGTTCCTGTACAAATTGTTGCATATTTATAATAACGTAATTGTTAACATAATATTTAGAAATAAACAAACTAATTCATTTAGATATATATGTACAATATACATTACATATGTGTCGTTCGCGAACGAACGAATCAAACGACCCGGGTCTCAAATCCGCGCGAACGATAGGGTCACTTCGAAAAATATGAGTCGTTCACTAGATCGATTCGTTCAGATTCGTTTAACAAAACCTACGAATCAGAAGAAGAGAACCATACGACAGTGAATCGGGTCATTTCGGATTGCCGCTTTGGCTTTGTTTATATAAACTACGGATGCTTAGCTATGAGAACGATCCAATTTTCCGACGTAATAAAAAATATTTCACATTCATTTTCGTGATGCAAAGTACCATAAAAGGAAAATAACTTGGATCACTCATATTTTACCCTTCTTTCTTAAAAGTAGCTTGAGAAGAAAGAATGATTACGTTTAAAAATATGCTTAAGTATTAAATTTAAAAGCAAGAGAATCATGACTTGTTGCTGAATTTAGTTCGTAAAAAGTTCAAATCTACCAAATCCAATTCGACTTCGCCGAAATGCTCATGTTCTGTTTCTTCTTTATAACGTATTGTTTGACCCTCGAACTCCGCCTTATCTTAAAGAACGTTTCCAGTTCTTCCAAAGTGATTCAAGATTCCTGAGAGCATCAGAGAAATTGCGGCTGAGGACACCTTTATATACCATGGAGTTTTACGCACGATCGTTCTCTGCTTGTGCCGTGCATCTTTGGAACGCACTGCCGGCAGACACGCACTCAAATTGCTGTGAAGAAGATCTTTGTCCATCCAAAGGTTGCCTGGAAGAATTTTCTAATTTGAACATATGAAAATGTGTTACTGTTTTTATTTTGGTTTACAATAAAGGGTACTGTTGTTAGTTATATAATGATCAGGAACCGTTTTCTTTCTAACATAAATATACTCAATTTCATAATAAGGGTACTACATTCTAATTTCTATCCGTGCAGGAACGGAGAAAGAATAGAATGTCCGTCGTAAGAGGCGACAAAACAACCCACAGCCAGGTGGTAGGGCTTTTGCCCGAATGGACGGCTAACACCCCTGGTCTAAAGTATGTCGCCAAAACAACCTTGAGTTGTGTTCCGGCATTATTGACCAGGTTCCAGTCTCCCTTAAGAGAGCAGCTGCGCATTTGTAGCACCTTTGTTGTTGCAACTCTCCATAGGCGATGGTAGCCGCTTTCCATGAAGTGGGCCGTTTGCCTGTCTGCTGAACTCCTGCAATAAAAAATAAAATAAAGAAAATAAGTAATCAAACTAATTAATTTAGATACATATATGTACATGTAATAATTTTATTATCTTCCACGCGGCTTTGTTTACTACGGATGCTTAGCTATGAGAAAGAGCCAATTTTCCGACGTAATAACAAATATTTCACATTCATTTCCGTGATACAAAGTACACACATACCATGAAAGAAAAATAACTTGGATCAGTCATATTCCTTATTTCTTAAAAGTGAATTAAAAAGAAAGTAACAGAATCTCAATTTTTGACCGATTACCTCTAAAACATTTAAAAGCAACATAATCATGACTTATTACTGAATTTAGTTATATAAGGATTAGGAACTCTTTTCTTTCTTACATAGATATATATATATATATATATATATATATATATATATATACTAAATGTCATAATAATGGCTTCTACATTCCTAAAGTAGGAACAAACAAACAAAGTCTCTTTCTTTCACACATACATATTTAGTCTTAAAAACCGCTACATTCTATCACTATAATTGTTCCTTAATTCGAAGATAGGCCAAGACCGTAGGCGGCGCGTGGGTGCATGAAAGTTCTACACTTATTACTTACTCCGTAAAGGCGAATCCAGTCCTGACCAATCTTATTTGACCTAACCTATGTGCGCCTTCACAAACAGTTACAGTAAAATGAAAGGAAATGGTAGTTCTTGCTTACTGGTTGTCTGTTTGATTCAATCAGATATGGTTTCTGTAACATTCGATTATTGATGATATAACTGTGTAAGTAATATGTTTAATTCTCCTTCACCTATTCAAAGGTCAGGTGTGGATGCTTAAGAACTTAGAATATTATTTTTCAGTATTAAGTTAATTATAGTAGCGATAAAAGATACATTTCAATGAAAACCTTGATTTGTTTGACTCTATTATAAATGTTATTTTGAACTACCTTTTAGTCTTATGTCGTCTTTCAGATTTATATTGTTACACGCCGACAAAGTAAATGCACTTGTTTGTTTATGGTCGCAGGTGTGAAGATTATGGTTTCTCGGAAACATCAATCCATTGGGTCGATTATTGTATTGTACAGTTTAGTATAAAACGATGCCCGAACGGTGGGAGGGGGGGGGGGGGGGCAGTCAAAGCGATAACACAAGCGAGGCAAGACGTGTGTACATTTGAGTGACGGACTTTGCGCGTATTATTGAATTGTGCATTACATTTGGACTTATTGCGGTCTGGGATAGGCGTACCTGTGTCATACGTGTTTGTATAGTTCTAATAAATTCCATAGTAATGGCATTTTAATTCGGGGCCCGCACTTGTAACAATATGCTTTATAAAATAATTTTCATCTGCCTTTTTCAATCATAAACGCATCTTACAATGAACCTATAATATTATTATGTACTCGTTTCTCGCCTTATACATTCTCAAAAAACCCAAAAATTCATTTGAACATTTTTATATCAGCTGAAAGAGAACAGCCTCTCATTTTAGTAGCCCAATGAAGAAAATGAAAATGCGATAACTTCTGCTAGATACTGCTCCACAGTTTACGTGAAAAGCTTTAATAATATCAACAAGTTTAACTAATATTTCATCGTCTCGCCTCAAATCGACCCAAAACTTATCCAACATAAGTGGACCCTCATCCCAAGAAACTCCTTGCCACATGTGTGCCTAATACCCGTCCATTTGTCAGTCTTTAATTGCTAAGTGATTCTACTTTCAGCGTCCCTTACTTAAATCTTAATGTTAGTTTGGTCTATAGTTTTAGTAAAGTGTGACGATAGAGAAAGCGTTGCTATTTTTAACCGACTTCGAAAAAAGGAGGAGTTTTAGATGTTTTAGATAATATATATTAATAATAATAGCTTTAGAAATAAGTTATTTTATACATTTTCGTTTTTTAGTTTTTGAAGTCGGTTTTTTTAAACGAAGTTTTAGTTTTATATAGCTGAATTTAGCAGACATTTGCACAACCAATCTATAGTAGGTAATATGTTTATGTTACGGGCAAATCTCCAAGTCTTTGGGTAATGTCCGGAAATTTAAACCACATTAATTGGTATTCGGTTTTTACTCGTATACATTTACGTGTATCCAACACTGGCTGGGTAATGTCAGAATAATTTGTGAAGTTAAAATCTACATTGATAAGTAACTTTTATTCAAAAATAATCATTAATCTTAATATGATAAATATTAGAACAAATATAATAGCTTTCTAACTATAATATTACTATAACTATAATTACATTAGTATAAGAATACTTTGGTGTTTTCTGTTTTCTTTATAGCTTTGGAAACGTACTTAATTATAAATTTCGTTAATAAAATTTAACATTTAAGCATCACAAGATTTGTTTTACATTTGTTGTGTATTTCCTACCAAACCTTTTTTAAGGTTAGGCTGTCTTAGTCACATTTTAATATTCTCAAAAAATGCCAATTTATTAATAAAAAAATGTATTAAAGTGGTATATTTGTTCGCGCGAGCTATTTCACACTGGATTTCATACCTAAACAAAACCCACATCTGCTGTTAGGAACTTGTTATATGACAGAACTTACGGTCAGTTAAGGGAAATTAAATTTGAATTACATTTTAGAAATACAAAAATCTTCGAACTATACTTTCTTATTTTTATGGAGATATTTTTGAAACTTGATAAAGTTTATAAAAGTTCAGTTTCATTATTTTAATTTAAACCATAGAATATAGAATAATATTAAGACACTGTGTCACTCGTCCGATACAAATAATTATGATTATGTTATGTTAAAGAATTTTGTAATTAAAAAAATCCTTTATAATTAGATATTGCCATAGGCCATTCTCAGTGACACGATTGGCCGTCAATCGTCGATCCAGATCTCTCGCTGCGCAGCAAGTCGAATGGGCTTACGGTGGCTTTCTTCTGCGAGGACGTAATGATGCGGAAAGAGGCTGCCGAAAGAGTTAGGGAGGAGGATGCGCAGTAGGGGACAAACGGCGAGGAGGGTGTCCCAAGCGTCGCTTTGCCCATCTCCTCCCGAAAACGTAGTTATACTGGGGGGATCGAGGAACACTCCTGGCGACCTACACCTAGTGTCGCGGGGTGTCCTGGGCCCAGGGACACCCCTTCTTGTCGGCATGCTTCGAAGCGTCACGGCAGTCATAGCGGTTGCGGTCTCGTGGTGCCTCATGTAGAGGCACGGTTTAATGGGTCGTCTGGCGGTCGGCGCTTGGATCTATTTCTATTATCAGAAGCATGTGTATTGCATCGGCCGTTAGGAGTCTCACATACTCTTCGATGACCTCCCCGGGGTTCGTAGGTATGCGCAAATTTATTCCCCAGCGTTAACAGAAAAAGGCCAATCTTATCTCATTTATGACGCGTTATTATAGTATAAAACATAGTGTTTAGGCCAAGCCGCACCAACGTTGATAGTCTTAATAAATTTCTTATCAGGTTTTGACTGATTTGTAAAAATATTTTTAAAGGATAAAACGTCAAAAAGCGAGATCTAAGGGCCTAAAGCGGCTGCTGTAGTAAATTCTTATTACAAAAATGACAAATATCAAAATAAAGTAGAACTTTGCGTCTTACAATTACCAATATATTTAGACACGTGTCAATACGGGATACTCCAAAAACAGCCGGCTTAGGTCCTATGTGCCGCCATATAGTGAATAATTATTTAGAAATGCGATCGGAGTTTTTTTTTTTATACTGGCCCAACGCCATTGCTTATATACTGTGATTAAATAC
This sequence comes from Dendrolimus pini, assembly GCA_949752895.1. Classification (NCBI taxonomy): domain Eukaryota; kingdom Metazoa; phylum Arthropoda; class Insecta; order Lepidoptera; family Lasiocampidae; genus Dendrolimus; species Dendrolimus pini. Next base: position 16,170,522 of record OX457140.1, on the reverse strand, counting down.
ACTACATTTAAATTGCAAACATGAACCTCCATTATTCAAACAAATTGAAATGGTATTAAACAAATACCGGTGGAAAAATGCTGAATGCAACTGTTGCAACGCGGCGTCCAAACAAAAATGGCGGATGAACCTCAAAATCAGCATTTTTAAGCAAATAAACGTTCGTGCGATACGTTAATCGAATGTAATGTTTGTTTACGTTTTAACTGACGAATTGTATTTCGAAATTCGAAATTTAAACATAGAATGTGTGTTATTTTGTTTGATTGGCTACCTATCTCAATATTTTTGTGAGTTTTGAATTCATAATTGGAATACGTGTGTTCTAATGGCTGATTTACATTGATCCGCTACTGACTTCAATTCGAAGTAAGCCAGTGCTGACTTTATACTGTCATCGTGTAAATTGATTTGTAGTCAGTACAGCGCTACCAACTCAGTGCTGACTTCAGTATCCCCGATTGAATATTTTAAGGTCAGTCCGCTTCTTAAGTCAGCAGCTGGATCCAATGTAAATCAACCTTAATTGATTGCTCAGATGAACAAAACGAGTAGACTGAGCCCTAAGGTTTCAAAGTGGAGCTAGTTAAAGGAAGCCAATCACACCGTAGTACGATACAAGAACTTAGTATTAAGAAAATGAATTAGTACGGATAAAAGTGAAGTGGTTTCCAGTATATATTTTTATCCGTGCAGGAACGGAGAAATAATACAATTTCCTGCGGCCGGGCGGCCTGTCGTAAGGGGCGACAAAACAGCTCACAGCCAGGTGGTAGGGCATTTCCCTGACTAGATGGCTACCACCCCTGGTCTAGGGTATGTCGTCATAACAACCTTCAGTCGTGTTTCGGCATTAGTGACCAGGTTGCAGTCTCACTTAAGAGAGCAGCAGCGCATTTGTAGCACCTTTGGTGATGCTAATTGGAGGCAATGTCAGTCAAACGCGTATATATACAATATTTTAAAAAACTCTTCAAAGTTAAACATTATTTTCTATTTTTTAATTTGAGTTTTTTTAAAGTGTGATTTTTTTACTAGCTTTTATTTAACTTGCAATGTTTATATAATATGTATGTTATCTTCAACAGATTGAGATGAAATTTTTCAACTATAAATTTTACTTCTGTCACAAAATACGAATAATTGTGTTCTTATGATTGGAATGGAAAGATAGTTGTGTTAAAGAACTTCTGACCTTTTAAAATGAAGTCCAAATCAGTGCTATTATCATATATCGCTAATTGATTCGACAATCGAGTGAGCCACAATCGAATAGCTGAGCATTTAATGATGAGAATAAGTGCTTACACGTACACCCCCTAGCGTTTCTAATCGGCGACGTAGACGTAGAACGTAATATGTACAGCACTAGTATAAACAATATATATATATATATATTGATAATTATTTTCAGGTAATCTTGCATCTGCGCTTCTAGCTACATATTAATTGTACCTATACTTAGAATTGCTACTTAGGCATCTATGTATAAATAGATGTATGAGTTACGCGGAAGAAGCAGTAGCCTTTATGTCCGGAATATATTTTAATACAGCAGAAAAGTTGCAAAAGAGTCGCCTACGGTACTGTATCGCTTCTGCCAGGTGTTGTTAGAAGGGCACGCCGAATAAATGTAGCTTGATGATAATATGGTCGCATAACATGAGTGCCACAGATCGCGCAAAGTGAAAAAGAAAAAATAGGAAATTCAGACCCCGGACTCCGAAGCGAATGCTCCAAACATATCCAGAAATTAATCTCGAATTTTGACTACAATTTATAATGGTGTAAAGTTGGTTTCTAGTCATGGGTTGTGTTCGTCTCATATACTAACGATATGCGTTCCAGTCATGGATAGGGAACATGGTACAGTTAAGCCAGCGTTTTACCTAATGTTCATTTTGTTACTATTGAGATTTAGTAAACAGACATTGTTGGCATTGATGTAGTGCTACATCAATGATTGTTGGCATAACTTTAAAAGATTCTGAAAATACAGTCTCGGATATTAATGATCCATTATTCAACTTGAACCATTATTTTATGTAAATAGAGATAATAGATATCGCTCCAAAAGCTGCCGATAAGATTGAACATTTGTTTCTATTATCAAAAATGTCCAATCTCATAAAAGTGTAAATATAATATTTATGATTAGAATAATGATGTGCACATCACGTAGACGATAAGAATTTTGTATGTATAGAGTAAGTTAAATAAGGAACAATTAAGAAAAAAAGCAATATACTACAAGGGTACCGCAACTTGTCTTATTTTATACCTACTTCCCTCACGGCGATTGAGCTATGGGCTCTCGCCTTGTGGTGCTTTACCAACATCATAAGATCAAAATCAATTTATTGTCAAAAAATTACACAGAAATAATGCTTACATAGGTTATGCATTAGGACTAGCCATTATTGCAGGACACCAAGTACGTGTGTGACTGACTTAACAATTTTTAAAAATAGATTATGATTTGTTTGTGTATGTGTGTGTGTAGTGTGTGTATGGGTGTGTAGTGTGTGTGTGTGCAAATGATGTATAAAAGTATTCTTATATATATAGTAAGGTTAAAAATATATGATATTTTATAATAAGTTTCAGTTTTTTGGTGATCAAGTTTCATAACCAACGTTTCTGTGGTTGCTTTCATTTCATGTCTGTTTAAATATACGATGTCACATTTCTCATGTACCTTGTTGTAAAGAACTGTAGACATAAAATTGATATTTGGCTAAACTAGTATTATGCGGGATGCAGGGGCTTATTATTTTGGTTTGAGGTATACAACGAGGTCATTCACCACCGAAGCACCACAATAAAACAGCCCCAACATTATTCAAAGAATATTTGAATTTCGAATTCGCTGCTTTACGTTCTACATCGGACCCCACACACGCGCCTTTTCCGCTAGTCATGGCCAAAACAGTCGATCCTATTAACGATATAAATACATGTCGATATGATCGGGCTCGTTTCGCTAAAGAGCGCTACATAGATTCGTGAAACAGTTACATTCCTGGAACTATTTGGTTACTTCTTACTAAGTATTATTGATGAGTAATATCTAGGTATGTTGGTTAAAAAACATTTCTGAACTGTTGTTGTTGTAGCGACGGAGTTATTACATCTATAGCCGAGAAACTTTGAAGAAATTGAAACCTCAAGGTAAACTTTTTTGCTCCGGCTTCAACTCTGCAGGTACTAACTACCCAGCAGTAGCTGGGTTCAACGACATTGCAGCTATCTATTTATTATAATGATGTGTAAAACGTTGGTCTTTCAGTGAGTCTCAAAATTATATAAACAATGTTAATTTTTGGCACATTCGTATAATTAAAAATTCTTAAGGTTTCTGTTGACGTATTTCTTTTAATAAGACGTCATCAAAAATTAACATAGTAACATACAAAATACACTTCTATTAGTCTTGTGAAAAATATCAGTATGAACATTAGTTAACTTTTTATACCAAATCGATTAAGTTACTAATAATATCATAACTAATTTTCTATTAGAACACCGCTTACTACTTAATTCCAGCACCTATAATCAGACGAGATCAAAACACGTGTTTCAGTCAATTCATATAATTAAGAGACGCATGGTCCGGTGTAATTTTGTTAGCACGCGACCAAAACAATGCCTTGTGATGTATCATTCTATGTTATGAACAATCTATGTTATTTAATATCGATTACTATCAATTACAGATTATTCGATATATTATTTTAATACGGATTTCATGTTATCACTTTATGTTATGCACATCACTAGTGTTTTGTTACTTTTTTTTTAAAGCTGTGTTCGGATTTTAAAGGTTTATGTTTTGCTGTGTTATTTCATTGTTTTCTATTTTTAAATATGCCTTCGCACGGTTTATGTATCAAACCACTTGATAATACTCATGAATATTTAAATTTTATAATAATTTTGAAATAAATAAGTACCAGACGAACTGCGGTCCCATGCAGCCCTTATCCCAGTCTTTTTCGCATTGTAAGACTAAGTGATACAAAACAATAAAATTCTCATGGCAGCTTCAGATTGAGATTTTACACAGGAACACATCATTCTTACTTTGAAAAAAAAACCATTTTAAATAAAGTTGAAACATAGTTAAAAAGACTAACTTACACACAACCAATTAAGCCCTCAAATTCCCACCTAAAACTCTTAAGATCTTAGTTAAATATGAACCAAAAAACACACGTAAAAACTAAAAGATCAGTTAAGGTTTTTTTTCATACAATAAATTAGCACTGGGGCTTAATTAGACTTAAAAAATTCACAACAAGCTGTAAATGACGAAAATAATTTTAGAAGTACTCATGCAGTCAAGACCTAAGTGTCCCTATTTTAAAGCACTTGAGGCGAATTTTCACGAAATACGCTACAAACTCGAACGTATAAACTTTCGAACAATTCAAAATTCGAATTGAACAATGTATTCCGATTGGTCGCCGATTCACGCGGGGCAATTAAAAAGTTTACGATTTCGAATCGGCGTGCGACGAGTTTCGATGTGTTCCGGGAATTATTTTTTGTTTTTCTTTATTGAAATTTAATTATGGAACGCTTCGAAATTTAGTTTGGTTATTCTGAACGCATAGATTTATGAATGCAACAGAGTACATTAATATAGTAGGAGAGTTTTACTCGACCGCATTCCTTCTACAAAAAGGAAGTTTTTTTAGTGTGATAAAACCCTCCCATAAGAAGTTATCGCTTCGTTGCGTAACGCGTTACGGCGCCAGTCTCTCTGGCTTCCCTTTCTTTCACGCATACGGCAGCGGTAGGCCGGCTCCTCAAATTAAACAATTTTAATATTAAATAGTTCAACTTCGATTAGTTAAAGATATTTTATATTTGCCGGAATTGTATATTTCCTGAAAATATACAATTCAGGAGCCATCTAATTAGGAGTGTATAGATATTTTTATGATAAAACTACGTTTTAACGGTCTTGAACGCAGTAATTTACTTGATTTTTAAATTTGTAAATTAGATTTCCGATAGAGTAAATAATAACTATAAACAAAAAATAAAACTTAATAATTAAAATTAAAAATTTGGCGGTAGGATAAATAAAACTTTAACAATACTCATTGATACTTGACATCTTTGTCTTCCGTGATCACGGCTACTGAAAAGTGGCCGAAACGTTGGCCTATTTTTATTGGTTGGTTAATTTGGTTGGTTAAAACTCAAATAAATTATTGCGCTTAAAACCGTTAAAACGTAGTTTTATTATGTATACTAGTCGCGACAACTTAAGAAAATATTATAGATATTTAAAAATAAATAGTAATGCCTAATAAAATTTGTTATTGGAACATCGCGGGTACAGATAGTTATGAAAAAAAATAGACTACGCTGACTTCATAAAATATTCGTGATTGATGTTTTATTGTAAATAAAACCTTATGTTTTGAGGCACATATGCTACACAAAAATCGATCTATCAAAACGGATTTACTATAACGGCAACCATACATTATAGAACTATTCTCTAACATCAAGAATGCGCACGCGCACGTTCCCACGTGCCCCCTTTGTCGGTCTGCGACAAAGCAGCGCCGACAACATGCCGTCTTCATGCAGTATCATCTTCTACTCGAGTACCAGCTTTTAAATAAAGAACATAGAATTCAAATTTAAATATATTCCAAATCCGAAAAATCGATCGCCATAGACAATATTTAAACGTCATAAATATTATAGACGACTCAAACGATTTTGACACTTGAATGGTGAGTTGTAGGGTATACTTTTGTGTGATGGAAATAAGATGATGGCGTTCAAACTTGACCCCTTATTTAAGGTAGGGCAATTGTTTATCAATATGTCTATGATTAATGTATGGTACTGATGTCGTGACCGCGACCAGCCGACTGCGGGCAATTAGCTCAGATCACGATCCGAGATGATATGTGATGGGTAACATTGCTAATTTGCTGTGGGTATTTTCGGGGTGAAAAGGCGAATGGGTCGCGTATGTATGACTGCAGGGGAATTTAAGCTATTAGAAGTACTTATCATTAGAAGAGTATTTAATCTAATCTGATCTGATCTTGTATTAGATTTGGCATCGTATCAGATGTACTGTAATCGTTTCTATCGACTTTATGTTATTTAAAAACATAAATCGTTCTTTATAATTATTGAGTATGGTACGGTATTATGATATGTTGTTTGATAAACAATTTAGAGTTAATAACACATTATGTGATAAATCAATACTGTGTTTTCCACATTCTGTAATTTTTAGTTGTAGAAACTTTCATGCATACCAAAATACCGATTTTTGTAAATAGGTATGAGGCGTGTCCGTGTGTTCAATAAATTCTAGCATCATTTTCATATTAAAGAACAGGCTTTAAAATAACATTTATCATCAAACTTTTAAAATATCATCATAGAAATAAATAGTTTTCCTTACTTTTTAAACAATAATTAATATGCTGTTTGACTATTTTTATTTGGACCTATTTAAGATGTTATAAGTCTCGTTCGCACAGAATTTCTGAGGCTGCGATCTTCTATAAGTTTATAAAAAGTATTTCAGTTCATTCTAATGTCCTCTTCCCTATTATATTCATCTTTTTTAAGACTAATATGTATGCACTTTTGTTATAATAATGTTATGCTCATAAAGTATTATAAAAATGGTTTTGATAAATATGAGTAGTTAAAGGTTACAGGTATTAAATACGTCGTCCTTTATAGTGTGTAGTGGGTGTACTTTAACTGCGCCCTAATTCTCTTGATAATAATTTCAGTTAATGTTCGGTTAAATCGCGTGTTTTCCTTTCACAATACTACAGTATCTCACACGTAATGCGTGCAGTGACAACCAGCACTTAAATGTTATACTTGGATTTCACATATTTGATAGTATTGGAGATTTTATCTCATAACCGATTTTCACACAGGTTAAAAAATGCAACTAGCATTTCTTATCATATTATTCATGTTATGAATATTCAACAAGTTATTGTAATTAGTATTCACTAATCGTTACAAATCATAACACAAAGTTGTAATAAAAAAAGAATGTGTGGTTTTATGAAACCATGGTAAAAGTGAACTTTTTTTTCACATTACTTACACGGTCAGTTGCTGCGAACTATAGGCGCCGCCATATTGGCCTTGGCCGCCTCCGCGTCACGCGACATGCAACACACAGACCAAAAAGTTTGAGCCGATCTAATAAAAGTTTCACTTTAATATAATCATATTTATTTAATATTATTAGCGTTATTCTGATTGTTGCATATGAATACTTTATTAGCGTTTTTCTGAACTAGGGGCAACGAAAGAACCATCTTACAAGTATTAAAACCGTGCAGTCAGATATAAATAGAGAACAGTTTTCGGTGTTTCGGCGACACTAGTTCAAGTTAACAGCGTCATTGTACCGATGTACGGCGATACGACATGCACCTTCGCGCTAATGCACGATGCGTTTAATTTTACTCAACAGGTCCGTAATACGTGTCGAGAAGGCAGTTTGCAATTAGCCATTTATTATGCAAGTAGTAATAGACTATTGGGTGAATCTTCCAAGCGCATCATTGTCCACAGCGACATTTATTTGAAAGTCATATATCTTCTTAAGAATGTATTTAATTCGTGTCGCTTTTTGATGACAATAGTGAGTATTAATTAACCAGTGAATTTGTAGCTAAAAATTATTGATCTACTAGAAACTTATACAGTTAAAAAATGTAATTGCGTACTGTTATGACACTATATTATATGAACTAATTGCTTACCCGTGCAATTGTATATTGTATAAAACCAATTTAATTTTCTGTAATACGGAGAGAGCATTATTGACCATTGTAAAGTTCAGACGTGTTTTTGATTAAACTCTTACAGCTAATAAATTTTTTTTTTCAAGGACCTACGGTGCGCCATCCTAACAGGACGATGATGCTTTTAGATAATTTCTTTATTAAATTGGATTTTGTTTGTGTAGGTCACGTACATGGTATAATATGTATATAATATTGTCTTAAATTTAGTATTAAATTAATTAAGCAAAAATTGTATCGGGAGTACATAACGCATCGTTTTACTTTGAACTCTCCTCTCCACCGGTCGAGCCTAGCTCCTCACGGTGATTGGAGGTAGCTATCATCGACGTAACACTCAACATATAATTACCCTCACAGTTTATAAATTATAAATGATTTTCTAATTAGTTTAATATAATTGGTGTTCATTTACCGTTATATAAACAAACCATCCTGATATCGAGTATTGGATATATACTTTATATTTATTCATGTATTTGTAGTTTTACAAAAAAAAGGAAGGTAATACTTCCAAACTAACTATCTATGTTGACGACGCAAATCTGTACTAGGAAAACAAAAACCATAGAACCTCCTGCTCACTGAAAATTATTTAATTTATTTGTTTCTATAAAATAAAATGCATTTTCGTAATATTACTTGTTATTTCTCGGTATAACAAATTATTTCTCAGTAATTAGTATTATTTTTTGATAAACGTTGTATTTAAACACGTTAACACACATTAACATTAGTATCTAATCTAAAGAGACTAATAAGTAATTAAAATATAACCTAAATTAACTAAAAGTATTTAAATAGAATAAAGAAAATTATTAATATCTAAACGTCACAATTTATTAATTTTTAATTGAAATTTTGACATATAATAATATTATAATTAATTGTATAAATTATGTAACATTGTAATCAATTGTACTAGCTAAATCTGCACGCCAATCTGGCAAAAACATGTTAAATATAACCACTGGAACACCTTTTAAACCATGTTTTATGCAAGTAAAATAAATTTTAATTAGATACGAAAATAAATAATACATACATACATACATGACTTCACGCCAGGTCCCTTGCGGGGTAGGCACGATCAACAGAGCGCCATACAGTCTTATTCTTACACACCTCACTTGCTTCTTTGACATTCATAGCTCTTGTCAAGCACGCTCGTCTGTTCTTAAGGCTCCTGACATCACCTAAAATAAATAATAATGTATAAAATGCGATTAAAAATTAAGGATATAAAGAAGCAATATTTACATGACATTTCGAAGATTCCATTCAAATAATTAATAGAGAGTGGAACTGTCAACGGATGCAAACTTAATATCTTTTAACATACGTAATTCTTACCCGACGCCCGTTCTCAATTATTTCATTGTGTCGCCCATTGGCGGGCATCATCAGATTCATCCCCCTCTCATGGCAACAGTCCAGCCGAGGTAAAACTCCCTAGGGAGCTCCCTCAAGCAAGTTGCCCCCGGGCTCGAGCGCCTTCGCCTGGCGAAGGCGCTCGCCCCAAAGACCCCGGTAAAGTTGTGAGGTCTTCGGACCAACAACATAAAGTCAAGTCAAATAAAAAAAAAACGTAATTCTTTACTAACTTTTCTCGCGAGATAACAAGGTGTCTCCGATTATCGTAAACATTCTGTATTATAGTCTGTTTCGCACAGTTTAAGTGTAATTCGAGCTTTTATGTCTGTGACTACGAGCTGTGAGGAAGTCAATAAATACTACCAAGTCTATGTGGTCGTATGCAGTTCTGGAGACTGCTAAGACTAAACGATCTAGGGTAATCTATCTATTGGTAGAGACATGCTGGAAATTTCAATCAATCTCGATTTTAGCCGGTTGGTGTGATACCACGTTCTTACAGGATATCGGCATGAAACGGCTTGAGATAATCGTGCTTCGTACCATGAGACTTTCAATAGTCTACTATTCCATATTCCCTATTTCATTCACCTATCACAAGCCCTCTATCCCATTCTTCTGACCTGTATGGTTATTCATAAACGTCGGGAACGATTCCGCGTCCGAACGTGAAGCTCTCGAACGAATCAATTTCAATCCGACAGGACTTTTCGACAGGATTCGTTAATAGCGTTACGTCGGATTGCAAATTGAATAGTTCGGGAGTTTCCCGTTCGAACACGAAAACTTTCCTGGCGTTTGTGAATAACCGTACAGATCTCTCTATGTCATATAATTTATTCCATCCTTCTATCCCATCCTAAATGCTGGTAACCCATTGGCTTCGCCCAGTGCCGACAGGCTGACGGCGTGCCTGCTAGAAAGTAGAAACTGTCGCGTACAGACAGCAACACCAAAAGTGCTATCAATGTGATGCCGGTCACTAACGGTGGACTGTACCTGACCACTGATGCTGAAATTAAGCAGAGGAGGTAGCTATCCAGGAGGCCAAAATCCTACCATGTGGCTGTAAGCCGTTAAGTCGCTTCTTACACACAAGTAATAAAAAAAGTAAAATTACAATCACGTAAAATAGTTCAAGTACTATGAATTGTACCGTAAAAGTTATAAAATCTTTTTTCGTTCTTTAACAATAGAGCAAAAATTTTAGTAATTTATATCGTATTTCCGGTAAAATACAAATTCCGCGTTACCCAAGCTCTCAATTCGCTTACATTACCCGATACAAAATCAACGTGTAAGTAAATACGTCAGTACAAGGTTCGAGTCCAGGTGGACACGAGCCTAAGACACGTACAGACACTACCGTATCGGGTTACTGATTTACAGTTTGATGTCGTCACAATGTGGCCGACGGGCGGGGCGAGTGATACGCGCAAGCGGAAGCGAGAGCGTAGGAGATAGTTGTTACACGCGAGTAAGACGTACTAGACTGCTTCACGGCACATTATTGTCTCCAAATAGCTCGTTAAAATTCTTATAAGTAAATGAAACGAGCAGTAGTGTCACATATAGACAATAACGATGCCTTTTTAAGTATAGGAACAAAATAATTTCACTCAAAACCAAGTACATAATATAGCGACGTATTTCTTTTTAATTGTGAAACTGGCAATAAGCAAAACGGTTTATGCAATGGTAAGTGGTGACCCTTGCTTATAGACGATTGCAGTACCAGAGGCAAAGCAAATCCATTACCAGCCTTTGTGATAGGATAGGAGGTTAGCCAAAGGGAATGAAATAAGACCATGGCATAAGGAGATGCTATAGGGAAGATCGGAAAGGGGAAGAACTCCAATTGATCGTAAAAAAACACAATTATCTCATGCTAACCGTTTCACGCCGATATTCTGTAAGAGCATGGTCTCGCACCGATAAAAAAGAAAGTTTGAAAAACTCTACATACATACATATTGTTTTATTAGAGATCACTTTTAGCGATAAGGCCGCCTCTTGTTTTACCTACCTAACTATTGGCTTGTGCATTTTTGTAATGTTTATTATGGTGAACAATAAAGTGTTGTCTATATCTATGTATATATTATCACGCCTATTTCCCATAGGGGTAGGTACTAGATTCCTACTTGCAACGATCTTGACATACATGAAACATCTTAAAACAAAATCCTGCACTATCGTGTAAATTGGGCCAGCCCCTTTTACACGGAGGTGCTTGTAGGGAAACGAGATTAAACGTTGTATGTGATAGTTTGTTCGATACTTTATTCGCACCGCGTTACAGGCCGTGTCGTGTAACATTTTAGCGCAAATATTCATGACTTTCACTTCACTTATGATAGAATAATTTGGAAAATTCATAGCTCTATTCAATTTTTATTATCGTTTTGTTATAATATTTATGTCAATTTAGTTGGACCATGAGCAATTATAATTATACTTTAAATGTCATTTTCTGGAAATCATCCTCCTTCCTGGAATCATCATCCATTTTTATATAACTGACGGCTTTGAAGAATCGCTCGAGTGTAATTGACACGTCTCTAGATATACTGGTAGGTGTAAGACATAGCATAAAGTTCCACTTTATGTTGATACTTGTCATGTTCATCATCTGAATCTGCAAAAAACTACTTTTTTAGATCCTCTGGTTTCAACTATCGGGTTTGGCAAATAAGCAATCTCACCACGTAAATCAAACATTTGTTCATTATCATCCTGGCGTCTATTTTGTGCTTTAAATATCGGCTTTAGAGTGCGAAACCACTTTCTAGCATATTCTTCCCCATTTCATGCGTTCTTTGGTGTCTCTTGTCATGTGAACATTAGCATGTATATCATCCCTCAGGATGTTAAGCCAGTATTTCTTGCGTCTACTCTTCTACTGGAACCCTTGAAGGGGGCGTGGCAAGACATTTGTTCCTGACATAACTAGCAAGTAGGCGATTCTCTTGCAATTTGTCTAGTATGTCACTGACTTCAAGGCTGCCGCGGTTAAGGAAACATTCGGTACTGTCGAAGAACTTAAGAACCGACCTTACCTTATCATTATGGTGTTTATTAACACACTGGAAGGAAGAGACATGTCGATTTATGCCTTAAATGTTAACAAGGAAGAGAACGAAGAATTTGGACAAACAAAACTTCAACTGTTTGGTAATCTACTCTAGCGTAAAAATCGGATTTTTGGAAATTTATTACATAAACTTATTGTTTATTTACTAAAACACTTGCAGCCTTATTTATATTGAGTTAGATTAAGTTTCAACGCTTGGTTAAGGTTCTTAAGGAAGCATTCTCACTAATTCTAACTCGGTATGAATAAGATCGATTGTTTAGAACATTTTTCACATCGTTTCACGTCTCCCTAAAAATCAGTATGAGAATAAAATAGACATATAAGTTATTTAGTTAATTTACTATTCAAACATGAAACAGTTACAAACGGTTATTCGTCCATTAGTTGCATGAAATTGACAAATTTATTGTATCGATAACCTTATCTATACGACACCATACGGTTTTATTGCTGACTTTCAGCTGCGCAAGCGCATGCACTAAACTTCGACGACTGTTTCATATTTCCTTTTATTCAAAAACCTTTATAACAAAGTTGCAAAAGATAAGTAAAGGTAATAATTTTGTATTTAGATATATTTCGTTGGTCTGGATAAAAAGGATAATGAGTTATTAATTAAAAAAGAACTTTTCAGGCAAGCATTTTGAAAGGGTTAATAGTGGAGGGTATTCTTCTTCCAAATGTTTTTTTTTAATTAAAATAATGTTATTAATAGTATAATAATTAAAGACAATTATTAAAGATAGTAAATTGATTTATATGACATTTGGTAGTAGTAATAATATTTGATAGTTTAGACTCCTACTTAAGGAATTGGAAACGTGCTACGTAAACACAAGTAGACTGAAATTGACAAAAAAATCTCTTCACTTTAAAAGTTAATTGTTTGTCCCGGTTGAAAAACTTGACTTACCGTATCCTCAGGCCATGAGTCTCTACATAGAGCTCTCAATGTTCATCAACTATTCAGGTTATCAGAGGGCTGGTACGTACCTCTGAAAATGGATCAGTATAGCGATCCAGCAAGGTAACATAGCCAGACTTCTAGGCCGCCATAGAATCAAAGACAGTAAACTAGACTTCTGTATGTTATGTCACATGTTATATGCATAAATTTATTCCTGCATAATTAGCAAGGGCAAACGAGATAAAATCTGTTAATATTATGGTACACGCGGAGGCTGCTCGTGGACTGAGGTGGTAGTTGTATTAAAACTACATCGTTCCAATGTGTATGATGTCTTTATCCCTCCACGTTTAACAAAATTACAGCCTTATATACTACATTGTTTTATGCTACGCGCAGATACTTAATATTGTGCGCTGACCCGCCTTACAATAAACAATATAAATACTTACATACATATACATATATTATATATAGAAATCAGACCCCCCCCCCCCGTATAACAACTAATATTTATTTACTTTAGTTAACGTTAACTTTTCTTGAGTATATTACTTTATAGGTAGTTCATTGAAATGTTACATGAGCTTTGCATTTGTTCGAGGACGCAATTTTATTTTTGGGACATTTGAGGGGTCACTAGAAGCTTAACCTCAAGTTTGGGTCGCCACCATTGTCCTCCGGCCGCCATTTTGGAAAAAGGGGTGAGAACACTTTTTTCACGATATCTCGGAAACTATGCAACTTACAAAAAATTTGTAAAGTCATAATTTGTAGCAAATTGTTTTGCCTACAAATATGTTTGTATAACTTTTTGCCCTAAATTAAAAATTAAAGAAGTTATAAGCAAAAAAGTGAGATTTTTTTTATTAATTCCTAACTCTTTTCTTTACCATAGAACTTACCAAATTTAACTTATCGAATGTTAAGCAGGTAGAAAAGGTCCCCCGTTTTCCCCGCCATCTATGAGGTAGAGTCCGTAGGTTTTAAATTAGGGCAAAAAGTTATATAAACATATTTGTAGGTAAAACAATTTGCTACAAATTATGACTTTACAAATTTTTTGTAAGACGCATAGTTTCCGAGATATCGCGAAAAAAGTGTTTTCACCACTTTTTCCAAGATGGCGGCCGGGGGACAAGGGTGGTGACCCCACAAACTTGAGGTTAAGCTTCTATTGACCCCCCCCCCACACAAGCCCCAAAAATAAAATTGCGTCCTCTAAAAAATGCAATATTCGGTCCTTAAATTGTAAGATTTCAATGAACTAAGGTTGCTATTGTTAATTAAATTTTGAACTTGATATATTTTGCAACGATTTATGCCCACATACTAAGATATGCGCTCGCGTACTGAAATCCAACCAATAAAGCCGTATGGTGCCCGAAGAGATAAGATTATCGGCTGCATAAATTTGTCATTTATCTGTCAGGTGCAACTTGTTATGTCTTATATCTTACTGTTTGTAAGCATATATGGTCCTAGTAGAACTTACCTACACATTGAGCCTGTTATGATAGAATATCGAAAGCGACGGATCTAAAATATTACAAATTCTTTAAAATTTTAAATTTTTATGGCCTTACTTATAATCGTTTGTTAAATTTTAAGAAACTGCTCAGCAACTGATTAACGAAAATCTTACCCATAAACTCCCCTTAAGGATAAGAGGTGGTGGTAAAGTAACACATAAGTAACTGTCATTAATAACCAACATCTAAAGGTAGTGTAAGTAGCTACTAAGAGACAAGATGGCAAATTTTATTTCAACCAGCCATTGATTAGGGGCTTAAGAGTCTCTTATTTAAGAGATGGCTAATCCTTTCTTCACGAGATTATTATAAGTAAAGCCCTTAAATTATAATTAATAATAAACTGTTTGAATTGGCGCCACAGTCATTATCTTATCACCACCCCACTCACTCTCACTAGACTTTTTCACTCTTCCTATGCGTTCGCCGTACGTAACACTTAGGTACTTATTTTTGTCGTATGTGTGCAAGCTGTGGAATGAACTCCTTTTCGCGTTTTTTGTTCAGCACTACAATCTGCTGCTTTGATACTGCTTATGTCCACGGACGAGCGACGGTTGCCAAACGGTAGGTTTCGTTTGCTTAAATACAAACAAAACAAAAACAAAAATTATTCATTGTAAGTGTAGTTTTATTTTTTGCGTTTGTCTGTTTGTTCGGGATTCACATAAAAACTACCGCCTTCCTGACAAATTTCCGGACTTAAAATCTTCGATACTTTTTATTCCGGGAAACCCGCAAGTTTTTTTTGGGAGCGATTTAAAGTGGCCCAGTTGAAAATAAAATCGGATTCCGATGTAATTATTTTTACTGATCGAAAGCCAATTCTCTGTCATAAAATCTCAAAATAATTTGAGAGTCCGTTTATAAAGATTTCTTAATAAATAAATTAAAACCTTCTGTACTACAATTTAAATAAATAGTAAACCCATAAATGATATGCGCATTACATTTATATAGAACATTCATGACATACTAAATCCAACAACTTTATCTATGGAAACAAAACCAATCATATTACAAATCACTATAATCTAACCATAAACAAGGAAACTAGAGCTGAGCCATAATCAACATAACCAGTATGCCTTAGATATAGGTCTGCGACTTCGCCTGAGAATAAAAAACTTGTTTACTTTGTTTATGGAAAAGGCAGACACATTATATGGAAACAATTCATACTATTCATTAACATTTTTGACAAAAGACTTAAAAAGTTAAATCTGTTTATATTAAACGTTTCCCAAAGTGGCCGATATTGACCCTCTGAGGTCGAAATCGGTTTTCCAGAGGTGGACATAAATGAAAACTTATTTTAGGCATTGACGAAGAGTAAAATTCGAACGTTATTATTTAACACAAGTACTTATTTGAAGTTTTCAAGATACTTTATAAATTGTGTACAAATGTGTGTTTTTCAGAAAATACTTATGTAAGTATTTTGACGTAATTTGTATGAATAGTTTTTAATTACTTAGAAGAAAAAAAGAAAATAATTTTATTTAGGATTAATTATATAAATACAGTATAATTGCTTAAAAATTAAAGAATAATATAATTTTGTCCCAAAAGGGGCATCAGTCTCAGCATAATGCCGGTCGGTTAAAACCAGCGCTGATCTTCCGCTGTGCCCTTAAAGGTATCGTCACGGTAGACATTACATCATTGTAACGCATAAAACTAGAATCTTAAACTATGTACATATACACACATACACACACACACACATATATACATAGTACATACACAATAGGTACAAAAAGGGGAACTCATTATCGGGAATAAATATATTAGTGTTATAGATACGTTCTTAAAAAAATATTAAAATACAATTAAATTAAATACCACTTGTATCACGTTTTGGGTCGCGTTGTGAATGTTGGTGCTCTTTTTATACTTGATATTTACTGACTTTAATGTTTATTTATTTTATTAAATATTTTGATGGGAAAATGAAGTCAAGTTTACTCACTTAACCAATAGCAAAGTTTTTAAATCGGTAATTATTTTGTATCAATACGAACAGAACCAGAGATAGCGTTTTGAAAGTAATTTGGCTTTAGGGGTCTGAGGTATCAGTTAATTTTGGAAAAGAGGTCTCTTGTCCAAAATAGTTTGGGGATCCCTGAAATATACTATTCATTTATTTAGAGCCAGTAGGTTGTTACACACATAGACGAATATAATTTGCCAAAATGGTTACGGAACCTTTACAACAAACAAACATACCCAACATGTATTTATATGATTTACAAACCCAGTATATCTATGTTAGGTTTTGAGTGTTACAACTATTTCTGCCAAGTGCCTAGCGGGGTGCGTTAAGATATCGTATCTCGGACGCTAATGCAGTCCTAAGTCATGTGCGCGTGCCGTTAGTATGCCGCAATATACGCTGAATTACTGCCTTTATGCTCTCAAACTAGATTTCCAAGGAATAAAGTGTTTGTGAGGTCTAACATTTGTTAAATATGAAAGAAAATCTTATTTATAGTGTTCTCTAAAACGGTAAATTATGTATTTTTTCCCAATTTTACAGACAGAAGATTTATACGACAAACTGTACCATTGCTGGCACCCAAATTTTTTGGCCCAATATTGTCTATTTTGTAGTCATACAATTTTTTTTCGTCAGCAGACAGGCAGACTGCCCACTTGATGGAAAGCGGTTACCATCGCCTATGGACATTTGCAACAACAAAAATGCTACAAATGCACTGCTGCTCTCTTAAGAGAGACTGGAACCTGGTCACTAATGCCGGAACACAACACAAGGTTGTTATGGCGGCATACTCTAGACCAGGGGTGGTCGCCATCCAGTCGGGAAAATACCCTACCACCTGGCAAATTATATCAATGAATAAAACAAACGAACAAAATAAAAATATTAAGATTTCTTAACGTTTTGAATAAAATAATAAGGTGCCAACCACAGTATTGGGGTGCCAATGATACTAGAGAGATACTACCTACATTGTTTTTCCAAAGAAAATCTTTTTGGTTATATGAATAATGGTATTATTTGTTACAATCAATTACGTTATTTGTCTTCACTATCTTAATACGAAATTTAATTTAAATTTAATTTTACTTTATAAGTTATACGTATTTTTACATGCAGATTGCAGATGGTAGAATGTAATGGACTATTACAATTAATGTAGTATTACGGTTTTATTAATATTGAGTTGGAGTAAGTTTGAAGGCTTCTTTAAGAACCATATAGAAGCCTTCAAACTTACGCTAACTCAGTATGAATAAGATTGTTATTGTAAAGCATCGTATTAAAACTATGTACATTCTCGCAAATAAAGATATTAACTTACAGAAAATAAATAACTAACTAGAACGCTTGTGAAACGCCATTGTGATTTTGCGATAAAAAAAAACTTGTTTCTCATGCACGTTGAATGTAATGATTATTATGAATGTAACACTAATATTATTAACTATGATATGCGCGCCACTTCATCTACTCTTGACTTGAAATTCCCTCGGGGTTCTCGGGACACAAAGTATTAGGACGTGGCATTTAAAAAAGATTATTATAAACTATCTGTTTAGTGAAAACTGTATCGGAATAAGCTAATTTTTCTGCACTCGAACAACTACAAACCGCTCCCGGGAATAGTCCCGCGGAACGGCCGTGATAAAAAAACACATTTTATTACTTATTTTTTTTAAATCTGGCGAATTTAAATCATTCCCACAAAAAAATCCTGGAAGATTCCTAAGATTAAATCATATCACCATCGTTTACATAGTATATTCCAGTTGTTTGTTTTTTTAAATAGCTTAAATGTACACAGACGGCATTTTTAGAATTTTATGATATTATAGACACGGTTAGATACACTCTAATCAACTTATAATAGATTTTTATGAAAAGAACGTGCAAATAATATGAATTAAAAATGAAACACATTTCAAGCTAAATAAAAATTGCGGAACTGAAACATTTAACGCTCACATTCATTCCCGCAACGGCATTAATGCATTTAGTATTTAAATCTTTTTAAATTCACACATTTTCACTATTACTCGCAGGCCTATTCTAATAAAAGACATTTATAAATTCATTTTAATAAACGTTTCGAAAACACGGAATCCTAACTAGTATCATAAATATTATGTAAATTGATAACCAAGTAGAAATAAAAAAAACATTGAAAGAAAAAAGTTTTGTATACACAGATAATAAAAATTAGAAAAAACATAAAAAAAGAAAAAAGCATAGAAAATGATAAAGAAAATATAAAAAGGATAACAAGACAGATAAAATATCATGCTTTAGAAAATAAATAGGCCCTGGCCAACTTGTTCGTTAGGAGAGGGAGCGATTAAAAAATATCATAATCGCGAATGTGACGTGACTGATTTTGACGCTTTCATGCCTTCACTATGCAACAGATCGTCATGAAATGCATATCTACACGTTGCCAGGGGCAAAGGACATAAGAAACCTTTCATCCAGAAATCGGATTACTCCTAAGGGGTAGACGAATAAAACCGAAAAGATGGCGCTATGATCGCATTTTATTGGCACTACCGTTGTAATTCAATAGTAAATCACGGCAACCATGTATTCTGTGAGGTTTTAATCTATACAGATAAATCAAATTATTGATTTGTCTGTTTGTAATGTCCTAAATGTATATGAAAGTATATACAGTAGATACTTATATTAAAAATCAATTTTTAATTTTTTTGTATGTCTGTCTGTCTGGATGTTCCGGCTAATCTCTGAAATGGCTGGACCGATTTTAACGGGACTCTCACTGGTAGATAACTGATATTATATGGAGTCACTTAGACTACTTTTGTTTTAATTTCACGTGGACAAAGTCGCAGGTATAGCTAGTTAGATATAAATGTATGACATTGTTTGAAATGAACAAATTAGTTGTAGAATATCGAATGAATTAGTGCAAAAATTGGGCATTTGTTTAGAAAATCTCTACAGATTAGTGAAATGTAATCTTTCTAGTTGGCACAAGGAGGGGCAGCCTGTCTGCTTAAAGATTGTTTTAAAATTATTTAAATATTTATAGAATACTTAGCAATCGTTAAGTATTCATAAATCGGGTTCGAATCTTGGCCAAAACGTATGCACTGCACTTAGGCAGTTTTCTGACCTAATGTGCATATTGTTACAATTAACCCGTGCTAACAACGAGGAAGGAAAACATGATCCAGCCTCCACATCGAGATACCCGATGTGTCAGACCTGCCAAGACGCCTTGGACAAGCGTAGTATTCTCTCTGTTCCCCAATAGTGGGAGGTCCGAGCTCAGCGGTGGGATTCTTATGGGCTATTATTATATATTTATATAAAAACATAAACTTATAATCAAGACATGGAAAATTGAAGACGTACGGTACTATTAGTTCCTACATCCTTCTACTCACTTCTGCTTACTTCGCGGTGTAAAATGCATTATAGATACTTTCTGAATTCACTATTTTAATTCTAATATACAATAATTATTTCCATCTGTTTCATTTTTTTACTATTACTCCTTTAAGGTCGCTGTAGCTCTGTTGGTAAGGCACCTCCATCTGAATACAATAGCATGGGCTTAAATTCTAGGAAATTTTACGCTGGTTTCACATATATTCAGTTCCTCTGGAATGACATTACCTGAGCCCAGTAGTGGCATGTTGACTTATTTCACTGAATAGTATCACATACTCTGTCGAAAGTATCCCAAACTCTGTCAAGAGTATCACATACTCTGTCAAAAATATCGGATACACTGTCTAAAGTATCACATACTCTGTCGAGTGTATCACGTACTCTGTCGAGAGTATCGCGTGCTCTACCAAAAGTATTGCATACTCTGTCACGAGTATCGCATACTCTGCCAAGAGTATCGCATACTATGTCAAGAGTATCGAAGTAAAAAGTTCACAGGTTACTTTTAAACACAAAAGAAATTAATATTCAGGTAGCGTCCAACGTTCCAGTGATAAATTACGAGCGATATCAGAATAAGTGCGGCTCGGCGCGTGTCGGCCGACGCATCTGTTGAATGGAGGCGCATTAACGCGCGGCATTCATCAACCGACTAATGACACGTCTGCACGTCACACTGACAGGTGGTGCAAGCCACAAGCGGTAATGCTGACATTAGACGGATCAACCAAATTGAATTAATTTGATTGAAAAGTACAACACTGAAAAGATAGAACATTATTCAAACCTATTGAATAATTCAAGCGTGTGTTTATCTGGATCACTTTGATTGATTCATTTAAAATGAGAGACATAAATGAACTGTCTGATGCCAGCTTAATATAAGCAAAGCACAAAAACTATATGTAAATCTGTTACACAGCATATATGTAGTATAATAATGAAGAAAAATGAACTTATAAAAATGATGTAAGTAATTTTATTCAAAAACATACTCGTAAATAGTTGAGTTATTAAGACGTCTTCATCTTCCATGAAAATATTTTAGTAAAATGTAGATAGCCTCCACGGGTTTTTAGTCGATCTTTAATGTATATATACTAATGTCATAAAAATTGATCGCCGATTTAACACCTCATACCTCACCTATTTACTACCTCGCATAATAAAAATAATCGTAATTTCGATGTACAGTTTTGCTTGAAATAAAAGAAATGTGTGCGTGTACTAGTGTAAGAAGTGAAAGTTATAATGAAGTTATTATTCCTTATTTTTCGAAAAATGATCTACTATGTGCAACTTTGCAGAAATTGGTTAAATAAAGTTAAATTAGATAAAGTTTAAACAAAAGGCTTTTATTATCATAGACATGAATACAAGTAATTTATTTTTATTTATTTATTTTATTTTATTTGGGGGGCTAATAGCTATCATTAATAATAACTAAAAATAAAATAGATTTATAGAAGCTATTAATAAGCCTCCACAGATAACAGTAACACTAAAAAGAGAAAAAAAGATAATTATACAAAGAAACAATAATAAAAATGTGCATAGATATAAGGTACTTAAACTGATAAATCCGAGTTTGAATAGAATTTGACCAACTTTGCGCTAAACAATGATACACTATTAGTAAATAATTCTAACTCTATATCTTCCAACTTACTTAACTTATTAAATTCGTTTTCTGTTCTGATACGGAACGAATTACGTCGGTAAGCTGTGCGCGTCAATGGTGTGTGTAATAATTTCCTATGGCGAACATTAGTAGGAGGAACATACAAATGTAGTTTCTCAATGAGATTTGCACAATCAATTTTGGATTGCGCAATTTTAACTAAGAAACGTAAATCAGCAATCTTTCTTCTAGTTTTAAGAGGTAAAACCTAAAATATGAAATAATACAATTATTTCATTTAACCTTATTGCTACTAAGATTATTACAGTATTTCATTAATTATAATTACTCTTCGTTCGAATCGACCATGCTAGGGCAAAAAAAAGATGGCGCGTAACGGAAAAATGTGACGGTAATTTTTTTTCCCACGCCGATAAAGAAGTTTCACTTCAAATATCTTTGTAGGAAGTAAATCTACCGTTTCTTTTTAATTAATTGTGTTGCGAAACGTCAACAGATTTTTATGGCACTACATTTTGCCCTCGTAGCATACAAAAACATAATAAAACACTATTTCGTTAAAAGCGGGGGCAGTATGAACTATTCGCTACCGCTTATAGCTTAGACGACGCCTTGACGGATGGGAATATTAAAACATTACATATTTTCCTTTCTTTTTCCTTTTGTTGCTATTTTCAGCTCTATTATGTGAAAATATATATTTAATTTATAATTAATTTTTTAACGTTTGGTCTGGGTGTTTTAAGGACTGCGCTCATTTTTATACAATAAAAGTGAACAAAGGTTTTCGCAAAAGTAAATACGTACTCGTATGTTAGGTATCCGGTCATTGTTTATATAGATATACTAGCGGCCCCGACAGACGCTGTCCTGCTCTGAAAAAATAAAAATCTAGGACCCGATCCCAGCGCCACCTACCGATTCTAATTGTGAATCTAAACCATCCGAGGATCCACTCAAACACACAAAAACTAAATCATCAAATTAGGACCAGGTGATAAGGAGGATTCTAGAACCCGATCTCAGCGCCACCTACCGGTTCCAACGGGATAAAAAGTATCCTATGTCCGTCTCCTGGTTCCAAGCTACCTCCCCACCACTTTTCAGCCAAACCGGTACAGACGTTCTTGAATAATAAATAGTGTAACTAACACGACTTTATTTTATATATATAAGATATAAAAAGAAGTCTCGCGTGACCTAAGGGCTGGCCTATATTTATGGCAACGTATTAGCGTTGCCGTACAACGCGGGAATGCGGCCAGCATTTTGGGAACGCTCCCCACCGAGACCGATCTGGACTACATCTTTTATTTGTAAATATGTTTATAATTTTAAGTTTTTTTGTGGTGTAATCTGTAATAATTATGATAATATTTTACCTTTCGTTTCGCCCAGATAAAGATATATTATATTTATTACTATAAATATATTATATGAGTATCAAATAAATAAGCCAAGTAACAGCCCACACGTAATGAAAGGTTCCGTAGATATGACGAAAATGATCTACTTAGTTTATGGCACATCTGATTTGGTATATATAATACAAGAGATAGCACAACGGGCGGCCTTATCGCTAAAAACCATCTCTTCCAGACAATCCTTGGTAGGGATTAATGAAATTTTAATACTTACGGTGGTGCAGTTTATAAATAATGATAAATGATAAGTATACACAATACATACAAGTACAAAAGTAATATAAATATGTATATACACATTACATATACATACATGTACATATATATCTGTTTAGAAATTATTATACACAATAGAGAAGTACTGCTTTGAACCTTATTTTGAAAACACTGTAACGATTTGGCTTGTTTTGTAGGTAGCTCATTCCAAAGACGCACAGCCTGGACGGTTAAAATAGTTATAGTAAAAATAAAACATATAGTTACGAGTTGCAGGACTCGAATTAAAATGCCGTTGGAATTATTATAGAATTTATTAGAACTATACAAACACGTATAACACAGGTACAAATATAACTGTACACAACCAGTCCAAATGTAATGCACGATTCAATCACACGCAATGTCCGCCACTAACTTCTTGCTTCGCTTGTGGCTATCGCTAGACTGCTCATCCCTCCATTGGGGCATTTCTTTATACTGTACAAATACAATATGCCTGCTCGACCGCGTGGACTGAATTTCTTAAAATCACACATGGCTAATGCCTACCAATAAAGATTACAATACACAATGGGCTGTTTCTCTAATTACAAATTAAAATACGAAGTAAACAAAAGAAGTCCAATTGCCGAAAAGGTAATACAATGTCTACAGGTAGGCAGGTGTGAATTGTCTTTAGTCGGCGTTCAGGTCGTAACAATATGTACAAAAGGTGAAAGAAAAGACGAATAATTGATGGAACTAAATGTCTTAGATACGAAAGAATATAAAACACATACTCAACTACTAGAGCTTACATTCTAAACGGTGGCAGAAATTATCGCATACTTAAACGCTAAGAATTTTAAAAATGTTGCCACACTACGCTAGGTTTCAAGGGGGCATTCATGCATGCACCTGGAGTGCTGTCGAGGGGCTATTACGGCGCTATTACGGACATTATGAATACGTCGTCCGGAGTTACGGCACGCTTGAAACATAATGTATGTGCTACGAGATTTTGCTTTAAATGTGAATTTATGTCTCTATCTAAGTATGAGGACCTCAGGTTTTTTAGTGTTAGTGGATTTTTTTTTTTCGAAACTGTCAATCAGATTTTTCAGGTGGTAGGGTATTTGCCCGACTGGATGGCTACCACCCCTGACCTAGAGTATGCCGCCATAACAACCTTGATTTGTGTTCCAGCATTAGTGACCAGGTTCCAGTCTCCTTAAGAGAGCAGCAGCGCATTTGTAACACCTTTGGTGTTGCAAATGTCCATAGGCGACAGTAACCGCTTTCCATCAAGTGGGCCGTCTGCATATCTGCTGAACTCATGCAATAAAAAAAAGATAGACGGCCTAGTTCATGGAAAGTGGTTGCCGTCATCTGTAGATGTTAGCAACACCAAGAGCGAAGCCAACGCGTTGTCAACTTTTAGAATGGGATATTGGCATGACATAGAGGGGGCTGCTGCTTCGATATTCGGTGCATGAATTTAAAGTAGTAGGTGGGCGGAGTAGTGTTTGAGAGGTGTAACTTACTCCTTCTGTAGCCGTTATGGTCCGGAGTTCTTGAAATATTATTTTTATGATAAACATAACAAGGTCACGACCAGTGACTAGAACAGTGAATTAGGTTAATTTAACTTCAAACCAAAGCATATCAGCTGATCGAGCGTGCTCCGGCATTGGCTAGTGGGTGCTAGAACAAATTATCGATATATCCTTTTTAATATGTCAATACATAATAATATCGATATATTGACATATTAAAAAGGATGCCTTATTAGTTATGTCGTTTAATAAATACGGGTTTAAAATAAATAATATGGATTAAACAGAAATACGATTATGGTAATAAAAATATTGATGTTTTATATAATTTTCGTCTCTATAGGCTGCCATTTTAAAATTTCTACTCCCCCACTGCATAAAATTCGTGCATCGGATATCTATAGATTTACCCATAAAGGGATCAGACAAGACAAATGGATAAAACAATAGATAGACGACACTTCTGTTGGAAGGCGGTGGCCATCGCCTATGGCATATACATTTGCAACACCAACGGTGTTTGTTACTAATGCGCTGCCGCTAATGGAGACTGGAACCTGGTAAGTAATGCCAGTACACAAGGTTGTTATGGCGGCATACTCTAGACCAGGGGTGGTAGCTATCCAGACGGGATAAATATCCTACCACCTGACTGTGGGGTGTTTTTGTCGCCTCTTACGACAGGCCGCAGGGAATTATATTATTTTTCGGTAACTGCACGGGTAGTTTTTAGTACTAATTTTAGGAGAGCAGTATGCATTTCAGTTTATACAAATGTCTGAATTAAAGAAAACGTCAATTATGGCAATGAGTTGATGAAAAAATCTTATTCAAATAAAGTTACGTAAAGTAACTAAACATTTATTTATTTCAATAATCAATACCGTTAAATCTGTTGCGTTATTTACTGGCACGAAATCGCAACATACTTAAGTAAAACACGGATATAAAGACGTATCTAGATGTGGCATTACTATGGCCTTATATTTTTTATCTTTGACTTTGTCCGTAAGTAAGCTTGATATATACTTACTGTTACATCACTTACGAGTGCGTACTTTTTATACCTCAAAATCAAAATGAACTTCTTATACTTGTAACCGTGCAAATGGGATAGCTACTGAATCGATGTCTCTACCTAATTAGAACTTTAAACTTTTATCTGTTTTCGACGATTGATTCTTCAAGAATCCCAATATTAAAGCTCTGTAAAAATGATTGCCGATGTAGGTGTCGATAAGGTGGATTTATCAAATTTTGGTATATTATGAAAGAAAACTCCAGCAGGCAGCGATTTGGAAGAAATGTTTTATTATATTTATATATATTTATATATATATATATACATATATATATTATTGTTTTGTAAGCGTAGTTTTATTTAGAGTATAACTTAATTTGTAATTAGGTTCATTTAAAATTATTAATACTAAATAAAATAAAATAAATATATACTACACTACAATACACTATTTTATAAAATATAAATTATAAAATAGTGTTAGTACGTATATTTAGATTGTAAAGTCCTATCTTTTTTCTGCTCCTCCTACATCGTCAGATGAGTTAAGAATTTCTTTTAAGCTGGGTTGCCTGGAAGAGACTGCTTTTAGTGATAAGGCCGCCTGTTGTTTTGCCAAGAAGTATTGTAATTATGCATTTTATTATTGTTTATTTTGGTGATAAATAAAGTGCTATCTATCTTATCTAAATAGTTCAATATTTTTTTCTCACATTGACAAGACATTATATACATTAATTATTCTTTTCTTCTATATTATATTACAACTCCATAAAAATGTACAAAGAATTTGTATATTTACATGTACAATGTAATTTCCGTTGTACATGTAAATAATGCATAGCAAATTAGTTTTTGCAACTAGTAAATTTTGAATTTACTTTATAATTTATAGTCAACAAGGAAAATAAACATAGAAATAAGTCAATAGCTCAACGATGCTTAATATAATATATTTAAAAAAAATACAAAACGTCTTGACTATCTGGATTCTCAGGATAGACAAGTTTAATAAAATTACTGTAGTTCATTCTATAACTTGCATACATGTGATATGAAGGAGTGCATGCCATGTACAGCTAAATAATGCTAAGTGACAAGCAAATGTAGATTAACTCCCTACCGCCAACGAATGGTGCTTAAAATGTGGTTATCTAGTAGGTGTATATCATTGTATAATTATTTTTTCGTCTAGATAACTACGAGTATAAAACGCGCGACTGAGCGCGTCGAAGGCCTTAGGTGATGAACCGTAAAATCACATGCTGAGGGAATGTCCTTACTTTTTGTCATATTATTCCATAAGTATTCTATTATATAACTAAGGACAACCTGCGGTTTGGTGCAAGTAATCATTTTAAATACTATTCTTTTATGCAATAATACGACACATTTCATGTTATTAGACGAATATCACATAGCCTAGACATCTATCACAGTCAATATAGTCCCCAGCACAATTCTTGGGTGGTCGCTTTTTCCTACGAACAGTTATATGCCGATCCCTTTTCGAAGTATGAGGTATTGTCCCTTTCAAATAAAGAGACAAAATATAATATTATCGATAATATATTGATTAATCTCATTACTTTGGCTACGATCAATGCTTAAAACGATCCCTACTGTTCCGCCGACCGCTCAAGATTCGTGCCGAAAACTATACCCATTATGTATTAACAATTGATATTATAGTTATGACTGTTTCTATAGATAATAAGGATTAATTTAACTAGGCTTTGTAAATTTGATTTGGCTTGGTTTGATTCTTAAACACAGAAAGCACTCTTCTGTGGAATATTATTGCTTTAACATATATGACAGGCGTCCTCGTCCCCATTTCGCTGGGAGTAAAACATTTTTACTTTTTTTATTTTATTAATCACAATTAAATATAGCCTCTGTCACTCGCGAATAATGTAGATTTGTACTGGTGGACGAATTTTCAAAATCGGGTTAGTAGTATCGGAGATTACCCTTCACATCCAAACTCTCAAACTTTACCCCTTTATAATATTAGTAAAGATTGTAATATATTTATTTTGGTATTAATATTGTTTACTATGGTACTAACTCGTGAAATGTTTACCTAAACCAAACAAAAATATAGACAAGAACGGGCAAAAACGAGACTTTAATTTGACCAGTTAAAAAATGTTTTTTGCCTAATTCATTGCATACCTAATCATTACGAGTATATTAATACGTGAAGCAAAAACACAGCAAAAAACTTTGTACCCCTTTTTAGGGAAATTGCGCGGACGGAGGAGTATGAAATTTCGCACACCAATACTTTATATAGAGACGGAGTGCACACAAGTAATATTTTTTAAAACCATGCATAAAAAAATACATTAAATCAATAAAAAAAACATTACACACTGCCATGTATTTGACACACACGCATTCAGCCTCTATTGTTAAAATTAATTAAATAAAAAATTAAGGCGCCTGTTCTGAGTAAAATTATCACAATATTTTGCTTAGAAAACTCTTTAGATATTAGACAATGAGGCATAAAATGCTAACTTATATGATTAATCATCCAGTATCTGTCGTTTAGCATCAAGTAGCGAGTTGAGAGCGAGTATGCAAGAATCACTTATTAAATGTCCACATTATTTATGCGAACCCAGATTTGGTCTAATTGTAATGTGCGCAGACTTGTGCCGATTTATCAGGAGGCTGATATTAGGTTATGGAAGCTGTGGAGTCACTTTAAATTCTTTATTTTTATTTCTTCTGTTTGCGTCGTTTCACAAAAGAAAATAAATAAAATGCTAAAAAGCTTAGAAGTGAAATGTTCGTAAAAAAATTTGTTCTGTAGAAAAGAAGCGAGATCAAATTCGCTGACTGAAAAAACTATGATTACAGGAACAGATACTAACAGTTTTCACACAGAGTGACTTTTAGACCAAAATTAAGATTAATTTTACCCGAAATAGATTATTAATTAGTGTTATAGTTGTAAGATAGATATTTTAAAAAGTTTCCAAGAGTTACAGATATTTACCACAAATTCAGATTAATCGTATTTGTTATTTATTCGAACTTTTATTTTGATCTGCTTGATTTAAAGTAAAAAAGTCAAAGTATATAAAAATATCCAATTGACATTGAAATCAATTAATCAAATTATCTATGATTTATGTACTTACGACAGTAATGGGTTCTTATTTTAGGAAACCACAAAAACTACAACTGTTTGTTTCCTTCGTACAAAATAAAACGCGAGACAAAGCGTCTCTTAGGTTTCTTTGTTCCCGCATTGTCCAGCCATCTGATTGTACTTTGGTTCACTTTAGCATACAACTTATGCATTATACCAAGCTATTACAATAATGCTGACATTATTCATAAGTAAATACACGCGAATTTGGTCTTTAGAATTCATAGCATAAGAATCGAAATTGTGTAAAATTATAAAATGTTGAAACTATGTTTTGTTGTTCAAATATATTTTACACAATATTGATATTGACCTTTTTAAATATCATTTATTTAGATTGGTCTATTATAATAGTTACTTCTATATTTATAAATAGATTGACTTGAAGAAGGATAGTTATGATATGACTTGAAGATATTAATAGCGTTACGAGTTACAGGACTCGAATTAAAATGCTGTTGGAATTATTTTAGAATTTATTAGAACCATACAAACACGTATAACACAGGTACAAATATAATTTTACACAACCAGTCCAAAAGTAATGCACGATTCAATGACAGGCGCAAACTCCGTCACTAACGTCCTTCTTCGCTTTTGGCTATCGCTAGACTGCCTCATCTCTCAATTGGGGCGTTGCTTTATACTGTACAAATACAATGTCTTCTCGGACGAGTGAACTGAATTTCCAAGAAGACTGACTTTCACACCTGTTTACATTACAATACACAATACTGTTTTTCTAATCACAAATTTTAAACACAAAGTAAGCAAAATAAGACGGTAATAAAAGAGTTTCAATGTTATTATCTCAAATTCCGACGGGTAATAAATGTGCTTTGTTTACAGATATGCAGGTGGCCCAAATTGTAACAATACTAATAGTTT
The DNA here is from genome assembly GCA_949752895.1 of Dendrolimus pini. Classification (NCBI taxonomy): domain Eukaryota; kingdom Metazoa; phylum Arthropoda; class Insecta; order Lepidoptera; family Lasiocampidae; genus Dendrolimus; species Dendrolimus pini. The sequence goes on along the minus strand of OX457140.1, from coordinate 16,140,478 downwards.
TTTGCGGGTTCCGCCGTTTTAATTTCCACTCTCTGTCGTCTAAGAATATGTATCTCTAATAGGGAGAGAACCTTAAAAATATTTCTATTAAATCTATTCATAAAATAGGCAATAAAAACATAACAAGACAACAATAGAGGTCTTAGATACGTCAGGAGATCTACTACGGGATTTTGAATAGAAAAGACTATAGGAATTCTAATGGAACCCAGTTACCAAAACCTTAATAAATATACTATCAATTCGTTCCAATAAACAATCAGACCAATTACGTTAAAAACTGTTATTTTTACCGTTCCATTTGCTTGGGAGTATTACAATCACAAACTCAAGTGGAATTAATTATAGAGCGATGATGTTACTAACGAAATACACAAATGTCAATATCTCGACAGAGAGTATTAATATTGGTCATTATCCATGGCCTAAAGGAGCATTTTGAGTATTGTGAGCGACTAGTGGAACTATATATAAGCCACATCTAGTAGACCAAGGTCCTCGTTTGCAGATAGTGTGTATACCGGAGTTCGCGTATGCTAGTAGCGTCAGCAGGGCAAGCGGTGCGTGCGTGAGATGCAAACACGTTTGTGTGCTTGTATCTCAGTCCAGGGCGTGCGAGATTAGACATCGAATAGCGGTTAATGTAGCGTTAGTATATTTAGTTATTTACCTAATTAAAACGACCTGTGGTATTTATGTATGCTACATTTAATTTAAATAAGCTGATTTAAAAGAGCTGTGTCTTATGTTAGTGATGTGGGTTCAAGTATTGATCGCGCATATATTGTTAACGCAGTTTTTGTGGTCGAATGTGAGAATATTTTTTCCCAGTACACATTACTTTCATTATATTGCTTTCTTAGCAAGTGATGCATTAGGCAAAGTCACAACATAATAGAAATGTGGATGCATGTTGCAATAAGTTCTAAATTTTTTTACATCTCCATTTTAGAAATACTTTTAATTATTATTTTTACCATAATTAATAATACTATTTAACTCTTTCTAGTTGTACTTTATGAAGTTATAAGTTTGTGGGCTCATAGAAAATGTATGAATCTGCGACGTTTTGGAAGATAATAAAATGTATCTCAAATGATTTAACTGTCCACTATCCTATTTTATAGGTAAATACATTATAAAAATATTTAAATTAGGAACAGTTAAATATTAATATATAAAATTCCTATCTCTCAAGTGATATCATCCCAAAATAAGTAAAATCTCCAGCGAAAATTACAAGATGGTACTTGACAGTCAAATAAACTAAGGTTCTGTTTGTCGTCATCATCATTTATACGAAACGTCATAGCCTTCTTGATTTTGGGTTAAAATTATAACGTCACGTTATTCTAACGTGTCAAATAGCTTATTGATTACTGTTTAAACAGAAATTAAAATAATTATTATACTGATATTCGTAAAACATTATTTTTAAAGCACGTGCTTTTTTATGAACATTGTTTTAGAATTTATTGTCAAAGTGTCAAATACCCAATTAAAACAATTTGCACTAACACTTCTAAAAAAAAAGATAGCACGATAGCAATACCTTACTTCAGCAATAAAGAAACCAACAAATTATTCTGCAGACCGTATTCGCTAATGTGACCACATGAAAGTGGTTAAATGAACAATCCATGTAAGTTAAACGCTATTTGTAGGCCGTTTAAATGGCTCGAACGATTCTTGTTCTAATACAATGTGCTTGCTTAAGTGCGGTATTTGCATGGAATCTGTATGTGAAAATTCTGTGAATATTATACTAAGTATTAGACAACCCGTGGTCTTTAACGTGCATATTCTATGTGAAAATTCTATGAATGTTGTTTATTTAATTTATTTGGGAAATATGCAATAATTATCGTACTTACAATATAAAATACATACTTAATACACGTATTTAAAATATTGGAAAAATTGTTTAAAAATGATATATATAAAACAAGACTACACAAAAAAAGTATATAATATGTCTATTTAACTATTACACACACAAACATATGTGTGTATGTGTGTGTGTGTGTGTGTGTGTTATTGTACATATTATTATGTATACCGTGTCTGTAACATGTATATCTCTCTGTTGTAAGATAAAAGTATATGTATATAATTATAGAAGCCCATTGACTTGTATCTACTGGGTTCTGGTTTCTCTATTTTTGGCTGACGGACATGTTAGAGCCAAGCTGAAATTATTAACTTGATAACAGCAGATCTTAGGGCCAGTTCGATAAGTGTCTCAGAGAATAGATCGGCGTGAAACGGTTACTGAGGAGCGCTGTAGCCCACGGATAATATGTTGGTTCACACTAGACCAACCTTGAGATCGGCCATCTCCTGGCTCGGTTCAGGTGGTCCAGGTTACCCACACGGACAGCACATGGCACTAAATTCCACCTTAGAGCTAACACTTTTAATAAAGTCTAAATATAGTAAACGTTCTTAGTTGTTCTCAGTTGATAGGAAAAGGTGCGCGTACGGCGCAGTGTGTTTTTTATCCAATGCTGACTCGGAAACTAACTAAAATAGCTGCCTACACCCGTTAGCCTTCACTTCACACAGAAAAGAGGGTAGACAGCAAAATTGATTTAGCCATGTATTACCTACTTTATACTAGGCAAGGATGAATTCAGGGTCGAGCTAATCGTGTTTCGTGGGTTGAGTGAGGGGGAGTTCTGATAAACCACTCCCTCTCTCATCCCAATTTTCTTATTCCAATCCCATATGCCATCCGTTCTATCTCAATCTTCGTATCTCATCCCTTTCATCCTGTGTATTCCATCTTAAAGTCTGACAACATGTTGGTTTTGTCCCTGGTGTTACATTGTCCATTAGCTGGTCCGTCTGCCTGTTAACAGCTTAGTACCTCATTAAAAAAAATTGCTATGGTCTGGGTGTTAGGGATCGACCAAGAGTGGTCCGTTGTATATTAACCTTACAAGCGTAACTTGTTTAAATTGCTAATGTGTGTGTTTGTCTGCCATTATTTATTTAGTACTAGCTGAGCCCGTGATTACGTTCGCGGATTTTTTTTCACGAAACACTAAAGAGAATAGTGGCATAAGTTACTCTTTATAACATCATCTATCGTGATTACGTTCGCGGATTTATAACATCATCTATCTGCCAGTGAAAGTCCCGTCAAAATCGGTCCAACTATTTCAGAGTTTAGCTGAAACATCCAAACAGACAGACAACAATTTAATAATAAAAAAATTATAAGTACGCCGTATATACTTTCATATGAATTTAGTAAAGAACTGATATTTTGGCATTACAAACAGACACTTCAATTTTATTTGTCTTTAACTAGCACATGAAACCAAAAGTACGTTTTATTAGTATTCTTCTTCCATGATTTCAACGGTTATAATCAGTATATCAATCTTGACATATTTGTCTTCCGTGATCACGGCTACTGAAAAGTAGCCGAAACGTCGGAATAAAAATCAAATAAAAAGCCGCACTTATAACTATTAAAATGTAGTTTTAATCACTATTTATTTATTTAAGTATAAATTTCACGTATATAATCACCAAAATGTATAATTTAAAAAATCATCCATTAACCAAATCACTCAGCAGTTAAGTACACGTTAATTAAGCAAAGTTCGTAACCCGGTTAACGGTAATGAAGTTGTAGACGCGTTAACGTTACGTGTGATAAGAGGGGAGTTCCCGGGGGATTGATAAGATGACGTCACAGTTCACACGTACATTATTAAAGGTGGGAACCAACAAATTTAGGGTAGGTTTAGCTTATTAATTTTAGATTATTAGGATTGTACTTTATCTGTGAAAGCATTTTTTACAATATTGTTACGAGCTTGAGCGACTCGAATTAAAATGATATTAGCATTATTATAGACTTTATTAGAACTATACAAACACGTATAACATAGGTACAAATATAACTGAACAAAACAAATTCAAACGTAATGCAGAAGGTCCAAACGTAATGACGTTTGAACTTGTTGTTTTCGATCATATTTTTACCTGTGTTATACGTGTTTGTATAGTTCTAATAAACTCTATAGTAATTCTAACAGCATTTTAATTCGAGTCTCGCGACTCGTAACAATATATAATCCGTTTGGTCTCAAACAATTATTTTCCCCTCTCGTAATATTCGACAACAATATTCCTAAGTATTCTCTTAAAATCAACAACACTAACCATAAATATGTCGTATCTACGCCATAAATAATGTCACGATGGCCAAAACTGAAACAATGGGGTTCGGGGTAGACAGAGATCGTAAAACAAAACTGCGACGCAAATTGCCCCATTCTGTCCCTTTACACGCGTCGCGCCCGTTTCAGCCATATGAGAAAAACATTTTCCATGGCATGACGACAGTTACACGTTAGGTCATGTTGCTCTACTTTATTTTTTGTACTATTAAAACTGATTTGTTGTTCAGATACTGATATTTGCACGCATATTACTACATTACGCTGTTATAATATATACTATTTAATAAGGCGTGATAAATTCAATAAAAGTCATATTGTTATGAAATTTATGTTATTGAATTTCTGTCTACCGGCAGCAGGATGGTAACTCATCTGATGCTTGCTACAAATGCTCATAAGCAAACGTAATTACTTCCTATAAAGGGCCGTGAGCATTTCTGCTACTCAGCAATATAAATCCACTACATTGAATTTTATGCCTATGTGAAAGTCACAGTCCAAACAGATTTGTGGTAAACTAATAAGAAATCTTATTCAATCAAAATTAATACAGACTCTCACTGGTCAAAGTTTAACAATACCTATATGATGGCGGTAGACTCCAGTTGCCATAAAAATACTTGTAACTCCTTTAAATTACATAAACCAAACTTCTTACATCATCTCCTCTCCACTTTCTTTAAAATAATTTTACGGTTCAACAGTACCTGTCTGTTTGATGTCGGTATACTCTAATTATCCTGAAAACGCTAGTAATAGTTATAGATTTAATATACTTTTTGAATATTTTTGAAATCGGCAATTTCAAGGTAGTGTGGTCCAAAGTGTCGACGACTCCTTAACCAACGAGACATAATTTAATTGTTAAGTTTCCCGTGTTATTTTTATCTCAATTTTACTAATGTTAATTTTCTCGATTGTACACCAATGATAATACTGATATTAGAAATATACGAGCCTTTACCGCAATTTTATCGTAGGCAATATTTGGAGCTAAGTATATTTTTTGTTACAAAAAGTATTTCAAACTATTATTTTGTTCCAAGACTTTCAGCTTTTGATTCAATAGGATCTAATCTAACTAAAATTTAAAGTTTTATAACAAAGTAACAGTTTATATTACCTTTTGCAACAAAAAAATATACTTAGGTCGAAATGTCGCTTACGATAAAATTGCGGTAAAGGCTCGTATAAGTACTGTTAACGAAATGTGATAAAAATTAATATAGAGCATCATTCCTTTTATAACATGCATCGTTTAACCCTACGGGCAGCCACCTGTTGCGTGCACACGACAAGCCCATATAAGTATCTCCCCCTACTCATATAGGCTTGTGCCATGTCCCATGGCCCGGGACGCTTCGGCAGCAGTTTTCCGTAACGGAGAAAATTAAGTTTATATTTCCGAGTTAACAGGGTATATTTATTCCAGCAGCATTAGAAGGGTTGTTTTTGGGGTATGTGGTGAAAGCGATCTGTGAATTATTCTTTATTATTGTTGCTGGTAAGAAGCTAAGACCGTGGAGTCCTGAGTACTTGAGTGTTTATATAGTCATCCTTGACGTATCCGTCAACGGCGAACCTTGTCCAGTCCGGCTGTGCGAGCTCAGGTGGATAGCGAAACCAAATTTGGTTTTAAAAGTTCTTCTGCAAGGAGCACAATAAAGCCGTCCTGTTGAGTCGTATGTGTAGTAAGAGATATTAGGGCGATTCTTTTTGATAAGGCGTTGCTCGTCAGAGTGTTCTACTCGCTGCGTTTCGAAGGCAGCAACAGCCTTATCAATATAATTACGCCACTCCCTTCTTTGCAAAACAAGATCATCGCAGCCGTCACTTGGGATGTCACATGCCGACAGGTGGCGCTTGAGTATGTCCCTGTAACACAGAAATCTGAGTGTTTATAAAGAGCTCCCAAAATGCATAATCAATTATTCAGATCACATAAGTGACACCTACATTGGACAACGTATCGGTATGGTGATCCAACGAGGTGACGTAGCTAGTCTTCTAGGCACCGAACGCGGATACACAGTGATGGGTACGATGGGCATGCCCAGAACCTTTATAGAGGTGTGACGTCACACTTTCACGGACTATTGAGGTCGATAGACCGATGATGTTATATCCAATGCCTTAACGTAATAAAAAAAAGAAACAACAGACATTGTTGGGGAACGGACAGTACACCCGTCATGCTTTTCCAAGGGCAGGCTTGACACATCGGTTATCTTGATATGCAGGTTGCATATCAAGATAACCGATGTTTTCCTTCACTAATGTGAGCACGAGGTAATTGTAACAGTGTCTTAATAATCCATGAAAATGATCCGTGCAGGAATGGAGAATGAATACTAATTCCTGTGACCAGGTGGCCTATCGTAAGAGGCGACAAAACAATCCAAAGTCAGGTGGTAGGGTGTTCGGGCAAACGCCTGCCTGGGCGGCTATCATCTCTAGTCTAGAGTATGCCATCATAACAACCTTGAGTTGTGTTTGTGGATTAGTGGCCAGGTTCCAGTGTTCCTTTAGAAAGGCAGCAGCTCATTTGTAACACCTTTAGTGTTGCATTTTTCAGAGGTGATAGCGGTCGCTTTCCATCGGGTGGGCAGTCTACCTTCCTGCTGAACTCGTGCAAGAAAAAACAACACGTTATTAGGTTTTTATGGAAAAAGAACAAAGCCACTTCCTAGGAATTGAAGCGCAGCGCAGCCGCGGGGATAACTCTACTATAATATTGCTGGTAATTATATATATAGATTATTCAGGTTAAACTTTCTTCTTTAACAGTATAGCACTATAAGTAGTTCGTGAGAAATCTTCCTTTGTGTCGCATCATAACTTTAAAAATATATAAATGGGCAGCCTACGACATTTCATACTACTAGTGGTCGCCCGTGGTCGAAATTCAACCATAATAATTTATGTCAAAGACTACTGTTTGTTACTCTTTCACCCAAAAACTACTGAATGGATTTTGATGAAACTTTACAATAATATGACACATAGGCTTATAGCCTTTATAAAGATATAGTGTGAGTTATCCAGAATATAACGACTTTCCATCACCATGCGGATGAGACCGCGGGGCGCAGCTAGTATTTTTTGATCACAGATTTTGCCAAGGCTACACTGTTAATTAGACTTGAATAATAAACAAAAGAGTATATATACGTGTGTGTGTCAAATACATGGTAGTGTGTGTAATTAATTTTTATTTGATGTATTTTTTATGCATATTTTTTTTTAAAAATAGCATTCGTTGCTTCTTCTCTATATAAACTATAAGTATGCAAAATTTCGTACTCCTCCGTCAGCGCAATTTTCGTAAAAATGGGTATCATGATTTGATTTTAGATAGAAGCGTTATATATTGATGTGGGCATCATTGCACAAACAACGTCCCAACATACTCATCGACTTCCTGTTAGATAAATTTCAATGTTTACTAAACATCTCACTAGAAAATAACGTATAAAATATTCAAAGCGTGTACTTCGCACGGGGATCTGGTACATTTTCGATTGCTAACTGTGCGACCCCCCAACCTGTGGCCGCGGGCCTCAGTAAATGGGACATTAAACGCCCCACACACGTCTTATTTTCGTGACTTTTGGATATTTCTGTATGGACCAAGTTAGTGGATAGTGAGGCTGTAAAAATATACAAGAAAGACGCAGAGAGAAAGTTCGTTTTTATTAAATATTTATATTGTACGTTTCTAAAGACCACGAGTCATAAAAATGGCCCGGACATTGGGAGGGCTTCCGCGGGGCCATTCATAGGCCAACACGTAGAGGCCCCTTGACAAATTTAATGTAAATGTGGCGTGACACTAACCGGCAATTATCCCTGTCTACACCATATAATAATGCACCCAAGGACAAGCCCCGGCCAGTGTAGGACTATTGTGGGAAATGAGGACAAAAAGTACCGGGCTATTGAACTGCTAGTGGTACTACGGGTCTGGGAATATGGGGACAATGACGTCTGCCTGTCGCAATGTTCAGGGAACATTGAAAAATGGACAGACGGTGACTCGCCACTCCCTGCATGGACCCCAAAAAATGCCATAGAAGGCAGGGGCAACATGGGTGTGAATGGCTAAGGGGTGTAGATAGGTGGGCTGCAGGTTCACCGAAGCTACTTCTGACGTGATGCCATTTATCACTTCCACCCCTGGAGTTTGAGTCTTAGCTCTAGCGATCTCCACTCCGTGCCGGCTGGTTAAGGCAAGCACGGAGGCGGGGGCCTTGCCTTGGCCCCCGGAGTCAGGTACGAGGTGTCGCTACTAATCTAAGGCTTCGCTACAAAAGGGGGCCTGCGGGAGTATTAAATGTTATTATTAATATTAATAAATAAATATTCATCGATGTCAAATACTGTGGATAGTGACAGTGCATTGGGCGACAAAATATACATTTTGAAATAAATTTATTTATTTTTATTTTCAGTCCACACGCCCCTCTATATATCTACATATTAATATTATAATAATGAAACATTAAAAATAAAGTACCTTAAATAAAACTAATTATAAATGAATATCAACTAAAATTAAACTAAAATATAAATATAACTAGACTTACAAAAAAAAACAATCTATAAGTAAAAAATAGACTCCAGGTCGCTGTCGGCGGGGAGAGTGCCCAAAATGTTGGCCGCATTTCCACGTTGGATGGCAGCGCTGATGCGTTGCCCTAGGTGCAAGCCAGCCTTTTGGTTACGCGAGACCTCAATTAGACGCGTTGAGAGGTCTCGATAGAGGTGATGAGCTCCAGGCCCCCACGGACCCAGGGTTTTAACCCCGAAAGCCACAAATATGTACCCATTACCAATGGACACATATTTGCGGAGTTTCAGGGCCTCCTGGATTAATATAGATTACTTACCTACATATAAATATAATTTCAATTAGGGTCGATTTTTCAACTTGAGTGAAATATATTACAACCTGGCTGAATTCAAAACTGAACCAATTCAAATGTTTCTTTCAAGTAACAGTCATTTTTAATTTTATCATGTTGGACTTTATTTTAAAGTAAATTTTATCTAACGATTGAAACATCAGCCCTTAGTGAATTTAAGGTATTATTTATAACGTTTCCTTTTCGCTACGTCTTATAACTTATCCTACAAACATATTGTTAGCAATCCCCTCTACGGAAATCGGACCGCACACGATGTGTCTGTGACCACACTAATTCTAATGACGTCATTATGAAGAATATGATTTTGTGGATTATAATAGAACGTATGTCAAGCGCATAATGTATGAGAGAGGCATTTCGATTGTGTAATCTGACTCGAAAGTTTTGATACTTGCAATTTTTATATCTTAGAATCTTTATTTTCATATTAAAGTTAAGTAAGTATAAAACCACAAATATTTCTACGGTCTGATTTATCAATCACCGGATAAAAATTATTCATAAGGTAAAGTATAACATGGTAAAATTAAAAATGTCAATTGCATAAATAAAATAGTTGAATTATTCACTTTTAAGTTAAATCAGAGTATAATTTATTCTACGAATAACTTTTATCTAACATTTAAAAAACGACCCTTAATCAATTTTAATTAAATAAATATGTAATGAAGTGTTAAGAATAGACTAAGTACGAAACTACCTTCCACATCCTTTTTTAAAATTAAAACTAACAATAAAACAAAGATCATTCTTAAATTATTCACATAATTTTTGTCATGTGTTTTCCTAATTTCATAATACAATTTATTAAGATCTAGATATGATATAATTTGAAATAATTGAATTAATACAAGATGGTTTAACTACTGATTTTTATTTTAAATTACTACACGTATAGTATTCTACAATGTTGGATGGAAGAGAAAAAAAGCAGCGTTAGTGCTTTCCATGTTATTCAAAAAAGTGATGAGACTTTTTATTTAATCAACTATCAAGATATTCATACGTTTTTACGTGAACAATTTTTAAGCTTTTAATAATGTTAAATTTATGGAATTATTGAAAAAGTAATCAATTGTACGTTATTCAAAACGTCATTATGAGGGAATTTTGCGTGCGTTTTAAATTATTTCCTATTTTAAAATAAAATAAAAATTATAAACTTAAAGTATCAACAAGTTCACTCAATCTATAGCGATGTTATCGCGTTCCGACCCATACGTTAAGAAAAGATCAACTTAGATCCAACTTAAATGTAACTTACTGTCACCAACGTGTCTTAAATATTCCCACAATCGATCACCACATACTTATCGCAACTTAAAAGCTTTATCTTAAAACTGTTTTATAAATAAGTTTTAATAGGCTTTTTGTTTTACTTTGTTTGCGTTTAAGTTACAACTTAGAAAACTTTGTTATTAAGTTCCGGGTTTAATGTACTGAGAAGTAAACATTTCTAAATATTTTTTTGTTTTGTTCATTAATAATAGTTTCAATCAAAATTGTTGTAAACGGTGCATTAGTAATTATCATGTTTTTTTTAAACAGCCATATTCGGTTTAAACTGAACCAAATTGTATGGTTAACAAAAAACCAAAAATTAAATCATTTTAAGGTATCGCCTTACGTTCCAGTAGCGGAAGTTAGAACAATGATAATTTTAGACTTTAACGCAACTCCGAAAAGTTCCTAAACTAGATGGCACCACAAACCATTATTCTATCAGCTTCTTATATTATATTTTATTTATTTAAAACATTTTTTAGACCAAAGAGTCAAATCAAAATGAATGTTCAAATGGAATCTTACATATTATTGAAAGGCATGACTCTACCGTCGCTTCCAAAGCAATTTTAGTTCTTGCTAAAGAAGAAGAAGAAGCGGTACAACAAACTCGGCAACATATCTTCTTCATAATAATTATTGAAAGTATTAGTTTTTAAAAAATTTACTAATTTAGTCTAAAACAAAATGTTTTAAATAATAAACTATCAAAGAGTGTGAGGAGAATCATATGCGTCCGGAGCGAAGCCTAGAGCTTCGAAGCGAACGCTTGAAACTGATTTTACCACATAATGTTTTGAGATTTTTGCTTTTTATACTCGTTGCTTATTATTCGTAACTAGTAGTCCGTCCCGTGGTCGAAATTCAACCATTATTTTTTTTTGTCAAAGACTATAATCACAGATTTCGCCAAGGCTACACTGTTAATTTGACTTGAACAATAAACAAAAAATATATATGCCTGTGTGTGTCAAATACATGGTAGTGTGTATAATGTTTTTATTTATTGATTTAAATTTTGTTTATGCATAATTTTTTTAAAATATTAGCATTCGTCGCTTCTTCTCTATATAAACTATAAGTGAGCGAAATTGCATACTCCTCCGTCCGCCCAATTTTCGTAAAAAGGTGTACTGTATGTACACAGATGTTACATTTTTTATAGTATCTATGCATTCGGCCCATAATTGGGCGTGCAAAATTATTATTACAATATTAATATATATTATTATAATATACAAATTGTCTTTACAGAAAAATGCAAACTCTATGTCGGTGAAGGTTTATAACATACTTCCAGAAGATTTTAAATATTTGCCCACAAATCTTTTTAAACATAGACTACATAAATGGTTGTTGGATAAATGTTTTTACTCTGTTAACGAATTTTTAGGTTTTTTTTTTGACAATAATCATGATTGACATTAATGTATATTTTTGGTCCTTGTAAATTTTATAATAATAATTGTGATGATGTGTTTTTAATAATCTTCTTTCTTGAACATTTGCACGCCTTATAGGCAAAACATGTGAACCTTGTATTCTAATGTCACCTCAAATGTATGTACCATGTTTTAAGCAAATAAATTAATTTGAATTTGAATTGGCTTATAAATAAACGTTTCAAACAATCAATCAATTAATACAATTAAACATACAAAATACATACATATTATCACGCCTTTTTCCCATGGAGGTAGGCAGAGATAGATCTCCACTTGCGACGATCCTGACAACAACTTTCGCTTCATCTACTTTCATTAACCTCTTCATACATGCATCATTTTATTTATTTCTATATACTAAATATATTTTTCTATTCATAATGTTTTATCGTCCACATATTCTTTTTGTATGATTGGATCCTACGTCATTTGAAATTTATACGAATATCTTAGCCATTAAGCCACTGCCACTTACATAATTCGCTTTACATAGATTCATTTGATGTCAAGCAAAAGATTTGAAAGCGTGAAAATGGGCGTAAAAAACATATTTTATATTACGTACCATGAAATTTTAATATTAAAACACTTTTAAAGCTAAAAATTTGCTTTTGTAACTGTGTCTAGGTTTTTAATATAGATTAGTCATACCCTGAATTTGATTGTATTTCTCCTACTTTTCAGAGTGTGTTTCCTAATTTCGACTTTATAACAAAGCCTCAGTTAAATTTTAGGTCCTCAACCGACGCCAAACAACGAAGTTCTTAAAGAATCTCAAAGAGACACATCTCATTTTACCTATTATCTACGCGCGTTCTCGTCTGACCGATATAGCTCCTGTAGCAGGTGGAAATGCAATCAAAGATGAGGCACACTTACCTAGAACCCTAGAATATACCAAGACTTGTTCATGCGTGACTTGACGACACCTAAAGTTTAGGTCTCAGAAAAAGCGGACAACGGTAAGGAGTCCCCCTCTTCAGGGGTACGAAGAAAGCCAAGAAAACCCCATTCGTATATGCGCTTCAGTTCCAAGGAACACCCCTTACCACCTCGAAGAGTATTGGGATCCTTGGTGTCGACATTAAAAACGATGTACAGTTCAGGGGCCACCTTGAAAGCAAGGCAAAACTTGCCCCCAAGAAACTGGGAGTGCTAAACCGGTCCAAGAAGTATTTTACTCCGCGGCAACGCCTTGTACTTTACAAAGCCCAGGTGAGGCCGCATATGGAGTACTGCTCATACTTGTGGGCCAGGGCATCCGCCTACCAGCTAAATCCCCTGAACAGTATTCAACGTCTAGCTGTTCGCATTGTCGACGGTCCCATACTCACAGACGGTTTAGATAAGTTTGGCCTACGGAGAGACTTCGCGTCTCTCTTTGCGTTTTTTACCGACTATATAACGAGTGTGTTCCGAGGAACTGTTCAGAATAGTGCTGTAGTCCTCTTTTTACCACCGCACCGCACACCATCGGCTGGGAGTTCATCCTCACCTCCTTGAGCCGCTTCGCTCTTGTACGCAACGGTTCTATAGAACGTTTCTCTTGTGTACCGTGGGGATTTGGAATGAGCTCCCAGCCGTAGTTTTCCCACAGCGCTACAATATGGAGATTTTTAAAAAGGGTGTCATAACATTTCTTCGAGGCCGGCAGCGCGTTAGTGACACCTCTGGTGTTGCAAACGTCCATAGGTGACGGCAACCGCTTTCCATCAGGTGGGCCGTCTGTAATAAAAGTGGAAGCATAGCACTTCGTCCGCTTGGTTAATATTTCCACCATATATCGATGGCATGAGTTTCTTAGTACTGGTAAAAAGAGAGGATTTAATTCATGCAATTGCGCGGCAAAGTCGCAGAAGTGTATCCTATAGAATACCGATAAATTAGCGACTCTGCATCGATGATGTAGCCTAATAATCTACTAATCTACTAATAAACTATATTAATAAATAAATCTGTAAATAGTTGGAGTTGTACAATGCATTTAAAAATGTAAAAAAATCCCGGGGGATAATTCGGACTAGTAGATTTCGAAAATGCATTTTTTAGAAACACTCATAGTTTTCTTTAGCTTTTCGATTTACATAGACAGGCACTTTTTATTTGATTACCTACTTAACGGTATTAGGACACCGGATTATAACATTTTTTGCGTAAATTCGCATTCGGATTAACTTTTTATTAGGCAAAAACACAACGATAACGCGTTTGGGCTTTTTACTTGAGAAAAACGATAGAAATTGACGACTGTCTTGGTGTAACGGTTTAAACACCGGCCGCTATGTTAACTGGACCTAAAGATCTTGTATTAGGTTCCAAGAATACATACTAAACGTCATACTTGTAGCCTCATTCTCCAACCACGACCTTTTAACTGTGATTTTTTTTTATTGCAGGAGTTTGTAGACAGACTGTTCCTTTGAATTCGGTTAAAAACCGTTGCCTTTAAACGGATGTAGCAACTCAGTAACAGGACTACAGACTCTTAGTCATAAAATATGAAAAAAATAACATATCCACAACCTAAGTAGGTAATGTGGAGTCTCTCTTGTTGATATTTGGAGGCACATCAATTATAGTAGTTGGTAGCGATTGGTTGACGAGCTACATCTCGACTTTAGATCATATCAGTTGATGAGAGCACTATACAGGTTGATGTAGAAACAAATGTCAAAGTGATATTCTAACTAAATAATGTGTGAATCACTCAAGCGGCGCAAATATGCAACCCTCAGTGAGAGTAATATGTTTGTGCCGTTTGGTGTTGAAACGCTTGGACCATGGTCCTGACCAATTTCGAGATGAGAGCGCGAGTGTTGTGCGTGCGCTCATCTCTCTTCCGGTGGGGTGCGTTACAAACCGCCCCACGCCCGGAAAAGACCTAGTAGAGCCGGGGGCTTAGACCCCAGCATTGGAAAAAGGCTTGTGAGGGAGGCCCATGCCTGCCAGGGCACGTGGAGCTGGGAATCCCATATACCCGTAGCCCTAGAATAAGGCGCAGGACGGAACACTCAGGGTAATTAGTGGATATCCCTAACTGGGGAGTGGCAATAGCGTGGCACCAGTTCTGACTTGACACGCTAGTGCCACCCCCGATCTGGCGAATTACGGGTCTCACTCACAGGCCGCGAATTATTCTCCCAGGCTTCTGTGTCTGTCGCAGTTCAGTCCTCAAACAGATTTCCCCTCGCCAAAAAAAAAAAATGGTCCTGACCAATTGACTCTTCAGGCTATCAGAGAGCTAAGGCCTACCTCGGATAAGGGATCAGTATAGCGATCCAGCGAGGAAACGTAACCAGCCTCCTGGGCACCTTACCCATAAAAAGACAGTGACATACGCTCAGTATTCTACTTATTGTCTTGACGGACTATGGATAAAATACAATATAACTAAGTTTCCTTTCATTGTATTAACCTTGTAGGTAATTAAACAGTCTATCTTACTTTACTACTAGAGTCCTTATTACTTCCTATCCTTGATTATGCTGACGCCAGCTATCTAAATTTAACCCAAGAACAACTCAATAAACTTGAGCGCCTCCAAAATTTTTGCATAAGGTTCATATTTGGACTACGCAAATATGACCATGTCTCTGAATTCCGAAAAAAACTCAAGTGGTTGCCAATCCGACTTCGCCGGAATACTCACATCCTTGCTCTTCTCTATAGTATTTTATTTGTCCCTAGTACTCCTGATTACCTCTTTCGTGCTCTCATAATTTACGCCCTTCTACTAAACTTAAATTGAACACTCCTGCGCATAACTCAACTTTTTATAACAATTCTTTTACTGTTAAGGCTATACAGCTCTGGAACGCGCTTCCTGTTACAATCAGACAAGCAAAATCGCTAGCGATATTTAAAACTATGATCAAAAAATACTACCTGTCGTTGGAATATGATATTTAAATTCACTTATAAACATTTATATATTTTGTAGATATGTATTTGTATGGTATGTATATTAAGTATATATCTATGTAATATATAAAATTTATCCATATATTTATATATATATAATTTATGTATTTATTATTAAAATGTAAGTAGTTTGTACTATATGTTACGTATACCACCATCGCCATTATCATCTAAATTTATTTCTGGGGTTGTCTGGAAGAGATCGCTTTTTAGCGATAAGACCGCCCTTTGTACATAACTAGATATAATTTTAGTCTTAAGTTCATGTTTGTATTGGTGTACAATAAAGAGTTATCTATCTATCTATCTACTAGCTATCTCGGTGCATAAGTCAGAGTTTAATGTTAAGCACTAATTGGAGATCGTGAAAACTAAATAATGTGTAGTGTTAATTTAAAGTTATATACAATTTAAACTAAGGATATAGTGCCACAAGTTACTTAGAAAATATTATTATACTTATAATTTAGTAATATTTTATTCAAATCGAAATTATCTGGTGGTTTTTCACTGTTACACCTACTTCAACATTTTATTTCGATAAATCGAATACAACTTCAATACAAAAAAAGGAAAGTAGGTAAAAAATTCAAAATTCATTACATTTTAAAAATGTTACAGGGACTAATACATATTTACCATCCTGGTAATTATAATACTATTCTAAGTCCTGGAAGAGTAACCGCGTCTGGGTAAACATAGTCACAGACTCTCCAGACTGACGACCTGCGTAAGGTCGCCGGTATGCCCTAGGTGCGGAATGGAATGCGGAGGACCGAGATATGTGTCGCGGATTTGGAGAGGCCTATTACCCAGGTGGACTGCGATTAGCTGACGATACCAATGACAGATAATAAAAGCGGTCAATCGTATCTATCAAATTTACATTAGATACGGTAAGATCTGGTTCGTAATATAAATGTTTTCCAACGTATTAAATTGAGATTTTATTTTGCCAAAAAAGTATTAGCATTTGACAACAACCTGTATAGTATGAAGCCCGTTACCCATTATACCTATTAGGATGCACTCTTTACTCCATTGTTTAAGAAAGAACAAATTAATGGCCGCGATCTGAACACATAAGTGATTCTTTTATACTTTATCTCCATCACGTGGGAACATTAATTTTAATTTCTAAGCATTTAAATACGTGGGTGTAAGCAACTAAGCAACGTGATTTCGGGACAAAATTAAAAAACTTTTTGTGAAAGCTGACGTAACCAGCTTATCACAGTTGTGTAGATGACAAGCAATAACCTAAAATTATTTTCATATAAAAGAGCGGGCGACAAAATACCATATTTTTATTATTTTACTTTTAAAGCGGCATAAGAAAATTAACTTTAATAACTGTTCAAACAATAATTAAATCGCTATTTGATACATCTAAGTAATGACGTCATAACTTGCTATTCTCGTACATGCATTATGGAAGATGGCATAAACTATCTCAGTTGATTTAATTATTAACTACCCTTTTCTTGTTTTTTTTTTGTCGAGAACTTAGAAAAATGGTGACGTTCATATTACTAGAATATCCGAAAAAGAGCTAGTTTATTGGCCTAGACTGCCTAATTAGAAGAGCAGAGAGTTTGCCGTTTTTGGAAGCTGGAGGTGTATATAGTCATCCGCAAACATTCATTTTTAACCGATTTCGAAAAAAAGGAGGAGGTTGTCAATTCGTCGGGATCTTTTTTTTGCTTTTTTTATGTATGTTCGCCGATTACTCCATGATTTATGATCCGATTTACGTGATTCTTTTTTTGTTCGACGCAGAATAGCTTCCATTTGGTCCGCTAAAAATTTTACATAGTTTGGCCCAGTAGTTTTCATTTTACGATCATTTTTTTGTTCTCGTTTCTTGGGACCTATATTTTTTAAGAAGCAGTGCACCATTCGTAAGTCCACCCATACATAGCTAGATGTTTTAGATAATATATATTAATAATAATAGCTTTAGAAATAAGTTATTTTATACATTTTAGTTTTTTAGTTTTTGAAGTCGGTTTTTTTAAACGAAGTTTTTATTTTCACATATAGCATAGTCAGATAGTATAGTTATTAATATAACTAATATTTAATTATAATTAGGTAACCAGAGAATTATGAAATAAAATATAATTAAAGTAATTGTATATCGTATTATAATACCAGTTTCGACACATTTATTCAGTTTTATTCCTGCCTCAAGTTGTCTAGAAGAGACCGCTTTTTAACGATAAAACCGCCCATTGTGTACATTTAGAATATTTTTAAGGTATAGGTTTTCTGTAATAGTGTTTAATAAAGAGTTATGTCTTTATCTAATATGGTTCTTTACTTGACATTATATAAAGAAATCCTTATGGCTGCCATAAGGATGACCACAACTGGAATTAAGGGCTGGACTGTCGCCTGATACTATTAATTTTAAAATGATTCTTAATTTTTATTAACGCTTGACACCAATTAGATCCACATATTATTATCTAAAGAAGGTAATCTACATTTGTATATGAATAAAGCTTGGATGAGATAAATTTGTATCCTTCGATGCGTGTACCTCACTTCTACTTTATCGACGCGTTTTCTATTTGCTCGTCAAATAGGGGTGGGCTAATTTGCCCAAGCCATTTAGGGAGCCAATCTAATTGATCGCTGTTACACTGTGCTACTTATTATGTTCCCTTTACACAGTTTATTGATTTCTTATGTAAGGTGAGGTGTGATTCCCACAAATTAAGGCTTGTAATAACGTCAACGTCCTTGAGGAGTTTTATTATTATGTCTTTTAAGACCACGGGCCGTAAAAATGGCCCGGACTTTTGGAGGTCTTGCGTGGGGCCATGGGGAGGCCAACACGTAGAGGCCCCCTGACAAATTTAATCTAAATGTGGCGTGACACTGACCGGCGATTATTCCTGTTTACACCATATAATAATGCACCCAAAGACAAGCCCCGGCCAGTGTAGGACTATTGTGGGAAATGAGAAGAGAAAGTACCAGGCTATTAGGGTGAACTGTTAGTGGTGCTAGCGGTCTGGGAATATGGGGACTATGGCGTCTGCCCGTCGCAATGTTCAGGGAACATGGAAAAATGGGCAGACGGTGACTCGCCACTCCCTGCATGGGCCCCTAAAATACACTAAAAGACAGTGTAGAGAGGTGGGCTGCAGGTTCACCGAAGCTACTTCTGACGTGATGACATTTATCACTTCCACCCCTGGAGCTTGAGTCTTAGCTATAGCGATTTCCACTCCGTGCCAGCTGGTTAAGGCAAGCAAGGAGGCGGGGGCCTTGTTTATTATTATTATTAACATTATTATTTAATAAAGAAAAAAAGTGTGTGTATGCAGTCACACGCAGTAGAAGTGGAATTTTTGAGAATATACGCACAGATAATTCTTCTCTTACTTTTACTAATATAAATATAATTTCTTAATAAAATTTAGGGCCGCTTGCATAACGTTCCTTAAATTTATTTAAGAAATACTAAACGTATTTAACGCCCTTAAATAAAATTAGCGTCTTGAACAACACAAAATTTGTCGCTAAATACGTTTAAAGAACTGTCAATACATTTTGTTTAAAACGTATTTAGGCAGTTTATATGATCAACTAATTTTATTTAAATACGATCGTTATGCAAGCGGCCCTTAATCTATATCCGTCAACATATTATAATTTAATAAATTCAATTTAAATTACACTTTAAATCACTTGATAATGTTCAAAATTCAATGCACTGTTACGCACAATTTCCTTTGATCTACGTATAAAAAATATCTGCCTTAAGTATATACAGATAGAGCTAAAATTCATTTGAAATATTTTATGTTTTATTTAAATTGAGAATTAATACTAACGGGTAAAGAGAAATGTGTTCCATTTCCGTTTTAAATAAGGTTGAATTTTATGTGTTTATCTCTTTTGTAGTCTTTAGTGTCACTGTTTTTAGTGTCACTGTTTCCTTTCATCGATTTTCAAATATTAATTCTAATAAAGTTTCACTTCATAATTATTATTTAAGAAAACAATAAAATCAAATTATTTTCCTCTTTTATAAAAAGCTAGTTACGTGTCTTATCCTGTTTTGGTAAAAATTGAAGAAGTAAAATGGTTTCATGGATTAATTAGCTTGAAAACATTATACTTACCAATATCTATATTTTTTCTTAACGTAAAATAAATATAGAAAAATCACGAAAAAAACAACGTTACGTCTCATATCGTGAACATTAATGATAACTTTTTTGGTAAATTCTAGATCAATAAATACCAACGAAAAGTTGTTTCGTTTGCACCCCACTTTCGACCTTTTGCGGCAACAGGAGCCTTAAGAAACTTTTTACTATGTTTTTATTTTATATTTTATTGCATGAGTTCAGCAGACAGGCAGACGGCCCACTTGATGGAAAGCGGTTACCATTGCCTATGGACATTTGCAACACCAAAGGTGCTACAAATGCGCTACTGCTCTCTTAAGGGAGACTGGGACCTGGCCAATAATTCCGGAACACAACTCAAGGCTGTTATGGCGACATACTCTAGACCAGGGATCGTAGCCATCCAATCGGGAAAATGCCTTACCACCTGGTTGAGGGTTGTCTTGTCGCCTCTTACGTCGGGCCGCCCGCCCGCAGGAAATTGTATTCTTTCTCCGTTCTTTATAATAACAGTCCATAACAGTTACATTGCTGGGCACGGATCTCCCTATTAATAGAGAGACACAAAGCATACCCACCAAGCTTGTTCAAGGCAGTTTGACTAGTTTGACACATCGGTTACCTCGATGTGCGTGATAATTCACAACAATTTACACATTAGATTAGAAAATTACCTAATGCTTGTCCAACAATAATTTGAACGTGGGTCATTTGAGTTTAAGACATGTGTGTAATAGCAAATAAAATATTTTAAATTTTTTAATAGTTGCTAATTTATTGATACATAATCTATGAATCATTATTAGTTCAAACATAGTAACAATCGTGTTTTAACTCAATTCAAATTGGTATAGTTATATAATAAGAACAATAATTTACTTAACGGAGGAAGAACCACCGTAGTGTTTATAAAAAGTGTGACGTCACGATTGTTGGTTTCTTGGTGACGACCTATATTTGAGTCCACGAAATAAAATTTCAAGAGTACTCGGTATCGTTTATTCCAAGAGCGTTACGACTTCCCAGAGAGGTCCGTTCCGTTCGACGGCTTGAACGATAATCCGACATGCCGGCCGAACCTTCCGCTTTTATAGTCGTGAACAAACAACTGACGTTACTTTACCGTTACGTTTTCTATTTAAATTTTAGCGGTTACGGATTCAGATTTCCATTTGGATTCATAAGAAAGGTGAAAATAATGTATTTAAGCTTGAGTATCAGATGTTTCTTTAAACGCTTACTTTGTTATTGTTCCATGTTTTTATACAACATTAAAATTTTAAGAAGGTTATAAATAATATAATCTACCAAACATTAGATTAACCTAACAAGTGCCTTAGCCACTAACCCACCGCGATTTTTTAATGTGTGTGTGTATGTATTAGGAAGATAACAATCGTCAAGTAAATAACCCTAAGCCCTTCTGTAAATGTTACATTTCTACTGAAGATAAAAAAAACACAACAAATTATTAAATTCTAGCCTTATCTATATAAGAATACTACTAAAGCTTTCAACAAACTAATAAGTATAATAAATATAAGTCAAATAATCGAATACTACACAACCTTATCATTTGATAGTTGATGCATTAAAACAGTACCATGTTCCGATTACGAACAATGCCATAACAATACATTTTTGATTTTCATATGAAAATAATAAAATATTAGGAGTTGAGGTACTGAGAGCGCCGGCGCAGTGCGGTGAGTCGCAAAACGGAGAGATCGCTTGTACTCTGCAATTGTATCGTGTAGTATATGATAAAAACTTAGAAATTTACAAGTTGGCAAATGATAAATTATTATTATTATTATACTGTTGTCACGAGTTGGATTACTTATTAGATGGTATTAGTGGTTCTGGTTTTAATTTTAATCAGCCTGTTTCGGAAATAAAGCGAGCAGGCGAAGTGCAGAACATTCTCACTCCCGCTTTGGTATGATGCACATGCTACAGTGCCTCCCTAAACTAATTATTGTGACCTACAATTTACTAATTAGATTGGCATTTTTATTGTGATTGTCGTTTAAGTGACACTCTCCGAATGATTATTTCTACAGTTTACTAGCGATTACTATTTATTATTCTCTAATGATAGCAATACCGACCAGGAAACCAATTCTGCTATTTCAAAATCTCTCTAAACTTAATACTCCCTAATTATTCTATGTATAATTCAATAACATAAAAATATATAATATAAAAACAAAACATAAGTATGTTATATACACTTATGTTTTGTTTCAATTAGAATACTATGTCGTCGAGGCCTCTTCAAATAATACATAACATTTATTTTACAACAGGTCGACCGACCTCAGTAGTTTTTTCTGAAAGTTTTACATATACTCCACCGATATCTATGCATGGCCCATTGGAATAATGTACAAAATTGTCATGCACATGGCTGCAGATAAATAATACCGATCAGATAAGTTGTGTCGCATAATAATAACATATTATTGCCGCAATACTCAGCCATAACATTAGACTCTGTAATAAAAGGAGTGGACTGAATTGTGGTCTAGAATTATTTTAGTGCCCGTATGGACGATTCGCTATAGGCTATTGTATGAACGGTAAAGTTTTGCCGTTATAAGGTTCTTGGTGCTATAACTTGATTTTACATAATTTTAATATTATTCTCGCCTGGTACCCTGTATTATTTTTTGCTCTTTCTCTGGCCCTTCAGACCAAGCTTTACCCTTAACATAGTCAGGGATACTAGTCAGCAGATCTTTTAGAAATAAGTGTTCTTTTTATTGTCGCGTGATTGTGTTGTAACGTATTTATATTATATTATACTCGCTGACCCGGCCAACTTCGTACCGCCATATTTTCTGAATTCCTAAAAGACCTTGTTTCATGACACAAAAACAAAATCACGAAAATCGCTCCCGGTGATTAGGAGGATTCTAGAACCCGAACTCAGCGCCACCTACCGGTTCTAATTGCGAATCTAAACCATCCGGGAACCCACTCAAGCACACAAAAACAAAATCGCCCCATGTGATTAGGAGGATTGTAGAACCCGATCTCAGCGCCACCTACCGGTTCCAATAGTGGATCTAAACCATCCCGGGACTCACTCAAACACACACACAAAATTTCATCAAAATCGGTAAAGTCGTTCTCAAGTAATAAAATTACAACGAAAAGTGGCATTGATTTATATATATATAGAAGATTATTTACATATTTATACTTATTTGGATTCAGACCTTAAATCTCAAGGTTTCTTATGTTAGCAGTCCAAGACTAGGTTGTCTTTACCTTATTTTTTTGGTTCCATAGCCATGTTGGCACATGTAGAACTCTTATAGATAGAAGTTTTAGATAGATAAACATCACATACAACTATTATATTACGTCTTAATTATCAATATTTTAAAATTTAAAAATATTTTCAGTTACATTACAAATAAAGTGAATTTTACTTTTGTATTTGCGAAAGTATTTCCCATACCGAGACAATGTTTCGGAAAAGCATACTTGTTTAAAAATGCAGTGTTAAAAAAAGTCAAATAAAGTTATGTAACTCCATGAAACATCATAGAGCTTTTATTTTTCTGTATAGTAAAATATATATTTAAGTAGGTAAGCCCGAATATAAATTATACAACGAAAGTAGCACCTTATCAGCTAATCTAACGGTTTCCTAATTAGTAATAGTGGTTTGCAATTTGCTGTGGCCCTCATTGTTACGACACGGACATACAGACCAACATACGAAATGTCAAGCCGATACACGTTGTTAGCACTAGGACTGCTAATTAAAATTAGGTGGTGGTTAAGAGGAGTTCAGTAAATAAACTCGCCAATGGCGAGGAACGAGTTACCCCATTTTGGGCGTTAAGATACATATTCTGGAAAATATTGCTCAAACTGAACTTTAAAATAATAAGTATTAAAATTGAAATGCCAGAAAGAACAGAAAGAAATCTTCAACGTAAATACGTTTTAATTTATAAGGTCATTTATAAAATTATCATGTCCGTCCGATAGTCTTTGTGTATCACAGTCATATGTCGGGAACTATTAATAGAAATATATCATATACAATATTGTAGGGAAATCACTATAAAAATTAAATTAAGTGTCCGCCACATGTGTAATTGAATCATAATTAAATCTCCCTATTTCGGTCTAGATAGTCGTATTGGGTCTGACTAACCATTAAGATCGTTAAAGGTGGGTGGGTACTGACCCTCCCCCGGCATTGGAAGAGGCCCAGTGAGCGGGGCCCACGCCTGCCGGGCATAGTGGAGCCGGGATAGCCTATACCGGTAGCCTTGGCATGAGGCGCAGGACGGAACACCCAGGGGTTTTAGTGAGTATCCCTAACTGGGGAGTGGCAATAGCGTGGCTCCAGTTCTGACCGGGCACGCTAGTGCCACCCCCGATCTGGCGTATCCCACACTCACACGGGTTGCGAACATCCCTCCAGACTTCTGTGCCTGTCGCGGCTTAGTCCTCAAACGGATTTTCCCCGCCCAAAAAATAAAAAATGGGTGGGTACTGACCAGCGTTACAGGGCGTAATGTAACGTGTTACACAATGAGCATTCATGCAGTCTGTACGGGATAACAAGGCCCTCGCAGCGAGCAACGAACGGCTTGGTGCTGGCCGTGAGTGCTCCACTCCGCTGTCGGTTTTTGGCGAATCCTTTGACTGTTACGCGCTTCAGTCAGTACGTCGCAGCGAATCGTCACGAGCGCACGTGGCACAAGCGTCGATTCTAGGTACTTGAGGATTTTACTTTTGATTATTGTGATAAATTGCTGTTGTAAAGATGGAGTGGGACAAAGAGAAAACCCTGTATTTCGTAGAGAAATACCGAGAAGAAACTGTTTTATGGGACCCGGGTCACAAAGTTTTTATATTGTCCAGTAATCATTTGGTTTTTTAGTATTGTTACTAATGGCATATAAAAATGGCATAAGTTTCTATTTTTAAACAAATTTGATGTCCAATAACGTTTTTTATTCGTCTTAATTTGGACTAAACAATAATTGAGTAAAATCAAAGATCCCAACACAACTTCGCCGTTCGACATCTTGACTGAGAGTGGCTTGCGAATCTGGATCACGGACGAGCAAAGAGTTCGAAACGAGCATGTTACACGGATTTTAGCACACGGCGTAACGTAACATGCTCGCTGCGAATGGTACATTACGCCCCGTAACATCGGTCAGTACCCACCTTTAGAGTCGTAATGGCTTTTTCCCTTAAGACTTGAGAATAGGTCTCTCTCTTGTCCAAAATTTAAAAAAAATCTGCACCCTCCTAACTATTAAACAGTGAAGTGAAAAATTATAAAGAAACGACATTTTGCTTAAAATATTTTCAATAAAAACTAGTCTGAACAAAATCTTCCAAAATCGAAATAAAATATATCCCTTTAACTTTTGAACCATGGCATATAAAGTTATAAAAAATATGGAAGTGCGTTAGAATACTTTCCATAAAAACTGGTCTGAATAAAGTATATATACTACTTTTTGAATTATTGGTTATTTCCAATTTTTTTTTATAATTCCCCTATTTTTTATAAAACCCTTCATACCCTTTATAGTGCAGGGACTGTCACACACTTGCTACATTTTGTCCATTTATTACAATTAGAGTAGGCGTTACTATACTGTCATTAACTCAACTATGTACAAATCGTGTCTCTAGAACAATAGATGCATGGAAAGCTGGCATGTTAGCCAGATAACGGCATGTAGGACATTAATATTATGTATTTAAAACAAGGTAGAAAAGGATACATATCCTTAAATTTTTTATGAATTTTATATTTAAATTTCAACTAATGTAATTGCCCGTCTGGATGACTACCACCTCTGGTTTAGAGTATGTTCCCGTAACCCCTTAAACTACGGTAGTAATAGCCAGAAAGATGATAATGATAAACAAGACTTAATAACATTGTAGCTCATTTATTTTTTATTTTTTTGATATTGTATAAACCTGACAACATGTAAATAAAGGAAAACAGTTTTCAAGGGATTTGGGAAGAGGGAAGGGAAGATTTGTAAGGTAGGAAATTTAGGACAGTAATAAAATGTAGTAAAATAAGATTTAGATATATTTTACATATAAAATAAAAGAATTAAGTTACGTTTATTCAAATTTATGTACATTTTCGACATTTTTATAATTGTAAAAAAATATGTATTAGTTTGTAAGATCAAAACTTGTTAAGAGATTAAGAACTATGTAAAAAAGAAAAACGATAATAAAAAAGGTCACAATAATCCCCCCATAAAAAGAAAATAAAAAATAATAAAACAACCTCTGCCTTACAAACAACAGCGGTAAAGGCATTTAAAAACAAAAAAACCCTTAAACAAAAGAAAACATTAGCAGTGAAGACAATAAATAATATGAAATAATCAAAGATAAATAATAAAGAGTAGAATAAAATTTTAGATAAAAGAAAGAAATAAAAAAGATTTCTTAAAAATTACAATAATGCAAACTATATAACACAAAAATGAATGGAACATACAATGAGAAATGCATTCAAATATTAAAAAATAATAAGCAAAAACGTTCTAAAACCAAAACGAACGACGAGACTTTTGAGAGTAAGCCCTTGGGTACGAAGAGATTGGCCCTATAGGAATTGAAAAATATACGTCTTCTTTCAATGTAGCGGTCATGCCCGATGCCCATATGTCACGTCTAAATGATATGTGATTTCATATTACAATACTAATAAGTCGAGCCGGCTGCGCTCGCGCACCAGCGGGACACCTCGCCGGAGTTATTGCCCCGTGTTACTCTTAATCGAATTGTACGAACTGCAATATATTAGATCGCTTACAGACTTGACAATTTACTAAACTAAATTGTAAATTGCAACTCAGTAAATTGTCTGATAGTAACTGTTATGTCACGTACATACCTGACAATCTACCAATCTCATGAACATGTTCATGATATAGGTTTTAAATATTATAATATAGTAATTAGAATTGTTTTTATACCTACATAGTCTTAAGTTACGTAGTTAATTAATTAAGCAAACAAATACATCGAGAGTACGTAGTATTATTCTAAGAGTACTATTCTTCGTCTTATTATGTACAGTCGCGGAATGGAAATGTTGATCTCCTTAAAGTGGACTTTTGCTTGCATGACTACAAGACACAATACTGCCAAAATTTTAATAAATGTTACGTTTATAAAATATAGAAACGTGAAAAAAGTAAATTGCAATGTTGACAATGACAGACGCTGAGATTAACAATAAGAAACAAAGATAGAATCACTATGCTTTATAGAACTGTTAAAGATATATTTAAATTTAGAACGTAATTACTATATTACATTGAGTGATTACGTTCTAATTTTAAATAGGTTTGTTTAATTTTTTAAGAAGTGTTTAAGATAATCTGAACAAAACTTTAGTCAGTATAATTACTGCCCAACATTTTATTCAGACTATCCTAAATACTCCTTAACAAATCTTACCCATAGAAAGCACTCACGCGGCCAATATGACTGCCGGTGTGGGAACGTGTTAATTCGTTCCATTGTACGTACACTGCCTAACAATATGTCTAACTAGTACACGAAATTAAATTGTAACAATCTTGTTACAATAAATTGTACATGCGAATAATCATTTACAATATGTTTAGAAAGTTCACATCTTCATATTTGTCTTGTAGAACTAATAACTTATCGCTGAGAGGCCAAGACTGGAGAGTCGCAACTACTCTCGTTCGCAACATTTTTTATTACTAGAATAAACACAATACAAGGTTATTGTGATGGCAAACTCTGGACCCGAGATGGTAACCATCCAGATGGGCATATGCCCTACCTAGCTGTGGGTAGTTTTGTCGCCTCTTACGGAGAGGGTCATCCAACTACAGCAATTATTACACTTTCTCCGTTCCTGCATGGATAATCTTTAGATAGTTCTCGATAACAATATTCCTTAATTTTAATTTATCAAAACGATTCATTGGCGCTTCAGGTGATCAGAGAGATGGTGTCTAACTCGGAAAATGATCAATATGGCAACCTAACAAGCCAGCCTTCTGGGCACCTTTTTGTATTAGTTTATATTGTTTTAGTTTTCTATTTAGGTTAGACAGATCATCAAAAATGTCCCTCCTCTCCTATGTGGTTCAAAAATCGTATGAACTTAAAAGTTACAGAACCTAAAAAATACATTCATACAAAATTAATTTAAATAAAAGTTTCGAGATATTTTGTGTTTTTGATTCATCTATTTTAGTACAAATTTGGTAATGTGTATCGTATCACCAATTGAAATTAAAAAAATCGTTATAATTTTTAAGCCTGAAGTCTGACGCTATCTCTAATCTAAGTTTATTAATATATTCAATACACTTTGCCTTTGAAATTTCATGCATTTTAATTTAATACTCTTGCATATACCTAAGGCAATATAGGGATAAGACGGGTAGATAGATAACAGGTGATCCATGATATATAAGTTTAACAAAACTAAAAAAGTTAGCCATTTGGTTTTGGAACCCTAAAAATATCGTTCAATAGAAACATTTCACATCATCAAACACTTCCTCCTTCGTCGTCGAGGGCATCTTATCAATAATGTCGCCTACAAGTTAAGAACATTCAATCACCCAATAATGTGCAATACAGTGTATTACAACGTTACAACGACCAAGAACTCAATCCAAAAAGAGACTAAAACACCTAAAACAATTTTCAACTCTACATACAATACTCTAAGATTCATTATCAAATGTTCTATTTTCATTAGAAAAAAGAACATGCATTTTTATTTTGTAACTTACTTTTATATATTTTAGACTTTGTAGAACTTATTAATAAGGTTGGTTTTGGTTTAACAGTGTGAAGTATGAAAAGGGGAAACAGGGTAAACACCGTCATATCAAGTGAGCACATGAGAGGGAAGTGAAAATGTGTGGGAAAAGCGGATATAGACGTTTATCGTCGGATTTTTCACTTGATTTGCTCGTGACAAATCTGAGGGCTTAACACAACCGCTTTAACATGGCCCGTGACTTTGAGGTTTTGAGGTCAATTTTGGAGTTGAGATACGTGTCATGGCATACTGGTTACTGTGTTGATGTAAGGGTATGTCGATTTATTGCCGTTTATTCGGCAAAGGGGAAGGTTTATCTTTTTCTATTTGACGTAATTTTCTCCTTAACATGAGGTTTGTGGGCGTTTTATTGCTTTATTTTGGTATCGGTTTGGGCTGTCGCGTGAACAGATTGTCGTAGCATTTTTGTATATTTTACTTTGTATTTTTTATTCACAGTTACTCTAATTGATAGGCCCAAAAATGCTGGCTTAATCTAGTAAAAGATGATATGTATACCAATGGTCTCAAAAGAAGGTCGCGAGAATTAAAAAAGAAAAAGTAAGGAAGGCAGGCCCTAGAGGCTTCGAAGCAAATGCTCCAAATGCTACAGGAATTTATGGCGGATGATGATAAACCACAGCAACTACCTGTATATGTCAAACTCCTAGTCTAATCTAAATAAAGGAAACAGACAATTAACAAATAGAAACGTGTAAATATGTAGCTTAGTAAGTAGTAAGTAAGTTACCCATATAACCTTCGATCGGATAATTGGTGCAATTGCTAGTACAGTTGCGGCATGAAAATGTTCTTAACCTGAAAATCGACTTTTACTTGCAGGAGTACAAAAAACAATACTACCAACATTTTAATAAATATAACGTTTATAAAATATAGATACGTGACAAAAGACAATTGCAATGTTGACAATGACAGATGGTGAGATTAACAATAAGAAAAAAGACGATATAATCACTATGATTAACATAAATATTAAAACCAATAAAAAGGTTTTACCTGTCTAAACAATGTTTACCGAAATATAGAAAATAAACAACGTTGATCTAAATAATTTTAATATTTATTGTCAAATAGTTAAACATATTTTTTTTATGGAACAGTCTGTTCTGTAACTTAAATTGAAAAGGTAACAATTGCACACGGAATGTTAAATGAATTATTTTGAAAACTAGCGAACATTGTCATACTACAACTGTACATTCTTTCCGATCTGGGTGTACTTTGTGTTCTTCGTTTATATATTTGTAACTCCGCCGATACATATCGCTTCACTTTGATCATATTTAATCTGCCCAATTTCTTAATAATTGTTACGACCTAGGCGCCGATAAAAACAAATTCACACCAGCATATCTGTAAAAACACATTTTATCACCTTTCGGAATTTGGACTTCTTTTGTTTACTTTATGATTAGAAAACAACCCATTGTGTATTGTAATCTTTTATGGCAGTCGTTAGCCAGGTGTGTAGGATTTAAGGTACAAACTGATTCTATGAAATTAGCTCCATTCCAAATTAGCTCTATCTATCTATCTCCACGCGGTCGGGCAGACATATTGCATCTGTGCAGTATAAAGCAATGCCCGGATTGAAGAACGCGGCAGTCGATCGATAACCACGATCAAGGCGAGACTTGTGTACATGCGGTAATCTATTTAGTGACGGACTTTGCGCATGTTATTGAATTACGACCTTCTGCATTACGTTTGGACCTGTTGTGTTCGGTTATATTTGTACCTGTGTTATATACGTGTTTGTATAGTTCTAATAAACTGTATAGTAATTCTAACGACATTTTAATTCAAGTCCTGCAACTCGTAACAATATTAAGCGTATTAATATCTCAATTAGTCCGAGCAGTCATTATCAGTGAGCGGAATAACCACTTTAAATATTACCTAACATTGTAATACATGTCATAATATTAACTAGATGAAACCGAATTTTAATTACATATGGATATTTATCGTTTAAGATCATTATTATATTAGTTAGCAGTATATTACTTTGTAAGCTCAAACTTAGGGCTGTCAATTTAATTTTGAGAAATTTTTCAATTTATGATGACAAATTGTCATAATGAATTTTGCCTAAAATTGTCGTAGAATAAGTTATTGTCGTAAGGAGAACCATCTCAGTGTATTAAAAAGTGTCCACTGAAGGGCAGCAAATTAAGATGGCGCCATAATAGCAAGTGGAAAGTATTTAAAAATAGTGCCACAAATAATTAGAGTAGGATACTAGATTAAAGAAGGAAAGAAAGACTTCCTCTTGGTCACCGCGCATTTTACGAAAATGTAACTATTGCAAGTCTCCTCACGGTGGAATTTTCAGATAATTTAGTTAGTTATCTTAATTAGTGAAAATATAGGTTTCAAAAATTCAATTGGTCATACATTTATACATACATCTCAATACGAGAAAGTCTCAATACTTTTCCAAATTATAATTTTAAAATTTTTCAACCCAGCACACTTCACTTCGTTTGTAACTGCTAAATTCATATAATTTCCTTTTCTTACACTAGAGCTATTTTGACGAGTTTTCGAACCATAATTTGCTGTTTACAGGTGGACACTTTTTCAACTGATCCCCCATACTAGGTTGTCCTCCTTACCTACCTCTACCCTCCGTAGTTATTTTATATACAATTTGTAATTCTAGTGACGTGGTTTTGCATTGCAACCCGAAGCATATTCCCCTTAGGCTTTTTTGGACCTAATATACATATATATCATACATACGTATTAAGAAATCGTCCAGCCCTTATTACGGTATTACTGTACATTTATTTCCCTAAAATGGAGAGACCTATAACCAGAAGTGGAACATTTATAAATGAATTATATTTTTTAAATATAATATTGGATCAGCGTTGCCGTACAACGTGAAAATGCAGCCAGCATTTTGGGGACACTCCCCATCGACAGCGATCATAAATTAGAAAATACCTTTAAGTATTTAATTTTTAACATAGTTTAATTTATAATAGAGTATTATTTTAGTGTATAGTGTATATTTAGTGAATTCCAATAAAAAAATAATGGAAAAGTAAACAAAACTTTTCTATTATGATATATTGAAAGAAAATGGTTACACATTTGCGGCATTTGGGGTGAAAATTCTGAGTCCGTGGGTTCTAACGCTCTAAAGGTCCCCAATGACCTCACACGCGACCAGATAGCTAGCGTCTATTTTGTTTAAAGATTAAACGTTGCTGCACAACGTGGCAACGCCGCCAGCCTTTTGGGAACGTTCCCGGTAAGTGACAGTGGTTTGGGACCACTAATTTAGCTTTAGGTATTTTTACGTTTTTTATTTAGTTTTTACCTTCTTATATATAAAAATCAATTGCTGTTCGTTAGTTTCGCTAAAATCGAGAATGGCTGGACTGATTTGGCTAATTTTGAATTATTTGTCGAAGTCCAGGGACGGTTTAAAAGGTGAGTAAATATGAAAAAAAATTGCTTGGAATATACTTAAAAAAACAATTTCGCTCTCGTTTAGAAACTATTCCTACCTGTCAAATATTTGATGTTCGTCCTATCGTTCAGAAATCGACGTTTTTGTTTATTGATTCTAAGGCGGTACGTAGTTTGCCGGGTCATAAGTATAGCAGCTTTAATATAGTTTGTAGTTTATTTTTCATCAATGTCATGTTTGTCAATGTCAAATTTCATCAATATATTTCTGTACGAGTATGACAAATTACAGTGCACAATGTAAAGGAAGATCTAATGGTAAACAGCCCACTTGACAACCCTGAAATGTATCATAATAGTAAACAATGAAATTTCAAAATTAATTGCTACAATACAACGTAAATTATGAACTGTGCCTCGTAAGGTATTGGCAAGCGGTTTCGAAACTTAAGTGGGCGAAAAGTCACAAATATATGCTTCTCTATATACAAAACCTAAGTTTGATAAAAAGCCGCTGATATGATGACAAAATAACGTATTTTTACCATCTTCCATAACCTCACAGCTTCATTGATTTTGTATGATAGTTGTTAGATGACGTCATAAATATTCCCAGTAGAACTAATCAAACTGTTTAGATATTAATGATTGTTTTAAAATGAGGGTTGGGTTTACATATATGTCCCCGGATGATTTCCTGGGTGATTTTAATGGTTATAATAATAATATATTTAATACTTATTTATAACAACTGAAATTGGTTTTGAGTGGAAAAATTACATATTCAATTGATTATCGAAGTTTAAAATTCACGACAATGATCCGGTAATTTTGTTTTTTTTACTTTTTTTGTGCACCGGAAAGTGTAAATTTTGGAGAGGACGTGATTTATTTAAATAGGAGACTGTATGTATCCGAAAATTTAAATATGTAAAGTTTGAAACAATTGGTTAGGTTAGGTTTTGTGTAGACCAAAGAGCACGAGCCGAGCGAGCGAAGCGAGCGTACCGCGGAAGCGGCCGGCGAGTGCCAGAACCGACTGTAACCATTCACTATTTATGTTATATATAAGTGAAATTGACAAAAACATTAATAACTCGGGAACTATACATTTCCTCGCCATAGGAGTTGCAGAAGGGGTAAGTTTTCTTCCCCTAATCCGAAGTACCTACGTAACATATCCACAAGCATTCGAAATTTTTCATAATCCATTTTATAGTCATCGTAAAACAAAACTCCTTTCGATGGTAAAGTCATACACAGTGTATTAAATTCACCAAAACTAAACCTTTCTTGCCAACATTCCTCGACCCATGTTATTCGTCTAACTTTCTGACGCCTTATTTTATTAACACGTTCTTCCATTTCTTCTTCTTCCGCCAAAAGCACAATTATAATCATATCCCAGTCCACCATCGTTGACGAACTTTCGCGACAAACTGCCATGTTTACTGTAGAATGGTAATCCAGAACGGTTTACTCGTACAGGCTCGCGAGGACGCGCGCAAGCTCGAGCTTACGCGATCCGTAAAGAAAATTCCCAAGATTGCGCGGGGATTATTCCTCTCTGTCTGCGTCGACCCTAACATTTGTTCTGTCTGTACAGATAAATAAAATTGAAGTTACTGTTTGTAATATCAAAATAACAGCTTTTTCCGGCTAATCTTCGAAAGGGCGGGACAGATTTTGACGGGACTTTCACTGACACATAGCTGTTGTTATAAGGAGTAACTTAGGCTATGTTTTTGGGTTCTACTAAAAAATTTCCATACGGACGAAGTCGCGAGCACAGCTAGGTGTAAATATTTTTTTTCGGAATATATCGTAAAAAAAAATTTAAACATACCACATATGACTGAGTGTAATTATTGGATTATTATAGTTCCCTTTTTTTCGTTGGCATTTCTGAATGCATGAACTGTGTGATGTTATGATATACTAGTTGTGTCCATGACTTCGTCTGTGTAGACATTTTTTCGCGGAACCTAAAAAAAATTAGCCTAAGTTACTCCTTGTAACATCAGCGATCTGCCAGTGAAAGTCCTGTCACAGTGGGTCCAGCTGTTTCAGAGATTAGCCAGAACATCCAGACAAACAGATAGACATACAGACAGTCAAAACTTTAACAAATATTTTTTTTTACATAACAAACAGATACTTCAATTTTATATATCTGAATATGTGTGTGACATGTACCTGTAGTAAAACCATGAAAATCTGTTCATACCCAAGGTTGTGCAAAGAGAGGAAAGTATTCAAACAAACATACAGTCATTTTCTTATTCATATCCCATTTAACTGTGAACAGATTTTAATAGTTTGATATAACACTGCAATACTTATTACGTTAAAAGGTATTAACAAGAAACAATACACCTTCTTAATTACATAATATATTTATTCTATGTTACTTTGTCATAAAAATCATCTGCCTGACTAAATAAAGCTCACTACACACCGGGCAAGTGTTTATGGACATTCGCTATAAAGTGTATAAAGGGTTGCATTTCACGCCTCCTTACTCCAAAACCAAGTTATATTTGCGTTTTTAACATTAGATTCTGGACAAAATATCAACTTTATCATATTAAAGATAAGGTTGTATAAAGTTCTACAAGTGGTATTATTATTTTGGTAATGTGTAGTATTGGAGAGAACGTAAAACTTACGTGGAGCACGCTTGAAAAGTTTTATAGAGCTTAAAGTTTGTAGTTAGGAAAGTGTAAAAGGGAATTTTTGATATGAAATTTCACTTAATTCGACGTCCCGAAGCTCGTTTCGTGTTCAAGCGTCTTTTGCTCAGCAAAGTGTTTTGTCCGATAACTTTGTACTATAGAGACCGAAGTCGTAGTAGTTTTTCTTATATGTGAAGACAGGGTTTAGTATTAGGGTTTCGATCCCTTAAAATTCGTCGTCAGCGATTCGCAGTCCCCTGTTGGACGTAGGCCTCCCCAAGACGCCGCCACTCATTTCTCATCCAGCGCCTACCGGCGACCGTGCACAGGTCGTCGGTCCATTGGGCTGGAGGGCGTCTGACACTAATACCGAAACGTGGTCTCCACTCCAGGAATTGTCTCCTACATCGGCCATCGGTCCTGCAGCAGACGTGACTGGCCCACTGCCACTTCAACTTGCTAACTTTGCGGGCTATGTCAGTTACCTTGGTTCTCTTACGGATATCCTCATTTCTAATTTTATCCGTAATAGCCCGTTGAGCGACTTGGAACTTGTGGACCAATCCTGCCGTCAGTGTCCATGTCTCGGCCCCGTAGGTCAAGACGCGGAGGACTGCTCGTAGACTTTTGTCTTCAAGCATTGCGGAATGGTCGATAGGCTATAGGCTATATATCATCACGCTAAGACCAATAGGAGCGGAGCACCAATGAAGAATGTTTCAAAATCAGGTTGTTTTCCCTTTTGAGAGCTTCCGCTGCCTACACTACGTAAAGTTTTAAAAGTTCTAACAAAAAATTCACGACAGCATATGTCTATCTTTTAAGGTTGGCTAACTATAACCATTTTTATGCTAACCAAATTTTTTCTAAAATAATGCCTTATTTGATAAGGTGTTTTAATAAACATAATATTAAACCTTATCCAAATAAATACGTTATTCATCACTAGTATTTAATTTAAAACAAAATTGCCATTTACATCATGTGATTTCAATGAATATCTTAGGAGATATCGCAGTTTTAAAATAACATCGCAGCAAAACAATAATTAGGTACTGCGCCCGCATTATGATGTGCAAGGCCGGCCCAAAGAAAGTATTCCACGCGGACAAAGTCGCGGGTAGAAGCTATTCCTTCATAAATAGGATGGGATAGGATAGGATAAGACCGTCCATTACTCATGCCTGTACATGAAATTACTGTAAATGATTTATTGTATGTATATAAGGTGAACAATGAAGAGTTTTCTTGTCTACCTATCTTTCTAATGTATCCTAAACATGCTTAACAGGTATACTTTTCAATGCCCTATAAAACAAGGCCGTCCATGACCAGAAATAAGAAATTTATTTGTGTAAAAGTATAATACAATATTATGTATATATTGTTGCCAATATACAGCTGATCATAACAAAGACAAACAAGGCACATTGACCCCCAAGACCTGGCCCGATACGTGTGTCCCGTGACGTGGACAAACAGACACTCGCCAATTCCCACAGGACTGCATTTACGTATCACGTACGAGCACGCGTGCATTTTCTATCTTATAGAGCTAAGAAGATGATAGACATGACAATGTGTATTTTTTTACTTGAGCAATAATAGGATTTTAATATCGGGGAAATTCTTACATACATAAATGTATAGACACGTTCAAATAAAAAAAAAATATATTTGTACATACATATTTCCAGCCCTTATGTATAATGTTATAATGACATGTTGTATATCTAATTCGATAAAGAAAGGTAATAATAACAGTTTTTTAATCTTTATTGCCTAAAACAGACATGGCCAATCTGTTTGAAAGTATTTAACGTCGCTTTGGACGTTTGCAATACCAAGGGCAAAGCCAACGCATTGGACTTTAGAATGGGATAGCGGGAGGGAAAAGTACGCCACTGGTACTCTTATATTGTCTAGCATCTCACAATTTTCTTATCATTATTACAACGAATAGTACAATTCAATTATGCATTAAAATATAAATAAAATCGGTCGTGTATGTCTATTGACATACACTGAAGGATAAAATATAGGTAGGTATCGAACGTAAAGTTTTTTGTCATACGGCTACGGAACTCTAAAAAAATATTAAATGAAAAATAATTCCATACATCAAAATTTTAAAGACACAAATCGCTAATGATTTACGCTACTTGCCTACATTTACACAAAATTTAATTATTTAAAAGTACTTTTTAAATAGATAGTTTTCCAATTAAGAAGTATTTTGTGTCCATCATTTGTAATATTTCTTTAATACCTATAGATATTCTGTTGGAAAATATTTTTTAGTATAAGATTGTGTTAACTGTTCGACATTTTTTATTGAAGTAAATTTTGAATTAAAATTATGTTCTACAGATCAGTCACATTTTGTCTATGACATTAAATAAGGTTTTACAACATACCCCCCTTAATGGAAATAGACAAAATAAGAGAAAATATGAAAACAAGGCAAAAACAAAGTAATAGAAAATAATACAATATACTACAAACTAATAATAATAACCTTAAAAACGAAAACATATTTACAGCTTTAAACTAAACCTAATTCCGAAGTACACCTAAGGTGTGCTATACAATTTAGAGGCTTAGTCAGAATATCTGCTGGCATTTTATTAGTTTGCAAGAATTGTATATTTATTATGCCTTCAGCAATTTTCTCTCTTATAAAATGATACTTTGTATCAATGTGTTTTGTCCTATTGTGGTGGATTGGATTTAAGGCAATTTTTTGCCTTGTGTTAACTGTTCAACATTTTTTATTGAAGATATTTTCCAACATATTCATATTAAAAAAGTAACTAATGATTCCCAACACATAAGCACAAATTAAAATAACCATTCTTATTTTAGCCATTTCTATACATATTTAAGTCTTCGATGATCTACAATAGATCCCTTTGCCGGCGGCGCACGACTGCGCACGATTCAGATTAATCTATCGAAAATCGTTTTACAACATATTATTTATAGAGCGCATGCGCCGGCAATGATCATCAGTCCGTGTGCGTAGTGATGCGCCTGGACGCATAGCTAGCGTATCTATAGTATATCGATGCGAGTAATGAATATGACGTTATCGATACTGATAATCGATATTCGTTTTGGATGTGAGCTGCTGAGTCATGTTAAGTAAGCGGATTTGCTAATTATGTTTTTAGACAAGTGGATGATAGATGGATTTTTGATGGTATTTGATTTCGTGGTTTAGTCAATCAAAAAGACTAAGTAAACGATAGTCATCTCTTAGTGATGCTTGGAACATGTAAGTATTTGTAACACTATAGAATGAAATTTCGTATAGATAAGACAAAAGTGAACAGGAGACAAGCTCATAAATAAAAATTGCTGTATAATAATTTAAACCTTAAAATTTCTAAAAATATTCAGCTAAAATACCAATAAATATGTATAATATGTGCTTTCTGAGACCAATACAAGGAAAAAATGGATGTCATATCGTTTTGCATTTGATGACTTATGATTCAGTAGAAAAGTTATAATGTATAAAAATATTTATATATAAATTTCAAATATGTATTGTTCAAATCAGAAAATGTAGGGTGAAACATAATTTGTTTTTGATTGTGTTATCATTAACATATTTCCCTAGCAATTACGTCAGCTTAAGCTATCCTACTTTCAGGAATGTATACACTATGTTAATCTCCAGCCTGTATTCAAAATTCCTTTGAAATCTAATCATCTCTAGAACCATGAAGAGGGAAAAACTGCAATCATCGAAATATCCGAACAGTCGTACTTTCGTGCGTATGCACAAGTTGTACATAATAATAAGCCATATAAATGTCCTACTGCTGGGCTCGGGCCTCCCATTATAGGGTAACTAAAAGTATACCCGCCACGCTTGTCCAAGGTGGCTTGGCAAGTTTGACACATCAGTTATCTCGATGTACAGGTTGCATCACGGTGTTGTCCCTTTCACTGTTTTTAGCACGTGGTAATTGCAATATGAACATTAGATCAGAAAACGGTCTAAGTGATGCATGCGTTCCGGTCAGGATCAAACCCCCACCCTTTGAGTTTGGCTAGCACATCATTGCGCTACCACGACTTAGAGTTTAAAGATTTTTTTATAGTAAATAGATTCTCGTTTGACTGACATTGCGCCTGATGTCAGGTGGAAATGCAGTGTAGAGCACGCTTACCTAGAATATACCTGTTCAGGAGAGACTTGAAGACACCTAGATTGTATTCTTTAGGAAAAACAGACGACGGTAAAGAGTTCCACTCTTCAGCGGTGCGTATGATTAAAGTGGAAGCATAGCATTTCGTCCGCTTTGTTGGTATTTTCGCCATATATTGGTGGCGTGAGCACGTACGACTGCTTGTCCGGTGGTAAAGTGGTGAGGAAGGAACCAATTGATGTAATTCTGTGGCACACTCCCAGAAGTATATTCTATAGAATACCAACAAACTAGCGACTTTACGTCGATGATTTGGGCTCTTATGAATAGTCAGTTATTTATAGCCTTTCAGTTTTCTAGGTCTTTTCTAATTCCACAAGATGTACTTAATAATTAATAAAACACCTGTTTTGTTCCCGGCTACTTTGACAACCAATCACAGCATAACAAATTAACCATGCATAAACGCTAACTTTATGAACTGTCGTAAAAATAATACCTCCGGTTATTCCGGAGTCAACAATTAACCTTCGGTAATGAAACTTCTGAACTAGACGAGGCGGAATCGCGCAGCCTATTTTAAAGACATTGAATATTTAAGAGAGCAAATTGAAATGAGCGAGACACTTTGGAGTGTCGCCAGGATAATTACCCGCCTCCTAAGATGAGATTTAACGTGCCACGGTTAAATGGTTCCGGATTATTTCATAGTTTTCCAAGATTCTTTTCCCATTATATTAATTGATGTTGGGGTGGAATCCTCGCTATATTTACTCAGTTCTTAAATTCTGTTTAAATTCTTCGCTTTTTAGGGTTCGGTTGTTTGTGGCAGAAATTGAACCTTTACAGCATAATCTTCATGTCATTAAGACATTGGTACTGTCTTTGTATGCCCATGTTTCTCAAAAACTATATATATTTATTATTTTATATTGTTTGGCAGATATAGTTGTACTAATCTACATATTACGTCGGCGTCAGTGTTATATCGTAAAACTATATTTTTGGTGACATTATTTTTTCGTCCATTGGCATTGGCATCGACTCTGGTGTTACAAACGACTATAGGCAACGGTAGGTAACCATGTTCCAGGGCAAGGTGTCCCGTTAAATTCAAATTCAAAAGTTGTTTTTCTAAATAAGTGCCACTGGAGAACATTTTTTGAAAGTCATAACATATAAGTATAGATTTAAATCTATTTCTTATTCTATGTACACCGCTTAGCAACGTAATATAGTGGAGAAGAAGCGGTAAGAAACTCCCCAACAACACGTCTAGAAAACATTTTATTAACATAAAGATTTATCTATCTTAGTATATTTTTTTCATAAAAATTAAAAAAAAATAAAAAATTCACT
This sequence comes from Dendrolimus pini, assembly GCA_949752895.1. NCBI lineage: Eukaryota > Metazoa > Arthropoda > Insecta > Lepidoptera > Lasiocampidae > Dendrolimus > Dendrolimus pini. The sequence continues at coordinate 16,100,073 of OX457140.1, read as the reverse complement.
GCTTGTTCACATAATAAAAGTACGTTTTAACGGTTTTAGGCGCGGTAATTTAATTGATTTTTGTTATTTTGACGTTTCGGCCAATTTTTAATGGCCGTGATCACGGAAGACAAAGATGTCAAGTGTCAACGAGTATTGTTAAAGTTGATTTAGTCTACCGCCAACTTGTTCATTTTATTATTTCGTTTTCATTTTGTTTATGGGTATTATTTACTCTATGGGAGTCTAAACTAATTAACCACCGCTTCGCAACATATAGTGGCTTGAAGAGAAGAAGCGACACAAGAAACTCTTCAGCAAACATGCCAAACACTAACTTTTTTTATAACATTAAATGGGTGGAAGGGAAAATAAAATAAATTATCAGTCAAGTTGGATTGTGTTCTGTTGCACGCAGAAAGAGCTCACAGTGTCTTGACGTCTGTCGTCTTCGTCCTCGGAAATGACGAAATAACAAAAATCAAATAAATTGCCGCGCTTAAAACCGTTAAAACGTAGTTTTATTACAAGTAAAAATTGTTTTACAGTTACTTTTCAAAGAATGCAGTTTGTTTTAATGAAACCAACAAAATATTGTTACCATCGTAATAATGACAATGATGTCTGTCTGTTTCCCTGTTTGAGGCAATAAAAAAATATTAAAATGATCTATCGACATTTCCCCTCACTAGACACGTCGTGTGATGTCGAAGGTTGTTCCCGGCAATCCCCCGGGTTCGCACACGCTCTTCCGCTATAAGGCACGCCGTTTTAATGGTACCTTGTTTGTATTTCGATGTGACTGTGCCCACTTCAGATCTGACTTGTAATTGCTGTTGATTGTAGTCAAATTGGCTTGCATACATACTTAAGTAAATTATGCCTTGTTTTCTCTCTTCAAGTCCTTTTAGTACTATTTTTTATTATTTTTATGGAAGTATAGGTTTGCGTTTGACCATTGTCTCACCTGATGTTGAGTGATGACGCAGTCTAGGATGGAGCACGCTTACCTAGAAGATACCTATTAGACTTCACTCTTCGGCAGTGCGGTTCTCACTGGAGGTGTTTCCAACATGTAACGGTGGCGCAAACCGGTCCGTCTGGTTGTCCGATGGTAAAAAAGGGATGGATGGATGGGATGGGGATACGCTAATAATTAATTACAACCATATTATTTTATCCATTAAAATAAGCTAACTGATGTTTAAGATACGCGAACATGTGAATGAGCCCTTACATACAACAATCAAGCAAAGTGCCAATAGACACATTCTTACATATAATTTAATTTTGATAATAATTATTAGGATAAAATTGAATTACTTATTAATAATTAAAAAAAACAAATATTTAATAACATAACACATAAAAAATACTAATAAATTAGAATAATACTAGTTTGTAATTGTTCCGTCCTTGCCTATAATAAGTAGGTAAAACATCGCTCCGCTGATTTTGTTGACTACCCTCTTTCTGTGCGAGGTGACGGCCAATGCACAGCAGGGTAAGAGGCAGCCATTTTGAACTGTCACTGTCAACATCTCGACTACATCGCGCCGTGCGCTCACTTATTTATAAAATTTAAATAATAATCATTACTGGCCGTGCCAATTACTTTCAAAGACCTAACCTGTGTAAAGTGGTAGCTCGTAAAGTGAAACAGTGCCGTGCTCTGTTCCCGAGTTCCCGAGTGCAACCTGAACTGATCCAGGAGAGGGCTGATCTCTAGGTTGGTGGAGCTTCTGCTTTTATAGTGCAAGGATCTAGGTCATATCTCTCTCATACAGTCCATTTAAATCAAACCACTTTCACTGTGGGCTAAAAGCGCCCCACAGTAATGTTGTACATTAAAATTTTATCTGTTTATATATCTATAAATAATACTGTCATATTTTAAATAGCTATGAAATAGAGCAAGCACTAAACAATCCAAATGTGCCACACATCACCAACCAGATCACCTTTCACGTCACTATACCAACCAACAAATCGACTGCCAGACCATAATTGTTAATTTCAAACAAAATACCCGCAATAGCTTTCGCACTGAACTAACTAACGATCCCATTGGTAGATGCCTATCGAGTTTCCGCGCATTGTATCGGCCCGGTTGCACTAATATAAGTTAATGTTGTCTAAATTAACAGACACTCGTTTAACAGTAGGTTAAGTAACAGTTTGAAAATACATATGACTTATGTTTATGATTTTTTTGTTTTTGAAGGCAAGCTGGCAAACGGGTCCATTTGCTATCAAATGGTTACAGTCGCCCATGGACATTTACAACACCAAGAATTTCTAAGGTTCTTCTACTATTAGAAATAATGAAAACTAAGTTTTAACATTTATGAAGATTTTTAATTATAATTTCATCGCATTTTATATTCACTATTGCTTTGTTCTTTTCAACATAATATCAGTAATAAACAAGTAACTAAATACCTCAATGCTGAGATCCGTCCTCTCAATTATGGGAATACTGCCCATCACGCTTGTCAACAGGATTCAACGAATTTAATAAATTAGTGTTTTCAATGTTTAAAACGCCTTATGATGTGTTGTGACCTTGACCTTCAAAATTTAACACTTTAATCTATATACAGAAAATTTCTCTAAATGTTCCGTTATTACTGAAATTCAATAATAAGGATAAGAAACGGACATGTAATTGACTAAATTGTATCAGTAATTGTTTTTTTTTCATAATTAAGATGAAATAATCAATTATTTTAACTCAATTCAAGATATCAAAATGGCATTTCAGTAATACTGGGAAATTGCTTATTTTAATTTTATAAGTGGTACGTATGACGGGCACACCATGATCGAATAGCACAAGTGTTAAAGAAACGACAGGATGAATTACTTCTAATATACGTGCATTTATGAAGAAAATGATGAAAGTAGGTGAAACGAAAGTTGTTTATCAGGGATGAGGATTGTTTATCACGTGGAGATCCATCTTCTCTGCCTACCCCCAAAGAAACAGGTGTGATAATATGTATGCATAAAAGGTACGTGATTTACAAAATAACAATATTACCAAAACTTAATTGTGTATTTCAAATTTAATCAAGTAGTTAAAATGGATCAACTAGCCCGTTCAAAGCACTTTGTGTCTGTGTAATGCATGCGCGCACGCACGCAACGACGCGCCCGCTCCCCCGCTTCGATCGATGGATCGTATCAATCGCACAAAGGATCCAGTCGTGATCTCGATTACAGAGAAAGTTTAGATTATGTTTTGTTAATCATAGCCAAGATCGGATAGATGGAGCGAGTGCCTACGAAAAACAGATTGCGAATTAATTGAGTTGACTTATCGCTTCAATGTAAACAATTAAACAGAGTCTTAAAAGTATACTTTAAATATACTATATATATACCGCAGGAAATTTTATTCTTTCTCCGTTCCTGCACGGATAGAATTATAGATATTATAGATTATATAAGGCTTTATCGACGTCACCAAGTGCATTAAGCCGATATATGGGCGATTCATTTTGAATGAATCAACCAAAGTAATCTCATATATACATATATTTGAATCGCTTAATGACGTTGAATAGCGTTGAGTCCTTTTGTGACTTTCAATCAAATTGATTCAATTACGTTGGTCCGTCTAATATCGGCATTTCGAAAATGTATGTTATTTAAGACTAATATAAAAACTTTATCTCACTTGTGAGTTTGGATGTTCGAGGTAATCTCTGATACTACTAACGCGATTTTGAAATTTTTCCATCAATAGAAAGCTACATTACCCATGTGTGACATAGGCTATATTTCATTGTGTTTAATAAAACAAAAAAGTCAAATTTAGTAATACACACATAGTAAAGTAAAAAGGGAACCGAGACATCAGTCAAAATGTTACAGCAATAAGAGTGCTTTCTGCGTTTATGATTTAATTAAAGGTCACGAAGTTTAATTAAACCTTGATATGCGTGCGTGCGTGCGTATGCATATATTTTTTAACTAGCTTCTGCCCGGTTTCGTTCGCGTATAATATGTAAAAAGCCTTGCAGAGATTTGGGCAAGAAAGTACCAAATATACCTAATATTAACTATTTGGGCAGAGATTCCCCTTTACCACACAGTAAGCAATGAACACCGTCTACACGCCACACCGCCTTTTATACGAAAATACTACGAAAACTACCCTACATAATAATATTATTATCTATGAAGATTATCTATGTGATATTAATATAATCTATGGTTCTCATAACTGCTGTGATGGACATCGCGTAACATTCGGTCATCCTACCGCAGCCGTGGTCCCCCGCGGCGTACCAACTATTGAGTGAGTTTGCCTTCAGTCACCAGAGAATTAGTTCTCTTCTCCAGTCTGCGAACAAAAAACAAAACACAGTACTTGTTCACACAACCACTCGGCTACTCCTGACCAATAATGATTCTACTTTCCATCAAAGTAACAATAAACTTTAAATATTATTTTATTTACTATTATTATTTCAAGAATAATGGTCACAATTTCATGATCTCTATATACCAACTCATTTAAGTACCAAAAACTTGTCAAATAACCAAGAATACGAGAACTTATTGTTCACGGCTACAAGAAAAATGCAACAATAATTAACCTCAGTTAAAAAAACCAAGAGACTGGAATTACGACTATTGTAAACCTTTATCATTATGGACCTTTGAACTTATAAAAAAAAATGTGTTACAAAAATTAACTGCATTTACCTACTACGTTTAATAATACCTGGATTTAACTTCAAACACATAAACTGGGCGAAACTTGCGTTATTTTAACTTCAAACAAAAACCGGATGAAACTTACGTTATTCTAACTTGAAAGAAAAAGACATTAATTTACATCAGCATCGTTACATTACAAGGTATTTCTTCGATATAGAAAACCTCTTCAGTTCGAAGATGCCGGTCTAAATCGTCACCCACTAAAGCAGGTGAGATTCCTGCAGCGCATCACATCAACTGAATCTAACGCACGCAAACTTTCTTTTTCAAAAGAAAAATACCAACGGAAAAATTGCACACTAACAATGTGTCCAAACCAACTTTACACTATACATATCAAAGTAATATCAGTCGAATGGTAGACTTGATTGTCATGTAAAATCTAATGAAAGAAACCACGACTTTTCGTTCATGAGATCTATTTACATCATCTATACAAACACATTTCTCTATAGATATGTAACTCAAAATAACATTTGAAAATACTTACTACGCGATTTTTCGTAATTTTCCATGTTCGAAACACACCATAATATTTTCGTACACGAAAAAAAATATGAGGGTAGTACTATTGCCTACCACGACCGATGAACCATTACTATCACTTATAAAATTAATTCACTTTACTTTGCATAATAATTCACACAAAAATAATAATAAAAATAACCATACCTTCTGTGCCAGGTAAAGTAGACTCAGTGGCCAAAGTTCCCAACAGTGTCCCGTCCACGCATAGGCCGACACGCCAACGCTCCATAGGCACCTTCAGGGCACTACCACAATGCCGCCTCTAGTTCCGCCGATGGCCGCGTTCCGTTGACGGCCCCGATATGTCGATCCTCGAGCGTGGTCACACATACGTGGTCACACAGACGTCGCGATCTCACAGACGTCGCGGTCACACAGACGTCGCGGTCACACAGACGTCGCGGTCACACAGACGTCGCGGTCACACAGACGTCGCGGTCACACAGACGTCGCGGTCACACAGACGTCGCGGTCACACAGACGTCGCGGTCACACAGACGTCGCGGTCACACAGACGTCGCGGTCACACAGACGTCGCGGTCACACAGACGTCGCGGTCACACAGACGTCGCGGTCACACAGACGTCGCGGTCACACAGACGTCGCGGTCACACAGACGTCGCGGTCACACAGACGTCGCGGTCACACAGACGTCGCGGTCACACAGACGTCGCGGTCACACAGACGTCGCGGTCACACAGACGTCGCGGTCACACAGACGTCGCGGTCACACAGACGTCGCGGTCACACAGACGTCGCGGTCACACAGACGTCGCGGTCACACAGACGTCGCGGTCACACAGACGTCGCGGTCACACAGACGTCGCGGTCACACAGACGTCGCGGTCACACAGACGTCGCGGTCACACAGACGTCGCGGTCACACAGACGTCGCGGTCACACAGACGTCGCGGTCACACAGACGTCGCGGTCACACAGACGTCGCGGTCACACAGACGTCGCGGTCACACAGACGTCGCGGTCACACAGACGTCGCGGTCACACAGACGTCGCGGTCACACAGACGTCGCGGTCACACAGACGTCGCGGTCACACAGACGTCGCGGTCACACAGACGTCGCGGTCACACAGACGTCGCGGTCACACAGACGTCGCGGTCACACAGACGTCGCGGTCACACAGACGTGGTGGTCACACAGACTTGGTCACACAGACTTAATACTTGTACTTATACACGTAGAATTTAGCGCGTTATGTTTTTATTACAACTATAATAATATTGGTTTTCCTTTTGTTGTGTCTCCGTCTTATTGAATATGCACCGATTGCTACAACCCCATTAATTCTTTAAAAGGAATTCTGTAACACACTTCTGCATAAAACTAATTTAAAAATACGAACTTGAGATATAATATAATCCATACTTCTATACTAATATTATAAAGGGGAAATATTTGATTGTTTTTTGCATTGAATAGGCTCCAAAACTACTAAACTGATTTGAAAAATTCTTTAACTGTTGGCAAGCTACACTATCCCCAGTTGACATAGACCATTACTACTAAAACTCCACATATACTTACTAAAACTCCAATAGTGTAACCCAAGTGTAAAATCGCGTGCGCTGCGAAAACTATGGATGATAGAACAAAATAATGTACTACGACTTTATAGAACACATCATTATTTACAAAAAGTGTCGCGACAGCATATGTTTAACTATTATAGTTATGCAACAGTAAGGGTTCTTTTATTTTTAAAATTTAATTTAATATGCCACCGCTTGTTAATATCTTGGTATTCACCCTTATCAAAATAAATTAATTCATATTCAAGACTGCTTCTATTGAGTACTACCTACACCTATTGAATAATACCTTTATGCGAGTTTTTTAATTATTCAATATCACGAGTTTAAAGATGAGTATTAGAAAAGAAGTGAGTATTAGAAAAAAGTTGCGTGGTCGCCGCGAACCCTTATCTGCTAACTATGTTCATGCGATGTAGGCGTCACTGGGATACGGACGGTATGACAGGTGAAATATTTTTAATTCGCTTAGTAGGTAATTAAACCAAAAAAATTTCTTTTTAGATACCCGTGCGAAGTCGGGGTAGACCGCTAGTAAGAAATATAAAGAAAAACAATTTTCAGCTAGACATGTTGCGAAGCGGTGTACATAGAATATGAAGTAAAATTAAATTTAAAAAGTGTTCTCCAGTGTAACTTATTTTGAATAACAACTTTAGAATTTGACTTGGGTCACGCAGACTTTAAATAAAGCAGACTTTAAGTAACACAGACTTACGGGCACGCAGAGTTTAGGTCACACAGAGTTTAGGTCACGCAGAGTTTAGGTCACGCAGAGTTTAGGTCACGCAGAGTTTAGGTCACGCAGAGTTTAGGTCACGCAGAGTTTAGGTCACGCAGAGTTTAGGTCACGCAGAGTTTAGGTCACGCAGAGTTTAGGTCATGTAGAGTTTAGGTCACGCAGAGTTTAGGTCACGCAGAGTTTAGGTCACGCAGAGTTTAGGTCAGGCAGAGTTTAGGTCACGCAGAGTTTAGGTCACGCAGAGTTTAGGTCACGCAGAGTTTAGGTCAGGCAGAGTTTAGGTCACGCAGAGTTTAGGTCACGCAGAGTTTAGGTCACGCAGAGTTTAGGTCACACAGAGTTTAGGTCACGCAGAGTTTAGGTCAGCTTATACCCAACCCAGCAGCATAACGGCCTGCCATTCTAGGGTAATCCCACTTCTGAATGTAAAAAAAAATGTAAGCCTTGCAGAGATTTGGGCAAGAAAGTACCAAATATACCTAATATTAACTATTTGGGCAAAGATTCCCCTTTACCACACAGTAAGCAATGAACACCGTCTACACGCCACACCGCCTTTTATACGAAAATACTACGAAAACTACCCTACATAATAATATTATTATCTATGAAGATTATCTATGTGATATTAATATAATCTATGGTTCTCATAACTGCTGTGATGGACATCGCGTAACAAATAGTAAAAAAAAGTAAGTAGCCCCCCCAATTTTGAAACATTCTTCATAAGTGCTCCGCTCCCATTGGTCTTAGCTTAATGATATATAGCGTATAGCCTTCCTCGATAAATGAGCTATCTAACACTGAAAGAATTATCTAAATCGGACCAGCGGTTCCCGAGATTAGCGCGTTTATTCAAACAAACAAACTATTCAGCTTTATAATATTAGTATAGATGAAACCCATCGAAGTGGACATAGGTCAGCTAGTTTAAGTTATTCAAATTAATTATTTACTCTCCACGAAACACAAATGAAATTTGATTTATGGAAGTAATCGAAAAAATTAATAAGATATTTGAACCTTAAAAAATTTAAACTTCTTGAAAGTAAATCTAGGTACTAAACCACAAGTCTGGTCGACGACTTACACTCTGATACCGCTGACGGTATTACTTGATAAAGAAAATGTACACACTCATATAAAAGGCAAGTTTCAATCTAAAATGAACTATACATCAATGGATAACGATTGAAAATTCAATAGCCTTAACCTGCAACTATGCTTCTATATGGCTTTAAAAAGTGGTTGAAAATGAACGCACGTCGCGTCAGACGGGCCGAGAAAGGAAAGCACGTATTTGTCGCGGTTCTGTAGAAAAAAAATGTTATTTCATTCATAAAATGAATCGCATTGAGAACGCTGCTGGTCGGTAGTTTTTTGTGCCACGTAAAGTTAGGTAAGTGCGAAACTAATTCGTGGGTGTTGAAATTAGTTAACTGGTTTGATAAGAGAAAGATTTTGAATTATATATACGAGTGTACTAAGTGTTAGTTATGTCGATTAGTCCCTAGCAGAACTATGCAACTTTAACACAACTTATAGATAATTTGAAAGCATTTGATTGCCCAAATATATATTTAAATATAAAGAAGTATTGATCATTGATCATGTAGTATATATAATATATATACCGTGTTTATCCTAAAGGTATCATCAATACAATGTGTCGTGTTATGTAAAATTAATTATTTACTTCTGCCCTGGCAGTTGTGTAATCGACTAACTCTGCATATATTCACTTGCACCTTATATACTACAAAACATGCTAAACTACCCACACTAATAATATAGGCCTCTAAGTGTGGCCTATGTTCTTTTTATTATACTAACTGTTACCTGGAACTTCGTAAACGTGAAATTTAATTTAATTTGCCTTCCGCTGCGGCGACGGCGGAGGCGTGCGCGTGAGCTTTTCATTTTTTTCTAAAATAAAAGTAGCCAAGTTACTTTTTATAACACCAACTATCTGCCCGTCAAAGTCCCGTCAAGATCGGTCAAGCTGTTTCAGAGATTAGCCGGAACAAACAGATAAAACAATTTAAAATTGTTTTTTATATAAGTACCGTATATATTTTCATATGCATTTAGTTAAAAGCTGCTATTTTGACATTACAAACAAACATCTCAATTTTATGTATCTATACAGATATTTTCATTTAATTTATTAGGGAATTTTATTGACTTATTAGCGACATCATGGTCCAAACATCGTATCAGAGACCGAGACAAGATGCTCTGTAAAACTCCAATGAACATAAAGTCTTTATCTTATCTATCTTTGACACGTTACCTACGTTGTTCTACTATAACATAACTTACCTTCAGAAGTTTATCAACACTTCCTCGACATTTGACTACTCGGCAGTCGAACACCGTAATTGGCGCTCGCTCCTTCAAGCCATACTTATGAAATATACAGAATGAGGTTTTTGAGATTTTTTTAAACGTAGAATTGTGATAGGCAACTTTAGGGTTTATTTGCAAGCCTAAGTATGGACATCGTGAGTAAAACTCTATTAATTAATATTTTCGGCATTTGTATTCAGTATCAGATTTTAGTAAAGTTATATATGTATGTCTTTCAAGACCACGGGCCATAAAAATGGCCCGGACTTTTGGAGGGCTTGCGTGGGACCATGGGGAGGCCAACACGTAGAGGCCCCTTGACAAATTTAATGTAAATATGTGGCGTGACACTGATCGGCGATTATCCCTGTCTACACCATATAATAATGTACCCAAGGACAAGCCCCGGCCAGTGTAGTACTATTGTGGGAAATGAGGACAAAAAGTACCGGGCTATTGGGGTGAACTGTTAAATAGTACTGGCGGTCTGGGAATATGGGGACTATGGCGTCTGCCCGTCGCAATGTTCAGGGAACATGGAAAAATGGGCAGACGGTGACTCGCCACTCCCTGCATGGGCCCCTAAAAATGCCATAAAAGGCAGGGGCAACATGGGTGTGAGTGGCTAAGGGGTGTAGAGAGGTGGGCTGCAGGTTCACCGAAGCTACTTCCGACGTTAGGCCATTTATCACTTCCACCCCTGGAGCTTGAGTCTTAGCTCTAGCGATCTCCACTCCGTGCCGGCTGGTTAAGGCAAGCACGGAGGCGGGGGCCTTGTCTTGGCCCCCGGAGTCAGGTACGAGGTGTCGCCACTTACCTAAGGCTTCGCCACAAAGCCCCCCTGCGGGTTTAGTAAAGTTATTATTAAGCTTCAAAAGGAAGGTAATGTTTATATTTAGATTTAATCATTTATTTGTGTTTACTTTCCCATCAAAAGTGTCGCAGTATTAAGATAGAATGGATAAATAATTTTGGTATATTTTAATTTTTGGTTTAGATCTGTTTGTTATTCTTTATTGTTTGGCCTGTAAATTTATGGAAATAGTGTAGGTACTTTTAAATAAATAAATAAACAAAATATTGAATGAATGAATGGAAACTCTTTATTGTTCACCATAAACTTAAATCTAGACAATTGATATGGATACATTTGCATTAGAACAATGGGCGGCCTTATCGCTTATAGCGATCTCTTCCAGGCAACCCAGTGTCTAAGGAGATTTTAAAGAAGGACTTCAACTTCAACCAACTTCAACAAACGATTTTTGGTGATATACTGAACTAAAATAAACTATTATATATACATATATAATTAGATATACGGTGATATAGTTACATTCATGTAATGCAATCATTTTATTTAGTATAATATTACACTTGTTATTTAATCTCAATAACTTGCACCTATTTTGATACGATTTAACGTTCAAAATAGATTATTTGTTTGAAAGTGTCATAATATATAAATATACTGTATATTACATCCCTTTGTTTTCTTTGTTGAATAATTTGATACAAATACGACACTTAGCTGAAAAGTGTAGTACAGTCCTTAACACCAGTAGCCGTTGATGAACGTGAAATGATGTCAAAACTGATTTTTTGTATGCAACTCTTACATTGAACACACTGTTTACACTTGAGTGGCTTCGTCATGGTACATTTTGATACTCGGTTCCCAAGACGGATTTGCTTTATTTTTAGGGGGTACAAGATTAAAATCGTTATGCGATTGAAATGGAGAGAAGCCTACTTATACAGGCATGAAAAATTTAGCGCTAAAATACTTTGCTTTCTTATCTTGTGTATTATTTTTGCTATTGGAATTTGTACAAAGCCTAAATCCGTCCGCATATGAAATATTGCTCCCATCTTTAAGTCGATGCATCAGGTACTAACTGATCCTACATCACTCTACAACGCCGAGCGGTCCGACTTGTCCACGTTTCCAAATTTATAGATAGATGGTTTTGGTAGAACATTTAAAGACGTTGGCTAGAAGAAAGAACATACTTTCTACAACGGGAGTGCTTGGTGAACTACTTGATGCCTATATCACAATGCTACCACCACACTACTCGTCGGTAAGTAATTTATATAGATTTCCCGGAGTCTCGACAGGCACGTGCTGTACATATACTTACTCCTTCGTGTCAAGCTGTGAAATAACTTCTTCTCCCGGCTTTTCTAGATCATTAAGATATAGGGTTCTTCACACACATTTGTTTCATGTTCTAACGCACGTATGAACTTCCTAAGCATAGTAAGTAGTATGACAACCATCATTTACCATCTGTATTATATTTATGAGATATGATCTTGAGTGGTTTTATTTTTTAACCGACTTCGAAAAAAGGAGGAGGTTCTCAATTCGTCGGGATCTTTTTTTTTTAATGTATGTTCGCCGATAACTCCGTGATTTATGATCCGATTTACGTGATTCTTTTTTTGTTAGACGCGGAATAGCTTCCAATTGGTCCCCTAAAAATTGTACATAGTTTGGCCCAGTAGTTTTCATTTTATGAACATTTTTCATGGAAATAATTTTCACTCCGTTCCATATGTTCGCCGATAACTCCGTGATTTATGATCCGATTTACGTGATTCTTTTTTTGATCGACGCGGAATAGCTGCCATGTGGTCCCCTGAAAATTTGACATAGTTTGGCTCAGTAGTTTTCATTTTACGAACATTTTTTTGTTCCCGGTTCTTGGGACCTATATTTTTTAAGAAGCGCGGCACCATTCGTGGGTCCACCCATACATAGCTAGACACTAAAAAGTAACAAATAAAATTTAAAAACTTCGTTTAAAAAACCGACTTCAAAAACTAAAAAACTAAAATGTATAAAATAACTTATTTCTTAAGCTATTATTATTAATATATATTATCTAAAACATCTTGAAGTCGGTGCAAAGTAAAACATAAAAATTACTGTATTTTGAAAATTACTAAGTACCGACTTTAAGATGTATTAGATAATATATATTAATAATAATAGCTTAAGAAATAAGTTATTTTATACATTTTAGTTTTTTAGTTTTTGAAGTCGGTTTTTTAAACGAAGTTTTTAATTTTTTTTACATGTATTAATCTTATACTAATATATAAAGCTGAAGAGTTTGTTTGTTTGTTTGATTGAACGCGCTAATCTCAGGAACTACTGAGGTCTGATTCGAAAAATTCTTTAAGTTTTAGCCCATTTATCGAGGAAGGCTATAGGCTATATATCATCACGCTAAGACCAATAGTAGCGGAACACCAATAAAGAATGTTTCAAAATCCGGGGGTTTTGATTCCACACGGACGACGTTGCGGGCACAGCTAGTAATTATATATGTTTTAATAAGCGTAAACAAAAGATTCTCTTACGTACAACGGGGTGTAATGTAAGTTTTGATACCTATGGGCGCCGACACTAGGGTACAAGGGATGCACTTGCTTCCTAAAATATAAATATATACGATTTAAAAATATATTAGATTAAGGCTCATCTGATTTCAGGGTGGACCCAAAATGGGAATTGTCCTTTAACTGTGTCCTTGACGTTGACAGGTGCTTACAGTTTCTATTATACCATGAGTTAGACCTTCAGTTTTCTTTACCTGCAAACATAAAACGATATATACAATCATAGGATTGCTCTTCGTGAAGAAACCAGTGTTCGTGCGCATACCGAACCAGCGCTAGCAAAGGCGAAACGAAAGCTTTTGTAATTAATATTCATTTGATTATTTTATTTTTTAATATAGTTAGTCACGTATTCTGAGATAGTCGCGTCTGATTTCGTCACACGTTGCGATCAAATGCTTGACAATGTTAATCGTGAGCAAATTTTCAGTTACCACAATCGTAGCGAATTGGTCAATACTGTCAACTTAATATTATTATAATCGTATCAAATATTTATTCAATGATGGAAACCTACAGCTAATACTTACTCCGTTGGCTCAATGACCCAAAGTGAATCTTGGCCTCCGAAACGAGAGCATGCCATTTTTCTCTGTCCTGTGCGGTTCCTTGCCAATTCATGACCCCTAGCTCCGATAGGTCAGCCTCCACTGTGTCCTTCCAGCGATATTTGGGACGGCCGCCCGGGCGCCACCGGCCTACCGGCCGTCCCAAAAATAACTCTCTCTCACGCTGCGATCCTCTCCCATCCGTTCTACTTCACCGAGCCAGCGGAGGCGGGGTGAGCTTTTATTTTTCCTACAGCTAATACACATGAATAAACATTTAAAAAGGATACAGAAAGCCAATTACAGGTTTTCGCGAATATAATCTTATTTAAGTAACACGCAGATAGAACTATAGTACTATTATAAAACTATTCATAAAAATATGTCTTACAACACCGCTTGCTTGCTTTTGCTTACAATAATATTTATGTAATTCTCTTCCTCTGCAAGGATACCCTACGATTGTATTATCATTGGGAGTAGATAGATAGAAAAGTGCATTGATCACCTCATGTACATACAGTAAATAATTTACAGTCGTTTCGTGTAAAGGTAGGAAAAACATGGAATATTACGTTGAATTTCGATAGCGTCATTTAGGTTTGTCTATAGCGCCCTCTCGTGGCCATGTAAGTGTTACACACAAGTGATAACAACATAATGTCCACTTTCTATGGTCGGTCTTCAACTAGTGAATGACCATCTTTAGCCCAATGATACACTTGCTGAACGTTCGGCAGCAGAAAATTTGACTAAATGCTCTCGTAACGTTTTTTAAATAACATATGACACATCAGCGGATTTTCCGCCGCGTTACGCTGCATACAGATTAGCGTCGATCCTTCAGTTGCCGAACTTTCCGCACGGTACGATACTTTTTTTTATTGCAGGAGTTCAGCAGACAGGCAGACGGCCCACTTGATGTAAAGCGGTTACCATCGCTTATGGACATTTGCAACACTAAAGGTGCTACAAATGCGCTGCTGCTCTCTTAAGGGAGACTGGTACCTGGCTACTAATGCCGGAATACAATCCAAGGTTGTTATGCGACATACTTTAGACCAGGGGTGGTAGCCATCCAGGCGAGCAAATGCCCTACCACCTTGCTCTGGGTTGTTTTGTCGCCTCTTACGACAGTCCGCTCAGGCGCAGGAAATTGTATTCTTTCTCCGTTCCTGCAGGGATATTTTTAACCCTCTGCGGCTGAGGTGGTAGTCTGACAGACACCGCCAATCATAAACAACGCTGCCACTCGGTCATATTGCGTGATGTAGTGATGTCTCGCTCAGTACCTTCCTATAATGGCGTACAGCTGCGGGTAGTGACGCCCGAGCGGCGACCCGGTGTACATGTTGCGAGAAACGAGCTGCAAGTGTCCCACAGACATAAAATACAGCAATAAGACCTGACCTCTGAGAGACGTCATCTCATAAAAATCTTGAACATATCCATAGTGTCCGACAGTCGTTACCTCAGTAAAATATTAATTACTCTATAGTGTCTGTCAGACATAACCTCGTAAATCTTTGTTTTTTAGATGACCGACGGACGGAGTTCTAGACCAACCAAAAGATATGCATGTGTATGTCCTTCTAGACTGAAAAGACAAACGAGATTTACCCGTTGCGCCTGTAAGAAGTCAATTTGCCTTCAATGTTCAGGAAAAATCTGTGAAGACTGTAAATTGCAGTTTGTAGATTAGGGCCAACTTTAAGTCTGATTCGTGTCTTAACCTATCTTTAGAATTTGCTGATTTTTTTATTATGTTTAAATATATTCTTAAGAATAAATTTAAAGTTAAGTTTCACAGACTTCCTAATTATGAAAGTTTTTTTTTTAGAAAACCTAAGTACAAATTATTAAAGGGTTTGACCTCATTGAAGATGATTCCATATTTCTTAAAGTTTTGTTTCTATTCGATCCTCCATTATTTATTCCGGTAATTTATAAAATTCTGAAACATAAAACTATACAATAACTTTGGATTTATTAGTTTTGAATAAAAATATATGTATTACAAAATGACGTCTGGTAGACTCCACCTCAGTAGAATGTTATCAGTAAAGTCACCTCAGTTGCAGAGGGTTAAATTTAATTTTTATAAAAATTACTCAGGTGTGTCCCTATACTTAGCCAAGTATAACGTTTCTGACGTCAAACCAGTATTTGTAAATACGATTAACTATTAACATTTTAAAACTTTTTATTTAATTTAAACTTTTAATTTTGAATTTAAAATTGAAATAAGCTAAAGAATTAATAATGTATAAAATATTTGTAAGACCTCATTAACACCGCTGTATATGTTCTTGAAACAAAACTTATCGAATAAGATCTTAAAATCAATTACACGACGAAATTAAAAAACATGTATTTACATACTGTCACTATACAATTGCAACTTCCTACATTCGATTTTAAATCGAAATTAGATCGATTCAATTGTTCCGCATTAACGCATTCGCAACACGTAACAAACAAAATGTTTCGACGGCAATATCTCGATTATACAATCGATTACATTTCAGACACTGCGCAATCGATAAGAGATTGTGAAAGTACTTAATTAGGTTAAGTCTTCAGAATCACGTAAATGTCTCAATTTCAAATCAATTTTTTTTAAAGCACATTGTTTAGCTTCGGTTGTTTTGTTCTACTAAATTAGAAAGTTGGGACAAAATAGAACTCAAATTAAATAATACTGTTAGCGTGTCCCCTAAATGCTAGTAACAGTTGTCTATACTGATTTCGGTTACAATAATATATAAAAAAACAACAGCCCATAACTGTCCCACTGCTGGGCTCGGGCCTCCCACGGTAGGGGTGAATGGAGAACGGTATACCCGCCACGCTGGTCCAAGGCGGCTTGGCAGGTTTGACACATCGGTTATCTCGATGTGCAGGTTGCATCACTATGTTTACCTTCACCGTTGTTAGTGTTATATTTTGAGGTCCTTGGTTGATCAATGAAAGAATTAACTCCATTATTACTATTTATTACTTAAATACTTATATGAACACAGTTTTGTAGAGGAAGCCATTTTTGCAAGAGAACTAGTGATGTCGACACACATTAGTGATGTGCATTGTAACATAAAATATCGACTGGATTCGATTTCCAACAGTTAGCACGTGGTTATTGTAACAATATGCACATTAGGTCAGAAAACAAAGTGGTGCATGCGTTCCGGCCAGGATCGAACCCGCGACCTTTGACTTCAGGACGCGTGTGTTAGCCATTACGCTACCACGACTGCATGTCCCCTAAATGCTAATAACACTTGTCTATACCGATTTCGGTTACAATAATTAGTAAATATTAAAGCCTTATAATCCACTCACTTGCTCATATGTAACCTACATATATAGTTATAGTCTGTGGAGATTCTAGACACCTCCGAGCCGAGAGTTTTTGGCGGGAACTGAAAGGTGATGTTGTTGCAGTTTTATTTTCTAAAAATGTGTAAAATTACTCTAAAATGAACAACAGTTGTAGGATATTGATAGTTTTTGAGTAGTAATTATGTGTTTTGTGAGAAATGTGAACTGTATAGTCAAATGTGGCCTTTTGAGTTGTCACAAGAACTCCATTGAATGGCACTAGCTGATTACCTACAGTTCAGCTGTGCTACACATAGGCTTAAGAAAATGTATAAAATTGTAAACTAAGATCTGGCTTAAAGGCCTAGTTGCCAAGCCATAAATATAATATAAAAAAACCTCCGGGTCGACGGTGCTTAAATGAAAATCCAGAACACATGGATAGTTGATGCTTTAATCCCATAGGCAGAGCGACACAAAAGAACACATTAAAATACAATTATTGGTATTGATGATTTACAGTGGTTTTTGCCGGGAAGGAAGTGCTTTTGTCTATCAGTCATAGTATGACAGAATTGTTTTTTATTTTTTGATTAGTGATGTGATGCACATATTATTCCAGATGGAGCAGAGATATGCAACGTCGGGGACTTGAGCATCGCATAACTGCTAAATCTATAAAAAAAATAGGGGTAAAAAAATTGTAGCTGCAATAAAGATTATGGAAGCAGATCCAAGGTAATAAAACTAAAACAGTATACGAATTTAAAAACTGCATTCACTTTTAAAGAGTGACAAAAAGCCTAAATCAGCAATAATAAAAAATACAGTTCAGTAATAAATAAAAAATTACTGTTCCGGCAGTACGTACCAATGACTATCAAAAGTTGATTATGAGAATAAAAAATCGGTGCCAATTAGTACTTTGAAAAAAGTAAAAGTAGCTACTACTATATTTCGGTGATTGTAGCTAGTGATGCACACTGCAGTGATTGAGCTTAAGTAACACCGTTTAAATCTTCATTTATTTTTAATCGACAAAAGACACTTACCTGTTGAGACTTTTCTACGACCACCGTATAGGCCAGGGATTCCCAAACTATTTTGGGCAAAATGCCCCTTTTCCAAAATGAACTGATACCTCAGAACCCTATACCCGAGTTACTTTAAAAATCCTATCTTTAGTTCTTTTCGAATTGAAACTGAATTTATCAATTTAAAAATTTTGCAGTTGGTTAAGTCAATAAACTAGGCACATCATTTTCTCATCAAAAAAAATTAACAAAATAAATAGAGATACAATTCAACAAATATCAAGAGCAATAATAATTATTAAAACGTAATTAAAAAAATACGTAAAAATACTTAAGTAGGTAATTATTTTTAGAAAATGAGTCATTCTTATAACAAATTGGTACACATAACACAATTTATATTATATATTGAAAGTTTAAGAGTAAAAACTTGTGTTAATTAATAGGATCGGTGCTCGGCCGATTAATAGATAGGTCGATTTTTAGATCTCGTCGTTTGGGGATCAAAGTCAATTTTTGTTTTTTCGATCCATGGGAAGCCAATTTGGACCCCGGTGGGTCGATATCGAGTACTTTGGGAATCCCTGACCTAGTTGAATCGGAACAGTTGTTTGATCTTGAAGAAAAAGCATATAAACATAGTAAAACCTAAGGTAATATATATGAATGTTTAATACATAGTGCAATGAACTTGTAGGTTGATGTTTTGTTGTACAGTTTCATTTTCAAAAAATGTATAACTATGGTTAAAAATAATACATACTTGATATATATAGCGTTTAGGTAAGGCTTGTGTTTTATTTAAAAACCTTAACTGTCTAGTGAAAAATGCCTTTTCAAACTGAAAAACCTACAATATAGCTGAGGTTATAGGTTTTTGTTATAAAATTGTTATTAAACTTATATATATTCATGAATATGTCATTTATTCTAATCATGAAAGACTATATTCACAGAAGAAGATGAATAGTAAATATCAACCCGTAAACGTCTTTATCCTGGTACGAACTTTTATGTATCTATAATTCCTAAGCTCTATGACTTTTGGATTCAAGAGACCTTTAGTTCTTATAACAGTTAAAAATGGTTACAAAATTCTATACAAGGACGTGAAAAGAAATCACGTCTTCTTCTTCTTCTGCGATTGGGCGGTTTCCGCAACTCGTCGACATACCGCCTATTTTGCGTGCGAGGGTGGGTGAGGGTTTACCCCATCCAGCTCAGCTCCGCCAGGAAGTCTACCAGTTTCTTGAGGTTGCTGAAGGCTTCTCGGAGGCTACCGGGGGCGTCCAGATATAAAAAGAAAAGAAATCATTAATTCATATTTTCATTTGTATAATAGTGAAGACCCCTTTTTCAATTACAATATTGGTATAAGTTGGTAGTGCGCTATAATTAAAACTTATTTTCTATAAGTTCCGTACGCTGCTTAACAAGAACACAGGCGTGAGTAATTATCGAAATGGGCAGTAAAAACTAGAGGCGATTGCTTTCACAACGCCACAATGGAGCATGAAATGAGCTTCCTCTGGCCACCGCGTTACGCATCTGGCTTCAAAATATAATCCTACCACAGGTTCTCGAAGAGTTATCGAAGTTAATTAATTTAATTAAAGTTCTATACCTTAAGCACGTAGGTATAATTAGGAACCTACAGTAGACAAAACTAAACAGGGACAAATATCTGTTGAAAGGTACAATATTCCGAGAAAACTTCTAAATCTAAAAGAAAGTCTTCCACCCAAGCATAGACTACTATAACTATACAACTTAGGGAGTCGCACTGCAATATATTCTATACTGACTAACGCTTCCATAGCTGATCCATGTATCCCTGTTATTCTACACACTTTGGATTGCCAGATTCTTTATTAAGTTGTATATACAACGTGTTTCATTTCAAATGACAATAAATCATAATTTTAGCAGTCTGACTCCATACAAAGTTTTTGGTACTGTTAAATCAACCGTAATGTCAAAATTAAAAAAAAGCAATTTCCGAACAAATTAATTACGATAAAAATGGAATAAAAACAGAACATCTTGTAAATTCACTGACCTTGGTAAGAATGAACAACTTCCGCGTTTAATGATGAAAAGACGAGCTGGCAACATGATACATTTGGTCACTAACCTACCAATTTAGTCACAATAACAGATACATGTTGTTGTTCTGAAATGAAAAATGAGGTCCTGTGGCTAAACCAAACAAGCTACCTTGATTCATTGTTGTATTTGGGCAGAGTAGGTCATGAAGAAAACGTGGCCTGATTTATTGTCGTAAGGTCTCAAACACGCTGTATATAAAGCGCGTCGGCGTAGCATCTGTCTTCTTATGTGTGCTTCAAATTCCTAATATTTCATGTAAGCATCATTTAGTGACATACGATATTGTTAGATTTTAGACTTCTTTCGGTGTGATTAATGTATCATTGCAAAAGAATCCTTTTATTTTGAAGATGTTGTCCATGGTAATTCAATCTGCCTAATACTTTGCGCAATATTGCTAAGTTTTGGAGACTACACGAAATGATAACGCATTTTTTGCTAGTAAAAGTGTAGTGTAGAGTAATTATTAAGTATAAAAGAACTTTTTTCTTTTTTTATTGCTAAAGTACAACTGACAGCAGACAGTCCATCTGATGGAAAGTGGTTACCGAAAATAGACATCTGCAATATCAGAGGTGTTTGGTACCAACGAACTATTGACCTCGAAGAAATTTAATGATAAAATAAACTTGATACAATTATATTCTTTGAGATTAATCGATCTATCTTCTTTTTTTCAGGGCGCTTTGTTAGGTCTTTTAAAGTAATATATTAGCAGGTCCAGTAGTGGTCCTGCACTTTAAAAATAAAAGTCTATAAAACGATTTCTGTGCCACCTAACAGGTCCAAATGTGAACTTAAACCAATCTAGGATTCACTTAAACATACACATTTTCTATCAAAACCGGCAAACTGTTAAAAGAATTTCAGTGACATACACACGAACAGAAGAATTATTTATATAAAGATAAGTGTGTGTTTGTTTCTGCGTGTGTGTGTGTGCAAACTGTTTTATTAATCTTGCTATAAAAAATAGTTTATTACCATTAGTAGGGAATAGAACAGTTATCGAAGTGTTGTGTCAAATGTAGTGCATCTTACTTCTATCACAAAATATTTTAAATAAACAGCTAATTGATTTTCAAACAGCAAACTTTGACAAAGAAATCTATTTAATGGTAATCATGAAAAATTTGATAGTTATATATTTTGAAGGATGATTTAAACTTAAGTGACATTTTAGACAGTATCTTACTTACGAGAGTTCAAAATTTACATTTCATTGCAGGAAAAGTAAATAAAAATTATTGGCGTTTTTCATTCATAAAGTTTTAAATATCGTAACTCTAAAAAATCTTGAGAGTAGGCAGGGTTAATTAACAGTCCATCTGTTCACGCACTAAAGAAGCTATAAAGTATAAAACTTGCAGTTGTTTGTTAACAATTTTTTTCACAATTGGCATTATCCAATCAGACTCGCAATTTAACATTTTTACTACATTAAATAGAGCATATGAGATATATGTTTCAATCTAAAATAATTCACATATAATAGGGCCGGCGCAAAAATTCTTATTATAAAAATATCATTATTTTAATTATTTCCCAAATAACAATTAATACGTTATTTGACTAGTTATAACGTCATAAGTTTCTACGCTTGTAAAAAATATAGGAAGTTGCGATATTTGTTACAAAATAAAAAGTCACCTCACTTGATTTCAATGTCATTACTATATATATTCTGTAATTTTTAATTTAATTATGATACTGATGACAATCTGTCGAAAGAATACTAGTAACAACAACCTGTCAAACTGAATCGTCATCGCCGTCTGTCAAAAGGGTACCCGAGATGTCAATTTGTCATGATCTGTCACTGATAACTGACGGATTGGCGATCGAACAACAGATAGGGCGCTTGCGCACTTATTTATGAATCTTTTGATGCCCTTTCTGTGCTTATAAGGAAAGTATCGGTCCATTAAACCGTATTTATTATACAATAAACAAGTTGTATTTATGTTGACTGTTCTATTACATTTTTTTGATATACGTAGCCATAAAACTAAAAGGCAATTTAATAGTATATAGCCCAAACTACTGCCAAAAAAACTAGGCATACTCTTGAAAAAATAAAGGTACTTCACAGCGTAATGGCTGTTGATGGTGTACAAATCACAAGTATGAGCATGTATAAAGTTCTATTCTCACCTTTGGTATGTGTCGGCGTTATCAGAAGTCTTGATTATCAGAAGTCAAAACTTAAAGTCAAAATGTTAAGGTAAGCGTATCTTAAACTGTATCACTGCTCTATGGTAGGCGAGATCATGGACAATCGCAAATCTACAGTACTATAAAAAAAATGTAATTAAAAATTCAACAATTTAAGGACCTCTGTTAAAATTTTCTTTAAAAACGGCAAGTCTATGCTTAGGTTAACTGCTAGCCAATTTAAGTGCGCATTACAAAACAGCCTAAAGGGACATTCGGCAAACTTAAGAACTATGAGTGAAACTGGCATAAACGTACCCTGATTATATATGAATGGCTCAATCAAGTTGTTGCGCCACATTATGTTGCGCCGATATGTTTTGACGTGTCCAGGTTGTGCCGTCGTTGTGGTACCAAGGAAATTGCTACAATTATACACGGAGATCTGTGTCAAGTGGTAAAGAGGAGCTTGGGTTCAGATAGTGTTGGCGGCAAAGAAACTTGAAAAGTTGTGACATTATCTGGATATGAGTTAAAAATGAATAAAAATACTGTCCTAAATTATTTCACCTCCTCCGCTGTCGATACATGTTGGTTAGATTAATATTTAATTCGTAATGTGTGTTACTAATACATGCTTAAATTTCAAAGCATCAGCACAGGTGGATAATGTAAATTTTCTAAGTTGGTAGAATTAAAAGCCCTAATTTTCAATTTGACTCATAAAATTGTATGGTTCCTGTCTATAAATTAAAGCACATAATACCGTTATATATGTTGTTTTTTAAACGTGGCGGCATTTAGAATTTTACTCAAATATGTTAGTCTTCTACGTCTCTACTTTTATACATTTTTGCTTAAGTGTAGAAAAATATTCCTTTATGTTGTTGCACTACTATGATTAAAAAATATAAACAGAATAATTTGTTGTATTTTTAGGATTTATATAGAGATGTTTTTTTTTTATGTTGATGTGTTATTATATTGTTTGTCTAATTTACCCTATTCTCCCCTTCACCAAGAAACCCTCGCTGGTGCACATGCTCACAACACTATCATTACAACGCAAATGAACTGCAGGTACATTATTGTGAAATAATACTTAAACTCACATAGGTTTAAGGATGCAAAAATGTTCTAGAGTTAAATCCAGGTTAAGACTACTTTAGAAACAAAATTGGCAAGTTAACTCCAAATCTATAATATTATAAAATACTAAACATGCGTTATCTGTATATTGAAGCTATTTTACAAAAAGAACTGGAATACAAACAATGGGGAACACGATGCTAGTTTGTTAGATTTCTTGTCTGTTTGTTCGGGATTCACCTAAAAACTATTGGACCGATTTCGATGCGATTTTCACTCATCGACCGCAATTTTCTAGACTTAAGATCTGCGCTACCTTCAACCTTGAGAATCCTGCGGGAATTGTAATTATTATTATTGTAATTAAAATAAGTAAGTAAAAAAACCCTGATTTTGAAACATTCTTCATTCGTGCTCCGCTCTTATTGGTCTTAGCCTGATGATATATTTATATAACCTTCGTCTATAAATGGGCTATCTAACACTGAAAGAATTTTTCGAATCAGACCAGTAGTTCCTGAGATTAGCGCGTTCAAGCAAATAAACAATTTCTTCAGCTTTATATATTAGTATAAGATTCATATTATATACATATTTATACTTATTTCAAGTCAAACTTTAAAATAAGCATGACATAGAAAACAATATAATTTTTCCATCAAAGATATCTTTCTTTCGCAAAGTAGCTGTATTTCAAAATATTTCTAATACTAATCCTAGTTTTTCCACTGATTTCGCAATGTAGGTACGGTGTTTAGTATTTGTTAACAATAAAAAAATAGGAGAATAGTTCATAATCGCTCGTTACAAAAGAAGTTTCACTTCCACGACCGTCACGTCTCACGATCAATTGGAAATAATATAAACGAAGATATAAAAAATCGTGCTAGATGTGGCTAATGCATTATAAATGTGGAGTATACAAGTTTTCTTAATATAGGCAAAAGCAATCAATGGCCTTAAAGCGGCCGATGTCGCTATGACGATTATAACAAGTACTAAAATAAAGTGACACTTTATGCTGTGTTTTAAAACTATCATTATATCTAGACACATGTCAATTCCACTACGCGATTCTCAAAAAGCGATATCTTTGGGCCCTCAGATCTCCTCAATGTCACATATTCAAAACGTTACAAATGTTCAAGCCTCAATCTATAGTCAATCGCACTTATTATAGTTGTTAAACTAACTAAATTTTTTGTTAAACTATGTGATAAAGATGAATTAAAAAATGGCCTAGACTTCTGAAGTATAAGAAACCCTGATCTTAAGTTTTTATTTACGACACTTGTGAGGTTAGTAACAAATATATATTATTAAAAATATGTATCAAACTTTCAAAAAACCACTACAAATAAATGTGCATTTAATAAAACTACGTTTTAACGGTTTTAAGCGCGGTAATTTATTTGATTTTGGTTTATCCGACGTTTCGGCTGCTTTTCAGTGGCCGTGGTCACGGACGACAAAGATGACATTTGTCTAACGTGTATTGTTAAAGTTTTATTCAGCCTACTTTAGTTGATTGTATATGGCTGGAATTTGGAATACCCTTCTTTTTAGGTACACGTGCATACTGGTAAGATTTTCTAAATTGTAACATGCAACGTTTTTAGTAAACAACAAAAAAATAACATTTTTGCGTTTACGCCTATATGTTATGAAGCCCTGGAATGTAAATGGTAACGGTATTAAGGCTGGTATGCACCGACTTTTAATCGCTAAAAATGTATGCATAAACAGTGATTATTTTATTTTAACCGTTGGTTAAATGTTGGTGCACACCAGCATAAAGGTTCTTGGTATATTTGACCTCAAAATATTTAAGTCATATTTTGTATATTTCAAAAACAATGCCGCTTCCATAGATTTTGGATCTTTGTACCAAGGCTCTAGTTAGAAATCGTGGTTCGACTACCGTTCAGTTATTGTTCCAATATGTTTTCAATAATCTAGTAACAGATTACGAGGTAGAACGGCTAGCACGGCTGGAAATCAGTTCAGTGCGTGGTCGACCCTTAAATCATTTCCACGTAACTGTAGATCATGGGATCCGGCAACACGGCATTCGATCGATGACGTCATGTATAACAGATTCAATATAACTCGACATTATTTATTAATCAACTCAAAATAATTTCTCACGAAATGTTGTATCATTGTATTAATACGTGAAGAAAATCTTTGTACGACAATTGCGCTGACGCAGCAGTATGAAATACCGCACTTATAGTTAGTTTATCTCAAGAAGAAGTGTAGAATGCTATAAGTGCAGTGCTGCAACCCCATATTCTATACGTTGGCAAATAGATAGATAAGATAATAATAAAAATATGGTCGAAACGTAAACGATTCTTGAGCCATCATTTTGTACGAACAGTGAAATTTCGATCCTTTTTCAAAGTATGAAATGTCCTTTTCGAGTAAAGAGACAAAAACAGTCTTAATATTGTGGATACATCGGCTACGATCAATGCACAAAGCGATCCCTGCTGTTCCACCGACCGCTCAAGATTCGTGCCGGAAACTACTTGTACCATATGTAATATGTATATATAACATATAATAACAGCCCATAAATGTCCCACTGCTGGGCTTTGGCCACCTATTATAAGTGGAACGGACAATATACCCGGCATGCTTGTCCAAGGCGGCTTGGCAGGTTTGACATATCGATTATCTCGAAGTGCAGGTTGCATCACGATGTTTTCCTTCACCGTTATTAGCACGTGGTAATTGTAACAATATGCACAATAGATCAGTAAACTACAAGCGGTGCATGCGGTCCGGCCAGGAACAATTCCACTCCCTTTTAGTTTGAGACGCGTGCGCTAGGCATTACGCTACCACCATTTACCATATGTAAATTATCTTAATATATTTTTTTTATTGCAGGAGTTCAGCAGACAGGCAGACAGGCCCACTTGATGGAAAGCGGTGACCATTTTTGCAACACCAAAGGTGCTACAAATGCGCAGCTGCTCTCTTAAGGGAGACTGGAACCTGGTCACTAATGCCGGAACACAACTCAAGGTTGTTATGGCGACATACTTTAAACCACGGGTGGTAGCCATCCATACCAAGTGGCTATGGGTTGTTTTGTCGCCTCTTACGACAGGCCTCCCGGCCGAAGGAAATTGTATTCTTTCTCCGTGCCTTCTCAGATAAAAATAGTTATATGCCTAACACACAATGGTTCTATAATAAACATGTATGCATCAAAGATAGTATAAAATCAATTCGAATTATATAAATCAAAAATGTTCGCCGCCGGCTGCATTCCACAATGAACTATTAATTGATTTAATTTCTAATCTAAGATTTATGGCCGATTTAAGTTTCATAACAAATCATGCAGTTTTTATCACGCGTAATGAATGGTCATATTATGTATATATGCGTATATGTCACCAGTGTTAGTTAATATAATTGTTTTTATCAACTCTACGGACTCGAGTTCCGTACCTTTTTTTACAACTTAATTGAGAAGAAAGTTTTTAGAATTTATAAACGCTTATTGGTTATTTTTGTTATTGTGTTTGACATTTATTCAATGATGTTTGTGTTGTGGTGTACCTACGAATAATTTATTATATTAATTTGTCCTAATTTTAATACTAAACTTATACTAATGTAGAGTGTATCTGTTACATGCTGGTGTTGTGAGGAAGTGCATGTGCAGTGTGTGCCTTATGTCTATACCTATTATATATATATATATATATATATATATATATATATATATATATATATATATATATATTATCCTAACTAATGCCATGTGTTTTGTTTTTCGTTTCTGTGTCTGGTTTATTAATTTTTAGGCTTTTTGTGTGGCTTGGTTTGTTTGTGAAGTGTGTGTGTAGATAGTGAAGATGGTGTAAATATGTGTGTATGTTTTGTTGTTGGTTGTGTGTACGTTGCTAATATATTTAGTTCCTCTGACTCCAATTTTGTATGAGTGTTGGGCAGATGGAGAGAAATGAAATAAATTATTTTGTTACATTGAATAAATGTCGTTTATTTCAAGATTCTACTCAACTCGGGGGCCAATTGGAAGCAATTGGTAAACGAATATTGTTATTACAATTTTGTTGAATTGCACTATTGGATTGCCTTTGTTAATCTTGTTTCGTGCGATGAGTGAGAGTTCCAATGGACCAATTCCCCCTCTTCCTATTGCAATCCCATATCCCCATGATCCTGTCTGTTCCTTCGATCTCAGCCGTCTTTTCTATACTCGGCAGACAGACATAGATATTGTATTTTCCTAAGTTAAGCAACTTACTCTTGTGTTATGGGTAATATACAACGGACTACTCTCTGGCTGATCCCAAATACCCAGACCATAGTAAATACCAGAGAAGATTCTTTTCCGAAATTTACCATACTAGGCATCGAAACCGGAGCCTCTGTTTTGCAGTGAGCCGTCATCGCAAAGGCTGGCAACGCGTCGGCTTCGCCATGGTGCTGCAATAGGGGCCGATTACCACTTTCCATGAGGTAGGCCCTCTGCCTCTTTTTTATCTCGCAATATAAAAGAAGTCGGTTATAGAGCAACGGTACACTACGGTATATTAATGTACGCCCACCCAAATTACATACGACTTCTGTGTTCCGCGTACAAGTGAACTAGTAGTTGTGTGCCGATCATTATCATATAAATCAGTACCGATACAACCGGTAATTGTATCGATATATCGATACTATCACAGATCCCGGTAGAGCCAGTAAATTAAACCACCGTCCAATATAATTTCATATGAAATGTGTGACGGTTAATAAATTATTAGGTATTAGACGGTATGTGGCATAAATCGTTTCCGTGTGAAGTTGTAATATGAAACCTTGTTAATTTATGATGTTTCTAGAATGATATATGTTCATTTTTTATTATGGGAATTGAATTAAATGATATTTATCTTACTATTACGGAATAACACAGGTCATGATACTTTTCTAATTTGGAAATATATTCAGTTAAAACACCAATGTACTAATTTGTCCAATATCTGTTTTGGCTTCATATAAAATAATCATGGAAAAATATCAGTAATAAAAATCGCTTAGAAAAAACACAACACTGAAAACGTTTTAAACCTATGGCTAGATGATATAAGTTTATTATTATTGCATGAGTTTAGCCACAGACAGCCCACCTGATGGAAAGTGGTTACCATCGCCTATGGATATTTGTAATATCAAAGGTAGTAACAAATGGGCTGCCACGCTCTAAATTCTTTTATTTTTTATTCTTCTTTTACTTTTTGAAGAATTATTATTTTAAATATTATTTAGATTTGATTAATATTATATTGAAAGTCTTATAAGTTTCTTTGCCAAACCACCTTGGACTTGGATACCGGGAATCTGTCCGTTACCTTAAAAATTGAGAGGCCCAATCCCACCATTAGGACGTTTATGGGCTGATACTATATTTAAAACAATAAAACAAAAATATAATAATTCAATTATTTATTGAAAAAAACATCAACAGCGCATATTAATAATACAAACAACAACAAAAAAATACTTATAATGTAGGGATAATAACAGATTTTTCTGAGTTTAATTGTGAGCAAACGAGCGCACTAAAGTTTAAAAATGCAATATACATACGTGAAATAAGTATATACTCACACACATACATACATAAACACATACATAATAATAAAGAATTAAAATAAATCTAAATAAAATACATTGATAGATGCATGTAAAAATATATGTATATTATACAATAACATTTAAATATAATAAAAAAATATTTATAATAACTAAACACATTACTTACATATATTGTTATTTTTCATATGATGTGGTGGTATCTGTTCCAAAAATCGTTTTGAAGATTCAACTCTTGAATACAGGCTTAGAGTCACGAAACAAGTCAATATCACTAAATTTCAATCATATTTTTTTAAAAAACACTTATCACGTATAACTACATATAATGTAGCACCCAACGATCCAAAGAAAACTTTATGTTCAAAGTCCGCCGTGAGCGAACCACCATAGGTTGTAAATCAAAAACCGGTGCACACACATACCGGCCTATAATTGCAGCCCGAGGCGTGTCGATGACATATTCCATCAAAACCCTACTCTTCGATAACGGCACCACAACTGGACACCCTTATCGATATGTCGTTGTATCTTGTAAATCGAGTTCTGGAGAAAATTGCTCTAAAACGCACTTAACATATTCAAACGGAACATCACTGGGGACGCGGAATCGATTATTCAAATCGATTTTATATTGCTATTATCAGTCGTATTAATATTGTTACGAGCTACACAGGACTCGAATTAAAATGCCGTTGGAATTATTATAGAATTTATTAGAACTGTACAAACACGTATAAAATAGGTACAAATATAACTGGTCACAGCCAGTACAAACTGCACGATTCAATAACACGCGCAAAATCCGTCACTACATCTCTTGTCGAATCTATGTCTTGCTCGTATCGTAATCCTCGCTTGACTGCCCCGCTCCACCTTGGGCCATTGCTTTATATTGCACCGATCCATACCTGGCAAGTTTCGACGCAATACAATAACAACAAGGATTAGTTCGACACTAATGACGGCCATAAAAAAAGTTAAAAAAATCGACCGCGTGGGTTTCCGAGAAACAGTAATTTGCACACCTGGCTAATTATTCCTGGGAACGGCCAACAAAGTCGAAAACAATAACAATAGGCTGTTGTCTAATTACAAATTTTAAATAGGGAGTAAACAAAAGAACTCCGAATGCGAGAGGGGCGCGTTTCTTTGTCGGTGTGTAACAATATGCTTGCGATTAACTCGCTTTTATATGGAATAGTGTCTATAGTTTGATTAATATTCATGTTCTTTGTTTTTGAGTTCCTTAGCCTTTTTGTCAAAAACAGAATATTTTATGGTGTCGTCTGCTTTTGTATGGAGATATGTTACAGCATAACATTTTAGTACGTCATGTAATTATTATAAATATAATAATATTTTTCTTTACTTTGTGTCTTTGTCTTATGAAGTATGCACTGTTTTGTACAAGTCTATTCTGTAACATACTTCTGTATAAAACTTATTAAAAAAAAGAACAAGAGATATAAATAGAATAAGTACTATACAGGAAAACAATTTTTAGCTAGACGTGTTCCTGGGGAGTTTCTTGTCGCTTCTTCTCCTTAAACATAAATTAGGAGGTAAAATTAAATTTTAAATTATATGTATGTCCCTCAAAAGTGTTCTCCAGTGGAACTTATTTTGAATGAGAACTTTTGAATGTGAATTTTATGTAAATTCTTTTTTTTAAACTTTACTAAGTTTATGGGTCAAACAGAAAAACGGAAGATAAACTGTTCAAGTTACTTAAATTCCATATGTACTTTATTTATTCATTTTTTTATTAAATAAAATAAGGTTATGTTGTGGGTATGTTAGATTTGTCAGTTTTGTATTTTAACAAATATTTTTTTTTATTTTTTATTTATTTGGACAACACAACAGATAACAATCACTATCATTCATATAATATAGTTTGTCAATTATTACGTCTGGATCGGAATCCGAGCGTGCTGACAAATCAGTGTTAAAATTATATTTTCGCATACAAAACTATGTAAATAATGTGAGTGATAATGATTCAATAAATACTTAAATCTAAGACATTCGTTTTAGATACATTATAAGGATAATAGACGAAAAACAGAAAGAATTAAACAAATTATTAAATAAGTGTGTTCAGTATAGAAACTACCATTTTTTTTTAAAGCTAAATGTTTTGCTTTAATATATCTAATTTATTGTTCTTTATAGAGAGTTCGTTGTAAACGCGACTCATTCTTGTTCTATTGCTCTTGTTTAAACCAAACTGTCTCCTACTGTAGTTCTGTTCGGATACTGAATACCATTGAAAAATAATCCAATAACAAAAGACAAACTTTTTAATTATAGAAACATGTAAAAATTAAATAACTTTTAAATCCATGCTTGCGAATCGAAGCATATAAACATATATTACCAACGTATGTAGTCTTCTCCTGTAGATATGTAAAACTTTTTTGTTTGACTCTTATACACATGAATTTTGGGAGGATTATGTTCCTAATCTGTTTGCCATTACACAATGCTGTAAAATGAAAAATGGTAGATTAGCTTAGGCCGTCACATATACCTATTATATGTATTATAACTGAAGTTTGATTGTTTTTATAAATATATTTATAATATACACAGTCGTGTGAGGTATCGTTAATCAAATCTTGAAGAATCATAATTATGTCCTTTAATGATCTTCTTTTTACAGTCAATGTCGTAAGATATTAGCAAATAGTGAAAACTGCGTCTCCACTCCCTAACTTTAAACTATGAAGTAACAAGTGCACGATCAAAGGGTGTATTCTTAATAAACTCCTTCAACATATTTATAGAATATTTTTGATTTTAATACTTTTATACGGTTCCGTAGATAAATATTTAAAAAACGTGACTTTGGACACCTCAGTGGAACCCTTTATTCTGCGTGGGCCGGCATAATATTGCCAAATTTTTTATTACAAGCTTTTATTTAACTTGCAATAGATGATATGATAGACCTATGTATGTATGTAAGTTCGGGTAGAATCTTGTAAGTTAAATTTGACCAACTTTCCGGTTTCCGATTGAGCTGAAATTTTGCACGTATATGTATATCGCGTGACAATGTAATAATATATAATATACCATGGAGCTGATCTGACTATGGAATCGGAAGGTGGCCATAGGAACTCCTGTACTAAACAAGATAGGCCCATCGTGTTTGGGCTCGATTTACTTTTTTTGGCTAGCACTCTGCTGCTACATGATATCCAGGATCTCAAAAGATTGTATTTAAAAACCTTTTTAAAAAACAAGTTACTTATTTATTTATGTGAAGTACTTGAGAGCTTCATAAAATGTACATAATATGTGGAACTGAACATTATCTTTAGAAATCGCTTTGTCTATAACCACATCAGATTACGAAACACCATCTGTTGCACACATTACACAATCCCATGTCCTGCAGCCTGGAGGCTGCTATTCTCACTTTCGTCTGAGCCTTGTAATGTATAGGGCATTACAACCCATATTACCGTATTGTACTTTATGCGTGGACGTACTTATAGTGTAGACTTGAAATTTAAATACATTAATAATAATTTAGAGACGTGCTTTTTATAAGAAGCCGTCACCACCAGACTTCTTTACAAAGTAGTGTCTGCAACAATTTACTTCCACTCGAAAATTTGCTTCCCGTGTAAATCGGATGTCTACGAGTACTAAGCGTAATATGTTTGAAAATGGGTTTAGACATGATTCACAGCTAAATAACATAAACAGTGAAGGTTTTTCATTTATACGGAACCCTAAAATTAGAGCACGCATAATATATATGTTAACCTCTAAAAAAATATTTTTCAGATCCGTCCGTGTGTACTTTGTATATTATAAATGCAATTAAACCTGGTGAAAAGATCACAAATGTTTATAATATTGACATAGCACTGTTTTAATTTGACAGTGAAACATAAATAAATATGCCGCGTTTGTGGTATTAATACAGTTCAATACATAATATCTTAACTAATATATAAAGCTGAAAAGTTTGTTTGCTTGAACGCGCTAATATCAGGAACTACTTGTCTGATTTGAAAAATTCTTTCAGTGTTAGATAGGCCATTTATCGAGGAAGGCTATATACCATCACGCTAAGACCAAACTTTTTTTAACTATTCCACGAGGACGAAGTCGCTGGCACAATCTAGTTGATTTATAAAAAGACTGTGAATGAAATTCATACATACGTAAGATTGTAAAAAGTAATTCTCCTAAAAACAGTACATTCACAGAAGTGTTACTGTCAAATTAAGGCAGCAATTAATATGGGATTGTGTATAATTTTAATTAGTGATCTCACATATATAGGTAGCTACTCATATAAATTGTTATTGTCTTTCTAGGTGGTGCTATTTTAATTCTTATATTATTTTATATATATGTAAAAAACTTCATCTTTTCCATATCTGAAATTGGCAGTTACGGTTGTTGGATAAATAAAGAAACCTATTAGTAACTAAAATAAATAAATAAAGTTTAGAATAAAGAATCATAATTGAAAGAATAATACGAAAAATAATTGCCAAATATGTCCTGACTATAGATAGCTTATGAACAATGTCCGCCCGAGGCCGATGGAACTCCTTTACTGCATTCGATAAGCGAACATTACCTTCCTTAGATCAGTCGGTTAAAAGGTCTCTTGTGTAACACACTCTCGTTGTAATGCCTATATTATACTTTACGTCTATAAAATTATATACATGAACTTTTGCTTTCACATAGGGGTCGTCCATTAATCATATGATGTTTTCAGCAAATTTTTAACACACCTCCAGTGCCTGGTGATACGTGGTGAGGTCTTAGACTAATCTCCACCCCTACCCAAAATCACGTGTATTTTTGGATGCAACGTATGTTGGTGTTTCGGTTGTAACGGTCGGCGCCTAGGTTGTAACAACAACCTAGGCGCCGACAAAAACAAATTCACATCTTCATATCTGTAAAAACACATGTTTTTACCTGTCGGCATTTGAACTAGTTGTAATTCTTTTATGATCGTCTTCTTTTGTTTACTTATTTATTGGCATGCGTTTACTAATTATTTTAGAAAACAGTCCATTGTTTTATTGTACTCGTTTATGCCCGTTGCGGTCGAATCATTGGCCAGGTGTTACGGATTAGGTCGACTACAATACGGGCACATTTTTAATTGTGAGGTGTAAAACCAGGGCCCGATGGAGAGAGGAGAAAGTCGAGCGAGAACCACGATTAAGGCGAGATGTGTACATTCAGTGATCTATTAGTGACGGACTTTGCGCGTTTTATTGAATTACGACCTTCTGCATTACGTTTGGATTTGTTGTGTTCTGTTATATTTGTACCTGTATTATATGTGTTTTATAGTTCTAATAAACTCTATAATAATCCCAACGGCATTTTAATTCGAGTCCCGCTAAACTCGTAACAGTATGTTTGCGATTTACGCAACTCCTTCATTCAGTAAAACCTCATTTCATTAGCACATAACATCATTCTAAATCACACACGTCGCTCACCTTAGTACCGTCTAACATCAAATAACTAATATCTCTCTATAAACCTAAAATACATAAAAAGCTTATGAAATCAAGCAATAAACATACATAAATCAATATAAACTTTACTTTTTTGTAATACTAAACCATTTACTTTAAAAAACTTGAGAATATTCTCCTTTAAAAACAGGCATATATAACACGAGCAATTGTTATTTTTAATTTTGTGTATTATTTCTAATGATTTCATTCCTTTTTGTGTGTAAATTATATATCACGTAGCGTCATCGGGTGCATTTTGTCATATTTCTTTTCTTTTGTACTACTGCCTTAAAATAAAACGATTAGAATCAATATTATAAAACAGCGTAGTCTGTGTTTAATCTTACCGTTACGACTCTGGTCCCGACAAAAACAAATTCACACCTGCATACCTGTGAAAATACATTTTTTTACCGTTCCGCATTTGGACTTATTTTGTTAACTTTGTGTTTAAAATTTGTGATTAGAAAACAGCCCATTGTGTATTGTAATCTTTTATGGCAGTCATTAGCCAGGTGTGTCGGATTTAAAGTACAAACTGATTCTAGGAAATTCGATCCAAGCGGCCGGGCAGACATATTGCATCTGAGCAGTATAAAGCAATGCTTCGATTGCGGAACGAGGAGACGAGCGATAACCACGTGCGAAGCAACACGTGTGTACTACAATCGAAAAACTTTTAGTGACGGATTTTGCGCGCAATTTATGGAATTACGACTTTCTGCATTGCGTTTGGACTTGTTGTGTTCGGTTATATTTGTACCTGTGTTATACGTATTTGTATAGTTCTAATAAACTCCATATTAATTCTAACGACATTTTAATTCGAGTCTCGCGAGTCGTAACAATATATTTTCTTGAAATAACGCGATTATAGACCACCGTATCCTGTGTTTAATCATATATAATATAAATAAATACAAATTAGATAAGAACTTACATTAAAAATATGCTATCGTAACTCATATGTCTTCCTACCGTATATTAATAAGGCAAGCGCCAGTTTTAAGTGATCACTATTAAAATAAATAAGATTTATTAGTGTCCCATCACGTATATGGATTTATCTAAAACCGTGACTGATCGGTGTACCACTTGATTTAGGCTGCTGCATGGTTGATACACTGTTTGATGTTAAGCTAGTTACACATTATAACGGTTTTATTAAAAGTTTTCTTGAGTTTGTTTATTTTTCTTTTTAACTTTAATCTGTTGTTTTTATCATTATTGTCATTTTGCATGCCAGATGTGACTAATATCGAAATATTTTACATAAAATTTTGTTTAACTATAAAATTGAAAAAATGTATCATTGCCTAGAAATTTATATTTGTGCCAAAATATTTTTACAAGAAATTTTCTGTATTAGCGAGCAGGAACTTAGTTTGTGGCTTTTCTCCGTTAAATAGAAAAAAATGTACTATTTATGGGCTTTATAGAATTACTTAGTGAATGACAATCTGAGGTGTATTTTTCTACTTTATTGAACATTGTTGACGGTAAAAAAAATTACCCGCATATATATCGAGGGCTTATATAACATATATGCGTATACGCAATAATGCCATTTTTTATTGTTGACTAAAAACTATGCAATTTACAATTTAAAAGTCTTACCTGTGTGCAAGTTATACCTAAAAAGAAGGGTATTTCAAATTTCAGCCTTATACAATCAACTAGTTTTGTTTTATTCACAATTTTGTCCCTTGTGTAAAACGGCACTTTTGTCTCTACACCCATTTGTTATGAAGCCCTCGATATATACATGTTATCTTATGAGTCTTCTTGATGCCACTTGCCATATCTTGTGTGAACACCGTTAAAAAAATGTTTATTGCTATAATTATTAATATATTCTAAAATTATAAATTTTATACAATCAATACTAATAAAATGATACCGACTGTCTTAGTGATGATTATCAATAATTAACAACAATAGCATATGATCTACCCTCAGCCTTAGATATGTCCACCGCACATAACCACCATATCACGTGTACATCGACGTTTAAAAAACGTCACGATACCTGTCCAACCTGGGGCACCCACGATTTATAATCCGGCCAAACGTACAGTAACTAAAAATTTACCATGAACAGTGTCTTGGACGTTAAGTTTTCCACGGTAGGGTAATAATCGAGATTAGGGCATTGTGGCCTCGGGACACACGTAGAATAAATGGCCATTAGGATTTATAAGGGAATCATAAGGGTTAGAACGTATGCATTTTATTAAATTCGATCAGACGTTAAGTTTACTTTAAGAGCAAGTACAAGAATGTTATATTTTTTTATTGTAATTTATATTCACAGAACAATTATAAAATTACATACAATTGAATACAATGTAAGCAAACTTAACTTATTTGTATTGTATTCTACCCATAGTTCCTCAAGACTATAAGCAGAATATCGAGCCCAGTCTCTTGCTGGATCGCCATACTGATCCGTTGGCCGCGGTAAGCATCAGCCTTCTGATCAACTGAAGAGTCAATGAGTCGTTTCGAGAATGTTATATTAAAATATCTTCATTTGACATAAAACTGCTGCACTCGGTGCTGAATACTTGTTTTTTAATTTTAAATAATAATAAATAATTTATTTGTACATACTTATAAGCTCTTTTTGTGTATTGGGTACATTAATTTAATTGTCAAATAAAGTATATTTTATTCTATTCTATTAATATCGACGGCCTCTATGGTTGAGCGGGCTAAGCCTTTGCCGGCCTACTTCACTTCAACGCAATGGCTCCGGGTTCGATTCCTGGTATAATAAATTTCGCAAACGTATTTTCTCCGTTATTTACTATAGTCTGGGTGTCTGGGATCGGCCCCAGAGTAGTCCGTTGTATATTATCCATAACTCAAGCGTAACTTGCTTAATTTGGGGATATACAATATGTGTGTTTGTCTGCCGACTATTATTATTTATTTTATGATAATTTCTTGGGGAGACCTAAGTTCAGCACTTTGATTGACTGAAGAAATTTTCAAATTCGAATTATTTCACATTCCCTATTAAAGATTTAATAAAAATAACTTTAATTGATTTTAAAATAATCACCTTTAAGCGTTCTGACTGCAGAATGCAAAACATATGTATATGGTAATTTAAAAACAATCATAATATAAGACGTCATGATGGGTACGTTATATCTGAATAGTCTGTGGTGGATTCTAGACCAGTATAAATAACGACAAAATTGTTTACAAAATACCCTACCAGGAATCAAACTTTGAATCTCTAGTGTCCTTATGATACAATTTAATCTGCTTATAAAATCGTATTGAATGCAGATATGCGTTCTAACCCCTTCTTGTTGCATGTATTCTTTAGGAACCGTTTTTAGAAGGCTACCCGACTATCATCGGCTTTATTAGAGGAAATATAGTAGCGTTTCCAGCCATGACTTATATACGGTGCCTTGTTAGTTTCTCCTTGAGGCGTCGGGAAGGAAAATGGGATAATACTGTGATATAATCCACGTTGTCGACAAGAAATCAGCCTGTGGTGACGATACGCTTGCGTTCTGTGTTTAATTTTGTAGGGCTTTCAAGTCGCACAAAATAATTAACTATAAAATCATTCATGTCCGTATTAGTCCATACACAATGAAGGCTTCCATGGTACTCAACGTTCACTTGTTTATGATTAGCCTAAAGAACTAAATTACTCAACAGTGTTTAAAGCAGCCGCTTTTGGAGAATCGCTTAGTGTAATAAACACGTGTCTAGATATACCGGCAGGTGTATGACATAGTGAGAGTTTTCATAATATTGTGAAAAGTATTTTTCAATTCTACCATCTTGCTTTTTTCAGAATTTTGCATCTCATAGCCCAAAGCTTACACGGGGAGACGACACTTTTTTCGACTTTGAAAGGGAATATCTTCTATACATATTTAATAAAACAAAGGCAATAAAGAACAACTCAAATCAAAATTAGTTTATTAATACAAAATAAAACTCCAGACTCGAAGATAATAATTATAAAACTTGGAATGTCCGTCCAGTATGTTATAAAAAAACAAACAAAACAGGTCGAAATACGATAGTTGGTGAGGAGGCCAAGCGGAAGGCAAACGGAGTTTTGTGGGAAGGAAATCCAGGCGACTCGTTGAGCAGTGCGCCGGTGAGGTCATCTGCGGCTGTCCGACATACCGAGCTCAGCACTATAAGCGCCACCCTTGGATTTGGACCTGCGTGACGCTTCAGGGCGGTACCGTCACCAAAAAAGTAAAACGACTGCCAAGGCAAAACTCACGCCTGTCCCTTATATTTTATTTTTAAATATATATGTAAATTACGTAGCAAGTGAATCGACACAACTGTATTGTATGACAATCCCTGATTCGAGTATATGTTTATATGGGTCATTTAGATTAATCCATCCAAATTAAAAGACGGAAATAATTCGTTCAATATGGGTTTTAGCTTTTAGAACTTTTAAGCAAATATATGAACCAAAGTATCATGTCAACCCTGCAAGTGAGTAATAGTCAAGGCTGTTCGGTAGCGAGCGGTAAGTAATAGGTGGGTACCATAGGGCGGAGCTGTATCCAGTATCGGATATTGCGAAACCGCTCGTGTGCGCAATTACGAATTCTGACCATTAAATATGGACACGTAGGCTTATAAAGCAGCATCCTGTGGGGGACACGGAATTCTCTTTCCTAATGATCATACCAAATTTTTTCTACTATTATTCTGTGGCGACGACATCGAGAAGACATTGCGAATTTACTAGAATACGAATTTTTGACAATATCGCAATGAAATCGTACTTTGAATAAAAAAAAATAACAGCCCGTAAATGTCCCACAGCTGGGCTCGGGCCTCCCACTATAGGGGAACAGACAGTATACCCGCCACGCTTGTCCAAGGCGACTTGGCAGGTTTGACACATCGGTTATCTCGATGTGCAGGTTGCATCACGATGTTTTCCTTCACCGTTGTTAGCACGCGGTAATTGTAACAATATGTACATAAAGTCAGAAAACTGCCTAACTGCGTGCACCATGCACGCGTTCCGGCCAGGATCGAACCCGCGCCCTTTGAGTTTGGGACGCGTGTGCTAGCCATTACACTACCACAACTACTATATAACCCAAGATATTGAAATAGCAGAATTGGGCCCCTTGTAATGCTACTCAGTACAAACCAACGTCCAAAGAACTTAGATTATTTGTCGATAAACGTATTGTTACATACCGACAAAGAAATGCGCACCTCGTTTATTACCCTTCCCGCACTTGGACTTCTATTGTTTACTTTGTGTTTTTTAATTTGCAATTAGAAAATAGCCTATTGTTATTGTTTTCGTTTATGGTCGTTCGCGGGAATAATTAACCAGGTGTGCAGATTACGTCTTCTTGGAAAAACTCAGTCCACGCAGTCGATTGTTGTATTGTATAGTTGGTATAAAACAATGCCCGAAGGAAGGAGTGACGCAGTCTAGCAAGAAACACGATCAAAGCAAGACATACATTCGATAAGCGATATAGTGACGGACTTTGCGCGTGTTATTGAATCGTGCAATTTGTACTGGTTGTATCCATTTATATTTGTACCTGTTTTATGCGTATTTGTATAGTTCTAATAAATTCTATAGTAATTCCAACGGCATTTTAATTCGAGTGCTGTAGCTCGTAACAATATTTCGATTGCGCAATGTAATAATTACGCAAAACCATCTTAAATGATCCAATTAAATCAAATTTGCTGACCATATCAGTCAACATCCGCATTTTACATACAATATAATAATAATACACTACACGGGCCTATTACAACAATGCCCTTGAGCCAAATCCACATATGTAATTCACTATACAAACATTACTTTCGCTTAATCACTTCATTATAATACCAATGATCTAATCAATCATATGTACAATATGTAATTTCGTCGAAGAAAGACCTTCATTATCGACTATCGAAACGGCAGCAATTGTTAATGGTTGTTTTGTAATACTCTACATGTAACTTTCGGTTTTGTTTGTGATGCGATCTGACTTTAAGTGCTCTTTCAATCAATCCATGGAGGATAGAGGTAAGGAGAACCATCTCAGTATATTAAAAAGTGTCCACTGAAGGGCAGCAAATTAAGATGGCACCACAATAGCAAGTATTTAAAAATAGCGCCACAAATTATTAGAGTAGGATACTAGATTAATGAAGGAAAGAATGACTTCCTCTTTGTCATCGCGCATGCGTTTTTCAACCCAGCACGCTTCACTTCGTTTATAACTGCTAAATTCATATCATTTCCTTTTCTACACTAGCGCTATTTTGACAAGTTTTCAAACCATAATTTGCTGTTTACAGGTGGACACTTTTTCAACTGATCCCCCATACTAGATGATCCTCCTAACCTCTATCCTCCATGAATCAATCAAGAAATCAACGCGACATGCGTCACTCTGGGACCTTCACATCTTTTAATTACTTTGTCAGGGGCATTTTTTATTATCATTAATATAGACCCAAATTAGTACCATTACTATAATTCCTGTTAAATAATCACTAACATACATATTACTATCATAATATGATTATGTTTAAGCTTATGTATCTATACATTCACCTATGAACATTTATATATACTCGTACTTGAATGGTATTTATATAAAGTATAGATATCTATTTAACATGAAACTTCTGCATATAAATCGATTATGTATTTATTAATAAAGCTAGAACTTGAAATTCCCGTGGGATTCTCGGGGTACGAAATATCACACATTTTATTACATCAAATTTGTTATCGATGACTGATTAAAACGTATTGGAATTCTATTTTATTTTCAATCCGGTCACTTAAAATCATTCTTAGAAAAAATCCCGCGGGATTCCCGGGATTAAAAGTAGCATAGATTTTAAATGTAAGAATTTGCTGTCGATCAGCGAAAACTGCATTGAAATCGGCCCAGTAGTTTTTTCGTGAATACCGAATAAACAGACAAATAGACAAGAAATCTGAAAAAAAATGCATCACGTGTTCTCCGTCGTTTATGTAATCTATTCCGGTTGTTTTTT
Source organism: Dendrolimus pini (assembly GCA_949752895.1). NCBI lineage: Eukaryota > Metazoa > Arthropoda > Insecta > Lepidoptera > Lasiocampidae > Dendrolimus > Dendrolimus pini. Next base: position 16,058,341 of record OX457140.1, on the reverse strand, counting down.
TTTTTAATAGTTCAAAGTTCAAACACGGCTATTTAGAAATTTATAATATTATAGAAAGATATAAGAAGTCGTACTATTTTTTATTTGAGTCAAGTTTTATTAATAAGTCTTTTGTACTGTCCAGAATGTTCACATAATACCTTTTTGGGCCATACGTGACATATATTTAAACTATGTTTAATCAATGTCTATAAATATAAACTTAAACAGTCTAAGTATTTACATGGCTAATTCGCTTAACCACAACGACTTTACGTTCTCTTGTAACGTAACTTAGAATTAAGGCGAATATGTTACTATTATTTCACAGATACAATATCTTCTCTGTATTATAAGATAATAAATATAAGAATATCCTAAGTATTTTGACATGGTAGAACCATGTTGGATTTATCTCGATTAAAGCTCTTAGGGCCGACGGTCAGTGTGATACCACTCTCTCACAGAATATCGGCGTGAAATGGTTAGCCTTGAGTTCTGATAGCCCACTTCTCCCTTCCCTATTACAATCACCTATCTCACCCTTTCTATCCCATTCCTCCCATCTAACCTCTCTATCTCATATACCTCCTATTTCACCCCCCTAAGCCGTCCACTTTTTTATTTTAACCCTTAAAGGGGGCCAGATTTAATATTATTTTTGTCCATAATCGGCCAGCTACAATCAAAATTGCCGCGCCAAAACCAAGAGAATTATATCGTTTCTTTTATTCAAATACAAATTCTGTGTAGTTAGAGGGAGAAAACATCATTTCAACGTTCGTTGCAATTATCTATATTTGACCACAAATTTGTGGTGCTTCCCAATTAGTCATCGTGTGATAATTCGGCAACAAATTTCTGGTGGTTCCGTCTTAAAAGGTTAAAGGCTGGCAACGCGTTGGCTTCGCCCCTGAAGTTTCAAATGTCTTTATTAGGTGATGGAAACTGGCTAACATCGCCTACAGACATTTGAAACATCAGAGACGAATATTTTCTTAAGTTTTCGCGACTTGTACACATAATAAAACTACGTTTTAACGGTTTTCAGCGCGGTAATTTATTTGATTTAGAGGCAAACCATAAATTAGCTTTTCTTGATGTGCTCATCCTAAGGAATTCTGACAATACTCTTGGCCATACGGTGTATAGGAAACCTACCCATACAGATAAATACCTTAATGGTTCGTCTCACCACCATCCTAGTCAGTTAGCTACCGTGGGCAAATCTTTGTTTCAGAGAGCACATAAAATCTGTGACGGGAACCACGTGGCTGGAGAGCTTCAGCATGTCAAGCGAGTCTTACAAAGCAAACAGCTGAAGACTCCACACCAACGTCACAAAGGCCCCAAACCACCTTCAGTTGAGCGGTGCCCTATTACCCTACCTTACATCAAGGGGGTCACAGACAGAATTGGTCACATCCTCAGGCGAGCTTCAATCAAAACATATTTCAAGCCGCATAAAAAGATAACCCAATTTTTGAGACCTGTGAAATGCAATATCCCACTCCAGGATGCAGGTGTTTACAAGCTCGATTGTGAATGTGGATTATCATACATTGGGCAAACAAAGAGGAGCATAAAAACACGGGTAAAAGAACACATTGCTGACATAAAACACACAAGGTCTACGAAGTCTGCGATCAGTGAACACACGCTGGATAAACCCAACCATTACATCAGATTCGATAACCCACAAATCCTCGCGAAAGAGAATCGTTTCATACCAAGAATGATGCGTGAGGCTATTGAAATCAAAAAACACCCAAATTTCAATAGAGAAGATGGTTGGCAGGCACCACCTGTTTGGGATCCAATCATCAAAACTATTAAGACCCAAACCCAGCAAAAACCAACTGCCAGACCTCAAGACACTATGAGCTCTTTCTGCGTGCAACGTAACAAACCAACTTGACTGATAATTTCTTTTATTTTTTCCTTCCACTCATTTTAATATTATATTAAAAAAATTTAGAACTAGGCATGTTTGCTGAAGAGTTTCTTGCGCCGCTTCTTCTCTTCAAGCCACAACATGTTGTGAAGCGGTGGTAAATTAGATTAGGCTCCCATAGAGTAAATAATATCCATAAACAAAATTTAAAACTAAATAATTAAAATGAACAAGTTGGCGGTAGGCTGAATAAAAACTTTGACAATACACGTTTGACAAATGTCATCTTTGTCTTCCGTGACCACGGCCACTGAAAAGCGGCCGAAACGTCGGATAAACCTAAATCAAATAAATTACCGCGCTTAAAACCGTTAAAACGTAGTTTTATTATCAGAGACGAAGCCAAAACTGGCAAATTGACAAGCGACTCCCCTGGACTTTCAATCAAAACAATTGTATCTATGCCAATAAAACGAAAAACAAGCACGAACAACAACTTGCACCTTTATAGAACATGTTTTTATCTATATGTCAATCTAATAAAGACTATGCTTATGAAAAACCTGTATTTTAAGATGGTAAGCCTTGGTGATTAGTTCCATTTTCTAGGCTGAATAGTCGCGTGCCAATTCATTTATTTATCTATAATAATATTATAAAAAATGAATTTGTACATTAAAGAAAAAGCAACGACAAACACACAGAACGATCGTAAAACGGTGTAATTTCTTTTTAATTTCATATCAATTTGTCTGTTTGTTCAGATTTCCACTAAAATCTACTAGACCGATTTCGATGACATTTGCACTGATCAGCACAGCAAATTCTTAGACTTAAATCTGCGCTACTTTTTATCTCGGAAATTAAAATTGCCAGAGTAAAATCAACCTAATTCCAGTGTGATTTTTTTTCGTAGCCGATAGCATATTTTATGTAATAAATTGTGTGATATTTTTTGACCAGGGAATCCTGCAGGTATTTCCCGAGAGTGGTTTGAAGTTGTTCGGGTGCATAAAAATAGCATATTCCGAAACAGTTTTCACTAACACGATGGCTTACGTTATTTTTTTAATGCTGTTGTTCGCGGGAATTTCAATTTCTACTGCACACCTATCTTCGTGACATCTTGTCGAAAACTATTAAAGCCAACTGGCATTTTAAATATATAGGATAATTATGCATGTTACATTTATCGTAGAACCTTTTACTTTCACAATAGAGCTTCGCCTTAATCGACATTGATACCTAACCACACTTATTACGAATGTAATCATTACGTGCAAAGGAATGTTTGCCGCCATGCGTGTTTATCTCAAGTGGCACACAAGAAATCGTAGTAATTTTATGTCAATACCAATATTGTGTAAGAGATAAACAGTGATATATATACCTCGGGCCACATATAAGCGTTGATATTCAACGAGAAAACGAGGTCAACGTTATGAGAACGTTCCCGATTAGATTTAATATCGTTACCAGGTAGCGGGACCCGAATTAAAATGAGTTAGAATTATTATGAGTTTATTAGAACTATTGAAACACGTAAAACACAGGCACAAATATAACCGGACACAACAAATCCAAACGTAATGCAGAAGGTCGTAATTCAATAAAACGCGCAAAGTCCGTCACTATTAGATTCCCGAATGTACACAGGTCACACCCGTATCGTAGTTGAAGCTCAACTGACCACCTCTCTCAATCAGGCTGTCGTTTTATACTTCACAAATGTACCCACCCGCTCGACAACGTCGATACAGTTTCCTAGCATTAGCTTGTAATTGTAATCCGTAACACCTGCCTAATGATGCAGCCTGCAAGCGGCCGTAAACAATTACAATAGAACAATAGACTGTTCTCCACAATAACTTAGAAACGTATGCCAATAAATAATTGAACAAAAGAAGACGATCACAAAAGGATTATAATTAATTCAAACGCCGACAGGTAATAAAATGTGACGATGACGAGTCCTGGAGTGGAGACCGCGTCTCGGTAAACGTAGTGTTGGACGCTCTCCAGCCCGATGGACCGACGACCCGTGCCGACGCCGTCTTGGGGAGTCCTACACCCAGCAGTGGACTACGAATGGCTGATTTCTATATAGACCGACGAGTGACCATTTAGTTTGAGTATCACACTATTTACATGTCTCCACTACATCCTTCTCTATATCACCGTTACTTTGCAACAGTGAACCAAGATAACCAAATTCGGAGTTATACAGTAGAGTAGCTGATTGTAGTTTAAGTATATAGTAGGACTTCTTAGACTGTGTTACTTAGACAAAAATTAATATGGAAACCACTCATTAAGGTATAAATAACTTGATGAATACATACATACAATACACTCATGTGATTAAACAAATAAAGGTGACCACTGTATGTATAATGTATACATATCTAACAGTGACTATGCAATGCTTTAACATGGACACCCGTGGACATGCAATCAGTCAACCACATTACCTGAATTCTTCGGACACAGTCCATGCTTCTGTGATGGTTTAATGGTCAATGGTCACCCTACTACCCGCTGCGAGGCTATTTGTCAGCATCTGTTTACAACGTTATCTATTACATTGAATACAACATCTTTATACCTTATTTTTATTTTAATAAGATCGATTATTAAGTTATGAGTCAGTGTTGACTGATAAATATAAGTGGTAAATTTTTTCATGGAAGGCATTGTCTTGATAAAGGTGCTCTATAGGATTTATGAGGATTGATGTGTGGTTACTCATATACATTAGCTACTGAGTTATTTGATTTGATAAGTTGCATTTAGTTTAATATAGGATAATAATAATTACATCAATTAATAAAAAAGGTTTTCTTTTGTAATGTTCCCACATAGTTTTTGTCTACACTTAAAATTCTCAATCACGATATATCGAGCCTTTACCGCCTTTTTATCGTAATCGTGACATTTGGACCTAAATATATTTTTTGTTGCAAGATATTTTTGAAACTATTATTTTGTTTCAGACCTTCAGTTTTTGATTCACTTGTCACTTTTCTAACTAAAACTGAAAGTTGTAAAACAGAATAATAGTTAAAAATACCTTTTCCAACAAAAAATCTACTTAGGTCCAAATTTCGTTTACGACAAAATGGCGGTAATGGCTCATTATGTTGACTTAGCATGTTTTTAAACTCATTGTAGTTTTTCATATCTGTCACAACTGGGTAGATGCACGTTATAAATAAATAATAGATACGATATAATAAATTATAATTATAGCGCTATTTGAATTATTTTACTGGTAGATAAAATTATGACGTCATATCCTCTGAAAACTACCTCTGAAAAAAACACTTGAACATAATAATAAAAATAGGGCAGATGACAATCAGTTCAATTTACACGCTTTTTAAAATCAAACAACGCACTCTCACAGATTTTGTACGAACGGTACCTACTTCTCTCTTTCCTTTCACCATATATCAATTAATTAGGGTCGGCACAATATGTCTTTTACTTCCACACTCCTCTATTCTGACATACATCTTCTGTCACACCACAAATCATCATATTATTCTTCACACAATCCATCCATCTTTTTGATCTACCTTTACATTTGTACCCAGCCATCTTGTAGACCTACTTATGACGTCATAATTTGAACAACAATTAAAATTATTTATGTAATAGAATGTGTCATTCAACGAACATGTCGTGCCGAGACCGGTAAACGTCGATGGTTCCCCTCTTGAGGTTGTGCAGGAATATATATACCTTGGACAAAATATCCAGGTAGGCAAACACTTCGAGGCTTCGAGAGGGAAGCCAATAGGAGGATCCAGTTAGGCCGGGCAGCATTCGGTAAGATTCGACAGGTCTTCTCGTCAAGCATTCCTCAATGCTTGAAGACGAAAGTCTTCGAGCAGTGCGACCTACCTATCATGACATACGGTGCCGAGACATGGACACTGACAGCGGAACTGGTCCACAAATTCAAAGTCGCTCAACGGGCTATGGAGCGAGCTATGGTAGGTGTTTCTCTTACGGATAAGATCAGAAATGAGGACATCCGTAAGAGAACGAGGGTAACCGACATAGCTCGCAAAATTAGCAAGTTGAAGTGGCAGTGGGCCGGTCACGTCTGTCGCAGGACCGACGGCCGATGGAGCAGACGAGTCCTGGAGTGGAGACCACGTCTCGGCAAACGTAGCGTAGGACGCCCGCCAGCCCGGTGGACGACCTGCGCAAGATCGCCGGCAGGGGCTAGATGAGGAAGACGAGAGACCGGGATATGTGGCGCGTACTTGGGGAGGCCTACGTCCAGCAGTGGACTGAAATTGGCTGAAGAAAAAGAAGAAGATGTAATAGAAACGGAACGCGCCTATCAACGTCATTGACAGAGCAGTTTGACAGGCACATCAACCGTGCCCAACCGGACCTTCACACCCCCTCTCTGGTTGTACGTGGAGCCTTTCTGCTCACAGATAGTATTTAAAATTAACAAATGAAGATACCTGTATTGTGGACAATAAAATAAAATCATCGAGGACTATAATTTGTCTTTTATTAACAATAATATAATTTATATTATAATATTATATCATAATTTTAAAAGTAAGATGGTTAAGTTGGACTCAGCCATTCCCACATTTTTAATATCTCTATAGGCGTCGTAGATTCCACCATTGGAAGTATATGAATGATGCATAATCCTGTTTGGTCACTCAAATGTTTCTACAGCTCTTAAATGAGTGCTTAAGTGATCATACAACGTTGTAAGAGTCTGCTCATTTTTGTTATTAATCATCTTTAGGAGTTAATTTATATAACTCTCTTCACACACTATCCCAAATTGCGCAACCTACCTCCTTTACAAACATTTAACATGAATGCGTCGAGTACACCCCGTGACACAAGTTGGATTTTCTGCATACATGAATAAAATTTCTATATAAAAAATTAGCAAATAAAGTGCCTACAGTATCACCGTATCCAGCAGCATTTGCAGGTTACAAAATATTTAATAATAATTAAGAATACAAACACGAATTAAATCATATTAAAAGTAGGCATTATAAGCATATATGTCCAAATCACAAAATCGAATAACAGTGGAATTATTTTTGGGTTCGTAAGATCTATAATAGTATAATAAGCCTTCTTTTAATCAAGTATTGACATGTTTTTATTTTATCTTTAATTCTTTATATATTGTCGAGTAAAGTCGTCTCAAAGCCAATAGTAGTTCTTGTGCTTGTCTAGTAGCTACTACATCGAATTAAACAATAGAAGTAAGAATCAATTGATTTAATAATTTCCATAAAATACCGCCCCATACTATTTCTGGTCTAACACAACAAAGACATAGTGGTTGAGCGGCGTCCATTCATCACGAACGATGGCTATCTTGGACTATCGCGGCGGATCTCAGCGTGCCCGTGTGATTAGTATAGCGAGCATTACTTTAATAGGGCCAATTTATAGGGAACCTTTATATTTTTATACTAGGTTAACAGTTATCCTATTTTATTAATGATTTAAAGTTTTGCTAATAATATTATAATAATATATACGAGTATATAATCTTCTCCTTAACAGCAATAACACGTTGCGAAGCGGTGTACATAGACTAGGATGTAAAATTAAATTTTAACCTATATGTATGACCTTCAAAAAGTGTTCTCCAGTGGAACTTATTTTGAATAAAAACTTTTGAATTTGAATTTGAATTTGAATTTACCCACTGCCGTCAGAAAAGCTGAACTTTTTTTTTTATTGCAGGAGTTCAGCAGACAGGCAGACGTAAGCCGTCTGCCTGTCTGCTTATATGCTTGATAGACAGCGGTTACCATCGCCTATGGACATTTGCAACACCAAAGGTGCTACAAATGCGCTGCTGCTCTCTTAAGGGAGACTGGTACCTGGCCACTAATGCCGGAACACAACTCAAGGTTGTTATGGCGACATACTTTAGACCAGGGGTGGTAGCCATCCAGTCGGGCAAATGCCCTACCACCTGGCTGTGGGTTGTTTTGTCGCCTCTTACGACAGGCCGCCCGGCCGCAGGAAATTGTATTCTATCTCGGTTCCTGCACGGATAATGCCATTGCCAATGCCACCTTTTGCCATATTTAATAATTCACTCGGAAATCATTGTTAGTCTTAAGCAATAATGTATGTACTAGTTAACAATACTTTAGAGTTAGACTAATCTGCAGTCCATGTGTGTCATTTTTATTTATGTGTTTTTTTTCTTTCTTCTTTGTTGCATAATAATTACAGATAATTTAAGAATTTCTTTTGAGTCAGGTTGCCTGGAAGAGATCGCTTTTAGCGATAAGGCCGCCAGAAGGCGGCCTTATCGCTAAAAGCTCGCTTTTACCAAGTAACTATTGTTTTGTTGTGCATTTTTATTTTGGTGAACAATAAAGTGTTGTATATGTCTATGACTATACATTGCAGCTTGTAGAAAAAATATATAATCATTTTTTACTAATAATCGGTAGACAAGCACACATATTGTATATCCACAAATTAAGCAAGTTACGCTTTTGTTATGGATAATATAAAACGGACTACAGTGGCGTTGATCCCAGACACCCAGACCATAGTAAATAATGGAGAAAATTGACCATTTCCGACCGTTGACCATGACCGTTTCCGAAATTGACCATGCGAGGAATCGAACTCGGACCCTCTACGTTGTAGTGAGGTAAAGTAGTAACGGTTTTGCCCGCTCAACCACAAAGCCCACCCTTAATTAATTTAGGAGAGTAGTGTAAATTAGTAGTGGGTAATTTAACAAGTAAGCATTTTTAAATATTAAGAAAATTTTTATCCCATTTTATGAACACAATAAAAGTAATCGTTGAAGTTATTATTTAAATAACAATGGCCCACATTGCAATATTGATCAAACTAGAAAAATAGTTTAGTTTGTAGATGGAATATAACTTACACTTCTCGCGACACCGTGAGAAAACCGTAAAAAAAAACTGTTGCTTCTCGCGCTTTTTCTCGAGAAGTTCTCGCGAGAATGTAGAGACCCTATAATTACCATAATAAAGTGCTGCACGGATTACTTAAACCTTTTCCAGTCTAAGACCAACATACCCCGACAATCAGATCATCATAATTACCGTCATCCTAGCTTTAAATTATCCGCTTTCCTTGATTCTCTTCTCCATGCGCGATCTTCACCATCCTTTACTATTGGCATGCATACCACTAAACTAGCAAGTGTTGGGTCTTCCTTTTCTACCGGAACTTAACCCAAACGGCATGGGAAAAACCCCATTAGATGGTATTAGAAGAATGGATAAAGTGAGAAATGAGTACATAAGGGGATCTTTAAAAGCTGCACCCGGGATCGAAAAATTAACAGGAAGAAGATTAAGAATCTATAGAATAATGAGAAGGGATGAATGTCACATGACAAAAAGATATTAAACTGCCAGATTGATGAGTACAAATGGTAAAGGTAGACCAAAACAAGAGATGGATGGATTGCGTGAAGGATGATATAATGATTTGTGGCATGACAGAGGACGTATGTCAGAATAAAGGAGTGCGGAAGAAAATGACATACTGTGTTGACCCCAAATGATTGGGAGACGGTGAAAGAAAAGAGAGATATACTAACAGATTTTATTAATGCCAAAAGCTGGTAAATAGGGGTCACAGCCGCCTATGGCCATTTGCAACACCAGAAGTTATACCAACGCGTTGACGGCCTCGAATAAATTTTATAACGTCCTTATTAAGACTTCATGTCGTAGTCCACAAGAAAAAACTTGGATGGAAGTTCCCTTCCAAGGCGTTATTGTACTCAGAATAAACGTGCTAGAGGACCTTGGCGTAGTTGAGCGTGGTAGCTCGAAGAAATGAGCATTAAAATCCCATCGATAGTTGAAAATGTAATGTAGATTGGTTGGGGTCCATGAAATGTGGCTTTACCAGCAAATTGTATTCGGATAGAGTAGTTCCTAAAATCTTTCTCCCTTAAAATATCCATACGGTCTCCACCATAGCATACTCATCTTCACTGCCGCATTCACCACGGTTCACTGCCCTACCCCAAAAATCAGAACCTCACTATAAAACGCGCTTCTAATTTAGGATTTTTCTTAAAATCCTTTACGGAGCTCATTAAGCCGAGTTTTAATCTCAATCTCACCTCATTACAGGCTCCCGAATACTACGGAATAGCCAATTTTGCCATTAATTACTGGGGAGGCCCGGGCCGGCGTTACCCTTCCCTTTTCCAGTAAAAATAAATTATAAGTCATTTATCGTTCCGCTTTTAGGCCGTGTTCTGATACAGCGTGTAAGCTATCATATACACTTTCTTGTACGTCGTGAAATATCTCACATAATCCCATAGAAAATTTTTGCAACATATGATATGCTATGTAGCAGGGATCACCTTAGTTTCGCTCCGCACAAAATGGGTCAGTGGTCCGGATGCGGACCGCGGTCCACCTTTTGGCGACCCCTGCTATATAGCATTGAATTATATATTACGCAGATGATATCTACGAGTATAATAAATCTCTAAATGATTCGAGCTTATACAATCCGTTTAAAAATGAGAAAGAAATCAAGGGAGCTAATTCGAGCCAGCAGATACCGAAAATGCAATTAAATTTTTTGTCTGTCTGTCTATCTGTATCATATCGAACAGATTGAAATCAAACTCGGCACTGAACTAGCTTATATCCGGGGTCGTAACTTAGGATACTTGTTATCCCATAATTGACGTCGTTTACATGGTATAGACGGATTAGGAAAATAGATGGCGCTGCAATCGCCTTTTCTAATTCACTATCAAGAACCTGCGTTGTCATCAACATAGCATTCATTGCATTACTTCAAATAGGTTGTCTTCGACTCATCTCTGTGTTTTGCTGGGCAGTTATCTACTCTGTATGAACCTAGTTTCTTTGTTATTGTCAGATGTAAAAAAATAATTAAATTGTATATAAGTAAAATGAAGCTACTGCCTAGGGTTTGACATGCAGCGAAGCTGTGAGGCAAACTCTAGTAACCTATAAAGTTTTCTTCTCCGTGTAAGCAAGATTTCGCGGGTGTAAGATATTCCTAACATCTGTCTGACCTAAGGACCAGCGTTTTTATTGAACTTTCAATGTCTGAGATTTTAAGCACGCCATAAAAATCGATCAAATACATGATAGTACCCAGACAATGACGTGTGCTGTAGAAGCGACAAGTGCCTTACTATTTCGGTCATTGGTTAGGGAAAAATCATTTGTCAAAAGTAAACCATATCTCAAAAACCTTACGTTTTTAGAATTTTCAACGCCTTAATTCAAAAACTAGAGATGTGGATACCTATTCAACTTTGGAAGTAAGGTTCTCAACCTATTGATCTAAGTAAAAAATCATTATGAAACATCATTAATATTTTACAAAACCGGTTTAACGATTCTCCACACATACATACATGCAATATAATATGATTCCTTAGTTATATTCATACACGTATGATGACTAATGCTGCTTTTTCAGAAAGACACACGTGTAGACGCACATAATGACAGTATAAGTTTTCAATTATCACCAAAATTAAAAAAAACACACGGTGTGCGTCTCGGGACGCCCGACAGAAGTAATAACTTAAACTAATCTAACGTGAGAGAAAGGGAAGCCAGAATGACTGCCACCGTAACGCGTTACGTAACGAAGCTGTTTACCCTCATAAGAAGTTATCACTTCAAAAATCGTCAAATTGTAATAGAATTTAAATTAAGAACAGAACGTTATTGTTTGTGTTCTTTTTGACCTCTCGTGTACATTATTTCCACTTCTACGGCAGCAATCAGGGAAGTGAGTAGCGGGAATTTCAAATATTTAAATAAATTGCATTTAAGTACTCGCACTGCCTATAGCCTCGCCATTGTCCTACTTGCTGCCGTGCAAGTGAAGATAACGTGAATGAGGCATTAAACGCTATAAAGGGCAGTTAGAACGCCGCATCGGCTTAAGCCCTACGGGTTCTTAGCCCGCTGCCGGCGATACGGTTGAAATAAATTGCCATCACGTCGTCTTCGCATACAAAACAACGTGACACCGTTAACGTTTCACGTCTAAAGTAGGGAGGCCACGCCTATCGCATGCGTGCGCATACATACATGACGTAACACATGCACATATGTGGCATGGCACATAGTGAGTGGGCGTATGTTTAGGTGGGCGTGCCGTATGTGCCACGTAGATCGCATGACGGTAAGAGGCTGTGCCGGCTCGTATCACATGTGGAACACGCATTGGTGTATAAGGTTAGGTGGTTACCTTCACACTTGTGACAAGCATTTACTCTGTAGGGCGTTAGGTACACAGGTTGATATATGAGGGCATACTGCTTATATAATCCGCTCATATTATATATGCAATATGACCTCAATTTACAAAGTAAACCTTACTTGACTTGTTCTATACTGCAAGTGGCCGGTTTAAAGCTGATTTATAATATCGACGTCGATATACCTGCCATATGTGTCTGAGACAGATTACTGGGTTATACAAATTTGTAACAATAAAAGACGAGAACCTCAAAACAAGAGGGAAGAATGACGTGTTATGACATATAAGATTTAGGAGGTTTACACGATTTTTTATGGCGAAGCTGACAAACAAGCAGACAGTACACTTAATGCAAAGAGTTTACCGTCTCCGTTGCTACACCAGGGCTGAATCCACTGCGTTGCCAACCTTTGCAGGACCAGGATGATGACTAGAAGGACCTTCCCCTTTGCCATCTGTCCTATCCCATCCCTTCCCCAAATGAGCCATCGTAACTCTAACTCATCGTACAAAACACGATTAGATTTAGACTAACCGTTGCAAACCGATATTCTGTGGCAAATTATATGATGCTTGAAGAAACCTATCTCCAAGAATATACTACGATTAGTTGACGAAGAACTAATACTATAAAATCTTAGGTATGTAATTTGTTAGTCATTTAAATCTTTTGCCGTTTAATATATTCTTGCTGTTGAGATTAAGATCTAGTACCCGATCCCAGCGCCATGTACCGGTTCCAATTGTGAATCTAAATAATTCGAGGACCCATACAAAGACACGCAAAAAATTCATCAAAATCGGTAAAGTCGTTCTTAAGTTATATGCTTACATACATTTATACGATTCATTTTTATATATATCGATAGGTAAACAGAAGTCAATATCTATACTAATATTAACAATAGGGAAGGTTCTTGAATGAAAAGTTGAACGGAACGTTTTGAAAATTTCGCACAATAAATTATATCATAGGGAAGATAGGATAACTTATATAGCTAGGAGAGATAGGGCAGCTTTCTTTGTCTCAAGTAACAATCTTGAAGGATATGAAAATTTCCTTAAGGATATAAAAATTCATATTTACGCATATAGTAACAAATAAATAAATACGTGTTCGAGCATTGTTTTTGTAAAATCAGCCTTGAAAAGGTAAATTTTAGGATAAAAATACTAAAGTGTTCTTTAGATGCACTGTTTACGTACATTATAAAAAATAAATGAAGACAAAGTCGCCGGTAACGGCTGGTAAAACTTATAATTATGCGATGAAAAATCAGAAGTATAAAACTGAAGCGGGTAGTTTGAAAAAAAGAAGAAGGAATAACATTACCACCTGCGTCCGCAATTATCGGCGCGAGTCGCGGAAAATTGCGGGGGCGAACACCAAACTGACACTCGCGGTACCTCGGCAAAATAAAAACTTTGCAAAAGTTCAACCGGAAAAGGAAGAAAACGCGAAAATAAAAAAGCCATTGACTCCCGCAGTCCGGGGCCGAAAGTTTTAGACACCTTTTTAAACATTCCCGCGGATGAAATCTGCGGATTTTTTGCCCCACCCGGACGGATTTTCAACGGCCCCCTCTGTCAACTAATTAGAGTTCGCTCTTGATAATAAAATTAAACGTAAATACCGATGTCATCGGAATAATTATTTGGTTTGAGAACTCTTTTTCCTTGGGCGTTTTTCCTTGCAAGGGTTTTGTGGAATGGAAGTTTATAGAGCCATTTTTATTTTGTGTCTTGTGAATATTTTTCAGTGGTTTAAGGTTCATCCACACTTCCTTGACGTTTGAAGGTCGTCCACTGTATGTGAGACTCAGTCCTTCATCCCATACGTGTGCAAATTGTGAGAGGAACTTCCTTTCCGCGCTTTTTTGGGAGTGCTTTAAACACACACACACATAACTTCACGCCAGGTCCATTGCGGGGTAGGCACGAACAACAGAGCGCCATACAGGCTTATTCTTACACATCTCACTTGCTTCTTTGACATTCATAGCTCTTGTCATGCACGCTCGTCTGTACTTAAGGCTCCTGACATCACCTTCTGCTAATACACGATCAATTTGATCATGGAAGGTGTGTCGTGGCCTTCCGCGACTTCTGCATCCATCCACTTTTGCATTGTATATCTGTTTAGTCATTCTTTCATCATACATTCTTTCCACATGCCCGAACCATCGGAGCATTCCTTTCCTTACCTTCACCCCGACTTAGTGCTTTAAACATAGGGTGTAAATCGATTTTTAAAGTCTTGACTAGGTAAGCATCACGTCGACTTCCTTGTCGGGGCGGCTCGAGTCAGTAGGTACGGTAGTCGGTAGTCGTACGGCGGCAAAAGTTAAGGGCGGCAAAAATGCCTGCAAAAATGTCTGCAAAAACGCTTAAACTACTAAAAGAAAACACAAGACCCAAAAATATATTTTAATTCATTTACTTGACTCTAGAAAATATATGAGTAGTGAAATCAATAAATACATACAACACGAATAGACAGAGTTCTGGGAGAAGAAAGCTAGTTAGAAGACTTCTTTTAACTTTCTTCATATACAACAAAAGATGGTAATGACCGCACCGAATAGATATTATAGATATATAGATATATATTGCGATCGTCACTAAGCTTTTTCCATAATCATTCATATATTTATATTTACTTTATTAAACCTTTTATTTTTATAAACTAGATTAAAAAGGTAGAAAATAAGACGAATAATAAAAACAATTATGAAGTTAAAATATGTTGCTGGGGAATTTGTTGCGCCGCTTTTTCTCCTTTAACAGTAAGTATAATTGCTTCGGAAGCGGTGGTACTCATATGACTTTGAATTAGTAATTTGTAAGATTCCATTATGAAATAAATACATTGATTTTCATTAAATAGTTAGGTATTGCTTAACAAAGGGGTAGTTACTTTTAGTAACAAACGTTGGCTGCTTTCGTTATTTGACTACGAAACTATAAAGAAGCATCTAATCTAAAATAACTTATATCTTAAAAATTGATAATCACCAACTGACATTGATGACACTGGTAACATTGTTTTTTTGTCCTAAACTATAATTATGTAGTTGGCCACCCCAATTTTTCTTTTTTACACTTTCACTGCACATGCAATTGTGTACATACATATATCCACAAAATGGTATCCATATTGAACAATGTTGAACCAATGGTTTCAATCAGAAATTACTGTGATATAAAAAACAGAAGGATAGATATATTTAGAACTGTACTTTAATTCCGGTTGCGTTTTTGCCAAAATTGCTATAGAACGCTAAAAACCGATTGTAATGTTTAAAACCCGGTTAATTTTATTCCAAGCCATGCTGACAACAACGGACTGAAACGGGCCTCAGAAACAATATGGCAGAGTAAATACGGATCAATAATATATAGGCTAAGAAAACGCGGGCACAGAGTAATGGAAACGTCCGAGGCTCCAAGTATACGGGGTGGGAGCGAAAACAAATCAGTGCCTCGAAGGCGCAAATTGAGCACGTACCCGTTCCGGCTAATTTTATTTTGCAATTACACCCCCCACCACCCCCCGGTACTGACTTCGCCCCCACCCAACGCTTCGCTAATACAACATTCTTGGCGACAGCCAGTTTCGACGTGGAGAATTGTCTGTGGTAAAGAAAAAAAAATTAAATTAATTTATCGGGTTTTCGAGTTGACCTATTTTGGCTGTTCGAATTTCAAAAATGTATGGCAAATTGATTATAGCGCATTTTTTGTAACATTTATTGATACTGGCTGAATTTGATTATTATTTCTATTCTTGCCTCCTTAAAAAAATCTATTGTGTACCATTTGAAAGTTGAAAGTTTTGGCGGGAAATTTAAAGGGTGACATTTGCTACGTTATTCTAGTTTCAAAAAATTATAATTTCATTCGATTATTTGAATTGAGAAATTATTAATTGTTTTTAAGAATTATGTGTCAAGCTATCACAAGAACTCAAAGAACTGTAATAATCAGGCTAAGATGTTAAGTACAATATTGCTTGGGTCCTCGTCTGATGCATACTTGCAAGAAGATTGGTTTAAAACTTGAGTATTCATATTTATTAGATAGATATACAGATTATACAACGCCTTATTTAAGGAAAAGAAGATGTACTACTTAGGTAAACATTTGAAAAACTAAGAATATTGCAACTCCTTTCAGAAAACTTCTATTAGTTTCAGTTAAACAGCAGTATTTTCCACGTTACCTCGGTGACATATACTTCGAATTTGGAACTGTTATTCAGGATAAAAAGTGTCATTCGTATATTTTATCACATTGTTGTTTTGCATATACCGAATTTTTTCGCAAGGCCTAGAGATGAAGAAATAAAAAATATTGAAAAAGTGATCAAACTTTTCATTTAAATTCAGGCATTTATTTAAAATCTAAACCAGACATTTCAATTATGTTAGTGTTTTGTATACAAACATAGACTAGGGTTTTGCCTGCGGGTACGTTGAATTAATTTTACTAGTTAGGTAGGTGCTATTCTACCAAGGAGTATTAATTAAAATGTATCCCGAATATTATCCCATTTTTCGGGATAAAAATTATCCTATGTCTATTCTCGATATTGAGTTGAGACTACTACATACCAAATTTCAGTAAAATCGGTACTGTGCTCTTGCTGTGAAAGCGTCATAGACATATAGGCTTGCTTTTGGTCACTTATAATTACAATACTAAATATGAATTTAATATGGTCTCAAAGAGCTGACTATCGCATTAATGCTCTTAGGTCTTGTACTGACTTTGCAAATACATTATCGATTTTTTAAAATTCTAATTACGCATCCATTATGTACTAAGACGTTTTACCTACGCAACGTCGTCTCTGCGCCGCTGTACTCTGCGACCCCCCTAAGTAAAAAGGTTGTAAGAAGGCGGACAGGGGGCGATCGCCTCCGCAACCCTTTCGCTTTTTACCACCCGTACGGACAGGATGTTCATAAAAATATATTCTTTAATTATTACTATTCATTTTCTTCAATTTTACTAGACACTAGTCTAGTTTTACCGGTTCTAAGCGAGCGTCTTATTTAATTTTTATTTGGGCGTTTCGGCCATTTTTCACTAGCCATGAACACAAAAGTGGCCGAAAAGTCGAAATAACAAATAAAGGAAATGCCGCGCTTAAGACCGTTAAAACGTAGTTTTAATAACAATGTATGTACGACATACATATAAAATATCAACGGTTAATTATCAAATCCTTTTAACTCAGTTACCAAAATTGTACAGTAGCCATAAAAAAGACTATTTACCCTACAAATGCAAATATAGGCAAAGAAAAACATAGTCTTAAAATTTTATAGGAGAAATTTTCTATTATGTAACGTAGAATTTATTTGTGAAGAATCAATAAAAAGCAATGATATAAAGAATGTCAAATTGATGGTCATGATATTTCACCGTTGATATGGAACTTGAAGAAAAGCTTACATATCTGTATCGCTTTTGGGTTTTTGGGATCGGCAAAGAGTTTCTTCGGAGGCGTCTATAAAAAAATCTTTGACATACTAGTTAGAAGGCTGGTTCATACTTCACACAGAGTGAATTTGCAGTCCCGTCATACAGCCTTGTAGTGCAACCAGCCATTTGTGGTCGTTTTTCTCTAAAAGCGATCTATGACATAATGTACATATACTTTTAGAGTAAATTTATATATTAATTTTTTAACACTCAACCATAGTATTAAAATTTAAGAAACTGTTCAAAAATGTATGTAACATAAACTAAAATATAAAGGATAATAATCATTATATTAATAGGTGAAGTAAAAACTTTGTATCCATTTTTAAGAAACTTACGCAGAGTAATAGCGCAGAGTTAATAAGAGCGGAGTATGAAATTTCGCACACTTATTATAGTTTATATAGAGAAAGAGTTCAGAATGCTAATATTTCTTTTAAATTATGCATCAAAAATACATTAAATTAATAAAAAACAACATTACACACTATTATGTATTTGACACACACACGCATATATGCTCTTTTATTTATTGTTAAAGTCAAATTTATTATTTAATTAAAACAAAACTCTTCAGCCGATTTCTGTCCACTACTGGTCGTAGGGGCTTCTCATCCAGCCGCAACCGGCGACCTAGCGCAAATCACGGGCGTCCTACGCTACGTTTACTGAGACGTGGTCTCCACTCCAGGACTCTTTTGCTCCATCGGCCAAAACAAAACTCATTTTCATGAAATTCAAGTCTTTGTACATCCTGTACACCTTAAGCTTCTCGCATTTCTTCGGCGCTTCTTAAAGTGTTTTACATACAACCATCTGAGTCTGTGTGCGACCGTGAACACGCAAAAGTGTGTGCGGGAGCTACGCATTTTTCCCACCCCCCTCTTGTCCCCCTAAGAAAAATACCATACCCCTTTACCACCCACCTTTTGATGTACCGCTGCGCCTCTGTTGAAGAAGATATGAGACTTTTTCAAAAAGCTTAATTTAAATGAGCCGTTGGGAACGTCTCAATGGGAATATTCCTTAATTTAAATACTATCTTCGCTCAGAAAGGGGGTGAGCGTCTTTAATTGGTATTGAATTTCGAATTGACGACACTTGACGATTTTTCTGTTGTTAAAGACTAATAGGGCGCGGTGTTAGTTACTCGATAATGATTGGGCTCGATCTTTAACGAGTTATGTTGACATAATTTTAACGAGATATATAGTGGTTTTTTATATCTTTTCATACCGACAAAGGTAAACGCACACCTACCTGTCGTAAAGTGCAGTTTATTACCTCCCCGCATTTAGGAATTATTTTGTTTATATTGTGTTTAGAATTTGTAATTAAGAAAAACATTCTATTGTTATTGTCCTTGTTTTATGGCCGTCATTAGTGTCGAACTAATCCTTGTTGTTATTGTATTGCGTCGAAGCTTGCCAGGTATGGATCGGTGCATTATAAAGCAATGGCCCAAGGGGCAGTCGATACGAGCAAGACGTAGATTCGATGAGTGATATAGTGACGGACTTAGCGCGTGTAATTGAATCTTGCAGTTTGTACTGGCTGTGTCCAGTTATATTTGTACCTGTTTTATACGTGTTTGTACAGTTCTAATAAACTCTAGTAATTCCAACGGCATTTTAATTCGAGTCCTGCGTAACTCGTAACAATATTTAGGTTTGTGCCTTGCCAGCGAAGCTTTTAAGTTAGATCTGTTATTTATTTTGAATGTCAATAAATGGTGTCTCCGACAATGGTTTGGTCAGAGGCAGATCACTACACCTTTCATCACTTCAGTGAATTTATACTGTTTCTAAAAAAATCTTATAGTGTAACACATTCCTTTTTCTACTG
Organism: Dendrolimus pini; assembly: GCA_949752895.1. Taxonomy (NCBI): domain Eukaryota; kingdom Metazoa; phylum Arthropoda; class Insecta; order Lepidoptera; family Lasiocampidae; genus Dendrolimus; species Dendrolimus pini. The sequence continues at coordinate 16,038,840 of OX457140.1, read as the reverse complement.
GATTACAAAATGTTTTAACATGTTTAAGCCAGATCTTAAATTACAATATAGTCTCTTCATTTTCTTAAGACTATGTATAAGTTCAACTGTTGTAGGTTATCATGGATGGATGGTTACCAGCCCTGGTCTTGAGTATGCCGCCATAACAACCTTGAGTTGTGTTCCGGCATAAGTGACCAGGTTCCAGACTCCCTTAAGAGAGCAGCAGCGCATTTGTAGCACCTTTGGTGTTGCAAATGTCCATAGGCGATGGTAACCGCTTTCCATCAAGTGGGCCGTCTGCCTGTGTGCTGAACTCCTGCAATAAAAAATATATCAACTGACGCATTCAACGGCGTTCTCGTGACAACTCGAAGGTCCACATTTGACTATACAGTTCACATTTCTCACAAAAATACATAATTACTACTCAAAAAATATCAATATACTACAATTATTTTTATTTAAGAGTAAATAAAACTACACAGGACGAAGTCCTCTTTCAGTTCTCGCCAAAAACTCCGATGTATAAGCATATAAGGAGTCTAAAACGGGCATTACATTATCCAATTTACAGAGTGCTACTTGAGCTAGCGTGCTAAAATTAGATGGTGTAATGACAGTTAAGAGACCAGTCCACACGGCGCGTTGTGTCTCCGTTGCGTCGACGCAGTGGCAGCGTATGTATGTATGTATATGTATTAGTATGTAGTTTGACATACTAATAATCATAGTGTACACACGGTGCGCTGCGTTGACGCAACGTACTCACGACGGAACTGCAGCCCCCAAGACGAAGCGGGCGGGGGTGTACACATTGTGACGACGGAACGCTCAGTTGCTTGTGCGTTGATAAGGAGGATACACGCAAGCCCCATATAATTTTTTACGTATTTTTGTATTCAATTTTATTTGTAAGGCATTTGATTTCGGCGGTAACGTCGTAATAGGAGCAATGCCAGACCTCTTTTCCGATCTATGCTTTCTAGACTGCGTTATTACTGCGTCGTAGTAACGCTGCGGTGACGCAGCGCCTGTGTGGCCGGCTATATGTCAAAAAATATTTGCGTTGCGTCGACGCAACGCGCCGTGTGGACTGGCTCTTAGGCAGTTAGTGGTCCCATCTATTGGGATCGTATGGGCTCTACCACACTTGCTCATCTAGCGCACCAGATTTAGCGCTCTTTAAATTGAATAATGTAATGCCCGCTTACATGCGACTCCACCTTACAGTCCACTTTTTTTCTTAATTGATATAAGACGATTCATTTCTCTATTTCAATTTGAATATATCAATCAAAGTGAACTATGTAAACATATGCTTGAATCATTCAATGTCATTAAATATCGTCATGTCATGTGTGTATTTTAGCGAAAAGGCCACATTTTGTTTTACCAAGTCACTCTTGTCTTGGGCTAAGTTCTACATGAGGCTCACAACGACCACGCTTGCGACCACCGTTTTCCCGTTCCCCTTGCCTGCGGGCGTTGCAATCTACAACTCTAGTGGAACGAATTATTCAACTCGCCTCTTGACATGGGTCGTTGTGAGCGTTGCTTGAGCGACGTTTTCGCGGTGACCTAAAAACCGTGATCGCTATGTGAAACGGCTAAAGAAGCATTTTGGGAGCTGTGGTATATAAGAGGAACGCGCCCTTGTGGTGCATTTATGGAATTTTTGTTCTAGTGAAAAGTATGTAAAGTTTTGTCTATGGTAACCACTTTCCATGAGTTGGCGCGTCTGCCTGTTTGCCAGCTTCGAAATAATAAAAAAAAGGTCCAAAAGAATTAGTTAAAACTTATACAATTTAAATTTCAAATGCACCGAAGACCCTCATATAAGTATGCAAAACTTAATCAATAAAATGTCTTAGAAGCAATTTAAGAAAATTTCAAGACTACCCTCCGGTTTCGTAGTGAAACAAAGCCCCTTCACGTTTTTCCCCAATACGTCGTCCTACGATTTCTTATCGGGTAAGCAAAAATTACGCACACAACCTAAGAGACAACGGATAGGGTGACATATGTTTCGTGTACGGCTTTGCTTATCTAAAATTAAATAGAAAATCTACATCTGTACATATATACAAATAAACAAAATTGTATATCTGCTTGTAATGTCAAAATAACAGCTTTTTACTAAATGCATGTGAAAGTATGTACGGTACTTATATGAAAAAATCATTATTTTAAATTTTTGTCTGTTTGTTCAATGATGAAATGGCTTTACCGATTTTGACGGTACTTTCACTGGCAGATAGCTGATGTTATAAGGAATAACTTAGGCTACTTTTATTTTAGAAAAAAAAATTGCTACGGCCACGCGCTCGTCGTCGCCGCGCCGGAAAGAAAATTAAATTACACGACGAATCCGCGGGTAACAGCTAGTCTACACTATAATAATATAAATGCGAAAATAACTCTATTTTTAAATAAAATTTTGCCAAAGATGGGGCACATCTGGACTATATTTTGAGTAGATACATTTTGTATCAAAACAAATCTCGATTAGAAATGATAATATATGAAAATCCATATTTAGGCTTTCGATAAGAAGTATAGAAGAAATATAAGTATGTAATTCCGTAAAATCTTAATGGAAAGTTTTAGTCTCGTTAAGTTATTTTCTCAAGTAAAATTGTCTAAAGTCGTGAAAAAGATAATATTTGAATATAAGAACAACTTTTCAACAAACAGACAACATCAAAATAATACAGTTATACATATTCAAGCCGTACAGTGTAGGGTGTTTCGCACCCCTGTACAACCCTTTCGCCGTCCAAACGTTTCTTCTCCTTCTTTACATTTATTTCTTATGGCCTGTTTCTTCTTCTTAAATTATAAAGATTGAAGTGGACTTATAGGTTTTGATACTTTGAAAAAAAATCTCAATAAACAGAGCTCGCCTTAGAATATTAAACAAAATTGATAGTATAAAATAATTCTGTTAAAATTGACTAATGCTTTTATAATGCAAATAGCAACAAAGTCTTATTTGCTTATACTCAAATAGTTTCATAATAATAGGTATTAAACAATGACGGTGTGAAACGAAATGGAGTTAATGTTTTGATGATACAGTTATTCATCATAATTTACAACTTCTTAAGATAATAGTTGCTTAGTAATTGTAGTCTCTCAAATTGATGAATTAAAAAAAATACTTTAAGATATTTCATACAGAAAACACAATACGTAAATGCAGCTGGCGCTATACGAGTACACAAGTGACAATAGTTCGAAATGAATAGCGTAGAAAATTTATGGAAATGACGTATCGTTACACTAAGTATTATGTATCAGGTTGCCTGGAAGAGATCGCTTTAAGCGATAAGGCCGCCTTTGGTTTTGCCGTTTGCAATAATTCCCATACATTTTCATTCTAATCGTTTAGCACTAATAGCACTTGTCTACAGGGTCTGGTTGATTACATATTAAATAAATAAAAATATTTAAATAATACTTTATTATATCTGATTTAATACATTGATAGGCAATTAAATTTAACAAAGATACAATATTATATAAATCTTTATACTAACTGACTACTGTAGCTCGATAACCCAATAACAGGCTTGAAGCTTACGCATGTCATCCTAAATATTATTCCTTCAGCAATTTCTGGGGCATACAGTCGGTCGACCAAGATAGGCTCTCTTCAATTTGTAATCCTCGGCCATTTTTCTCATATGGCCAACCCAGCCCAACCGATAGGCCTTAATGTCGCCTAAAAAGTTTTATTTTGTTTATTTATATAAAACCTACAGCTAGGTACATTTGAGTTGATAATAACAATTAACACCAAAAAGCCAATGATAGGTTTTCACCTATTGATTACAGATAATTAGTAACATGCAGATGTAAGATATACATCGAGATACTAAGCCTGGTGTTCATAGCAATTTGACTGTTGGATAAAACAAAAATAATCACTAAAACTATACGACTAAACAGTGCTTATTTTATTTTAACCGTCGGTTAAATGTCTATGAACACTAGCCTTAGTCACTGTTTAAAATTTTAAGGCATAACACATACATACGGCTTTATAAAAAAAATGTTAATGTGAAATGTTAAGGATAAATAAATTTAAAATTAATTTAAACGAATGGCTCATAAATAGAGTATTTTACTCGGTGGAGGAATTCCTCAATTGTAAATAAATACCTTCCTTGACTTATGAATTTTATTATTTTTTCATATGTTTTATTTAACATTATATAATTTAATAAATAAATATTATAAATATTTGTATGCTCCTATGGGAGCAAAACATGTGTCCACTATAACATATATGCCAACCGTTTTACCATGTTTTGAAGAAATCAATTTGATTTGATTTGTTCTTGTATATTTCTTTGTAAAAAATGACAAAGAAACGATCAACGTCCGTGAATCCGAGTATACCGGCAGCCGAAATGATGTTACAAAAGCGCGGAACTGGGCTAACACAAGTTTTCTATATTACTGTGCGTACCCCCTTTTCCGCCCCACCTTGAGAATTTTGCCCCCCGGCGAAAGGGTTGAAAGCCCACCTTTGAAGACGGCTTTTTCTATAATTCCTTCGCTCGGTAAGCGTTTTCGTTAAGTCCCGAAATTCGACCTTAAAAATAATTGTTCGAACCGATTTACGGGTATTTCTTTGCGCGTTCGTCCTTTTTCAAACCCCGAAAACTGTTTTAAAGTGACTCAGAATTGTCTTCGGTTGCTTCGGCTTTATATTTTATCGAGTGAAATATTTTCCTTTCTATTTGTATATAAATCATTTTTCTATGGTTTTAGCAAAGTTCGTTACTTCCTGCGGGCGGCCTGTCGTAAGAGGCGACAAAACAACCCATAGCCAGGTGGTAGGGTATTTACCCGACTGAATTTTTACCACCCCTGGTCAAGAGTATACTGCCATAACAACCTTGAGTTGTGTGCCAGTAATAGTGATCAGGTTTCAGTCTACCTTAAGAGAGCAGTAGCGCATTTGTAGCACCTTTGCTGTTGTAAATGTCTATAGGCGAGGGTAAGCGCATTCTATAAAGTGAATTATCTGCCTGTCTGCTGCACTCCTGAAATAAAAAAATAAATAATAAAATATATAATTTTATAAAATTGTGAAAGTGTTTTAGATTTTTTGTATCTATCTGTTTGTTCGGGATTTACATAAAAACTGCGAGGCCGATTTTTATGCGGTTTTCGTTAAGCGATACCAAAAAAAATGCGATATTTTTTTTTATCCCGGGTGAAGCATAAGCATAGCTAGCATCTTTCGTTCGAATAATGCGTGTATTTTTATGATTTACAGATTTACAAGAAAATGTAGTTGGACGTACAAAATATTGGTTTGTGTTTCGTAGTTGATTTCCAAATCTTAGCGGTTGGCAATAGACTATTGAGCGTTTTTCATAGTAAAAGGTTGACACTGCGCATACATACCGGCGCGAGTATAGCTTTCAGCCCGGCTGGACCAGAGTGTGTGGTCAGAGTGAGAAAAAAAATGATTCCAATGCAATTTTTTCACTGTCACTGTTTCTATGTGTGTGTGTGTGTGTGTGTGTGTGTGTGTGTGTGTGTGTGTGTGTGTGTGTGTGTGTGTGCGTGCGTGCGTGCGTGTGTGTGTGTGTGTGTGTGTGTGCGTGCGTGCGTGCGTGCGTGCGTGCGTGCATGCGTGCGTGCGTGCGTGCGTGCGTGCATGCGTGCGTGCATGCGTGCGTGCGTGCGTGCGTGCGTGCGTGCGTGCGTGCGTGCGTGCGTGCGTGCGTGCGTGTGTGCGTGCGTGCGTGTGTGTGTGTGTGTGTGTTTTATATATGTATACACTAGGTATATGTGTATGTACTTTATAATGTAATATTTATTTTCAATAACTACTTTTATGTAACAACTCTCATGTAAACAACCCTGCCTCTTGTCTTCCCACTCTCGCTAGACACAGGTTTGCTGGAAAAAACTTTTTAGGGTTAAGCTCGCTTTTGTACATCACCACTATTTTATTAGTTTTATTTGTAACTATTTTGTGTACTATAAAAAAAAATTGTCTTTTCTTTCACCATATGACAATTAATTGGGGCGGCACTATATGTCTTTTCCTTCTCCTCTTCCTCCTCTATTCTGACATATATCTTCTGTCACATCACAAATCATCATATCATCCTTCACGCAATCCACCCATCTTTTTTTGGTCTGCCTTTACATCTGTACCCATCCATCATGTAGTTTAACATTCTTTTGGTCACGTGACTTTCATCCCTCCTCATTATATGCCCATACCAATTTAGTCTTCTTCCTCTCAATTTTTCAATCACGGGTGCAACTTTCAAAGTGTACAATAAAGAATAAAAAAAATTATAACTAATTATATAGCGCCAAAAGGTGTCCTTAAGTGTGGCTTGAAACGTGAGCTTGCACATAGGTGTCGCTGACAGCGTCTCTGTGAATGACAGATTGTCGCCCCGCGTCGCTTACTCAGCTATATGGAAGCGTACTACTTATTTAATATTTAAAAATGTATAGGGCTGTAATTAGCCAGTACATCTCTGCCTTTCAATTTGGATAGAAATAGAGGAAAAAATAAAAGAAAAACGAACTCAATTTTTAACCGCTTTGAAAAATAGTGAATGCTATTACAACTACTTAAATAAGCAGTTAAAAACAGATTTTCCAGATTCGATAGTTATCTATATCTTAACCACTGTATACAAACATAATCAACAAAAAAAATGTTTAAAGTACTATAATTTTGGTATTGATGTTTTTCAGAATTTTCAATTTCATAATTCAAACTTTAGATATAACGCACTTTATGCAATTTAAGAAGCTGATGTCTAGTTATTGACTGGAATAAGAAATCGTTAAAGAACGTAGTTATATTTTTTAACCACAAGTTATCGCAGCTATTTGCACTGAAAAAATAATTTTTCAATCCTCCGTCACTCGTATTATGAAGACAGCTAATCTTAAGACTTTTTGATTATTAGATAGATAGATAGATAGATAACACTTTATTGTACACCAATACAATCATGAACTTAAAGACTAAAATTATATCTACTTATGTACAAAGGGCGGTCTTATCGCTAAAAAGCGATCTCTTCCAGACAACCCCAGGAATGAATTGAGATGATAATGGCGATGGTGGTATACGTAACATATAGTACGAACTACTTACATTTTAATAATAAATACATAAATGATATATGAGTGTATAATAGCAGTGGAAATACTCCTTTCCGCCAAATTATATGAATAAAATTGAAACTAAACTCAATAGCTTTTGAGAAATGACTATAATACATAGTGGTAGTGACCCACCATCCTCTCAAAATAAGTTACTAATTCCAGGACATTTCTACTATGCCATAAATTTAAATATATCTAACTTCACAATCTCAGTTTATTATCTGGAAAGATAAGCCTCAAAAAGGCCCACTCCACATTCACGCAGCACTTCCTTAAACGATTGTCCGGGACACGCGTGTTCTATCGCACATCTCTACAGTGTACACGCGCCCCTACCATTAGTCTATTAAATGTAATTTTGTGGACCTGATTATCTTTATTCACTTTTGAGCATTTATTAAAAATTACAAATTTAAAAAAATCTATTTTAACCGACTTCGAAAAAAGGAGGAGGTTCTCAATTCGTCGGGATCTTTGTTTTTTTTTTTGTTGCTTTTTTTATGTATGTTCGCCGATTACTCCGTGATTTATGATCCGATTTACGTGGTTCTTTTTTTGTTCGACGCCGAATAGCTTCTAATTGGTCCCCTAAAAATTTTACATGGTTTGGCCCAGTAGTTTTCATCTTATGAAATTTTTTTATGAAAATAATTTTCACTCCGTTCCATATGTACACCGATTACTCTGAGATTTATGATTCGATTTACGTGATTCTTTTTTTGTTCCACGCGGAATAGCTGCCATGTGGTCCCCTAAAAATTTGACATAGTTTGGCCAAGTAGTTTTCATTTTACGTACATTTTTTGTTCCCAGTTCTTGGAACCTATATTTTTTAAGAAGCGCGGCACCATTCGTATGTCCTCCATACATAGCTAGACACTAAAAAGTAACAAATAAAAAATAAAAACTTCGTTTAAAAAAACCGACTTCAAAAACTAAAATGTATAAAATAACTTATTTCTAAAGCTATTATTATTAATATATATTATCTAAAACATCTTGAAGTCGGTGCAAAGTAAATTACTATAAAATTACTATAATATTTTGAAAATTACTAAGCACCGACTTTAAGATGTTTTAGATAATATATATTAATAATAATAGCTTTAGAAATAAGTTATTTTATACATTTTAGTTTTTGAAGTCGGTTTTTTTAAACGAAGTTTTTATTTTTTATTCACCTCACAAATGTCTCGCTTTTGTTATTTTGTTGCTTCGTGTACAAAGGCTTGAGCACAGAACACTGCGAGTAGCTGAAAACGTATTTCCAAAACTACAATTGTAACACGGAGACCTCATCACTACTGATGTACTGCTCCTACTAATGTGTTTGGATATATGTAATGCTCACGTCAAGTGAGACGTAATTCGGTTTTGTCCGTCGTGTAAGACGTTTTCTTTATATTCAATATAAATCTAAAACTATCTCCAAAATCATTACAATTATTTTGTGGTAGTTAATTTATTTAACTAAATTATAAACTAAACCATCTTAAAAATTAAACTACACTACAAAAAAAATTTCAAAATTAAATACTATTAGTTGTTAACGAGCTTAAAAATAAACTAAATTACAAATAAATTAATATAAAGTATGTAAGAAATCGTTGCCAGAGGGAAGCGTGCCCAGAAGGCTGGCTGCATTGCCACGCTGTATAGCAATGCCGATTCGTTGCGCGAAATACGTATCACCAGCCTTCTGATCACGGGTGGTAATTTATTTAAAATACTAAAGAATCATTTTTAATTATTATCATTATTCAACTTTTTTTCCATACTAGTTAATGTAAGTGTCTAAGACAATGGCGAATACTGACTTTTATCGGCTCACGAAATATTCCGAAAACCCATATTTACTAAAATTACGTGTTATAATCAAGATTTACTTTTCACTAATAAATCATTTAACATAATGCGAATATGAGTTTTATGGTAGGGGTCCTTGATGGATTATGCGTGGAACGTCTTATTAATTGTATAGGACCTTATTTATCTATGGTTAGTTAACATACATTTAGTTTATCTATTTCCTAAAAAAAATTAAATACGCTTATTGACGCTCTTATCTGTGCCGCACAATGTAAAATTCGTATCTCATTCTCTCGCAGGCTTAGTCCTATAGATTTATGTGCTTGTTTCTTTTTAGTGTCGCTTTTTCATTTCATCGAGTTTTAAATCACAAAGAATCCAAAGAAGTTTCACTTTCAAAATGTATAGATAGGATAACCCTTTATTGCTCACCAAAACAAACAAATACAAAAACAAAATGCACAATTACAATACTTCTTAGCAAAACAACAGGCGGCCTTATCGCTAAAAGTGATCTCTTCCAGGCAACCCAGCTTAAAATAAATTCTTAACTAATCAATCTGGCGATGTAGGTGGAGCAGAAAAATGATAGGACTGTACAATTTAACTATACATACTTACACTAATTTATAAATTTAATACATATATAAATATAATAGTAATATATATATATATATATATATATATATATATATATATATACATATATGTATATGCAACATAATGTAAATAAATATATTAATATTTGTATAATGTATGTTTAAAACATTTGCACCCAGATGGGTATTCTACCGCCTGTATGACGGGAAGTATTCCGAGCAATTGTGTAACGCCTCACTTCTAAAACCGCACAGCTTGCCAACTACAAGAGGTTCACCCCCATTTCTTAGAGCTCTCACGCTTAACTACGCAACGTTTCTCTACTAGAACATTTATTTCGCGTACAACGATAATCTGGAGGGAACTCCCCGCCACGGTGTTCCTCTTGTGTTATGATATGGGGTGTTTTAAGAAGGGCTTTATAATATTTCTTATAAGGTCGGCAACGTGTTGCCAATACCCTTGGTGATGCAAACGTCTATAGGCAACGGTAACCACTTTCCATTCAGGTGGGCTCCCTGCCTGTTTGCCTAAAAAAAAGGATTAAACGCGAAACTGATGTCTGCAACAACATCTATGCGAAGGAAGCCATTTTGATTTTCTTAAATGCAAAAGTTTAGTGAAACGCGTCGATGGAATTACTTGAAGGATTGCCTCGGAAACCGTTGCGACATAACGCCTTGGACGGCCATAAAGTAAAAGTGACGTCCCTAATGCGATCGCTTCTTTAATTATATCCGAAATTTCCAAAAATGCCTCCAGACTCCCCTCATTTTAACCCATTAGCTCGAACTTGGGAACTCGCACTTTTCAAACTGATGCCTTGGCCAGAGAATAAACAACGAAAATACTTCAGAAAGATCACTCATGCAGTAATTATGTAACTATTAATATATTGTATCATTACGAAGGGTGTTTTGTCTGTTTTGAGCTTAAATATATAAGAAATCAACTAGTAAGTGATAATCAAACAACAACAAAAAAATTACTAACGAAATTTTTGTAAATTACACTTATTTTGATTGCGCCGAGGAACACCTTGTAACTTCTTCCTCCCCATCTTCGCCATCAAGAAAAGTAATAAACTTTAAATGAAGAATTCGCAAACAAAAGAAAATGGGCCGGACCTTCAGTACTACCACCGCAACCGCAATATATATGGTGAGAACATGAACTAAAGAACACAACTTTTAATTAAATAAATAACTTTATTCCCCAATAGTCAAGTCCTAGTGAAGTGTGAAAAGCCCCCGGAGAACGGTGACGAGGTAAGTTACCCTTCCCTTGCTTCTTCTTCAACGTCCTTTTTCCTTCTCCCAGCCATCACATTGCTCCAGCAAATTGAGTTTGGATTAATTTAATTTTAGAGGTTTTTGAAATCGACATTTAATTTTAGTAGTAAGTACAAGGTTTCCATAACACTGTATACTTTAAATTGACTTACATAACCTAGTTTTAGCTATAAAAAAATCTGCACGTAAAACTGAGAACTAATTAGACAGCAATTAAAGAAAGTCAGGCTTCGTTCGTTATAATATGGGGCTATATAAATACTAGTACTTGCTTCACTGTGGCTCACATCTGTTAGGCATAATCTGACTGCTTTGTCTTCTGTAAATCTCTACACTGTCCGCCAAAAGCCATTTTCTCAGTTCTTTTGCGCATCAGTGAAATCGTTTGGAATACGATAACGTAAACTTCGGCCGCGAATTGCGTTGGATTTTAGACCTAATGTGCTTTATTTAAAGTTTAAGTTTGCTATTTATATACTTGTATAGTACTTAATGTGTTTGCCCTTTTGCTAAGATAGGTTCAATAAGTAAATAGGACATAAGGTAACACATTCATTTATATGTTATCAACATTCAGTTTGACTCTTTTAAGAGTCTGTAGTTATTTTTGAGAAAACGGGACGCTTACCCTCGTTATGTCTATCTCTCCGTCTGTGCAATATATATAAGTATACAGTTGGGTGGGGTTTTTGAAGTTATACTTCTTTAGGCGCGTTAGGGAAAAATGATGAGAGTAAATTTCTACGATGCGCGCGCACACCGTCACACGAAAAACTTACACCATGAAGTTAGCTATAGTCAACCGACACCCTGAAGTTAGCTATAGTCAACCGACACCTTGAAGTTAGCTATAGTCAACATTTTAGTTTTTCTATTGTTAGTGTCGTTTTGTATCTTGTTAGGCCAAAGAAGTATAACTTCTAACGTATGTACATAAGTACACACACACTTTTTTTTTATTGCAGGAGTCTAGCAGACAGGCAGACGGCCCACTTGATGGAAAGCGGTTACCATCGCCTATGGACATTTGCAACACCAAAGGTGCTACAAATGCGCTGCTGCTCTCTTAAGGTAGCCTGGAACCTAGTCACTAAAGCCGGAACACAACTCAGGGTTGTTATGGCCACATACTCTTGACCAGGGGTGTTGTTATAGCCTATCCAGCCGGGCAAATACCCTACCACCCGGCTGTGGGTTTTTTGTCGCCTCTTACGACGGGCCACCCGGCCGCAGGAAATTGTATTCTTTCTCCGTTCCTGCACGGATAAAAAGTTAAACTGTTTTAAAGAAAATAATGGTAATAATGATTTAGATAATGTACAAGCTGGACAATAATAAAGTAAGTCCTAGGTACCAGTCATCACAAAAGTTTCCTCATCAATCTTGGGCATTGGTCAGACTCAAAAATAAAATTAAAATCATTCATTATTTACTATTATTCATTAAAAATAAAATACTGCTACATAGCTTCATAAATTCCATACATGTTTTGCAAAATATAGTAGTTATACAGAAAATAGTATAAAGGCTGGAGCGAGCTGCTATATATATATTAAATTCTACACCAAATACCATATTAATTATTCAGAACTAAAATACTTCTGATGTTGCTAATAAAATGCAAAAAACAAAAGAACATTACTGAAATACTAAATCAAGCCAATTAAATATTTACTAACGAAAAAAAACTGTCGTATACACGAAAATGTACAGAACTCCACAAAAGTTCCGTACAAAAATTGTATTGCATCCATATAAAACGTTCACAAACATTATTTGTGTACTATCATTGTCACGCACGAAGACTCGTTGTTCCATTAAAGAACTATATCATAACCGCGATATCTTTGCGTATGTACAGGAATAAAGTGATTCAATTGTGAACGTTATGCCTAAAAACTTAAGGCGAAGAGGGTAGTTTGTTGTTAGATAGTGGATCGTGGTTGAGTTACAGGTTCATAATGACATTTATTAGAAGCAGTATTCGGTACATGACAATAATTAAAATCCATGCACGAAGCCACGAACGTCTGTACCACACCGTGCCACGTACGTGATGACTTTAGCATAATATTAACTTACGAAATTATTGGTTTGGTCGATGGAAAAATATTCGGTTTTTATATAACCCTATGTCTTTTAAATGGGTGCGTTTTAAAAAGTTTTATTAATGCAGATAGATGTTAAGCTAATTTTGATACCGAGGGAATTCATTTTTGTGTAATATTTATTCTCATTACCATTAGAATTATAGATATTGTAACCAACGTGAATATCAGGCGAATTTTTTACAAGTGTCAATGTCATAAAAAGAAACCTTAAGTAAAATGTGTAAAAAAACTATATATTCTTAATTTTTTTACCACAAACGACGTGGTTTCAACTTCCAAATTATTTCACAAATTTTACTATATATCTAAACTAGCTGACTCGGCGAACTTCGTACCGCCTTATTCAAATAAATTAATAAACAAACAAATCGAGAAAACATGGCAAAGGGCTCATAGAATTTGAAAAATATATATAGCCTATAACCATCTACGATTAATTCCACGTCGAATGGTTGTGGTTTCATGCTGATCGGTCCAGTAGTTTTCGAGTTTACCTCGGACAAAGAAAACAAACTTTGCTTATATATATAATATAGATAGATAGATAGCCATAAACCATCTAGGAAAAATTTCGCATCGAATGGTGGTAGTTTCATGTCGATACGATCAGTGGTTTAAGCGTGATTGAGCCTCAAACGAACACCATTTTCATTATATATATATAGATAGATAAAAGTACGCAAGGAGTAAAACCTAGCAACAGATAGAATATAATTTACATTAATTAATTAGATAAATTGAGGTTAGTTTATAATATTGTAGTAATAAATTTTGATTTATTTGATTTTTTTATTGCAGTAGTTCAGCAGACAGGCAAACGGCCCATTTGATGAAAAGCGGTTACCATCGCCTATAGACATTTGCAACACCAAAAGTGCTACAAATGCGCTGCTGCACTCTTAACTTAATTCAAATCATAGAAGCAAAAGTAAGGCTTTGTTAAGAATTTAACAAACATGGATTGAGAATAATTCGTTGAGTAGTTTTTAAAACATGTAGGTAGTATGTCGTCATAGCAACCTTGAGTTGTGTACCGGCATTAGTGACCAGGGTCCCGTCTCCCTTAAGAGAGCAGCAGCGCATTCGTAGCACTTTTGGTGATGCAAATGTCCATAGGCGATGGTAACCGCTTTCCATCTAGTGAGCTGTCTGCCTGTCTGCTGAACTCCTGAAATAAAAATAATAATATTCAAATATCAGGAAAATATTGTCGTTCGTCAGACAGTCATGGGTTTGCAAAAAACATATTCACTTTACAATAAGAACTAGACAAGAAAATTTTATCAAATCCTCCACCGATTTTCAGTTGAAAGAGCCTCCCCAACAGCTTCAGCCTGTGAAGTTTGAACCAAACAAGCCACTGAATTATAAAGTCAAACAACCTTCCACTTTGGTATTCGTATTACGTTCCATTGGCCACACATTAATACTCGTATATAGGGGGACGCCAGTCTGTTTAAAATTCCCTGTCTTGGACACGTGGCTTGAGGAGATGCCAAGTGTGCCAACTTTCTTTTTTTTTACTTTTTATCCTGTAAATTTACAATTGAAAGATACTCTGTGTAGTGGTCTGAAGAAGACCAGTCGGAGTTTTTGGCGGGAACTGAAAGGATATGTTGTGATGTGCAGTTTTATTTTCTAAAAATGTGTAAAATTACTCTAAAATGAACAATAGTTGTAGGATATTGATAGTTTTTGAGTAGTCATTATGTGTTTTGTGAGAAATGTGAACTGTATAGTCAAATGTGGCCTTTGAGTTTTCACAAGAACTCCGTTGAATGGCATTAGCTGATTACCTACAATTCAGCTGTGCTACACATAGGCTCATAGAAAATGAAGGAACTATATTGTAAACTAAGATCTGGCTTAAATATAATAAGAGCAGTCATTACAATGTATTCGTTGCTTTTGAAGATATTTCGCGCGATTCGTTGTTTGTCAAAATTTAAAATTTCGCACCATTTGTCCGTTGTCAAAAGTTCAAAATGGCGTGCTTAGAGAAATGAGCTGGCTGCATTGCCACGATATATGGCAATACTTATTTGTTGTGTAAAATATGAGCCAGCCTTCTGATCAGTTGTATCAATTTAAAAATTCGATCCTAATAACAGCAACAAATGTTCTTTAATACATTGTTTCTATTTTTGTGTATGCATATTTTTCGGCATAAGTAATAATAAACAATAAAGACTTGATATCTTATTCTTTTCTTATCTTTATATTTAAAAAAATCACTGACGAACTGTCTTTGAAAATTGAATGATATTTTTCAGTTACCCGTTCTATGTATTCAAAAACAGAAGCTTCAAATTGGAAACAAACATAAACAGATTATAAAGTCCACAGAATATAAAATTAATTCGTTATTAGAATATTGAAGCAAAACAACGAACAATAAAGAAGCAAGTACGCCTTAATACGCGTTTGCGCGCACAACACCCCGGGGTGGGCAAATGAGGACAAGGGGTCCCCCACTTAAGTCCTACCCTTTTAAAGATTCCTCCGTCCTCTCATTTTTAAGACTTTACAATACCAACACAGAGATACGCGGTTTAGGGTTGGCAGTGCTCTAATTTATTTTAATTTATTACGAAGTCGGCAAACAGGCAAACGGCACAACTGATGGAAAGTAGTTGCCGTGCCTATAGACGTTTGCAACATTACAGGCGAAGATGGATGAGGGATAGGGATGAGATAGAGGCCTTGCTCATCTCCTCCCGATAACGTAGTGGGACTGGGGCGCCGGACCCTCCTGACGCACCACACCCATTGCCGTGGGGTGTTCTAGTCCCAGGGACACCCCTCCTTATCGGCTTGCATCGAGGTGTCACGGCATATACGTATATCATACCCATGGTTAAGGTCCCGTGGCGTCTCATCATGATGTGGAGGGACGCTGGAAGGTTTAGTGGGTAATCTGGCGGTCGGTGCTTGCAAGCTTTAATATGAAGCTTGTGTGCAATACCGGCAGCCGGGAGTCTTACATACCCCTTGGTGGCCTCCACCAGGGCCTGAGGATATGCGCAAATGCATTCCACTAGCGTTGACAAAAAAGAGGGAGAGAAAGTGGGCCATCGGAGCTCTCACTCATCGCATGAAACAAGATTAGTTCAAGGCTAACCATTCAACGCCAATATTCTGTGAGAGCGTAGTATCACATCGATCGAACCAGCCGTAAGACCTGTAATTAAGATAATGACTCTATCATGGCTTTACCAGTTATAGAGTAGAGATACCAACCGTTTGTGCTAAACTAAATTAAAATATAAACTTGAAAATTACAATATTTTTTAACAGGTAGTCCCTTAACTAGAATATCCCTTGCTTTCTGGCAATAAAAATACTTTATGTATGTTTGATAATTCTAATTAAGTATCACTAACTGGGAATGAAATCTTTTATGACGAATAAAAATAAAGATTGCTTTTCCAAAATATCTGTCTTTTTTATTCCTGAATTGTCATTATATTATTTGCCTTTAAAATGGCGTCCCAAAATTTTTGACGACTCTAAAATGAGGCCGCCCAAGGCCGTGTCCTCACTGGCATATATGTAAATTCAGCACTGGTCTTGCCGTCCTCTCTGAATGCTAATGTCCTTAACTTTTCTTTATTGCTGAAGCACAGCAGAAAGGCTGACGGCCCACCGGATGAAGAGTGGCTATAGCCCGTGGACATGTGCAACTCCAAAGGTGCGGCTAATATGCTGCCGGCCTTGAAGGGGAGACTGGAACCTGGTCACTAATGACGGAACACAACTTAAGGTTGTAATGCTGTAGATCAGAAGTAGTAGCCGGCCAGACGGGCAAATGCCCTACTACTATCTATTTCTTATCATGAAGTATTTTTTTAGCAAACATACAAGGTGTGTGTGTGTGTGTGTTTGAAGTTCTTTTCTAAATATTGCTAATGTGCATATGGTAGCAATTACCGCGTGCTAACAACGGTGAAAGAAAACATCGTGGTGTAACCTGCGCTTCGAGGTAACCGATGTGTCAAACCAGCCAAACCACCTTGGACAAACGTGGGAAGTATACTGACCTTTCCCCAATAGTGCGAGGCCCAAGCCCAGCAGTAAGACGTTTATGGGCTGATATTATTGTTACGACTTGAATGCCGACAAAAGACAAATTCACACCTTCACACCTGTAGACATTTTATTACATTTTCGGCATTTGGACTTCTTTTATTTACTTTGTATTTAAAAATTTTAATTAGAAAAACAGCCCATTGTATATTGTAATCTTTTATGATAGTCAGCCAGGTGTAATTCTAAGAAATTCAGTCCACGCGGTCGAGCAGACATATTGTATTTGTACAGTATAAAGCAATGCCCCAATGGAGGAATGGGTAGTCTAGCGATAGCCACAAGCGAAGCAAGACGTTAGTGGCGGACTTTGCGCGTGTGATTGAATCGTGCATTACGTTTGGACTGTTTGTGTACAGTTATATTTGTACCTGTGTTATACGTGATTGTATAGTTCTAATAAACTCTATAATAATTCCAACGGCATTTTAATTCGAATCCCGCTAAACTCATCACATTATTATTTATTATAAAACAAAACGGTCAGTAGCGGAAAATAAATCTGGAAAGTAAAAAATAAAGATTGTATACTCAACCCTGCAATTGGTTTGGGGGATTCTTAATTTATATTAAGCAGGACCATCATACAAGTGTGCGTATGGGGTACACTTGAATTCTTTTAAGGAATTATGAAGAAAGACGTGTTTTACTTGTTTACATAATTACCATTCAAGTCAACTGTGAGCCAAAAACAAATAAGTTTGTACATTATATTTGAATTTATTGAATAAACTTAACACCGATATACCCTTATTGTATAGTATACCATACATACAACTTTATAAAAATATACGACCACTATAAAATAATTTTCAACTTAGTTTTATTAAACATATGACATTTCTAGACATTTATTTATACTTCAAAAATAAAAATAGTAGTTTAGCTGTCATAATTTTAAATCAGTTGTGCAAAATAACCGTCAAGGTGCGCCGCTCAGGTTTATCTAAGGTAAGTTTTATTTTATTTTTATGTTTGTACCCCTAAATATGTATGTTTTTTATAAAATACACATGCCTAAATGTTTGTTCTTACACATTTTTATATATATGCTGTTGTCGCTATGAGAATTAGCGTGTTTTTGTCGTGCCTTTTACTAACGTATATTATACTATACAATGCCGCAGTTGTAGTAATTTACCTTTCGTTAGTCGTGTATAGCATAATATACATTGCTAACTTCACAGATCAATATTTTTTGGACTTTACTATAAAATTTTAATTACAAGTATATCTGTCTTATATACTAAACCAATTTTATTACAATTTAAAAGACAGTTGTACTGAGGTTTAACTGCCTCGTTGATATAGTGGTTGTAGAAAGCGACACACAAAATTGTGGGTTCGATTCCCACAAAAAAAATACTACTATTATTATTATTGCATGACTATCCTATATAAATGGACAAATAACATTACATATATTATTTATCTATCTATAATACAATATGGTTTGGCTTTATTGTGGTGATGGTTTTGTTTTTTGCATGTTTCTTTTGCTTTGGTTTTAGACTATGCTGCTATGAGTGAAAGAGCTATTTTATCCTTGATGCCTGAAAAGAATGCAGACTCTGACAAAAGTGACGGAGCTAGAAGCGGTGATGAAGCTGGAATGATTGGATCAGAAAAAAGTTCTCTATTCTGTTCGATCTACCCTCAATTTCATCTTTGCAATCTTTGCCTTCAAATCAACCACTTGCATCCACGCCTGTCGCCTATAATTGTCACATGGGAGCTGTTGATTTGGCAGACATGCTGATTGCATTATATCGCACTGGAATAAGATCGCACAGGTGGTATATGAATATTTTCTCGCAGCTTTTATATATGTGCCTCAACAACGCTCGGCTTTTACGTCGGAGACATAACAAAATGACCAACACCACTAGAAAGCAGGATTGCCTAAAAGTTTTAAGGTATGAAATCTACAGCGGCCTACTGAAACGAGGTCGAAACGCTTCAGTGAAAAATTTAGACGCATTTTCCGACAAAGGAAGAATAAAAAAACTGGTGTCTGAAGGACCATGCGATGATGTCCGGTATGACAAATATGACCATTGGCCGCACCGGATATCAGAGGTGCAAGTACTGTAAAGCTGACCAGGCAAGTGCGATGTGCACAAAATGTAAGGTTCCTCTTTGTAATGTGAAGAATCGAAACTGTTTTTTGGAGTACCACCGCAAGCAATAGGGTCTCTGAATTCTTATATTACGATTATTTTGTAAAAAAAAAGCTCAAGAAAGATTTATTTTATTGAACATTTTTACTTCCATCAAGACAGTTATTTTTATTTAAAATCATGTTATTTACAATAATCTTTTGGTGTATATTAAAAACTACCAGTAACATTCCAACTCTCCCTAAACATGGCAATGTATATCATAATATACATTCTTAAAAATGCGATAATCACTGTACGTATAGCAATTTATAGAATAGTATACATCTTGTTTTTCCGAAATTTTCATATCACGATTTTTGTATTTATTTTTTTGATGTTTTTTATAGCCCAAAGAAGCTACCTATATACATTTTTTTTGCTTTTCTTCAAAAAAGCAATCTTGCCACGATAAGGGTTAAACGGATGATCTAAAATGAATCAATTCGGTCAAAAAACACGAAACCTTTCAATGACATTGCATGATTCAAGTTTATGTTTATACCGTTCACTCTGGTTGATAAAACCAAATTGAAAAACAGAAATGAACAGTCTAATCTCGGCTTAACATAATATTGTTACGACCTGAAGGCCGACAAAAGACAAAGTCACACCTGCATACCTGTAGACATTTTATTACATTTTCGGCATTTGGACTTCTTTTGTTTACGTTGTGTTTAAAATTTGTAATTAGAAAAACAGCCCATTGTGTATTGTAATCTTTTATGGTAGTCATAGGCCAGGTGTGATTCTAAGAAATTCAGTCCACGCGGTCGAACAGACATATTGCATTTGTACATTGTAATGAAGGGATGAGCAGTCTAGCGATAGCCACAAGCAAAGCAAGACGTTAGTGACGGACTTTGCGAGTGTGATTGAATCGTGCATTACGTTTGGACTGGTTGTGTACATTTATATTTGTACCTGTGTTATACGTGTTTGTATATTTCTAATAAGTTCTATAATAATTCTAACGGCATTTTAATTCGATTTCTGCAACTCGTAATAATATGATGTTGTGTGAACTCCCAAATCATGTTCAGCAGACAAGCAGACGGTCCACCTGATGGAAAGTGATTACTATCGCCTATGGATATTTGTAAAACCAAAGGTGTTAGCCACTAATGCTGGAACATAATTTAAGGTTGTTATGGCGATATACTCTACACCAGGGGAACAAGGTTACCTTCTCCGCAGAAGGCGGTGACTTAGATTCAGTGTTGAATTCAGTCCTTGGGGTTATTATAGGTAGAAGTAATTAATATACAGTCATTGTTTTGGTTTATTTAGATTAAATTTTGTTCATTGTATTACTTTATCTATATATAAAAATCAATTGCTATTCGTTAGTCTCGCTAAAATTCGAAAACGGCTGGACTGATTTGGCTGATTTTGGTTTTGAATTATTTCTGGAAGACCAGGGAAGGTAGAAAAGGTGAGTAATAAAAAACTATTTCTACCTGTCAAATATTTGATGTGCGTCCCGTCGTTCAGAAATAAATGTTTTTTATTATTGATTCTGAGGTGGTACGAAGTTTGCCGGGTCAGCTAGTATTTAACAAAATTGCCTTCGAGAAGAAGTCTAATCCAATTAACAAGCAGATTTTTCCTACACATCATACAATCTTATAGATGTGTGTATGTAAGAGATTGGATTTTTCCGTGTTCTCAGTAATTACAGGCTCATTCATTAGGGTGTGGATGGAGCTTAATGAGGCCGATGAGACGACGCAGCGGACAACGCATGTACACGCGATGAGCCTTCGTTAATTTGGACTTGATGGAAAGTACAGTGAAACTAAGTATAGAGGGATAAATTTTACTGGTAGTAAACAAATAGATTGTCCATATAAGTGTGCAAAGTTTTTGACGACAAATTTATTTATCGGCTTGGTGAATTAAGGAGACGGGAAATTTTAGGCATTTTTGTAATGAGTTGAGATATAGCTTAAAAAAGTGTTATATCTCATTATTACATAAAAAATAAAAACTTCGTTTAAAAAAACCGACTTCAAAAACTAAAATGTATAAAATAACTTATTTCTAAAGCTATTATTATTAATATATATTATCTAAAACATCTTAAAGTCGGTGCTTAGTAATTTTCAAAATATAGTAATTTTTATGTTTTATTTTGCACCGACTTCAAGATGTTTTAGATAATATATATTAATAATAATAGCTTTAGAAATAAGGTATTTTATACATTTTAGTTTTTGAAGTCGGTTTTTTTAAACGAAGTTTTTATTTTTTATTTGTTACTTTTTAGTATCTAGCTATGTATGGGTGGACCTACGAATGGTGCCGCGCTTCTTAAAAAATATAGGTCCCAAGAAACGGGAACAAAAAAATGATCGTAAAATGAAAACTACTGGGCCAAACTATGTAAAAATTTTAGGGGACCAATTGGAAGCTATTCTGCGTCGATCAAAAAGAATCACGTAAATCGGATTATAAATCACGGAGTAATCGGCGAACATACATAAAAAAAAGATCCCGACGAATTGAGAACCTCCTCCTTTTTTCCAAGTCGGTTAAAAATGGGAAACACCAGTCCTAATTTATCTATCCTATCTGTGAGACGAGAAATCTTAAAAATAAGGTCACATATGAAATAATTTATCGATTTATCGGAACTAGTGATCGCCCGTGGTTGAAATTAGACCATAATATTTATATATACTATAATTATTGTCAAAGACTATAACTTCTGTAATCACAGATTTCGCCAAGGCTACTACACTGTTAATATGACTTGAACAATAAACAAAAGAGTATATATGCGTGTGTGTGTCAAATACATGGTGGTGTGTGTAATGTTTTTTTTATTGATTTAATGTATTTTTATGCATAATAAATAAAATATTAGCATTCTGCACTCCTTCATTATATAAACTATAAGTATGCAAAATTTCATACTCCTCCATCCACGCGATTTTCGTAAAAAGTTTTTTCAACAATTAATAATATGAAAACACACCAGGGAATTAATTCATTCAAAATAGCTAAACCCACCACAATTACAAAAAATATCAACATAATAAAATGAAATCTTTAAATCTCGCTCATCTTTTTACAATCTGGGCCCAAGAATGTGTGAAAGGTTATCCGTTTACTTTAGTACAATAATAAACGTTTCCTTGCAGCGTTTTACCGTCATAGCTTCATGATAAACCAAAATGGGTAGATATTCAGTTTATTACTGGTGTATGGGGGTGGATAAAGTATACGTTTTTGAGCAATTAATGTAATCGATCGTACGTGAATCACTTCGAACATCGGATTGTCACCGAGCGGTTCACTTACTTGGAACAACTTGTAACCGAGGCGTTCCGGCCCTGATCGAACTAAGTGTCATTACCAAAATCTATTGCTAAAAGTAGGCAATACATTTTTTTTAAATTTTATCGCGTAAAAATTTACACATAGACTTATACATTTTTAACTATAAATAAAATACTACTATTATATTGTTACGACCGAGGTGCCGACAAATTCACACCTGCAGCCCTGTAGAAACAGATTTTATTACCTTTTCGGCATTTGGACTTCTTTTTTTTACTTTGTGTTTAAAATTGATGATTAGAAAAACAGCCCATTGTGTATTGTAATCTTTTATGGCAGTCATTAGCCAGGTGTGATTCTAGGAAATTCGGTCACGTGGCCGATCAGACATATTGCATCCGTGCAGTATAAAGCAATGCCTAGATTGATGGACGAGGCAGTCTAGCGATAACCCCAAGCGAAGCAAGACATGTGTACATTCGGTAATCTATTTAGCGACGGACTTTGCGCGTGTTATTGAATCGTGCATTACGTTTCGACTGGTTGTGTTAAGTTATATTTGTACCTGTGTTATATGTGTTTGTATAGTTCTAATAAATTCTGTAATAATTCCAACAGCATTTTAGGTAACAATATTTAGGCATATCAACGAAAACTCACCGTGCAATAACCTCCGGCACCGCCCTCTCAAAAATCCAAGTCTTTTAATGGATATCACAGTATAATAAAACAATACGTTTCTTATTTAAAAAGGAAAAATCCGACGATTTTCTGCAGAAATGAGAATTAATGGTACAAAACTAAATGCTTGTAAGCCGGGTCAGTTAGCATTTGTTTGCAAGTGCACTCGTTCGCTAATTGGCGACCGATCTTTGTTGCGCCAACCGGTGACCCGGGCTTGTTGTGCTTGCTATGCAGCTATGAGCTTCATTGAGATTAAAAAAAAATAAACATGAGTGTTTTGTATGGAAGTTATTTTTACAAATTTAGAACAAAATTTTATTCTTCTTTCAAATTAAAATATGGGCGCCCTGCTCAGCAGTGTGTGGAAACGTCAAAGCAATAATAATCACACTACATTCTCGCGAGGACTCGGGAAACTGGAGTGCCCGTAAGACCTGTAGACCTATTGGATATATTGAAACTCACATTGAAAAATGACACGAATTTTGTAAAATACTTTAAGAAGCCCATTCGCTATCCTGCATGGCAGTACGCCTAGCCGTGCGCCGCGTAATACAGGACTATGAATGTTGTTGCAGCCTGCATTGCGTACGATAATACCGAACAGGACACCTCTTGAGTCCTGAAAGCTCTGTCCACCGAAGGACTGCCATGCAATATAGTGAATGGGTCTCTTTAATAGATATTTGATATATGTCTTTTTCTTTTTAATTATGGTTCTTTGGTAAATATCATAGAATTATAACGAAAAAATTCTTGCTTCAAATTCCACTAGACATCCCCGGTACAGTCTAAAAATCACGCAAACGTGAAACATGGTATTGTTACATGCGTATTTAGTAAATTTTTTAGCGTATTTTAAACTCGGATCAACGTTAAAATTAAAATAACATGGATAAATTAACAACAGATAAAATAGAATTTTGCCAGAAGGCAAAAAAATAGTTAATTTCCTAGATATTTGGTCGAGTTGTACACAGCAATGAATTACCCTACAAGTTTCTGCCAAGTCTTCAATCAAAATGAGACACAGAGGAAGAAATGAATATCTTATTTTGATAAAGGAATAAAGTACCTACCTTAAACCATAGCCAATTCAAATCAATTATTTAACACCTTATAAGAAACAAATTTCACAAAGGAAAAATGCACAGAACGAAATATAACCTTAAAGAACTTCCAACAAACCAAACATTCATTAAAACGGTGTTACGTGTCGAGAATGGCTTGAGTTTCCACATGTCACTGTGTTCAAACAACGCCCCCTTGTTTGCACGTCGGTTAACCTTTTGAATACTAAACATTTTCTTTAAAATCACAGGTTTTAATAAAAATGGGTGTCAATGCTTCTACATTTATGTTATCTATCTTTATGAGTATATACAAGATACGTCTGTTTGTGCCTATGTCACTTAACTCATAAACTCTTGGACCGATTTTGATGATTTTGTGTGTGTTTGAGTGGGTCTTCGGATGGTTTAGATTGGAACTGGTAGGTGGCGCAGAAATCGAGTTCCAGGCTTTTCAGGTTTTTTGAAGTGAAACTTCTTTAGAATTGTTGTGATTTTAAACTTGATTAAACGGAAAAAGTTACACTAATAAAAATACATAAATCGATAGGACTAATCCTGCGAGAGAATGAGATAGAATAAATTTAATTTAATAAAGTGAAGTTTTGAAGGCGGATCCCAATTTTCACAACCAAATACCTCGTCACATAGTTTTTTAATAAAAAATCACAGTAAAATACATATATAATTGCTTATCTTCACTGACTGACTGACTGACTTTTTTATAGCAGGAGTTCAGCAGACAGGCAGACGGCCCACTTGAAGGAAAGCGGCTACCATCGCCTATAGACATTTGCAACACCAAAGGTGCTACAAATTGCGCTTCTGCTCTCTTAAGAGCCTGTATACTACTAATTCAAATCGGCGTTTCACATAGTTTACCCCCGCGCAACCAATGTTTACTTCGATGGGACAGCGCCAATTTAAGGCGTGCGTGCGTGTGGTAAAATATTGTATATCACCGAATATACGCTACGTAACATAAATAGGTGTATACGTAGCTAACGAACATTGCACGGCACCGATATCACACTTCATGCGGCTGAGAACAAGAGGAAGCGAGACAAAACATGATACAGTGAGAGAAGTTCACGTGCATAATACGTATTGAAAATTCGAGACGAGGTACTAAACATGTTTGGCCTAGTGGTTTTCTAATACTAAGGTAGTGAGGAGGTTGAAGACTCGATCCCGCACACAGGTGGTTTTTTTTTTCTCTTTTTGTAACTAATTTTGATACAGTTAAACTTTATTCTAATGATATTAGTTTTTAGATGTAAATGTTATAAAAATCATTTCATTGTATTATGGAACAACAATGAATTCATATTATCCCTATTGATATTATAAATGCGAAAGTAACTGTCTGTCTGTTTGTTCCGTTTTCACGGAAAAACTACGGTACCGATTTGGCTGAAATTCATTTGATATATATTTTCGATGCTGAGAATGAACATAGGATGCTCTTATCCCGAAATATGGAATAGTTTCCGGGATAAAAATATATTTGTCTTTTTGTTTGTTATCCTTTTACGGAAAAACTACCGAACCGATTTAGTTAAAATTCGGTATAATGGATTTATGTAATCAATATTATGGGTTATCCCAAAAAATGGGGTAGGTTTCTTGTGATTTTCCATTTTGGTCATTGCAGCCATTTCAGTCATTTCAACCATTTGGGCCATTTCAGTCATTTAGCCATTTCGGTCATTTGAGCCATTTTGGTCATTTCGGCCATTTCAGCCATTTCGGTCATTTCAGCCATTTGGGCCATTTCAGTCATTTTGGCCATTTAGGCCATTTCAGTCATTTTGGCCATTTAGGCCATTTCGGTAATTTCGGCTATTTCAGCCATTTCAGTCATTTCAACCATTTGGGCCATTTCAGCCATTTCGGTCATTTGGGCCATTTTGGTCATTTCGGCCATTAGGGCCATTTCAGCCATTTCGGCCATTTCAGCCATTTGGGCCATTTCAGTCATTTTGGCCATTTAGGCCATTTGGGCCATTTCGGCCATTTTGGTCATTTCGGCCATTTGGGCCATTTAGGCCATTTCGGTCATTTCGGCCATTTGGGCCATTTCGGTCAGTTCAGCCATTTGGGCTATTTCGGCCATTTCGGTCATTCCAGCCATTTGGCCATTTCAACCATTTGGGCCATTTCAGCCATTTGGGCCATTTCGGCCATTTTGGTCATTTCGGCCATTTGGGCCATTTCAGCCATTTGGGCCATTTCAGCCATTTCGGTCATTTCAGCCATTTCAGTCATTTTGGCCATTTCGGCCATTTCAGCCATTTCAGTCATTTGGGCCATTTTGGTCATTTCGGCCATTTGGGCCATTTCAGCCATTTCGGTCATTTCTGCCATTTGGGCCATTTCAGTCATTTTGGCCATTAGGCCATTTCAGTAATTTTGGCCATTTAGGCCATTTCAGCCATTTGGGCCATTTTGGTCATTTCGGCCATTTCAGCCATTTCGGTCATTTCAGTCATTTTGGCCATTTAGGTCATTTCTGTAATTTTGGCCATTTAGGCCATTTCAGCCATTTCAGTCATTTCAACCATTTGGGCCATTTCAGCCATTTCGGCCATTTTGGTCATTTCGGCCATTTGGGCCATTTCGGTCATTTCGGCCATTTGGGCCTATTAGGCCATTTAGGCCATTTCGGCCATTTTAGTCATTTCAGCCATTTCGGTCATTTCAGCCATTTGGGCCATTTCAGTCATTTTGGCCATTTAGGCCATTTCGGTCATTTCGGCCATTTGGGCCATTTCAGCCATTTCGGTCATTTCAGCCATTTGGGCCATTTCAGTCATTTTGGCCATTTAGGCCATTTCAGTAATTTTGGCCATTTAGGCCATTTCAGCCATTTCAACCATTTGGGCCATTTCAGCCATTTCGGCCATTTTGGTCATTTCGGCCATTTGGGCCATTTCAGCCATTTCGATCATTTCAGCCATTTGGGCCATTTCAATCATTTTGGCCATTTCGGTCATTTCGGCCATTTGGGCCTTTTAGGCCATTTCGGCCATTTTAGTCATTTCGGCCATTTCGGTCATTTGGGCCATTTGAACCATTTCGGCCATTTCAGCCATTTCAGTCAATTCAGCTATTTCGGCCATTTGGGCAATTTCAGCCTTTTCATTCATTTCAGCCATTTCGGTCATTAGGGCCATTTCAGCCATTTCAGTCATTTCAGCCATTTCGGCCATTTCAGCCATTTCAGTCGTTTCGGTCAATTCGACCATTTGTGTCATTCGGCCGTTTGATCATTTAGGCCCGTTCGGCCAAATATATTTTCATATTGGAAACTATCTCATTTTTCGGGATGAAAAGTAGTTCTTGGCCATCCTCGATATTAAAATAATATATGTACCCAGTTTCATGCAAATCGGTTCAATAGTCTGTCCATAAAAGGATAACAAACAGAAAGACAAATATGCTTTTGGATTTTTTTCGCGGAACCCAAAAAACGTAGCCTAAGGTACTTCTTATAACATCAGCTATCTGCCATTTAAAATTACGTCAAAATCGATCCAGCTGTGTCCGAGATTAGCCGGAACATCCAGACACACAGACAGACAGACAGACAAAAATTCTATAAATAGCATTTTCGGAATCTCCTGGTCCGATTTCTTTTTAATTTATTTTGAGATTTCAAACAGGCACTTCACTTTGCATTTTTGGAATCTCCTGGTCCAATTTTTTAGTTTATATTTTGACATTACAAACAAACCATTTGTTTATCTGTATAGATAAGAACATTAAAATAAATTATAATAGATAAAACATAAAAAAATTAGAGAGAAAAATGAAATGAGCACTCGAACCATGAACTCTAATCGTACGTGTACTAGTATCAACTCACTCTACCACAATAACATTGAAGAAAGTATTGAAAGTTTTGTAATATTTATAACTCTACTTATCCACGTATCAACGTAATTTTCTATGAAGAATCATAGATGGCGCTTTCGAATTTTAATGTTACCGGTAAGATTGATTTAAATGAGTTTTATTGTCAATAGTATAAAAGTCCAGATGAAATGAAATATAAAAATTTAGAAAAGTATTTTTATTGCATTTTATAAAATTATTTAGGAAGAGAAAAAGAGCATTTTATCAACTTTCTTATAAAAAAAAATCTTCTAGATCAAGTGAAACTAGTAGGGTTCGAACCCACACAGCTAGTGATTTAGACCAGACCTCTACCGTATACGCCAAATAAGTATAGCGCGACCACTTCAAAATTCTTGTTATTATTGCTCCTTCGTTTATTTAAAATTATTTTTCAATGGCGGTCGTGGAGAAGAGCAGCGCGTCCGTATTAGCCGACGCTCTAAAGCGATCTAATAAATTCCATACATTGGGACCGGCAGGCGGGATTTGTGCAGTCATTTTTAATAAAATAATTAATTACTTCCAAATTAAGTTAAGTAACCCAATAAAAGATCTATAATTGAATTTGTTATAATATAATATGTTACTGTTATTTATTTTAGCGATGTACGATTAACAGTAATAACAATAACCAAGATTGAATAACTCGTTTAGAGGTTACTTTGCAATTATTTTCTATCGAGAAAATTTATCGTAAATGCGTTCTGAGTAAAAAGTTTACGTCAGAAATATGATCAAGATTGACATATATTTTTTTCACCGCAATAAAGTGTGTATAACTACTGTAAAAATGGTTGAGAAAATGATCTAAAAACGCATTCTGTCTGTTATCACCTTGTTAAGGTACACTGGAACCTGGTCACTAATGCCGGGACACAACTCAAGGTTGTTATGGTGGCATACTCTAGAGCAGGGGTGGTAGCCATCCAGTCGGGCAAATGCCCTACCACCTGGCCAAAGTAACAGCCACCTACTGAGTAACATATCAACGCACAGCCCAAACTACTAGGACTAGAACTGGAAATTTTTCATACGAGTTCTTACTATATTGTAAGGCTTTTTGAAAATTCAACGTCTGAGGGGGTGAAAAGGGGATGAAATTTTATATGGAAATCCGACATTTTCAAAGTAAGTAACACGAAATTTTCCATACCTGCTTCTGGTTAAAAATTAATGTACACTTGTATCCGCGTTTTTGGAAATTCGGCCCCTAAGGTGGTTAAACAATGATGTAGAAAGTTTGCTCAGATTATGACTATTTTTAAACTGGTAGCTGATAAAGGTGAAAGGATTTACATTACATAGCACTATTATACTACTGAGTGAAATACATATTATGTTACAATAAATTGTAAAATTATGTCCTTGTAATAGAGCGGGCGCTAAGAGAAATTTGTACATTGTAAGAAGATGAGAGTTGAGAAAGAAATGTTAAAGTAGTTTAGGCATTTAAAGAGAATGGATGTAAGGTGATTGTCAAAACAAGTGTATGACAACATTTTGGATCGCTGTTTCTACCGTTATTATTGACAACATTTAGCGACTTTTTCAGAAATTAGACACATGAGTCTGGGAAGTCTCACCTTTTTATTTAACTGGGGGAAATTCGTCTAAGGACTACACCGCGGGGAGTAGGCTTCGCCACCGGTCACGTCGGGATCGCAACGGCACCGCAAGAAAGAAATGCTATTGTCACGCCGCGGTCAGGGATACCCACTAAAACTCCTCGGTGTTCGGTCCTTCGCCCTTATGCCACGGCTACACATGGCGAAACTATAGCAGTGGGAAAGTCTCAAACAATCTGAACTAGAACTAAATAAGAACTGATTATTAATTTATTTGAAAATTTTCGAAATTCGCGTAAACCCAAACAAAACACAACAAAATAAATTGAATTAATCGAACAATGGAAAAGTCGGGCGTAGGGGCACTAATTTAACGGCATAAATATTAAGGCGGCCCGTTGAATTTTAAAGGCGGCAATTTGAACCTACACTCTTATCCTGATCGCAGGATAATTTATCTTAACGAAAGAAAGGGGTGGGCGCGGCAGGGGCCGGGGAAGGGGTGACTCTCCCAAAAATTGGGTAAAAATGTTTCCAGCCCGCGATTAAACCGTCGAGGGAGATGCGTTGTATTAATCACCACCCGCTAGCAGTCGTCTTCGAAGATTTTACAGGATTAATACAGAGATGATATAACATCATCGACCTTCAAACGAAGTGATAGTAGCGACCGCTAACCGTTTATTCGTGTCTCACTAACGACTGTTATAACACAAGAGTACCAATATTAAGCACAGCCATATAGTAGTTATGTGTATATCTAACAGTTTACACATGCTGACTTTTTATTCTGAACTAGAATATAAAGATACAAAAAACAACAATGATATAAGTGAAATTGTTTGAAAATCAAAAATGTTAAATTGATGCTGTAAATTTCAGGTCTGGTTATTAAAATAAGGCATCGTTCATCTCTTTCATAATATTCCAGCTAAGATGCAGACTAATCCTGGAGAAGGAAGTGCGTCTTGGTAAACATTGTATGGTGCCTTCCAGCCCAGTAGACCAATGTCTTACGCAAGATCGCCGGTAGGGACTTGATGCAGAAAGTAGAGTGTGTAGTGCAAATTTTGCGACCCCCCGTCGACGACGTCTATCGATGTATTTATTGAGCTATATATGACATGACGGCAACTGAACTAAATACTACTAGCGATAAATTTCAAAATCTAATTTCGCATTGCACCAAATAAATGATAAATGGTAAAATTGACTTCAGTTAGTTTCGTCATACAATTTATTTAAAAAAAAATTATATTAAAAAATATGAGGCAAAAGACTATAATGGTAAAAGGTCTCTCTAACCAACCACAACTCTGAAAGTTGGTATAATTATAGTCCTCCCTGACCCATTAATTAATTGCTTACTTTATCAAACAGATTATTAGCAAAATAAAATTTTAAAAACTCTTCCAACAGGAGCACAGTACTATGGCGTATATTTTATGATATGATTACCTGGAATATCAGTCAATCAGAGGCTCCTCGAGCCAATTGATATTGTTATAAAAAGTGGTATTAACATCTCTATGTTACATGGCTTAGTTAGTAGGTCCGCGAAGTCAGGGCGGCCACCTCGGCTTTGTTTTAATATTTTCACAGGCATTATGAAGGGTTTCCTTGCTTTCAAATAATTTCGGCTTCTGCTCTTGAAGTTTTGATAAAAGTTTCATTCTATCAATAATTAACGGCGCACAAAACCTTGGTTTCGTTGATGCGATTAGAAAAGGTTGAATTTTATGAATTATCCTTTTTAAACAGAAATGTCCAACTCTTGTAAGTTTTGGAACATTTTCTTTGTCGTCTTCATAATTGAGTTATTCGAGTTTTGTGAAAGGGGGAAATGTGGTGTTCTTATCTGGTTTGATGTGATTTTGAATGGAAAACGTAATTTCGAACCATTGATAAGTGAATGACAGCTTAGAATTAAATGACAAAAGGTTAATAGATGAGGTATTAAATACAATAAAGTCTACGCTACATATTAAGAATACTATCTACCTACCACCTCTCTACAGAACGCTGTGCAATATTTTTTACACATTTCACATTTGCTACTAACTAAAGACTATAAGGTTTGCCTGGAATTATAACCATGATGTTAATTAAATTGGGTTCATGTTTTATTAAATTAGCGGCCCCGGCAGACATTGTCCTACTTAAATAAAACTTGAACCCTATTATTTAAATTAAATATACCATATGTTACTCAAGGATAATGCAGCATTGTAATAGTAAATATTTTTTTTAATCGGCCCAGTAGTTTAGATTTTATTCGTTACAAACTTACAAAAATCGGATGTACCATCAGTTTCCTTTAATATGGAGTGAACCAAGCCTCCTAGTAGAAGGTTTTAGATATATATATATATATATATTCCCTCCTATATATATATATATATATATATATATATATAGGAGGGAAGGTATAATTGGATGTATTGTTGACTGGATGTATAACGCACAATATCATTGGTTTACATTTTAATTACTTCTAAAATTCTTAATTTAATTTAATTTGATTTGTTAAATGTTTCTATAACTTAAAGATCGTTCTAACCTAATAAAAGTTATGAATATTGTAATTTAATAAACGACCAATGAGAGCAGAGCATGTCTAGAGCGGGGTCAGCGCCCTCTATACTTTGAGTAATATCTACTTGGGTAGACTGAGGAGTTTTTGTGACACATTTGGTTGGTGGCAACAGGTCGAGTTCGACCATGGAGTATTTTAAAGAAAGTATTGAAGCTGGAAGTATGAGCGGGTGCCCTGAACCCGCTGCTCGGTCTAAACTATGTCATAATGTTGATCAAATCTAAATTAAAAGTGTATAAACCGTGGCTATTGTGTTTTATGCTCGCATTTTATCCTGATGACGCCCACTAAACCTGCAATAACTAAAGAAGATGTCGTGAGAACGAGGCCGTTCTGCGACATATATATATAAAGTCCCTTCCATGGATCTAGATTTTCAGCTCCATAAGCAATTCATCTCAATGGCCAAGTCCTTTTAGTTCCCATTACCCACAATAGTCTTAACTGATCTCTATGCAAATAAAATACATTTTAATAAATTGATTCAATTTATTTAATACGGAAATGGATACATACATATGCATTAAAATTTATACAGTTCTCTTTACGCCTCTTTTCAGCACAAATGTATGTCTGTCTGCCTGTCTAAATTTTGTAATAATAAATTGAAAAATGACTGATGCGTAAAGACTGGCATGAAATTTCTGTAAAGTTACTATTTTCGCCGAAATGTTTATGGTAGGTATCCTATAAAGTGAAATAAGTAATCAAAAATCGCACCACTGCCAAATGTTGCGACGTACTTAATGACACGCACACCAGTGTAGATGTCATTTATATGTGACAAATGTATAAGATGTAGAGCAAGGAAGAACGGAAAACTTCCGCGAAATTTGCTCACACAAATGACTACGCTTGTTTTTTGTAGGTTGGTGCTTATAAGGCTACGTTACGTTAAAGTGGACAAGTCTTAATTAAAAATGTACAATATTGAAAAGGCTAGCGATGCGTACTCCACCAGTTAACTAAATTATAATTCAGACGTATCGATGTTGAAATCAATACGTCCGAATCTCGATCGAATCAAATCGAATATGTTTACTTAAGTAACCATAAAATTTTAAACTTCATTTAGCAAACATATAATGATAAACGTGAACTATAGAACGGAATGTTCAGTATACTACTGGAGAGCCCAACAGACATTGTACTGACCCGAAAGCATGAAAATTTAGAACCTGATTGCAACGCTAGCTACTGGTCCCAATTTGCATCTAAATTATCCATCCAACCATCTAAATACACACAAAAAAGTATCAAAATCGTTCTACCGGTTTAAGAGGAGTTCAGTGACTTATGCACTTACAGAAAAATTATAAATATAAGATGAAGGTGAAGAAAATTACTTAATGTGATGACATCGCGTTATTTTTATGGTTATTTAATTTTTTAGTTTCTGAGTTTTTATAAAACTGTCTAGTTAGAAAGACGGACATTTATTCTATAACAAAAGCCAAAAATAATAAATCGAAGGAATAGTAGTTGATAAATAAATTACAATTATTAATTCATTCTTTTCTTTAACGCAGGTATAATTTGGTATTTCTCACAAAACAGAAAATCGCAACACGTCTACACATCAATGATCTGGAGAGAACTTCCCGCCGCGGATTTCCCTTTGCGCTATGATTTGGGGTTCTTTAAGAAGGGCGTTATACATTTCTTAGAGGTCGGCAACGTGTTGGCGTCACCCCTGGTGTTGCAAACGTCCATAGGCGACGATAGCCACTTTTCATCAGGTCTGCCTGTTTGCCTGCTTCAGACTATAAAAAAAGTCTAGCCGCAACGGGCCAATGTCAAACTTCTTCACTGCTCTGTGACATTTCTACATTCTTTGACAACTGAATACAGAGGAATGTAAGTCTCATCCATATTAGCCTAGCGCACCCTAACAAACTTATTAAGATTTCTTTTCTTTTTACTCTGTACGTGGTTAGCGACGTATGACGCAAGCTAACGGCCGCGAGGGGGGTGAAATAAGGGGCAAGAGGGGGGCGGCCACCCCCTCACGCATGGCCGCGCTCATGATTTAAGCACGGGGATAAGAATGAAATTAAAAATACATCCTCGCCCGTTCCTTCGGGTGCCAGGGGGACATATATGCAAATGAAGCCCCCCCCTTGCCCCCCTTTATCTTATGAGGGTGTTTCGAGGGGGGAGGGGCATTTTTTGTTAGGATGCTATTAATTTAGGGTGTAACTCAGTAATATATACGTATAGACATGTGAGGGTGTGTTGTGAAGTTTTTTGAATTTCTTATGCGTAATTTTCTCCCGTGAATTATGCGAAGATTATGAAGTTGGGCTTAAAATGTAATTTATTAGATTTGCTTGTGTATTTTTTATATGACAAGAAACTCTATAAGGCGGGAGGGATGCCTCATCTTATAGTATTAATATAATCCCATACCAGATTAACTACAGCTGTAAAACAAACAAATACCTACTTTTTCAGTCTAATGCTAAACACACTGTAATCATTTCTATATTCGTTGACATTCACAAACTCTATATTACCTTACAATTAGTATGTAGTTAGTTTTTTAGCCATGGAGTGGAACACTGGTGATTTGTAATACAGATCTACAATAGCCACCAATCTCACACAATAGGTATTCATTATTTATAATTATTGTTGTGTGAGTAAATAAATAAAATTTCTATCTCTCCATTTGGATCTATTTATACAGACCTTGATAACTTTTAATATTACCATAATATTTTTTATAATACTCATTATCCTTGCAGGAACGGAGAAATGCTGATTCTTGCGGGCGGGCGGCCAGTTCTAAGAGGCGACAAAACAATCCATAGCCAGGTGGTCTGGCATATTATGGCTCTCTGGATAGTTACCACTTTTGGTCAATAGTAACATAACAATTTGTCGCGCCATCTATTGATGTATAAGTTTAAGTGCTACCCAGAGTTGTATGTATTACTAAGCGTTCGTATTATATCTAGAATTCCTCTTTCATCTTCAGACTTAAAGACCAGTCAGGACAACTGTTTTTTTAATGGAATGAGATAATGCATAAGAAAGGGGAACAGATTAGGAGCATGTGATAGTTAAGAGGGAAGTGAGAACGAGAAGTGTTCCATCGGAAATCATCGATTAATTTAATGCTAACTGTTTTACGCCGATATTTTGCGAGACCGTGGTACCACACCCATCGAGTTGGGCCTAAGCTGTAATCAAGATAATGATTCAAGCATGGCTCTATCACGTCGAAGGAGTCATAAAAATATGAGCACTTGATATTCACCCTTTGCCCGAGAACAAGAAAATACAAAAAGGAAACAAGAATAACACTTACGCGAATACACAGGGGACCTGTTATTGTGACTTGCAACAATCGCTTCTCAATTGATTTCACATTGCCCCGGGCGTATCGAGGACCCTGTTCACACGTTGCACATTCATCTGGGATGATTTGGCGGTTTTATTCAAATATTAGGTTTGGCACAGATTTAATTTGCATCGTTATTATGTACTTTTTTCAAATTAATTCAAATCGAATCAAATGTATTTGTTCAAAACATGGTTAAACAGTTGGTATAAATATTGTCACAATTTAGGCCACCTGTATATTTGTAAACAAAGCACATTGATAACCCACCGGCGTCGTTTGAGCTAATAACATTGAAACTGTTTTATAACTGTCTTCTTTTGTATACTTTGTGTTTAAAATTTGTGATTAGAAAAAAACAGCCCATTGTGTAATCTTTATGGTAGTCATTAGCCAGGTGTGGTTCTTGGAAAATTCAGTTCACGCGGTTGACCAATCATATTGTATTTGTACAGTAGAAAGCAATGCCCCAACGGAGGGGTGACGTAGTCGAGTGATAAGCACAAGCGAAGCAAGACGTGCGTACTACATTCGATAAGCTATTTAGTGGCGGACATTGCGCGTGTTATTGAATCGTGCATTACGTTTGGACTGATTGTATGCAGTTATATTTGTACCTATATTATATGTGTTTGTATAGTTCTAATAAATTCTATAGTAATTCCAACGACATCTTAATTCAAGTCCTGCAGCTCGTAACAATATGTATTTACGAGTATGTCATAGTGTACACATGTTTGGTCACATAGGAGCATAATACATATATAATCATATGATAAATTATATTAAACTATATAATCTTAAATGAAACGCACATGAAAACATAAATGTAAAAAAACTAATAAGGGCCTCTTTTTCAATCACCAGATAAATGTAATTCATAGGCTAAAATACAATATGAATCTAAACATTAGAGTTGCGCAAATAAAACAGTTTAGTTGAAATGCTTCAGTTTTTAATTCAGTATGGTTATAATTTATTCGTTTGATAACTTTATCTGACTATTTAAAAATGGGCCCTTAGTCAAAGTATTTATTTACAATTGAGAAATATGTCCACCGAGAAAACATTATATTTAAGAGCCTTTTTTTAGTACCGATTTTTCATCCATCAGATAAAATTCATTCATAAAATAAAGTATCATATGGAAAAACTAAAAATGACAATTTCATGACTAAAACCAACCAAGTAAATTATTCGATTGATAACTTTACCTAATGATTAATAAATTAGTGGCCCTAATTGAATTGTGAAATTTATTCTAAACTCTTTTAAGTGGTTTGGAATTTTGTGGTAAAGTGTAATGCACATGGTGTAACAGTTTTGATAAAAAGGGTTGCTTTTGGTACCACATTTAGTACTAGGTGGTCACTATTTCTAGTATTGTTTGGATAGAAGTCTTTAGCCGTAGTAAATATTGTAAAACTATTTCTGACAAATGAGCATATTTCAAAAATAAATATGGCATGGCAGTGATAAAATTTGTAGATATTTTACATAAATATATACATAACGAATTGATTGGTTTAAGTTTATACTATTAGAATTGTTATAATTTTTTGGTTTTGTTTTTAGATTGACATGCACTCAAATATTTGTATGACCATATATAGGTCAAATACAGTGAGAACATTTGACTTTGTTACCATCCTTATAAAAATACATTCATTCATTAAGATGTATGCCAATCATACATATGCATATATGTCATGTACATATATGTATATGTATGATTCACTTCCACTTTCTACTTGTTATTTTACGATATTGAACCCCCATCTCCCATTTTTGTTATATTGTACGAACCCTATTTATTTTTTAAAATACAATTATTTTCAATTTACTTAAAATACAATTTATATAATACTAGCTGTCCCGGCAGACTTTGTCTTACCCGGAAAAGCTTCAATTGATATGCCGACAGCAGCGCCACCTACCGGGTCCAATTGTGCCCCAACTCTGAAACCTTCTCTGGCTCATGCACAACAACTTTGCCAAAAATCATCACCTGATCAAATATACAGGGCGTAGTGGGTAGTTCGGTGGAACCAGCTATCCTAGAAAAAAAATAATTCAAAAGCCCTATGACGATTTTGTGACGTGGTGAAGTACAAAACGCCGCCACCAAATAAGCGTTCCTCTCCCTGGTATCGGGCAGCAGCAATACCAGTATGGATAGAAGGCTGAAGAGAAGGGCTCTAGAAAGGCTTCTATCCAATTATTAATGGACGAAATACTGTCTGTTAAGCTGCGGTGTTGAAGGCAAGTTGGGGAACCACCGCACAAATACATCCCTAATATGGAGCAATATGGAAGTAAAAAGTAAAAGTAATAAAGTTCTTGACAACGGGCTTCCACGATGTAATATTCCGTGGCGGTCTGAGTCCGGCAGAGGTAGAAACAGGGCTACCCCAGTCGTCATCATGCGAAATCCCTGCGTTATAGGTACGTGGAATGTGAGAACAATGCTTGCACCAGGGAAGATAGAGGAGTTATTGACTGAATTGAAAAGGTTGAACGTAGATATTTTAGGGTTAAGCGAAGTAAGGTGGGAGGGAAATGGTGATTTTTGGGAGGGTGATCACAGAATAATATTTACAGGTGAAAATAGAGGCGCTAATGGTACAGCCATAATATTAAATAGAAAATGGGGAGAACTAATAGAAAACATTATACATTATAGTGACCGTTTAACGGCAATCAAATTAAAGATAATAACACAAAAGCAGTCATAATTCAAGTTTACATGCCTACAGGTACCCATCCAGACGAAGAGATAGACGATATGTATGAACATTTAAATACAATCATAGATACAGTTAAAGATAGTGAAAATGTAATAATTATGGGTGATTTCAATGCCGTTATAGGAGAAGGTGGAGATGGTGATGAAATAGGAACATTTGGTTTAGGCAAAAGAAACAAACGGGGAGAAAAGCTTGTACAGTTCTGTATAGAAAGAAAATTAACAGCATTAAATACAATATTCAAACAACCTAAAAGAAGGCTATATATACCTGGAAAATGCCGGGAGATATAGCACGGTATCAATTGGACTACATTTTGGTAAGAAATAAATATAAGAGATATGTATCACAATGTAAAACACTTCCCGGAGCAGAAATATTACCGATCATAATCTTCTAATAAGCAACCATAATTTTAATTCTCCAAAAAATAAACGTAAATATAAACCAAAGGATCTCGATCTCAATAAACTTAAACAAAAAGATAGTGATATTCGTGTGCAATATAGTAATAAGTTAGGAGATAAGCTTATAGTAAATAAAGAAATTACAGAAACTAATTCCACAAAAATAGATATAGAAAATAGATGGAAAAATATTAGAGATATAATTATGACTAGTGCAACAGAATCTTTTAAAAATAAAAAAATCATACCAAGAAAGAAGTGGTTATCAGATACAATAACAGATTTAACGATAGAAAGAAGAAAATATAGAAATAAAAGAGACGCAAATAGTATAAAAGAATATAAATGTTTAACAATTAAAATAACCCTCGAATGCACAAAAGCTAAAGAAAAATATATAGAAGAAGAATGTGAAAACGTAGAGAAATATATAAAAACAGGAAAAATAGATAAAGCATACAGTGTCATAAAAAAACTACATATAAAATACAAATCTAAGAGTACAGCTATAACAGACGAGACTGGAAAATCTTACTCGATCAGGTAAATATAGTAAAAAGATGGAAAAGATATATAGAGTCACTATATAATGGCGATGGTTTAAACGACGAAGATATAGAAGCAAAACAATCAGTAGATAAAGATAATCTAGGACCACCGATACTAAGAACAGAATTCGATAGAGCTTTGCATCAAATACAAATGGGAAAATCACCCGGAGAAGACGGTCTACAAATAGAACTAATAAAATATGCAGTATGTACACCATTATTAGATGAAATATTCAATTTAATTCAAGATATGTATTTAACTGGTAACATTCCTAATGATTTTAAAATTACTAAAACTCTTATGTTGCCAAAAAAATTAAACAGTCTCAATTGCGAAGACTACCGCACTATAAGCCTCGTTTCACACGCGTCTAAAATATTAATCCAGATAATTCAAAATAGAATGAGACCAAAAGCCGAATGCTATATTAGTCCAGATCAATATGGGTTCAGGAGAGAAAAAGGTACGAGAGAAGCCATTTTAGCCTTAAGACTTATATGCAATAGAAGAATAGATTTAGATATTGACACACATATAGCGTTTATAGATTTAGAAAAAGCTTTTGATAAAGTGAACTGGAAAGGAATGATGGAATGTCTAAAACACGTAGGTCTAGATTATAGAGACAGGCGAATCATATACACTCTTTATAAGAACCAAGAAACTGCTATACAAGTGGGAACAGAGAAGGAAAAAGCAATAGTGAAACAAGGAGTTAGACAAGGTTGCCCCCATCACCAGTTATTTTTAATATTTTTATTGAAACCGCCATAAAAATAAATATATATACATTCTAAACATGGAGGAATAAAAGTAAATGGAGGAAAAATACATTTTATACGTTTTGCAGACGATATAGCCGCTTTAGCAGATTCAAAGTCAGAATTAGAAAGTTTAATAGAATACATGGATTCAGCATTTCAAGAAATAGGCCTAAAAATAAACACGAACAAAACAAAAATAATGACAATAGCCAAAAATCTATACACACCAAGCCCAATAAAGTTAAGGGATCATACATTTCAACACGTAGCAAAATTTAGATATCTAGGCAGCCTCATTACATCAGATTCTCGATGCACAGACGACATAATAGCAAGAATAACAATTGCAAAAAGAGCTTTTATTAGTAAAAACTATTTATTTAGGTCTAAAATAGCACAACCGGTTAAAAAAAGTTTAATTTAAATTTATATCTGTAGCATAGCTTTATACGGGTGTGAAGCATGGACAATGACACAAAGAGATCGCGATAGATTAGAAGCATTTGAAATGTGGTGTTGGAGACGCATGGAGGGAATAAGTTGGAAAGAGAAGAAGACTAATGAAGAAGTTCTGGATATGGTAAAGGAGAAACGCACAATATTAAAAACTCTAGAGGAAAGAAGGGGGAAGATGTTTGGCCATTTGCTAAGACACGACACCTTCTTATGCACGTTAATCGAAGGTAAAGTGGAAGCAAGGAGAGGGAAGGGAAGACCAAGGCGAGCATTTATGGACCAAATAAAAGAAAAAGTGGGTGTCGTGTCTTACACAGAAGTAAAACAACTGGCCCATAACAGAGAAGATTGGAAGAGGCTCCACCGACAAGACCATGCTCTTAAATAATAAATGAATGAAAATGATCAAATATAAAGTTTACGGTTCTATGAAGAACATACATTTTTATATATAAGAATCTGATATTTAATTAAATATAAGAAAAAAATAATTAAAGTACCTAACGCCGAATGCTGGCGTGTGTGTGTGTACCAAATACTTTCGTAACGACAATTTTGATCTTACATCAAGGGGGTAAGTTGCGTCGTGTGGCAACATTATACCACTGTATCGAATATGCAATTAAAATTTTGTGGGTATGATTAAAATTGTATCAAATATCACTCGAGATCAAAAAGCGAAAGTTAAGATATTGAAGCAAACTTTCACAGGTTATTTATGGGTTAATGTGAGTGTGAAGGAGTAGGCCTAAGAAATGCTGCCGTGTTATAGTAAAGCCATAGACTGTCTGAAGTGGAGAAGAAACTAAGAAAGCGGACTCTGACACCGAAGTAGACACAGTTAAAAATTATAATTTACAAAATTTCAAAGATTGTAAAGAGCCATCAAAAAATGCATAAATTAAGTTTTTTATAACAAATAAACTAATCAATTTATTCATCTATAAGGAGTGCTTTTTCACAACAAATTAGATATTATGTATTTGGTTTTATTAGATAATCACATTTGTATATATAGTATAGTTATACATTTATTATTAAAATGTATTTAGTAATCATACAATAATTATCTAAAATGTAATATAATAAAAATAAAAAATAAAATAGTTTATTAGGTACCACAGCATTGTAACAACAATAACAGAAGGTGCTATAAAGTTCTATTACAATAAAACAGGTAAATGTAATTAATAACTAAGGATAACTAAAAATAATTAATAAAATTAGTGGATACTAACACCTAAACTAGGCAAAGCCTGTACTATAGGTGTTAGTTCCTTCCTATAATGCGTAAATACAATGATTTATTTTATGTTCACAAGTGGGTAGATCTGTTACAAAATTTGTGAGATATTGTACTGCCGTATAAACTTGTATAGACGGATGTTAACGCGAGTATATAAAGTAGGAACTTAGGTAAATGTTTATTGCGAGTGTGTAAAATAATAAAACTTTCGTGAATTTTAACATGTGTAAAAGCATGTTTGTGTGTGCATGTGCGTGTGCCTGTAAGTATGCGAAAGGTGTGTGTGCTTGTGTGAATTTTTGTGTACCTAAGTATAAACTAGAATTGAGATAATCATTTTAAAATCTTAAAAAGTTCTTCCACTTCTTCATAGTCTTTAGTCTTTAGCCACGTTGTCAATTTTTTCTTGCATTGGTACCTGTTTAAAGGGTAGATATTTAGAATTTTATTTATTTTATTATAACACAAAGGCCCAAGGAAACATAGGAACTTAGTCATATAAAATGAGTTATAAGAATCGATGGGGAAAATTTTATCCTTTCTTCGAGTGGAAGTATTATTTTTTGTATTGTATATTGCTTTTTGGTGGTAGGACATGGTAGCATTTAGTATGAACAGTTTCCTGACTGTTAGGACGTCACACTCAGAATATATTTTAACCATCGGATATCTGTAAGGTTTCGATTTTAATGTTTTTAAAAGTATTCGTTGCGCTCGTTCTAATTTGATTAGGTGGCTTTTCCTTGCTCCTCCCCAGGATGTAATACAGTAGGATAATACAGATTGAGCTAATGATAGGTAAACTGTTCTAAGAAGTGATTGGTCAGCCACATTCCTTAATTTCTTAAAGATATAAATT
This sequence comes from Dendrolimus pini, assembly GCA_949752895.1. Taxonomy (NCBI): domain Eukaryota; kingdom Metazoa; phylum Arthropoda; class Insecta; order Lepidoptera; family Lasiocampidae; genus Dendrolimus; species Dendrolimus pini. The sequence goes on along the minus strand of OX457140.1, from coordinate 15,996,163 downwards.
AGTTTTCTAGTCTGTGTGGTTAATTTATTAATATGCGAGCACCAAGTAAGCTTGTCATCAAGTAATACACCTAAATACTTTATACAGAGTGATTTTGTCAATGTATCACAACTGCATGTAAGACTAGAAGGCTTGCAAGTGTGTATTTGAATACCATAATCTGGATTTAATGGGAGTGAACGTTCAGTGTTGTTAAAAAGAATATAGTTCGTTTTTGTGACATTTAGAGTAAGTTTGTTTAGATTGAGCCATTTAGATATCTTGTGTAAACCTAACTCAGCTATAGACTTTGTTTCTTCCCAAGTCTTGCCATAGAAAATAATTGCAGTGTCGTCAGCATAACTAAAAATTTTGCTTTTATCTAGTTCTTAATTACATAAATTATTTATATAAATTAGAAAAAGTGTTGGCCCGAGAACGCTTCCTTGAGGGACGCCATACGTAATGGGAATTTCTTTACTGAAATACCCACCAATAGTCACCTTTTGAGTTCGATCACTTAGGTAATCCTTAAATAGCTTTAGAGCCATGCCTCTGATACCAATTGCTTCCAGTTTGTTTACTAATATCGGAACAGAAACGGTGTCAAAGGCTTTCGCGAGATCTAAGAAGACTCCTAAGCACTTGTCTTTATTATCAACATGTTTAGCTACAAAGTTAACAAGTTCTGACACTGCCTGCTCGGTAGATTTACCCTGTCTGAAGCCGAATTGATTATTAGATAAGATATGTTTGTCTTCAAGATAGGTCACGAGTCGCTTATTAATAATCTTCTCTAATATTTTAGAGAGCGATGTAAGGACTGAAATAGGACGATAATTACCGATACAGTTTCTGTCGCCAGCTTTAAATATGGGATGAATAATTGATTTTTTTAAAACTTTTGGAAAAACTCCCTTTTCAATGCATAAGTTTGCAATGTGCGTAAGTGGTACTGTAACAATATTTTTTGCCATTTTTAAAACTTTAGTCGGTATGGCATCCCACCCTACGGCACTATCAGATTTTAGGCTATTTATTATGGTATCGATTTCTTGCTCCGATGTACCAAGCATGACCATGGACTTGAGGGGGGAAAGAGATAAAGTTAATTCTTCGTTATCAGTGTTAGATGGAGTAATTTTATCTGCTAAATCTTTGGCAATATTGGAAAAATATGTATTGACTGTCTGTAAAGATATTTCAGGCGATTTTTCTATATAGAGTAAATCAGTAGCTGTAGTTTTTTTGTTGCTATTATTTCTATTTGTGACCATATCTATAATTTTCCATTTTTTCTTAGTGTTATTGGCATATTTAGTGAGTTCTTCTCTTTCATATTTGTTTCTTAGATCTTTAAGTAAATTGTTACAAAAGTTTTTGTATCTTTTATATGATTTATTTAATATGATGTTTGTGGGATCTTTCTTACACTTAAGATGTAGGCGATCGCGATGACGCATACAACGTATTAAACCGGGAGTAATCCAGGGTTTAAGACAGTTCATACGTTTAGGTTTAGAGATAGTAACAGTATTTTTCATGATAATTGATTTGAGGGTATTTACAAGTTGTTCTGCTGACCAGTTAGGATCTTCTGATTCCATTATTTTGTCGAATGAGTAATCTTGTAGATCATCTAGGATTGCGTCATAATTAGTTTTTGGAAATGTGATATTTTTAGTAGTATGTGTGTTAGTTTTAAGGGCTAGAGAAGTAAAGACAGCAGAATGGTCAGTTATAGGTGCATCAAAAACGATAGTGGTAGCTGGGAATTTAGATTTGACCATAATGTGATCTAAACAATTATTATTTCTTGTTGGAAATTCATGTCCTGACAAAATTCCGTGACTTGCGAGTAGATTTAGATAATCGGTTGAATTAGAGTCTTCGTTATTATATTTGATATCTATGTTTAGGTCACCGATTATTAAAATACTATCGTGATTACGATACTGGTTTAGTAATGTTTCAAGTGAATTTATAAATGAGTCGATTCTTTTATGTGACGGCGATCTATAGGTGCAATTTTCTTTTTAATATCTATTACTAAACACGTAGCATCTCTAAGAGACACTTCCAGCACAGAACATTCAAGGTCTTCCTTGGTAAATATAACAATACCATCGTTCTGATTGTAATTTTTTGTAGTAAAGTGAGTGTTGTAGTGTTCTATTGAAGGAAAATGTACAATTTTGTCATTCCATGTCTCAGTAAGAATGTAGATCTCACAAGGTATTTCTATTCTAGACAATAGGATTTCAAATTCAGCAAAATTTTTATTAATGCTTCTGATATTTTGCGTTAATATTTTTAATTCATGTTGGGCTGCGCCTTGTTTCACCAGGAGAGATTTACATTCTTCTGGTTTACACATAAAGGATACACTCGGCTGTATATTATCTAAATGATTTGATATATTAATTTCGTCTATACAGTTGAATTTTGATTAAACTCTATTGATGACATCAATCCTCTGACTAAATATTTGACAATAGTTACAGCAGTAATCTTTAGATTCTTAAATAGTATATAAAGCACACTAGACCCACTAGTACAGTATATAATTTTTAAAGCGATATAATTTGTTACACAAATAAAATAAATACTAACAATAGCACAAAAATAAGAAATAAAGACGAAAATTACACGTTTTCTTGACCAATTGCGGACTTTCAGTCCCGCAACGGTTGACGAGTAATAAATCGAAACACTTACAATTTTATTTTCATACAGTCATTGTGGATTTTTTAGGGAATGAAGCTGTGTCTCACTTTTAATTTCCAGATGAGTTGATTCTGTAGTCTCACGGAGATAAATTCTTCCATTGTTAGTCCAACAAAATTTGTACCCTTGTGTCTTCGCAAACTCTCTTGCAAGATAAAATAGTCTACGCCCTCTACTTGACAGAGATTCAGAAATGTATATTGGTATGTCCTCACCCGGTAGCCCAATAGCAGATGAAGTGAGGCGTTTATTTGAGTGGATTTTATTATATGCCTTAAGTCCTTGGAGCACTTCATTCTTAACCATTACTGAATTGAAGTCAGCGATTATAGTACCTTTCCCAGTTTTGCCATAGAGTCGGTAAACATCTCTAATAGCTGTTTGTGGGACCACTACGTTTAAAGCTTTACATGTATTCTGAACGATGTTACTTAAATCACCTTTAGTCTCCGGTTTATTAATAATTGGCAAATTCCTATTCTCTATCACAGATGCTTTTGAAACTCTTTGCATGTCTTCTAACTTAGATTCTAACACAGCAATTTGGACCTTTTGGTCGCTACGCTCTTTTTCTAAGCTTTCGACTTTTTGTTTCATGTCTTCATATTGAAGATTAATAAATTCAAGTGCTTTCTCAATTTCTTGGTTAGAATTTTTTATTTCATTATTTTGTCGCTTGATTTCAGCGACTTCTGACACCAACTTATTTAATATAGAATTTTGACTTTCTTTCCACTCATCGAGGATTTCCCTGATTTCATCTTTGAAAATAGTTAGTTGATCATCAGAACCTTTTCGCTGTCTTTTCTGCCGTGGGGGAGCAGAGTACGACGTGCTAGCTGTAGGAACCAGTTTTGATACATCCGAGTCTGAGAGGGTGTGGGTTAATTCTTGATTAAGTGCAATTCGTGGGAATCGAGACATTATGAAACAAGTCAAGTTAAATTACCGAGTTTCAAAGTTTATATGTTTGTGACTCAGTTCGAATGAAAAAATAACCAGTGTTACCTGAGCTCTCAACTGGGTGTTGTATAATGATAATCACGTGTCAATTTAAAATTGTTTACACACAGCGTAATGCACACCTCACTTTTATGCGCTCCTAGTACTTTTTTACCAATTGTTTTATAGGTTTAAGAATAAAATATTATTTAAAAATATATTAAAGAATAACTTTGTAACAGACGTCCGCACACTTTCGTTGTCCAGTCGGAAGGGGCAATATACCACCATCGCCACTCCTAATCAGCAATACTCTTGCCACGGGTTGTCTGGAAGTGATCGCTTTTTAGCGATAAGACCGCCCTTTGTACACTATTAAAATAATACTAGTTCGTAAGTTTTCTGTAATGGTGTACAATATAGTGTGGTCTATCTATGTATCTTAGTATTTAAATAAAAAATTAAAACAATTACACATTTACTTACAACAGGGGGTTGCCTGGAAGAGATCGCTTTAAGCGATAAGGCCGCCCTTTGTTCAACATGTATATTGTACTTAGTTTTAAGAACATAGTTTTAATTATTGGTGAACAATGAAGTGTTTTCATTCATTCATTCATTCATTCATACAACACTAACATGTATTTCAATAAAATACATTTGAGCAAACAAATTCAATGGGAGTGTTGGCTTTGCATAGTTTTAGAAAGTTTCTATAAATTTTGCTCGTAACTTGTTGTTTTACGTTTCAAACATGACTCTAAATTTTCATTTGTCAGTTGGTATCTTACTTTACTTTTTAATTATATTCATTAGGGTGGCGCAAAAAACCGTAATTTTTATGAGTCTCCCGCTATCTCTCTCTCTTGAAAAAATGTTAGTTTTTGATGTTTTAAGAACGCCCTCCAAAGAACAGCTCAAAAAAAATATTTAAGAAGACGCTTTAAATTTTTTAACATTTCAGAAATCGCCAAAAATTGTTTTTTTATATATTTTTTGCGGTATAATTATTATTTTATTGACCAAAAAATAATACGTTTCTGAAAGTTTCAGTTCAAAATTTGTATTTTAAAAGGTCGCTCATATTTTTTTTATGTATTAGTACATTTTTTTAGATATTAAAAAATTTGGAGCGAATTCTTAAATTAAATTTTCGTGCTGTCCTTTGGAGAGAGTTCTAGAGTTCTTAAAACATCAAAAACTAGCATTACTTCACTCGAGACTCGAAAAAAAATTGAAGGTTTTTTGCGCCACCCTAATTCATGCAATTCGCTTGCTCGCGCTAATATGTCGCTCCGAAGATAGTCAGCACTCCAAATGCCAACTTCTTCTCCTCACTGTACTAATCTGGAAGACTATTCCATGCGTAATAAATGTGTATATAGCCATCCAGATGGACAAATACCCTGGCTGCGGGTTGTTTTGTCGCCTCTTACGACAGGCCGTCGGGCCGTCGGGCCGCTAGAAATTATATACTTTCTCCGTTCCTGCACGCATAAAGTTTGCTGTAGGTACATATATAGCATGGATAGGAGTATGGCGCTATAACAACCTTGTATTGTGTTCCGGCATTAGTGTTTTAAATGTCCATAGGCGATGGTAATCGCTTTCCATCAGTTCGCCAGTCTGCCTAGCTACTGAACTCATGCAACAAAAATTCTGTGTGTGCGTGTGCAGTTCAGACGGAGTAGAAGTGAAACTTGAGAGAATACACTCACAGACATTTGTTGTCTAACTTTTATTAATGTAAATATAATTCCTTTAGCCTACATCCATCAACGTATTATAATTCAAGCAAACCAATGTTAATTACACTTTAAACCACTAGCATAAAGTTCAAAATTCAATGCACTGTTACGCACAATTTCCTTTGATCTACGTATAAAAGAATATCTGCCTTAAGTATATTACAAGATAGAGCTAAAATTCATTTGAAATCTTGTAAGTTTTATTTAAATTGATAATTAAAACTAACGGGTCAAAATAAATATGTTTTATTTCGAATCAGCTAAGGTTGAATATGTGCTTACCTCTTTTCAGTGTCACTTTTTCGTTTCATAGATTTTCATCATCACAAGGATTCTAGTTTAGGAAGTTTCATTTAAAAAACCCGTTAAAAATATACCGCTTCCTTGAAAACGTCGCATATCGCGGAAGAAGTTGATAGAAATAATAAAAACCCATGAACTTTGGCTCATTCACGCCTCGCATAGCAAAGGGCAGATCGATGGTTGTCAAACAATAAATGTCACGTCCATTCCCTCGTGTTAATATACTAAGATATTCATACATCGCGTACATCGAAAGTTCGACCTTAAAATCATGTGTTAAGAGTGTTAATAAATGAATCAATAAGGTTGGAATATCACCTCCCGATTTTTCTTTGAGGTGCGAACGTTGCCCTAATTTTTTTGGCGAACGCTTTAGGATATTAAAAGTGAAATGTCATGGATTTTGAGACGGGATATGGATATATCGTTGTGGCAAATTCTTTACTTCTTTTTAGGAAGTGAGTTTCTATGTTTTTTTTATTGCAGGCCCACTTGATGAAAAGCGGTTACCATCGCCTAGGGTCGCCTATGGCTATACGCTGCTGCTCTCTTAAGAAAGACTGGAACCTGGATACCAATGCTGGAATAGAACTCAAGATTGTTATGGCGGCATGCTCTAAACCAGGAGTGGTCGTCATCCAGTCGAGCAAATACTCTACCACCTGGCCAAAACTGTTTCCTGCAACATGAAGAAGCAAAATGAAAAACTTAAAACAGCAATAATACTGTTAATTTCAATTAACTTATTACACGACAAAGTCGGATGGATGTATGTACAGTTGTAGTATGAAAAGGTTCACTTTACGTTCTGCGAGCACATGTTAACTTTTCAAAATAAGTCACAGAACAGAAAAGGCCATTACGTTTATCCTCGTCCTAAATATATGAATCTTTTGAGCAAGGAGGCTGGATTATTATTTAACTTCCTGATTAAAATATTGTGGCGAATGATGGTGGAACCATCTAGTTAGTTTTAGAACTATTGGAAAAGTCTAGAAAAATCTAGAACAAAAAGACAAGGACGGATATATTTAGAAAAGGATAGAAGATACATGAAAGAAAGAGATAGATAGATGTTAGACAGAGATAGACGACGAAAGAAGGAAAGAGATAGATAGATGTTAGAAAAGGATAGATGTATAAACGAAAGTTCCCGAACAGAATGTTCGGTAAAGAAAAGACGGAGATAGATGGAGGGGTTCTAGAAAATTCTTCCGGGTATATAAACAGCGTAAGGCGCGCCTACCGGGCAGTTTAGAGTTGAAAGTTAAGAGTTTAAAGTTGAGTTCAGTCCAAGACGGTGAAACGACAAGTGCGATACTAAAGAGTTATTAGAGAAGGTTAATAGACTACAGAGACGAATTAAGAGGTGAATTTAGTAACAAGTTTGGTGGACAGATACGTGAAGGAGCTGTGTAGCGCAGTTCGAAAGAGGAACCAGACGCAAGCTACCCGCGATAATATCGGAGGTGGTCCACGCAATATCGGCGACGGTATTGAGGGTGTGACAACTTATCATCGGGACTGTGAATCGTTGGTCGTGCGTATAGGGGCAACCCTGCAGACAGGTACTACGTGCGGCTGAGTAAGTCAATAAAAGCTTTTAAATTAAAAACTGGTGTTTTCTTCCAATCCATAAGTGCGCTCGTACGTAACAATATTTAAAAATAGAGTTAGTTAAAGTTAAGTTTAATGTTATACTTAGTTTATTTAATATATTAAAAAATATAAATTTGCCATCACCTATGAGGCTGATATCGTCACTAGTGAAGAAAAGTCTCAATAAAAAATTAATAAATACAAAAAAATAAAAAAATATGAATCTAATATTAATGAAATTACTGACCCCCCCCCCCCCCTCAGACGTTGTTCTGCCCAGTAAAAATGAAAATTTGGGACCCAATTCTAGTGCCTCCTCCCGGTTCTAATTGTGTATCTAAACCACCGGGGACCCACCCATATACATTCATAACAGCATAAGCTTTGAAATAACAGAACAACTTTACAAGGATGGCAATAATTATGTATGGGTATATTTGCCTAAATTTACTATAAATGTGGGAGGTGTGTATAAACCAGGCGATACCAACTTACTACTTTTTCTGGAAACATTTTCAGCTCAATTAGAACAAAGGAAGCGATCCTTGGTTTTTGGTGATTTTAATTTAGACCTACTAAATCCAAAAACGAATACAACAAAACGTTACCTATCGATGCTGGACGAAGCAGGATACGAATCATTAAACAATATAAATGAAGAATACTCAAGAGAAACTGCATTGACTAGAACAATCATAGACCACGTCGCTTGCAATTTGAGTAACAATACATTCGTATTTTCTATTTTAGACTCTTCTTTATCAGATCATAAACAAATCTTCTTGGAGTTATGTAAACACAGGACGGAGAATGTACAACGCAAAAGATATGAAGCCCTTAATTATGATACTCTATACAAAACTATTCACGATGATACTTACACAAACGAAGACAATATATACGAACAACTGAAATATTTTATAAAGAAACATATAAATCACAATAAAATTGTTAAACACAAAATACTAAATTTACCTCAAAAAGACTGGATAAATAAAAATATTATACAATTAATAAATGAAAGAAACCAATTATGGCAGCAACTAAAAAAAACCTAAACCTTAAAAATTAGATTTATTAATAAAAGAAATGAAGTCGTAAAACAAATAAACAAGGCAAAAAACAATTACTATATCAATGCTTTTACGCAAACCAACAAAAATCCTAAAAGAATGTGGGAGCTTATAAACTCACTGGCTTTAAATAAGGTAAAAACAAATAGTACTCCTCCAAAACTAGTAATAAACGCAATTGAAATAAAAAATGACATAAAAATAAGTTTTTCGCAAATATTGGTGCAGATTTAGCACAAAATATACCAAATAAATATCACCAATGCCCAGGCAATACTTTAATGTATGAAAGTATTTATTGTCATGACATTACACTTGAAAAAATCAAATCGTGTACCACAGAAGAAATCATTATTATTATTAATAATCTTAACTCTAATAGCAGTACTGGTCTTGACGGAATCAGCGTTAAATGCATAAAGAATATAATTAGTCTTCCCCTACAAAACTGTATAAATAAATGTTTTGAACTTGGAGTTTTCCCTGATAGTCTCAAAGTAGCGAAAGTTACCCCTATCTATAAATCAGTTAGCAAATCCGACCCCGGTAATTATAGACCTATATCGGTACTCCCTGACATCAGCAAATTTTTTGAAAAAAATATTTTTACAGGGCTAAATGATTACTTGAATGAAAAACAGTTTTTAATACACCAACAATATGGTTTCCGACAAAAATCAAATACTCTTTCAGCTAGTATTGATTTGGTAACTAAAATTAAGTCTAATATTGATGAAAAAAACATTAGTTTAGGGATTTTTATTGATCTTAAAAAAGCGTTTGATACCGTCAGCCATGAAAAACTGTTACAAAATTTACAAACTTAGGTATTAATGGTCTAGCTTATGATTTACTAAAATCGTACCTTACTAATAGAACACAAGTAGTAAAATTAGCAGATTTTGAAAGTATTCCTTGCAAAATTTCATGTGGAATCGCGCAAGGATCAATATTGGGTCCTCTATTTTTCCTCATTTACGTTAATAATATTAATCAAATAGGTCTGACAGGATATCTCACATTATATGCCGACGATACGAGTTTGTTTTACTTTGGTACTTCTATAAATGACATAATAGCTGAAGCTCAAAATGACCTAATCTTATTAAATGAATGGTTTTTGCATAACCTACTCACAATTAAAACAAAAAAGACATCGTACATGATATTTACAGCGAAAAATAAAAAAAACTCCCTGATTTCACGCCTCCACTAATTAATAATATTCCTATTCAAAAGTCAAATCAAGAAAGATACCTCGGATTGTTACTAGACGATAAATTAACGTGGGCATCTCATATTGAACACGTTACGAAAAATATGGCAAAAGAAATATTTTATGCGAAGGAGCCAATTTTTACAATAAATTACCAAAAGAAGTAAAGGAATGTAAAAATATAAATTCATATAAAAGGAAATTAAAAAATTATATTTCTAAAATTTAATATTTAAAAAAAGGAATATTATCTACAGGAGGCTACTCAGGAAATCCAATCATTATGTTTCTCTATTTGGCTATTTGTTATTGTTATTTTTTATCAATGTCCACTTGCTCTTAGATTTATAGGACTTATGTTAGAATATAAATTATTGTATCTCATATAAGTGAACTGTAATGTTCTTTTGAGAATAAAGTTCTTTAAACCCAAGATGATCCTAGAACCCGGTCCCAGCGCCACCTACCGATTCCAATCGTTAATCTAAACCATCCGGGGAACCACATAAATGTCCACGAAAAATGTCATCAAAATCGCTAAAGTCGTTCTCAAGTTATGCGCGTACATGTTATACATTTCTACTATTCATTTTTAATTAATATAGATTACTGCTAATACCTTTAATATTATTAGAATACAGGTAGAATATCTAGCACTGGTCATCGCCTGTTATAAATATACTGAATATAGATCAATACTGAATGAAATAAATCCATGTATACAGAATACAAGGGCTCGTTACACTATTGAATAGTTAAGATTTGTTACGGCAAGTATTGCAATAGAGTCAAGGTAAAGATAGGCTTCCATTGAACTTTTAAGCGATTAAAGAATATTTGTAGATATAAAAATACTAAACCATTATTAAAATGTTCTAAGCATATTCATATTTGAAGGAAAAAAGCAGTTGCTTAGAACATTTTAATAATGCTTTAGTATTTTTATATCTACAAATATTCTATTAAATTAAGTAATAACTTAATTTAAGATTTTTGTTCGAGCCAAAAAAGACAGATGCATGTAAGATTACATGATGATTTGAGAAAAAAGAAAAGCAAAGTGACAGTCATTTTATAAGTTTAACTGCAATAGAATTTTCATTGACGTAAAAACCATTTCTGTAAAAGATCTTACGGAGCAAGGATCCCCTCGCGTGAAGGTTCCCTAAAGACGAAAAAAATGTAATGTGTAAATTATAATTTTGTGTATAATATATTTAATGCAAGGTAAAAACATGGTATATAGTGGATGCTAACTACAACTGTAAAGTTAATCTCCAATTCCATTCACTTCAGTTACATCGACTACATCAAAACAGCCAGCTTGCAGTCTGAATATAAATGAATCACAATTTTTTTAAGATTTTCAATTTTTAACTGATTTGGTCTGTAAAATGTTGAAATAATAAAACATATTTTCAGGTCTATAGGTTTTACTGCGCGATTTTTTATATTTTACTTCTCTGTGGATAACGTTTAAAAAAAATATCTATCGCTTCGCTATGGCTTTTCCAGTGTAATCAAGGTCTTAAAGGCACAGCACCCACGATCGCGTTATCGCAAACGCATGACTTATAGCAGTTTGTCACATTCGAAATGAAATGAAAACCTGTCTCGAACCTTGATTAATGTCTCTCTTAATTACCAAGTTACAGCGGATACGATACATGTGTTCCATGCCTTAATTTATTTACTTTTACTCAACTTTCATTTACCTAAGGGTGGCTTTGATTGCTTAAGTTTTTTGAGGGTGAAGTAATTGATTATAATCTTATTGCTTAGCACGAGTTTCGACGTTTTAGAAATACGGGCAATATATCCACTACTCTAGTCCAGTGTGCAAATTTCCTAATGAAGATTTCCTTCATCCAATCCACATATCTAGTACCGTCAGGTATATTATGATATATCTGAAGGCTATAAAACTGGCAAAACGATGCATGTTCTTTGTTAGATATCTTACGCAAGTCAATCCAATGAAACTTGTGTGCTTTAATCACTTAATCTCTCTTTTCTTTCACCATATCCCAACTAATTGGGGTCGGCACAATATGTCTTTTCCTTCCACACTTAATGTATATACATATGGTGGGGCTTCATCTATACTAATATTATAAAAAGGTAAAATTTGTGAGTTTTTCACTATGTAGGGGGTAATCTTTGAATCTACTAAACCGATTCTGAAAATTCTTTCACCAGTGGAAAGCTACATTATTCCTGAGTACCATAGGGTATATTTGATTGTGATTAATAATAAGTATTTTTAACTTTTTTCTGATGCCCAGTGAAGTGGGTACGGGTCAGCTAGTTTATGATAATGTTACATATATAGGCCGTTTCACGCGGATATGGCAACAGTTGTAACGTGGTATTTGTGATGCGATATTGTTTTTAATTGTTAATTATGGACACACAATACATTTACTTACCTATATGTATTTACACTAAACTAATGTAGCTATTCGTAAACCGTGTAAATTTATTGTGTTGTTGATTTTATATTTAATGTTACTACATATTTGATATCGGCGTTATTTTTAATGCTTTAAATAAGACGTATTCAGCAACAGCCAATATCTTTAATAAGCACTATCGCAGGTGTTGCCCCGCCATTAAAACCAGCTTGGACGTTTAGTTAAACATTATAATAACATATGTTTATAGAAATTATAATTGAATAATAAACATATTAATTTTATGTGTTAAGCTATAAATATTTGGTATTATGTTATATATATACATATTATAGCACCTGTTTCCCATAGGGGTAGATAGAGATGACGAATCTCCAATCGCTACAATCTTACGGTACACCTTTCGCTTCATCTATCTTTTTTTCAATCTCTTCATACATTTTTTTATTCCATGTGTAGATAGACAGACGACCCACCTGATGGAAAGAAAGCGGTTACTATCACCGATGAACATTTGTGGCACCAAAGGTGCTACCAATGTGCTGCCACTCTTTAAAGGGAGACTGTAACCTGGTCACTATTACCGGAACACAACTCAAGATTTCATGCAAATACCTTACCACCTGGTTGTAGGTTATTTAGTCGCCTGAAGACAGGCAGCCCGGTCACTGGAAATTGTATTCTTTCTCCGTTTCTGCACGGATGAAATGCAAGTTATGTCAACATACATACATGACACATTAACATGCAGGTTTATTTGAAATATAATTAAACTGACATCTTTTCAAAACATCTGATTATAAAGATGAAATATTCTAAACGATTTCGCACCTAAGTACGTAAATCTTGGAAATATCGCTGTAACTAACCCAAAAAGAGTGCTCAGTAAAAATTTACATAATCACCTATACACCGAAGGAGGCCCTAAAACCGTCACCTTAAGCCTAATACACACGCGCGTCACGTTCCCCGCTCATTTGGAGGCGTTCATCGATCGGAGACAAAGCCTCGCAGGGCCCGATAAACGAATTAAGGAAATGGGAGATTTTTTATCTGGGCCGGCGCGGGGCGTGCGGCGTGGGGTGGCCACGCGTCGTAAAACGCAGCCAATACTTTCTTATGCAAAGTCGCTCCTCGCGATAATTAGGTGACGCTTGTGTGTGCGGTCCTTATGTTTTGTGTTCTTAATTTAAAGGTGATTTCGGAATTGATTTATTTATGGAAAACCTTGAGCTACATTTGATTAGATAACTATAATTAATACCAAAAAAAATGTGTGGGTGTACACACGTACAAAGTGAAACTTCATTCACGAAATTATTTCATTTTACCTTATAATTCTTCGTTTGAATCGACCGTGGTAGGGGCAAGAAAAATATGGCGCGTAACGGAAAAAATTTGACGCGTAACCGAAAAATGTGACGGTAATTTCTTTTTTCCAACGCCGATAAAGAAGTTTCTCTTAAAAACCAATGACTGGTTTTCACGGATAAGCTATTGCTTAAAAGTAACAAGCAAACACAAAAGACACCGAGATGTCTAATCACTGTTGAAAAAATTAAGGCTTAGACACCGCTTGGCTCCTGAAATACTGATTGCGTATGGGTCGATGTCATCGTATTTAATTACATTATTTAAATAATTGATGTTTGGTTTACTTTACTCTAATGGCTGGTTCGTACATGTAACCGACCGTTTATTTGCCTTACTATCGGTTAAAATGAAGCTCCATGTATTGTAAGGCAAGTAAATTAATAGTAAGACATAGAAACTGTCCATAAATGTAATTAGTTTCTCAAGAATGGTCTAATTCATAAACCAGCCTTTATAGGAAAACGGTTGCCATCGCCTATAAATATTTTTAACACCAATATGCTGCCGCTCTCTAAAGAGACTGGAACCTGGCCACTAATGCCAGAGCACAACTCAAGCTTATGGCGGCGTAATTTCCACCAGGGGTGGTAGCCAACCAGACGTTTGTTTTGTCGCCTCTTATAACAAGCCACCCGGCCGAAGGAAATTGTATTCTTTCTCCGTTCCTGCCCGGATAAAAACTAATGATTGACTCTATCTTCATAACTATATGAAGCTATAAAACTTCCACTGCTTTTCCAACATCTTTTAATGGAATGCAGGAGAAATAAAGATGGCAGAGAAAAACTGATGAGGGAGTTGGGACTAAATCGTTTTGATGTCGGTATTTTTTTAGAAATTCTGGCAGAGGCAGCCTCAAAGAAGGCTAGTTTTTTAGCCAGCTCATTATTTAACATTTAATATATAAGTTATTGTACGTTTAGGAGATGATGGCGTTGACATGCCTATGTGGCAAAAGTCCCAAATAAATAAACAGGGAACTATTCGTTACCCTGAAATGGGAAAGTGTGAGAATATTTTTTATACACAAACTAGATTTGCATGATTCACAGATCGGTAATTCTTCGTCATGTGATGATTTACCTTGGCCGTCGATAAAATTATATGCTCATTAGCGGTATACGCTCACTAGAATAAAACCAACTTAATTGAAAGAAGATTGTGGTTGCTTTTACCAACGAGTCACATTAACGTTAAGAAATAATATCCTAAAAAAATCTAGGAATGACAAGTCCTAAATCATGAGTATTCCGGCTTGATTTCATATGTATAAAGCCTGTAGTTGCGAAATATTACATGACAAGAAGAAGGTTAAACTGAAAGATTGATGGATCTAAAAGTAAAAGATGACCGAAATATAGACGAGTGAATTATATGAATGACTAGCTGTGCCTGCGATTTCGTCCACGTGGAATAATTTATCACGCAGAACCCTAAATAAAAGTACCGTAAGTCACTCCTTATAACATCAGCTATCTGCTAATAGAAGGCCCGTCAAAATTGGTCCAGTCATTTCAGAGATTATCCGGAACATCCAGACAGACAGACAAAAATTCTAAAATATGCATTTTCGAAATCTTCTGGTCCGAATTATCCCCCTTCACTTCACTTTTATTTATTTGCTTAGATGATGTGATTTGTCGTCTGACAACCGATGGATGCCGGAATAGAGGAGTATAGAAGGAAAAGAGATATTGTGCCGACCCCTAATTATTGGGAGAAAGTGAGAAGAGAGAACCAGCAGTTTGCGAGACAAATGACTGTCGCTTATGTAAGCGACATCGATACTTCGCAAAATATATCAATAAACGCACATATATACGCACGTATTAACAGATAAAAGAGAAAGAATAAGTGTATACAAGAATATCATAATAACAAATTTAGATATATTACAAAGATGACATAAATATTGAGCCTGTCCTGGCCCGGTGACCTCCAACCTCCCTAATAGTCACCCCATGCCTCCCAGTTATTAAATTACAATTGTATCGTTACCATATTGTATTAACTTTGATTTAATCGATGCTAAGTGTTGTGGCTCTCTAGCAATATAGAGACATCTATTTTTTTGACTGTCAGCGCTACGTACTAATCAAAGCGAAGAGTGGCAACACCAGTTTGGACTGGTCTTGCCACTCTCCGCGCTAACAGTGTCCAAACGGTTGACACAAGATACGAGCGTGCACGCAAAATTCCAATTGATATCCCACCAAAATATCGACGTTCTCCAAAGGTGCTAGCTGCAGTGACTCAGGTATGTACAGTGCTTATATCGTTACTGCTTGATATAGGACTTTGAGCGACAAAAATGTCGAATGCTACAACTTTACTCAAGTATACACAATATACCACACAACAACAATTCCATAAACATTTAATTTATCATTTATTATAGATTTTATAATTTATCACATGCTCAGTTTAGTGAAGAGCGTAGAGCCTGGCGATTGGTAGAACACCTGTGTCTGCCTCGCCTGACATGCCACTTAAATACTATAAAATACTTGACGTCAATTATATTGTTCGAAATTTAAAATGTAGTAAGTTAGTAAATATAACAGTATCGTGGCTAACAGCTAGTATGAAATAGCTGCCAGCTATCGGTTGCACTACTCTAATTTGATTAATTTGAAAGAACAAGACAAAACCAAGTGGTTACTTTTTTTATTCGTTAACAAACCCTTGTTGTTGACTACAACAGATCAATAAATATCTGCCTTTACCTTATTTATGACCTGCCATATATTTCAGAATATCAGCACATACAAACACTAATGGATATGGCGATTTGATTGCGTTTCTTTTATTTGCCAAATGGTTACGAAACCCTAAATATGATATTGAGAAAAAGTTGCAAGCGAAATTATATACTTTATGCACACGTCTAACGCAAGCTAAGACACAGGATATATTTAGTCAACCATAACATTGTTTCAAATCTTTTCCCTTCCCCATTCTTTATCATGATTCCTACCTTGCTTAAAGAACTTCAAAAAGTCTTATTGTAAATTCTTTTTTTTTTTCGTATATATATTACGCTATGCCACGGATACAGGCGAAATTACAAATCTTCACAAATGAATGAACGGTGTCTGTCCCCACGACGCACATGTCTTAGCGATCGACAACGAATAAACGGATTTGATACTTTACAGATTAAAAGTTCGTCTCCACAAGACTAATTAATTAATAGACAGAAAAGTCATAACATTAAAACGAAAATATTAATTACTTCAAAATATGCCTACAATCTCTTTGTTTTTCTAGACTGACTTAGACTTACATGGACTTGTAGTGGATGCACTTACCACGTTTAGTCGTAGCTAATTTTATATTATATTTGCGTAAAATATACTATGATCCTGGTTACCATACGCTCGGGTTTCCAATTCAATTATTTGCTCTTACATTTATGGTATTCTATTTTATTTCTATTGGAAACTTTCATAATAAATAAAACTAGTATTGTTTAACCTAGTTCTCATTCGTAAACAGAAGTCGGTCAAGTTCAAGGTCAATCTCTTGACATTTGACTTTTGACGTTTGACAAGTGCTACTAATAAATAACATAGTAACAAGTTTCTTTAATCTACGGTATGTTTTCCATTCATGTTTAAATCATAATTTCTAATCATAAAACAAATTACATATAAATATCCATTTCAATTTTCTTATTTATTTAATTAAATTTAATTTATCAACTACATTAATGATCTACTCTGTAGTTCAATGCCCATATGCCTATGTTAGCCAGGACGTAAGGACATGTCCAACCAATGAGAGATGTGTGTAAAAGTAGCTCTCATTGGTGGGAATTCAAAAATGAAAGCAGACACCGTTTTTGAATGGAGTTAGAGGGAGACCATTTTTGTACGACAAAAAAAAGATACTTAGAAAAGTGAAAATAAAAAGCCAGTTTAAGATTGAAGGTATATTTATTCAAGAACCTTACATCACAACAATAATATCATAGCACACTCTTCAGACTTTAGGTCCATATATTTTTTCGTCTTTATTTAGAAAGGACGTTGGCGCTTTGTCGCCACGTCGCCCAGACCATTAAGATATAAAAAAAATACTTAAACCTTACACGTTAGTTGAGTTGCTAAATAAATATTAAAGACTGGCGTTAGTAACAATTTCCACTTAATCTGCTTTAGTAATTATTATAACATCACTTCAAAACCTTTAGGTAGCGTCTACACACATAAACTTTCACTTATTTTATGTTATTTGCATTAATATACATTCAAGAAATAACTTCTATCCAATTTATCTTATCTCGGTATTATTATATTTATTTGTGTCCAAAGCTGTCAGTTAAATATTAATAAAAAACTTCAACGGACAAGTGGAAAAACGAATGGCAACGGACAAGTGGAAAAATGAATCGCAACGGACAAGTGGAAAAACGAATCGCAACGTACAAGTGGAAAAACTTCAGCTGACAAGTGACAGTATTACGGGCAGATTGTTAATGTACTTGTCCAATTTGAAGACCTGCCCGTAAACTTCAAGTTAAAATTTTGTTGCGAGTCATTTTGTCACTTGTCAGTTGAAGTTTTTCCACTTGTACGTTGCGATTCGTTTTTCCACTTATCCGTTGCCATTCGTTTTTCCACTTGTTCGTTGAAGTTTCACTTCAAATATGTGTCCCAGCACACATTTCGCTTTTTCGCAGGTTTACTGCAAATTATGATTTGGTTAGGTTAGGTACATTTTAATTAATGCATTTTTTATGTAAACATATTTTATTTTATCAAACAAAAAAACTGAATTCGATCCGGAACCAAAAAAACCTCCATAGTCTACTCTAAAATTATACACATACAACGGAACATTAACAAATGCGCATCTTTCGTCATCAATCTTCATTCGAACCTCAAATTATGTTAACAGAAAAATATTTCCAAAAAAAATAATTCAAAAATATTTCGATTGCTCGGTTTTGATGAAGTGGCTCCGAAACTACTGAACCAAAAATTATTTCACTGTTGGCAAGCTACGCTACTCCCGGGTGGCATAAGCTATATTATATTTACAAAAAAATTAGGGATCCTTACTAAAACTCCAATAATGATACCCAAGGTGATTTTTTTTCCTTAAATCGCTAGCTGTGCGAAAACTATTGATGATAGAATAAAATAATGTACTACAACTTTGTAGAACACATCATTATTTACAAAAAATGTTCCGACAGCATATGTCTAACTATTATAGTTTTGCCACAATAACTATTCTTTTTATTTTTTTAAATTAATTAAAATGCCACCGCCAGAAAAGGCTCTTTATTTGTATCTTGGTATTAATCCTTATCAAAATAAAGTACTTCATATTGAAGACTGCTTCAGTACCTTTATATAACTTTTTGAATTATTCAATTCGGACATCCCATTCGAAAGATATCACGAGTTTAAAAATGTAAGAATTAGACCACGTGACTGTGACGCTTTTTCGTGAGCGAAAAATCGTAAGACCCCCTCTTTATAGAAGTTTCACTTTTTAAAAAACAATTATAGCTTTATACTGCTTGTAGGTAGACCTAGCTAGTGTAAAGTATTTATTAATATTCAAATTTTACAGAACTTGAGCGAATAATGATCTAGATAAAGCTGGATCCAAATATCCTTGCATCTCAGGTCCAACCAAATTTTAGGTGTTTGACTTGTCATAAAATCTATTGCTTGGCGTTAAGTAAAAGAATTTTTGTAACGACTCAAAGTCGCCTTTTTCACAAAGTTGATAAAATAATCAATATCCTGCATTACTTATATTCTTTTTCTAGATTTAGACATAATATGTGTTATATAATATTGCACAAAACAAAATAATCTTATACTTCTTGTCAAAAATTTAATACATATGTTTCTATCGCATTTATTATTATTGTATAAGGATCAAAACCGTTATATCACGGGTCATACTTTTAATTTTCCCTGCTTAAAAATAGGGGGGCATCGGTGTTTCGGGCCGTGTGTGGGAGGCGCAGCGGAGGCACGGTAATCAACGCACGCAATCTTCGGCGAACCCTTAAAAAGTTTAAAACTCATCGCCGCCTCGCCCCGTGCCATCGTGGACACACACATCCATACATGTTTGTTTGCTAATGTAATTTTTGTTTTGGACCCTCTTAGTCTATGTATGTGTGTGAACGTTGGCTACGGGGCTTCTTAAGAAATTATTCATTTCGATGTCGGGATGGGGGCCTTTTAGAGATTTGGGTTTTAATTTTTATCATAATATCGGGTGTTCCGTAATTTCACGTCATGCAGGTGAAAGTTAGGTAAATACTCTCGTCTAAATTGCCGAACACTATAATCACAATCGTAGGTATTATCCCCGCAAATTGCTATTGCGCCTGGCCGCCATTATGGTGACATAACCGTAGCCTAACATTCAGTACTGTTAGCATCACTGGCCGGCGACTACGCGTACATATCGAGTTGCGGATGACGTCACGTGAATGTTAATTTGACAAGGTTCCAGTGCATGACCAATTTGCGGGGATAATATGCCTGGTTTTGTTTTTCTTGAATATTTATAAGCGAAAAGTCGCGAGATAAATGTTTCAAATTTTGATATTGTTTCAATATGGCTAATAGCTAATGGTAATAACAATTTTTCTACTATTATTTCGCCGTAACGATATCGAGAAGATATTGTGGAATTAGTAGAATATAAATTTTCGTGTCTATCGTAACGGATTCGTACTTTGAATATCTTCGCAATGCCAAGATATTATAAAAGCAGAATTGGGCCATTTATAGTAGTTTATAGTATAGTTATAGTACGGTTATAGTAGTTCTAAATTATAGCAAAAATCATGTCGTTGTTGTAGTTAAATGACAGTAGGGATTTGATAGTTCACCAAAATAAAAAAACAAAAACTTTCTTGGTACTTTAGTAAAACAATTTGCACTGTACATACAAACTACAGATTAAAAGCAGCTCCAGATCTTGAATTTTTTCGAGAGGAGCAAAAACTGAAAAATGCCACCCCCTCTCGTCTATATTCTGACCTTCATTATCATCATCATTTCAGCCATCAGACGCTCGCTGGTGGACACGCGTACATCTGTGGTTTTTAACTTATGCCTATGTGCCCCGTGAGAAGTAATGTCTGTGCTTAAAGTACTGGACGTCTCATTGATCAAAGCATTAAATTGCGAAGTTTCAATTTGCTGCCCTCTGAATTGGCCGCCCGGGGCTCGCCTCTGCTTGCCCCGACTAGATCAGGCCCTGGGTAAAACATTCTCTTTCAGACTACCTAAATGAAAAAATAAGTTTAGATAATCTGGTGATGTAGACGATGCCAAAAATGAAATACTTTCAAATTTTCAAGACTTTTTTTATATTAATTAGGTTTGCGTTTGACCACAATCGCATCCAATGCCGGACGATGATGCGTTCAAAGATGGGCACGCTTATCTAGATAGAACCTATTTACACGAGACTTGAAGATACCCGGATTGTACTTTTCGGGAAACACGGACTCTGGTAGTGTATTTCCGACTCTGCCGTACGTAGAAAGAAATGGAGGCGGAACGTTTAGTACGCACTAGTAGCGTTACCACTGTGAAATGATGGCGTAGACCAGAAAGCCTTGTGGTCCGAAGATGGAATGGTGTAAGGATAATCAGGTCGAACAGTTCGACCACATCCTCTCCGAAATTAATCCTATAAAAAACCGATAAACTAGCAATCCGGCGTCGATTCTAGGCTTAGAAGCCTTGTAAATGTAAGAAAATTCTGTGTAAATACTGCATTTAGGCTGGTGTGCACCGACTTTTAACCGACGGTTAACCAAAAATAATCACTGTTTTTCCATACATTTTTGGCGATTATTTTATTTTAACCATCGATTAAAAGTCGGTGCACACCAGCCTTAATCAGCAATCTATTCATACTCATAAATATGCTTAGCATGAAAGATATTATTTTAGACTTGTTATTTTCAACACACACAATCTTTGTTTAAAAATAAACAAAATTCTTTACTTTTTATTTATATAATATATATTCTATATGAGGTACATACAATACATTGTAATAATAAATATCTTACGGGACGTGAACTTAGTACTTTGCCGTGACACAGTTAGACTATTACGCGGAATAATGACTGTCGCAAAACGTAAAATTAAGCACTTATTAATTGTATATTGTACTTGTTTAGTTTATTACTGGAGACTAATAAATTCTTTAATTTAATATTTATTATACAGCAAACGTCACTCCTCATGTTCCCGCTAAAAACTTGCTGTCACAAATAATAACGCGGTACTATTTTAATAATATTTATAAAGCTTTTTAGGTCTGGTGACAAAGCCTTTTAAACTAGTCTTAACAATATTTCTTTTGAATAGCCACGAATACCTCCTATTACTCAAAAAAAAGTAAAATTTAAATTTTAAAAACTGAGTGTTGCCATATATTATGAGAAGAATCGTTTACTAACGTTTCTAATCAGCCGTCGTCGATATCTGTTTGGAAAAAAAATTGCACACTGGAATAATTCTTCCAAGAACAATCCTATTGTTACATAACGACAAAGAAATGCGGACACCTGCTTGTCGTAAAGCGCAGTTTATTACCTCCCCGCATTTAAAAAGTATTTTGTTTACTTTGTGTTTAGAATTTGTAATTAATAAAAACATCCTATTGTTATCTTACTTGTTTTGTGGCCGTCATTAGTGTTGAACTAATCTTCGTTGTTATTGTATTCCGTCGAAGCTTGCCAGGTATGGATCGGTGCATTATAAAGCAATGGCCCAAGGCAGAGAGGGGCAGTCAAGCGAGGATTACGATACGAGCAAGAGGAAGATTGTATGAGCGATATAGTGATGGACTTTGAGCGTGTTATAGTATCGTACAGTGTGAACTGGTTGTATCCAGTTATATTTGTACCTGTTTTATGCGTCGTTGTACAGTTCTAAATAATTCTAATTCGAGTCCTGTGTAGCTTGTAACACTATTATGATAAGCGTATCTATTAACGACTGCTGCTATAATACGGCAGTAAATCTACGTGAAGTAACATATAAATAATAATAGTAACAACCCGTAAGCGTCCCACTGCTGGGGTCGGCCATCCCATTTCGTAGGGGAACGGACAGCAAGCCCGCCACGCTTTGAGTTTGACACATCGGTTATCTCGACGTGCAGGTTTCATCACAATGTTTTCCTATTATTAAAATATAAAACAATATGTATATATTTATATAAGAATATATTAATATATGAAATATGCAAGATTATTAAAAATATTTTACAGCATACCCTGTCCTGTTCCTGGATCCGAAACGGGGAAGCGATGGGAACTGGCGGATCCGTAAAAATGCCGAAATCTAAGAACTGATGGATGAGCCCAATATAATAGGCGAGAGCAAGGCACATCGCTTGCGCTGACTTGGCCACCTACACAGAATGGGGGAGGATCGCGCGGTGAAAAGAGCCTATCTGGGCAGACCAACGGGACGGCGACCAGTTGGTCGGGCCAGATATCGCTGGAGGGATGTAGAGGCTGATCTGCGCGAGCATCACGCTAATGGCAAGAGACAGCGCTGAACTGGAAGGAGTGGAGTATTTTCATTTCGGAGGCCAGGACTAATTTTGGGTCGGTGAGCCGCAGCAGTTAATTAGTTAAACCCTGTCGTAGCTTATGTGCCATATTTCTTTCTTCATCCCAAGGTTGTCTGGAAGAGATCGCTATCAGTGATAAGACCGTAATTTGTAATTAATTCTAAGCTGTTTTTGTGTATTATTTATTGATTTTATTGTACAACAAAGTATATTCTATTCTATTTTCCTTCAGTATTTAATGTAATCACAACAACCTACCCTGATAGGTCAAAAAACTGCCTAATGCCCGGTTTCTGAGGTACTTTTATCTGTAGTTTATCTGTTTGTTAGCGCTATCGGTTCAATAACTTATAAAATTGCGTTTTTGAACGTACTATCGTACGATAGTTATACTAGGTTCAAATTAACTGACCAATATTAAGCGTTTAGCTATTCCATGTTTTTTGTTTGATGTAAATAAATATTAGATATTCCTTCTTAAATAGATCCACCTGATGGCGAGTTTTGTTACCAGTTGTAGGTTAACAGTTAATCTAAGTTTATCTATTACATAACTTTATGGAATCAATTCGACGGGTGCAAAGTAAAAAGAGATATCTGCAAAATAGCTACTTTACAGGAGAGCGAAAAGATGGTCGTATTAACTTCGTAGTATTGGAAAGAACATACGTAGCTGGCTTTTTTTAAGTAAGAAAATTTATTGAAATAATGTGATATATGCAAAACAAATAATGTCATATTGTAAAGAATTGTTTTATTAAAACGATTGTACAATAAACTAAAAATCATCATTTTGTAGATAACTTTATTTACTTTGCACCCGTCGAATTGTTATTGAACTCATAACTATAGTCGACGCATTATGAACTGAGGCTTCGGGTCATAAATCATATTTATCTTTCTGTCTCGCTTACACTTACAGGTCTTGTGGAGAGGTGTATAGTAGAATTATTATGTCCGTACAGTTTGGGTTATAAATCAAGCTCGGCCTCAGCCCGGCTAAGGCGGTGAGCGTGTTGCGCGGGCGCAACGCCATTATCGATAAAAACTCTTTCTTATCAAAGAAAGATTATAAAAAACATTATTATCTTTAATTTTAAACTTAGATATAAGTATTTATATTTATTTTTAATATAACTTGTTACATTCTAAACTTTTGTACTTATAGTTTTTTTTAACATAGATACCTACTTAATAATTTATTATAAGTAATTATTATTCTTATTTTAATAAATACGTTGTTGTATCTATTTTTTTTTCATTTTTATAACTAACCCACTAAATGACAAAACTAAATACACTATCGATAACACTTATCGACAACAATAATGCGCATCAGTATGCCCACCCATAAGACCCGTGAGTGGAAGAGAGAGCGAAATACTCGATTTATTTTATGACCCAAACTGCACGGACAAAATAATTCTACTATAGTGATGTGCGTAAGAATTGTAAAGGTGCATTTCGATTACGGGATAGGTACGATCGGTATGCTAAATTATCTTAAGAGTTAATAGGAATAATTTTTCGCAAAAATAAAAGTTTTTAATTTGTATGATTAAATGTTTGTTTCGACGTAATCATAGAGAAACTGTACAGATCGTAATGTGGCCCTGAAAAAGGCCGTATTGCGTAACGAAGCGTAAGTAATGTAATGAGTGTCATAACAAAAAAAAAACTTCGTTTAAAAAAGCCGACTTCATAAACTAAAAAACTAAAATGTATAAAATAACTTATTTCTAAAGCTATTATTATTAATATATATTATCTAAAACATTTTAAAGTCGGTGCTTAGTAATTTTAAAAATATAGTAATTTTTATGTTTTACTTTGCACCGACTTCAAGATGTTTTAGATAATATATATTAATAATAATAGCTTTAGAAATAAGTTATTTTATACATTTTAGTTTTTGAAGTCGGTTTTTTTAAACGAAGTTTTTATTTTTTATTTGTTACTTTTTAGTGTCTAGCTATGTATGGGTGGACCTACGAATGGTGCGCTTCTTAAAAAATCAAATCAAATCATAAATCTCAGAGTAATCGGTGTACATATGGAACGGAGTGAAAATTATTTCCATGAAAAATGTTCATAAAATGAAAAGTACTGGGCCAAACTATGTAAAAATTTTAGGGGACCAATTGGAAGCTATTCCGCGTCGAACAAAAAAACACGTAAATCGGATCATAAATCACGGAGTTATCGGCGAACATACATAAAAAAGCAACAAAAAAAAAAAGATCCCGACGAATTGAGAACCTCCTCCTTTTTTCAAAGTCGGTTAAAAAAATATTTAGAGAAAAACAACAACCCTTACTCGTAACGACCAATCAGGAGTCAGAGTGCTAATGAAAGTCGCGATGACGCATCGATCCCGCGTGTGCAGGTAGATAAGTATCGATAACATGCGTGCACATTCCTACTGTCAGTCACATTTATTGCCCGACGACTCAGTTTAAAATGCGTCGACTATAACTATATAGTAACCAAAGAAACCGGGCATAAGTGGTGCATGCTTTTCGGCCAGAATTCGAACCTGCGCCCTTTGAGTTTGGGATGCATGCGCTAACCACCAAACTAGCACGGCTTCTATTTATGGCGTAACGCACTTTGATATATATACGTGAAATTTTCCTATTAAAAAAATAACATTCAAATTTCCCAACGAGCCGTGAATAGTTCATTAAAGTGCACATGTGTGTGTACATTAGACACACACGCGCGCTTCTGTACACAAATACAGGGGGTTTTAATTTTTGGGGGTTCTTTAATGACACTTCTTCGCATCGATTTTAGCGTTTTCCCGAGGGTTACTCTTTTGTTTTGTGATATCGATTCAAGTTTTTTAACATTTGAAATGTCGAGTGCGTGCATATGAGTACGTGCAAGCTTGCATTAGGGGATGTCGGATGTGGGGTTATTAATTGTGATTACATCGATTGCTTTATGGTGAAAGAATATTTTGGGTTTGGATTTTGAGTTTTATACGTTAACTTACTTGGTTATAAATTTAATTATCAACACTAACTTCCAAATACATCTGAACTATACATTTAACGCTTTTTGATATACTAATAAAAACAAACAAATACTCATATATAACTATCAGTAAACTTTCTTTAAATATGGTAGATATTTTTTTTTGTTACGCGTTAAACGTTATTTATACATACTGTATGTATGTATGTGTCTTGGATACTTGATGTATAGTCCTCGGCACGATCCAATAGCGGCACTTTGTCCAACAATAAGTGAAATTTCACCCTTTTTATAATTTATTATTCGTTTCAAATAAAGACACAAAAACATATATATTAGTTTTTTACCTATAAAATTGACATTTTTATGAAATAAGTTAGTATTAGGTAAGTACATAATCGGCTGAACGGGATGCAATAAATTCTTCAAAAGTATTTTGTACTACTTCTCGGGTATTCAATTTTTTCTCCGCAAAGAAGTTATCCAAATTATGGAAAAGGTAGAAGTCTATATGGAAGTGCAAGGTCTGGTGAGTACAGCGGATAACCGAGAGCTTCCGGCCCCAGCTCTTGTAACTTAGACACCGTCTGCTGTGCAGCATGAAATCACGCGTTACCGTGCAGGAGTAGCGGAGACGACCGATTGACCAAAGCTGGTTGGAGACGTCAGAGCTTCTCCATCATCGTGTTCAATTCTTCACAGTACACATCTGCAGTAATGCTCATTTCGTTTGGTAAGAAGTTGTGATGAATCACACCGGCGCTATTAGAGCACCAAATAGTGATTATTAGTTTTAAGGGGTAAGTTTAGGGCATTGTTTAGCCAAACAAATCAACTTGGTTAGCGCTGCCGATTGTCAAACAGAATGCATTGCATGTCGTAGGTAACAATACGGTTCAAAATTCCTTCGTTTACGCGCATGTTGAGGAGTGTAAGGCACCCATTTGTCAAGCTTTTTTACCTTAACAATTTACCGCAAATGTGCCAATATTCTGTCAAAAGCAGCTTCCACAATCGCCTTTAATTCATTATTGTTGACCAAAATTCGGACCGGAAAATCACGAGGTTTACTTTTTGGGTCGAAATTTCCAGAACGGATGCGGGCAATCTAATAGCAGGTGGTGCGTTGATTTGCAGTGTTTGCTCCCCAAACGTCGTTGATGTTGCATGTCGCTTGTGCCACTTTGCTGCCACGACGGTATCATATTTCATAATTACTCGATTTTTTTACGTATCCATTAGGATGAAATAGATTCAAATGCGATGAAAACATATCGCTAATCAATAAACAAATGACTAATTTTGAGAAAGAGATCCATGCTTTTAAATTGAAATTAAAATTCTCAGGCAAACAAAAATTATTTTGATTTTAAATGGCCAGAAATGGAATAGTACAGAGTGGCAATTTCATAGGTAAAGACCTATTATTGTCGATATGTCGATAAATCTCATTATATTGGCAACGATATCCCCGCAAAGCAATCCCTACTGTTCCACTGACCACTCAAGATTCATGCCGGGAACTATAATACCTAAACGTTAAATGCATAACAAAAATTGAACTGCCATATCTAAAGAAGTGTCACTTAAAAATATTTAAAAACAGTTTCAAATTTTGATCAGTCCATCTAATGATTATTTCAGAATCATGCATCTACAAAAAAACACCAAATAATGTAAGCCGCAACTAGAAAAAGAAATTAATACAAATTAAAGGAACGTATAACTGGATGAAGACGCGCCAATGAAAGGGGCAAGCCTCCCCATACACCCCCTAAAAATTTAATTCATCACGCCGTCCTGAGACATATCTCCTCCGTGTCCCGTCCCCTTTCTTCCGCCATTCTTTGCTTTCTTGCAAGCTTTTTCCGAGAGAAAGACGGATAAGGCACAACCTGTATATCTTATACACTCCGTCACACAAATTTAGATTTTCCCTTCAACTAATACAGTTGATATTAGTTTGTCAGAAAAATGTACTTACGTCCTTTTGTGTGGCAAGATACACAACAGCCTGTTTCATTCGTTCGCATTGAAAGCTTAAAACAAATAAACCTACAAGCATAGCGATAAGGTTTTGTCGGATGTTGGTTTGCGATCAAAAGGCTATGTGTGTTATCTCTGCAGACAGGTCGCATCATTAGACTAGCTATGCAAATCCTGATGCCATCATTTCTGGATTATTAGATAGGGGGAGGATTACGTGTCGTATGTTGTTAGTAGGAGTGATAAAAAAATTCAAATGAGTTTGTTTTGTTTTCACTCTTGTTTTTCTTTTTCATTGTAAGTATATCCAAGTCACTCACCTAATTATAAGTGTAAACATAGATAATACGAGTGTATTATCTATGTTGTAATCTAATGTGTATAGCTGGAAGAGTTTCCAGCTAAAACGCAGCTTTGAAATTTGTTAATTCTAATATTAGACTCTTTTTATTTGTACACTAACTGTGCCCGCGACGTCGTCCGCGTGGAATTTGTTTTCAAAACCCCCGGATTTTGAAACATTCTTTATTGGTGTTCCGCTACTATTGGTCTTAGCGTGATGATATATAGCCTATAGCCTTCCTCGATAAATGGGCTTTCTAACACTGAAAGATTTTTTCAAATCAGACTAATAGTTCCTGTGATTAGCGCGTTCAATCAAATAGACAAACAAATTCTTCAGCTTTATATATTAGTATACTTATGACCACCATAAGTTCGTACGTTCGTACTAAATTTACGAAAGTGAAGTGTTGAACTGAACGAGTGTCAATTCTAGAATTTTTCTTCGATGGTCAGTATGCAGTTCCTGGATTCGATTCTCGGTAGGGTAAATTTCTTAAACGCACTTTATGTAATTTGCACCCGTCTGAGTATCAAGGTCTTTGAATTGTCAATTATATGTATGAGACACATTACACAAACTTACTTTACGTGTGTTTATTTAAAAGAAAATTCCCCATTAACTAGTCTAGACTGAGAATTGACAAATCACAGCAATTTTATATTACGTTGTTTAGTCACATTTATCATAGCAATTTACTCCATTCACTGTCTAAGGTATATAAATAACGATTCAAATGACTGACATTTTAAAAGATGCCTTCATATACAGTCTTGAGACTTGTCAGACATTATCTGAATTGAAGCAGTTAATTCATTTATTTATTCTCTAAATCAGACAAACGAGCAGACGGCCCGCCTGATGGCAAGCGGTTACCGTTGCCTGTGGGCGTTCACAGCATCAGGGGTATTTGCGGACCTGTAAGAAATTTTCTAACGCCCTTATTAAAAATCCCATATAATAGCGCAAAGGGAAAGCCGTGGCGGGAATTTCTCTCCAGATCATTGTTGTACGCGGAATAAATAAATGTTCTAGGTAACAGTTGCGTAGTGGAGGAGCGTGGGAGCTTAAGGAAATCGGCGTGAACATCCCGTTGCTGGAGAGCGGTGCGATTGTAAAAGTTAAGCATTAGCACCAGATCAAACATTCGTCGGAACAGCTGTATAGGCGGTAAAATAAGCAGACGGACGCTAAGAAGGCTAAGCGATTCTAAACCGCTTGTTGGTATGGCATTGTCGACGATACGAATGGCGTAACGAGTCGATGGGTCTGGTAAGCTGGTCTATGCCTCGGGCCATAGATGTGAGTCTAGTCTGATAGGCAGTAATGTTGAGGAAGCGCAATGCCTGACGCTCCCGCTTCTCATTTCATCGAAGTAGGTTTGAATCCTAGCCCCGTCAGGATCATCGTATACCTCTCTGGTACCCGAAATCCTGACTCACAGCGATGGTATGGAACACAGGAATGCTTTAGTTGGTAGATCTGAGTATGGCATTGGGAGTCCAGCAATGGGGTGTCCATGATGAATTACAACCAGTATGAGTATTCAAGTTTTTGAATAAATCAAATAAGCTTCAAAAAACACCACCATGTAAGTCTGGCCCCTATTAGAGAAACCTCATCGCATTGCAAGTATATCGTTGACGCCAAAGGAGAATACCTGTGGAAATTTTCATTTTTGTTTTTTTTTTAACTTTTACTTTTAAGTTACATATATGGTCTCCAATAACAATGAAACTCCTTTTTTTATTTAAAAATATACCTACCTTCAAGTTCCCGCCAAAATATGTTCCTAAGCGTTTATAATTCGTAGTAGTAGTTTATAATTCCCTTTATAAATAAAGTCATATCAGCTATTTAAAATGACTTACATAATGGAATTTTTCATATCAAAACGAAATATATTTACAATTAAACCTTTTCCACAATTACAATACTGTAACTTCTGAAACTTTCGCCCGAAGTTTCCATGGCACAAAGTTATATTTCGCCAGACAATAGCAAGTGGACTTTTAAAATCGGTACACCGTTATGGCAAAAACTCGATACCGGAGCTTTCGCCCTTATCAGAGAAACCGCTTTCAATTAACCAGTAAATAAGGACCTATATACTTGTTAACTCTTCATATATAATGAGTTAATAACCACACTTAGAAGACTACGTTCGCAAACGGAAAATTACACACACTTACACAAGAGAGCGACACACACATAAACAAATTTCGCAGGCTTACATAAAACGCGTCTTTCTTCTTGTATTCTTAATTAGCGTGTCGTGTCTTTTCGTCCCTTTCTATCGCGCTGTGTTAATTAGAAGTTTGTCCTTGTCGCGCTTTCTTAATACATTCTTCCTCTCGGCGGTGTTTCTTTACGTTTTTATTTGTGTGCGTGTCTGTGTGCGGTGGTGTTTAATTTACATGTACTTATATGTTAGTGTACAGTCGCAAGATAACTTGGTACAATAGGCGTTGTTTAGTATAAGCTAATTTACAGGCAAATCAAATAAAATACTGTATGGTTTTACAACATGTTATAGAGTCTATAATTTTATACGAACGGTGAAGTTTTGACGTTATAGTTGTTTTTAATTAAAATAGCCCAAACCAATATATTTTTAAAGTAAGATGATTACATATTTCTTTCTTTCTTCTCTTAAGATATCAAAGTTTTCAACGTTCGTTTTTTATGAGGCCTTTTTAACTTATTGTATTATTAAATGTGATCACTAACAGTCGGTACTGTAACCAAATGTATCGAAATATCTATTTTTTTTAACAAAAATGAAAATAACATCTCGTCATAGTAGGATATTAATGATCATTTGTTTCGGTAAAAACGTATATTTAGGCGAATATTTGACTACAAATTTTGAAAACCTCGCAAGGTAAAATTCTCATTGAAATAAAGCTCATTAAAATAAAGGGCTGTTATACTATTTCATGTAAAAAATATGAAAATAAAATTTCTATATTTTATTTATTGTGCTGTATATTTAATTATAAAATCAAAGACAAAAAGTTTTTCGTGTACACTGTATCTACCCCAAGAAATTAATAAAAATAATTATAACTTCATCGACTACATTTTTTTTTACTAAATACATTACAAGAAGATCATCAATCTTTTAATTGTTTTCTTTGTTTCAAAGAAAAAAACATGTTAACAAAAATGTCTTAAGATAAATTTCTCAACCACGACACCTTGCGACTGTACCCCGGGTGTTTTATACGAATGTGGGTATACGCGAAAGGGTGTCAGCAGTACGCCCCCGCACCGCCGAAGCGGGTGACAGAGGGGGTGCGGCAACAAACGGGGTGGGAGGGGGTGTTGCGAGCCACGTACACATAAACACTTATAAAAGTTTTTTGACAACAACCCCCCACATCTCAACCCCTCGAATTCGCTAATTTATGTTGCTTTTTTAATCAATACCCCCGCGCCTGTAGGACCTATCGGCTATAGACGGCGATAGGTGACGTCACCGCGTGTTGTGTGAACAACGAAGGCCGGCCCATGAATTACTTTCAATTATAATTAGTTTATTATTATGCAATGCTTTCAATGTATACGGATTTTAATCCGCGCATTATCGGAGAAAGAGTACAATTTCCCGCGGCCTGGTGGCCTGTCGTAAGAGGCGACAAAACAACCCACAGCCTAGGTTATGCCATCCAGACAGGTAAATACATGTCTGGATGGCATTAGCAGCCAGGTTCCAGCCTCCCTTAAGCAGCAGCGCATTTGTAGCACCTTTGGTGTTTGTTGTAAATGTTCATAGGCGATGATGATCGCCTACCATCAGGTGGGCCGTCTGAGTGTTTGCTGAACTCATACAATAAAAATCTATCATAATCATAATAATGATATCGCAAGGGACCTTTGTAACGAACCCTCAGGTCAGTAGCGATATCTCGGACCTGACTCCGGGGGCCAAGGCAAAGCCCCCGCCTCCGTGCTTGCCTTAGCCATCCGGCACGGAGTAGAAATCGCTATTGTTGATTCAAACAGCTATAGGCGACCGTTAACACTTTCCACGAACTAGCCCATCTGCCTGTTGTCAGCTTCGCAATTTAGAAACGGTTCCTCTCTGTCACCGCAACCGCCAGTCGCTGGGACCCCAGGCCCCGATACCAACTCAGCTTAAGCTTTTATATTTTTTATGAATATTTTATTTTAGATGTTTTTTTTTTATAAAAGAACAAGAAATATAAAAAATTGCATCGTGTTCTCCATTGTTTATATAGTCTATTCCATTTGTTTTTTTTAAATAGGTTCTTCAATGTACAAATAATGCAAAACAGATTTGTACAATCTTTTTTTTTAATGAAATAAACACAAGGTGGGTTAGTTAAATGGGGAACAACTGCATAGCCATGTTACCACCAGCTTCCGGGCCAAGGGGCAAGGCCCAGAAATACTGGCTTCACGTTGTGAAGGATGCGTACCAACAATCTCAAATTATAGCATGTTGAAAATCTCTCA
This sequence comes from Dendrolimus pini, assembly GCA_949752895.1. Taxonomy (NCBI): domain Eukaryota; kingdom Metazoa; phylum Arthropoda; class Insecta; order Lepidoptera; family Lasiocampidae; genus Dendrolimus; species Dendrolimus pini. Next base: position 15,963,413 of record OX457140.1, on the reverse strand, counting down.
AAGTTGAGAAGACAAAGTAGGAAAGCAGATTCCAGGCTTTAAAGCAAAAACTCGGAACGCAACTGGAACTAAACGCTCGGATAATGGATTCTACAACATACAAGATTGCGTTAATTTTAAGTAGTAAAAAATCTCGCACTAAGCACACAAGCTACATCGAATTGAAGCAGGCGACCAACCGTGTCCATAGTATGACTATTAGGCAAAATATTTCCGGTTCACGTACCATACGTCATTACTCGGAGATAAGTTCTTAGAAAAAAGATCGTTACGAAAAACATCATATGCAATTATTTTATTGGTTTTTTTGTCGGAAACTGAAAGGAGATGACGTGCAGTTTTATTTTCTACAAATATGTAAAATTACTCTAAAATTAATAATATTGTTACGAGCTACAGGACTCGAATTAAAATGCCGTTGGAATTACTATAGAATTTATTAGAACTTTACAAACAAGTATAACACAGGTCCAAAAATATAACTGGACGCAACCAGTACAAACTTCACGATTCAATAACAGTCCGTCACTATATAGCTCATCGAATGTACACCTCTTGCTTTGATCGTGGTTCTCGCTAGACTGCTACACCCCTCCCTTCGGGCATTCCTTTTATTTTGTACAAATACAATAAATATGCCTCGATGCAAAACAATAACAACAAGAATTAGTTCGACACACCTGCCTAATGACGGCCATAAAACAAGTACAATAACAATATAATGTTTTTCTTAATTACAAATTCTGAAAACAAAGTAAAAAAAAATAAGTCCAAATGCGGAAAAGGTAATAAACCAGGTTTATGGCAGGCAGATGTGCATTCACTCTTTGTCGGCATGTAACAATATAATGATGACGTATACACACACATAAATGAATACTGTAATCTTCCATTTAATAAATATGAAATCAGTAAATAATGTAGTCTGTGTCGATAATAATTGACGCCTTTCACGACAAGACCGCCCATTAATTTAATTTATATGCAATACAGTTATTCATTCATTCATTCATTCATGCAGCTACATAGAAGTGTAATAAAGTCACAAAAAAGTCGTGACTGCAACACTTTTCTACGAAACACGAAAGTAGGTATATATTGTTACGAGCCGCAGAATTACTATAGAGTTTATTAGAACAATACAAACACGTATAACACAGGTACAAATATAACCGAACACAATAAGTCTAAACGTAATGCACAATTCAATAACACGCGCAAAGTCCGTCACTAAATAGATTACCGAATGTACACAAGTCTTGCTTCGCTCGTGGTTATCGCTTGACTGACTCATCTCTCAATTAGGGTATTGTTTTATACTGCACAGATGCAAGATGTCTGCCCGGCCGCGTGGAGTGAATTTCTTAGAATCAGTTTTTATTTTAAATCCGAGTCACCTAGCAGTGATCACAATACAACAATAGGCTGTGAAATATTAAAATACACAATGGGCTGGTTTTTTAATCACAAATTTTAAACACAAACTAAACAAAAGAAGTCCAAATGCCGAAAGGTAATTAATGCAGGTGTGAATTTGTCTTTGTCGGTCGTAACAATATATACATTAAAAATCAAGCTCCAAATTAACACAATTCTTTTAATTTCATGAACAGGTATCTACAACAGCTTAAATCTAGTAAAGAAAAGAATATTTCCACCTCATCTTTATCAACCCTGTACATTTCCACCTTCAGGTATAAACCTAACGAGATAAACCGCTATCACCCCAAATCGTATATCACGACCGATGTAACACCTACTTAAACCGTCAATCTTGTACTTAAAAATAAAGTTATATAGCAATTTTCCGTTTCGGCAGACTCTTGGACGTGTGACGTGAAAAATCCGCACATTTTTCTCACAAACTTATAACAACGTTCAGTTACACGAAAATCGACTCTATGTATTAAACTTTATAGCTTATAGAAACTGCGTCTCCACTTGGCTAACATATTGAAGAAAACAAACATACAAACGCATTGCAATTTTTCAAATATAGACCTTAACACTAGTTCTTTAAGATTCGAATAAATGCATTATATATCTTGTCACATATCTTTAACACAATATTATAAATACAGCTCTGCTATTATAATGTCCACCTTATCATAATGAGTTACGGTGGAATCCATCTGCTAATAAGTCGGTGTAATGGAGTTAACACACAGTGATGGATCGTCGTCGTCACGCGTGACAAAACCGTCACGGCGAGGTTTTCACGTGATTTTGAGTGACGTGTATGAATTTCTTTATTTGAAGGGTGCGGCGTGGTTGTGTCTTTGATTTATTTTATTTGCCGCAAGATTTTAAGGATGTGCCTGTTTACATAATTTGGTAAAAAATACTGTTATGAAAATGAAAACATTATTATATACTTACTAATTTGCCGATCCCCGTTCTTTGCTCCATCACATGAATCACACATCATAGATCTTCAAATATATGCCTAGGTAAGTAAGCCGCCAAATTAAGCAACTTACAAGTGTGTAAATCGAAACAAAATATTCCCTTAAATTCAAATCTAATACAAAGTAAAAAACAAAAGAAGACATTGATAGTATGAAATTCTGTCTGCAATAAAATCAAATCATAATTATCTATGAAATTAATTTCAGTGTATATTTAAATGTCTGGATAGTTTTTAAATTATTCTACAACAATTTATTGGAAATTGATGTACCACGACCCTTGCGTACCGTCTCCTCGATCAATGGGTCCAGGACGAACGTGGCCGTCCCATTGTTTCTACAGCTAGCTAACTATGTATGCTACATAGATTAAGGCGGTTCTGTAATTATATGCATGATATGCTCTTTCCAGATTTTATCCACAAAACAGACTTCGAGCATAGCCCGTGCCGTAGCTTGCTGAGCGACTTGGAATTTGTGGACTTATCCTATCGTCGTATTTCCGCTTAAGGCTCACATTGCCGCAAAAGGTCGAAAGTAGGATGCAAACGAAAAAACTTTCAGTTGGTTTTATCTATCAATAATTACCAAAACTCTTCACGCTATGAGACGTAACTTGGTTTTTTCGTAATTATCTATAGTAATTTTAAGTTAAAAAAACAAAATTCACCAAATCGCCTCCAAATTATTAACATGAAACTATTTTACTGCTTTATTTTTTACAAAAACAGTCTAAAAAATATTTAACTCTTTATAAAATAGAAATAAATAATTTGGTTCAATTGTTTTTTTTTAAATACCTAGTATTTTATTTTATTCACAACAAAATAATAATGCATCTGAAAAACAACCAGTACCAAAAAATTCGCACGTGTAAGCGTTGCTTTAAATAAATAAATTTGAATAAATTTAAATAAATAAATAATGTATGGCAGTCAAAAAGTGCGAACAAATCTAGTGTACCTAACCAAATACTGTAATACACATATATAATTTGAATTGTTATTACAAAAAATATTCTATATTCTAATTTTGATTGATAAACAGAATAGTGCGACGCATGCATCTCATGAATCATGCTTGCCTCAAGGCACGAAGTACTTACGCGCTGCCTGCTGCGAAACTACTGTGACATAAATCTTCCTGAACTGATTATTAGGTCGGTTATGTTTAAAATAAAGAGCACTGAAGAACATTGCAGGTGGAGTAAGTGGAATTTTAAAGTGTAGGTAAAATGGTTTCATAAGGTTGTCGGGCGTCAGTTAATATTGTTACATATCGACAAAGAAATGCGCACACCTGACTGTCGTAAAACGCAGTTATTACCTTTCCTGCATTTGGAGTTCCTTTGTTTACTTCATGTTTAAAATTCGCAATTAAGAAAAACATGCTATTGTTTTTCTACTTATTTTATGACCGTCATTAGTGTCGAACTAATCCTTATTGTTATTGTTTTCGACTTTGTTGGCGGTTCGCAGGTGTTCAAATTACTTTTTCTTGGTAGAACCCAGCCCACGCAATCGATAGTGTATTGTATTGTTTACTATAATACAATGCCCGAGCGGCGGGGTGGGGCAGTCAAGCGACGACTACGGTACGAATAAGACGTACATTCGATGAGCGATATAATGACGGACTTTACGCGTGTTATTGAATCGTGCAGTTTGTACTGGCTGTTTCCAGTCATATTTGTGCTTGTTTTATACGTGTTTGTCCAGTTCTAATAAACTCTATAGTAATTCCAACGGCATTTTAATTCGAGTCCTGTGTAGCTCGTAACAATATAAATAATATTAATTGTAATGGTAACAAACTATGATCAGAGGATCTCAGTCTCCCTTAAGAGAGCAGTAGCGCATTTGTAGCATCTCCCCCCCCCCCCCTTGAATTATGTAACGAAATTGTTTGTTTAAAACAAAGATGTGTGCTAAGGCAAGTATAATAAAAAACCTTTCCTTCGTTAAAAATAAATTGTTGGGAAATTTGTCGAAAAAGACCTCTAAGTAGTTTTATCTTTTTTTTTAATTAGCTTATGTTTAGAGATCCGTATACAAGAGAATAGCTCTAAAATGAATTAGATACATAGTCAAACAACAAAAACTGGGGACGTTCATGGCCTTTACGGAACCATTCAACGTACTAGAACTGACAAGCTATTGGCCAATTTTTCACTAGGTTCGATTTTTATATCTGCTAGTAAGCTCACTATCCACACTATAAACTATCCAAACTTTTTGCAGGTTCCGAACTAAGACTGGATATGATTTAAGTTTATTTCGTAATGTGATGTGAGAATTTTAAGGAGAGTAGCTACATTATTTTAATGTAGTAAATATTTCATTAAAGTGCTTCAAGTCCACTAATTATTAGTACAACAACAAGTAAACTTGTGGATGTCTATGGTCGTTTTCCGTGGAAAAAACATGCCCGCACCGGAGAATTCTCATTGACCTCTGGTCGCCGTGAGCGAGCAGAGGCAGTTGACGCATAGCATTATATGAAACTCTTTATCTGTCTCTCTGTCGTCGGGACGAAGGCACATGTGTTCTCCGCGCCCTCTTCTTACCTCCCTTGGTATGAAACCTATAAAATCAACCACCTCACGCACGGTAAGGATATGTACCGGAGACTAAATGCAGCCCCATGTAGGGGTAATTTCGCGAACCATGATTTGCGAAGATATCCAACACCGCATACTCAAATTCCTGGCACGAAGGCTAAGATTTTAGAAAGTATTCTCTGCTGGGGTAAGCAGAGCCTGTGCTATTAGCACTCCGAGGTAACCAAGACCACATACATGGAAATAGATTTCGTCAAAACAATGTTCATTTGCCTTAATCATGCCTTAGTAAGATCCTTCTTAGTATGATATTATTTACAAGTAGCTCGTTAACTGGAAACATTTACCATCCTATATTACCACACAAGATGCGATATTAAACAATCACGAAGTTAATTAATTTAATAATCTCAAATAACAACGTATGGGTCAACGACCGGTAGTGTTTGGTGCGCGGGCGCAACGCGCAATATGGCGGCTGCGACGTGACTAGATATAGGCTACTTATTAAAATACCTGCGGATACTGAATCTATTATTTATTACACTATAAATGTAGGGCTTTGCTCGTATATCATACATGGTTTTGCTCACGGCTAGACTTATTTATAAGTTATTTTACTCAATATGCTTCATAGAGGTTCGAACGTTTTGGTGTAAATATCCTTACCATATATTACCAACTGAGATAGTATTAAAAAGCGTATTATCCTTAAATTGAAGCGTTTGTGATACTAATTAGCAAACACAGTATATATAAGAAGTGGATTTAACTGGGGACACACTCGTATTAAAAAAAAACTAAGAAAATTGCTTTAAGCCTCAAAGACAGTTTGCAGATACGATTAAAACATAAAAATACTACATATAAGCAGGAACCGAGAATGAAGCTAATTCTTGAGACCGTGTGTCCTGTCGTAAGAAGTGACAAAACAACTCATAGCCAGGTGTTAGGGCCATTTGCCTGTCTGGATGGCTTGTGTAGAGCACACCACTACAACATCATTGAGTTGTTTTTCGGCAACCGTTATTCCGTTATTGCAGGAGTTCAGCAGAGAGGCAGACGCTCCACTTGATGGGAAGCGGTTACCATCGCCTGTGGACATTTGCAACACCAAAGATATTACAAATGCGCTGCTTCTCTTTTAAGGGAGACTGGAACCTGTTCTCTAATGCCGGAACACAACTCAAGGTTGTTATTACGACATACTTTAGACCAGGGGTAGTAGCCATCCAGTCGGGCAAATGCCCTACCACCTCGTTGTGGGTTGTTTTGTCGCCACTTACGACAGGCCGCCCGGCCGCACGATCTTTATCCGTTCCTGCACGGATGAAAACTCCTGCGACGCCAGCAACAAATTTGTAGGTATTTTCCTGCCGTTGTTGCAATTCATTAATAAATATGTAGTCATGGAAACGCCAACTAAGTTTGCTAGCACTACGAGTTACCGATAAAGTTCATCCATGCCTGACTTAGTCCAAATTGGAAGAACCAAAAAGAAAGAAATCTTAATCAATGTTTAAAATCAGTATTATAGACAAAGGAACTACTTGCCTAACGGCATACATCCAGGTGTCTCATAAATCCCCGCTGCGTCCACGGACGTCCGTATGAGGGCGTGATATATCGCCCCCTGTTGAGTTAATAAGCGAACACAGGACTCGTGATCGCCAATAGCACCGATGCCCGGTTACCTGCTACGAATATCATAAGAGAATGGGCAAAAACTTGATACTCTTGATACCAACGATGTTCTGGTGCAAATTAAAATTGAGTACGATAATATTACTAGCAAAACTACAAATAAAAAAAAAACAAATTCTCAAAACATGTTTTTTTTAAATCTCTTGTAAGAAATGTATATTTATGTACCTACTTTCTTTATAATGTTGTAGACCTGAAGAAAAGTACCAATTCATTGCATTCAATCAATTGCATTGGCCGGTGGGATCCAGATGTAGGGCGCTCCTTTTTATGCCGGTAATCTAGCACAGCACGTTCCACAGTTGCCTCAAAACAGTATTAATATTAAACAGACGTGTTCAAACCCAAACGCCACATTTGTATACAACTTTGGATTGTATACAAAGGTTGTATATTAATTTATTTCTCACCTCAAATCAAATAATATCATAGTAAAACTAACTTAAAACATATAATTAAATACTAAAAATAAATTAAGTCATAAATATAAACCTAAATATAAACTACACTAAGAACTATATAAAAAATAAAACTAAATAAAAAAGGAAAAATGCCTAAAGATGAGTTAATGGTCCCAAACCACTGTCATTTACCGGGAACGTTCCTAAAAAGCTGGCGGCGTTACTACGTTGTATAGCGTTATATAGAAATGTTTAAATATTTATTTTATCAAATTATCCTCTGATATACCCACAGCACTAATCTCTCGACTATAAACCCGACGATATCAAATCAAAGACAGTTATTATGCATCGAAGGTCTTATTTAAGAGTCAATTAAGATTCGTTGAAAGGAACCTGCAATATCTACAAGTGGGTCACATTCGCGCGAACTGACCGTGTACGAACGATCTGCGCCGGCGCCTATAAATACAAACGTCACGGGAACGCGTCCTGGTAGAACAAATTTAATTCGTCACTCATCAAAACTAATATAATATTAATATGTACCTTAAATCGTTTATAATACGGTCGTACATTAATTTACACTGATGTAAAATTATTTTTGTTAATTTAAACAATGATGCTATGCACAAAAATAAATGCAGTAGAAAATGATAACTTAATGATTTGGAAATAGAGGCTAATATATTATATTGCAAATGCAATAATTAAGATTGCTGAGATAGTACCATCAAACCTTTAAATTATTTTATTCTAGACTTTAAGTCTTAGAAAATAAGATTGAATATCCTACAGTGTAGCCGCGTAGATGAATTAATTTGCAATTCCTAACTCTATACTGAGTATGAATAAGATTTTAAATTTCGTAATCGTATGAATGTGATAGTTAGAAGATATGAAATTTACATACAAACATTCCGTAATTCCGGCTAACTAGCGTTCATTTATGCGATTTAAATTGTCACTTTGTGAAACTATGCCTAATGATCTGTTCAATGGATATGGATATAAGACGATGGTAAGCGGAAAAGCAATTCATGTTTGAGAGCTGAGTTTTCGGTCTAAATCCTTATGTATCCGTATGTTTGCGAGTTTACAGTCATTTTTTGAAGTGATAATCATATAGGTGGGTAAGCCGCTTCGTTACGTAACGCGTTACGGCGCCTGTATATCTGGCTTCCCTTTTTCTCAAGCATACGGCAGCGGTAGGCAGGCTAAGTTATCACTTCTGTCTAACATGCACATTTTTTGTTTTAAAAAATATTAACATCGAGGGGGAATGGTTTTGTAGTATTTTTCTTTTAATCGTCTATGATATCTTTTCGAAGCGTTAGAGTCATGCAGGAATCATTGTCTTGATTACAGCTCTTAGAGCCGATTGGATCAGTGCAGTACCACGCTCTCACAGAATATCGACGTCAAACGGTTAGATGACGGTTTCTTTGATGATTTTTTGTGTTTTTTCAAGTAGATTCAAGAATGGTTTAAATTAACAACTGGTCCCGGTTGATGACACTGCAAATCGGTCACTAGATTTTTATTTTTTAATAGCAAGAAAGACAACGGCTGCCGCATACAGCTAGTAATATTATAAAGAGGAAAGATTTCCATTTTTGTGTTTTTGTAATGAATAAACTCGAAAACTACTGGACCTATTATGAAAAATTATTACACCATTAGAATGCTACATTATCCCTGAGTATCATAGGGTATACTTATAAGCCCCGGTAGGTGGCGCTGGAATCGGGTTCTAAATTTTTATTTATTTTCTGGTCTGCCGGGACCGCTAGTCATGAATATAGAAATAATGATATCACGCGACATATGCAACTCTTAAAGTTAACATAGAAAGAAGAAAACCAGTACAGCAACAAACTGACTCAAAAATGTTTAAAACCAATTTTTCTTTAGCTCGCATCGAAAGAGACCTCAGAACCATATCTCTGTATCGTTTTCCACATAAAATACAAAGACAACACCGCTTCGTTACATATATATCAAAGGGTGCGATAAGATCGGCTTTCCTGGTCGTGAACAATGCGCTGTGCCAGTAATACGGCCCCAATTGACTTTTGTTGGCATACATCTGATAGGTTTCCGACGTTGGTCCTCCAGGAAGTAAACTTGAATCGAGTAGCGATCGAAGAGTTTCAAAGAGTATGGCGATATATAATATTTTAACAACTGCCGACTGTATCTTTGCCTCCTAAAGAAGTGCGATATATATTTTACGTGATTTGTACGTACTACATAAAATATGTGTGATAGTAATGTTACGACCTGAATACCGACAAAAGACAAATTGACACCTGCGTACCTGTAGACATTTTATTACCTTTTCTTTCTTTGGACATCTTTTGTTTACTTTGTGTTAAAAAAAAATCATCAGAAAACAGCCCATTGTGTATTGTAATCTTTTATGGTAATCATTAGCCAGGTGTGATTCTAAGAAATTCAGTCTACGCGGCTCTGAGACATATTGTATTTGTGCAGTATAAAACAATGCCCCAATGAAGAGATGAATCTATTTAGTGACGGACTTTGCGCGTATGGTTGAATCGTACATTACGTTTGGACTGGTTGTGTACAGTTATATTTGTACCTGTGTTATACGTATTTGTATAGTTCTAATACATTCTATAATAATTCCAACGGCATTTTAATTTCAGTCCTGCAACTCGTAACAAGAACTTTAACGCAGTGTAACTTACAAGTGTAATAAGTCAGAATAATAATAAATAAAGACTTTAATAGTTAGTAATAAACTTAGATTGACACGTACCTCGTATTAAGTTAAAGATAATAATGCTGTACGATACATAAGCAGTAGTAAATAGGAAAACAATTGAGATGGTTAAGAAAATGAAAAATATTAACAATGTAGAAATTCCAACCCCCCCCCCCCCCCTAGTATTCTAGATGGTAGAAAAATAAGATTATAAACCCTAAAGATAGAGGCGGAAAAAACTTCCGTAGCATTTATCAATTGATGTCAGGGTTCTACAGTCTTACTGTCCGTGTCTACTCTGTTACTTTATCATTGATTGAGTTTATGTCACATTTTATCCAATATTAAGGCAAATCGAATGTATAATCTTATATATAAAATTCTCGTGTCACAGTGTTAGTTACCATACTCCTCCGAAACGGCTTGACCGATTCTCATGAAATTATGTGTGCATATTGGGTAGGTCTGAGAATCGGCTACTATCTATTTTTCAAACCCCTGAGTGATAAGGGGTGTCCACCCCAAAAATTTATGATACAGCGTTCAAAAATACATACAATCCTAAATTTTCAACCCTCTACGATCAACCTCTATTTTTTAATAGTAATATCGCTATTATCGTATTTTTATAATTTTCTACTGGGATGATTTAGATTTTAATTTGGACCAGGTAGATGGTTTTGTTGTTCTATATGCTGAAGTTTGTCCCGGAATGGTTTAAATAAACGATTGGACCCAGTAGGTGGCGCCGCGATATTCCTCCTAAACGCTGGGCCTGATTTTGATGAAATTTTTTGTTTGTTCAAGTGGATTTGAGAATAGTTTAGATTAACATTTGGTCCCGGTAGATGACGCTGGAATCGGGTTGTAGATTTTTATTTTTTAAAGGTAGGACAACGTCTGCCGGGTACAGCTAGTAAGATATATAATTTGGCAAAAGACAGTTAATATATAAAATAAGGGACTCGGGCCGAGTGGAACTTTTATGGGCTGATAGACGCGTTTATATATATCAGACTTCTAGCATCCATATTGCTTAAAAGCAGTACGCAAATGCATGTTTGCGCATTGTAAGATTGCACCGAGTGGTGCTGTCACATAATTGTGACTAATTTTTGCCGAGCGTGTGGTTGCGGTCACCTTAGGAATGTGGTCCTGGCGAATAGTACTGACTAGCGACGAGCGTGGTTACTAGAGGAGCGGTGAGCGGAAAGATTAATGCATTAAGTAACAACCCCTTAAATTTTTAAGCAAAAATCATTTCGATATAATTTGACGATATTGTTACAACCTAGGCGCCGACAAAGACAAATTCCACGTACAGATCTGTAGAAGCACATTTTATTACCTGTCGGCATTTGAACTTATTGTAATCCTTTTATGATGGTCTTCTTTTTTTCACTTATTTATTGGTATACGTTTCTAATTATTGTGGAGAATAGGCTATTGTCCTATTGTACTCACACATTAGCCAGGTGTTGCGAATTCTTTTGTATTTGTGAAGTATAAAATGACAGCCTGGTGGAAGAGAGGGGCAGTTGGGATACGACTACGATAGACACGATACGATACGGTGTACATTCGGGAATCTGATAGTGACGGACTTTCCGCGTTTTATTGAATTACGACCTGAAGCATTACGTTTGGATTTGTTGTGATGGGTTATATTTGTACCTGTGTTATAAGTCTATCTATGTCGTAAAGAAAGTAACTTGATACTTACACGATGCTTTACGTAATACTAAAAATTACTAGTAAGTATCAAAATTACTCAGGATATTGGAGTTTCTAGAGTTAGAAATGCGAATGTACCGCCCTTATTATTTTCTACTCTATCTGGCCATACTCTACACGCTTCGCTTATGAACGTAAAGTTAGCTCAAAACCGCATTTGCTAATAGAAAACTCCTGCGCACCACACTGAGTAAAATTAGGCACATTTCAGCTCACTGTAATTTGGCAAAGTTTTCAACATCACGACCATTGTACTTGTAACACTCGGTGGTGTCATGTTATAATTTGTGAAACCAATTTGTTATGGAGGTCAAAAAGTAATTAGGGACTCGGTTTTGATCATCCATTGTTGATATTTGTGTTTCGCTAAGATTACTATGAAATATGTATTTTGTTATTTTACTAATGGTTTTTAGTACACTCTGTGTTAAAATGTCATATCAAATACCTATAGGTGATATTTAATTATACTTATTATAGCAGTATAATATTTGATTGTATTTGTCTTCGGTATCGTTCCGGTGTCTGGTTACATTGAGTTTAGTTTTATATTGAATATGATTTCACAGCGTTTTTATATTACGTCAATTTTAGACGAATCTTTATTATTTCAAATGTTTCGGTAAAACGAACACTTATGAGGAAGGTATAATGGAAGAAGAAAGAACAGAAAAAATCTTTTGTGTTTGTTTGTTTGTCTGAGTGTATTGCAGCTGTGTGTGTGTTATAAAAAATGTGTACGTGTGCTAGTGTACATACGTAAGAAGTGAAACTTCTTTATGACCTTATTATTAGAAATATGATCTACTATATGCAACTTTACAGAAATAGGTTAAATAAATAAAGCTCACTGTAATTGTCGAATCGACCGTGGTAGGGGCAAGGAAAAGATGGCGCGTAACCGAAAAAAGTGACGGCAATTTTTTTTTCCAACGCCGATAAAGGAGTTTCACTTCAAAAATGTACCGGTAAACACTTTACGGGAGTGCCGCGCAGCCATATTGTGATGACAGCTCACGTATCTGTGTCGGAATATTAATCTATATATATATATATATATATATATATATATATATATATATATATATATATATATAACTTGCTTCACCCGCGGTTTCACCCGCGTGGTGATGAAAAATTTTGCATGATTCACGCAATATCTTTATAAATTATAGCCTATGTGTTATTCTGATATGTAAGCTATATTTTTAGTGAGATGTAAGTTCCATCAAAATCCATTATTTTTGTGTGAAAGAGAAACAAACATACATCCATTCTTACAAACTGTCGCGTTTATAATATTTATAGAGATAGAGATTGAAATCCACGTATATGACTCATCACGATATCTCAGGAACTATAATACCTATAGACTTGAAATTTGGCATGAACTTGATCTTCCCGCCAAGTAGAGGTCAGCTAAGAACGGATTTTACGGCACGCAAAGCGGGCGGGTATCAGCTAGTTTTGTTATGTTTGTGATGTTTACAGGTGGTGGTTATTTGTATAAGTTTTTATATCCCTTTTGTCGTAGTTCATATTTTTCTTTCAATTATTTTTTACTTAACACCGTCATCGCTATATTATTATTTTTCCACCTGATAATGACTGTAATGGTTGATTGATTGATTAGTCAAATAAAGAACGAGCGTGTTGGCAATCGAATAAAAAAGTTAAGATAATAAATAAATAGTTTTGAAATGGCATATCTTTAAAATTTGTGTTTTTTTTTTTGCTCTGCTGTAATATTTCTTGCTAACCACTTGCAAAGATAGTAGATACAAGATTTATCATTCCAACATCGATATGCAGAAGTGTTTGGTGATCGCCACAACATTTCCTAACCACAGAACACGACCCGGCGCCATAATTCCCACTAATAGAGTCCACAACACGCACTGGCTACACATCAAACAGACAGCATAACAAAACAAAGCTTCATCAACATCCCATAGCAAATTTAACCGTATTGCCAGGTAATAAAGATTATTTTAAAATGTTTAAGAGCAACTTTTGATTATAAAGGAGTGAACAGGTTGTCCTTGAATGACCTGACGCTAAACAATATGGAGTAAAATTTCAAAACAAGTTTAGGTTTCAACACTGAGCCTAATGCAAGGATAATGGATAATCTTACAATAGGTAATATAAAGAGTATTGCCAGTCATCGAAAAGTAATAAACATTTGGTAAGATGATAATGTATTTTGTTTAAAATCTTTTAGAAAACATTATTGCAAGATGTATTTATAAATATAAAACCGTCTTAAGTATTCTGTAGAGAACTGTTATTGCACAAATTATAGCAAATATATCGTTATATACATAAATATATGATTATAAATTTATAGCAGCTTATTGCATACATTAATCTTTCGTATGTGTTAGTCACAAATTAGTATAGATTATATATGTAACTAGGAAATCCTGCAACTTCGTCTACGCTTGACTTGAAATTTCCGCAGTATTCCCGGTACACGAAGTACCACAGCATCTAAAAAAGAATGTAAGCTATCGTTTTAGTAAAAACGATGTCGAAATAAGCTAATTTTTATGCACCCGGACCGCTGAAAACTGCTCCCGGGAAATTGGCCTCGAGATTCCGAGTATAAAAAATATTACATATTTTATTACACCAAATTTGCTATCGATTAGTGAAAAATTCACATTGAAATTTTTTTATCGGACCATTTTAAACCATTCCCAGAAAAACTCGCGAGGGATTCCCAGGATGAAAAGTGGCGCAGATTTCGGGCCAAAACTTTGATGTCGGTCAGACAAAAGCGCATCAAAATCGGCCCAGCATTTCTACGTCTATCCCGAACAAACAGACAAGAATTAAAAAAAAAATCGCATCGTGTTCTGTATCGTATGTATAGGCTATGTTCCGTTTGATTAGAGGCTCGCAATGGCCACGTTCAGGACCGCGACTTTTCGCGTTCGTTACAAGCACCGGCGTTACAATGACGACGCAATTAGTGACGTTTTCGCCACGACCAGAACGCCCTCGGTCGCTTTGTGGAACGGCTAGCGAAGCATTTTGGGCGTTGTGAGCTACTATTGGAAGGCGCTGCTAGTGTATCTAGTTGGTTTTTTAAATAGTTTCGATGTACTACAGACACGGTAAGTCCTAAGGGGAATAAATTCCGCTACGTGTATCCGTCACAATATTATCGATAGATAAGCACACTCTACTAACTGTGGGATCCTATATCTTACTACATATTCACTTGCCTTACCATCGGTTGTATTTTGACATTACTTGTACGGCTTATGTTAAATTTCAACTATGGTAGGGCAAATGAACCGTAACTGGCCGATAGTTGTAGAACCACAGTCTCATAGTGATTGAATTTGTATTTAGTACGTATGGCCTCAATATCGTATCAGCTAATATCCCGATGTAAAGACTGGAATAGAACGTAGGTATCTCTTCTTTTTTCACGTTGGTAGCCAAAATATCTAGTTGAACTTTTCATCAAATAAATAATTACCCACGAGCAACAGCTTGTCTTAGATTAAATCTTTTTTTTTTATTGCAGGAGTTCAGCAAACAGGCAGATGGTCCACTTGATAGAAAGCAGTTACCATCGCCTATGAACATTTGCAACACCAAAGGTGCTACAAATGCGCTGCTGCACTCTTAAGGGAGACTGGAACCTGGTCACTAATGCCGAAACACAACTCAAGGTTGCTATGGCGACATACTGTAGACCAGGGGTGGTAGCCATCCAGTCGGGCAAATGCCCTACCACCTGGCTGTGGGTTGTTTTGTCGCCTCTTACGACAGGCCGCCCGGCCGCAGGAAATTGTATTCTTTCTCCGTTCCTGCACGGATGAAAACTAATAAAACCTCAGTTTAAATCTACTGCAATGAAATGAATATCTTTTACAAGACGATGTGATATTTGCACACTCTATGGGTAATGACATGTGGACTCATATATGTATAACTCAAGACCTGTATAAATTTTATGTACCATGTCATATCCAAATAAATTTTCATCTCATCGAGACCTATCAAAACGGTTGATAGATTTCTCACGAAACCAAAACGCTGTCTTTTTGTATGTATGTTTGTATTTTGAACAACGCATAAGCGTTGCCATACAACGTGGTAATGCGGCCAGCTATTTGGGAACGTTCCCAACTGACTGTGATTTGGGACCTATTTATTATTTGTAGTTTTTATCTTTTATAAATTAAGTTGTATATACATATATTATTAGAATAGGTAAATTATGTAAAATAAATTCATGTACAGTTTAATACTAAATAAAAGGAAATAGAACAGAGAAAAAATAATTTTATTTGATCCAGTTTTTACAGACATTGTAAATGCAATGTGTATGGGCCTTAATATTGTACACATGGTTCCTGCGTCACATCTCACAAGTCACAAACGTGTACATAACTTAATAGGAATGGAGACGTAAATCTACACACTGCTGGATATATCCATCGCACTGCCAATGCTGTGTGATACATACCTGTCGGAATAGAGGACACTGCTACTTTCTAATGTGGGATAACTTGATGGGAAGATGGATGTTCGCAGGTTTAGATATCCGGGGATATTATAATGACCAAGATGCTTAAGTGGCAGCCTAACAATGTCCTGCGCAAAATTATCTGATTGAGAAGGACAGAGAATTTAACATGCTTCACCACATTGTTAAGAAGTCATCATAATCATCATCATCTTCAGCCAATCTCAGTCCACTGCTGGACGTAGGCCTCTGTCTTCCTCATCCAGCAATCCTTATGCATCATAATGCAAGCGTAAATTCTGTTTGCGCTCGGAGTGTTTGTTTCGAAAGTCCGGAGTCCACTTTTCTGCTCTTTTTTCTAATTTTTTCTCCAATTCGCGCGAACTTCGGCATCCCTTGCAAGTAATGGAACAAGCTGTGTTTTTCTCAATAATCCAACACGTTTACAGCCAAAACACTCACCCACGGGGAGGGGGGGGGGGCAGCATTGATATCATATTAATAAAAACCACAATAATGCGATAATATGTAAAAAACCAAACTATTCATCCTAGATAATACAAGATTTCTCAAGAAATCTCAGCATGTTGTTAACTGTTGATATTATAATTGAATTTTCTATTTACATAGCTATTAGCAAATTAGAGCAACACAAACGATACATTCCTTAACAAGGTAGGCGTTAGACTCACCACATGCGGGCGGATTGTCGCAAGACATAATTGCGTGTCGCAGGCAGCCGCGTATTGAACGTACTGTCAACAAAGCTTTATTGCGAACTATGGGAAAGCTGGGACACACTGAGAGATAGTGGCAATAATAAAGGAGACGGAGACTTTTGTCCCAAAGAAATGTAATAAGTACTAATAAGTTAACATAAGGCGTTATATTTTTCTATTACAATACAGAAAACAGCATCCATAACTTATTTATCCAAGACGAGAAATCTTAAAGATAAGGTCACAAATAAAAAAAATTATCGATTGCCGTAATCGAATTTTAACAATTAATAATATAAAAACACTTACACCCGAAGATTAATCCATTCAAAATAACTAAACCCACTACAATTATAAAAATTGAAATCACTCTCATCTTTTTATAATCTGCGCCCAAGAATGTTCGCAAGCGTATCTGTTTCTTTTGCGCTTCATGGTATAAATAGTTTGAGCATTATCCCACTTTGCTCATTAGAAGGTAGAACAGTACACAATTAAATAACAATTGGTAATCAAAAAACGTAACTGAAAAATTCCAAGTTCCAGTACAAAATGCCGCAGGTCACATTGTTTTTTAATCGACTTTAAAAAGGAGAAGATTCTCAATTAGTTTGTATGTTTTATTGTTATTTTTGTTGTATGTTCGTTACTCGATTTCTCCGTCAATTGTGAACCCAATTTCAAAAATTGTCTTTTAATCGAAAGGTTATACTCCCGAATTGGTCCCATTGTCACCACGTTAGTATCTGATGAGTGGATCCCAAGGAATTAGAGAAACTCACGAAAATGAAAATTCTTAACCAACTGCTTCGTAACATGATATCTCTGTCAATTGTAAACCGATTTTCACTTTTTTTTTACTTATAAGTGTCTACTCCCGAGATAGTCCCATTGTCACCAAGTCAGGATCTTAATATAATTATTTCTAAAGCAATTGCGCAACTAAAAATTAATATATTTTTTAACAGAAACAAAACTGATTTCACACTAAAAACCAAAAAAATAAATATTTAATCGACTTCTTTCTACAAAATCTCGAGGTCGGTTTTAAGAAAAACATAAAATTTACAATATTATTTTAATTTGTTATAATCACATTTAATTACTTAAAATATATTTTTTACTTCTTAATAAATATATGCCTTGGATTAAAAACATTTTTTTAGATAATAAAATTAAAAAAGCGAGAGAAATACTCAAAAAGAATATCCTTATGACGCCATCTTGTTTTGTAAGAACTTATCTGATTTACATTTTATACTTTACGCTTATTAAGCACATAGTAAAGTAAATAAGTATTTTTAAAATAAATTTTAAGTATATATTCCTATAATTTATTACGAATATCACAGTCTATACACATTAATTTAATTTAAATTCAGTCGTTTACTTATTTAGTACGCCTAACCATCCTTAATACAAATTAGGTACAATACCATAAAAATACCACCTTTTAACGATATTCTGTTTTCCTACCATTATTTATAATTAAAAGATGAATGCATAATTCTTAACTTTTTTAAATAATAATAATTAAATATAACAAATACTTAATCACGGAGTGAACAAAATGTTGATGTAAATATATAGATATAAATAAAATAAATTAATTGAAATTTCTTAGTGTACCTCTGTCCCCAAACGCGTATAACTATAAAACTATTTTCCTTTGGTTTACACTTAATTAAGGAATTAGTTCACAAACCCAGACGTGGTGCGAGCGAAACGCAAATTTCCGCGAAATGTTGCCAGGTTGAGAAAAATTTGCATACTCTTTTATATTCACATTACCCATAAAAAAATATTTTTAGAGCGAATACTGACATAATGTTAAGAATTAAGAGTTTAGTTTCTCGTTCTCGTTTTTGACCCCCCATTTTTAGGGGAACGGACGGTATACCTATAACGCTTATCCAATGGATATTTCCGGTATTCGCATTTTGATTATCCGAATTAAGGTTTTAGGATAAGATTGTTTGTTTGTAAGATAATTTGTACTATCCACTACCATGAATTATCTAGCTCCGTGGGCTCAGCGATCCAAAGTAAGTTTTGGCCTCCTAAAGGAAAGCATGCCACTTTTCTCCGTCTTGCAAAGTGCCTTTCCAATTGAAAGCTTGTAGCTCGGTCAGGTCGGCTTCTCCTCTGCCTTTCCAGCGATATTTAGAACGGCCAGTCGGTCGTTTCAAGTACGCTTTTTTCACACTCCGATTCTTCTCCGCCCGTTCGAAGTAATCCAGCCAGCGTAAGCTACAACCATGACTTTATTAGTAAATATTAACTACCCAATATAAAATAACTATTATTCATTACGTTTTCTGTTTGAATAGCATTTTATTAAATGAATTAAAAACGCAAATGTAACCTCTTACTATCGAATTATAGATTGACGCTACTGATCACTTTCATCCCTCCCAGTTCAATATTGATGTACAAAGTAAAAGATAGTGTATTATTCTTTACCAAAATACAATTAATTAATCTTCTAGCCAAAATTTTTTATAACGGTCCTTACAGCCGTTTGGTCCCGAATAGATAACAAACAAGCAGTGTTCTTTTTGCATTTATATATTTGTTACACCCCGAGTACTATGAATGCTGGACAAGAGCACGTGCTCATCATCTGAAAATATCGAAACGAAGCTAAACCAAATCAGCACTGCTAGGCTTCTGAATCCATAATCAATTCGTTTCACTTATTTGTACAAAAATTTAGCTTCCGTATGTTTTCACCTTTGCGACTTCAACACTCCAATTTGATTGACTTAAATGTTTACGTACGTTACGTTTTAACAGAAGTGTTTCAGTTCACACACACACATTCCCTTATAACTAATGGCAGACGAATCCACAGCAAAGAGTGTGAGTTGAACTAATTATGATTATTATTTTAATTAAATTCAATAAAATTTGCTTCACTGCATCAAATAACGAGATTTATTAGTATGGATAGATTAGATTCCTGGCAACCCTTTATGCATTAGGTCTCATTCGCACTACAAGCCCTTTCATAACCGACGATCTTTATCAGGTAGTTGTTACCAGTGTACGCCGCGCCTATACGCATGCTTCGTTTATTATAATTACTGTTTTATGTTCAAATAGTTAATTTCCAATTACTTATTATTATGATAACTGGGCAACAAAATGTTAATAAATTTACTATTAAAATAAAATCGGCACAGTACGGGCAGTCCACGAGAAATATTAAGAGTTCCGAAGAGGTCCGTCCGTGAATTTGAACTTATGACGCTGTAGATCCAGGCTGATATCACTGCCTTGATTAGAGCTCGCTGAGCCATCTTGATCGATGTGATACACACTCTCAGAAAATATCGGCATCAAATTGTTGACTTTGAGCTGATCGTTTTACGTATAGAGTACCGTAGAGGTCCGTCCACGAAATAATTGGTTGTATATGAATTTTATGGTATTATTACAATTTGGGCTACCTGCAAACAAAGCACATTTATTACCCGCCGGCGTCGTTTGAACTAATAACATTGAAGCGCTTTTATGACCGTTTTCTTTTGTTTACTTTGTGTTTAAAATTTGTAATTAGAAAAACATCCCATTGTTTCTTGTAATCTTTTATGGTAGTCATTAGCCAGGTATGATTATTAGAAATTCAGCCTGCGCGGCCGTGAGACATATTGTAATTGTGCAGTATAAAGCCATGCCCTAGTGCTAAGAGGGGCAATCTAGCGATAGTCACAAGCGAGAGAAGACGTCAGTGATGGACTTTGCGCGTGTTATTGAATCGTAAATTACGCTTTCACTGGTTGTGTTCAGTTATATTTCTACCTGTGTTATACGTATTTGTATAGTTCTAACAACTTCTATAGTAATTCTAACGGCATTTGTAATTCGAGTCCTGCAACTCCCAACAGTATAAATTGTGCAGTTTGTAAATTTATTTAACTATTTGTCATTATTACCTCAACAATATAATTAATTATTAATAATATAATGTATTGTTTGCCGTGACGTCGCTCTAGGGTCAAGCGGAAGATCTGCGTTGGTCTAACAGATCGACAGGTTGCTGAGCTTGATTAAATTTTTAGGATTAGTCATATTTTTCTTTACACTCTGTGGTAGTTTTCTCTTCTTTTATTGTGCTTTATTTATTACTTTAAATGTGTTTGTTTCACTTGTGTTGTGTGTCATGCGTATGCCGTGGTAGAGTTATGCTGACATCATTATCTTGATTAGAACTCACTGGGGCAGCTTGTTCGAATCTGCCTTACTGTCGTGATTGATTTGCAAACATCCATTAAAATTGTCGCATTTATAATATTAGTATAGAGTATGTTTACAAACTCCTGGTAGCGTAATGGCTAGCGCACGCGCCCCGAACTCTGAGGGCGCGGGTTCAATCCTGGACGGAACGCATGCACCACTTAGTCAGTTTTCTTATCTAATGTGCATATTTAATAAAACTACGTTTTAACGGTTTTAAGCGCCGTAATTTATTGAATTTTGGTTTGTCCGACGTTTCGGCCGCTTTTCAGTGGCCATGGTCACGGACGATCAAGGTGACATTTGTCCAACGAGTATTGTTAAAGTTTTATTTAGCCTACCGCCAATTTGTTCATTTTAATTATAATTTTGTTTATGGTTATTATTTACTCTATTGGAGCCTAATCTAATTTACCACCGCTTCACAACATGTTGTGGCTTGAAGAGAAGAAGCGGCGAAAGAAACTCTTCAGCAAACATGCCTAGTTCTAAATTTTTTATATAATATTAAAATGGGTGGAAGGAAAAATAAAATAAATTATCAGTCAAGTTGGTTTGTGTTACGTTGCACGCAGAAAGAGCACAATGTCTTGAGGTCTGGCAGTTGGTTTTTGCTGGGTTTGAATCTTAATAAACGTCGGACAAACCAAAATTAAATAAATTAACGCGCTTAAAACCGTTAAAACGTAGTTTTATTATATATACAAGTCGCGAAAACTAAAGAAAATATAATGTGCATATTGTTACAATTACCACGTGAAGGTAACAACGGTGAAGGAAAACATCGAGATGTAACTTGCACATCGAGATAACCGATGTGTCAAACCTGCCAAGCCGCCTTGGACAAGCGTGGCGGGTATACTGTCTGTTACCTCTATAATGGGAGGCCCGAGCCCAGCAGTCGGACATTTATGGGCTGATATTATTATTATTATTATTATTTTTTAGTCCCAACGCAATATTTTTTGTGCAAAACTTTTTCTTCTTATCAAGCTCCAAAATACCATTATGTCAGTAGATTTCTTTCCCGCACATCTTTAAGCAATATATTGTGAATGTGATAAATGTTTCTAGCAAGAATATCACATATAGAGAAACGATACAACGAAAAATGGTCAATATGGTCACTTACAACTTGTAATTTGTGAACATATTATGTTCACAAAACACAAATGAGAACAGCCCTAATCTAGGTACTGTACATATTAAATAAGAAACATTCTCTATAAGGAGTTAATTCATATTCAGACACGAAAACCATTTCCTATAATCTAAATTTAGAACAAGCTCCAACGTTATCCTATAATATCATAACAGTACTTCCACACAAGGAACACTAATGCCAAGAGGCGTGTGTCCAATTTAACATATCGCGCTGCGGGCAATATCTCGGCGGGTGACAGCGACAGCGCGGCTGCAAGGTGCGTAGGACGGCGTAACGGACGCACTGGTAGCGGCTAAATCAACCATTGTCTGATTGGGTGCAGCCTGCCGCATTCCGATCACATATGCACACGATTGGTCAGAATTGAACGAGAAATTCTAAATTTAAAATATTAAAATACTTACCTGAATACCTACCTGTTACCTACTTATACAACTGATCAGTGACCAAATCCCCACTTAATCCAGACCAAATTAAATAAAAATCTGATAAATATATAGAATTTGCAAAATACATAGCTGACTTAATGTGCTTTTAGATTCTTGCTATCACGTATATTTATTTATTTTTGCTCCTAAGGCAATATTCTTGTGCAAAACTTTTTTCTTCTTATCAAGCTCCAAAATACCATCATGTCAGTAGATTTCTTTTCCGCACATCTTTAAGCAATATCCTGGGAATGTGATAAATGTTTCTAGCAAGATATATCACATATAGAGAAACGATACAACGAAAAATGGTCAGAATTATTACTTACAAAATTTTGTTACTTGATTTGCCACGAAATTACAATAATTAAATATACGTTTTATGTGTAAAAAATATACCGCTTAATTTAAAACATCAATCACAAAAAATGGAAGCGGTATAAAACGTTTAATACTGTCGAAATTATAAAAAAAATACAATAGTTAGGAAGTGTTTTTTTTTTTTGCCGACCAATGAATCTAAAGAATCGTAGTGACCCAAAATTATAATCGAGTTGACAATCGACTACTACCAGAACAATCGTTTGAACTTTAACGAATAAGCATTAAAGTATTTTATTAAAACCATAAACGTAAGTGCATAAAATATAATAATAATATGGTATCACAACTGCTGTTTTAAAATAGAGTGTTGAAGTTGTCTAGCGCACAATCCCAAGAAGTCGATTATTATATAGGTATGTTTAATATAAAGCTCAAACTATGCATTTCATGATGTTGTCCTAAATGTTGATTTATTCGAATCAATGCATGGCTAAGGGATGAGACCATTCAAGACTCATAAGACGCGTAGACTCTTCAGCACATCACTCGAGTCGCATTCGAAACGATCGATTAGGAATATAAACTATAGAGTCATAGCTCAGTTATTAAAACAATCGACTGAAACATCCCGTAATGTCCACTATTTAAGGTCTTAAAATATTTAAAGATCATGTTTAAAGTTAGTACCTTAGTAACTTACATTGTGCATCAATCAATAAACATAGTATAATGTATAGTAATTGTTAAAATTTCCTTGCAAGTTATAAAAGAAAAAGATCACTACTTTGGTATTGAAATCTTGAAGTTCGTCAATGTAAACTTATTTATTGGTAACAATATCTTACTTTAGGATAGAATTTGTTTTCTGTATTTACTTTACATAACATAATTAAAATTTTTAAATGTGTGCTACATTATTCTATTTTCGTCTGAGTATAATTTTTTATCCACTAACTCAAAAATTGTATAGAAACTTACTAAAACTTCAACTATTTATTATTCTACTTTGCTTGTTAAAATTATAATTAGTTGGCCACCGTACACACCGTATATAAAAGTCTATTAGTACCTACATTCAAACACGAAATTCTAATTTATCTGTGTATTAGTAGCTGTGATAGCACTCTGAAGATTTAAAATCATAAACAATCCACTCTTACTTAGATCCTTTTACCAACATCGTCAATACTTGTCACTCATTGACAACATAGCTCCTTGCTACGTAGATCATATCTTCCCCACGTCTGTTTCAATCATATCGCAATAATATATTGCCAGTTCGCCACATTCTCAAGTCTAGAAGCACACGTCCGTGGTACACACGCAAGCGTGTTTCTCGGGCGACCCGCTGCTGTATCGCCATAACTCTGCAAACCGTTGCACGGGAGTCCCGCCGCGTCGATTAAACTAGCCCACTATCGACACAATTAAACCTCATAAAGTCTATGATTGCCTAGTACCTCAGCGTGAAACAGTGTTCATGTTAATTGACAATATTCTCGTATTTTGTTTGTGCTTTATTGATCTTTTTGACGGTAATACTTAAAAAGTATTTTATGGTTTAGCTATTTTACTCGCAACTTTGGATTTTCCCCATTCCTCACGTCTGATCTGTCTATCTCATCTCCCTGTTTCAGTCTCTTTATCCCCATGCTGAACGCTTGCAACGCGTTGGCTTCGGCCATTGGTGTTGCAACCGCCCCTAGGCGTCAGTTACCACTTTTCATGACCTGGGCCGACTCTTTCTGTTTGCTAGCTTCGCAATAAAAAAATATCTATAATATTATAAAATTCTAGACATTTCTCTAAAATAAAGGTATTTAAAAAAAGAACTGGAATAGACTATATAAACAATTAAGAACATGATGTAACTTTTTTAGATTTCTTTTCTGTTAGTCGGTTTGTCTATTTGTTCGGGATTCACGTAAAAAGTGTTGAGTCGATTCCGATGCGGTTTTCGCTGCTCGACGGCTAATTATTATACTTAAACTGCGCTACTTTTTATGCTGGGAATCCCACGGGTATTTTTCTGGAAATTATTTAAAAAGGCCAGAATAAAAAAAACCGAATATGTGAATTTTACCGATCGATAGTAAATGTAATGTAATAAAATTTGTGATATTTTTTGTCCCGGGAATCCCACATAAATTTTCCTATGAGTGGTTTGAAGTTGTTCGGATGCATAACAATTAGCTTATTCCGACACAGTTTCCACTAAATTGATAGCTTACATTCTTTTTTAAATGCTGCATTACTTTGTGTCCCGAGATTCCCGCAGGAATATCAAGTCAAGCGTGGACGAAGTCGCGAGCACATCCTAGTAATTATATATAACTCTGCAAACCGTTGCACGGGAGTCCCACCGCGCTGATTAAACTAGCCCACTATCAACACAATTAAACCTCTTAAAGTCTATGATTGCCTGGTACCTCAATGTAAAACAGTAATGATTTAAATTGAAAATACATTCTTTCTTGTTCTTGGTCAGTGCTTTAATGTTCTTTAATGCTAATTCTTTTAAAATATTTTTATGGTTTAGTTGTTTATTTATTTTATAGTTTAGTTATTTTTTACCCAATAAACCCAATAAAATCAATATATTAAAAACGATATGCAAAAGCTTATACAAAATTAAATAATTTTCTTTTGAACAATTTAATGCACATCTCAAAAAAAAACCTAATAACGAATGAAAGATTAAGTGACTTTTTTATTGTATATAGTAAAATAGAGGATCTTGTTACAAGAGATCTTTCAATCCGTCAATATATTATGAAAACTAGCCCAATAGACCTACCCACCCAAATGTAAGGCAGAAACAATTCATGCAATCAAATCAATATCACAATGCCCAAATTTCGCAACTGCAACAAACATATCACACTACCTTTCCCTTCATCACTCGCATACCAATGAATATACAAATCTGGCCATAAATATGTATAGAGTATAGACTACAAGGAATTCTGTCTACATAGCCAATATATGACGTTACGGACGCCGTCGTGAGCCGACCCACGTGAGTAATGTTTTAAGCCTCTCACTATGCTTTATTTACAGGTATAACTGTAACATACTTGGATAAATGCGTACACTGAAGGCCAATGCAAAAGGCCCGGTATACGATGCACTACAAAAATATTATTTATCTATTAAATCAAATATCGACTGTAAAGACAAAGGGGCTTGGCCTTGAAGTAGTATACTTATTTATTACTATTTTACAATACTCCATTCTTTGTGCTTCAATTTCCTTTTCACACTTAAACGAGAGAGTTTTAACTCTTTTAGTTTACGCAGTAGGTGGATATAATAATAATACATTTATTCAAGATGTTATATTCATTTATTAGTTACAATAATAATTACATGCTTCACGTGCCCCCGCACATGAAGCATGTAAAAGATCTATGAAGAAAATATAACGTTAAGAACTAGTTTCTCATTCACCCGCAAGATCCCGGTCAGCTGGAGTCCTGGACTGACGCTACAGTACTCTCAGAATACTGCTGGTATGATACTCTGGACCCTCAACAATAAAAAAATCCGATTGATTTTATTTTGAAATTGAAATTATTTTGGTTTTGACTATAATAAAAAATAATACACGTGCTTTTGGATTGTAAAATATTTAGCCGATATTTATTTTATTAACTCTGAATTTTTTTTAATTACTTCGACTAAAAAGACAACTACGATCGACCTTTTTTTGATGCATAAGTGAGTTATGTGAGTTGAGTTAGTAACTCACCACTGTGAGTTTTTAGCTTAGTAGTATGGCTTAGTTGAAACCTATTAATACATTTTAAAATCCTTAAAAAGGTCAATGTTTTCTCTTCAGTTTAAAACTTGAGAACCGTAACTCCACTTATTTTAATTTAATTAAAAGTCTATTTCAATTTGTACGTAGTATAAAGAGCCTTTAACTTAATAACATATCCAGACAAATGCGTACATTGCAGGCCAAAGTAAGGTGCTCAATTTATTACAGGGCTGAAGTAAATGAAGCCATTTGTCACTTCACTCGGTTCGACGTATTGTAAATAGTCGAACACGTAATGATTGTTTTGACACCACAATATATTATTAGTGCCCTGTTGACTTTTAGTTGATGTTTAATTAAGTACAATTATTCTATTTGTTCTTATATTAAAATGCTTAAGGAGAATAATAATAATACTCCTAATTACCTTAAACAAGGTTTTGAATTTCTTTCGTGCTCTCATAATTTACGCCTTTCTACTAAACTTAAATTGAACACTCCTGCGCATAACTCAAGTTTTTATAACAATTCTTTTACTGTTAAGGCTATACAGCTCTGGAACGCGCTTCCTGTTACAATCAGACAAGCAAAATCACTAGCGATATTTAAAACTATGATTAAAAAATACTACCTGTCGTTGGAATATGATTTTTAAATTCACTTGTAAACATTTATATATTTTGTAGATATGTATTTGTATGGTATGTATATTAAGTATATATCTATGTAATATATAAAATTTCTCCATATACTTATGTATGTACATAATTAATGTATTTATTATTAAAATGTAAGTAGTTTGTACTATATGTTACGTATACCCCCATCGCCATTATCATCTAAATTCATTCCTGGGGTTGTCTGGAAGAGATCGCTTTTTAGCGATTAGACCGCCCTTTGTACATAACTAGATATAATTTAGTCTTAAGTTCATGTTTGTATTGTTGTACAATAAAGAGTTATCTATCTATAATATGAATGAAATTTGCCCAGTGAAACCCTTACTCTGAAGTTTATTTTACTGTCACATAATTTAGTTATGTATTCCTATGTAACTTAAATTTGTATAAAAACAGTTAAGCAAATGTAAATATAGTAGTAATAGAGATATGAGATAGACAAGTTTAAAAATGCCCTTATATTGTAACAATATTGTACAGTCAGGAAAACGATTAAAAAAAAACTTATATATAAAAATCAATTGTTGTTCGTTAGTCTCGCTAATACTTGAGAACGGCTGGACTGATTTGGCTAATTTTGTGTTTGGAATTATTTGTGGAAGTCCAGGGAAGGTTTAAAAGGTATATGAAAAAAAAACTTGGAACATAGTAAAAATAACAATTTCGCTTTCCCTTAGAAACTATTCCTACCTGTCAAACATCTGATGTTCGTCCTGTTGTTTAGAAATCAATTAAATTTAAAAGTCGTTCAGAAATCAAACTAAATTTAATAATGAAGTGTTTTTTCATAAAAAAAGTTTTGTCTATATTTTTTACTAAAGCTGAAACATTCTGCAATTATCATTCAGCTTTTTTGTTTATTGATTCTGAGGTGGTACGAAGTTTGCCGGTCAGCTAGTATTTTATAAATAATATGATCAATGTGACTATATTCATACAATATTTAAGTTTCCATTCAAATCTGATTAACTATTTATCTAGCATAATTTCGTCTTAGAAATATTATTGTGTCACTGTAGGTACACTCACTTATTTATTTTTTTATAACAGCACTTAATGTCCCACTGCTGGGCTCGGGCGTCCAGTTATAAGGGAACGGACATTATACCCGCGACGCTTGTTCAAGGCGGCTTGGCAGGTTTGACACATCGGTTATGTCGTTGTGCAGGTTGCATCACGATGTTTTCCTTCACCGTTGTTAGCACGTGGTAATTGTAACAATATGTACATTAGGTCAGAAAAATGCCTAAGTGGTGCATGCGTTCCGGCCAGGATCAAACCCGCGCCCTTTGAGTATGGAACGAGTGCGCTAGCCATTACGCTACCACGATTTCACTACACTCACGTGCGTTGTCCTAAAAGGAACCTGCCTGGATTAAAGATACTTTTAGTCCTTTATCTGAAAACTTTAAACTAAATCCTCTAATAATTTAGATGTTAAAATGCAACACTAATAACCAACCATAGGCTATAGGCATGATATATTACCCATCAAAATGTATTTATAATTTTGGCTAACAACATCAACTTTTTATTTTTATATACAAACTAGCTGCGCCCCGCGGTCTCTCCCGCGTGGTGATTGAAAATCGTCATAATTCCGAAATAAAAGAATTTTTCTAAAATAAAAGTAGCCTAAGTTACTCCTTATTACATCACCTACCTGCCAATAAAAGTCCCGTCAAAATCGGTCCAGCCATTTCAGAAATTAGCCAGAACAAACAGACAGACAGACAAAAAATTTTAAAAAATATTTTTTGGTGTATGTACCGTATATGTATTCATATGCTTGTAGTAAAAAGCGGTTATTTCAATAGTACAAACAGACACTCTAATTTTATTTATATGTAGGTATAGATAAATTCGACGGGTGCAAAGTAAATAAAGTTATCTACAAAATGATGATTTTTAGTTTATTGTACAATCGTTTTAATAAAACAATTCTTTACAATATGACATTATTTGTTTTGCATATATCACATTATTTCAATAAATTTTCATACGTAAAAAAAGCCAGTTACGTATGTTCTTTCAAAGTTAATACGAACATCTTTTCGCTCTCCTGTAAAGTAGCTATTTTGCAGATATTTCTTTTTACTTTGCACCCGTCGAATTGTTTCCGTGTGTTTGTGTCCGCGAAACTTGAATTGTCATCTATAGATTTGCTTCCCTAATATCAGACTGAACCAACGTGAAGTATGATTGAGTTTAGCTAATGTAAAATACAGGTCTAAAAGTGTATATAGCTTAGGATATATTTTGTGTATTATAGCTTCTGCACCGCGATATACTGCAGCAGGTGATTAGCGGCACGAGCTGCGCGCGCGCATGCATTGAATTACGTTTTGTTCTTTATCAATACCGTGTTAATGGTTTATTTACTATGTTGCATGAGCTTGATTTTAGATTAGTTACATACGTTTCCTTGATTCTATTCTTACATATTGAAAAGCCTCAAGCTTATGAATTGTAACTTTAAATTAAATTAGCAGTTTATAACACTTGATGGGGCAGAATAAATATAAAACATAATTCTATATGTTAAACTCATATACAGCCTTTATCTCGGCATTGTTGGCGAGATAAAGAAATAGTAAAAAATATATTTGAAAATTTGACGTTCGTGTTTGAAACGTTATGAAAAATGTTCTCAATAATAATTCGTGATTGTAAAAATATGTACTCGTATAAATTTACCTAAAATATATTATAATATTGTTCAATTGAAAAATCCGGAGTTTCCTTGAAAGACCACGGCACCCTTGGTGCCTACCAGCTTTCTCTCCACTATATCCTAAACTCTTGTACATGCATATCTAATTATGTATATTAAACTCTCACTGCTATTTTTACATGTAAACAAACTTATACATTCACATAACACCAACACACTTCTAAATAACTTAGAGTAAGTGAAAACTATAATCTCACGAATGGGACTGTACCAATTAGGCAGGAGGTCCCCAAGTCAACCTAGTTTGGGTACCGATGAACTTAATGAATGTGAATTATGTTTTACCTAATAAATGATTTATTTATTATGAAGCTGTTTATTAAAATATTCCCAGAATTTCCGAATATAACATCATTGTACCCAAAAAGAAATATTGTGTGGGTAATTGAAATGTAGGTGGCTCATTTCAAATCCGTAGAGTATACAAGGCAACCTTTGCGCACTTGTTGTGGTAGGGATCCTGTCCGAAGTATGACTACACAATCCTGGTTTAAATAAGTGTTATGTAATGTAACAAATAAAATGTTTTATCCTTGCAGGAACGGAGAAAGAATACAATTTCCTGTCCTGTCGTAAGAGGCGACAAAACAACCCACAGCCAGGTGGTAGGGCATTTGGCCGACTGGATAGCTACCACCCCTGGTCTAAAGTATGTCGCCACAACAACCTTGAGTTGTGTTCCGGCATTAGTGTCCAGATTACAGTCTCCATTAAGAGAACAGCAGCGCATTTGTAGCACGTTTGGTGTTGCAAATGTCCATAGGCGATGGTAACCGCTTTCCATCAAGTGGGCCTGTCTGCTGAACTCAAGCAATAAAAAAAATAAAAAATAAATGCAAGCCATATAAGAGCACAAGGTCGAATCGGAGATAGGCAAAATGTCGATAAAGGTGCATAAACACAAATAAAACCCTAATATTAAGAAACGTGTATTAGTACCTAAGTATTTCTTAAAAATATAGAATTAGTCTAAAGTGATTGTGTTTCTTGACCCTGACATTCGTGTTCGTCAGGGACATCTGTGTTAACTCTGAATCATTGAAAAGTTCACAAACTTTATTAGATGTATACATATGTAATTTGCTGTTCTTTAAAATACAACGAGTCCAAACTGTAAGTCGTAAGATTTTAATAACATAAAACTCACCAATTTGTCGATATGAGATTCCCGTTCCAAATGTACAGTTAATAACGGCTCAATCGCAGTTGAAACTCAACGGGCCAATCTTATATAATCGCAAAATAGATATGGACCCTCCAGCAACGTGCACACCATTCAGTAGAATTCTTTATGACCTCTTCGATTTGACGACCGGCCGCAGACAAAAGAGTTTAGCGATTAACAATAAACGATTGTTTCTTAATACATACATACATAACTTCACACCAGGTCCCTTGCGGGGTAGGCACGAACAACAGAGCGCCATTTAGGCTTATTCTTACACACCTCACTTTTTTAATATTTAGAAAATTAACGCGAAAATATCACGATGACTAATGAAGGTAATTATAAAAAGATTACAGATAATATAAATACCAAGGGTAATAAAACACCTGCTTGGTTTCAGCTTTTCGGAACACTTCATTTGTAACAGCACTATATAAAATCTTTCTTTCAACAGTCTACCTGTCAGCCATTTTAGATCGCGCATATACAGCGGCGCAGTGACAAAGCTTTAAGCAGTTCATTTGAATAATTGCGCGCATCGACGCCGGATCGCCGTTGCGGTTGATCGGTGGCTACCGATTGGACAACTGGTTTCAAGATTCTTTGGTACAAGCTCGTTTAGATTTGGCATACCTTTAGTATGTGTTCCTTTGATGTTATCACTGCTGATTTCTCTGTGATGGTTCAGAGAATACAATATAGATCCAAGACAGATTTTCAATTCTATTCTTTATATTCTCAGTTTCTAGGACGTTAATTGTTAAAATTATGTGCATTCGAATAAATAACCTTGGAAATGATGATTTTTCAAAAGAATTAATGTTAATGTAAAATTGTATTCCTATCTATTCTATCCCGTGCCCACTATCCCGTCTCCGACCCCGTCCATCCTATCCCGTCTTCCCTTTCCTTTTCCTTTTGTCGGATGAATGAGTTTGGATAGCTCACTTCCTCCTCCCCTCGATCCATGTCTCCCGTATGATCCTTCTCTCCTCTATCCCACTTCACATATTCCATCACCAGTGCAACACCCGTCTGTCGTAGGGTGCAGTTGAATACCAGCGTCAGGCACCTGTTGCCTGGCACATGCTGAACTTCACCTATTTGACACAATCGCGAGACTTTTTTTGATATATACCTACATCGTTTAATTCATCAACATGTGTCTCGCTATGTGAAGACCAAATAAAGGTTTATTATTTCTTTCTTTCTTTAACCTGTATCCCATCCCTCCTTTTTTTGGCCAGGGGAAATCCGTTTGAGGACTAAGCCGCGACAGGCACAGAAGCCAGGGGGATGCTCGCGACCCGGTGAGAGTGTGGGATTCGCCAGATCGGGGGTGGCACTAGCGTGCCCGGTCAGAACCGGAGCCACGCTATTGCCACTCCCCAGTTAGGGATACCCACTAAAACCCCTGGGTGTTCCGTCCTGCGCCTTATGCCAGGGCTACGGGTGTAGGCTATCCCGTCTCCGCGTGCCCTGGCAGACGTAGTCCCCGCTCACTGGGCC
Organism: Dendrolimus pini; assembly: GCA_949752895.1. Lineage (NCBI taxonomy): Eukaryota > Metazoa > Arthropoda > Insecta > Lepidoptera > Lasiocampidae > Dendrolimus > Dendrolimus pini. Next base: position 15,930,657 of record OX457140.1, on the reverse strand, counting down.
TCTTCCAATGCCGGGGGAGCTACTCCCCCGGCCCTACTCGGTCTATTCCAGGCGTGGGGCGGTCTGTAACGCGCCCCACGGGAAGAGAGATGAGCGCACGCGGAACACTCGCGCTCTCATCTCGACGGCATGTGCGGGTGAGTGAGAACCTCTATACCCCTAGAGGCCCCACCCGCACCGCCCGCTTACGGTGGCCGAAGGTCCAGGTCAGACCTCCGGCGTCGGCGCGTCCTCCTTTGTCGGGAGGCCGTTCCGCCTCCTCCTTCGCAAACATGACGTGCTCGCAGAAGGAGAAGACGGCGTCCCATCCGGTGCGGCTCCCAACCATGGTGCAAACCACGGCCGGGAGCGAGAGGTCGAATCCGGTAAAGGCGACGAGCTCTCGGCGCTGCTCCGTCCATGCAGGACATACCTGTATGGTATGCAGCGCCGTATCCTCGTCGCCTGTGTCGCAATGGTGACACCGTGACGTAGCCTCGCGGCCGAGGCGACACAGGTACCTCCCGAAGCAGCCGTGCCCCGAGAGGACCTGCATCAGCCGAAACGTCAGGGTGCCGTAGTCACGTCCAATCCATGCTTGCAGGACGGGCCTCACCTCCTCAATGGTGGCGGGGCCCAGGCTGGGGCGTCTGAGGTGATCTTCGCAGACTCCCACGGCGACCTGGCGGAGCTCCGACCTGCACGCCTCGATTTCGCGAGGCGCGGGTCTGGTGCCCCTTGCCAGGGCTTCTTTGCGCCATACATACAGTGACGCCAGCACCCTGGCCTCCAGGTCCCATGGGAGGGATCCAGCGAGTAGAGAGGCCGCTTCGAAGGACACCGTACGGTATCCTCTTATCGCCCTAACGGCCATTATACGCTGGGCCTGACGCAACAGCGGAGCGGTTTTGGCCGTCAGGCGATCTGCCCATACAGGGGCCCCGTAGAAGGCCATCGACCGTACGATGCCTTCGAAGAGTTTTCGATACGTGGCGTTCGGCCCCCCGACATCGGGGAGCAAGCGCGACAGCGCACCGGCTGCCCCCTTGAGTCTGGGGAGCAGCTGCCGAAAGTGTGCCGAAAAATCCCACCGGCCATCGAGGACCAATCCGAGGTGTTTCATGGTCTCCCCGATGCCGATGCGGATGCCTCCTACTATTATAGCGGTGTCTGGAGGTGGACGTTTCCGAGGACCGTCGAAAAACAAGGCCTCGGTCTTCTGAAGCGCCACCTCCAGTCCAAGACGCCGGATCCTGCCTACAACTAAAGACACCCCAGCCTTGCCTAGAAGACACGCCTGCCTGTGGGTCCTCCCCCGTGCTGCGATCAGAGTATCATGGGCGTAACATATGATGCTGACGTCAGGGGGGACCCTACTACGCAACGTCCAATCGTATGCGATGTTCCACAGGAGGGGACCGAGAACCCACCCCTGTGGAACACCGCACACCATGGCTCGCCGATTCCATCCTTCGTGGACCGGATAAATGACGGCTCGTTCGTTTAAATAATCCCCGACTATTCGGCGGAGGTAGGGAGGCACTCCGAAATACCGGAGTGCCTCCATGATGCAAGGCCAAGGCAAGGAGTTAAAAGCGTTGGCGATGTCAAGAGACACCGCCAATAAAACCTCGCCCCGGGAAACTGCTTCCTCCGCCAGGCTTCTCAGGCGCATGACAGCGTCGATTGTAGAGCGCCCGGTGCGGAAGCCGAACTGGTTGTCCGCCAAGTCCGGCCCCGTCGTCGATAAGTGCTGGACGAGGCGGTCGACGGTGATGCGCTCGAAGAGCTTACCGACTTCGTCCAGCAACACAATGGGCCGGTAGGCGGACGGTGAGTCCGCAGGGCGCCCCTCCTTACGCAGCAGGACCAGCTTTCCGGTCTTCCACCGTTGCGGGAACTGGCCCTGCTCCAAACATGCGCCAAAAAGCCTCATCAGTCGGGGTTCGAGGGCGTCGTAGCACAGAACCCACGCACGCCCTGGAATGCCGTCAAAGGTCCCAACTCTCCTAACCCAACCTAAAAGTTAGCCCTGCGTTGGCAACGTTCATGCTGAAGATAACTGTAGGTCAAGTAGTCCGTTTATATGTTTGCTAACTGCCGGCAATAAATAATGCTCAAAATAACAACATTTATTCAACAGTTTCAATAAATTAGTTCACGTCTCTATAGGAAAAGAGTCAGATCGTTATTTTATTAGGGGCCATCTATAAATTACGTCACAGGTAACGGGAGGGGGGGTCGCCGAAGTGTGACATTGTGTGACAAAGGATGGGAGGAGGCCCTAAATTTATTTAGCTTTAAATACACGAAATTTGAACTATTACCAATAACTTCAAAGCTTTCCCTCTCTATCTGTATAAGTATAGTGCTTAAATTATTAAAAAATAATTTAAATCGAAATAAAACTAATTACGGAACTGCTATTTTTATGTAATGATTTATTAATTTAAAATTGCAAAATATGTCATTTCATTCTAGGTAGGGAGGAGTCACACGAATGTGACCAGCTATGACAAGGTCAAAAATCATGAAATTCGTGTAACGTAATTTGTGTATGACCCCTTATTAGGGTATCGTATTTTTTTATTGCTTAAGTTCAGCAGACTGGCAGATGGCCCGCCTGATCGAAAATGGCTAGTGTCGCCTATGGGCATTTGTAATACCGAAGGTGCTATCAATGTGTTGCCACTCTCTAAAGGGAGACTGGAAGGAACCTGGCCACTAATGCCAGTACACATGGTTATGTCGAGATACTCTAGACCAGGAGTGGTAGTCATTCAGACGGGCAAATATCCTACCACTTGGAAGGCTGTTTTGTCGCATCTTGCGACAGGCCGCAGGAATTTGTATTCTTTTTCATTTTTTGCTCAATTTTATTACATTTAATTAACACGATCCGGAAATAATTAACGATTCATCAATGTGTGAGAGAGCCCTTATTATTGCATCAAAGCTATTGTAAACACTCCCCATTAATTATCGTGAAAATCCAGTTTAACAACAACATCCAGCATAATAAATTGCTATACTATACTTTCCGTTTAACAATGCGCGCGCGCAGGCTAGGACATGCGCAGCTGTCAAAGTAAATGATGTTCGATCCAGAAGCAAGATAGATCCGTCTCCAGTTACGCACGTATCGGCTGTTCACATCGTGTGGGTATAATGCCTAGAGGTCTTGATTTATGAATACGCAAGTAGAATGCCGTCAGGATATTTCATTGAGTGACCTTGCAAGCTGTAGGCAATGATGTAGTAAGTATATGTAAAACTATGTTTAAGATATAACATTGATAAGATAGATAATTCTTTGTTGTTCACCGATACAAAATAAACTTACTAACTGAAACTTATATTTAATCGTTCACAAAGGGCGGTCTTATCCCTAAAAGCAATCACTTCACGAGAACCCTTAGGAATGAATTGATTTGATAAGGATGATGCTGATATTAGATGAGCTTTATTATAAAGGATCTTACTAGTCGTCAGCTAAATGAATGAATCAGATACTAATAATGTTGTTACAACCTAGGCTCCGACAAAGATAAATTCCACGTACAGATTATAGAAGCACATTTTATTACCTGTCAGCATTTGAACTAATTGTAATCTTTTTATGATTGTTTTCTTTTGTTCACTTATTTATTGGCATATGTTTCTAATTTTTGTTGAATATATATATATAGCCTACTGCATTACGTTTGGATTTGTTGTGTTCGGTTATATTTGTACCTGTGTTATACATGTTTTTATAGTTTAGTTCGAGTCCCGCTAAACTCGTAACAATATTATTCATCCGGTCACTGAACGACTAGAACTTCGTAATAATGAATGAATGAAAAAACTTTATTGTTCACCATAATTAAAACTACGTTCTTAAAAACTAAATACAATAAATATTAAACAAAGGGCGGCCTCCCAGGCTACGACCTACTAAAGAAATATTGAAACATAACAGTGGCGGTAGACAATAAATATTTTATTTTATTTTATTGAAATAGTTAATATATACCTTAATCAAACATAAAATGAATAATATAAAATCATTCATCAGCGCAGCCAGTGCCATTGCCTGTAATTTGTCTGTATTTCCGAGACACTACTTTTTTCTGGATAAGAGATATTCTATGTCCTTTTTTGTACCTCTGATAACGGGTATCTATGTAAAATTTCATAATTATCGCTTAGCTAAAAGTGTAACAAACAAACTCACAGCTAAGATTGATTTCACTATACCCATCATACACTTATAAAAAAATCGGAAAACCTAGCATAAGCTTAACTTGGTTCAATTTTGAAACCTAATACAAAATAACATTTCCCTACACAGCATAAATAACTGTTGGCGATAGAAAGTTCTGAGGATATCAGATCAGTGGAGTTGGCCCGGAGACATCCTGTGCAATGTGTTGCACATCTAATGGCTGCGGATATAACTCGACACACGATTTGCATAAACAAATAGATTGCACTAGATAAAATATGGAAGCTGTGTTCGTTGATATGTGGGTAGATTATTAATATCTACCGCATTATATACGGTTTCACCCGTTTGTACTACAGTCAAGAATCTTACGGAGAAGTTATTAGGTATATTTTTTTCCAGTATATTTGTATAGTCTGAGTGGATTAGTAGAATTGGCCTAAGTCTTGTCCTTTCTTGCGACACGCACACGGGTCTGGATACGGGGGAAGACCAAAAACAGCGCCTTGTGCCACCTATTTTGTATGTCTGGGACTCTTGTAGCAACCGGCAAATCGATTTTCCTCCGGTTAAAGAAAGGTCGAACAAACTACACACTAAGCCTACCTTCGTCCCTGGTGAGAGAGTGCTCTTAATCAGAACGATACAGGCTTTACGCCTATTAGCAGTCTACTGTCCCGTTCTGGTGCTCCAAATTGGTACTTACCCCGAGAAGCAGGGCAGTAGGTACCACTTGGCACAGTAGAGGTGATTCCACCGTCACCGAGTACTACTCACATCTATGGGCTGGAGCACCCGCTTACCAGACTGACCCCCTCGACTTCATCCATCCTTAAACCAACTCCAATATTTTTTTGAATCAACATAGTAAGAAGAAAACTTAAAATGACTTTCATTTTTTTACAATCTGGGCTCAAAAATATATGAAAGCATATCCATCACCTTTACTAGGTGCCAATCATTGAGTGGGGTGCCACCAGTGGTATAGTTTATCTTATAAACCACGTCAAATAAGACGAGAAAAAATTATAAAAAAAAACAAAAACATGCATAACAATGTTCCATATCTATACATATTATAATAAAACTGTAGAGGTCGAATTTCTTTCTGTACAATGTAAAAAAATGCTAAAAACCGAGTCAGGGGGATGTAAGAAGTGAAATAGAACTAATTTATATTTTTTTCAATTTTTTGTTTCTCTGTATGTTTATCTGTTTGTCTGTCTGTTTGTACCGGCTAATCTCCGAAACGACTGGACCGATTTACATGAAATTTGGTATGGTGGTAGCTTATATCCCTGGTCAACATATAGGATACTTTTGATCCCAAAAAATTAAAGAGTTCCCGTGGGATAGTTAAAAAACCGCACCACGCGGACGAAGTCGCGGGCAGAAGCTAGTTTAAAATAATTTCATTAGTGGCCAGCACGCAACCATGTCAAAGACATGAAAAACTCTTTGTTGGAGATTCCATCAGTGTCAAGAAGCTCAGCAACTTCATTTCAATCTATTCAAACCTAAAACATTCTTGATTGAGATGTAATTCGAAAGTGCTGTCTGAATGGGGCCTTTTATCTTTCAATATGCAAATAGTTAACTAGACGCATTTTCATTATCACGATACGCTAGAATGAACGATACAAGTCTTTGATAAACAAACTAAAAGATAATCAATGTCATGTTACTGAGAAGATCGAGTGAAAACATTCATTTTAACAAAACTAAAATGGCGACCTTTAACAACAGGCTAACTAAGAAATGTTTATTCGTGCAAAACTAGTATAGGTATTTATATGCCAATGCACAATAGAGGGCAATTATGAAAATATAATTGTAGGTACTTACGACTAAGGTGTACGGATCCGTGATCTACCATTACACACCACTTTCCATCAGATGGGCCTTCACTTTACTGTATAATCCAGTAATAAAAAAAACTTAAATTTATGTATATACTTAAACCTTCACTCTTCGATTGACCAGCGGTTTGGTTCCTTGGACAGCGATCCAGCGAAGTAACGTAGCCAGCCTTCTGGGAACCCTACCCATTGAACTTGATAACCTAGGTTCGGTATTTTACTCGGGTAGGATTTATAGGTAGAATCAACGTACATTGAAAGTACATCTGAAAGAACAAAATATTTCTACTGAACATAAATGGTTTGCGTAATCATGTATAATGTGTTATTAAACGTTTACTCACTATTAAACATGCGTTTGCTTCTAGGCAAACGGTCGACTTGATGGTAAGTAGTTACTATTAGCCATGAACTTTTAATATTTCTCTACGGCCTTTTTGAAGAACCCCATATTGTAGCGCTTTAGGAAAACAACGAGTGATATTCCATTCCACAACTGGAACACGTAGGGCTTGAATTTGATGACAAAATTTTTACTTAAGCCAATAATAACGTAGCGAAATATTCATTTCTAAAATTGAAAAAAAAAAGATTGGAAAATGTTCAAGACCTTTTTCTGCGAAAACTATTTTGCATAAGATCAGTTGAGTTGTTTTTGAGATATAGGACATTTTCGATTATACTAGATTGTTACACTAGAGGTGAAAGTGAAGAAAAAGGGCGCTAAAATTTCGAGTGCTTATTAGGCCTTTCGCCCGAGGTTAAAACTCTGTTTTTCATTTCGACTAATAGGAAATTAAATAAAAACTGATTAGATAAACAAACAACTACTTCACTAATGAAATCAGGCGTTAAATCCATATCTAAATTTGATGAACTCATTTACCTAATACGTCACCTACGAAACATCAAGTAAATTCTTTTTCTGTGGCATTTCCACCATCCAGTATTTTTTTGTCACTGACGATAGTAAATATTTAGCTGTTTATTTAAATTAAATATTAATTTAGTGAAAAGTAATTTCTTAGTATAAAATGATGTTACAATATTCTTGATATTTTTTTATTACAATTTATACCGCAATTTAACAGTAGCTTTAAAAAAGAGTTTACACGTGAGTCGCATGTGTTATAATATCTATGGTTCACATATGCTTCTAAATTTATTGACAGCAGGGAGAATCGCTTCCCAGAGACGAAAAGTGCCGTTTCCATCACTGCGATTAGGCAACTCCAAGCGTACTTTCAGAATATGAAAAATGGAAAAATACCTTTTTTGGTGTTCTAGATCCAAACAACTAATCTAATTGACGTTTTCTAACTCCGTAGACCGTTCTTGACTTCGCCGCCAAACACGCACTTGACCGAATTTAAAGTAGGCTAAAACGCTGCATTCGAGTTCCAGTTCACGCAGTAAGACGCGACTATATATTAAAATCCTATTAAGTTATCAGCATAAAACCAGAATAAGAGCAACATTCGAGAGGATTTTATTAAATGTCGTACGCATGTATTATCCTAATGAACCCCATTCCAATGTACGTTTACTTTATAATCACATGATTATTGGCTACCAGTGGCGTAGTATGAAATTAAGTCAACTTGTACCGCTACTACATTTTTATAGCGAGCATGACGTTCAATTGGTTTTAAGTACTAATATAAGGCTTAACACATATTGTAGACTTTTTGCAATACCTTTAAGCAAAATCCCATTTTGTATTGTGCCTATTAATCTATCTACTAATATATGGCCGTGACTTCGTTCACACTTGACTTGAAATTACAAAAAGAATGTGATATCTTTTTAGTGAAAACTTTGCGAAATAAGCTAAATTGTATGCACCCGAACTACAATCTACAACTACAATACTACAACGTGGGATTCCCGGGATAAAAAGTAGAGTAAATTTTAAGTCTTACCTGTCGATCAGCGAAACCCGCACTGAAATCGGCCCAGTAGGTTTAATGCGACTGTGTCTTAGCTGACCTCTACTTGGCGAAAGGAAGGTTCATGCCAAATTTCAAGTCTATAGGCATTATAGTTCCTGAGATAACGTGATGAGTATATATATATATATATATATATATATATATATATATATATATATATATATATATATGTATGTGTGTGTGTGTGTGTGTGTGTGTGTGTGTGTACATATATATATAGAGAGATATTAGTTATGTGGTGAACAAATATCTAGCTAGCTACGCCACTTCCTTTACTTTTTTTAATTATCTACAGAGGTTGTTTACGATATCATTATATTCTTGTAAGATTATTTTTTAATAAATGGTAATTTTTTTATTAAAATTCTAGATAACCTGTGCCGTCTGGGGTTTAATTCTTTAGGCAATAAATAAGTAATTCCCTATTGACCTAAATTATTTTCCAAACTAATTTATCAGGTTATTATCGTTTATTCCGCTACAAGTTAATCAATTTCACATATATTTTTATATAAAGAAATATAATATAATATGCTTGTTTTCGCAGTTTACGAGCTTTAGAATGTAGTGTTTGATACAAGCTTAGAAATAGCTCATATTTACTTATCTCTGTAACTAACTTTGTAAGGCTACAGCTGTTAGCCCCGAAATAAAATAAAATTAATGGCAAGTAGGCCTTATTTTTCTATTGTTTTTTCTATTTCGTTTTTTCTATGCTGCTTCAAAATGTTGGAACAACATTCCCCCGCCAATAAGGAACCTGCAGTCAGTTCAAGGGTTTAGGGTTAAACTCAAGAAGTTTCTTGTTGACCATCAAAAATCACAGGCGGGCCAAAGACACGACACCAGCATTATATAATTCTGGTATTGTTTTAAGGCTGTTTTTATGTTATTTATTTACCTTGTTTACCATATAATATGTTGTGTATAATATCGTTAAATTTATTGTATGTATATGTGTTGTATATGAATTTTATGCTATAAATATTTGTAATTTTATTGAACTCAGTACTAATATTCTCTTTATTACAACAATTATATGATTATTTATTAATAATATAATGTGTAGTTTGCCGTGACGTCGCTCTAGGGTCAAGCGGAAGATCAGCGTTGGTCTGAAAGATCAACATTTTTGCTGAGCTTGATCCAATTTTTAGGACTTAATTTATGTATATCCTCAGTTACTTTGTGGTTGTATTGTCTTTTTTTTATTGTGCTTTATTTATTAATTTTAATGTTTCACTTGTATATGTCCTAAAAATAAACCTGTTTCTTTCTTTCTTTCTATTTTAAATAAAAATCTAAACTAAGCCTTTGTATATACATAAATCGTAAATTGTTTATCATATACAATATGCCTTAAGATCTTGTTTGAAACAAGTCATATGCAACTTTGCAAATTAGATTATGCTCGTATCTCTATAACAGATTCCTGCATGTCATTGGCTCTACGACATACGGGTCTGTCGAGTTTAAGTTTAATAGTGGTTTGATAAGATAATCGATAACAGATACGGTATCTTTAAATAATTCAAAATTGTTATGCGATTTCGTTTGTTACTTCGTATTCACGGAAAGCTTGCGTCTTTCTTGTTGGTTAGTGGTTAACTCATTCGCCGCGTCCCAAACTGCCAACACTACGAGACAGGCTTTGTCTAAAGCAATCTTGTTTAGGTGTCATATCTCACTCAGAATGTATCCATCATGTTGGCATCCTAAAATATATGGCAGCTAGTACATATTTATAGGAGATGTCATGAAAGTATAGTTATAGTAATTACTCGCATAATAATGCCATAATTTATTAGTTTATATGATACTATACATAGTTTAACTATGTATATGTTGGTAGTTTTAATGTTATAAAAACCTTGTTCCCGCGAACGTTCGTTGTTTTAAGATGGCGCCACTTGAGAATTGAGATACCGACTGGTTACAGAAGTCGGTGGGTGGTGGTGGTCTTAACACAAATATATAAAAACGGGTAGTTTTGTTGGAAACGATTTATTCGACCGTAATTTGTGTACCTATAAAAGTTAAAGTGTACTATAAAGTTGATTATTGAAATTGTGTTTAAATGTGTAAAGTGAAATCGAATGTTGAAATCATGCATTGCATTTTTCTGACGTTCGGCGTCCCCACAATTAGAATAACTTTTTTATTTGCTATTAAGCAAGCTGATAAAATGGGCCACTTGGTGGAAGGTGGTTACTGTCCCATGGACATCTGCAACACTAAGAGAGCCCTTACGTTGCCTACCTCGTTAAGAAGTATCTGTTTATGACTTTAACTTAGCATAATCGTTTAATTAAGCTTCGTCATGTAATGAGAAGTTTACTTAAATAAATAAATTTATCGAAACGACTCATTGACTCTTCATGTGATCAGAGGGCTCGTACTTACCTCGGGCAACGGATCTGTATGGTGATCCAGCGAGGAAACGTAGCCAGCCTTCTGGGCACCTTACCCATAGAAGACGGTGATCTGGGCTCAGTATTCTACTTATAGTCTTGAGGGACTATGGGTAGAATACAATACAAATAAGTTAAGTTTTCTTTTATTGTAGTCGAATATATGTAATTTTATAATTGTTTTGTGAATAAAGATTCATAAATAAATAAATATGATTATTTGAAAACTTGAAATAAAATCAAATGATGCAGATACGAATCCTAACTGATAAAGCATGCACCTTACTTACTTACCTTAGGTGGTTTTCTGACCAAATGAGCTTATCGTTACAATTATCTCAGTGCTGACGGTGAAGGGAAATATTGTGATAAAACCTGCACATCGAGATAATCGATGTATTTACCAAGTAGTAGTAGGTAGGTAGGCTATTTGCCCGTCTGGATGGATACCACCCCTGGTCTAGGGTATGCCGCGATAACAACTTTGAGTTGTGTTTCGGCTTTAGTGACCGGGTCCAGTATACCTTAAGACAGCAGCAGCGCATTTGTAGCACCTTCGGTGTCACAAATGTCGACAGGCGGTGGTAACCGCTTTTCATCAGATGAGCCGTCTGCCAGTCTGCTGAACTCAGATAATAATAATAAATCAAACCTACTAATTGCCTTGAACAGGCATGACGGTTATATTGTCCGTTTCTCTAACAATTGTGAGGCCCGAGACAAGCAGTGGAACATTCATGAGCTGTTGTTTTTTTTATTTTTACTAACCTAGAAATTGAGAGTCATCATTCTAGCATTAAGACCTGGACATAGAGTTTTGAATTACAATGGTGTCAAAACAGTCGATCACTGGCAGAATAATGACACCATAATGGTGATTTCGTTTTCCCAATTCGCAACAATTCTTGTTGCAGAATTGGGAAAACCTGAGTTAAATATTGCCAAAAAGTTGACACTAGCTAGATACACAAATCTTGCAAATATAAGAAAATATGAGCGCGCGTAATGGATTTGAGATATGTGTGAACAATCGTATTATACTTCCATTCACACACACACTAATAATATCTCATAAATGTCCTTATTTTCGCAAATATTCTAATAAGACCTCCACTAAGAAACGGCGAAATAATTTAACTACACAATTCACTAGTACAAAACACCGAGCATAATCTAGTTCTAATTAAACACAAACATTATACTATTAATTCGTAGCAATAACAAAGTAAACTACATTCGATGTACTTGGAAATAGAAATGTGTGCAAATAAACACTTTCACCGTGCGCGGGCGCACGCGACCGACGTCGGACCGGTCCCAGTTCGATTCCCGATAACAGTGCACTCTAATGAGAATTCCGTTTAATTGATTTATAAGGCTTTATACCTACATTAGAAAAGTGCCCTACATTTCATAGTGCTAAATTTAATTGCAAATATTTTAATATAAGGATAATATAAGGGTTAGAAAATGTTTTGCAAATAATCTGCTTAGACTTTTAGAATGACTTTCACTTTTCTCCCGATTATTTGGGGTCGGCACAATATGTATTTCTTTCCAAACTCTTTTATTCTGGCATTAAATAAATAAATAAAAAATATGTTCTCTGTCACAATCATCTATCTCTATAAATATTATAAATGCGAACGTTTGTAAGAATGGATGTATAGATGTATGAGTGTATGTTTGTTACTCTTTCACGCAAAAACTACTGATTGGATTTTGATGAAACTATAGTAGAATTATTTTCTCCGTGCAGTTTGGGTCATAAATAATCTGAGCTGTGAAGCGAGTGTTTCGCTCTCTCTCCCACTCACGGGCCTTATGGGCAGGCATAGTGATACGCATTATTGTTGTCGATAAGCGTTATCGATAGTGTATTTAGCTTTTCATTTTGTGGGTTAGTGATATAAATGAAAGAAAAAAATAGATAAAACAACGTATTTATTAAAATAAGAATAATAATGATTTAAAATAAATTATTAATTAGGTATCTATGTATTAAAAAACTATAAGTACAAAAGTTTAGAATGTAACAAGTTATATTAAAAATAAATATAAATACTTATATCTAAGTTTAAAATTAACAGCAAACAAGATAATAATGATTTTTATAAGAATGATAATCTTTCTTTGATAAGAATGAGTTTTTATCGATAATGGCGTTGCGCCCGCGCAACATGCTCACTGCCTTCGCCGGGCTGAGGCCGAGTTTTGATTTATGACCCAAACTGCACGGAGAAAATAATTCTACTATACAGTAATATGTCTTACACATCAAAATAACACATAGGCTATAATTTATAAAGATATAGTGTGAATTGTATAAAATATAATGATTTTCCATCATCACGCGGGTGAAACGGCGGGCGCAGCTAGTAATATTATAAGATTGTAAAAGTGTAATCTTTTGTTTCTTACATTTTTTGTGTTTGTATGTTTGTTCGGGATTCACGTAAAAACTAAGTAATTCCAGAACTTAAAATCGGCAGAACTTTATATCCCGAGAATCGCACACGGAGATGACGCATTGAAGCCACTGGACCCACTGTCCCATAGTTTCATGTGTAAACGTAACAAACAGACAGAAAGACAGTGTTACTTTCGCATTTATAATATTAATAATGATTAGTATACAACCAACATCAAAGTACAACATTATCACGTAGAATCTTCAATTGACGTAAAGAGGCATACGCTACACAGCGGTCAGCATTTTTAACCCTTATTTCCGTCTAGCTCCTATCCCGTGTAATGTGCGATAAAGAACTTCGTGCCAACAATAAGAATTGCTAGGTTTTAAAATTGCGCAGCTAAACAGTCCGTATAAACACGAGACGTCGTTTTAAAGCACGGACATTAGAGAGAATTTCCTAAGCATTACTAACACATGAGACAGAAGATAAATTCAAAAGGACCAACAAACTTGTTGATTGTTATTTATTTCCCAATGAGAAATTTAAATCCTTCAGCGTAATTACAAGTCGTTGTTGGCACTAAGACAACACAATGGGGTATCGGGTTACGGGCTATAGCTTCGAAGCGATTCTATTGAGAGATTTTGAGATATTGCTTCTATATTAATAACCTTGCTGCGAAAGCTATGCTAACAGCACATTTTAGAGTAGAAAGAGTACTTATAACCTTGAATTAGCAAAGTACTAAAGAAACTTGTACAGTTTGTTAAGTAAAAATCAAAACGGATTCTACAATCTTATATCGTACTCAGATCAGGGAGATCTTTTTATCCGTGCAGGTACGGAGAAAGAATACAATTACCTGCGGACGGGCGGCATCATCATAAGAGACGATAAAACAACCAAAAGCTTGGTGGTGGGGTATTTGGCAGTCTAGACCATTCCTGATCTGGAGTAAGCCGCCAATGACAACCTTGAGTTATGTTCCGGCATTAGAGGTTAGGTTCCAGTCTCTCTTTAGAGAGCGGTAGCACATTCTTGAGCGCCTTTGGTCATATAAATGTCCATAGGCGTGGTAACCGCTTTCCATCAGGTCGGCTGTTTGCTTGTCTGCTGAACACAGTAAAATAAAATAAAAGGGAGCGTAAAGCGGCCGCTTTTGGAGAATTGAAATTAACACGCCATATTTAAATGTAAGCGTTAAAAACCACTATTTCATTGGCCGGCCAATATTTGCCGCCAACGATCAAAACAAACAAGTGCATCAATTGATTCATCCCGCTGACCCAAAATTGTGGTTTATCGTGTACTCCAAGCATAGGATACACAAGCTTTCGCAGCAAAGAAAGATGTCCTAACTAATATTATAAATGCGAATGTAATGTTGTTTATTTGTGACACATACGCGCCTTAAATACGCAAGAATTTTTCATAAAATTTTAATACATGTTGTCAAGGGTATTAATATGCACACAAGTGTGTATATATATATATATATATATATATATATATATATCTACCTTTGACCCAAATAAAGGTACTGTTCCCGACAGATAGCCGAAAAAGCAGCGCTTCGATCGCGTCTTATAGACGCCACCGTTGCACTGCACTAACAAATACATCGTCATAGCAACGACTGCTGTGATGCTCTAATGGTTAGTTCCGTCTTCGCTAGATGGCATTACAGGTATATTGAATTAAAATTAAGTTTTGACATTCCTAAAGATGTGTGGGATTCCCAACGCCCGGTGATCTCTGTCAACAAAATTCACATTAACGCAACAGAAGCCGCGGGCAAATGCTGCTAATTAATATATTATATGCATGAACGTTAATAGCCAATAATCTCCTAATAGTCAATCAAAAAACAATGACTCCCACTAATTAGCCGGCCAATAGTAATAAATTTCAAAAGTTTATATAGAACTTTTAGCACCATCATATATCTGATCGTAGTTACCAAACGTGTTTGCGTTTTATAATTATTATTTTTACGAAAATAGTCTTTAAAGTTATGGTAGTAAAGAATTAAAGATCTGATTAAGAGATAAAAATTAAAAATGGTAGCTGCATAAATCGGGAATTGGCATATGAATACAGGAGAGAATAATACGATGTCCAGTCAGGTAGTTGAAAGGACAACATGCATATAAATGGGGGTGTGATTTATCATCTTATTTTAAACTATTAATAAATAAAACGGGGCAAATGAGTCCATGAGCAATTAAAGGTTCCATCAAGATGATAAACTTCCACTGTTTTTGGTCATTAGTCTGATCTGTAAATGTTTAATGGAATAATATGTCAAAAACTATTCTTTTTCTCCAGAGAACCAGTGACCACTGCTGGACGTAGGTCTCCCCAAGTATGCACCACATATCCCGGTCCTTAGGCAGGTGGTCGGTCCACCAGGTTGGAAGGCGTCCTACGCTACGTTTGTAGAAACACGATCTCCACTCCATAACTCGTCTGCTCCATCAGCCATCAGTCCTGAGGCAAACATAACCTGTACATTTACTTCAACTTGCTACTTTTATGAGCTGTATCAGTAACTTTGGTTCTCTTATGGTTATCCTCATTTCTGATTCCATAAGAGAAACACCCCACATAGCTCGCACCATAGCCCGTTAAGCGACTTGAAACTTATCCACGTCTCGTAATATAATAGGAATACCAATTAATGAAACGAAGCAAATTCCTGACAACTATGAAAAGTTCCGTAGCGATGACAAACGTCCCTCATTTTATCACTAAGCTATGAGACTACAAAAGACTATTAATTAAATAATTGTTCAAATTTATTATCTTTGGCCGTGAATTAAAACATAATTTACCCCCCCATTAGCGTTGCGTCTGGTGAATCTTTTTCAATTCTTCAGAGGAAACAGATTAATTACCAACCCTATCGAAGACTATCAACACATCGTTTGAAACTGCTGATTTATATGGCACGACATTGGCATGTGTTAATTAATGACATTACGAAATGACCTCGAATTGTCCATCGCTAGATAGCGGAGAAATGCATCGCATTTCTCTTTAATACATCTTATTGAGACATCGTAGATATGGCTTACTATTTTAGAAGGATACTCGCGGAGTATTACAAATACCGATGCGATGCTTCAAATTATAATCCATCTGGGTGGAAAA
The DNA here is from genome assembly GCA_949752895.1 of Dendrolimus pini. NCBI lineage: Eukaryota > Metazoa > Arthropoda > Insecta > Lepidoptera > Lasiocampidae > Dendrolimus > Dendrolimus pini. Next base: position 15,914,679 of record OX457140.1, on the reverse strand, counting down.
GTATTCCCAAATTCGGAAAGCATCACGTAGATCCGGAACAATTTAATTTTGTTGATCGATTGGATAAATCACACATTTTACATGTAAATTATAAGAAACTTACTCTAACTATCTATAAATAAGACCGTTTAAAAGCAAAGAAATCTGAAATCCTCTGTTCGGCGAATATGCCCTAGCGCTAAAGAAGCGAGACAGTTTCACTGCGATACGATATGCATTATTGTATTGCATCCTTCCCTTCGTCTTCTTCAGTAAATCTTAGTCCACTGCTGGACGTAGGCCTCCCAAGGGCCAAGGCCTATTGCACCCTAATGGTTCCCAAAGCTTTCTTGGAGCATTTTAATCAGAGCTGACAAGTGTAGAAACTTAGACAGAAAGCTCTAAATAGTGTAACTTTCGCTTGTTCATTGCATCGCTAAAATCCACGCGAGTTCATCTTGCACCTCACAGCCAGAGGTCTGCGCTCGCGCTGTCTGTATGTTTGCCAGCTTAGCAATCAAAATACTCTAGATCTTGGACCACCCTTGGGTGCTATCCATCCAGACGGGCAACTGGCCTAGTATCTAGGTGTGTTGTTTTGTCACCTCTTAGACAGGCCGCTCCTCTGCAGGAATTAATATTCTTTATTTTTTGCCATGCAGGAACGGAGAAAGAATACAATTTCCTGCGGCCGGGCGGCCTGTTGTAAGAGGCGACAAAACAACCCACAGCCAGGTGGTAGGGCATTTGCCTGATTGGATGGCTACCACCCCTGGTCTAAACTATGTCGCCATTGTTATGGATATGGATATGGATCACAACTCAAGGTTCTTACCTTGAGTTGTGATCCAGCATTAGTGACCAGGTTCCGGTCTCCCTTAAGAGAGCAGCAGCGGATTTGTAGCACCTTAGGTATTGCAAATGTCCAGAGACGATGGTAACCGCTTTCCATCAAATGGGCCGTCTGCCTGTCTGCTGAACTCCTGCAATAAAAAAATAAAAAATCACTTTTTTGTCGGAGGATAATATAATTAAATAATAGAGTAGAGGCAAGGTAATTTCTTTTAGGTATTTACTTGGTAGTAGTTAGAAAGCTAATGTCTGTCTGTACATCAGAGAGTAAAGTAAATAATATATTTAAATATATTATTCTTATGCTGCCAGGTCTCCTCATTGTATCATCACGTAGGTTGAACACATTTCTACATAGATAAAGGTCGATAGTCTATTTGATTACCAGTTTTAAAAAAAGGAGTTAAAAAAATCAACCAAAATATAACCATTACAAGACATTCTACATACTGCATCACATATTAGTGGTTTTTAAAAGATTTTTAATTAAAACGCCAATTAGCGATTTATTGCAGGATATACTTAATTGATGTTCAATTAACATGTATTGCAATTTATAAGGGACTTAATTAAAGTTCTCGGTCATTGCAATTTACCGTATCAACATAATCCGTTAGGTAGAAAAAGTTAAATATTTAAAGTAAGTATTTAAAGTATCAGATAATCGTAAAGTACCTTAATTTTTAGAGCATCAAGTTTTTGGGCAAATACATTTTGAATACCATTCTTACCTAATAGCTTATAGAGTCTCTAGAAGTCTAGAGTATCGGCTTATGTATTTATTTCGGCAGATATACTATATACATTGTATGTTCTCAAGCTAAGAAACTTTTTCTTGCGTTATGAAAAATATACAACATGCAACGTTGAGGCGTATCCCAGACTCCTAGAGTTAAAGAAATTTACTTAAGCTAAGAAAGTGACAAATAACCATACCATACAAACTGTATTAATTCTTTTTTTATTGCTGGCAGCTGAGGAGCTAACGAATTAGCTGATGGAAAGTGAGTACCGATACTAATGGACATTTTCAACATCAGAGTTACTGCCAATATGCCACGGGCCTTGACAGTGGGGCTGGTACCTGACCGTTAATAGTAGAACACAACTGAATGTTTTTTTCGGAAGGACACACAAAATATAGTAACAATATATTTTTTTTAATTGCTAATAATGAAATGAAATGATAAATGAAATAACCTACTGGTAAAGAGAAAATGTTAGGCATTAGAACCTCTTTTGTATTATTTGTATTTTACTTCTAATGTTGACACTGACTTGACATTGCTGTAATAAAGAAACCATGAAAAAAGCACGCTTTGTTTAAATCGCTTATCCCAATAATTTATCAAGTTTTCATAGAAAAAACCATATACATACACGATCGAGGGATATTAATATAAGAAAATTTTAGCTGTTCTATAAAAAAAAATGAGCCATATTGCGCTTAACATAATTTATAGCTGTGCAATACAGATCTAGATATGAGTCTACTACTATTTCAAGAAAAGAATTTGAGCTTCGTATGATAAACGCGTTTTCATTGCGATAATTGTTAATTTATCAAATTATATTCAACATATATCAATGATTAAACCCTTTCCTCGTATCATTAATCCACGTGTACTCCACGGAGGCTATCGTGAGACCTAATTAATATCCATATGAATATACACGGACTTATAAAAGGTTTTCTCCGATCAAAACTTGGTTATTTATAGCCCTAGCCAGCAGCCGGTCGAGCCGTTGATTTGCATGCACTACGAGTGCAACTAATGCGAAATGTTACTTCCTTTATTGTGATTTTTATTAGAAATACAGCTAGCTTTAACGAAGGTAAAAGCTTGTAATTTAATTAATCGGACTATCTGTCTCAGTGCATACATATAGCAGGCTTCCAGAGAGGTGTCATTGTTGTCGTTATATAGCGTAATGTACCTATGTATATATATGTAATTATAAATACGAAGGTCATAGGAGAAGATATGAGATTCTTTTATTGTTTATTACAGGAGTACGGCAGACAGGCAGACGGCCCACTTGATGGAAAGCGGTTACCATCGCCTAAAAACATTAGCCTCACTAAAGGTCACAAATGTGCTGCTGCTCTCTTAAGGGATTGCAGTCTCCCTTAACTGATCACTAATGCCGAAACACAAAAAAATATCACGTTTAAGAAGTATTGGGTATACGGATTTCTTTACAAATAACCTGAATTTACAACGGTGTATCACTAGCCAGTATCATTATGTCTAAATGGTTTTTAATTTCTTTTTAACATGACCCTTTTCTAGAACACTATCTACCTCATTTAACAGATGAGCTATTCATGTTTGTAGGTATAGAATCAAGAGAACCAAAATTTACGGCATATATATTTTATATAACACAGTCCAGAAATAGATAACGATTAACTAAACGCAACGACGACCCAAAAGACTCGCTTTATTCAATCATCGAGTCCCATCACTATTCCACATCAATCAATACGGCATAACGAGTACGTTTCCTACACATATGCATACAGAAACCATAATTTAAGCATCGGTACAGACAGTAACTCATAGTGGAGAGGTTGATACGGAATGTACACAAATAATACAAGCCTAGAAAGTCTCTGGGCATAGCGATAAAGCCTAATGTACACGGGCCCATAACAATAACTCTAAATTGTTACGTTTAGGTTTATATGCACCATAACCTCACTTAGGTGTTTTAGTAGAGCTTTTCACGCGAATTCGCTATGTAATAGACTAAAATAGATTATACTTTATTGCATAATATTAAGATACAGTTCAAGAAGACAATAGGCGTTTCTTATCACTAAAAGCAATTTCTTCCAAACAATCTTAGGATAGGTTAGAAAAGTTTGTGAAACATGTGGGTCTTGTAATACTTACTATGTAAGTATGTTGTACTATGTAACAAGGCGATAGAAGTAATAAAGAAATAAAGTAGTGAAGTGAATGTTTGATTCTGCGTCCAATATAATTATATTTTCTTCTTTTTTTGAATTTTACAAAAACCACCTTCATCTCTATTTACAAAAACATAAGTAGGTTTACTATTTTTTGTGAAAATAGAAGTATATTCATATCATAGTATCAAAATGATCTCAAAATCCAACCGATGGTAGGGTAAGCGAATGTTTGTAGAAACCGGTCATAAGTGGTGAATGCTTCCCTGGCCAGTGTTCGAACTCTCGTGATTTAAAGCGTGAGATCAGATCAGAGTTATAGTTCCTAAGAGTATTGCACCAATGCGTAATGAAACCGAAAAACAACTGTACATGAGTTTATTGGTTAATTATTAATTCCTGGTAGCGTAATGGCTAGCAGCGCATGCGTCTCAAACTAATTTACGGTGGTTTGAATCCTAGCCGGAACGCATGCACCACTTAGGCAATTTTCTGACCTAAATGTGCATATTGTTCCAATTACTACATGCTCCCAACAGTGAAGGAAAACATTGTGATAAAACCTGCACATCGAGATAACCGATGTTTTAAACCTGCGAAGCCGGCTTGGACAAACGTGGCGGTGGTACTGTCCGTTCCCTTATAGTATGTAGAGGGAGGCCCAAACCCAACAGTGCTACGTTTATGGACTTTTATAGTATGAGTTTATTGTTGTGCGTGCGTGCGTGTGAAGTCGTGGTAGCTTAGTAGCTAACACATTCACATCTCAAATGACGCGGGTTTTTAATCTAGTCGGGAATTAAACTTTCTGACGTTTGGTCATATTGTTACAATGACCACCACGTCCTAACGGGGACGGATTTGTAGCATCATTATTATAATTGCACTTTTAAAAAACCGATGTGTAAAGCCCGTGAAATCTTTTTAAGCAAACATGGCTGATATAATATCTCTGCGTAATAATTTGAAGGCCTGAACCGAGCAATAATTGACTGTTTATGAGCTAATAAATTTTGTGTTTTATTATAATAACATTTCAAATTAAGAATACTGCATTCAATCCTGGAACCGTTAGAATGATGCACTTTAATAGCGTGTGCACACGCGTAAATAACAAACAATCTGTGCAAACGAGCACTGTTGATGTTGATATTGCGAGTGTACACAAATCACGCGCTCGTGCTCAACACTCGAGCTCCACTACCGCGATGTGTGGTGTGTACTTAGCCTTTCTAAAATCATACCCGCACAGATAAATAATTATTACAAAAATCGATATTTTTTTTGAGAGGCTTTTGTTACCGCTATTTGATGTTTGTTCTATTATTTACGGTACTGTATGGCATAAAAGACTATTTCAAATAGGACAGTATCGCTGACACATCCGTAAAAAGTAACTTGTAAAGTTATCATAAACATTCCTACGGAATAAATATGAATCTTAAATATGTAATGTTACGAGTGCGGAACTCTAATTAAAATGCCGATGGAATTACTATAGAGTTTATTAGAACTATACAAACACGTATAACACAGGTATAAATATAACTGGACCTAAGCAGTACAAACTGCACTATTCAATAACACTCGTAAAGTCCGTCACTATATAGCTTATCGAATGTCTTGCTCATATCGTAATCCTCGCTTGACACACTCACCCCTCCGTTTAGACATTGTTTTATACTAAACTATTCAATACAACAATCGACCGCGTAGACTGAATTTTCTAAGAAAACGTAATCTGCACACCTGCGGCCATAAACGAGTACAATAACAATAGGATGTTTTCTTAATTACATATTTTAAATATAAAGTTAACAAAAGAAGTCCAAATGCGGGAAAGGTAATAAACTGCAGGTGTGCATTCACTTTGCAGGCGTGTAACAGTAATATACTTAATCCTGTTACTATGCACTTATAACCACGATGTTTTTTCCTGTTTCCTTAATTTTATAGCATACCGTCTTATTTAAAATAGACTGTATGTATACCTTTCTAAAATTATTTGTTCACAGATAAATAATTATTTCAAAAAATCGAATAAATTTAGTTGGGTGTTTTTTATTTAACGGAAATTGGTCTTTGTCCTATTTTACGGTACTGTGTGGTACCCTTAGTTACGAGCGTGCTATCTAACATTTATATAATGTTTTGCTTAATATATTTATAATTAGCACGTGACAGCCAAACTTCATTGGCGTTACTATGATGACGACGTATGTGCTAGTACGGCACCAAAACGCGACCACTGCGGTACCTTATTGGCTATGGCCCGGTTACTATATCTTACCGACCGTTAATTGGCTTTATTATCGGTAAAAATTTGACATAAGCTCCATACTTCTAATGTCAAAATTCAACCGATGGTATGCCAAGTGAATGAATAGTAAGATATAGGAAGCGGCCATATATTCGGACGGCCTTAGCGGTCGAGCGGGCCAAGCGTCTGCCGGCCTACCTCACTGCAACGTAGACGCCCCAGGTTTGATTCCTGGTATGGTAAATTTCGGAAACGAATTTTCTCCATTTTTTACTATGGTCTGGGTGTCTTGGATCATTCGGTGGTTTTCATGTGATGCTCTATAAGACATAAAAATTCTTAAAACTGTAATTTCGTAATCAGCTGGTTCGAATTAACCTCCTTGATTTTTTCACCTTTTTTAAACGCATCGTACAAACTCGAATCATTTACATATTTATTTAGTTTCATACCTATATTTTAATTGAATTAAATTGCCTAATTGCTAATGGCGTTATAATATAAAAATATATGACCAAAAAGTATTATAGTTAATTAGTTTTAGTTATTGATAACACCGTCGCAACATTAATTTTAGTACTGTATTTATGTTATATCTACATTCTATCGTAGTGAAATCTAGTTGAAGCATAAACCAATCTAGCAACCACCCACATATTCATTAAGTCATACGTTATCTGGGTAAAGTGAAACTTAATTATTTACACAATATAATACAAGTCATGACAGCTAAGTGACTAAAGTAGTCGTGTATGAAAAACATACACAGATTCATTGGAGAGTGTGCAGCTCAGCTCTTCGATCCGATCTCGGAATCTCCCTTCCATCATCGGACAACCAGACGCACCGGAAGCGGCATCGTTATTTGATGGATATTCCACCTATAAGAACGAAGCGCTTTGCATCTAACTTCATCATACGCACCGCAAAGGAGTGGAACTCATTGCCGGAGTCTTAACCTGGGTGTCTTCAAGTCCCGTGTGAATAGGTACATTGTAGGAAAGCGTGCTCCATCCTAGACCACATCTTCGCTCTACATAGGGCAAGGTTGTGGCCGGAAGATGTGGAGGAGGTGTCAAACGCAAACCTATACTACAATTTTTAAAAAAACATGAGTTCGTAACCTGGCCGCTTTTAAAACTGCCAATTTTAGACTTACTTCTCGAGATGCTTCTCGCACCTCAGTGACTTCATTTTCAAAATTTTGGGTCAAATAAACTTATATTTATATTTTGAGATTGACAAGTCCGCGTACGTCTCTAAGTATAGTCACATAGGTCTTTAAAAATTTTCTCATTGGTCTTCTTCCTCTTGACTATTTGAGGCGTTTGGAGCCGTTGGAGCCTTCTCTCATAACGGTAGTCTCTTAACAGTTCTCATTGGCCACTCTGCGGGATCTGATGGCTTTCGCGAGCTTTGCGTTGACTACATCTGCGGCTTAGTTGGCCATTCGTTGGCGTGCAGAGTTGTGGCCATCTGTGACTTCTGGAGGCCTGAGCGGCTTTATGGTCTTGTGATCAGGCGAGTGTATGAGATCGTGGGAGGTTGGTTTAAAATTATAACAGGGCCGTTGCACTCCCGGGTAAAGACCCGGGAGTGCAAGGAGACCGCAGCATTCGGGCACAAGGACTTAAGGATCACCATTATACATACACCACATGTGCAATATACTAGTTTTCAAAAATTCTATGTATATACATAACTTAGAATTACTACCATTTATTATACTCGGCAAGAAGCACAGGCACAGGCTATTTTTCACACCTCGGCACTCAGTATATAATCAGCCTGTCTTCAAGGAAATTCCGCCTCATACCGTTATGTCGACACGATAAAAAAAGTGCATTTGCACCTACCTACATCGCTTGATTCGATTTTCTTTCATTTAGGTTGCCTGAAAAAGGGTCGCTTGGAGCGATAAGGCCGTCTGTTGTATTGCCTAAAAAATATTGTAAATATGGTATGTTTTTGCAAATATTTTGGTCTGCAATAAAGTGATCTCTCTCGCTCTCATTTATTTCAGTCGTTTAACAATCGATACCGGTGTTATATCATTTTTTTATTGAGTGAGTATACTCAATAAGTAAGTAGTAGTAAGTATACAGAGATAGAACTGCTTGATCTTGTGCCAACGCCTCACTTTTACAACCGCACCGCTCGCCAGCGACGGGATATTCATCCCCATTTCCTTGAGCTCCCACGCTCAACTACGCAACGGTTCTCTAAAACATTTCCGCGTATAACAATCTGGAGGGAACTTCCCGCCGCGGTTTTTTCTTTGCGCTATGGGTTCTTTACGAAGGGTGTTATAAAATTTCTTAGAGGTCGGCAACGCGTCGGTGACACCCCTGGTATTGCAAGCGTCCATAGGCGCCGGTAACCACTTTCCATCAGGTGGGCCGCCAGCCTGTTTACCTGCTTCAGGCAATAAAAAAAAACGAATGGCAACGGATAAGCGGAAAAATGAATCGCAACGGACAAGTGAAAAAAAACGAATCGCAACGTACAAGTGGAAAAACTTCAACTGACAAGTGACAAAATGAATCGCAACAAAATGTTAACTTGAAGTTTTACGGGTAGATTGTTAATGTACTTATTCAATTTCAAAACCTGCCCGTAAAACTTCAAGTTAAAATTTTGTTGCGATTCATTTTGTCACTTGTCAGTTGAAGTTTTTCCACTTGTACGTTGCGATTCGTTTTTTTCCACTTGTCCGTTGCGATTCATTTTTCCGCTTATCCGTTGCCATTCGTTTTCCAATTGTCCGTTGCCATTCGTTTTTCCACTTGTCCGTTGCGATTCGTTTTTCAACTTGTCCGTTGAAGTTTCACTTCTAATATGTGTCCCAGCACACATTTCGATTTTTCGCAGGTTTACTGCAAATTATGATTTGGTTAGGTTAGGTACATTTTATTGAATGCAGTTTTAATTTAAACATATTTTATTTTACTAAACAAAAAACTGAATTTGATCCGGAACCAAAAAAACACTCATAGTCTACTCTAAAATTATACATATACACCGGAACATTAACAGCGTTATAAGAGACAAAAAGCGTTTTTAGATCGATTGCTCAGCCGTTGTAAGAGTAATTATACACACTTTATTGCGGTGAAAAAAATATATGTCAATCTTGATCATATTTCTGACGTAACCCCTAAACTCAAAATGCATTTACGAAAAAATTTCTCCATAGAAAATAATTGCAAAGTAACCTCTAAACGTGTTATTCAATCTTGGTTATTGTTATTACTGTTAATCGTACATCGCTAAAATAAATAACAGTAACATATCATATTATAACAAATCCCAATTACTCCCAATGTATGGAATTTATCATTCCGCCGGACGGCTTCGCATTTAACGGTCATGTCGGTTGTTGTAGCTCCGCTACTAAAAAAATAATTTTAAATAAATGAAAGAGCAATCATTACGAGAATTTTGAGACAGTCGTGCTATACTTATTTGGCGTATACGCTAGAGGTCTGGTTTAAATCACAGGCTGTATGGGTTCTAACCCTACTAGTTTCACTTGATCTAGAAGAAATTTTTATTTTTATATGAAAGTTGATAAAATGGTATTTTTCTCTTCCTAAATAATTTTATAAAATGCAATAAAAATACTTTTCTAAATTTTTATATTTCATTTCATCTGGACTTTTATACTATTTGACAATAAAATGTATTTTAATCAATCTTACCGGTAACATTAAAATTCGAAAGCGCCATCTATGTTTCTCAATAGAAATGATGTAGACACATGGATAGTTAGAAATAATTATGAAGATTCATTGTTCAAATTCAGTCCTCGCTCCATTTTCCTTTTCTAACTGTTTTTTTTATTTAGCCCTATTATGTTTTATCTATTATTATTTTTTTATAGTTCTTATCTATACAGATAAATAAAAGTGAAGTGCCTGTTTGAAATCTCAAAATAAACTCTAAAAAAATCGGACCCGCAGATTCCGAAAATGCTATTTATAATAGAATTTTTGTCTGTCTGTCTGTGTGTCTGGATGTTCCGGCTAATCTCTGACACAGCTGGATCGATTTTGACGTAATTTTCATTGGCAGATAGCTGATGTTATAAGAAGTAACTTAGGATGCGTTTTTAGGGTTCCGCGAAAAAAAATCCAAAAGTATATTTGTCTCACTGTTTGTTATCCTTTTATGGAAAGACTATTGAACCGATTTGTCTGAAACTGGGTACATAAATATGTTTTTTAATACCTAGGTTGAAATGAAAATATATTTGGCCGAACGGGTCTAAATGATCAAACGGCTGAATTGCCCAAATGGCCCAAATGGCCGAAATGTCCGAAATCGCCGAAATGGCCGAAATGTCCGAAATGACTGGAATGACTGAAATGGCTCAAATGGCCCAAATGGCCAAAATGACTGAAATGGCCCAAATGGTCGAAATGGCTGAAATGGCCCAAATGGCCGAAATGGCTGAAATGACTGAAATGGCCGAAATGGCTGTAATGGCCCAAATGGCCGAAACGGCTAAAATGGCTGAAATAGCCCACGGGGCCGAAATGTCTCAAATGACTGTAATGGCCAAATCGGTCTAGTAGATTTTCTGTGAAAACGGAACAGACAGACAGTTACTTTCGCATTTATAATATTAATAGGGATAATAGGGAAGGAATATGAATTCATTGTTGTTCCATAATACAATGAAATAATTTTAATAAAATAATAAATAAATAAATAAATTTACCTATCTAAAAAGTTGTTGGAAAAAAGTACAGCCTGAGGAGGATTCGAACCCTGTACCTCCTAGTTACTATTGAGCATGGTAAGCCGTTGGGCTAAAGACGCTTAGGAAGTTATGTCAAAATTTTAATAGGAATTACGCATACAAACGGTCTATCTCACTTTAGGACAGTTTGTCTCGCTCTCGTGAGCCTTAGCATGAAATCAATTCAATCAAGTCGGCATGGCCGCAGTGCGCGTCGGTATGATCAATTGCAATATTTCGCCACGCTCGAAGTTTTATTTGGCGCTGTTCCATCGAAGTAAATATCGGCCGTGCGGGGTTGATTTTATGAAATGCCGATTTGAATTAGGTCTACATAGCCTCTTAACAAATACGCATCTTTCGTCATCAACTTCATTCGGACATCAAATTATGTTAACAGAAAAATATTTCCAAAAAAATAACTCAATAAAATTTCGTTTGCTTCATGTTTTGATGAAGAGGCTCCGAAACTACTGAACCGATTTGAAAAATTATTTCACTGTTGGCAAGCTACACTATTCCCGGGTGACATTAGAGTATATTACATTTACAAATAAATTAGGGGTCCTTACTAAAACTCTAATAATGTAACCCAAGGTGTAAAAAAATACCTAAAATCGCGTGCGCTGCGAAAACTATTGATGATAGAATAAAATAATGTACTACGACTTTGCAGAACACATCATTATTTACAAAAAGTGTCGCGACAACATATGTCTAACTAGTATAGTTATGCCACAATAAGTGTTTTTTTATTTTAAAAATTTAATTAAAATGCCGCCGCTAGAAAAGGCTCTTGATTTGTATCTTGGTATTAATCCTTATCAAAATAAATTACTTCATATTCAAGACTGCTTCAATACCTTTAATAACTTTTTGAATTATTCAATTCGGACATTCCATTCGATAGATATCACGAGTTTAAAAATGTAAGAATTAGTGACGGTGACCACGTGACTGTGACATCTTTTCGTGAGCCAAAAATCCGTAAGACCCCCTCTATATAGAAGTTTCACTTTAAAAAAAAACAATACATTCGGTTGCTTATTGTCAGTACCCGAGTTTTTCGTTTCATTCATAAAACATTTACAGGACTTGACCGCACCTAAAAGTTAATGTTGCTACTGCGTTTATACATAACAGTAAATTCAAGCATGCACATTCACTTTGTTCGTGTTTCGTAAACGAATTCATTTTATGTATGAGGATCGAAATCTATTTTGAAATGCTAATTGTACAAGATTTTACATTGATGTATTGGATTTATGAAATGTTCACAAAATGTTAAGCGGTTGTACTCTGTTTACGAATATTTTATTAAACTTACAGTATGATGATATGAGCTATTCTTATTTTATGTTAAATATGGCTTTTCACGAGCTGTGTACCTTGCCAATATTTTAACTTTTAGAATAATATTTAAATAGTTGACGGCTTCTGTGGTTGAGTGGGCTAAGCCTTTGCTGGCCTAACTCACTACATCATAGATGATCCTGGTTCGATAAATGTCGTAAACGAAATTTCCGTTATTTATGGTCTGGGTGTCTAGTATCGGCCCGGGAGAGTTCTATCATATATTGCCCAACACCAGAGTCACTTACTTAGCTTGGGGTATGTACCTACGTCTATCGATAATTTATAAAAATAGGCATCATGCCAAATCGGTTCGCAAATAATACCCCCTCTTCCCTCAGCTCAGCTCAGCCATATTGATGGTCTTTGACTGATGTCAGCGGACGTTCTTGTGGCCAAACAATAATAATATCATTATCATTGTGTAGCTACAATGTAAAGAAGACTAAGATTTCTTAGAAATTAATGAAAGTAGGTGAAGCGAAAAATGTTTGTCTGGGCCGTAGTAAATGGAGATACATTGTATCTGCCTACCCAATAGAAATCAGACGTGACAATATGTATTAAGACAATATAAATTATAATAATATGCTGTTTCCAAAATAGGTTTTATTACTATATATTTCCTTCGTCTTCATTGGTCTCCGATGGCTCTATATATATTCGAATTTCAAGGTTTTATGCAATTATTAATATTGCTATACGGTAATAATAATCCGCTCGCGGGTGCGATTAGGCGGTGCGATCGGGCTGCGCATGCGCACCGGGCCCGTGGGCGACCGGTAGCGCCCAACAGGACAATGTACCGTAACAGATACAACTCGTATACAGTATGCTCTAAAAAATGTTTTAAATAAAAACAACACTAACTTCAAACTAAAAAGCATAAAATGAATATTTTGTACAAAACCTTGAAATAACGAGGATGCAGCACTGACACTGGTCGGCGAAGGTTGTGAATTTATTTATTTAATTTGTTTGGGAAACATACAATAATTAATAATCTTAAATATAAAACACAAAATGAATACATAAATCAATCAAGTTTCCACTATAAAATAATTTATATAATAAAAATTAAAATTGGCTCGGAATAAAATAGATTATTTCCAGAATATTTCCACAAAAGATGAAATACGTCTCTTTTGATTCGAGTTTAACGAACGAACTTGCGAATGTGTACGTACACGACGGACGCAGCGAGCAACTTTCGCTGCAATTACTGTCCTCACTGGCTCGCGCGACAAAAAAATATGTATTAATCTAACCTGAACGAAAACTTAAACTATAAAATGATATTAAATCTAATACAAATTAATACTAAAACTAATTAAAGCAGGATGGCTTGAATACTATGGAAATCGAAATCTATTTACCAAACTCAGTTTCCATTAACGGACAATTACCTTTTAATTACACGCTTTCATTTACAGTATCTAGTTTTATTTTAAACTATTGTTTAGTGTTATCCTTTTTTAATCTCTACATAAATTCAAAAGTTTCTATTCAAGTTAAGTTCCACTGGAGAACATTTTTGAAGTTTATATATACATACTTATAAGTTAAAAATTAAGTCTATCTTATTCTATTTAGATACGTCGCTTCACATGTTATCACTGTTTTAGAAGATGAAGTAGCAAGAAACTGCTCTGCAATACCTCTAAGTATAAATATTTTACTTCATATTTACCTATCTCAGACTGTTTTTAATCGACATGCAACTTCAAGATCTTGTAAAAAATATTAATTTTTTGCTTTTTAGTTTAAAGTCGGTTTTAATGATATTAAAAAAATATCATACGGACTAAACAGATATACAATGCAATCCATGATCAAATTGATCGTTTACTAGCAGAAGGTGATGTCAGGAGCCTTAAGAACAGACGAGCGTGCATGACTCTTGTCATGCACGCTCGTCTGTTCTGTTCGTTCGTTGTTGTTCGTCTGAGCTATGAATGTCAAAGAAGCAAGTGAGGTGTGTAAGAATAAGCCTGAATGGCGCTTTGTTGTTCGTGCCTACCCCACAAGGGACCTGGCGTGAAGTTATGTATGTATATATGTAAAAAAATATCAGTACAAAAGTCTGTCACACGTTTACTTTTCGACACATACAATATCTACGACAATAAGTCTTACAGGTATTTTTAAAAATATTGTATAACCGCGAATAAACATCCTGTATACAAAAATCCCGTGGCGTTTCCATTTTACGTTTTATAGGCCAGTGGGTAACACCTGATTATCTACTCACATTGTGCGCGAGCGAGCCTCGATCCACTTCATAACAATAAATGCATAGCCTTACATTCAATAACGTTATTACTAGTATTCATTTTATGGACTAAGAAACTGTTAGATCTGTAATAATAACTGGAATATGAAGGTTACTACTTATTTATTGTTGTACACATATTATCACGCCTGTTTCCCATATTAGAGACATAGAGAGGACGGAATTCAAAGATCTTCACTTGCTAAGATTTTACCACACAATTTTTTCTTCATCTAAATTCTTTAATATCTTCATACGTGTAGGTCTGTTTGAAGTGTACTGTTGGTTATGCGAAAACTTTACTCAGAATTTAAGCGATATGGTCGCATGAAATAAGTGGTCTGCCGGCATCAACTGTCCTGTGCTCTCTGTCACACACATATTTTGTAAATCTTCTTTTAAGCACCCACTCTGTATGCCCAAACTACCTTTTTTTTTTATCCTATGTAGTGTATGTATTTTCATTCCCTAACGCTGTAATTTGTATAATATTACTAAAAAAAACTAAAAAAACACGCTTTCATAAAAATTCCAACTAAAATACAGAAAATAAAATTTAATAAATTTGGTTTCTGATGAATGGGCTTTTTTACAATAATTTACATTCATTTTTTTTACACTGTACTTAATCAAATTGATTAATTATTTCTTTTTTGCACTCCACGGTAAGACCCCATTCATCCGAAACCAAATTTATTAAATTTAATTTTCTGTTTTTTAGTTGGATTTTTTATGAAAGCGTGTTTTTTTTAGTTTTTTTATTCTATTATTTATTTTTCATTTTCAAGTTGATTTTTTTTTATGTTTTTAAATACAAGCTTTTGAGATCCTGCATATCATGTAGCAGCAGAGTGCTAGCCAAGACAAGTAAAACGAGCCCAAACATCATTTTTTAGTTGATTTTTTTTTATGTTTAAAATACAAGCTTTTGAGATTCTGGATATCATGTAGCAGCAGAGTGCTAGCCAAGACAAGTAAAGCCCAAACACGACGGGTCTATCTTGTTTAGTACAGGAGTTCCTATGGCCACCTTCCGACTCCATCATCAGATCAGCTCCATGGTACCATATTATTGCATTTTCACGCGATATAAACATACGAGCCCAAACACGATGGGTCGATCTTGTTTAGTACAGGAGTTCCTATGGCCACCTTCCGACTCCATCATCAGATCAGCTCCATGGTACCATATTATTGCATTGTCATGCGATACAAACATACGAGCCCAAACACGAAGGGTCTATCTTGTTTAGTACAGGAGTTCCTATGGCCACCTTCCCACTCCATCATCAGATCAGCTCCATGGTACTATATTATTGCATTGTCATCGACCTTTGACAGGTGTGCAAAGTTTGAATTAAATCTGATCGTTCAAAATAGGACTAAATCGAGCTCAAAGGGGTCGGTTACAAACATACATACATACAGGTGAAGCTAATAAAAGCGTGTTAAAAAGGTACAGCAGACAGGCAAACGGCCCACATGATGGAAATTCGGAAACCACCATCAGAATATCCAGACGGATCCTCTCGAAAGCTCCAGTGTCATCTTCAAGCATTAAAATATATAGGTACATATTGTTACGACCGACAAAGACCAATTCACACCTGCAGTTTATTACCTTCCCCGCATTTGGACTTCTTTTATTTACTTTATATTTAAAATTTGTAAATAGAAGAAAAAAACAGCCCACTGTTTATTGTAATTTTTATGATAGTCATTAGCCAGGTGTGATTCTTGGAAATTCAGTCCATGCGGTCGAGTATTGTGATTATATAAAGCAACGCCCGAACGGAGGGGTGAGAGAGTCAAGCGATAAACACAGGTGGAGCAAGACGTGTGTATATTTAGTGACGGACTTTGCGCATGTTATTGAATTGTGCATTACATTTGGACTTATTGCTTCCCGTTATATTTGTACCTGTGTTATACGTGTTTGTATAGGTCTAATAAATTCTATAATAATTCCAACGGCATTTTAATTCGAGTCCTGCAACTCGTAACAATATATATGATGGGATAAGTATTACCTATATTTAAAAACAAAATATGTATTGCTTCATTTCAAAACCTCTGTCGTGCCGTTCGCCAATTAGCAGAGGCCTTTTTAAATAGTTTGTTTGTTAAAGATTACATTTAACATTAAACATGTCAAACCGTATCTCAATTAAGTAAATTCCTTCACATATCTAACATGCAAGTAGACAGATATATTAAAAGCAGCCAAAATGAGAGATAAGGGTGTGTCCACACGGCCACGTACGACGGTCGTGAGCGCCGGTTGCACAACTCCGGTTAATGGGACAATAATAAAAGTTTAACGCGAAAGTAACAATCGGCGGCGATCTCGCGTCGTGACCGTTTTAGATAAGTGGACATGTGGGGTTACACAAGGATAATAGGGGTGGTAGACACTGATGCGCGTGCGCACGTTATTAGCGCACAATCGTATTACCATTTTCTGTTTCCGGATCTGTCTCGAATCATTTTTCAAATTCATTTCTCTTGACTAATTTTGTCATGTGACGTTAAAATATTCGCAACATAATGAGTTTTATTTCGTTGCAGATGGTATTACACATTACAAATTACAAAAGTACCTATAT
This sequence comes from Dendrolimus pini, assembly GCA_949752895.1. Lineage (NCBI taxonomy): Eukaryota > Metazoa > Arthropoda > Insecta > Lepidoptera > Lasiocampidae > Dendrolimus > Dendrolimus pini. The sequence continues at coordinate 15,897,696 of OX457140.1, read as the reverse complement.
TGGCAAATATGGCGTCCGAACACAGATCAAAAACGTAAGATCACTAAATAAGAATAACACACAATGGTGTATAAACAAAACAGTAGATATCTCAATTAGAACAGATAGAATCCCAATAGAATATCTATCATCCATGATAAAACAAGAAATAGTGAGATGAAATTCGGTTATGTGAGTTTCAAATTGATATTCCACAGATGTATCTCATTTTGTAGGAGAAAAACTATCCTTTGGAACAAATTTTATTATAATCTATTAATTTTCATTGCTACTAATAAAAAAATACAATATTTAAGACTGAGACACAGATAGAAAATTTAAAAACGGTTACATGTAATTAAGCATCGTATAAAAAATCAATTCTGTCATTCATTTTAAAATCATAGCCACTTCAATTTTATTTATCGGTATAGATTTGTGTATACATTTTTGTATTAATCACCATTATTGTAATTATAGTACTCACGTTAAAAATATCAAATAAATATTAAATTATTTAATGAATTCCCGTCAGTGTGCAATTGGGCTTAACCAGCTCATGTCATTACAAGGAACATGCACGTTACATGTTTATGGGCCATTATTACGATCCCATTAAGCTCATAACACAAACCGTGGTATTTAGACAATGGTAACCTTAAGCTGTGTAATTTGACTGTTTGTTATGTTGGCAATTGGTCAACCAGACTAATATTGATTGCGGATAATGATGTTTAAAATTCGAATACTGGGCATAGATCAATGAAGTGTAGTACGTAGTACGTATAACACAATGGTGTGGATGAAGATGTGTTTGTTTTGTTGGTAGGACATTTGCCCGTCTGAATAGTTACCACCTCTGATCTAGTATATGCCACCATAACAACCTTGAGTTGTGTTCCAGCGGCATCAGTGGCCAGTTTCTGTCTGGATGTTGTAAATATTCATAGGCGAAGGTTTCTTCCATCAGATTGGCCGATAGCCTGTCTATAAATTATGTAAAATTGCATAGGCAAACGTACCCTAAAAGCTCGTCTCAAATACATTCGTGTAAACAAGTTCACATTAAAGTTTTTGGTAGGATGTAATACTTTACTGATGACCGGTTCCTATATATCTTACTATTCGTTCCCTTGCTCTACCATCGGTTGAATTTTAGCATTACTTGTATGGAACTTATGTCAAATTTTAATAAGAGAAATTAACGGTCGGTAAGATATAGGAACTGGCCTTTATTGAAATATGAAACTATGTAAGTAATAAAATAATAATAAAACAATACATGCAAAATAACATAAATCTATAAGTAAAAAATTGACTCCAAATCACTGTTGGTGGGTAGTGTGGCCAAAATGCTGGCAGCGTTTCCACGTTGGATGGCAACGCTGATACGTTGCCCTAAGTGCACGCCAGCCTTTTGGTCACGCGAAAACTCAATTAGACGCATTGAGAGATCTTGATAGAGGTGATGAGCTCCAGGCCCCAAAGCCCCAGGGTCTCGGCCCTGAACGCCGCAAATACGTACGTTTGCGACATTACAGAGCCTCCTAGTGTGCGGCAGCAGCCCCGGCTGTTACGGCTGTGTCTGGGAGATGGGACGCCACCAAAGTATTGACACAAGTTGCGTCCTATACTAGATGGATCCCATCTTCCATGGCACCAACGATATGCCCTCTGGTCTCTTACTATCGTTGCGGCACAGCCCAATAGGTTCAAGAACAGGTCATTAAGCGTAGCATATCGTGACATTCTGGCGGCACTCCTCATACATGGCAAGCCTTAGTAGCCTAGCCTATCAACTCTAAGTATGTCAATTTATTTTTTATAATTCCTGCTTGATACTCGTATTACCCTAATGCAGGTATTCTCATTACATAAATATGTTGGAATCTCTACCAAAAAAAAATATATTGTGCCTGATAAAATTTGTTACTGGCCACAATATAATAATGTTTAAATATGGAACATTGATGTTCTTTTGTTATTTTTATCTGTGAATTTTTATAATCGCCCTCCATTAAAATCATTATATATTACGTACATGTTTTTTATTATTTATTTATGTACAGTCCGCTTGGTTATTTAATATTTAAAGAAGTGTTTAAAAACATACATACATATTATTACGCCTGTTTCCCATGGAGTCAGGTAGAATCCCATCTCCTTACACACGATTAAAAATTCTGTTCATTATCTTAGGTTAGTGTGCATAGACATTTAACCAATGTTTAAAATAAAATAATCGCTGATTAGCCATACAGTTTTAGCGATTATTTTATTTTAACCTTCGGTTACATGTCTATGCATACCAGCCTTAAGCAAAGGTTTCGTAAACTTGCGATTAAACTTAACCTGTTATAATGCAGACTTACTTAAAACTAAGAAGCATGCATTACTGCAAATTGCAACAGAAAGCTCGCATGTCTCTAATGTAAGTGTTAAAACGTGCAAAGATAATAATTATAATGTAGGACAAATTGCTATAGAAGTTATAATACAATATGTAGCTAACGGTATGTTACAAAACATTTAACAATTTGCTAGTAGAACGGCACGCGCAATCGTTTAATTGCATTAAATTTTACATAGCTTTGCTACATTTTAAACAATGTCTACTTATATGTATTTTGATTTAAGTTTAGTGGTTTACACATATTGAGTATCTTAATATTGACATTTATATATTAACGTCTTATTCACATTGAGTTAGAGTAAGTTTGTAGGGTTATTTAAGAAGGAGGAAACCTCAAGCCAGGAATGTTGACCCTGGAGCATCGCTTCGACCGTAGTACGAAGTGAGCTCACAGGGCCAACGACGATCTCTAGGAGGGTCCTCTGGGGCCCCAAGCGGCGCACTCCACGAGCGTGTGAAACGCTGTGTTTTGGAGTGCACAGCACTCGTGGCAAAACGGGGAAGGTTCCCACCCAACGATTTGGTGCAGATACTTACCAAAGCAACTGTGCCCGGTAAGTATCTGCACCATCCTGAACGTCAGGATCCTGCATTTCCGCAAGACCCAACGAGCCAGGTGGGACCGGATCGCCTCCACCGTCACGATTCCAGCTTCTGGGGACCCCAGGTCCCTCTGCCAAGAGCGGATCAGGGCCTCGGTCGCCTGGGCCCTGATCATTAGAAGCCTTCAAATTTATGAATAAGACTGATAATGTCAGTAAAATTTAGTTAAAATGTACTTATATTAACACGTGTAAACCAGCCAGTAGGATGGAAATTAAATATCGAAAAAGTGAAAATAATAATCACTCGGTTGAAAAGTGGATGGATGGACGGATATGACGTTTTCACATCCGGTTTTGCCGAAATGACTTTTGAACCCTAAATATAACATAGGTAAACTAACATGCATATTGTATATCCCCAAACTAAGGGAGTTACGCTTAATATACAACGGATCATTCTTGAACCGGTGCCAGACACCCAGACCATAGTAAATACGGAAAGTACGCTTACAAAATTTACCATGGCAGGAACCGAACCCGGAGCCTCTGCGCTGCAGTGAGGTAGGGTGGCAAAGCTAGGTAAGAGGTAAGCCTATTCAACCTGCTTTGCCTCGAAGAGATCGCTTATTAGCGATAAGGCCGCCCGTTGTAGTAACATTTGTCTTTTTGGACTTATTGTCTGTTTGTATATGCTTTAGTGTAGAATAACGAATTATCTATCTATCTATATGTTGGCAGTACTGTTTCTAATATTCGTGCCATCAAAAGTCGACAAAGCTTTTCATACCGCGACTGTAGTATACATAAATGCAGGCTTCAAAATAGATAGATTGATAGATAGATAGATAACTCTTTATTGCACACCAAAACATACAATTACAAAACAGACAATATTTACAATATTTTCTAGGCGATACAATAGGCGGCCTTATCGCTCAAAGCGATCTCTTCCAGGCAACCTAAATGAAAAACAAATTTGAATCAGGCGATGTAGGTGGTGCAGGAAAAAGGCAATGGACACATAAATACTCAAACTAATTTAACAAATAAATATACAAATACATACATATATACATAGTTATAAATATAATATACAATAATATACGTATACAATAATATATTACAAAACACATATGTTATTATAATAAATGTATTAGCATGATTATATTGCGTTAATCAGACATAGCTATTTATGGATAAATAGTGTTTTCTGAGTAAATTTCTAAATGTTGGTAAGGATTTGGCCTCTCTGACAGTAAGAGGCAGCATATTCCAAAGTTTGACAGCCTGCACTGTAAAAGAATTATCATAATAGGATGAAGTGTGTGCAGGTGTCATAAGTACATAAATACCACTTCATTATGTTGTAATACTTTCAAATTACATATCATGAGAGAAATAACTTTAATAACTATTAATACGCTGTTTGACTCCTTATAATTCTACTAGCGGCCCCGGCAGACGTTATCCTGCTCTGAAAAAATAAAAATCTAGGACCCGATCCCAGCCCCACCTACCGGTTCCAATTGCGAATCTAAACCATCCGGGAACCCACTTAACCACACAAAAACAAGATCCCCAAAATCACTCCAGGTGATTAGGAGGATTCTAAAACCCGATCTCAGCGCCACCTACCCGGTTCTAATTGTGAACCTAAACCATCCGGGAACCTACTCAAACACAAAAACAAAATCACCAAAATCGGTCCAGGTGATTAGGATTCTAGAACCCGATATCAGCGCCACCTACCGGTTCCAACGGGATAAAAAGTATCATATGTCCGTCCTGGTTCTAAGCTACCAATTTTCAGCCAAATTGGTACAGCCGTTCTTGAGTTATAAATAGTGTAATTAACACGAATTTCTTTTATATATATAGAATATAGATAGATAACATTCTAACGTAAAATTCTTGTACTAGTTCTAAATGTATAAGGTCGCGACTCGCGACGTTTTGTAGAGCGATAAAAAGTGACTGTAATCATTTGACTGGCATTTATTCCTTAATCAAACTGCAACCACCGTCGTACAGAATCCCATCAAAGATAAGAGCAAGTCACGTCTATGAATTTCCGCGTCAATCCTTCAAACTGGTTTCTACCTCAATGGTAATTAGAGTCATTACCGGTAATTAACATGTGTAGCTACCAGTTGATGGGAGAGATAGCGAAGCTGACATGTGAGGTGGTCCAGTTTAACAAGACCTCCAAGGGACAGACACATTGACTGTAAAGGCAGGAAACAAGGCTTGTACTTTAAGACAACAGTCAATCAAATCTTGGTTAATAATAGTGCCACACGTGGCTCACAAAACTCGCGTTAGCTTAGACCTCCTTGGTATTCCCCTAAAGGGAATCCAAATTTAAAAAGGACACACTTGCAGTTGGAATGGGCGACTTTCGATAAGCTATGTTAAATCCAAAATTCTGCAGTCTTCAGACATCAAGCAGTTTGTCGTAGTTGTTATGATTTTGACGGCCCCTATGGTACCTTTGCCGGCTTACCTCACTGCAACGCAAAGGCTCCGGATTCGATGCCTGGTATGGTAAATTTCGGAAACGACTTTCTCCGTTATTTACTATGGCCTGGGTGGTCTGGGATCGGCTTCAGAGTAGTTAGTTGTATATTACCCATGACGCAAGCGTAACTTGCTTAATTTGGAGATATACTATATGTGTATTTGTCTGCAGATTACGTATTTATTTACGGTGCTATGATGCAGACCCCGACGATGGGACTAATAAACTTTTGAGTTGCAAAGCAAGTTATGTTGGGAGTATCAGGCATTATTTAGTCATAAAAATGTATAACAAAAAATCTAAAATATAATTATGGTATCAATAAACATAGATAGAGTATTAACTCGTCATAACAATACAGCCTGTGGTCGACTAACCACTTCATGCGGCGTGTTTTAAGTGAGTTTACGGATGGTAAGTATTTACAAGAGGATCTCTCTTGGATAAAATCAGAAACGAGGATATTAGTAAGAGAAGCAAGGTTACAGAGATAGCTCGCAAAATTAGTAATCTGAAGTGGCAGTGAGGCAGTCGTATATGTATGTCATAGGACCAATTGCCAACAAAACAGACAAGTGAAATGGAGAACCCACTATGTCAAACTTAGTGTGGAACAGAATCTATTCCACACTAAGTTTGGTTAAGACTGGATAAGAACAGCAGCGGATATGTGGCACAAACTCGGGGAGGAAATCCAACAGTTGGCGAAGGTTGGCCGATGATGAAACTAAATAAAGAAAAACACCTAGGCCGTCAATTTATTGACCGTGTTGTTTGCTCAAGTAACATTGTCTATAAGACAGAGAACAATACACCTATGCAAACCAATAAAATATATAACACAATGTTAGCAGCAATAATTTCGCACAATACACTCTCGACTCTCGTGGCCTCTATGTGCGTCAAATAACTGTAGTCTATTTATATGCCATGAATTTCCCTTCAATATACATACATTATAATGCCCGGCAATGTATGGAAACAGACGGTAACCCATATCGTGACGATGTAGATGATCAGCCGGCTTCCTTACTCAGATGTCAATAACATTTTGTAGCATAATTATTATTTTATAAATAACGACTTTCTCAATAAAGCTAAATGAGTGAATGAAAATCATTTACTAATCCATACTACTATTATAGATTAGCTGTGCCGGTTACTTCGTTCATGTGAGAGATGGATTTAACAAAAAACATAAAATTGAAGCTAAAATTGCTATTTATACTATGTTTAATAATATATAATAGTTTGTATTTTTTTTTCTACCACTTCATTTAATTTTTGTCTTAAAGAAGCTCGGAAACAGTTCAAGGGATTTCAATGAAAATTTTAGAAATTTGATGCTTTTATTAGAATATTTTGCAGGGAACAGTAGGCCTCAATATAAAGTCCAAGATACGGGACTACGAAGTAGTAGCCGCAACTAGTAACCTAAAATTCTTATTCTATGGTATGTTATAGTTTATGGTTTATATAACTATTGTTCTTAAATGTCAGACATTTTATTAATACCAAGCAGTAGCTTTTTTCCAATAATTCATGGTTACAAAGTCCTCTTTAGGGCCGCTCCTAGGCACACTTATCATTGTAAACAACAGAAAAGTTGATGGAGATTTTTGGGCCAAAGAAATTTAATTGGCTTAAATGTGGCTTAAAGAAAACATACTTTTTCTATTACATAATGGAAAACAGACAAAAAATTTATCTGGAAGACAATAAATTTTAAAATATCACACAATACACAAAATAAGTTATCGATTACCATAATATTAATCAGTGAATGAATTTCAAAAACTAATAATATAAAAGCACTCCTACACCACACCAGTAATCTATCCAAAATAACTAAAACCACTACAATTATAAAAATATCAACAAAATAAAAATAATAAAACCGTCCTCATTTTTTGACAAGCGGAGCCCAAGAATATATGAAAGCGATCCGCCTCCTTTATCATTCCAGGACCAAAAACGAGATATTTACGTTCCAGTGAGCTAGATACAAGTACCGGTACAAGTTTAGCTCATCGACAGAAGCCGTCAAAGAAAAAGGGAATACAAACAATTGGTTCCATTTATGAATGACTTGATAGCGCGTTCCCGCAATTGTCCGTTGGGCGCCACCGTCGCGCGTCGCCGTACTAATAAGCTGCGCCCGCGCACCGCCCAGCACACATTCCCTTGCCTTTATTAGCAATTCTGATACGCGAAAGCGATATTGTGGGCACATAAGTGGAACTTAGTATCGAGTGCACCATTTCATTTTATCGCATAGATATTATTACCGATAGTCAATTTAATAGAATGGAATTGCCTACAGATACAGCGCTATTGGACTCATAAAGTCGGTTGACGTAATAAGCCGAGAGTTTCATATACTTGTCGGACAAATCGATCGTTTTGCCGGATTATTGAGTGTGTTGCCTCATTTGCATATAGAACACTAGTTTTCGCCTGCGTAAGTTATTCCTTTTAGATTTGTTAGTATTATTTTCCAAAAGAGATAATATTGGCACATTGACTTAATTAATTTTATATTTTATAAGGGAAGCTCGATCGTTTCATACGGATAATTTTTTAATACTCTACTAACTACAGTGTTTTTTTTATCAATAATGTTATTAAAGACATGTCTTCTAATAAATATGTAATATAATAATATGTTAGAGTAAGTTGTACAGAAGATTCTACCCTATACTTTGAAATTTACGTTATACGCATAGGCGTATAATGTAAATTTCAAAGTATATAATATTATAGAATGTAAATTTCTAATATTCTAATCGAATTCTAAATTCAAACAATCGAATGGAAAAATCGAATAATTAAACATCGAGCTGGGGAATTATATAGAGCTATCGATTTAGAAAAGTTATTTTAAAGAAAAAGTATTGCAAACAGTTTTACGGCTGAGTAATATCGGCCGATATCCCACAGGACTATGTACGCTGAAAAAATAATTAGCCCTTCAATACATATGGCGATCTCCCATAGTTTTTAACCTTTATTGCAATCGCCATTTTTGCAATCGTCGTATAAAATACACCTTCCTACTCACCTCGTACTATATCGAGGGGTGTAAGATTATTAGTTGTAAATGATAGTTTGGGACAGAATATAATAAATTCAAACTCAAACTTAAAGATATGAAGAACCAGGCTTCCAATTAAAATCTATAAATGTCTGTATCGTATATGATGATTACTATTTGTCTCAAAAATGATGAATGACAGACTGCCGAATATAACATATAATTTATAAAAATTCCATGTTTGCCAAACGGACTACAGAATCAAAAAAACTAAATAAATACATCCAAACACTCATTTCCACATTTATATATTAGTATAGATTATTAAGGCTTCGCGAATAAGATATTTTGCCTCTATTGAAGTATGTGTGATTAAATTACCGTTTTACCTATTGCTAGTGTGCTGTTATATGGAAATAAGGTGTTTGGTGAAATGGGCCATTATTTTAGAGAATTGTTACTTGAATGGACCACTTTAGCGTTTGCTTCTACGTGTTGACTAATTCATAGAGGAATAATACGTAAAGTTGTTAGTTTATATTGTAATACGTTTCGAAGCGGTGTGTGTAGACTAAGGGCCGCTTGCCTGACGATCGTCTTTAAATAAAATTAGTTAATCATATTAAACTGCCTAAATACGTTTTACACGAAATGTGTTGACAGTTCTTTAAACATATTCGCACAAATACAAATTTCGCGTTGTGCAAGACTAATCATATTTAAGGGTGTTAAATGCGTTTAGTGTTTCTTAAATAAATTTAAGCAACCTTATGCAAGCGGCCCTAAGAAGTAGATTAGTTTTTAAGTTATAAGTATTGTTAGTGTGAAATTTATACAACTTAACATGTAGAGATTAAAGAATTGTTTTATTTAACTTCCGAACAAAGACTGCCGATCTAAAGTATAATTACTACCCGTGCGCAGAAGGTTTACCGATAGCCTCATGACGTCACGCATCGATGGGCAGTAGGGTTTTTTTTATGTAGTATAGGTTCGCGTTTGACCACAATCTTGCCCTATTTGGAGCGAAGATGTAGTCTAGGATGTAGCACGCTTACCTAGAAGGTACCTATTGACTTGAAGACACCCAGATTATAAGTATCGGGAAACAGACAGACTCCGGCAATGAGTTCCACTCCTTTGCGGTGCCTATGATGAACCTAGATGCAAAGCGCTTCGTTCTTATAGGTGGAATATCCACCATATATTGATGCCGCATGCCGGTGCGTCTGGTTGTCCGATGATGGAAGGGATATGGTGTTTGGTGGGATAAGGGTTGACAAAAATGGTTACATAAATAGTTGTTGCAATTAATTTATTATTTTAATTGATTATTGTATATACTTTACAGAAGTATATACAATAATAGTAAGTAGTCATCGGCAAACCTGCGCACGGCTTATTATTGTAAGTTATGATTGTCGTGAAATAATTAACTACTTAGAGCGCAACTAAGATATGTGTATCCATCCAATGCTAAAATGAGAATATTTTTATTGTGCAGGATCCAGCTGAATAGCCGCAGATGGCTGTTTCAGCGGTACCAGGCTTGGTGGGCTTCCCGACTCCTTGGGAGCGGAAGCGTTCAGCCCGGAAGTAGCGCACCCGAGGGGCACCTCCTGTGAGGTTCAGCTCGACCGCTGCGGGGGGAATGACTCTATTGCATTAAGCCATAAATGGCTGACTGAGCTAAGCCAACAGGCTAAAGTGGTACAGATGGGGACGCGTTATCGACTCCGCCGGCAGAGTTGATCCTAGTCTATCTTTACTACCGCTTCACAACGAGTTATAGCAGGTAGAGAAGAAGCGACGAAAGAAATTCTCCAGCAACACACTTAAGCTTGGGTGGTTAGAATGTTAATTGCTATGTCCGCTCGCTTTTCTATCCAAGCGATGGCGAAACGAGTCTTAGCGAACGAAAAGTCTAGTAGTAATCACAACTACCTGCAAATATTTAAACTATAATATAATAGGTGGCACTATTTGGAACATACATTATTAAAAATTTATTTGTACGTCTTTTAAAAATGTTCTTTAAACTTAGTTTAAATCATGGAAGAACAATACTAAAGAATGATAATCGTCTATTGAAAACCTAACTGCTAACACACTCTGCAATCCATTCTTGTTTTAATTGAAATTTGTAAAAAAACTTTCAATCAACGTCTCATTTTATCTACGTATATACTGTTGTCGCATGAAGATAGGGAAAGACGACAATATCCACTTTCTGTCATATCGATATCATATCGATTGGTACACATCTTTCGCTTCATCTGCTTTCATCTTCTCACACATGTAAGTGTTTTTGAAGTACCTACTGTGTTTTTCTTTTAAATTATAATTCGATATCTACGTTCTGGTTTCTCAACTTTATGATACCGTGTAACATTGTTGGTGTAAAGTTATTTTACAAACATTTTCCAGTTAAACTGTATTCCCATTGATTAATATCGTTCAATCAATATCGACAGGTGATTAAGTTGCGAGACCATGTTAGGCAAGGTGTTCACATCTGCATACGAGTTATCTCCTTAATCGATCTACCGTTATAATATACAGTGTAGACATGCCTTTTCCGTCTTAGAGCCTAGCGCAGTTTTAAAGTATGAGTATTGTCGTTTGTTTATTAGTTGAAACACTTTATATTACGTTTATTTTAATGTTATTTATACAGTTGCTCTTAATTATTATTTAATATAAATTTTAATTTTAGAAATAGTTTAATGTGTCTCCGTGTTCGGTTTACATATATGTTGTATTTCGGATTAAATATTGTTAATACAGTATGGACTTAATACGAGTATATTTAATAATCCCAGAAACTAGTGTTAATTCGTTATCATTTTTAAGGTTTTCTAGATGAATCCATTTGCGGACAGCTCACTGATTGGGGACATAACAGTACGAGTAGGATAGTGTGAGACTCGCCTGCTTTCTCTCCGAATACTCACTAAACACACCACTGTTTCTACTGTCATCATATGCCAGGGCTACGAGAACAGGCCTGGCCGATGCCACAACCCTGGCGGACGTGACATGAGCTTGCCCCTATTTACGGATGCGTCTATCCTTGGGTTGGAGGACGGCGGGACCCCTATGACTATGACTACCAGAGTCTGTTTCCCGAAAAGTACAATCCGGGTATCTTCAAGTCTCGTGTGAACAGGTACTATCTAGGTAAGCGTGCTCCATCTTCGATTGCATCATCGTCCAGCATTGGACGTGATCGTGGTCAAACGCAAACCTATTTAATATATTTATTAAAAAGAACATCCTTTTGAATCAAGAGGAATGCGCGCAGAATACCACCGCGCTTCTTCTTATCAAATCTCCTTTTTTCCGCAGTTAAGGCTAGCAAAGCGTTGGCATCGTCCGCGGTGTTGCAAATGTCGGCACTTTCCATCAAGCGGACCATGTGCTTGTTTGCCTACTTCAGGTGAAAAAATAAAATATTTTTCAAAATTTGACTAACGATGTGACTAACGGTGATGTCAGGAGCCTTACAAACAGACGAGCGTGCATGACAAGAGCTATTAATGTCAAAGAAGCAAGTGAGGTGTGTAAGAATAAGCCTAAATGGCGCTCTGTTGTTCGTGCCTACCCCGCAAGGGACGTGAAGTTATGTATGTATGTATGTATGTATATATTGACTAACGATACCTCGCATAGTCGATGTTACACAAACACAATTTATTTCATATATAGTAGATAGGTAGAGTAGATAGAAGGTTATATATTAAGTATTACTGTATATTATTAGTATTCTTCTTCCATAGTAGTAGTAAATACTCGATAACAAACTCTTAAATATAATTACAAAATACAACACAAATCATAATTCGCGCTACATTTCCTGTGTTTTTACTTCCACAAGGAGTACCTACTACTAACAATACATTCTTCCTCCTTTTGCTCATTAGTCGGTAAACCTATAATGGACCGATCAAATCACGCATTCATCTGAAACCGACCACCAAGGATATGCAAAAACTGTCTGAAGTGCAACCAGTGACTATGTTAGTTTTTATACTAATAAAGTAGCCATTTCAGTGTTCCCTGGCCATTTTGGTTGAAAAATCCTTTATGAAAATAGTGTTGCCATCTGTCCGTTTGTATTCGTATGAGACAGTTATTATTCTTTAATAATCGGTAGACAAAAACACACATTGTATATCTCCAAGTTAAGCAAGTTACGCTTGTGTTATGGGTAATATACAACGGATCACTCTGGGACCAAACCCAGACACCCAGACCATAGCAAATAACAGAAAGATCATTTCCGAAATTTGCCATGCCAGGAATCGAACCCGGAGCCCCTCTGCGTTCCAGCGAGTTCGGTCGGCTAAGACTTAGCCCGCTCAACAACAGGAGCCGTTATTTTTCTCCTAAACTACTAAATCTATATCGATGAAATCTTCTTCTATCTATATAAATAAAAAGAATCATACAAATTTATATACACGCATAACTTGAGAACGACTTTACCGATTTTGATAAAGAAAATTGTGTGTTTGAGTGGGTTCCCGGATGCTTTAGATTCCCAATTGGAACCGATAGTTGGCGCTGGGATCGGGTTCTAGGATCCTCCTAATATCCTGGATCGATTTTGATGATTGATGTTCTGTAAGTTTATAAAAAGTATCTCAGTTGATCTATCTGTCCACTCCACGCTGTGTCTAATTGTGTCCCATTATTCTAACTTTTAACTGTAAGGTAAACGATTATGAAAAAATTAGGTTTGTGAAATTTTTAAAATATCTTCATTGAAAGTTGATTATAAAAATAAATAAGAAATAAATCTTTTTATTGCTAATATTGTTGCACGACAATTTTCTTAGACATAGACAACACTTTATTGTTCACTAAAACAAAAATTACAAAACAAAAAACAAAACAATAGTTACTTGGTAAAACAAAAGGCGGCCTTATCGCTAAAAGCGATCACTTCCAGGCAACCTGACTAAAACGAAATTCTTAAATTATCAGTAATTAATATGCAACAAAGAAAAAGGAAAATATATATAAATAAAAATGATATACATGGACAGCAGATTACAGTCAGTACAGTAAAGTAGCAAATACATTATTGCGTAAGACAATGCGTAACATAATGATTTCTGAGTGATTTTTTAAATATGGCAACAGATTTAGTTTTCTAACATCAGTGGGCAACAAGTTCCAAAGTAAGACAGCGTGCATGGCAAAAGAGTTTGAATAAAAAGTTGAAGAGTGTGCAGGTGCCATTAACAGGAGACTATTAGTGGAGCGCACATTGAGGGTGTGTGACTTATAAAGGAAGTTGAAACATTCCTTAAGATAAGAAGGAGTATAAGGTTTAATCAGTATACGACATAGTAAATTGAGATGATTTCTTGTATAATTTAAATGTATGTTATAAACTCATCATATTGTATGTAAATTATATTCTTAAAAGGTGCGCTCGACTAATCATCTCTTGAGCCGTATTTTGAACAAATTGACAGATAGTGAGTTTGTTATGTTTATCGGTATCGGTCCCTATGATACGTATCAACCTGCCTGACTTCCCAAGTTTGCCTTATATATGTCTCCTATCATAATTTAATCATAACTACCCGTAGTACCTACTTTTCAAGATACCCCATATTTTCGATCAAACGCTTTTATTATGGTTCTGTGGCCGAATAACGAAGATAGGATACAGAAACAATACAATTAATACATTCCCACTTTCCATTTCTCAAATCCAATTTTCTTTAGCGAGTGGGTGTTCCATATTATTTTCCTTGGGTGTATTATTTCTCCTTAAAACGCAATAATTCACGCATTCAAATCGCATGCCGCCATTTTTTATATCGCGTGTGTTTCGCGCCTTTTCGGGTGTGGGGTGTGTCCCTAATAAAATTAGGTTTTGGTAAAGTAAATATGCGAATGTATCGACAGGGCATATAAATATATTTAATAATAAAATAGTAAAATGAGGTAATAAATATATGAAGACAAATCTTGATATATAGGTCTAATCATAGAATAAGAATTCTTAAGAATAACAATAGCCCGGTAAAAATTGAGGTTGTGTGTCGGCTCCGACACACGACTAGACTTTACGCTGTTATTAATTGACAATCGTACAATTTTTTTTTAATAAGCACTGATGTTTATTATTTTAGACGTTATTTCATTGCATTAAAGTTCGAAATTGTATAATAAAAAACATAACGCTTTTGAGTTAACACTTGTATTATTTCACTCCTCATAAAATTTCCATAACAGGGACTTTGTATGAAAATCAATTCTTACAATAAAACTCCATTTTTTTTCTACTTAGAACATGCGTCCCAAATGTAGTTAGCACCACCAGTCCGTTCTTGTTTTTGTAGAAAATCTCGATTGAAAACTATTTATGAACGTTTTGTTGTTTAAAAGATATTTTTAGACAAATCAGTTATGAATTAAAAGTCTTAATTAGGCTCTTTTCAAATTAATACATTTCAAGCTATGGGAGCTGCATACGTCTTGTCGTCGCAGCGGACAACGCACTACTAGCTAAGCACAACACGAGAGCGCACATATTAATAGTTGCTCTATCTCGCTCGCACATCATCTGTCACGCTCACATACTATATATTGTACTAGCACGACTTGTTAATATTTGTACTTAAAGTACCTACTTACCGGTTCCAAAATAAATTGGTTCACATCGGCACTCGACATTGAATACTACTCTCTGCCATCTGAAGTATCATTTAACCTCCACCTTTCGCTGCTACAAAGCAATTGGACACGAGCTAATTCTGTATTATACTAAAACGGCTGGACAATTTTGACAGGACTTTCATTGGTTGGACTTCATAGCTGATGTTCTAAGGTCTCCAATAAAATTAGGATACCGCGAAAAAAATTCCACGCATACGAAATCGCCGGCACAGCTAGTGGATAATAAAATCATTAAAAACTTCGCAATAACTATCGATAAAAATTATGATAGACGCAGGTCAAATATATGAGTGAAACAATGCGGTTTTCTTAAAAAGCTAGATATAAATTAATGATTCTAATACATCCATCCATTAATCTCAGGGTAAATCCATCTACAATTTATACGAGCAATATATTTAAACTCAAACCTTCAGCAAACAAGCGTCACAGCCGATCTGTTACGGGTCCGTTTACCGCCAAAAGTGACAGCGAAAAATTCCGCCATTATTCTTTACGGTCGGCTCTATTCGCTTACAGCTCTACGTCGCTATGGTCGTAAATCTAGAGATTTCTTGTCTCTGGTCGCCCAATGTTGATTTAACATGGTTTTAGCCGTATTGATTCTTTATTACGTTGATATAGTATTGTCTATGCTCACGCAACTTTACAGGTGTTCTTTAATTAATATAAAGCTATTGTCTATGGATATTTGTTTGGTTTGTCCAATGAATTATAAGGGTTGGGGGCTAGGTGTGTTTTCTTTGGTTAATTAATCAATGAATGTATTTCGTGGTCTTTATACATAAAGATACAATAATAAGCTGTGATAGCTCAAACGTAGGCTCGATTTGCGACATTTTGATATCATAAAGATACACATAGAACAAATGATAATATAAATTCCAGAAAACCGATTATTATACTTACCTATTATGATTAAAAAGTTATTTTATGGCTAATCTTTAATATATATTACTTTATACCAAACTTGTATTTAATTATATTATATATTATAATATATAGTTATTATGTATTTATAAATATTATAGAAGATAGATGTATATGTGTAATAAAAATAAAATATATGTGTATATTTATTTTTACTAAAAAATAACGTTGCTATCTCTGTATTCTTTACATATACTGTATAATTGGTATTGTACGAACTCATTTTTTGTGTGCTTACAAATTATTTCAAAGGTAGTTCGAAAACAAATAACTATCTTTTAGCGATTATTAACTTACGGGACGAGAATTTACTTTGCCGTAACACAGTTTTAAACTAGTACGGGGAGTAATGATTGTCGCATATTGTTAAGTTAAGCATTATTGTATATTGTACTTGTTTAGCTTATATAACTGGAGAGCAATAAATTCTTTAATTCTTTAATTCTATTTACAAGTTGCCCAAAAAGAGTTACAATAATAAGGGCCCCACTTTCTCACATTTTTCCGAATACTAGCAACCCCAACATTATGTAAAAAGTAATTTTTATACTTGCTAGTAACTTTAGTATTAAGTCGAACCTAGGACAAGTATGAAATTGACACGTTGATATATTTACTACTAGCTGTTCTGGCAGACGTTGTCCTGCCATGAAAAAATAAAAATCTAGGTCCCGATTTCAGCGCCACCTACCGGATCTGATTGTGAATCTAAACCATCCCCGGACCCACTCAAACACTGATTTTTTATACCTTGGGTTACATTATTGAAGTTTCAGTAGGGATCCCTAATTTTTTCTAGTAATAAATATAGCCTTTATTAATCTGGGATAATTTAGCATTCTATGGAGAAAGAATTTCTGAAATCGGTCCCGTAGTTTTTGAGTTTATTCGTTACAACATACAAAATTTTTCCTCTTTATAATATTAGTATAGACATACACATTTTGTCAATATAACCTATGATGTTGACTTTAATAATAATGGACATTAATCTTGTAAGCCAGAACTTTACGACACATTGTGACTAATTAACAAGACAATTATTTTATTAAAAGAAGCTAAGATTAAGTGCGACGCTCATGTCGGCGGTTTTTCGGTAAATATCGTCGAATTATAATAACGACAAGATATTTGGTTCATTCCGCTAAACACCTTTGTTAACCTTTAAAAATAACTGTTCATGTGAAACTTAATTTGGTTTAGTTATTATTAGCGGATTTTAGACTCGGATCAACGTTAAAATATAAATAACATAGATAAATTGAACTTTGTTTACGATTCACTGATATTGATTACAGATAAGATAGAATATTTCTAGAAGGCAAAACAATTAGTGCATGTTCGAGACATTATGGCCAGCTTGGTTATAAACGATGATTTAAGTAAATTGTACTTCAAATTTACTTATGTAGGTACTACTACGTATAAAACAACTATTAGAATGCAGACTGGGGCAATAAGATATCAAATTTACCACTACGTAACTATTAATATTGTTACATACCGACAAAGAAATGCGCACACCTGGCTGTCGTAAAATGCAGTTTATTACCTTTCCTGCATTCGGAGTTCTTTTGTTTTCTTCGTGTTTAAAATTTTCAATGAAGAAAACACCTAATTGTATTTGTTTTATGGCCGTCATTAGTGTCGAACTAATCCTTGTTGTTATTGCCTTGCGTCGAAGCTTGCCAGATGTGCGGATTAACTCAGTGAACGCGGCCCTTTGTCAGTATTATACAGTTTAGTATAAAACAATGCCCGAACGGAGGGGTGGGACAGTCAAGCGACGATTATGATACTAGCAAGACGTGTGTAGTACTTTCGATTAGCGAATAGTGACGGACTTGCGCATGTTACTGAATCGTGCAGTTTATACAATATCTATTTATATTTGTACCTGTTTCATACAGTTCTAATAAACTCTATAGTAATTCCAACGGCATTTTAATTCGAGTTCTGCAATAACAAAGACATAAAGAAAATTTACAAATCTATTAAAAGACTTACAAAGCGGCCTCCTATACAAAGTGTCTTAGATATAAAGCCTTTTACTATCCATATTTTCAATATAACGATGCAAGATTTACTTAGAACAGGTAAAAGCATTTTGCTGCCATTCATGTATCCAACTAATTAAGTCAAGACTGGAAGGAACCTGACAATGTTCTCCACATGACATCACCATATAAACATTACATCGTGAATGAGACATTCTCTTTGATGCCGCGTCTTTATTATAAATGTATTTAATTCTGTTTTTTTGTAATCGCTTCACTTATAAAGCAAACTGAAAATTGGAAAATATTTTTTAGCAAAATAATAACATTGAGATGCTCTTTTTTTTAAATCTAACCAGAATCAGGTAGATAAATACAATTTCGTGCGTTTACTTTGGAAATGATGGATTTTCATACAAACTTTTCAGCTTTCTATTACAGAGGTTAAATTTTCACAGATCCTTTCTTTTCTTTCTGCAAATTTTCATGGTACTAGCCTCAGTAGTTTGGGCTGTGCATTGATATGTCAGTGAATCAGTCAGTCAGTGAGGTAAAGCAATTATAATGTGTCGGAATCGTATTTGTTATTATAAAGTAACCATATGACGGAAGTAGTCAATAACCGGACAGAGTATTCTTTCCTGTAGTAATCGGAAGCTTTATAACCGGATGTAAACGTAGAAGCATTTATTATCAAGCTAACCGATATCGGAAATGGAGTAACCGGAAGTTGGAAATTATAAGGAATTGAAACTGAAGTGTCGCCACAGCATTACCGGATGGTTTCACTGCGGCGCGTTACGAGGACCTTATACATACTCGGTTTTCGGGCAGAGGGGCTAGTCTTCGACCGGCAGTCTAGAACCAACAGTCTACAACCGATGGTCTGCAAGATGATCTGAATGATGATGATGAAGATGGTCTGATGGTATCCGTGCAGGAACGGAGAAAGAATACAATTTCCTGCGGCCGGGCGGCCTGTCGTAAGAGGCGACAAAACAACCCACAGCCAGGTGGTAGGGCATTTGCCCGACTGGATGGCTACCACCCCTGGTCTAAAGTATGTCGCCATAGTAACCTTGAGTTGTGTTTCGGCATTAGTGACCAGGTTCCAGTCTCCCTTAAGAGTGCAGCAGCGCATTTGTAACACCTTTAGTGTTGCAAATGTTTATAGGCGATGGTAACCGCTTTCCATCAAGTGGGCCATCTGCCTGTCTGCTGAACTCCTGCAATAAAAAAAAATAAAAAAACCGTCATTCTACGTTCATTAGTTGAACAGAGCGGAAGCTCTGTTGGACAAGAGGCGCATAGTATATTGTGGTCGATAATTACTGTTTGATAATCGCAGTATATTCTTGAGGGCAGATTGCTGCTCGACACCTGACAAGCGTGGAGACAACTCTTGGAGTTGTCCTAATATTTCTGTGTATTATTGTGCTGTATTTAATACTGTAATTGTAATAATTCTAGTGTAATAAACTTTGATTATAACATTTCAGATTATTATTGTATTATACTCGGAGAGTGTCATTCGCTCCCGGCGTGAGTGAGCCGACATATGTATAGATTTCTGATTTCAGATCCACTAGATTATAAATTAGACTAAACTATAACTATACCTCGATCTATACCTTGAGCAACGGATTAGTGTTTTTATTCAACGTGGTAATGTGGCGATTGTTTTAGGGACGTTTCCGAGTGACAGACAAACAGACAGATTTTATTGTTTAATTTCATGTTGAATATAGTCCATTTTTAGTTTTAATAATATTCATTATGAATGTTTTCCAAATAAGTTATGTTAGTTACATGAAAATGTGATATTTCAATTGCTGTTCTTTTTGTACTTAAATTGTATTAGAATTCGGAACGATCACCAGATAAGAGTTATTCATAGAATAAAATATAACATGATAAAATTAAAAATGACAGTTGCATGAATAAAACAGTAGCATTGTTTCATAATTTATTCGACCGATAACTTTTATCTGATGAATAAAAAATCGGCCCTTAATAGTAAACTTAATTGTTTAAGCCACTTTGTCCTCCCGAAAATTAAAATTTATATCCATATCTTGTAACGCTACAAAATATACACATGATAATTTAAGATCTCTAAAATTTTCATGCAGATCTTTTAAGCCGTGAGAAAGAGAAACTATCGCACAGATAAACAGGTAAAAAAAAAATTCTTTATGTTGTTATCACACAGACATTCCAGTTTTATTTTAAAAAATAACATATAACACTATTATATACTAATGTATATAATAGTGTTATATGGTCAATTAAATTTAACCAGTGTGTTAAATTCTCCCACAGTCATAGATCTATGCTTATTTAGACAAGGCCTAATACAGTTACGCACAGTAGCGCCACCATATAGAGTGGACAATAGGGGCCAATGACAATCGGCCTCTGTGCCCTCATTATGGCATGTGTGGCTATAAGGCCCTTTGATATCGTATAGAAGATGTATGGGCAGGAAGTCTTTCAATGGGACCTTTTATTTATTGGCGTCCTTTGCCGATGTTTATCAAGAATGCGGTCGGTGTTTTGCTTTAGTTAATGGACATGATATTAATGTTGTACCAAGGTATTCATAAACATGTATTTGTATATGTTTTATAAATATTTACTGAGTATGTACATAATATTTAAGGCCCAATTTTCTAAGTACAGAATTTATTTAATAAATTATTATTTTTTAATTAGGTATTTTATTATTTTTAAATATTTAAATAAAAGCTTATATTCTTCTCAGTAAACACTTTAATTTGATACCTACCCCCCACGGTTTACAAAACCAAACTAATCGACCATGTTAGGCCGTCGGCCATATTAGATTTAGAATGACAGCACTTCGCTAATCATGCATTTTCATCCAAACTAAATGTATATGCAGTTTGAAGATTTGACCCACACATACATATATACAAACAGTAGAAGTTAAATAACAGCTTGTAATAAAAATATGAGTTATTATTACTTTATTTTCTAATGTACAAATGATGTTAATAATGGATTTGATTATTGAATAAAACATTAGTCTCCTTTAATTACGATAGTTGTCAAACTAGGATAACTTGTATCTTGGGAACATCTTTTTTAAATGGTACATTGATGACTACTTGACCTTAGCTAAATCCAAGAACCGTGAAAGCCATGTTCAAAATGAAGAAGAACTTAAAATTATTCATTAGATTAGAAAAATGTTCATTGTTCCAAACATGCCCTTTGATGCATTGTGTTTCAATAATACGTTCTCATTACACCACCCTGCATTCAACCATTTAGTTCTATTTAAAGTAAAGTGTCTAGTAATTATGCATATAAATAAAACACTTTCGCTAGTTTACAGTAAATTTATTTATAGTGGAATAAATTTAGGCAATTATTAGTTTTACATACATGATTATTTATAATAATAAAAATAAATGAATGACTCAAAATAGAAAGGTTAATAATGATCAGATGGTTATAATCCATATATTTATCTGTACATATAGCACCTACATATTATTTTCTGGTATACTAATCTTGAGGTAGTTTCTCAGACTAAATGGCCCTAATATTACAAATACCACGTGCTGAAAGAAAAGTGAAAACCTCATAAAAAAATCGGCGTATCAAATTACCAATCTGGTTCCCCGTTTGGAAATATTTCAGTCAAACTGTGCGACGTCTACCGGATACATGTCATCAAATGTGCCGCGGAATTATTTTCATCCACCGGACAAGCAGATGTATGAGATCACGCCGACAATATATGGTGGAAATACCAAAGTAGCGGACGAAGCGTTATGCTTCCACTTTTATAATACGCACCGCTGAAGAGTGGAAGTCTTTACCGTCGGCTGTTTTCCTAAAACATAAAATTTAGGTGTCTTTTAGTCTCGTGTGAATAGGTATTTGGTCCTCCATCTTGGATTGCACTTTCGTCTGGCATCAGGTACAATGTCGATTATTATTATTATAATAGTAAACGAGTCAAATATCGCATTAATTATTGTTTTAAAAGTAATTAAAACTATTTATATCCTGATTTATAAAAGTTAGATGCAAATATCGCATGCTAAATCCAATGCTGACAACAATCCAAAATTTTGCCTAATAGACTTTTAACTGCCATCTATCGTAAAACATGGAAATACGTGTAATAGCACTAATCCTGGTTTAAAAGTAACACAAATATCCACTAGGAAGATATTGTAATCATGCATGCAATAATACTGATTCATACTTAAAAAACTTTATTTAGCTCTCCTGTGGTGTTCACTGTTTTGGATAGTGTCAGTATTGGATTAAGCGTACGATATGTTATTTTATTGCCTGTTATTTTATATGTAAAAGTATTATAGTTTGTTGTAACGTGTCCGCATCCCTACTGCAAAAATATTGTACAGAGAAACTACATCACTGAATTACTTACACTGCACTAACAAGTTGATCGCGTATCTCATTAGGCGGTCGGCAGTGCGAGCGGACGGCGCGCGTCATTAAATATGTAAATAGTCGGAATACGGACGTCCATTCAGTTGACATGTCGCGACGCCGGCTCTAATAGACTTATGTATCTCTGGAAAATGGAAAGGTAAGTAAAATATTTACTCCGATTAAATAATATACCATACCTTGATAACTAATACACCGTTCGTAATATTTTTCATTGAAATATACGTAACTAGCTGTACTCGGCAGACATCGTCCTGCCCTTAATACGATTTCTGCCCATAGGAGTTCAGCGGCGCCACCTATCAGGTCTAATTGAGAATGCAAAAATAAACCATCCCGGGACCCACTTGAACACAAAAAAAATCATCAAAATCGGTTCAATCATTTAGGAAGAGTTCAGTGATATATACACAAATAGAAGATTTTCGGGCTGGAAACCCTCAGAACACTTTTTCAAAGTTTTATCACAATCTGATTAATGATTTAGGAACGCATATCGGACAAACATACAAACATTGATTTTTATTTTATACTAGCTGACCCGGCGAACTTCGTACCGCCTATTTTCTGAATTCCTAAGACTTTGTTCCATGACACAAAAACAAAATCACCAAAATCGGTCTAGGTGATCAGAAGGATTCTAGAACCCGATCTCAGCGCCACCTACCGGTTCTAAATGCGAATCTAAACCATCCGGGAACCCACTCAAACACACAAAAACAAAATCACCAAAATCGCTCCCGGTGATTAGGAGGATTCTAGAACCCGATCTCAGTGCCATCTACCGGTTCTAAATGCGAATCTAAACCATCCGGGAACCCACTCAAACACACAAAAACAAAATCACCAAAATCGGTCTAGATGATCAGAAGGATTCTAGAACGCGATCTCAGCGCCACCTGCCGGTTCTAAATGCGAATCTAAACCATCCGGGAACCCACTCAAACACACAAAAACTAAATCACCAAAATCGCTCCCGGTGATTAGGAGGATTCTAGAACCCGATCTCAGCGCCACCTCGGTTCCACAGGTTCCAATTGTGCCTGTAAACCATCCCGGGACCCACTCAAACACACACAAAATTTCATCAAAATCGGATGTATAGTTTACGATCCTATAAAGGACATACACAAAACATTCATTTTTATATATTTTATATAGATATTTTTTGACCTATAATCCTTTTCGGGATTCCTCAGAACACCCTACCAAAGTTTTATTTCAATCTGAGCAATGATATAGGAATCGAGGACAAACATACATTTTTCACACATTCATTTTAGTTATGTATAAGTATACATAACTAGATTTCGTCCTCGGCTTCGCTCGCATTGATAACATAGTAAGTACAATCTATTCCATTCGAAAGTCACCTCTAATCAAATCAAACTCTGACATATCTAAATAGAACATCATCAGATAACTGAAGATTATTCTAGTTTAAAGATATTTTCTATGGTACGTAAAGTCATATAATAGATTCTAGTCCTTAGTTATATAGGCATATAAATATCCTGATTGGAAATACCTATATTTAGTGTTGCCGGAAGCAGATTTACATAGTCTGCGAGTTTAATCTTATTGATGTTATTACATAATCTCTTTTACTTCCATACCTACTTTATAATCAGCTCGCTCTAAGGCTTTGGCCGCAACGCACTTTTAAACTTTATCTCCGTATAATCTATCAAAATAAAAATAGTCTATGTTCATTTTTTTATCGAATTTCTATAGAATTTACATATATGTTTATCGGCAATGTTTTAAAATATTACTTACTATGTAGAAAGGCTAATTGTGGTTTCATACAGTTTTAATAAAAATAAACATTGTTGCGATGCAAGCTTGTTTTCTTTGTTTTTATGAACACATAAAAATATATACGTACCAGTGGCGTGGAGTTCATATAACTCAATTCCCCATAGCCTACTGTTCGCGCCGCCACGACTAACGCACATCACTACTGTCACATCCCTACACACCTCACCGCCCACCCGCCTGTCAGTGTGCCAAATAAAATGCAAGGGTGTGCACACGCCGGTTGCTCTCCAATCAATTAAAATTAATGAAGTGACAAATATAAACATCTAAGGCAACATGACTTTCCAACACAACCAGTAAGTCCTATATCCCTAGCCAAACCAGCTACCTTTGAGAACGAGCGATTAGCGACCAAAATGTTGAAACGGCATGCATTCATTACACGTTATATTTAAACATATTATTACTAGTGTCTCTATAAATTAACTAACGACCAAAAGGGTGAAAGAGCCGTGAATTTATTGGTTTTTACGTTTTTTATTCAAGCATATATTATTATTGTATTACTATCCCTTACGCTCGGCGGCTTTCCACATGTTTTGGATGAAATAGCAACTCATAACCCGATCGTGCACCGGTTTTCGTTTCAAAATATGTGGTGTAGTCGGTACGTCGGCACCACTGGTACGTATCTTTGTAAAATCCATTTTAAATAGTAATTTCCAACTATAATACGTGTTTAATTGTTAGTATCACACACAAACACATATGATAATTTTTAATAACCAGAATTTAAAATCATCAATATTTTAAATTCCTAGCCCTTTATTTATTTTTATTTATTTAGGTTTATGGCTTGGCAGCTAGGCCTTTAAGCCAGATCTTAGATTACAATATAGTTTCTTCATTTTCTTAAGCCTATGTATATGCTCAGCTGAACTGTAGGTTATCAACTAAAGCCGTTCAACGGAGTTCTTGTGACAACTCGAAAGGCCACATTTGACTATACAGTTTACATTTCTCACAAAAACACATAATTAGTACTCAAAAACTATCAATATCCTACAACTATTGTTCATTTTAGAGTAATTTTACACGTTTTTAGAAAATAAAACTGCACAGCACAACATCTCCTTTCAGCTCCCGCCAAAAACTCCATTTTTAGCCATTTTAACACCAGACCACAGATATACTTAATGCACTATATACATGACATTAATTCATAAGTCGCTAATAAGCTCAATATACTCATCTTTATTAAATGTCTTAAGTTCTTAGCCTTTTATGGTCGGCATACTTGGTCTACATGGCTTGTTCTAAGTTTTATATGTATGCGGATGGTGGTCGATAGACCCGTAGCTCGATCGCGAAATTCACTTAGAGGAATCGAACGCTATCTGAATAATTTAACCAATAACAATCCGACGGCTAATTTTAGCGGATGGAGCAAAAAATGGAAAGGAAACGTTGGTGTTACCGTTTTTGTGGTTCAGTAGCATTATACAGTTACCATTTGAAGAATTCAAACTGTCCGCATAACTTAAATAATCGCCACATTTGCTAGTCTATCCACTACCAGCCCTGGTTTAGAGTATGCTGTTGTTATAACAATCTTCAGTTGTGTTCCTTAGGCCAGCATCACATTGGTAGCACCTCTGGTGTTACAAATGCCAAAGAGGGCAACCACTTTCTTCCACTGTTCAACCGTCAGACTATCTGCTATACTCCAGCAATAAAAAAAGAAACAAAAAGAAATTATAATACCTATATAATAATGATAGACCATAAAAGTGAGTTCGTATACTCTGGAATAAAATCATTTTGCAAATATGTATGTTCGCAAGTAAGTAAATGATAGACGATCCACCAGCTAATCATCATCATCTAAGCGTTAAATCTCGGTTGCCGACGGAGTGTTCGCTTCGAAGCTCAGAGTCTGCTTTCCCAATTTTCCATCCAGCTGCTAATAATAAGTTAATATTACCATCAAGTTATCCGTAACTAGAAACTCAACTAGCTTAATAACTAAGCCACCAAATCTAATGACCTTGTACTAATATGACTTGGAATTCCAACCGGAGAACTGGCACCATTTGGACTGTTTTTCAGACCTCTATGCATATTGATACCAAATGCTAACGTTAAAGGAAAACAACATGAGTAAACTCTCTCATGGCTATTACTAATTTGTAAATTCCATCGATCCGCCTTAGACAGACATGACGAGTATAATATCTGTACCTTTTTTGTGTAGGATCCAGCTGAATAGTCGAAGATGGCTGTTTCAGCGATATTGGGCTTGGTGGGCTTCCCGACTCCGTGGAAGCGGAGACGTTCAGCCGGAAAGCAGCGTGCTCGGGGGGCACCTCCTGTGAGGTTCGAACTCAGCTCGACCGCTGCAAGGGGGAGAGATGCAGGATTAAAGCTGCCTGTACCTTAAAATAGGGACGTACCTTTTAAGATTAACAATGGGGATTGTTGACTTTTTTTCAATTTAGCTATTTCAAAAACTATTTCGAGGAATAGTGTCCCTAATCATTTCTGTCTAGTTAAAATTCCAAAAAACGTACGATCTTCTTGTATTTTGTAAGAAATGTGTTTGACCTTTATTTGACCTTACTAAATCCAATCAGGTGGGCCGTCTGCCTGTTTGCCTGCTTCAGGTGTAAAAAAAAATCTAGCTGTACATTATTTGATTTAAGTTATGTAACATGGATTTTCCCTAAAGACCACTTTAAAAAATTTAACGATAACTATAGAAAATAATAATAGTTGAACACGAAAAATTATAAGCCTAGTGACAAAATACACTAAAATGATCACGATACGTAATGAGTAATGATAGTAATATTTAAATAAGTATCACAGATTACTATGATTAGATATAGATAAAACTTGCTTTTATTATTTTTGTTTTCTAGGCAAAGAAATCAATGTAAACTTGTGCCTT